>OY540840.1:17036516-18286516 GCA_961205895.1 Mythimna pallens
CTCGCAGTCCGGCCGTCCGGCTATTGTCCAGACCGAGCCCAGATCGTCAATAGCGCGTCGTGTACTACGCGTTCCCTAAAGAGATGTCAGCCAAACCGTAGGAGCCTAGCAAGGCTGAAGCCTACTAGAGCCATGGGAGGACTTCTGAAAAGGTAACCCGTGGTCCTAGAACGCAAAGAGCAATTGAAGAAACCTAGGTGTAGATCAGTAAAAGTCTAGCATGCTCTCCCTTTTCACCCTAGAGTAAGAGTCATTAGATGGTTACCCACATAAAAAAGCTTGTGTCTGACAGCCCTGGGATCTTAGTATACATATAGTCTTCATTACTCTTAGGCCCTGTGCACACCACGTTTTTTAAACGCGCTGTTGACACGCGTTTGTAGCGATACAAACGCGATATGCACTCGAGTCAGACGCAGCCTGTAGACCTTTCATAGGATAAAAGCGCGCCGTTGACATTGACATTAATTTAATTGTCAATGTCATGGTCAGCCATTTCGTTTTAGTCTGCCCTGCGTTCAAAAATGAGGTTCGAGTTAACTCTAATGACGTCGTCAAGATACTCTACACTCGCATTTTTTAACGCGTACGTAGAGTTCAACTGCCAATGCCAAGCAAGTGTTATTTATGACCGCTTACACCCACCTACCCTGCCCTGCTCGGAGTTAGTTGGGTTAACTCTAGGGTAGCTACTCGAGTTATTCTATAAAAGAACGACCATGGTTTGCAACTCCAAGCATTTTTGAACGGTTAGAGTAGCGACTCAACTCTGCTCTGGTTATTTTTGAACGCAGGGCAGTGTCACTGTTACTGTCAGTGTCACTGTCAATGTCAATTCTTCAATCAGTAATTTGCCGACTTAGTAATATTAGATTTATAAAATTATTAGAATAATCGAACATCGATGTACTAAAGCAATATGTATTCTCAATATGCAGAAAGTTATCAATAAGGTTCTTGTTCATTATTATTATTAGTGAAAACAAGATGTCGTTGGAACAAACTGCTTGCGATGGTAAGCTACCACTGATATACTCTTGATCTGTTTTTATTCGGCAGTTCGGTTTAATTGAATTCCATTTCCTAGATTACTATCTGTGCTTGGTGCGTAAACTGCTCAAATGAGAGTTTACACAATTTTTTCAAGAGACGCTACCTCAGGTCTGGCCTTCACTGTAGAAAGTACAGTGTGTACAAAGACATTAAATATATTGTATCTCTAGAAATCTCTTTGAGTGTGTACAAGTGCTTGTCTCGGTTAAGATAAAGTTTTAGTAATTATTGAAATGCTAACCAGCAAGTGAATCTACATTCTTAGCTATAACAAAAGTTGACATTAATTCCAGATTTGAAGGCGTTTGAGCGACGCCTGACTGAGGTCATAGGATGTCTGCAGCCAGCTACTATGAGATGGAGAAGTATGTGTCAGTAGTAACATACAATAACTGTTCTAAACCACCATTAAGGCCAGCCGAACTTATGTGGAATGCCCTGAGCATTTAAATAATTCTTATTGATTAGATTTTTGTAATCACTGTCTTAGTCTGATAAGTAATCAATGGCCAGTCCCCGTGTGCATTCTACACCATTGAAATACTGTAGTTTTGGCTAAGTTTGTATACCCATTCCAACCTATATGTACATATGCATGTGATATAATAATGTTAACTTGTTTTGCATGATTGCATCATAGTGTTAATATATTTGCTGGTCATAAAGAAAGAAGAAAAAATGTTTATTCATACCTCACACATACAGTAGAATAAAAATAGATCACTTATGAAAAAAAAGAACATTAAAATCTGTGCAAGGCCAAAAAGGCGCCTAACTCAGCAAATGCTGTGAAATTTAAAATGTTAAATAGTGCAGCGCTAGTATTCTGTTAGGGCCCACGGTGATGCCATGGTCACACTCACAGATGATAAAAAAACTAGGCATCATCACTATTTGTCATAAATCTGGCTATCACATACAGAATTATTTTTTCCAATGAGAATGGTAGTTCTAGAAATCAGTGCATTGTAAAAAAACAAATAACTTTTTCACTTTATTATATTCAAAATATAAAATATATTATATAAAAAAGACTTCCAAATCACTAATTAATCAATTGTTTTCTCTATCCAAATAGCTGCTTTGTTAGCTTTATAGATATTTTATACAGAAATACCTACATTATATTGATATGGCAAGCATATTATAAGTTGGAGGATTATATTCAAGATAAAAATGCTTGGCTCAATGCTGGTCCAGCTCCACTACCACCGGGGTGTACAAATTGATTAGTTTTGAAACTATTATTATTATTATTATTGTATTTAGTATTGTATAATGTAGAAGCATTTGTTTTCAAAGTTTGTAAATGTGAGTACCATGGAGCTATTTTATGGTTTTTAGGTTATTATTGGACTTGTTTGACATAAATGAGCATGGCAGTTGAGAGTTTGTCATGCTCACTCAAATGTCTCACTGATGGTGGCGCGTGTGTTGGATCATTCGGTTCCCTTTATAATGGTTGAGCTGAGTGGTGCTAATATTCGCGTCAGGTCCGTGAACGGGCGCTGTCAGTTGAGACTGGTCATCTCTTAGCTGCCAGTTGCTTTTTTAATATCTATATTTAGTTTTTATTTTTAATTTATTGACATTGTTCTCACATCATAGCGACAAGAAACATGTAACAGAGATATTTGTAATTGCAAAACACGATTGAAAAGAGTGTCCATGGAGTTTCTTGCACATTCTTCTCCATAGAGATCTACGCTTTGGAATGTGCAATTAGCATCATTTTTTTTTCTGACAGACTGACTTCTTGACATTTCAAAAGTGCCTGTAAATGGTTTATTTTAAATAAATGCTTTGAATTTGAATTTGAATTTGATATAAGTACTATTAATTGCTCTCAAAACTCAAAAAAAAAGAAAAACATCATGAAGAAACCAGCATGTTGTAGAACCAAAAATTCGAAGAAATGTGACATCCACCAATCCGCACTGGGCCTGTGTGGTTCATGATAGCATTGACAGCCCATTCCATCTCCTAGAGAGGAAGGCTGAGCTCCAGCAGTGGGAACATTTTAAGGCTTATTATACTAAATACTATTTAATTCTACCCATTAACTGGACCTATTGATAAGTCTACTTTTTGTTTCAGTTCTACTGACAGTGGTGTCAGTGTGCACAGCAATAGCTGCATATCATTGGTTGATGGACCCCCTCACACCAGTTGTCTCCCTAACACAGTCTCTCTGGAATCATCCCTTTTTTGCATTCACATCCACTTTTTTAGGTAAGGCATTATCTTAATTTGACTGGCCTGTTGGTCAAGTGGTTAGTGGCCCTGACTGCTATGCCGGAGGTTGTGGGTTTGATTCCCACCCAGGACAAATGTTTGTGTGATGAGCACGATCATTAGTTCTGTGTCTGGGTGTAATTTATCTATAATATGAATGTATTTAGTAATATATATGTATGTTTATCAGTTGTCTAGTACTCATAACAAGCTCTGCTTAGCTTGAGACTAGACGGCGTTGTGTGTTAGTTGTGAGATATTATTATTATTATTAATTGATATTTTGTATCTAGTGATATCCCAAATAGAGTTGAAAGTTAAGGTGCCATTCGAACCTCGGTTGCAGGCAGCGGATGCAGACTGCGAACGCAGGTAGCACATGCATGACACGCAGCCGTTGCCTGCATCCTTCGCCGGGAATGATTCCGAAGCTGGCTGCACGTGCTGCCAGTCGCAAATGTACAATTCAATCCAATATGAGCGCTATCGATTCCTAGTAGCGATAATTTCGGGACTTGTCTAAACAGATTGGAGTGACGTAAATACGTGCGCATCGACATGCCGCCGTATCACTACTGGTCTGCGATCGTTTGCGGCTGCAGGTTGCGGCGGCACTCGCAGCTGAAGCTCGGCAGCACGTGCAGCCGCAGCCGCGTTAGGAATGGTTTTCACAAATTTTCCATACTACTACATAGAATATCAGTCATGCAGCAGCAGCCGGCTTCGTGCAACTGCCGCATGTGCTGCCTGCATCCGCAGCCTGCAGCCGAGGTTCAAATAGCAACTACAGAATAAGAATGAGCACATTTTTAATAAGAATAAAGATTAAGGGGAGAGCCCATCAGCTATACAAAAAATACCCGAAATGGACAAATTAAAATGTGTCGTTCTTTTTTTCTACCGACAATCGCTTCTCCCCTTGATAAATAATAATTATAAATATCATATTCACACTTTCAATTTTTAAGTTTGGCAATTCTAATTGAAAAAAGAAAACCTAATTGTCATTGAGTGAAAATGTACACAATTAGAAAATGATTTCATTTTAATTAATATTTACATGTTTTCATATATTCTTTTAGTTAGATTTTCTACACTTATAGGTCAAATTATAAATATTAATGACAACTGTGCAGTAAGTATTCTATTCATTAAGAATTATATTTTTCTGTTTGGCTGAATATCATCCAGTCATCTTAAATAAATATGGGGGAATATCAAGTTAAATATAATATTATAATTTAATTGTTACATTTTCTCTTAGTTAAAGAAACATGAGAATTTAGAATGAATGAGAATTATCCATATTTTATCCTAAATAAATGGAATTTAGGAGTATTAGTATTTTCTGTTTAGTTCAACCTTTGCAATAGATATTCATTATCATACAGTTATTGATATTTCTTAATTATTATCTAAAAATGCAAAACGATTTATCTATATAAAAGAAGAAAGTGACTGACATATCAACGCACAGCCAAAACAACTGTACTTGGGAATGTGAAATTTTGCACAAGGTTTGCCTTCATGATGTAGGCGAGCACTAAGAATGGGTTTTTGAAAATTAACCTTTTTATGGTGGTGAAAAGGCGGACATTTGTTTGTATGCAAAATTTTATTTCTTGGTCCCATAAACTTATCACTTAGCATAATTAGTAACCCAAGTAAATAAAAAAGTTTTCAGTATTCGTTTTTCAAAACTACCATCTATAAATGATCGTCCCTCGATTTACAGGGTGTTGAAGGTTGTATGAGAGAATCTTATTCCTTGGATTAATAAACTTGAAAACTTGGCACAAATTGTAATCAAAATGAATAATATGAACTGTCATTATTAGTTTTTTTAAAACTACCCTCAAAATACGTTTTATGGAGTGTTAGTTTTTGGGTGACAGCTGTCAGATTCATACAATGTTTTTTTTCGTCCTGCTGTCATCCTATCCATGTTATGTAAAGACCATAGTTAAATATTATTTGTGTACTACACAGAGATGCTTTCCAAATAGGAATAGGATCGATTTTTACTCCATGTTGTGACATCAAAACGTCAAATCGAAAAATTGGGTAGGGTGAGCAAAACAAGTTTTTTTTTTTAAATAATATTTATTTACGAATGATGAACGAAAAAAGTTTAACTAGAATCCAGTTATTCAATATTTTTAATATCTGCGTCACTGTGTGTAGTGTCTGAGTAGTGGAAAATGGAAGAAGAAGGCGAATTATTCCTAACAATGAAACTAAGAAAGAAAATAGTTTTATTTTTAAACTAATTATGGCTTAAATAATATATTTAGCTAATTTAGATTAAACAATTACGTTTTTACTTCACCTAGATTTAATTAACTAATTAAACCCAAAGCGAACGCTCTCTCGTTGTCTTTCTATTGTGTCTCTAATTACGGTATTCGAAAAGGCTAAGACTCGGTAATAAAAAGTTAAAAAAAAAACCGTTATTAACATGCAAATAAGTTTTCTTTACAAACCGTACTTTTCAATCAACATTTGACAGATCGAGGTTATTGACTTTCTTATTTTTATTTGGAACGCATAGTATGCCATACATAAACAGCTGAACTCTTTTCCAGTGTTGCTGTTTATGATGGGAGTACACAGAAAGGTGGTAGCGCCGAGCATCATCACGGCTCGCACGCGCTCCGTACTCAACGACTTCAACATGTCATGTGACGACACCGGCAAGCTCATTCTAAAGCCGCGCCCCGCCAATACCTAACACATCATTGTACATATTTTTTAAGTTAAGAATAAATTGTTTCCTTTGTTTACATGACTTTTTTTGTTGTACGCAGTGCCGGATTAAACCAGCGCGGGGCCTGTAGCAAATTCTACTAAGGGGCCCACTAATCTTTGCAAAATGAAAATGAATTAAAACTCTTTCCTAAGGTATAGGCGCCCTGACCTGTTTTTGTACGTCCAAGCGGGCCCCCCGATGCGCGGGGCCCGAGTATTTGCTACTCTTGGTATAAGGCTAATCTGGTACTGGTTGTAAGCGAGATTCCGACCTTGGTCTAGGCCATGATACGGAGCGAGAGGACATGGGAAGCAGTCGCTCTTTCTGCGTAACAATAATGCGAGTGGAGGAGGTGGTGGAAAGCCTGAGGGAACGGTAATCTTTACTACGTCCCAGCCTTCGCAGGAGCGCTCCGGGCTTCGTGAGTCGCAGGGTGATTTTCAGCCATCGTAGGAGCGGACCTGCGGACGGCGAGCGATAGGTAACTCTGCGTTCGATAAGGACCAGGCTTGGGTCGGCGGCACGTTGTTTGCTCCACGCGCGCCTCAGCTTTATTGACTGGGCCCAGCAGACTGCCTGCCAGCCCTGCGGGATTGTTCGTAAGTCACTGCGGCCTTGGGACGCAAAGAGCAACTGAAGGAACAAGAGTAGGTTGTAGCCAGTAAAAGTCTGACACCCCTCACTCCACTCAGAGCGGGGTACGTTATTTGATTATATCCCAACCTCAAAAAAAGTTAAGCGATGATAGAACTTGCTTGCCTACAAGTAACCTATTGACTAATTACTTGAAAACCCGTACTCAGGCCTCCTCTTTAGGACCAATCCACCACGCAGACCTACTACGCGTTGATATATGTGCCTTTGCTGGTTCTCTCCAAAGCAATGCCTGCCTGGGTTTGAACCCACTGGAACACCACATAATAAAACAACAGTCTACAAGAATCTATCCAAGTTTATTTATTACTTATAACTTTGGTGTGTTTATTATATACAATAAATAAATGATAACTAAGAAAAATAGGTCTATCATACAAAACCACCTTAAACAATAACAAAATGTTGCAGTTCAAATAATACATACAACAATCTTCATAACTAGTAGGTACAAATTATTTAATGCATTCTCAACTTTTTCTAGAAGAATTTACTAAAGATTTGGCTAAAGTATCAACAAATGCCTGTGCTATAATAAATTCTGAGTAAATAATGCAAGTAAACAATAGTTTTAACGTAAATAGTACTATTACAGCTTCTTTGTCCTACTCACAAACATTCATAGCGGCCTAAAGAGGCCCCTTTTCTATAATTTAACCTTCTACAATCATAAGCATTCAATACTTTTAGTTTTGCCCAACTAGACACTACTAACTTTGCTCAAAGTATGCTTAGACTCAACATGGAGTGATTGGAATTATTATATCTTGGAATAATTTTAGAAAACTTATCAATTATTAAAAAAATATTGTATAAAATTTACTTATTTGGGCAGTGTTAATTTAGGGAACGATATTATTTATTCAAACCTTCAATTCCTCACAGTAAATGCAATTCGGAGTGCACACCTGAGTCAACCCTAATCCTTGCAAGCAACAGTCGCAATTACAAGATATATTCAACAAGGATACTATATTAATGTAACTATCGTAAAGTATTGTGCTGACAGTGCATATAATGTAACTAACCATCCTAAGTTAATAATTTTATTTAATTCTAAGTTACTATACACGTAAGACAAGTATTTGTGCTTAGTGATATACCGACAGCTATGTTACCAATACATATAAATAGTGAAAGGGTAACAAAATTATTATCTTTTGCAAACTTAACACTAAGGCCTGCCGTACACCATGCAATTTACCATCAGACTAGTGTGTTAGTAAGGGGGCCATCCATGAATTGCATCACACACGCGCGAGGGGAGAGGGGCTTGTAGAAGTGACAAGGGATGGGAGTACCTAGTCATTAGTTTGTGACGTCACATTTCAAAATCTATATTTAAGAATATTAAAACGAGAAATTTTATCTACTAATGAAAAAATTTAAAATATTTTTGTTTTTGTGATGTTGTTTATTGTCATTTTTTTCAAAAGGTAATGCTGTTTTATTTTAATCATTCCTAGATGTAAAAATGCAAATATGTGACGTCACACTAAGGAGTTTAACAAATTTTAATGTGACCAGCAAAGCTGGCTTAAACAAATGAATTTCCTGTTAGTGTTCCCGCCAAATGCCAAGTACAAAATGTATGGCATCATCCGTGAAGTCTCCGCAGTTTCAATTTTATTTATTGTTTATACAAAAGAATACAGGATTATCCATAAAAGAGCAGCCAAAAATCACTAAGATTAAAACTTGTGCTATCATGACTCAATTTCATTGCTTAGCGTTTCGTAGGAACGCTAACAGAAGAGCCCCCCTAGCCAAGTTACAACCGTTTCGTTGATCGCCTCGAGTCGGCCAGGCCTCCGATTCTTTTTCTGACGTCATCTCAACGCTCAGTCACATGGTCAGAACAAAGGAATAGGAGGCGCGGCCGACTCGAGGCGAAAAGAGAATCGAAACGAAACGGTTGTAATTTGGCTAGGTGGGAGTTGCTCGTCTTACAGCCTCCAGCTGTGACAAGGACGAGGGGGTCAAAAAATCATGAAATTCGTGTAACGTAATTTATGGATGGCCTCTAACCATTTTTATAACCCCTTAAACATTTTAACGAATTCCAATACTTACTGTTAACATCTGACGATAAATTTTTAGAGCAAATGACCCACTTTAGACCAGAACACACATAAGGTTAAATCAAAATACATAATCATCGTTAGTATTCGTGATAAAAGCAAAATTCTATTTATTTCTGCGCTATCATATCCCCGAGATTGAAACACGAATTTCAATCGATCAAATCGAGATCCTATTTACGTAGTAGTATTAAATCAACATACAATTTGATTTTGAGCGTAATTAGCGGCTTTAAATATACATAATTAAAAAATATAGTATATCTCATTCAGTATTCCTTATAGCCACAGTTTCACGGAACTAGGAGAATGATGTAAATACTTATAAACTTGTATTACTTGTAAATAAACAGTACATGCTTAATCGTTATAGGTACTTACATTTGAGTTTTAATATACATCAATAGTGAAACATATTACATTATACCTATAAATTCAATTTAAAATTATTATGTTATTTAACATCAAGGCAGTGGTGCATGCATAAATTCAACATTGTTAACACGACATACTTAACATTTTATAATAATTTTAGAAAAGGCATTGAAATTACTCATATTCGCTATAGGTACGCCTTTATCTTTATTTCAATAAGGCATAGTTTCGTGACTTATACATTTCTGGTTTCTTAATTAAAAGAAATGGAAGTGTATTAAGAAAAAATGCAATAAAATATTCGCGAGTGTCTATCTCAGTCTTTTAAAAAAATAATATATGACGTACGAATTATGTAGTAAGCGAAATAAGTAGTAATTAACGATTTGAATAAATCTTTGGAACCGAATACCTACGCATCATGACCTCCCCTGTAGGGGATGTGCGTAACAATAAAATTTGTGCTAAGTATATAAAAATTTACAATATCTATTAATACCATCCAACACTGGGATCAAAGGATTGATGAATGTATCGAAGTAACCATATCCTGTCCACCTAAGTATCGATTAAATTATGAAATTACTTACCTATCTAATATTTTTATACAACTTTAATATAATAAATCATAAACATGAATTTAAATGAAAATAATCCTACGTTTGCGATACTTAGGTGCAGCATTACAAAGGATACATCACTTTACGTTCATCTAAACAATAACAGTTGATACTCTTGAACAAATTGCACAATAGGTAAATTGTGTGGTAACCAATCAATATGATCCAAGGCAGTTTGATTTTATAAAGTAGAATTAATGTAAATAATACTTCTTTTTTTTATGTTACATATTAGAGGTGTCTAAGCCTTCTTATGATAGTTTATATAAAAGCTAACTTACGAGTTGCGACTGACAGCATTACTGCTACATTTCTGTTGTGACGAAGAGGGTCTAATGAAACCTTGCACGAATGTGGGAGTGTAGGGATAGCTTCTCTATACAATTTCTTCTAAAAACTTGCTTTTAAAGCATGCTAACTATGAAACGCAAGAACAATATAATTTAGAGTAAGTAGATATAATAATTTTTCTTCATACATACAATTTATTTTCCCCGAAATTCACTCGTGAAATTAGCAAGTGCTAATTTAGTTGAGGTACAACAAAATACAGGTGTTAATTTACAAATTTCGTTCACCTGTAGGAATCATAAGTCAATAAAAAATATTTTTAGACGACACGTGTTATTCTCTCATCCTAATGACGTAGGGTGCGTATCCTTTTGTGATATGATAAAAATTAAGATATATTTTCAGAAGTTACTAGAGTGACTGCCTCATCAGTGTTATTGTATGTGATAGTTACCCTTATATTACAATGGAGACCTATATATTACAGCTTCGTTAATGGTCCATGAGTATTCGAATAATGTAGCGATGAGAGATAGATGTAAGTGCAGTACAATGTAGAGGTATCGCTAAGGAGCAAAATAAACGCGTGCCAACGAGGTATCCCCACAGGTAATTATTGTCGCATCATTCCCCACAGCAACATGCAAGGCTCGAGTGCTGTCCTCACGCAGCCAGCAATGTTCTGATGTTTTTCGGCGTTGTTTGATGGTTTAAATGCTTCGTCGTATACCTAAGGGCGTTGAGGAGTGGTTCCGCTTTCGTGGGTGGTTGTTGTTGGAGAAACTTCACGCAGCCCTTGACGTCGACGGACGAGGAGCGGCAGAAGGCACCGGACGGGTGGACCCAGTCGTACAGGATGATCAGACCCACCATCACGCGTAGAACCAGCAGCGACGTCTCTTCGCGACTAAATTGGGCCACGAGTTTTCTGGAAAATTAACAACATTTATGATCAATCTTCTATTAATAAAACAGGAAATTGGTGTAATTAATATCGTGACCTCGTCTCATGTAAAATGACTTCGACTAGAAACACAGATTCTTGTTAGGATTTATTCTGTCACGTCCTAATTTTCGAAATATTTTTATGTGCGCTTTGATATGGTTGCAAGTAAATAAATAAGTTCCGTGCATGTTTGTTTTGGGTCGCGTGTGTTGTGTTTACAGTGAAGAAACTGAATTTACGACACAATAAAGCTACGTACGGCTGGCGGCCTGAGGGCTCGGATTTGGGTCGCCGCCCACGGCCCAGCGAATCCAGTACGCACCGCACAGACAGGTATGTTCACTAAACTGTATAAATGTTACTCGTACCTTTATTTGTCCACGACGGAAGTGCTACGTCTGCTAATATTTAAATAAATGCGATTCAAGACAGACGTTTCGCTAACGAACAATTTAATGGTCGCCAATTTGCGATCTAATAACCGAAATATCTATGATATTCAATTTTGTATCTAATTCCCGTCGTGGAATTTAATCGAGCCGTGAGTCAGGCAGTTCTAAATATTAACACATAAATCAAGAGAATTTATCCTGTTGAATATTTAGTTGCTGAGAGAAATGTAGGTATAAATGGTTAGTTAAAGTTACTTCTCGGTAATAGAGGCGATTTTATCGCAGCCCTCTAAAATCTAGTCAGTAACTCTACCGAGCAACGTTGTGATATCGCCGTTATTAAAACTGAATGCCTTACAGCAGTAATCATATATGTACATACATTAAACTATCATTCGTATATGTAGTGTAAAAGAATATCTCAGAGAAATGTTTTACTTGAAAAAACATAGTTTAACATTGGTAAAGGGAGAATAATAAAATCGTGAGCCAAACTGGACAAGTCCAAATTCAAATAGTGTGATGATGTCCCTACTAGACGAAGCAACCGTCTCCCCAGGAAGTTTAAGAAAATAACTTGAAACGTGAAACTGACAATTTTAATAACGTACTCATAAATTATTAAAAGAAGACTCCGAGAAGATGAAGAACAAAATGATTTTACATAAATCAAGATCAGAGCAGCACTCGTCACCTTTCAGTACATACTTAAGGTAAGCTTAGAAGGTCTCGAGTTATTCATAACATCCATAATAGTTTTAAGTATAAGGTTAGAATTTAGGCACCAATCAACTTCAAGCCATAGAGCTATATTTATGGCATCGGTGACAAATCGGTCACCGCAAAAAGTGCCGACGATCAATAATTTTAATTCTCGTCACGTTTTCATTGTCACTTTCAACGAAGGAACTGCTAATTCTGGTCTTATTGCGTAGCGAATCATTCCTGTAAGTATTTTTAAACAACAACAACCAATTAATATTAACTTCAATCAAGGATGTCCTTTTAATTGTTACTACGAGTTTATTGTTTAGATGTGTCATTATGAGGTATTTGTTTGAGCAGAAAGAAAAGACGCCTCTGCTTCAAATTGATTAGTTATAAGTATTTTTCATTCAGTTTCCTGTTCTATGATTCAACGCGGTGTTGCCATCATGTCCGTTGTTTTGTTATAGATATGCAATCATATCAGACTTTGATAGAATAGGTAGCATCCATAAAATTGTTCGATGATTTCAACTACCGCCCTTATTCTGAAAAACATCCGCATTCATTCACTTCCTACCTACCTCGCTTTGTAATGACGTGTGAAGAACAAAAGGCTTTTACTCAGCGGCCAATAAAAGGCGGTTAATGAAGTATTTACAAACCCAGTAGGTACTGTATTGTCAATTATGTTGGTAATATCCGAGGAATACCACAGCCATATAGAACACGGAAACGGTCACTTGGGTCCAATCGATGCGCGGTAGTAGACGAAATTACGCGGACAACCGGAGCGAACGCAGCATAGTATTGATAAGGAAGTGCAAGGGAGGAAACCGTTATCTATGGTTTAATTACACTTGTACATTTTCCCGTCAGCATGCGTTAAAATTAAAAAAAAAATGAATAACAAAATCGTAGGAACGTAAAAATACCTCAAATGCTACAACAGACGCAATAGCTTCTACAAATGTTTAGTCTCAAGAAGTGTTAGAACTGTGTAAACAAGTCACTCCATAAGCTAAACAAAAGAAAAAAACTTTCTGTGGAGTTAGGCGTAGGAGTTAGTTATGGACAAACCGCACTCGACAGAGGCCTCGAGAAAGTAATTGGGAAATAAAACATGACATTCAATGGCGCCTCGTTTTACAATGATGCAACAATACTATTATGGTTATATTTTAACCTACCACGGCATGTGCAATTAATCCAGTGATACGTTAAATGATAAACAAGACACATGTTTTCGTTATCAAGTAACATGTGGTATATGACTCCCACGGCCCGCAATAGATTTATTGTCTAACTAATTTTGGAGCACTTCCCTGATAACTTGCTAGAAAATCTTCGGAAGTGGAAACCAATCTAGGGAATTGCTTTTACGTGGAACTTGCAAGCGCATTTCCGATTTCCACCCTAAATAGACGAGGGGAAGGGAACTAAATTAGTTCCTCGGTAATATCTGTCCAATCAGTCGCTCTCGGGGGAGATAAGATATTTGTAGTTTATATAAACAATTCAGCCGTTTATCAAACTCGAAGAGTATCGGATATCTCGATTTATTAGGATGGACCTAATTTCTGTGAAAGCAAAACAGAAGCTTTGAAACTGAAGACTTTTAATGTAACTATAGCTGAGTTTGGATGTTCGCTGACTCACAAATAAAATACAAAGTTAGGACGGTAGTTTGTGCTAATAAGTGTCGTGATAAGTACAAACTTGATTGCTGTAAACAATAATGAGGATGGTGCTTAAAGATATGATATGACCGTGTGAGGCGAGACGATGGTGCAAACATACTCGAAGGCACGTGTTGGTACAAGTGACAGTTGATTTATCTTTATTTATATGTTCTTATGTTCTACCGGTGGCTCGAGCGTATCGATGTCGTGGCTCGACACACGATCCTCCGTGTAATGAATACGCTCCTATTGTTGCAAGGATAACTCGGACTGCGGACAGGACCGAATGACTGCGGTGACGTTATTCGGTCCTACTGTTTACATTACGCACCTGTCAACGGCTACTGTTCATTCGACACAAAGGCCCATTTATCAATGGACTAAAAAATAAATGAAGAAGTATTGAAGAAAGCTTTTAGATAAATAGAACAACGTGACAGAACAATCAAGGGAATAGGCATAATAAATCTCGTTTGAAATAACTATCGAGGATGGTACAAGTTCTTCCAATCGATTAATCTTACTTCACAGCTGTTGCCCCAGCGAAAGAAACTCGGACAGATATCAGAAAATAAGTTAGAACTTCTTTGTTCAACTTTGATCTACTGAACTAACTTCGATAAAGTCTGAACCTATCGCAGATACACAGCGGTTGACGTAAATAGATTTTCGAAGTTAAAAGCGATTTTACAGGTGAACCGTATTCCGTAGGAACAAGGGTCTTGTTTGAAAATCAGGTTTTTACGTGTAACCTGAGATTCGCCCTGGCTAGGTAGGTTTAACGGTCTAGTTTGGAAACGGCTGAAATGAGAGCAGTATTATGGACGCTTTTGATGATCACAGCGCGAATGTATTGTGCTGGATACTGGTTCAGTGTAAACACGCTGTAGTCTGTAGCTACATCTTGTTGACACCATTTCATGATCCACTACTTTGATGGCTTTGGAAGGCATCCATATTTATGGTCGATTTTATTGAGTCGTTATGTAGGAGTTGGCACAAAATCTTACTTTTAGAGTTTTTGGGAAAAAGGTGCTACTGTAATGAAATGTTTTTCGTTTTATAGAATCAGCCGTTCGTGATGGAAAAACTTTTAGGGAGTTATTCGAAAATGTTCGCCGTGAAATGATCCTCGACGAGAGTAGGTCACGTTTACTTTGAGTGAATAGCAAAAAAGAAAACCGAGATCTAATGTCTGAGTAGTAGCAACATGTGTATGCAGCGTGATTTCTCGACTCGTGGCATGTTGATAACATATTGAGATCAGTTTTCCCCTTCATTTACATTATGTACTTACGGATTCTCCAACATTCTGAGGCAAACTTTGGCCATAGTGCTGAGCGTTTCCGTGGTATTCTCCAAGTCTTGCTGGTTATCGTTGACGAACTGGCTGGTGGCTTCTGACAGGACCTTGAGCATCGGCGTGGCTTGTGCATAGAAGAGTGACATTCTGTTCGCGACTTCTGCCGTTATGTGGGGTTCCTCTCCCGGCGGAAGTTCTGCGTTGATTAGCCCCCCTCTCGACACGCTTCGTCTGTAGTAACTGAAGTCGTTTTGTATCGCTGGTGTTTTCATCTGGGGAGAAAATGGAAGGATATTAGAATGAATCAGGATTATTTATAGAAAAGTCTGGTCAGTCATTTGCAAATACATCGATATATTTATTTTTGGCGTTTTTTTTTTAATATTGTGTCGAGTTAAATTTGGAAGGATTTACGTAGGGATTGTTATCCATAATGCATAATTTATCACCGAAACTGTGTCATACAGACCGTGCATGCTAGCAAAGCCCTTCTCATAAATAAATTAATGAGACATCCCAGGGTTTTGCAGCGGTACCCAAAATATTATGGGCTTTATAGTAGTCTATGGGGACACCCACATTTAACAATAAAAATGTCTACTGCTAACATTATGATGATTAAATTCTGTATGAGCCTGATAATGGTACTTTTTGCACACAATGAGCACGCGAAGTAATACTTTCTAGACATGAAGGGCGGAGGCCGGAGATGAATTAGGATTACCGCCCATTCAACATCGGGCACCCAATCAGCCTCACAACTCGAACCTAGTAATTTCATGTCCATATTGTAGATTATTTTTAGTAGACCACACGCGAAGGAGCTGCGTGCGCTTGCGATTTATTCGTCGTTAGATTATCTCTTAACGATACATTGTTCGTCAGTATTTGTATTGGTGGTCTTTATTAGAAATCTTTATTGCTTGAGGTGAGGATATGCTAATGGATGAATGCTTGCTTCCTTGAAGTGGAAGAAAAAAGAAATATAATACGGAGATCAGATCGTTTTTGTAGTAAGCTTGTGCCTTATCTAATTGAAATTGTACCATTATTAAAATGTTTTCCAGTTTCTGCAGTACCATATTGTTTATCCTAAATTCGTAATAAGTTGGGGTTAGTATCGGCTTATGAAGACTTGTTCGCATTCTATTAAATAAAAATAATTTTAATGGTCTATTCTTTATCATATTTGGAACTTAGGACCTCTGGAACGCCAAGGACAAGTGAAGGAACACGGATGGGCTTTAGTCGGTAAAAGTATGATAGTCCCTCTCGCTGCATCCAGAACGGAAGAAGTTATTTGATGATTTTTTCACGCAAAAAAGGCTTATACAAAGTCATTTGTGAAGGTACGTCAAGTACTGAAAATAACTTTGAATAATCAAACAATTCATTCACCTATAGTTTATTAATCAACCCGTTGGAGGAAATGATTAATCAAGTTATGTCGAGCAGTTTTCTAATACTTACTAGACACTCACCATCATGCCACTTGATCTTAGTGGCTTGATGAAGTCAAACTAAAGGGAGTAATTTTGGAAGGACACGTCATCATTTCTCCCCAAACACAGTTATCAAATCAAATTAAGTCAAGAGTGAATAGGTTACTTCTAGGCAAGCGTGCTCCATCGTCGGTCACATCATCGCTTATCATCAGGTGAGATAGTGGTCAAACGCGACCCTATTAATAATAATAAAAAATAAAAAATAAACAAATCATTTACATACCTACTTACTTCAAATAAATAATTATTTTAAAGAGGTAAAGTTTGTGAGTTTGTAGGAAGTAATCTCTGGAGTTAATAAAGCGATGTTGAAAATTCTTTCATCAATAGAAAGCTAAATTATTCCTGAGTGTCATAGTATTATAAGTAAAAATATTTGACACCCAGCGAAGTGGGCACGGATCAGCTAGTATCAAATAAACCATTTACAGACACTTTTGAATTGTTAAGAAGTTAGTCAGTCAGAAAAATAATATTAATAATAATGATAAATTATTTAGTGACATAAAGTTTTTTACACACATAAATCAAATTCCCTGGCTCCTGAGCTAGTTAGGAACTATTACAGGAGCCAGTGCATTCCCCATAATGTGGTTACAGTTTTGTCAACAAATTCGTACAATTAGAAAAAAATAATTAAATGATGGTAATTGCCACGGGTATCTATGGTAATTGCACATTCCAAAGCGTATATTTCTATGGAGAAGAATGTGCAAGAACCTCCATGGACACTTTTTAAATCACGTTAATATATAGTTTGTGAATGTTTGTGTGTATGTTTGTTACTTCTTCATGTTCGGACGGCTGAACGGATTTGGTAAATGTCCTGGAAAGCACATAGGGTACTTTCTATCCTGGGAATATGTTCCCTTGGGACCATTTTGTGTTATACCAGAAGTATGACCTAACATAAGAGACATTTTTACGTTTTACGTAAAATACCCTTACATCAATTTTGATTTGACTGACCTGTTGGTCTAGTGGTTAGTGGCCCTGACTGCTATGCCAGAGGTTGTGGGTTCGATTCCCAACCAGGACAAATGTTTGTGTGATGAGCACGATCATTTGTTCTGTCCCTGGGTGTAATTTATCTATAACTAGCTTTTGCCCGCGGCTTCGCTCCCGTCAACTCTATTCTGCTCTACCCAACTCCACCCTACTCTACCCTACTCTACCCTAAAAAAGTATCTTATGTCCGTCTCCTGGCTCTAAGCTACCTCCCTACCAATTTTCACCCAAATCTGCTCTGCCGTTCTTGAGTTATAAGTGGTGTAACTAACACGACTTTCTTTTATATATATAGATACTAGCTTTTGCCCGCGGCTTCGCTCCCGTCAACTCTATTCTGCTCTACCCAACTCCACCCTACTCTACCCTACTCTACCCTACTCTACCCTACTCTACCCTAAAAAAGTATCTTATGTCCGTCTCCTGGCTCTAAGCTACCTCCCTACCAATTTTCACCCAAATCTGCTCTGCCGTTCTTGAGTTATAAGTGGTGTAACTAACACGACTTTCTTTTATATATATAGATACTAGCTTTTGCCCGCGGCTTCGCTCCCGTCAACTGACTACTCTACCCTACTCTACCCCACTTTACCCTACTCGTTAAAAAGTACCCTATGTCCAACTCCTGGTTCTAAGCTACCTCCCCACCAATTTTCAGCCAAATCGGTTCAGCCGTTCTTGAGTTATAAACAGTGTAACTAACACGACTTTCTTTTATTTATATAGATACTAGCTTTTGCCCGCGGCTTCGCTCCCGTCAACTGACTACTCTACCCTACTCTACCCTACTCTACCCTACTCTACCCCACTTTACCCTACTCGATAAAAAGTACCCTATGTCCGTCTCCTGGTTCTAAGCTACCTCCCCACCAATTTTCAGCCAAATCGGTTCAGCCGTTCTTGAGTTATAAACAGTGTAACTAACACGACTTTCTTTTATATATATAGATACCTATGTATTTAGAAATATATAAGCAGGTTTATCAGTGTTGTCTAGTACTCATAGCACAAGCTCTGCTTAGTTTGGGACTAGATGGCGTTGTGTGGTAGTTGTGGAATATTATTTATTATTTATTTATAAATCATCGTAAAGTCCATTTTTACATTTTAGGCAAATGTCCTTTACGTTATTTTATATTTCCAATTTACTATTTTTGATCAAGTCATTGGATCAGGCGACATGATGATGAGTGGCCAAAATGACTATTCCAACTTGCTACTGTCGATATGGCAGGCAAACAAAAATGATTAAGCATGGCTAATCGATGTTTCTATTTCTGTTAATACAAGGCTGCCTTTTAATCCAATTAGCCGGCAGAATAAGCCAACGAGATTAACCAGCTCTTTATTAATTTTTGCACTGTAAAATTTTTAAATAAGGCGTTGGTTACCAAAACAAAATTAAATTGTACTGTTTGCTTATAATAATCAAATACGTATATGCTATAATAGTACCTAAACTAACTATTACAATATTATAATTAAGAGAACTCATAATATAATAATTATGACGAAGACCAAACATACCTCCGATTTCCTTAAGTAATTCTTTTTATTTTTTGCTCCATTGCTTTATTCGTTTGTCACTTGAGAACTAGAAAGGCCTCGCTATATCATACGTGATTGAGAACGTCCAAGAAACGATGTAAAAATATTTAAAAACATTGTCAATATCCATTGAAAGCTTGTTTTACATTCCCTATCTATTGATAATCTTTGTGATACTAATCGAATTGCTATGGAAGTCAAACTGCAACCGCAGCTCCGACAAAAGTGTACGATTTTCAGTATGCAATTGCTATTACATACTGAAACATTCCATGATGATCGTTACTAATGGTAAGTATCTACGATTAGGTAGGTAGAACAGGAATGTTATGTATATGTTTCGAATCTGGAAACGGTTACGGATATAAAATTATTTCAGATTATCCGCTAATTTCGGATAGTTTCGTTTTCGGAAATTAAATTTTTAAAAATAAAACACATAAAACAAGCTTTCGTGTCTATTCCTAGTTTATACTCCATGAGAAATAAGATTAGACACTTAAGCAAACATTTTTTACTGTCTGTTCAACCGATTTTGCGCCTGTTCAACCGCTTCTATCCCGTAGGCGTAAGGATGGCATTAAAAGCAAAAAAGTGGTTACAATACCAACTACATTCAACAACATTTACTAGAGCCGCTATCAAACCACGCATTAAAAGTCCAAAGCGGTTGAACGGACAGTAAAAAAGGCTTGTTTAAATGCCTAATGTTACTTCGAATGGAGTATCTATTATTATTTTACTCAACAGGCCTGTTTGTCTAGTGGTTAGGGGCCCTGACTGCTATGCCGGAGGTCGTGGGTTCGATTCCCACCCAGGACCAATGTTTGTGTGATGAGCACGATCATTTGTTCTGTGTCTGGGTGTAATTTATCTATAATATGTATGAATTTAGAAATACATATATAAGTATGTTTTATCAGTTATCTAGTACTCATAACACAAGCTCTGCTTAGCTTGGGACTAAACTGCGTTGTGTGATAGTTGTGGAATATTATATTTGTTTGTCCAGGCAAATTAAACAAAAACCTGTCGTAACCTGTCACTTATACTCCATACTTATCCGAAATTATCGGTAACTATTATCTCGGTTCCTGTTACGGTTACTCCATAACATACCTGGTACCAGAACCTACCTGCCGATCGATCAGTGTTCCAAAGGCGATCGCTCTACATAAGGACGTTAATTATGCACAGGACTTACGTAAAGACACAGGGCGATGGCCTCAGAAAGGGTTAAAGTGTTTGAACAGTACTGACACGACTCCACGACTTGAGAATACGGATAATTCTGCCTCAAGTAAAATTTCTATTATGAATTACTCGAAGAAACCTAAGAAGGTATTCATTTTCCGACCCAAGTATCGATTACTAGAAGTAGTAGGTGTATTTTGGTGTTAGTAAAGGCCTGACACGATTCCACGACTTGAGAACACGAATAATTCTGGTTCAAGTAAAATATCTAGGTACTAAGAATTATTCGAAGAAAACTAAAAAAGGAATTCATTTTCCGACCCAAGTATCGATTACTAGAAGTAGTAAGTGTATTTTGCTATCAGCAAAGGATTTTTCCGCGGCTCATCCCACGAAAGCCGCGCATATTTCAGAGATTTAAGCAGCTTATGAAACACAACGAAAGTATAGTTTTCTGCCAGTCACCGAATTTTTGTAATCACAGTTTTTCACAAAACCAAAGGCCAAACTTTAAAAGTACCTATATTATGTTTGTTACTTCTCCACGCTCTGCTGGCTCGGCTGAACGGATTTCTATGAAACTTGGTACTAGGGTAGACCATATCCTAAAGTAATAAAGTCCTATTACAGGACATGGTCTACCCATGGTCTACATAGGATACTTTTATCCCGGGAGTATGTTCCCTTCAGAATGTTCTACTATCATTCTGGCAGCAGCTAGCATTATTATTAGTAAGTAACTCCCAGAACAATAACGAGAAATTGGCTTCTTATTTTCTGAACTGAAAGTCGTTTACTACAGGTACTCGTAAAAGGCATCAAGAATCTGAATAGAAATGACATGCTTAAATGTATTTTGTTCTTAGAAATACTGGACCGTTTTTCTGAAGCGATGGTTGTTAGAACGCAATTCTAAAATGGTAAAAGCTTAGGTAATCTATTTATGTTACTGGTAATAGACAAGGCCGTTCCAGTCTATTGGAAAGATAAACAAAATGATAGGTATTGAATAACGTTGGCGTATAAAACTAAAGAATAATACCGTTGTTTTAGTCTTTTATATTTTACTGTAGCTCAGATTTTTAAACACTCAACTTGTTTCAAAATATTGAATATTTTAATTGACACGCTTAGAAGAAGGACCAAAAGACAGAAATTAAAAGAAAATTCTGGTATTTTAAATTATTAGGTACCTACGCTGGCAGAGTCAAAAAACTGGAGGGAAGTTGCTTCTTTCTGTGAGACCGTGATGGTCCAGAAGGAGGCCGCCGAGCGAGATTGTGAAAGAGCCGATCCCACTCGGAGAAGAAGGCGTCGGGGAGGCAACCGCCCCGATGCGTAACACGCCGAAACCCCGCTTGCACCATTCAATACAAGTGGGACTTTGGAACCACGGGCGCTCAGAGTGGGGACTCTGCTCGCCCATCGAGTGAATCCAGGGAATACGGTGGCAAAGTGATCACGTACTACCGTGCACAGTGAGGCTCAGGGGAGACCGTTATAGTCTCTTCAGGGATGTGCCGTTACAGGCGTTGCACAGAGAGGGTTCCGGAATGGTCTTTTGAGAGGTAACGGGGCCCCTAATTAATATTTTTGTTCAACAAATGCTTTTAAAATTGTATTATGTTTGTGTCCTATCCTGTCACCCGTCATGCTATTACTAACTTTCTTTTCTTTCATATCACTCTTCTCACAATCTTCTTCAATCTTTTCTTTGGCTTCCCTCTCCCTCTCCACCCATCCTCCTGTATACTTATAACTCTTTTAGTAACATGCGTTTCATCCCTCCTCTTTAAATGAACATGCCAAAACAAACGATTCCCTTTCAACTTTTCAGTCATTATTAGAATTATCTTATAACGTTAACAAATAAACATAGAAAAAAACCGACCTCAATCTAATTCGACCTCATATTTCGTTGGGTTTTTCATCATATTCGTTTACACAGTATAAAGGGCATCTATCCCGCACTGCAGGCCGGGGTCTTTGGGGTAGAGGTACGTGTTGATGGTGATCACCGAGGTGGTTTTAGTGAGATGAAAATCCCGCACTCCCCGGACTTATCCTTAAAGTCCGGGCGCCTTTTGAAGGTTTCCCCTCGAAAAAAAAACCCTTGAGTTGGAACCAAGCCACAGATAGTCGATGAAACTAAAAAATAACAAAGAGCGACCTTCTCAACCCAGAAACTAGGTAAAACACTTACCCCTTGGCAAGACTGGTGTCAAAATTCCTAACTATTAATTATCTGTAACGACTGTAAAAGATCTACAATTGACAGCCCAGAGCAACGGTTAAGTAAATACCTCAAAATATCAACAAAGAGATCAGACAGAAACACGATACGGAAACAGGTGGATATAATTTCTTTTTCAACATTCAGCATAAATCAGTTTTTGTGAGTCCTCATTTCAATTCGCAATCGTAACGTTAGAACACCAACAAGTCTAAACCAATCTGAATAACAGATTTGTTTTTATATTTTCTTGGAACGCTATTACCAAATCGTCATCTGTTTCGAATGACAAAGAAGTTAACGTAAATAAATCGGATGCAAGCCCGTGAGTCACCGAGGTCGCGACTCGAGCCAAGCCTCACCTCACTTTCTATACAATGCCTTCGCAAATTGTTCCCTTTTCGGCTCGATGACTAACGTTTAGATAGCTTTGATTAAGATTAATTATGGCGATACTTAAACAACTAGTACAAGTTAGTATAAACTATTTATAGATAGGGATATTGATGTTGTTATGCACTGAAACATTTGTTGGAATGAGCACAATTTTCAAGATTGAAGTGGACCTGTCATACTGTACGGGTGATAATGGTGAGATGGATGTGTGGTGTGACGAGAACGGATAAAGTGAGAAATGAGTATATTTGAGAAAGTTTAAAAGTGGTGCCAGTGACTGAAAAGTTGAAAGGGAATCGTGTCTTGGTATGGTCATGTGAAGAGGAGAGATGAATCGCATGTTATTAAAAGAGTTATGAGTATAAAGGTGGAGAGGGAGAGGATGGATGGATTGTGTAAGAAGTGTTATGAAAGAAAAGGGAGTTAGTGATAGGGTGACGGGTGACAGGAAAGAATGGAAGAAAAAGACGTAGGACACACTGGAAGTCTCTGGATCTGGCCACTTACAATAAAAGAATGATAAAACAATTACAGAGTTCGTAAACGGAACTCTTTGCAAGCATGTTACTTTTTAATTTTCGAGACTGTCAATTGTTTTTTCAATGTGGCCTTTCGAAGATTATGTGTCTCTATCAAAATGAGTTTAACTCGTGAACGTTTTCGTTCAATGATTTTTTATGATTTTCGTTGTGGCTTAAGTCAACAAGAGAGTTGTCAGAGACTTCAATTGGCATTTGGTGATAAAGCACCATATCGCAGTTCTGTGTATTCTTGATTTGGAGAAATTAGACGTGGACGTGATCATCTCTATGACGAGGTACGTAAAGGTCGGCCTGCGACTGCGGTTACAGACTCGAATATTGACACCGTATGACAACTTATTGAAACTGACGAAAAAATTTCTTGCCAGCAAATTCGAGCTTTGTTAGGCATTGAAATAAGCCAAGTTCAAAGCATTTTACAAGTGCATCTGAAGGTTCGAAAGCTTTGCACTCGATGGATACCACATGACTTAACGGAGGACCAGAAACGACTGCGTGTCCAGTGGTGCCGTAAAATTATAAAAAAAATAATGGAGGACAGTCATTGGCTGTCTATAATATCTTGACAGGTGCCGAAACCTGGGTGTACTGCTTTGAACCCGAAAGAAAAAGCCAGTCGGCAGAGTGGGTCTTTCTTTTTGAAGATTTGCCGACAAAAGTTAAGTCGATAAAGTTGGTAAAAAAATGGTTGCATCTTTTTTCGGCAAATCAGGACATTACAATACTGTATCGCTTGAAGATCAAAGGACAGTGACTGCAGATTTGTACGTCATTACTTGCTTGCCCAGAGTCTCAGAAAAAGTTCGCAAAAAGCGTCCTCGAAGCAATGTACCACGATAACGCATCCTCACATTCCACTAAGGTAACAGAAGCCTATTTGAAGGCTTCAAATGTGGAACTGATGACGCATCCACCTTACAGCCAAGACCTCGCACCCTGCAACGTCTATTTGTTTCCAAAAATTAAAGACTAACGTAGAAGCACACGTTTTACAAGCCCTGAATCGGCGGTGAATGTGTTCCATAAAGCCACTGAAAAGGTTCCCTAAAGAAGACTGGTCCAACTGCTGTGTACAGTGGTTTCAGCGAATGCAAAAATGCATTAATTGCGAGGAAATATATTTTGAAAAATTACAAATGTAAGTCTTATTTATCAGAATCCAGAAACTTTCAGTATGTCAGTTTCTCATTTTATATATATACCTTTTATACCTTATTACCTTTTTTTTACCGTTTTTTTTGCAGATATACTCATACAAAACAAAATAGGTAATGTGAATTCTGATTCTAGACACAGAACAATTGTTTCGCGAGCAGATAGCAGTCACTGAACTAGGAGCAACGACACTGCAAGGTTGGGGTCAAAAGGGCCCCAGCAATTGAATTAATTATGCTGCATCAGATACGCTGGGAACGATTGGTCGCTTTGTTTATATCATTGTGACTTATTGTTTATTATTGGCTACTTACAATGATGTGAGCAAACATTAGATTATTTTTATTACAACCTCGTACCTATTGTGTTGCAACCTCTTCTGAAACATGTAACGTCATTATGTGTCATGTCATCTGTTCCAACTTCCAAATGACATATGGTTCAGCATGTGTAACAAGTTCAAGTTCAAAAAAAACAAAAAGTTCAAATAATTACAGTAAGTTTTGGAACACAACAAAAATTGTAATGTTAGAGAATTTTAATTTGGATTACTGTATGCATATGTAGTGGTGGTGTTTTTTTAGTTAACCGTTGTATCTGACGACTTTTCCTGGTCGACTACCTACTAGGCAAAAAAACAAACTAAAATATTGATTCTACGAACTTGTTTCTTTAATATTAATCAATAACAAAATGAAACCCTACATAACAGCAAACGCTAAAACAATGGCGCCTAATCATCTGCATAATGAAAGGAATTAGTATTTATTGTTATTAACTTCATGTTTTGAAATATAATACAAAGTAACAATAAGGCCTTGTTGCTAAGTGGAGTTCTCAACACACCGCGTTGATCTAGAAACGTTCCGAAAGCGATGACTGTATGAATTTGTTAGTGCTATAATCAACTACTAGTAAATCAACATTCAAATTGCGATTTTATCGTAACTATTTTTAATGAGTCATTATTTTCGACAAAATAGCTGTCAAATTTAAAGAGTCGAACTGCCAGTCATAACTTGAAACTAAAACCAAAACCATTTCGAAGAAATACTTGGAAAAGTTTCAAGCGATCAAAGCGTTGCCTTCAGTTACAACTTTAATCCGACACAGAAAGAATTGAGTTTACAGAAGCAAAACATGGATTTCACTGAAGCTGTATTAAACAAACTTGAACAAAAGTTTGAGAATCCAAAGCCGGGTTCTATCCCATTGAAGAGTTTCGACATTCGAGCTTACCGACCTATTTTACAGTTATGCATAACATTAGTAGCCTAACCAATCATGCATAATAAGCCATTTGGTACATTAAACGATCGTTTTGTATTAGATAATCAACAATACATTTACCATCCTAACGGACTTACAGGCAGATTGCGTTACCTAATCACTGCATTAAGGTAACAGCAAACAAAATTACGTTGTGTTCATATAACGGATTAACATCCAAAATCATGACTTAACCCAGAAACTAGGGTTTATCATATAATAGTAATAGCAGCAGGCGAAGCGTGGGTTACAGCTAACATGCATAATTGATGCGACATACTAAAGGCTGCTGTGAATATTAGCGCGGAGTTTTGAAACAAAGAATAGGCAACTCATCTTCTCGTGGGTGTTGTAAGAGCCAATAAAGGGACTTTGAATTATAATACCCAGGAACCTGATCCTATGCAGTAAGATGGCTGAGATCATCGATGAACTTAACAATCTGTATTGTTTTAGCAATATTCCTTCCTATTTATATATTTATCCATTGCTATGGACTAATCCTAGATGAGACTTCGGTCTTAATTTTAACTATCATATTCTTTTATTACAATAAAGGAGCTATTGGAAGTCTAATCATCCGCCAAAAGTCGTTTCAAGATTACTTACTTTATATTCATCGAATTTGAGTACGAATTCTAATATTTCTGCGAACTGCTTGACGAGAGCTTGCTGCTGTTCAAGGTGCTGGGTGGGACTCATCGCACCGCCCACAAGTGAACCCAGCAACCGTGGGACTACCTGTTAACAAAATAAAATTCGTTAATAATACTGAGAAAATACATAAAATAATTATAAGTATACCTACTGGTAAGTGTCTAAGATGAACATAAAGAGACACAAACACAAACTGTACTAAATTCAAATGTAGTAAGTAGCAAAAAGATAACAAAACAATTATTAATTAAAATCTACATTAAAACAAGGCGTTGACATTTAAATCAAAAGAAAATGTTTTTCATTCTTCCCGTAAACAACTACAGGAAAAGCTAAGTTGAACGGTGTGCTGTTTTCACTTCGAAATAACCAAGGCAAAAACAGTGAAAAACGTACAAATACTGCTTTTATTGACCGAGACCATTGTTGTGATAGCTACTAGCTAGAAAATAAGCACAATGAGGAAAACCTTCGTGCTTTACTTCGTAGAGTAAACACGAATGGCAAGAAGTCCATGTTATATTCAGATACTACAAGATGTTCGTGCCAAGTTAGATCCCTTGGGAGCCCACAAAAGTACTGTTTCTTTATTCTCGCGAAGAACTGATGATCCCCTTGTAACTTCTTAAGATTAATGTAATATTCAGAGCAATCTTAAGATTAACTCGCACAGATGGTTCCATTCGATTTCGGGACTGATATAGCAGATAGCTTAAATAGGTATAATATTGCTGTAGTGTTACACACCCTAATCACTACTGTTTCCGGAGGCAAGCCCGTTCGAATGAATCAATTTCTCAGGACACGTTATGCTATCATTCGGTTAGATTACACCGCAGTCAATGAACAGCAGATATCTAAGTGCTATCAAAATATTTGAGTTAAATCGCAGAACTAGGCGTTAAGCCTCGTGAGACATGGTGAACGAAACCGGAGCCTTTGTGAACCGTTTTTAAACAATGTCAGGAAGCGATCGTAATTCAGCCGATCAGTCTGCATCGGTCGGTAATTGGTACGGGAACCAATGTAGCCGACTAGCCGATTATTTTATCTTCTGCCCTCTGTTCCTGTTTCCTTAGCGACCCACTCTAATAGCTTATCTACATTTCACATTTCATACTTCACATATTTTAACTTTAAGTTTGATGTACTTGTGCATGACTATGAATATACTTTCTTTAGATGTTATGTTATCCATTTTTCTCTCATCATCTTTGTTGTTTTTATAATCAAGAATAATTACAATGATGTAAAGCTGCGAAGTGATTTATAGTTTCCCGTCTGTTCTTAACACTTCGTAGTCCGTAGGTACATTTAGTTTAATATGCTGCATAATGTGTCAAGAATAATCAACTTGCCGACCGATACTTTGATGTGTAATTAAAGTTTATTCTTGTACATCATGCTATGAATGGCAAGCAGACATATGATTAATTAAAAGGCTAGTGTCCTACCCTGATACGTTAAGCCTAAAACGTATAAATCGCAGTTGTTAATAAAACAGAGAAAATTAAAAATATATGAAGTAGAGGTAGGACCGCGAACTTTGCATTCAGCCTTCGGTCACGCGAATAAAGCATAACTCGAGGATTTATTTCAGAGGTTAAGTCACATGTTTTAAGATTAACACTTGTAAATAGACTGACCTCAACCTTCTTATAGTGCTAACATTGGTGTTTTTAATAATTTCCACATTAAAGAGCTTACTGAAACTTTGACGGCATTTCGCTACAATGATGAATATTTAAGGGACCCACTTCGATGGTAATTGGAAAGGGCAAACTGATCGCAACAATAATGAGAATTTACAACTGTTTACAGAGGTTTAAAGATATTATATAGATATATACTTATGCATACGTCGAGATAATTGCAAACGCTCACTCCACATATCACCATTACATTTCATTCAATTAAAACATGTTTATCGCTAAAAGGCGTGTCATCGCAAAAATAACTTGTAAATAAAAGATGACTTCCCGAATGAAGTTCACAAGTAGGTGCGCAAACACAAATATTAATTGGTGATTCATACAAATTAAAACGTGGTGAATCACGTGTGGAGAGGATGGGCAAGTTTTTTTTTATTATCCCACCAGACGAGATAATTCTGGGATTCGTCGAAGATGATGTAATACTGTAAATGGATATTTTTGAAGCGTCCTAAGGAGATCGAGACGGTCGCGGGAAGCATAAATGATCCTTTATATCCGTCAAGGTTAGACCCACTGCGAAATTATTGTAACTGACAAGCAAATTGGTCATTGGCATAGATACGGTGGCATATAATAAAGATAAGATTACTTTGCCGATGTTTGGATTTAGGGCATATGAATGTCATCATGTGTATAAAACTTAGATTAAAAAAGACCATTATCTGTTAGAAAACTAACTGGAGACTTATTGATTCGTTCTATATGAATTTTACATATAGTTTATATATAAAAATCAAGTCTTAATACTTATTGCTGAACTTTTTGATGCGCTCATATAGGTACGTCAAGTACATGATAATGAGATCTGAGAGAAACCGCGAGTGATATCTACCTACTTTTTTATTCAGAAAATACTCCAAATAAAAGTAATCTCACATTTGAAAAATATGAAGAAAATGAAATGCTTATTCACTGTTCCACAGAGTAATAGCAGGTGGCATTCGAAATTGATTGCCAACATTACAATAATAAGTTTTCGTACAAAAGAAATATCGCACAAAAAAAAACTTTATATTTAAGTTATGCTGAGAATAAATCAAGATAAGTAGATAATTACAAGGTTTCTTTTCAATAATTCTACCCGTTTCACCTTAATTGCACTTGTTTAAATTAACAAGGTTTTTCTTAAATTATTTCTGATTCTTTGTTTCCTTGCTAAAATTTTCGTAATCCTAGAAGTACTTGGTCTATGGTAAGAGAATCCTATTTATAGAATGAAGACGTTGATGTAACAGCTCTGAGCTTTCTAGGGTTTACTAAAAGCCTACTTAAGCATAGAATAGCAAATGACCTGTTCGAAGCTAATGTGGCGTTTAAGATGCAACGCCTACAATACTTTACAGTAATAGTGTTAAGTAAGATGGTCTACTGCATATATTAACTGTTCACATCGCGGTACAAACGCGATGTACAATTAAGTCCTCGCACGAGATCAGGCCAGTTATTAAATTAACACCATTTACCGACCAATTGCGAGATTTGAGCAATAAATTCTGCCAGATGGTCAGAAGTTAAGGCGAGAGCGGACCGAGTGTGTCATTTCTCCTATTTATGGAGTACAACTGTTTCCTTATTGTTTACTACGTGTTCAAACTATTCACCTACTAGCATTTAAACTGCACAGTTCATGTCCCAATAGCTTTGAAATTTACAAAGTGCTTGTTTGGATCAGCTTTCAAGATTATTTTTTATGCTCGCAACAAATTTCATTGTTATTGTTTTGATTCTTTATGCACTTTACCGATAGCAAGCATACCGCTATTTCATGCTTTCTGCATATCAATGTAAGTAATTTTCTCAGCTTTTTATGTGTTTATTAAATGAAAAATCTTAGTTAAATTACAAACAGTAAACAGAAAGTATGCATTCTTTATATCCGAGTGCAACGTCCTCCATGCACCATTAACTTTGGTTCCACATCACGATCATCTGTCTCGTGGTCGTAGACAGCTCCTGTTAGACCTGATGAATGTATGCCTAGTGCGTCATGCTACTGTCTAATTAGCATTTATAACGTTTATTAGGACACCTTGGTATTCATAAAACACGTTGCAAGTTTTTCCTGCGATAGAATTCATAATGCCACGCGGTACTTCAACCGTCGACTAAGTAACTCAGCCATTTCCTTTTTTACTACTTTTTAATTGAGTTGTGAATGCGTGATTATAATTACTCAATCCTTATTAAGCATTATCGTAATAGCCATTAAGGTGGGCACCGACCCACAATACATCGAATACATAACATAGTAAAATTAATGAAATTCCATTCTGTAACACCCACATTAGTGTCGATAAAATGCATTGCACCCACAGTCGGCATTATATTCAAACAATACGACATTAACGACACGGTTGCACTTTACGTGCCAATACTTGCACCAAACTTTGTTCAGTGCGGTGCTTTGCGTGCAAAACACTAGTTGTGAGCAAAGTTGGACGTGCTTTCAGGGTGCTGCATAAATTATGGTTGAAACTGAGACTGAAGTTCTTTTCATAACACGACGCTGAAATATAAACAATTTTTTATATGGAATAAAGTTCAGAGCCGGTTCATCCTCTCCGAAACTTCACGTGTTATAATTTATGCGCTATCATGACTACCCACCCGTTTGTTCCACCACTGCTGTTGAACTGGCTCTTAATAACTTCCAGAATAATTAAAAAATGTTTATCAGTACAGAAATCTGGTTGACATTCCTTTGTGGTAGAAGATAAACAAGAAAAGTTCAAAAGAAATAATGGGCTCTTATATTAATGTTATGGGCCTTGGGAAATCTTATCTATTTGCAGCTTTCGCGAGCAGACTTTTCTGGAAACGATTTGTATGAAATGAAATGGCTAATATTTTTATGGAGTAAATCATCAACACACTAATATTATGAATGCAAAAGTTTGTAAGTACCTATGATGTGTGTGCATAAGCTTTTTACTCTTACGCTCAAACAGAATACGGGTAGAGCATGTCCTGGATTAGCACACAGAATACTTCGCACTTTTATCGCGGGAGTAAGTCCCCTTATGTTGAAAACGCCAGGGTCGCAAGTATATTGCATTTTGCAGGTCTGTGTCAAGTTGTATGATTGTTAAAGTTATTCAATAGGGTCAGCTGAGCTGATGATTTTAAAATGCTTTAATTCGCGGCCTAGCCTAGCATCCTAGCTTATAGTCTAGCTAGTAGGGCTACAATATCGAGTGCAGGTGCAATCTACATCAAGTATAATAGATTGATATCGAATACCACCCGTCTTATTCACTTATGAATGACTAAGGATAATTGTAGCGCTTGCATAAATGTCAGTACGCACAAGCACTTTTTATTAATGTTGGTAGCTGCTGGACGTACAATTAAATGCCTTAACTATTTGTAGACGTGTTGCACCTGCCCATTTCGATGCAGTTTGTACGTAAGTAAACATAAGTGATGTACAGGAGACGTGAGAACAGCTGGCAACCGACAAAACAGAAACATGTACCAGTAAATGTATATTTAAAAAGGAAACACACCAGTCATTATTTACAAAACTGCTCTTGCAAACAACCAACAAAACTTGTGTATAATGATCCTCGTTTTTAAAGAATTTCTTCGAGGAAACACCAAAGTGCCATTGTTGCTAAAGCTCGTCAAAACTCCTTACTTAACCAAGTTAAACGTATGCTACTTAGCAAAATGGTTTTAGTCGGACTTATAACTTTGCATATTTGAGGTCCTTTTAAAATAAGTGTTTATCATGCTAAAGCTGATTTTTATTTCATACTTTGAGTAGATTTCTATAGAAAGAACAGAAGATATGGGAGGAATAAGGATACGTCAACTCAAAATCATGGAATCACGTTAAGAAGGATGTTAATGATGATATAGTAGAAAGAACAGAATGTAGATTCTGCTACATTTCGAACAAATTTATTTTTATTTTATGCTAGTTTTTCTTGAAACTTGGTCCACGTAAATGTCGATTATTGCGGACCCGAAATCGAAGACAAAGCCAGATAAAAAGTCGCCTATGTCCTATAAGTACGGATTGAAAAGCAGCAATAAACCAAAAGTTTCCTGAAAACCCTATAAAAACCTAAGGTTTAGAAAATCTCCGAGACAGATAATGATATAGTAAAGGAAAACTATTTAGAAAACGAATAACTTTAAACGCGCATCATCGTGGGAGATATCAATTCGCATCGCTCCTTTCGCCTTATGACCTTGCCTTAGCTATTAATAGTCTACACCATGGGCTCGGAATAAAAGGGTTTAGAAAGGTAGGTTGTAAGCAGAGTCCTTGCATGTATTAATAATATATTGTGATCCCGTACACACCTGCCCAAAGTTACTATAGTAACTTCAATCCCATAAATATGATGTTTTCTTTTAAGTGGGAAATCATCAAATAACTTCTCCCGCTTTATGGTAGATCGGGAGGGCGTGTCAGACTTTTACTGATTAAAACCCACTGCTATGTTTCTTCTCTGCCTTCGTTCCAGGACCCCGGGGTTCTCTATCTCACAACCCATGGCCCCAGTAGGCTTTGACCCTGCTAGGCCCTACAGTTTTGCTAACATCTCCTTGAGGTGCGCGTGGAATACTACGCGCCGTCGACGACTTGGGCTCGGTCCGGACGGTTACCAGACAGCGAGAATGCCATATGGCGTGTGGTGCTTACAGCGAAACTCATCTAACTATCTTTCAATTCTGATCCGTGTTGCAATTAAAACAGTGTTAACTAACCATATATTATTCAATAAAGTCTTTTCCAGTATTTGAACTACGAAAGTAGTCTAAAATTGAGACTTGATACATTTCGATACATTCGCTAAGTACCAACGACATATCGCGTTGCGAAATGCCGCAGCGTGCTCATTGCCGGACCGCACCGCACCTAATAAGGATCCCTATTCAACAATATAACACGTCATGCAAGCTACAAAACGTTGCTTTGTCTCCTTCTAACTGTACGATAAACGGGGAGAAGGAGGATGTTAGTGCATCCAAAACTTGATAGTACCTCTGTTATTACTCACAGATCCCTGACGTTTGTTGTCATTGTTCTGACTAAAATGGACCGCGCATTGCGGTTTGAAATAGCAATCTGGAGAATTACATTTTGCAAGAACTATACGATAGTTAGTGTTAGAATAAGCTTTGTATGGATCGCTGAGTGGAAGGATAATGTTGCTTTGTACGCGTCTGATGCTGAAGCATCTCGCTTTATCTGCTTTTCTCAGCGCAACGTTGTTTGAATGGCTGCCTAGAGCTGCGGTAAACTGTCCAAGAATAATAAAAAAAATGTATAAGCTTTGCATTCATAATATAATAATTATAAATCGAGTTATAGTCATATCAATCTCTTAAAGAGGCTAGGTTATCATCACTTGACTCCAGTTAATTAATTAAACACTTACTCGATTGATTCAATCCAGTAAGTAGCATACGTTAACATGAAACTTTTGCCAGGAGGAAGGAAAAACAGTATTTACTGGGGTTACAATTGTTTCATATGAATAAACTGTATCAATCATAATTAACTGGGATGTGATTATGTTAATGTGGACATTTCATTTTGCATAATTTATTTATCTTTTTTTACTAATTACTTAGCTATACATATGCCTTTGATGAGCCATTTCTAGATTTAGATTTTTTTTAGGGTTCCGTATCTCAAAAAGAAAAAAACGGAACACTTATAGGATCACTTTGTTGTCCCTTTATCTCGGGAACGCGTGTAGGTATCGAGTTGAAACTAGAATCCTGAAAACTGGCATGAAGAAAGGTCTCACAGCACAAGTATAGGAAAAAATCTGAAAACTATAAGTTACGTCACAAAAAAACTTTTTTGCGATTCAGAAAAATCTTCGTAACTCAATTCGGGAATTGAACTGTTTTCATAGGTAAGTTTGTAAGGAACCCTCAGTGCGCGAGTCCGACTCGCACTTGCCCAGTTTTTTTTTATTATAGATAGGCTCGCGTTTGACTACTATTACCGTTTACCAATAAACTATTTTTATTTTATTTATTTACTCTAGTTATTAGATGTACTTTACGGTAGTTATACCAAAAGGATTTATACCGATGCAGTTTGCAAAAGAAAGAGTCCGCTATTTGTAGAGCTACAAAGTGATTTCAGAGCAAGAGAAGTACAAATACGAAAAAACAGAAATCACGAAACAGAAACATAATGTATTCAATAAAGCCGAACCCCCGTCACAAATGTTTATTGTTATAACCAGTAGGGTGAGCCGTGTCCGACACAGAACTGATAACATGTCTGTAAACACACGCTAATTACTCAAGCCATTGTTTTATTCGGGCACCATTAGGTATAAATCATAAACAAATACTACATGCACAGTTGGTGCGATATTTTCATAATACTAAAACATGGTATACACAACGTAGTGGGTACCAATTTATGAACCAACATAAATCGGAATCAGTTGCACCAAAGTTCGAGGCACAACAATGTTCTGAGTATAAATTTACGAGTATGATTTATAAATCAGGAGATCTAATAAGCAAATAAATTGATGGTTTCATTGCCCTCAGAGGATGCAGCATGCGTTATCGTGTGCCGCGCATTCTCACGCGACGCGTGTGAGTTGTGACCGTTCTGATTGGATGATTGACACACGTAATGGATGTGGGGGTGGTTGAGGCACAAAATAGATAGATACAGAAGTCAATCTCATGTATGTACTTTACTTTTCATACCTACGCTCGACGGTCGCGCTAAAGGGCCTATTACACTACTCGATATTCAGACAGTCTTAGTCGATGTCGCGTAGTGTAATAAGGGTTAGACCGGTCTTACTCGGAACAAAAAATTAGACAGCCTGAATATCGTGTGCTGAATATCGCGAAGTGTAATAGGCCCTTAAGTTCGATGCCGCTCCGTCCGAGCGTGCTCACGTGCAGTGATAAATACTTATTAGGTATAAATTGTAAAAATATTACATGGCTACAAAGCCATGTTCGCTTTCTTTCACAGCGTGGGGCTGGTGGCCACTGAGGTACTTACCTACCTATCTGCTCTGCGTTACGTTAAAATGAATCATCCAAATACAAGCAAATACCTACTTACCATCTGAAACAACTGGTAGCTTAAAAAACGATAATTTAACAATTAATGTTGAATTTAAACAACCGTCCACTGAACAGTTATAACTTTCTTTTCTGTTGCTCCATTTTTGCACAAAAAACTTCACAGACGCGTGTCTCAAACAGATGGCACTCGAGCTCGACGTTGTGCAACCTACCCCTTGCGCGTATTGGGATATTATTGATTTTTGGTATAAGAACACTGCATGAGTGGTCCAAGAATTCGAGCCAAGTCAAAAATCGAAAACATAAAAAAACATGAAACACCCTAGTATACCTATCAAAGTTAGACAGCGCGGTTGGCGCAGTGGTTGAACAATTGACTGCTACGTTGCGTGTCGCGGGTTCGATGTCCGCACAGGACAAATATTTGTATGACCTACAGCTATGTGTTCCGGATTCGGGTGCCTTAAGTATGTGAGTTTACATTTTTGTGAACGCACCTACGATTCAGGAGTCATTATTAGCGTAGAACTAGTACATTTCTTATTCTATGGTGCGGAGCAGTTTTTTAAAAAAAAAAAAACAAAAGAAGACATATTAAGTATGCACTTACAAAATTCATTTCAACTGCACTTGAATTAGACACAAAGACTTCACTAGAAAGTCGAGTGAAGAGGTCATCATTATTACGTAAATTGGATAATGAACGGCGAGCACTTGCTCTAATTAATATACTACGGGAAGATATTGTTATCTATGATCCAAATAGATCGCAAAAATAAAGTTTATTTAAGCTTGACCTAGATTTTGAAAGCAGATTTCGCAAATAAAATGAGGTTCCAAAAATATGCAGACCGTGTAACTCGTTTTAGAAGGAGGTAATTTCGTAATTTTCCTTCAAATTTTAGTTAGTGTAAAACCTACGTTTATGTATTATGGAGAGGAAATGCATCATTATCCCCGAGAGTGCTAATCAACTATTTTTCAGCGTAGATTTCAGGGTTATTAGGTTATTCCTAAAAGCTAAATTGCAGTAGCTAGAGTAGACTTGTTACAGCCCGTAGTTTGCCTTTCGTGAATATGTTATATTGTGAGACACAATTAATTAAAGTTACTTATTCCAAGTTTAAATTGGAATAGTTTTATCGTGAATTGATGTAATAAATGTTGCAAGAGTATGACGTTGTAGTTATGCTCGGTTCTACTGCACTTACCAACCGTAAAATATATATTAGATTACTAGCTGACCCGGCAAACGTTGTTCTGCTGGACAAGTGCGAGTCGGATTCGCGCTCTGAGGTTCCGTACAAACTGTAATTATAAGTAGGAATAAATGTGTGTGAGTAGAGGGTCGATAATGTACCGAAAACTAATAATTAGATGGTACATAATTCGGGCGCCAGGTACCTCAACCAAAAAAAATCTGATCGGAGAGTATATTGTTGTAATATTGTTGCATTTTTGAAGTTAAGTTAAAATAAAAATAATTAATAAATTAATCCTCATGGAGACACCAGGCGAGGCGCTCCAGACCAGTCCAAAAGATTCCAAAATCGAAGAATATGAGAATTAAAGGGAAGAAAAAAAAAACGCCAGACGTCTGTAACAATCATTTAAAATCGTTAGATTACATGAAAGTTTGACTTGGTAGAATTTTACATATTAGAAGTAGAAGATAAAGTTTAAAAACTTTTTGAGAAAGAAATGTTATACAACTTAATTATAAACGAACAAAAAATATGTCAAAAAAAAAAAAAAACTAAGAAACAAAATTAGAAACTGACTTCCACAATTGTAGTTATTTTACATTCTATGCGTTTTTTTTGGGATATCAGCCACAAGAACGATTATTAAGGCGACACTAAAAGCCATCGATTTTGAGGGAACAAAAGAGGAGCTATCGTCACTCCTCGCGCTTCAAGATTATTCCAATAATAATAATAGTATGTCCTTCCTTCATTAAATACAAAATGAATAAAATTCGTATATCAAAAGATTGGTAATTAAATTATCATTGTTTGTGAAAGTTTCACAAAAATATTCCGAATGGTTTTTACCTGATCTTCGCTTTTTTGTCTGTGTTAGACATAACTTTGAAAATAAATCACACCAAAAAAAAACAATGTAAATACCTATTCGTTATATTTTACCAAAATTTGTCTAGTTTAACTTTTTTTTTTTTTAAATGTACGGACTAAAATCATATATCTGCCCCTTAACGTATACGTACAAGGAGGTGGATTCAAATTGGTTGTTGTATGGTAGAATTTATTTTATCGTCCCCTTACTTCCTCATTTCAAGAGTCTAATTCAGATGCAGGATTATACGAGTAGAAGCTAGTATATGCGCAGAGGCCGATATAGGTGCTGTGTTGTACCAGACCCAGCCCGTTGAAATGTTTATTACCGAGCTGTTATTTATCTCATTCTCTGGCTGGTTGCAGAGCAAATAATGTAGTTATTTAGTCTGTATTCTGGCTACGCTGTTTTAACACAGAAACTGTAATAGTAACAAAGTTATTTACATTATAAATAATTAGGTATGGCTGAAACTGATGGAATCGGCGAAGAGTAGGATTGCCAACTTATATTATAAGAAATATCTATCTCATTTATATCTCAAAGGAGGTAAATAAAGAGTACGGACTTATAAAAAACAGTATCATTTATTCAAAAATTTTGAAATGGTATTTTTTGGTAAGTACTGAAGTACTTTTTACAGCACATTTAAAATTTTTCATTGTTTTAAATGAATTGTATGACTTCCAAACATTGTAACTCGTAAGTTTACATAGCTCATAAGCTAATTTTTTAACAATTTCAATGATATCCTGTTCCTCTCTTCCCGCCACTTCACATTCATAAAAATAGGTGACTTTTTTGTTACGGTAATAAAAAATAGATTATATTTTTTTTATTTTAATGATTTTGTTTTCGATATTTGTACGCCTTCACGGCAAAACATAGCGCCCATTAAGACCTTTATGTAAAAACCTACGTTTCACAAATAAACATTCTGCTTCTGAATTGTGTTATTTCGAAATAATTCTTTTTCGGATATAATTATTGGTTTTGTACGTGTGTGTAGTATGACATAGTAACTTCCTCAAGATGTTTTTTCATTTATCAGTTACGTATTTACAAGACATCGATCCCTGTACTATACCTACTGTGTCAAATCATATGAGTAACTAACCAAATAAGGAGCGAAGTTTGTTGTACGTTTCGCTACGTACCGGAAACACGTACAATCGCAGCCGAAAAGATACTAACCGGTCGGTTAGGCCTGTTGGAAGCCGTTGCTACCGATTGTGTCGACTCCCAAGTCCCAACTGAACGGACGTATATGTCCGGCCGGTAATAACCCCATCTGAATATTTCCTCACCATTTTTTTATTGATTTTCAAGGCTGAATGATTTTGGTGAAAAAGATAATAATAATTCACAATTATCACACAACGCCATCTAGTCCCAAACTAAGCAGACCTTGTGGTATGAGTACTAGACTACTGATAAACATATCCCATATATTTCTAAATACACATATATGTATAAATTACACCCAGACACAGAACAAATGACCGTGCTCATCATACAAACATTTGTCCTGGGTGGGAATCGAACACACGACCTCCGGCATAGCAGTCAGGGCCACTAACGACTAGACCAACAGAATGGGATGCAAGCTTACATGTAGGTATTTAGGTAAATCGCCAAGCAGTTTGTTCCATTAGGCTTCCCCTATTATGTGAGTCAATCGATTGGATCTTGCGGTAGGCACGTACTATGACTAATTGTATGTCCGTTCGTAAGATTTCCACAGGTCAGCGTGTTGTACAACTTACAATAAATTACTCTTGGTTACGTCAGTTTTACGTTAGGGATATTATTTGTACTAGGTTACAAGTTAAATAACTTCTTGTTACATATGGAGATGTTTCATGAGGCATTAAAAAGAACAAGCGTGTAACGATCCGATGATTGCAATGCACAGTGTGCTTTCGTATCAATCAGAGCCAGGCACCATAGAGTCTGCAGAAGGTTAATTTTCTAAAAAACTTCTGTTAATCGATGTTCTCTAATACAAGAGCCTTACGCTTTTGGTAAAACATGGCAGCTTTAGTCGCCACACCATTCACTTCATCTGCAAATGGATCGTTTCCAGCGAGTGTACATCTGGCGAGTACCTACAAAGATAAACTAATCATTGGTTGTTTGCCAAGATACGAGTTTTTTTTTAATTATCCTCAGTCTGTGCTGCGTGCAGGTTTGAATGTCGTTTCGGGAAGTTAAAAAAACCTGAAGGGATGTTGCGCTTTCTCTTAAGTATTAATTGGGGAAGTTTGAAGCTAGAACTACATTAAACCGACGCACACGTGTACGTAGAACGACGTCGCGTGGCGTGGATCAAGTGTAGCTCTACAAGTCTAGTTTCCATTTAGAATTTATGGAGACCGACGCGCCCAAATGCACACGCGGCACACGTGTGCGCAGTGTAGTTCTAGCTTATACCGATCATGTACTACCTCATGGGGCAGCAACACTTGCCACATCTAATATCAGGATGAAGTCATCCTGACATTAGATGTGTTGACAATGACTTTGTCAGAGAGAACTTAATAAGTTGTTGTCGAACTTGTTTTCTATTTTTTTTTTGTATTTTGGGTGGCGTGAAATCATCTAATGACTTCTCTCGCTCTAGGGTGGAGCATGAGGGCATCTCAGACTTTTACTGACTAAAAACACCTATGTTTCTTCAGTTTGCCTTCTAGCACCATGGGTTTCCTTTTCAGAAATTCCCCATGGCCCTAGCGGAAATCGGTCGTGCTAAGCTACGGTTTTGCTGACATCTGTTTGAAGCGGGCGTGGAATACTACGCGCCGTTGACGACTCGACTCGGCTCGGTTCTTATCGGACGGCCGGACGGCGAGCTACCCATTGCTCGTCGTCCGTAAGATCGCGCCTACGGTAGCTGGTAGTCGTCCTGCGACTTCCAACCCTTGAGGCGTCTTCTGTCGCTGCAGCTGGGGCGTGATGTCCGTTCACTCGCACATGTCGCCGTCTCTTTTGCAAAAGGAGGCGACCGCAACCCATCCCCTCTCGCTCCAGACCAAGGCTTGAACAAAGGCCTGGCGCGAGGGGTCGCTGCCGCCTTTCGCCTCCATGAGGATACGGCGGTGCTTCGCCCAAACGGTGCACACCACCACCGAATGCTTAACCGTGTCTTCCGGGCGGTCCGCACAATGGTTAAACGCGGGCGTTTCATCCGCCTGAATCCAGTGCAGGAACCTCCCGAACTTACCATGTCCGGCGAGGACTTGCGTCATGCGGAAGTTTATGGCACCGTGACGCATCTCCAGCCACTCCTCAAAGAGAGGACTTACCACCATGATTGTGGCCTGCCCAGTTTTCCAATAGTGCTACCCGCAATTTAGTAGGTACCTGGCCCTGCAGTTATTTGACATTCAGCCTTCTCGATTGTTATCTATCGATAAAAATCTAGAAACCTTGAGTTTGTCATGTTTACTGTCTGTATTAAATCTAACTAATGCAGAATGAATGCAAATGCGGCGGTGGGTGGTAACCTTTCGCACGCGTGTTCAGTGTGAAACATTTTACTTACGGGGGAATGGACACCCTCTCTTATTATTTATAGCTATTTATACTTTCATAAATATCATGTGTTAGCGCCCGCCGGCCATATGAAACTCATTAGGGAGACGTTTTTAATTCATTATCATATCGTAAGGTTAGGCTTTTTCGTTTTTACTAACTAGCGGTCGCCAGGGTCGGATTTCCGTTAACCGTCTGTGGCTGCCGTAATTATTACGTAGTTTTGTATCGATTTCCATCAAATCTTTTGGGGTTCACGATTGGAAAAAAATGGGGCTGGAGGTTTTTTGGTATGATATTCGGGCACCCATCTGTGGGTTGACCTCAACTGATGCTAATTAACCTCAAGTCTTTTTTATTATTAAGTATGTAAGAATAATCTTTTTATACATTAGCTATAGAGCAGGAAGTTATTAGAATGGACACTGTGTGCTTTTGTATAATAGTAAGGAAATGTTTTAGTCATCAAATCAGACAATGGTTATGGTTTTTGCTACACTGAGTCATTGTCTGATTTTCATGAAATTTTCTGTTATTTTTATTTTCATGAAATTTTCTCTTTTATTCTGATTTTCATGAAACCTCTGTTACTCTGAATTTCATGATATTTTTCTCTGTTACTCTGATTTTTATGATATTTTTCTCTGTTACTCTGATTTTTATGATATTTTTCTGTTACTCTGTTTTCATATTTTTTTCTGTTACTCTGATTGTCATGTAATTGTTTTTGTTACCAACCTACTAGGTTCTTATTAGGATTAACAAAAATAATTATATCTTATAATAAAAATATTTTAAATTTTTTAAATGAACTGAATTTTATAAATATTCCATCAACACTTGACAAACATTGTATTGTATTTGCTTACAGTGTTATCACTGTGAGAACTTATCAATATGACATCATGTTATCTTATCACACTTATCAGAGTACTATACAGGATGCTAAATGACAATGTATACCACTTTCTTGGTAAAATATTTAATGTTTACTTTAAAAGAGATAGTGAGGTATAATGTTATGTTGGTATAATGGTAATTAATGTTATAATAAATGTGAAAGCTTTCGGAGTCATATTTTGTATTGGAGATTTCATGTTTACTCTAAGTGTAAAAAAAACCTCTTCTTTTGTTTTGTTAATCTGAGACGTATGGAAACTTTTAAATATAAACCAGTATACAATAATACCTAGAAGGTATTTTCTATTTTCAGAAATTAGAACTGGCTGGAATCTTGGGTTTAATGTCTAGTTAAGTAAATACTTTTATCCCATCTTTACCAGATTGTTTGTCCTTTTTTATTCCTTCTGATAAATTGATGCCTACTTTGCATAAAGCCATCTCTTGAAACTATTTTCAAGAGAGCTGTTTTTTGTAATTGTTTATGATATTATAAGTTATTTGTGAAAAACTTTTAACTGTTGATATGTATTACGTAATCAATAAATCAGTTTTAAATCACAGTAGCAGACAGGGGTAAAAAATAAAATAATTATTATCAATTCTTATTTAATAAGAATTGATAATAATTATTTTATTTTGTTTACTACAATTTTACTCAAAAAATATGCTACAACTTTATGTGTGACGCATTGAAATAAACAAAACAAGTTTTATTTTCAATTATCTTCCTGTTATGAAAAAAAAAAATCTTAGCTGGCAGACATTTGCAGTCAAGAAAAGTCTTGAAATTAATTAATATAAATAAATTAAAAGAAAAAACTATTTTGCTGCATTATAGAGATAATGTATTTAACATGATTGTGTACCATCATGCAAATCAAAATATAAATAAATCAAGCTGTGTTCTATATTTATAAAGCATTATTACCAGCTCTACAAGGTAATAAGTATTATTATTGTACTTTGATACATGACATCTACTGTGTAGACATGTGCTATAGATAATTGCTAATTTTTTAAACTTTTATAAACAATATAAAGGGCCTTTAAGTACTACGGCACTACAAATATAAGGTAAATAATTGTGAAATTAAGAGGAAAACTACTTATTATTAGTTTGAAATAGTTAGTTTTAAGGAAGTTAGAGTTTAAAATCATCATGTGATTTTACACTCTAACTTCCTTAAAAATAATAATAATGCGCTTAATTGTACAATATTGTTTGCATTTATTACATAATTTATGAGATACCTTCAAAAAGTTGAAATAAATACATTTGACAGTTCTGTTAGGACGAATATCTCTGAATCAGAGACAAGATCATGGTGAGTAGATCTTTGTTAAGATGTAGTGATTCATCAACTCACCCGCTGTAGCTGGAGGGAGTGGTTGTAGCAGCGCAGGAGTTTGTCCACGAGCGGACGCACGGCGCGCCACGCTCGTTCCTGGGATATTCGCGAAGGGTCCGCTATCGCCTCCCGTATCTCCTTCCCCGCACCCTTATAACACTGTATTTCTTCAAGTATTTTCTCCGAATCCAACAACACCCTCTGGACCTCTTCATAAACCGCGCGCTCCGTATCCGTGGGCGCGGCGTTCTCGAAATCCAGAAATATATCATAACGCGGAGACGAACAACAATTAGAATCGTCCCGAGACAAAAGACTCAATAATTTCCCCATCTTTATATAAATAAATCACAATTTATTACAAAATTCTACTCGATAGCGAACACTGCATTGCCTATTTCTATTAACAGTTTCAAAAATGTCACTTAAATGTTCTTAAATTATAGACTCTGTAGTCTTAAATAGTATTATTCGGAAATATTAAAGCGGTTTCTTCACTTTTATTAATAAAATACGCCCAATTGATATAAATAATTGTAAAATTAACCAACAGAGCTACACAAAACCGACGACTGCAGCAGACGACTGACGAACTGTCATTAAAATAAGTGTTGCCATAAATTAATAATTCACAGTCAGTGGTGTGCTTGACAGCAATCGGCATTTTAGTAAATAATCGACTATGAAATGTGTCCAACATTTCATTAATTGAATTATACCAAAGATAAAAATACTTTTTGTTTACTATCGCAAGGCTGTTTATGCTTAATTTTATTTGTTATGCTCGGTGCGCCATTCAAACTGTAAAGCACAACTCTATCACTAACTATCAAGAAAAATAATAATTATCAGTAATACATAAAAATTAAAATTTTAGTGATGTCACTCGTTTCTTATAACAACCATGATTTGACTTAACTTGAGATGAAACCCATATTATTATTTATATCAATCAACAGGTACTAACTAGTAACAGCAAAAGTCGATTTTAGATTAAATCGAACTAATACTCGTCTAATTGCGTCATGTCATAAATATCTAATCAAATACTTTTTTCTACATTAATTTGTTCCTGAAATGGAACCTCAAGTGGCAGAAATATAATAACCTTGTTGGAATTTATATTTTCAAACCGTTTGAGGTTGAAACTCTCGGATCGTAGGGTCTGTCAGTGCTCACAAGTTGTGTAAAAATCTGTCGAAACGTCTAGTTGACACTTAGCGTGACCCAAGGGCTGGCTTTTACCTCGGACAGAGGATAAGGGATAAGCAATGCCATACAGAGTGGTAATGAAGCCAGTCTTTTGGGCTCATTACCACATTAGTTTGATTTTAGTTAATTGTAATTAGCGTAGGGTTTTCTTTATTTTTATTTTACTGTAATTATAGTTAGGTATTTTTTAAATGTATATTATTCGTGTAAATAAAATTAAATCCTGATGTATGTATTTAAAAAAATCTTGCATTAGACGTGGCTAAGCGAGTGCCATAAATCTAATACCGCGTTTACATATTATTTGACTCGCGCGAATGTGTAAATGCGGCTTAAGATAGAGCAAGCCCAAGAAATCCAAAATGTGACCAGTTAAAAACAAATATCGCGGAAGGTGGAATTATCATGAAGAAAGAATAAAATTACCAAATAAATATGGCCGTTTCTAACAGTGTTTGACCATATTTGATAATAATTAACAAACTAATAATAAATTAAAAAAAAATAGGTGTGTTCATACTTTTCAGATCATTTATTTGCTATAGAATAGGAAAAAAACAACACGCAATAAAGTTACCAAATCCCCAGACTGTGGATAAAGAATAGGTTCTGTGTAAATAAAGTGGCAGCTGTTCTATTAACTGTTCATTAAACCCCAAACGAACGCCGGCGTTCGATCTCTCATTGTCTTTCTTTTGTGTCTTTAATTACGGTTTATGTTAACTTGTGCCTTGTGGGTACTTACAAGTTTACTTATTAACAAGTACAATAGTTTTAATGAATTTGCACACTAAAAACTATACTTTTCTAATGTTTTTGATAGTACCTATAAAATTTAACATCAAATGTTTTCAATAGTATAAATTTTGTACTTTGTGTAATTTGAAACAAATAATCCTTTTAGTTTTTTGTCTCATAATATATCGCCTCATTTTTTATTATTACAGAAATAATGAAATGGCAGCAATAATACTTTCTTGAACACTACATATTAATACTAATATTATAAGTAACAAGTCTATTGTGATTTATGATTGTACAGTCATCAGCAACAATAGTCCATGAAGGCGTTATTTTAGTAGGAAAGGAAATATGTATGCGAAAGGACCAGGATTATATTTATATATTTTTTAAACAACCCTAGTATTTAATAATAAGGTCTCCGTGAATATTTTCAATAAAAATTTTGTTTTGAGCGAGAAACAAGTAAAAAAAAAAGTGTGAAAAATTCAAATACCTAATTGTAATACGATACCATTGATCAGAACAAAATAACGTGTGTCGTCAAAATCTGTGAAAGTAAACGTCATAATACTGAGTGTATAGTTCCAGTCGCAGTGTAACCACAGATTAAGTAATAGTACTAACTAAACTTAACCTTTCAGCTTGATGTTTTGTTGTCACAGACTTTGAAACTAGCAAAATTTAAACTACTTTTCATGAAATCGACTTTTGTTGCTGACTGTACCTAGCTTTTTTTTTAATTTTAAGGAACCATAGGGAACCATTATCTACCTTTATTTATTTCATGTCACCTCATCTATGAGATCTACCCGGTAAAAGGATTTTTGACGTCAGATAGGTGTTCACTTCGAATAAAATAATGGTGTTCAGCTAGATCCAATTTTACTGGATTGAAAACCTATCCCAACATCCTTGGGAAATAGCTAGGCACATGATTGTGTGCTCGGTCACACTGGCAGCTACGGATTAGACAGGGATACTACGTATGCTTGGCATTATGGATGTGGCGCCATCTATTTTTAGATGAGGAAAAACTCTGACAACGGGCTTGCGGTATTGTGATCATTAGCCGCTAGATAGCTCTGTACAAACGCTGTACTTTGCGTACAAGGACGGACCTAAAGTCTATTTTAGTTTGTTAGATTGCAAACAAGAGTTTCAGATATAGGATAGGTAACTATTTATTCGATACGGAGACAGTGCAACGGCATAAAATAGTATCAGTATAGTATGATATAACATTTTGTTGAGCGTGCTCACACCGAAAGGGTTAAGCAGGTAAAGCGGGCGGTATTTTTATGTACTGTGGAAATTTCATCATAGTACATAGATAGGTACTTAGAAGCAAATCAATCTCTCCCCTCTTGGGCGGAGCGCGAGTAGGCTTCGACCCTGCTGGGCCTCTACGATTTGCTGACATCTCCTTCAATTACTCGGCTCGGTCCGGATGGTGAGGGCCGTTCCCTCGCGCGTGCGGCCGCCTCCTTTACTAGCATATCTGCTTCGTAGAAGGAGGCGACCGCCTGCCATTCCTCCTCGCTCCGGACCATGGCCAATACGAGGGCCCAGCGCGAGATGTCGCCCACATGAAGACACGGTGGTGCTCCGCTCAAGCGGGGCACGCCCTCGCCGCTACCGTATGCTCCACCGAGCTCTCCGGGTGGTCCACACAATGGTGACAGCCGGGTATTTCTTCCGCCTGAATCCGTTGCAGGAACATCTCATATGCCATGTCCGGTGAGGACCTGCGTCATGCGAAAGGTGAAGACGCCGTGATGTCTTTCCAGTCACCCCTAAAAGAGGGTACTTACCGCCATAATTATGGCGTGCCCAGCACTGGATTGCGACAGCCGCTGTCGTCATTCCATCATGAGATCCCACCGTACTCTGTCCGCCACGCCACGACTTGCCGCGGCAGCAAAGGGTGCGGTATCTCCGTACCATCCGGATGGCCATGACCCTTTGGCAAGCGTTCAGTTTGGCACATCGCACATTTCTCGCCGTTTCCACTCTCCTTGGTGACCAGGGTAGATGATGAACCTGGCCGTCAGGTTAGTGATCACACGGCAGATGTACATCAGCAGACTTATTTTTAGGGTTCCGTACCCAAAGGGTAAAATTGGAGCCAATTATTAAGACTCCGCTGTCCGCCCGTCTGTCACCAGGCTGTATCTCATAAACTGTGATAGTTGGAATTTTTCACAGAAGATGTAGTAACTATTTCTGTTGCCGCTTTAACAACAAATACAAAATAAAAAACGTGATTGTTTTTGCGGACGGTACGACTTTGTGCGCGAGTCCGACTCGCGCTTGGCTTTTTACGTTTAGGCTCGTTTTCACCTACAATACAAAAAAAAGTAAACTAAGTTCATTAAATAAAAAGTCAAATAAAAAGTCGACGGCGCGTACTGTTCCACGCGCGCCTCAAGGAGATGTCAGCAAACCGTAGGGGCCCAGCAGGGTCGAAGCCTTCTGTGGCCAAGGGTCTGCTTCTGAAAGAAAGACTCGGCCCTGATACGAAAGGCAACGAAGGAACAGGAGTGGGCTTTTAGTCAGTAAAAGTCTAACACTATCTCTCGCTCCGCCCAAGAGCGCGGGATGTCATTAAATGATTTTCCCACCGAAATAGAAAATAAAACCAGGGGTTGGGGGCTTTGCTTATTTTTGTTTACGTCAGCAGTTTTTAGTTTTTTAAGAGCACGATGTCGAATTATCGATGTTTCAAAATCACAACAAAGTGAGCAGGGACACATCACTGAGCAGCAAACATCCAATGTCATTGAAGATTTAGAGTCAAGGATTCGTGTATCATGGACTGAGGACCGTTATAATGTCTAAATGAAGTTTGTTTTTAGGGTTCCGTACCACAAAAGGAAAAAAACGGAACCCTTATAGGATCACTTTTTTGTCCGTCCGTCTGTCTCTCTGTCTGTCTGTCAAGACCCTTTATTTCGAGAACGCGTGGTGGTATCGAGTTGAAATTAAAACCATATACTTAAGTCTGCGGTTCCTTGAAGCTGTGAAAAAATCAAACTCCCGTTGACCCAGAATCTTGAAATTTGGCATAAAGCAAGGTCTTATAGCACAGGTATAAGAATAAATCTGAAAACAGTATTTTTTTGGTTACCATGGTCACAAAAAAAAAAAAATTTTTGCAATTCGGAACAATCGAGACTCAATTCGAGAAGACTCCATAGTTTTTTTTCCTTTATTTCAAGCCTATTCCTTATTTCCAGACTTACAACTACTACTCATAAATTAATAACAAAACCAACACATTGACAAATGCTTGTTTCAATGTTTATGTAAGCATGGGGTTTATGTAAGCATGGGGTGGAGGGATGGGAGAGCTTTGCTTACTTTTGCTGACAAAGGGGAGGGGGAGTTAAAATATGCAAAAAATCTGCTTACGTACCTAATACTTGAACGGCCCATTTCTGACCTTCGTTACTGTGTGTAACTGTGTGCGTGTTATATTTTTTTGAAATGTCCATAATGAGGTTGGTGATGGTGGAGGTGATGTCGTAATGAGGTATGATAGAGTGATCTTTCTTGTAATAAAGAAATAGGTATAAAGGTATCAAGGACGCCGAAAACATTAAACAATTTAGCAAAAAAAAGGCAGATAAGATTTCAGGCATTATTTATTTATTATCATAAGTGTATAACATCGACACGTTGCCATTAAACATACGATTTACAAATAAAATTCTTTTCTATAATATTTACAAAATTCCTCCCATCTTTTGATACACACATATGTACTTAGATATTTAATGAAGGGCTTTTACACAAAGACGGCAGTTTCAATGGAACGTAGAAGTTTATAAATAAATCAAATCAAAACTTAATAAATGTTGATAGGTACGTAGACTGGTTATAATATGACCGAGTAAAATTTGAAGGGAGGAAGGGGTATAACAAGAGATGAAGGTAGGTAGGTACCTTTAACTAAGCTCAAATCAGGACCCTAATAAGAAAGAACCCAGGGATACCAATAGTGCCACTTTGGGGTTGGAAGTAAGAATTGTTTGACTCCAAAACAGAATGTGTAGGTGTTCTCGGTGTTGGGACTCGTTTTCAGATCTAACGATGAGAAAAACGAAATCTAACTCTCATAGCACTTCGTGAATGTACCATTGGAACGTATGTGCCCTGGTTTTATCTGAACGATTTCATTTTAAGGGTGGAATTCACCAATAAAACTAATCGCGTTTTAACGTTTGAGTCGCATAATCGCGTTTAACCGCTGTCACTAGTGTCACTTGTCTGTATTTTTTTTTTTGTTATATTTTCATAAGTGACACTAGTGACAGCGGCTAAACGCGATTATGCGAGCCAAACGATAAAACGCGATTAGTTTTATTGGTAAATTCTGCCCTAAGTAGCCAATGTGTTAAAGGTAAACGTTGCAACCTAACAGTTTCCCTACCTTGAATCGCCAGTTCCACAGAAACTGATACTTTGTCCTGTGCGTTGAGTGAGATGTTTAATAAGTTAACGCGATCGAAATGTTCACCGCGTTTAACTCTCAGATTGGTTAAGAGCTTGGAGCGAGCCAATCGGAGCGCCGAACGTCATATACGTATTGATCGCGTTATCTTAAAACAAACACGCACTAGGCGCTCAGAGGCCTTAGTGTGACTTGCTTTTTATGTTAACACGATTGAAACGTTTACCGCGCTTGGTGATTGGTTAAGAGTTTGGAGCGAGCCAATCGGAGCGCCGAACGTGAGTGAACATAAATGTGTCGATCGTGTTAACGTAAAACCAACTCGCTCTAGGCACTCTGATCTCCAAGCAAGCCCGTGAGCAATAATGAGGTATTACTATTAACTACTACTTCAGTAGTAAGTACACAATTTACCGAATAATTTTAATAAATCAATTAATCCAAGCCCTGTATAAAACATTACCTACTGATTAATTCAGAGAAGTGGACAGAGCGAGATTAAATTACTGTTTTATTTATTTTTTTATCAAATAATGTTCATTAGCATTAAGAAAAGATAATAATAATAATCTATGAAACTTATTAAATATATGCATGAGTCCGTATATTTTTAAAGATCAGTCTAACATTCGTTAAAAATTTACAACTTTCTTCTAACGATTAGTTTATATATTTTTTTTTACCTTTTTTAATGTTTACAATAAGGCTTAGGGCTGGCTGATTCGTCCTGCACCACAAACATAAACATGACAATGATGACCGATAAAACTCTGTATTTCTCTTAATTATAATTTTTCCTTATATCCCTTTGTGCAGTAAGTAATTGATTTTATATACGGGTTAATAAAGTACTCTGGAACATACACATGATCAGACCCATATTTACAATACCAGATAGATAATAATAACGTGCCTAGGTTTGATACAACGGGCCTTCAAGAAGTGGAGGAAAATCAAGGATTTTTAAACTTGACCATTGTGTACTGTGGATGTACTCGTATTAAGATCATATTTATATTTCATTACCCTCAGATATGGCAGCTGATACCTACGCCAATTCGTCACAAACACAATGAGATACAAAATATTCAACAACGAGTACTTACACAGCAAACAATCAGTGCGCTGAGCGTGAGTTGCTTTTACATGAATGCGACCGAACCGTTTACTGCGTTTAGCTCTCTGATTGGTTAAGACCTCGGAGCGGGCCAATCGGAGCGCCGAACGTCAGTGTCGAACGCATTAACGTAAAACGAAGTCGCACTAGGCACTCTGGTGTTCAAGAATGATACCGTTCATAGACAACAATAATACAAATAACATCTACCTATATTATCTACAATCGCTAAAATTATAGTCTTAATTAATTGGTGTAAAGATCCGTCTTAAAACCTACTTAAGTAATTAAAAATGTTGATTGCAGTTACCCTCAACACAGTTCATAAATCACTCTACGTTAGGATTCTATTCGAATTATCACGCTGTTGCCAAGTCTATTTAAAATTTCGACAATCCTGTAGTGCCTAATGCAGACATTCTAGGGAAATAGGTACATAATTTTTGAGTACCAGACTTACTTTAAAATATTTGAGTTCGGCTAGCAAATATTTCAGTAACATTTCAGTAGCGTTCTTCAAATGTGGTTTAAAGTAATTCTGGAGAAGAAAATGCAAAGAATTGGCAAAATGCATTATAGAGTACAGAATTATAAATAACATAAGTACGGTCAAAATATGTTGCCCACTCTGAAGTTGGCGATTAGAACTATTGCGCATACTAAAAAAAATACGCAATACTTACGCATTTACCATAATAAAAATAATTACTGCGCATCCGATTGTTCGCAGTTCAAAGTGGTCAAGATATTTTGGGCCGTAGTGTAAGTCGACTGTGGTAATAAGTGATTGGTAAAAACATGTCGTAATTTTATCATTTACATAGCAGAGAAGATTAAAGATTTAAATAGATAGATTAAAATGCCAACCAAATGCGGAAAAAAGAAAATGCAATGACAAAGTTTTTTTTTCACGAAATGATTTATCGTTTTAGGACAGAAAATCAAATACCTTCGTTTCATTGGTTGGTAAACGGTTGCAATAAAAAAAAGATCGAATAAGAGGTGATTTAAAATAACGTTGTAAAATATACTTCGGTATCTCATGCATCAAAATTCCCATTCTTCATCAGGCATCCACACTTATAGGTAGTTAATAAACGATGAAAGTGCCTCAATTTATACAAAGTACGTCTTAATTTTAGGATCTCCAGATGCGATGTACAATGTCAATTGACGGTGGCAAAGGCTTCGGTCAAATTGGAGAGTTTTTCAAAAGTAGTAGTAATATAAGTGACAACCACCGACCTTATTGCACATGTGCAATCTTGCATACGACTTGCTGTCGTATGGCTATAGAATAAGCTGATAGCCAAGAGTAATTCGCTCAAAAATAGGTATGTACTGTCGTTCGTCCAATTTCAAAAGACATAGATGTCGTGGCTAAGAGAAGTATTGGAATAGTGGATAATTCGAAGATGGGCTGTCAAAAGTATCAGGAAAAATGTTTGAATTGGAAGTCAATGTCATTAGAGCTGAACAAGGCGAGCTTTACGCCTGAAGCATCATTCGCGTCATAATATTTCTCGCAATGATAGGATTTGCATATGTGTGTGTCTACAACGGTACATCAAGTTTTGGAAAAAGTTTGACCATACATACAGGGATCTTTTGGCGCGAATTAAAATCCGTCTCGTAGACGCAGCACTGGCTATGCAAAAAATTGCTAACCACTATCAAATCCAAATCTAATTAGTTGTTTTCTCTCTGTTAGTCTGGAATTAGTCTCGAATGCCTCGAGACTAACTCGTGAAGTCGTGAGATAAATTTTCGACAATATCACCCGTCAATATCATTCAAGTGCAAAAAGATCCCTGAGCTACTCTATGTTTTGTGTACCAATCTTTTTCTGAACCCTGATGCACCATGGGCCATGGTACTGTGTGTCCTATCGGAAATATTTGAGTGCGGAGACGAGCAGGAACTTTTCGATGAAGAGGTCGGAATCGAGGGCTGCGATGTGCGCAGCTCGGCCTACGATTGCGCTGGCTGTGTGTGGAAGCGCGTGTTGCACGTCGTAGCGGACCACTGATACGGTGGACGCTCGCGCAGCTAGTGGGGACACCATGTTATGGACCTGAAATCATCGATTTTAGTTTGAGTGATGGTTTTACCTCTTCTTCGTGTCGATGGTATGAGGTATTTAAAGCTCCAGACGTTGGACCAAAATTTGCCCTTTTTTATGACGTCGTCAGAAGCAGTGCAAAAATCCACTTGACGTCTTAAACTGAAGTGTTAAAGAGATGGAGCTATATAGGGTGTATAGGCCTATGACCTAAATAAATGTCAGTCATGTTATAGATAGAAACCATTTGTTCAGAAGTATTAGAGTTAACGTTAAATTATTAAACTAGATCATAAGGAACCCGGCCAAGTCACATAGTGCTAGGTGATTAAACACACTGTTCCACAGCAGGGCAAAGGCTTCCCCAAAATTCTTCCAGGTATTCTTATTTCCAGCCCCCTCGAACCAGGCCTTGCCATAGGCGTCTAGGTCATTACGCCACCTTTTCCCAGGTCAGCCTTGGCAGTGTCGTCCATACTGAGGCATCCACTTTTGCAAAGATTCTTGCAATTAATGGACACTACCTATTGTATGTAATTCAGTATCAGTTTTACTGGTACAGCAAGCCCAAATACTAACCATTTCTCTATAAGCCTGACCCAAGAGTGACGTATCTTTAGCAGCGGCTTTACAGAGCTCCAGCCTAGCAGAATGCAGAGGGACATATCGGTCCTGTCCCGAACCACAGAGCAGGATATGTTTGAACTGGTGCAGCTGACTTCGTTCGCTCAGGCGGTAGAGGAAGGAGCGCCGAGGATCCGAGGCATCGCGGAGAGACAGCTGCAGTAAGGAGCCAGACTTCTTCCACTTCTGCATGAACCACATGCCTGGAAATAAGATGAGGTTTTGGTTAGCGGGCAGAACGTTAGGAGCTGGGTGATGTTCCAGGTAAAGGTTTGGCTAAGAGTTATTTTGCTTCAGGTTTTGAGATGTAAATCAATATTAACACAGAACGCGGACTTGTTAATATTAAAATACCTACGTAGTTTTTTTTTGACAGCTGCCCGAGTGAAAATCGGAAATTATTTATTTATTTTAAGAAAGAAAGAAGACTCGTTTCTTTAGCTTAGCACACAGACACACATAATGAAGAAACAAGTATATAGAAACTTAAATGAAAAAATAAAAACAACAACAAAGTGTATCTCTCCGCTGCACTAAATAGGTCCAGTTCAGCCTAATGCCAGACAACTTCTATGTAGGTAAGTACGTAGTTGTTGCCTGACGATAGTTTTCAACTGAGCCTTACTTTGAGTACACGGATATTTAAACATTAACATATATCCTTTATCTTTTTTGAGATGCAAAATCATCTAATGACTTCTTCAATTCTAGAGTACAGAGGGAGGGCTTGTCAGACTTCATAAAATTTGGTTTAACGGTTTGGGTGCAAAAGCATAACAGACAGAGAGACAGGCAACCCACCATCTACCTTCACGTTTATAACATTAATAAAACTTATAAAGTACGAAAGTGTGGATCATATAGGGAAAATTATTCAAACGATATCACTTCCGCAAATATCAGCTTAGCATCCTTAGCATAAAAACAAGGTAAACCTTCATTTTTTACGTAGGACATCATCAAATAACTTCCACTATTCTGGATGGAGTGGAATGAAAAGACCTTTACTGACTAAAACCTGCAGTGTTCTTTCAGTTGCGTTGGCTGCGGCAACTCCATCGAACAATCCACAGCCCAGAAGATTGATGGGGCCAGTTCGGGTGTCGACCCCAACTGGCTCCATAATTTTTTAAATTGCTGACATCTTCTTACAGAAAGTGAAATTCAGCTTACCAGCATTAACTAGTCCACTAGAGTTATACAGCGTGCCAAGATGAGGTCCACTTAGAGAGAGGAATGTGTGGAGTTTCGGCAAGTAGGGCTTCATCTGAGGCCTCGCCAGCGCTGAGCGGATGATGATCGTGCCCAGAGAATGACCCACAAAACTTATCCGAGCTGGATCACTGGAGTTTTGTATGTGGTTCAGAATCTCTTGCACAAGTCTGGAATCATTGAAAGGAGATTTAAGTTTTATTATTCCTGAAGAAGTAGAATTAGTAGATAACAGAACTAACTAAAAGACGTGGAAATACGTATATATTTTTTTATTATAAAGTAAGTTTTTTTAAACTTTAGTTTTGTAGGTATACCTACTAAGGGCGGAATTCACCAATAAAACTAATCGCGTTTTAACGTTTGGCTCGCATAATCGCGTTTAGCCGTTGTCACTAGTGTCACTTGTTTGTATTTTTCTTTTGTTGTATTATTACAAGTGACACTAGTGACAGCGGCTAAACGCGATTATGCGAGCATATATTATACCCTGGATTCCCCAAAAAGTCAGTGTTTCCTGATAGCTACAACCTAGGGGTTTGTAAGTCTAGAGAGAATAGGTAAGCGTACTCTATCGTTGACCACATCAACTCTTACCATTAGGTGAGATAGTGGCCAAACGCGAGTTGAGAGCGCGATTAAAAAAAGTAAGTACATTTAAACCTTCCTCATGAATCATTTTGTCTATTCGTGAAATACTTTTTGATATTATTGTTAACAAACAGACAGACACTCCCCACTTTGTCTATTTAATAACACCACTTTATTTTGTAATATTTAAAGACAATAATTCAGTTTGATACAGCTGCTAAATCAGGCAGTTGGGTAACATAAAAAAAAACAAACATAATTACCTAAAATTGATTTACGAATATTAACTAATTGAGATTTGACGTTTGCAATAAATCAAGGCGCAAAGCGATCTCCGTAATGATCCGTATAATTTAATTTAGGTTACAAACTGGTTAGATGATGGAAAAAAAATCAATAACTCGATACTGATGAGGATGTTGTAACAAATCATTTTTTTGAAGTTACCGCTCACCTATCTGTCATCGTGTCAAAGTCAGAGAAAGTATCGCCTTGATTTCTCTCTGACATGAGGAAGTCTAGTCTGGCCCCGGGCAGACCTAGTTCTAGGTATGTCTTCACAAGGCGCAGATCCGCCGCGTTGCCGTCCAAGCCGTGTACGCAGATTATGAGGTGGAGCCCTGAAGTATCAAGAATAAAAAAAATGTGGTTAAAATTAGCAGATTTACTGTTGGAAGGATAAAAACCAGAGAGCTAATGAAGGAAAATAGGTGGATATAGTTAGTCAAAGCCTGACTTTCGCTCTACTCTAGAGATTTCCCACCTCAAGAAATAGGGATAAAGGTTAAATATTATGAAGCTCTCGTCGTTTAAAATAGGAAAAGTTTCTAGTCTAAAGGATGATTTTTAATGACCTCTTGGAGAATGAACCAGGGTCACGTGAAATTTTGATTTTGTATTTCGTTTTGTAGGGTTCCGTACCTCAAAAGGAAAAACGGAACTCTTATAGGATCACTTTGTTTTCCGTCCGTCTGTCTGTCTGTCTGTCAAGACCTTTATCTCAAATCAAAATTCATAGGAAACTTCCATCCTGAAATTTTGCATAATGCAAGGTCTTATAGCACAGGTATAAGAATAAATCTGAAAACTGTAAATTTGTTGTTACGTCACAACAAAAAAATTGCGATTCGGAAAAATCTTCGAGACTCCATTTGGGAATTGAACTATTTACATAGGTAAGTTTGTACGGAGCCCTCAGGGCGCGAGTCCCACTCGCACTTGCCCAGTTTTTTTATGCTTTGAGCAACTTATGCTGTGCGCTTAATACAGTCAAGTTAGCATTAGGTGTTAGGTTTCAGTAAATCTCTTACCTTCTGGATTAAACATCCGATATTCATCGCTGATATGGAAGTAGGGCAGTGAGTTCTCGACAGGTGGGAAGTCAGAGTAGATAGCACCCGGGTATTTCACGCTCTGCCTGAACTCTTCTCTGCATTTCACAAATAACCTTTCAGATTCGGCAAGCCCGAATATGCTGATGAGATTGCTTTCTCTTTGTTCTGGAAATATAGAAACAGCTAGTGAAATCATGGGAACAGGCCGTAGAACTATGAGCTTTATAGGCGTTGAGTGCTCTAAAGCTATATGTACCTTGTTAAAAAATAAGATTGATGACATAGAAGTGCCAAAAAGGTTAGAAGTAGAAGTGTTTCTTATTGAACATTGTGTAGGTATGTTTTAGTAAAACAAGTTGGTTACCAGTATCGTTTCTGCTGGCCAATTCCCCGGTGCTCTGACTTTTATTAAGCGTACCACCGGTTGGCACACCGCCAGTAGTTACTGACTGATGTGGCCGCAGCTTCCGCCTCTCCATTATACCTGTTGTAAGCCAAGCGATGGTGTTAGTAGCAGAAGCATTATTGAATAACACAAAGGTTCGTAGTGTTACTCACCTTCACACACATGATATAAGGGATTGTCTAACTGAAGTGAGGAAGGCTGTGGTGGCTGCTTCCGTGGTGTTTTCGACGGTGTAGACGATTTGCTACTCTGTCTACTCAACTTTGGAGATTTCGTAGGAGGATCCTATAACATACAAGTCCATTAATATGGTATTTAACCAACCACTTGATATTTGTTTTCATCGATGGATGTTACGTGATTACCTTAAATTCGTCCGGTGGAGGTGGAGCGTCTCTAAACTGTTGCGGCGGAGGTAAATGCTCGTAGTCATTATCACCCATAAAATGCGCCAAATCTATTTCAGATTTAGCTTTATTCGAGTATTTTTGCGCAGCACTGGATGTACGATCTTTCTTATGGCTTCCATTTTTGACGCAGGAGCGATCTACTGTCAAACTTCGTATCTCAGCCGCGATTAACTTTTCTGTATATTGTATTCTATCCTTCAATTTAGTTTTATCTAATGATTGAGACTTGGCGGGTGCCGGCTGCTGCTTCTGCGGAATTTCTTTCCTAATGTAAGGATGTAAATTGTCACTGATTGTCTGTGATTTTTTCACAGTTCCCTCATTTAAACTTTTAGAAGAAGAGCTATATGTCTTCCCTTGCACAGCACTAAAGGAATTATGTCTTTGATTTCCTTTTATTGCATTAGCTTCTGCTATTTGTTGAAAACAACTTGCTGTGCAAGTGTCTGAATTGCATTCTGCGTCTATACCGTTACTGTGCATCAGTTTATTATATTCGCACTGGCTGTCTGTGCATATAGAATCACTGCAGATGGTACATTCCTCGCACACTTCCTTATCACAACATTCTATTTTCTCGTTGGATGTGGTTTGAGCTACCTTGACAGCTAATTTTAACAGCCGCTCTCTCAACTGATCTCCGTTAAGGACTGTCCTTTTAAAGTCACTTATAGTTTCACCTTCGGGTTTTCGAGAATCCGTTGTTTCTTCGTAGTTTTTATTACTAGTTGGTTTAGGTATGGCTGATTTTCCAGGAACGAAGTTCTGGTTTAATTGACAACTTGCATTATCTGGGGAAGACGGGCCTGAACTGCGTCCGCTAGACACCCATCCACTTTGTTCACTTAAACTAGACGTAGAAGTGCTTCTCCGTCGTTTCTCTTCCTTGTTCGAAAAGTTTTTAGGAGGTAAAATTTTGAAATCTTTATCTGCTATATCAAGTGGCGGCGATTCGAATGCAGGTGGTGGTGCTAAATTTGGTAAAGATTCGGAGCCAAAAGTATTATTTAAATTAGGTTCATCTAAAACCGATGCAGCACTTCTACAATGTCTTAACAACTCTGGCCCATGGTCGAGACTGTAAGGAACACTTGTAGAAGACTCTAATCTCCTCAGCTCAAAAGGTATGCTTTCGTTGCTGGATGACGATGCAGCTTCTGACATTAACTGAGTCATCTTTTCTGATGGTTTGTGCTTTGAACGCTTTTCTGGTTTACCACTCGACCTACCACTTTTCGGTGTCGTCGCACCAGATTTTGGAGTAGCTCTGCCAGATTTGGGTGTCGCTAGACCTGATTTAGGAGTAAAGCCACCGGACTTCGGTGTCGATTTCCCAGATCGCGGTGTTGCACGATCAGATTTTGGAGTACTTCGTTCGGATTTTGACGTATGACGATCTGATTTACTATCACGGGATTTAATAGAGTGATGACTGCTCAATGAATCCCTGCTTGAATTCATTTTAGTGTTTTCTTTTCCTCCATTGTTTAGTTTCGACTCTTTGGAGCGACTTTTCTTATGCCTTACAGATGGCATTGTTGAATGTGGCGTAGATGGCGGTGTCTTTGAATAAGTAGATTTTGATGTTCCATCACTGCTTCTATCTAAAGTCATCACGAATCCGCTGTCATCGCTGCTTTTACTAGATTTCTTTTGATAGTTTTGTATTAAACTTCCTGTATTAAAATCGTAACTCCAATCACCTTTCTGCAGGTAGTAATTGAGCTCGTGTCTGAGTTGATTCCGAGCAGCTTCAATGTCAATTTGTTGATTTTCCACTTTTTGGTGAAACACATGCGTCGAATTAGATCTATGTACGTGTTTATTAGAAACTAAGTTATTTTGATCAGTCACTTGAGTTTTACCACTAACCGGTGGGTAAGAATTACGTGGAGGCAACATAGGACGGGGTAAATTTACACTGTAGCCTCTTTGAAACTCTAACGGATTACGAATAACATTGTTTACTTGCAGATTACCCTGATTACCGAAAGTATAGCCGTACACTTGGTTAGGATTAGGTTGCATCGCTCCATCGTACTTATATCCTACATTGTGGAACACTTCATTGTTTACCCCGTGTCCAACTTTCTTAATACAAGGATTTTTGTATTTTTCTCTAAACTCGTTTATATTTCTCCTGTAGTCATCAGACCCTTTGGAACTGCATCGAGTCGTTGTATTCGTTGGATAAGCACTAGTTGTGACGCTTCTAGGCAATGTTGTAGGCTTGATTTGTTGCGGCGGTAGATATGGTTTTGGATAATTAACAGAAGAATTAGAACCATTTCTCACATTCTTTGTTAATGTTTGCGTAGTATTCAGCGGTGTTAGCTGAGATACTCTCAACTGATCCAGAGACTTACTGTGCCGAGCAGGCAGGGTGCTCACCCCACTCGTGATCTCATGTTTTTGTCGAAAGACTTCAAGTCCTGGTTCAGATTTCTCCTTACCTAGACGTGAAACGTTTGAAGCACTTTTTGCTGTATTGAGATCAAGCAACGTGGATGCGGAGTACCGAGACATTTGTTGTCCTTGTTGTATCGGGCATGAAGCGAATGCGTTGTTTGGTGGTAGTTGAATCTCGCTAATTAGATTATTTTGCACGATGTATCGATTTCTTCCCGTAAGCTCGAGTTGTTTGTTGTGTGCCTTGGGTAGTTCCACTACATTTTGTTTCACTAAAGCTCGTTTGGGGGATCCGCGGGCAGATTTTTGGGGAGCTAAAGTCAGAGTTGCTTGAACAACACTGGAACTGGATTTGGGTGCATTGAATTGTGGTTCAAGAACATCCATGATTGTTTTGGGCAGTGTGAGGGTGACTCTGGACGCTTCGGATGACGGTCTTCTGGAGTCCATAAGTGAACTAACACTACAAGCACAGTCATCTCCGAGGGGCTCCGAACATAGGAAGGGATCTGCATCAAGACACACACACAGATTAGTTCAAAATGTTTGTGCAGAAAATGATTTTATTTGCAAATACTAGGTAGTAAACAAAACTTACCGCTTCCAGATTTGCTTGCACCAGAATTCAAAAATGAACGACGCCTAGCAAATTCTGCTGTGTCTTGATATCTGAAATAATTTTTAACGTGTGTAAAATAGTTACATAATTTAGAACTATAGAGTTAGTTTTGCTACCATTATGGTGCGTCAAGAACAGCATTAATATTATTAATGAATGCTTCCTTTTCATATTTCTAAGTTTAGTAAAAAGCAGGAAAGCTGCTTCATGGTAAAAGTGCAAATTCGTAATGCCACAGGGCTACCACAAGGCACATGTGCAATATATTTGTAATCAAATGTCAAAAGTTTTAAGTTAAGTAATAACCTGTCCTCAAATATGATAGGCATGATATGCGGGTCTCCGTCCAACGCGATGCAGTGCACCGGCAGCGGAGGCAGCAACGCCAAGTAGCGGGACCGCCGCGCCACCTCGCCCACGCTCTGGTACGACTGGTAGTTGCTGTCGTAGCAGCCGGCCAACGAGTGACGAGGGTTATCTAGCACGAAGAAGCATTCGGCGAAGCGCTTTATGCTGGAAAGGGAATTGATTTGTGAATGTTTGGTGCAAAACTGAACAGTGTTAAGAGGATGCAATTCGACATACATTTTCACTGTTTTTCATATAACCGCTCTTACGCGATTATGACGTTATTACCTATTTTTCATTTGATATTTTGGAAACACAATATCTTGTGGATATTATCTAGGCTTCTTTTGAAATCAATTTATAAATTTGTGTAAATCTAATCCAGCAAAAACGTCTGAAAATCAGCTATTTTGCATAAACTTTGATTCATAATTTAGTCTAAAATTTTAAAAGTCAAAAATGTATAACAATAAAAGCCTTGTAAATTTATTCAAGATTCTAAATGATTACAATTTTTTACAAAAACTTGTAAGGGTTTAAAAAAACACGTCTTTTCTGGATCAAGTTTTGTAAAATATTCGAGTTAATCACGGAATTACCGAATGCTAACATGGTTTTCAGGCGTCTCTCTTTTCGCGTTGCCTTTTCGTCCAACATCGCGTTGGATTGCGTTAGACGATAGGCGAGTGAAAAAGAACCCTTTTAAAGAATAGAATTTAGTTTCCTTTACCATTTTGGAGGTAAGCGGAACAGAGTGTAAAAGTCACGCAAACCTCTATTGAAAAGGGAGGATCCTCCGACCAGACGGGTGTTATGTCTGGTGTTGGTAATTGCCTGAGAGATGACGGGCTGTTGTATATCATATTCTCAAATCGCGCGGAGAACTTTAATTGCGCGATGCAGGATATCATACTTTAGTTCTTTTGTGATGCCATAGATGTCGCTATACCATCATATCTCTGTTATTTCCCGCACAGAGGCTCGGTGTGCTGCTACTTTATTAGCTGTTATTTGAAGCAGCTACTTTGCTGGTATTGACTCTGTGGGTTTGGTGTCTAGTGTAGTAGGGGCACTCGGATGATAAATGACTGAAATTTAGGATTAATGCTTCACGATATTATATCCAATATTTGAGTACATTTGACTGGCCTGTTGGTCTAGTGGTCAGTGACCCTGACTGCTAAGCCAGAGATCGTGGGTCCAATTCCCACCCAGGGCGGTTTGTGTGATGAGCACGATCATTTGTTCTATGTCTGGGTCTAATTTATCTATAATATGTGTGTATCTAGTAGGTACTCATACTACAAGCTCTGCTAGTTTGGGGGTAGATGTCGTTGTGTGAAAGTTTTGGAATATTATTATTGGAGTGGTATATAGTTAATACAAACCGAGCTCAGAGACTGTCTATTCTAAACATAGGTTAACCTAGTTAGGCTAAACATTATTCTAGACAACCAAATTAGGGTAGGTATAATAATGATGCAATTATCGTGCAATTGGTCATATGACAGAAACGATTTATGAGTAGGCACACTACAATGCAGTGGTGGCCGAGTGGTAACGACCCCGACTTACGAGTTATAGGTCGCGGGTTTAAACCCAGCCAGGCGCATTACTTTGTGTAATTTATTTCATCACCACTGCTCTCAAAACGGTGAAGGAAAACATCGTGAGGAAACTGGCATGTCCTAAAAGCAAAAATTCGAAGACATGTGACATCCACCAAACCGCACTCGGCCCGCGTGTTGGATTACAGTTAATTCCCTCTCCCAGAGAGAGGAGGCCTGAGTCCCAACAGTGGAAACATTAAAAGGCTGATTATGCTATTTATTAAATTAATTATGATTGTAAATTATAAGTCCAGACTCAATAATTATTTGAGCTGCTTTTACAAATTTCGGTAGGTTTTGGCTAAGTATAACCTCCGATAATGTGGTGATTGCCACTGTTTATCTCTATGGGTAAAAAGGGCGCGATTTAAATCTCTAAAATTCAAAATCCTGGGTCGTGGTATTAGAATTAAACTACTACTATACACTACAATGCACTACAATGCAGCAACGGCAGTTGTCTGTAATAATCTTTTGCAGTCAACAGCTGGACAAAAAGTTGCCTCTCCAAAGTTGTGCCTTTAAATCTGGTTCTTGGGGGTTCTATTGGGATTACTTTTTACAGAAAATAAGTTGTCCTTACCGCAGCGCATGATGCCTGGCCGCAAGCGCGTGATGCACGTGAGGTCGGTCTGACGTGTGATGGAGGAATGCTCGCCACCTCAGCGTCACTTCAGCACACAGGCGCGCGATGTCGTGTGCTGCACTCATCGCCCATTCTTCTTCCTCGCCGCATTCAGACTTCTGGAAGTTCTGTAAAAATAAATGCACTTACTTCAGACCTTTATGCATGATGATGCCACTTTTGCCTGTATTTGTCAGGACTTACAAAATTGGAATTTACAATTTTCTTTTTTTTTTAAGTTGTATATCATACATAACTATATAAAACAAAAAAATAATGAAGAAGTAGATAAAATTCGTGAATTTATGTTTATGTGTGTACTTAATGTAAATGTTAAACAAATATTTAAAATAAATAGTAAGCAGTTTACTTAATATAAAAGAAAGAAAGAAAGAAAGAAAATATTTATTTGAGACTCGCACAGGACAAACAACGATAAAATAAAAAGTAACTACTTAATCTATAAATACTTAACTTAAAAATAATAATAGAAAACAATATTAAATAAAAGACCAGTGCGAGGCCAAAAAGGCTCCTATCTCAGCATATGCTGCGATATTATACTAAAAAGTAAAAATAACGCAGCGCTGGTATTCTGATAGAGCCTGGTGATAGGTGATGCCACGGACACACTCACAGAGACAAATAAGATAATAATATATTGATAATAAAAGAATAAAACAAAATATACCAAACATTTAAACAAATCAATTAAACTACAAAAAAGTATAAAACAAAAGAACTATTTAACCATAAAGTTGAATGAGTCTAGCTACATAACTAACGGTACAAATAAGAAAAACAATACTTTTTTTATAAGCGATTAAAAAAAAGGCAATTTTATTAGCGTTTTATTCGCGTAGCGTCTGTCATGTAGTCATGACGTAGGCGTGCTGGACACTTCTTACTTTGTCATATTATATACCAGACTGTAAAAAGGTCAAGGTCTACCTACTAACCTTGCTAAAGTCGCTAAGATCCTTTATTCTCTGCGCGACTTCTCCAACAACAGAGTTCGACAAGGACTCCTCTGGAGTAAGCAACACACCAGGAGAGCCACACATCGCCAGAGCACTCTGTAGCCCCTCCAGTGACTCTAGTAGGATCCCGCATACTTCGGCATGGACTTGCCTGGAAAAACACGCAAGGACTTAGGTAAGTACACATCAGAATCATCAGTTTTGTGGTACAACCAATTACGACTGTAAAATAAAAGAAAGTTGTAGCTTTCACCGTCTGTGAGCTAAGTGCGAGTTGTTTATACGTCAATGCGGTCAAAACGTTTACCTCGTTTGGCTCTGATTGGTTAAGTGGGTCCTTTTTCTCTCGCTACTTTATCAAACGCAATCCAACGCGATGTTTGACGAAAAGCAACGCGAAAAAAGAGAAATAACGCCTGAAAACTCTGTTAGCATTCGGTAATTCCGTGATTTACTCGAATATATTACAAAACTTGTTCCAGGAAATACGTGTTTTTTTTAAACCCTTAAACGTAATATATAAGATCTCACAATTGATAGTTTTCGATCGTGAGGTAGATATTTTTCAAAAATATCTTAAAAACTTCGATAACTTGTAAAAATACTAAATTAAAAGCTAAGTTATCATGGTCAAAATATTTGCAAATTAATATATAAATAGGCTCTTAATAAACTAGAGTGCTTCACCATCAACAATTGCATCACTGCTTACCATCAGTTGGGTCCGATCCCACCTGATGGTAACTGGTATTGGTTTTTTTTTATGATTTAAACTAGTGCAGATATCGAGAAGAGAGATATCATAAAAGAAAAAAACATTTCAAATAACGCAGTAAACTACCAATCACCCTGTATATGTCTGCTATTGGTTAGGTACTAACCTAGCATGCGCAATCTTGCTAGAGTTGCCACCAGCGCATTTGCCGGTGGATCCGAAGAGTACATTGTCGAAGCTCCCTGAAGTATTGAAGGATCCAGCACTCTTCATCAATTTGCCCCATTGTTTACTTGAGCGTGGAGTGCTGAAAGTAGAAAGTATAAGGATAGATCACCATGTGATGAATAAATTGTAGATTTTTACCTTTCGCTTTGTCTAATGATGGTACGAGATTTTTTCTAATTAAAAAAAGCCGTAGATATTTAATAGCGAGTACGGTAAGGTCAAAATATTTTGGCCACTCTGAAGTTAGGCGTTCCGGACTATGCGCATACTCGAAAAAATACGCAATACGCATTCGCCATATGATTTTTAAAAAGAATTACTGTGCAGCCAATCGTTCGAAGTTCAGAGTGGTCAACATATTTCTGCTGTACTGTACCCCCGACATTAAAAGTGCAAAAATGCATGACATAGGTTGTCTGAAGGTACCATTTTTGATGATTTCGTTATAAGTTTTATAGAATTAATTTTATAGCTTTCACATTTAGTTTTATTTATTGGTCAAGATAACCAAATCGCTTGTTTACAATTAGGTATCTTTTGCTTGTGATTCCAACTTCCAAGTGTGAGGTCCAGAAACGTAGCGTAGACTAGTCTAAACATGGGCGAAGGCACATGAGCGAGGCCTTTTTCTTTCAGCACCAATTTTTTACCGATATCAAGGAAGTACTTGATCTCGGAAAAAATTAGGTCTTCTAGGTGCAGATCTTGACTGATCTGATAGGTAGTCGCTCCATGTAAAACCCAGGTATTCATTAGACTGGAAACTGATCTCAAGCTAGTTGGAAAAGATTAAGAGGATGATGAATATTGTGATCTGGCCATCTTTTTGTAAATAGAAAAATAAATTTATAAAACTTGTAATTTTTAATAATAGTTCGTTACATGAAATTTAAACCTCACACTTAAAGAGCCCTCGGTCGGCATCGCACGAGGCCCCTTTAATTACGAGGCCATGGGCATAGGGCCGCTTCGCCCATGCCTCGCTACGCCTCTGGTGAGGTCCTTATTTATAGGAACAATTCAAGGAAGTTACTCACCAGCTTTGCACATAATGCATGATACTTTTCCTTGAGTGGCGGACAGACATGTAAGAACTCAATTGTGTTAGGACCGATGTATCTAGCATAATTATATTATAATTATAATATTTAGACGCCGAATAAGTTAGCGAATTCGCTATTTTATAAGTGAGATAAGTACCTATGGTAAAAGAGTAACTAGATCATAAATGGCTTTAGTTGATCGTTGGTCTAGTGGTTAGTGGCCCTGACTGCTACGCCGGAGGTCGTGGGTTCGATTCCTACCCAAGACAAATGTTTGTGTGAAGAGCACGATCATTTTTTCTGTGTCTGGGTGTAATTTATCTATAATAAGTATGTATTTAGAAATACATAAGAATGTTTATCACGTACAATGGTCCACATAGGATTAAGTGCGGAAACCTAAAAAAATAGAATGTTTATCGTAAATGTTATCTAGTACTCATAGCACAAGCTCTGCTTATATTAGTTTGGGATTAAATGGTGTTGTGTGAAGGTTGTGGAAAAAAAAAATTAATAATCCTATTCTAAGATAGTGTTTAGATATTTAGTTTTTTTTTGTTCATACTTTTAAATACACTCTTACTTTCAAAGTAACCATTAGCTTTAAATAAAGAAAGATGAATAAAGTTAAAAGGTATTAAATCTTCAATAATTTAGTGTCAGTACAATATTTTGCTGTCGAAGAAATTTAATTTTGTTCACACTGATGTTATCAACATAATCGCAATTTACGACCATACGTTAAGTATAAGGTAAGTCAATAAAACATAGTAATTAATTATTTAAGATGTAGTTTTGTGACATTAATTAATACATGATAATAATCGAAAGGATCTGCCTTTGTGTGTGCAGTGGCGACCACGTACCGGAAGGCCTCCGACAAGGTGGACCGATGACCTGGTGAGGGTCACGAGTAACCAATGGATGCAAGACGGTACAGGACCGTTCATTGTAGCGACACTTGGGGGAGGCTTATGTCCAACAGTGGACGTCTTTTGATGATAATGATCGAATACTAAAGAATTAAGGTGATACATACGAGTATATTTTCAAATTTATAGTGATAATTTCACACGTGAAAATGTTTTCATCCCAGATTAAGAAAGTGCTATGGACTTGTGTGAAAGTGAGTCACTAACACGAGCTCTTAACGTGATCCGTCAACCTAAACTGAGCTGTTAAAAAGATGGAGCTTTAAAGACTGTATCCATGTCTCTTTCTCGATCGCACGCTTGACTTTTTAACAAGTCATGGTTATACCCCAGGACGCTATTTTTAGTTTTAACAAAATCTATAACGTATGTGTAATAAATGAGTAAGAGTTACCCAATGACCTAACAGCCACTAGACGTCTAATAATAGGCGACGCGTGTCTGTCAACACATATGATTATAGATCTGATATCTCGACTAATCAGAACGCAGTATCCTGCTCCCCCGTACCAATAAGAACCAATCAGTACCCCGCTCCCCGTACCTCGACTAGTTGACAGAATTGTTTTAGTGCGCTAGTGCGCAAGCATGAGGCGTCTAGTGGCTGTAAGGTCGTTGGAATTACCTAAATAACTTATTTGTCTTTTAGCCTAGATTGTAGCGCCAATAAAACAGTTTTATAATTAAATGTTAACATAATGATGGTTATGCAAGTCAAGCACGTATCGATTAGTCGTATGTCGTATATAAACAAACTCCATAATGAAATAGAAGTACGCGTAATTGGGTGTAAAGTCCCGTAGACCTCAATAGAAAAAAAAATATCCTTCGACCAGACAGGTGTTGAGTCTGGTCTTAGGAACTGCCCGATAGTTGATTTCGGTCTGTTGTATACGGACCATTACTAATGCAAACGGTGTAACTAAAAATCTCATGCTTTTCGCAATAAGCACAAATACGAAAACGTTTTGCGAACTAGTAATTGAGAGCTTTATGGTTTTAGGTAATAGATAAAAATCTTTTTTTTTACCATAGTGCAATTTTAAATATACATAAATATTGATAGATCAGATGTGAAAAACTGAGTAAGAGTGCATCAAAAAATCATTCATTTCTCCAAAATGGTGTTTACGTCCTACTTCGTTTAATTCTAATACCACGACCCAGGATTTTGAATTTTAGAGGTTTACATCGTGCCCTTTTTTACCCATACAGATAAACAGAGGCAAACACCACACCGATAATGTGGTGGGTAAGGTTATATTTAGCCAAAACCTACCGAAATTTGTAAAAGCAGCTCAAACAATTATTGAGTCTGGACTTATAATTTACAATCATAATTAATTTAATAAATAGCATAAATCAGCCTTTTAATGTTTCCACTGTTGGGACTCAGGCCTCCTCTCTCTAGGAGAGGGAATTAACTGTAATCTACCACGCGGGCCCAGTGCGGATTGGTGAATGTCACATATCTTCGAATTTTTGGTTCTAGGACATGCCGGTTTCCTAACGATGTTTTCCTTCACCGTTATGAGAGCAGTGGTGATGAAATAAATTACACAAAGTAATGTGCCTGGCTGGGTTTGAACCCGCGACCTAAAACTCGTAAGTCGGGGCCGTTACCACTCAGCCACCACTGCTCTAATTAATTAAATAATATTTCAAATATGTATTTTAAATATTACTTATAACATCGCCTTGGACGCGATTGTAAAGGTGTTATAATATAATTTAATAAATAATTATAAATAACTATAATTTTGTCGTTATAGAAAAAAAAAGTTCAATACTTACTTGATGTAAGGCTGATGTAAAGCAACTAGACTCGCATGAATGGTGATGGAGACTGACGACAGGTGGAAGTAGTCGAATAGAACCGGCAGGTGATAGTGGAGGCCCTGCGAGGGCTGGAAGTGCAGCTTAAGCACCCGACAGGACATCGGGGCCAGGGTGCTAGACTGTGCACCCTCGCTACACCATAGCTCCACGCCGAGGCTCCACTCTGCTCGCTCTAGGGACTCCTTGAGGTTCCGGCTGTCCACTAAACAAACAGGAACAGGTTAGTGAAGATTGAAATGGAATACTCGTTGAGGTAAAGGTTAAGAGACCTGATCAAAATTCAGAGTAACCGTTGATAAGATACATCTACATACATATAATAACATTTATTTAAAATAAATACAATATTGGTCCAATAGCTAATAAGAACTTGTCAACTATAGGGTTAGTAACACTTAAACAACCGGGCAAGTGCGAGTCGGACTCTGAGGGTACCGTACAAACGTTTGTACAGTACTCTCTGACTCCTAAGTCACAGGTCTTACCTAGTTTAGGAGGCAGGGTCCTAATATTAGAAGATACCTTTCAAATTTAATGTACCTATGTATGTAAGTCTTAACTTTGTTTATAAGGTTTTTAATTGTTTCAATAAAGTTATTATTATTATTATTATTATAAGTACCGTCAGTGCCTCTAGGCAGCCCCAACAGCACCCTGAACCCACCTACAACATAAATATGACTGGCCTGTTGGTCTAGTGGTTAGAGGCCCAGTGCTGCTGACCTATTTGGTTATGGTTTTATGTGAAACGAATTACTAACTTGCGACCTCTTATTAATGGTCTACTTTGCTGTACATAAATTATTTTAATCGACTCTGGATTTTTTGCCCAAAAAAATCTCTCCTCTCCAAATGAACCCCCGTTTCATCCTTTTAGGGGTTGAATTTCACAAAATCCTCGCTTAGTGCTCGCCTACGTCATTAAAGGAAATTCTATGCAATATTTCAGGTTCCTAGATCCAGTAGTTTTAATTGTACATTAATATGTCAGTCAGTTTCTCCTTAATACAATACAAGATTTCATTAATTTGTGTGACATGAACCTAAAATCTCAATCACTGTACATTTTCTATCACAATGTCTTGAATTTGAGTACATTGTTTCCAATGGAAGCATACGCATACATAAGCATAATTGGCACATTCCCTCTCCTCTCTCTAGGAGAGGAATCGTGCCGTAATCCACCACGCGGTCATGCCGGTTTCCTCTCGATGTTTTCCTTCACCGTTTTGAGAGCAGTGGTGATGAAATAAATTACACAAAGTAATTGGCTGGGTTTGAACCCGTAACCTACAATTCGTAAATCGGGGCAGTTACCACTCGGCCATCACTGTTCCAATAGTCACTACTAATTAGATACCCAGGAGCAATACGTAACACAAAAAGAATGCAGTCATTTATTGAAGAGTTCCATTGTCTATTTCCGAAGATTTTCAGTTCGAAGTTCGTCAGATCATCACCAAATTCAAACGGATAACACTCTTCCAAAAAACTGAAAATCATTAAAATTGGATACCAATTGGCGAAGACATTGGTGAACAAGATACAAAAAAACATTCCGTCAAATTGACAACCTCCTCTTTTGTGAAGTCGGTTAAAAGTGACTACCACTACAACGCCACATTTGATGCGTGAAGACAGTGTAAATTCAGCTTTACAAAGAGTCTTGGCAAACAATCGGTTCAGATTTTAGAACGATTTTCTATTAAAAGAAAGCACGAAACGAGTTCCAAATGCTTGTCATTGCGAAATGTGTAACAATTCAATTTCCGCTTTCAAAACTAATGTGTTTTTAATTAGTTACGATTCTAATTAGATTCTTCTTGTTACAACTTCGTGTATAAAGTATTTTCTAAAATTCTCCACCTAAAGGGATGAAACAGAGGTCCTAACTTTGTATGGAGAAACCTATTCGTGTACGCGGGCGAAGCCGCTGGTAGAAGTTTGTCCTAAATAAAATCTGTTGAAAAGAGGACTGAAAGATCAAACAAGCTATCGTTATTTAATCTGCAATTCTGCTTATTAAGTGGAACAATTTACTTTCTTACCTGAAGAGGGGCGCTGATAACCGCGACACACATATTATTGCTGTTTTCATCGTTTCAATTTGATTAAACCTATCTGTATGTGTTCTTGTTCCAGATAAATAAAATGTATTATATTATATTATTAATCTAGCTTGAAAGCTAAATATTGGCAGTTGCAGTTGCTTCAGCAAGAAAATAGCGCTCATTGACACATCGACTTTCATTGAGATAATAAATTTCAAAATAAATGGGAATTAGGAAAGACCACAAATAAAAAAGAATAAGTAAAAAATAAGATTAAGAGTTATTTTTTAGGTTTTATTAGGAAACAACTACGGCACACGATTGATTGCCCTTTGGCAATGACCGGTATTAACATGCTAAAATGAAAGTAAACATTACATTTTTATCCCAGATATGAGCCTTAAAATGCTTGATATATTGCTAGATAACCACTTCTTTTGGTAAATGTGCTATATGATCCTGATCCAGAACGAGGAACAAGACCATTAATAAATAAAATTGGCGACAAGACACAAAAAGGATCTTACCGGGGTGTCACTGTTTTTCCTGCCGAATCCGAAACAACCGTGTTCGATGAAGACCTGCGTCAGGTGGATATTCAGGATCGTGGCACTTTAGAAGTCACTTCTCAAAGAAGCGATTTACCGTCGCGATTGGTACATGGTACACGGTCTGATAAGCTTACGATGCATCCAATAAGAGAAGTGTCGGCAAACAAATTAAATAAATATGGTGAATTTTATCTAAGAAATGAGCTCTAAAATGCATATTACCTCGTAAAGTGACCTTCTCGTTTGATCGTCAAAGAAGATTTGGAAGGCTTTCGACGCGGCGAGGCCTCCAATGAGAGACAAGTTTTGTGGCCGGGCGGTATTAAAAGAAGAGAAAAAAGAACGAAAGAAAATCTTACCTAAGAGATGAGCTCTAAAATGCACGATATCCCGTAACGTAACCTCCTCGTTACGGTACATGATCTGGAAGGCCCGCGACGCGGCGACGCCTCCGATGAGAGACGCGTTGGCGGCCGGGCGGCCAGTGCGCGCGGCTCCGTTTCCGCTCGAGACGGAGGCCTCGATATGTACCGGGATCTTCGGCGACACACGGAGGCCCACGCGCACTTGGTAAAGTCTGAGGAGAGAGAAAGAGTCAATTGAGTGACGTTTACAACGATTATCAAACTTGCAGTTGTCGATGATTTTAGAGAAGTCTATCCGTTCCGGAGTTTAATAAGTTTCAAAGTCCCTTTCCATAAAAGTATAAGTGTACCAAGTAATTACTGTTTTTGAACTTCATACACTTCTATACTTTCTAAATAATAGACAGCTATCAATGCAACGATCTTTCAACGCCACAGATTTTTATAAAAAACCCTCACCAAACGCCACGACCCAAAAATTCTGGGTTCGGTTAATTGCGTATGTTTTTATAAAAATTGTTTTTTTTTTAACTAATTTATTTGTCTCATATCTCAGACAGTGGCGGCGCGGACACGAAATTGATTTGTTACTGTTGTGGTGTGTGATGTGGACTGTGGGTTGAAGGGGGTTATGGGTTGACATTATGGAAGTGTTTTACAGATTTACAACTTGGTCTTGTAGATCTAGTTGGAAAAATGCTTTTCTCATATGAGTAGCACACCGTATGCAGATTAAATAACTTCTGTGTTCCAGTTTAAACGATATATATTACCTAATACCAGACTGTTGTCCCATTATTGGGCAAAGGAATGAGCATTCTATCACGTTTTTAGGGTTCCGTACCTCAAAAGGAAAAACGGAACCCTTATAGGATCACTTTGTTGTCCGTCTGTCAGTCTGTCAAGATCCTTTATGTCGGGAACGTGTGGAGATATCGAGTTGAAATTAAAACCTAAAATCTAAAATATAATTAATATACCTACTCAAGTCTGCGGTCCCTTGAAGCTGTGAAAAAATCAAACTTCAAAATTAACGAAAAAAAAAGATCGGCCGTTTTTGTAGCATAAAACGTAGGTATATTTCGAAACTCTGAAGGGAATCAAAATTCATAATTCACATTAACTTAGAATCCTGAAATTTGGCATAAAGCAAGGTCTTATAGTATAGATATAGAAATAAATCTGAAAGCAGTAACTTTGTGGTCACGTCACAAAAAAAAAAACATTTTTTGCGATTCGGAAAAATTTTCGAGACTCCGTTCGGGAATTGAACTATTAATATAAGTACGTATGTATGGTACCCTCACTGCGCGAGTCCGATTCACACTTGTCCATTTTTTTTAATAATGCATCCATTTATGAGGTATTTTCACAAATTTGAAACACAATGACACTCAGTGATCCTTGGAGTTGCAGGCGCTAACCACTTTTCATCAAGGGGCTTAGTGGTTGTTCTTTAAGTGGGACGTACGGAGATTGTCCGAACTAAGGTTGTTAACAGCTCCACGGTCTGGACTAATCATTTCGCCTTGTTTTTTAAACTGCATACATCGAAGGACTGGAACAATTTGCCTACTGCGGTCTTGCTGTCCGATTATAATTTACGTGTCTTCAAGGCTATTGTGAAAAGCTCTTAATAAACTAGTGCGATTCACCATCACCGATTGCATCACTGCTTACCATCAGGTGGGATCGCAGTCAAGCACTAGTTTATATCATTTAAAAAAAAAGGTAGGAAATCATCAAATAACTTCTTCCGCTCTGTATGGAGCAAGAGGGAGTACCAAACTATTACAGATTAAAACCCACCCTTGTTGCTACAGTTGCCCTTTGCGTTCCACAGCCACGGTAAAAGCTAGCGCGCACTGGTGACTTTTGTCACTGTGACATTTTGTTTACTTTCACCGTGCTTATGAACCCAACATGTGGTGCGCGCACTTGAACACGTGACAGTTGGGTAAAAAATGATAAAAAAATTACTGTAACCCTGACAGCTAAGCTACCAGCACAGTCAGCTTGTAGCTCTAAGGATAGTTTTATAGTTACGCTGACCATCGGCGCTGACAGCTCTGCGCCGTCTGCGCGTAGCTTGTCAGCGTGACTCTAAAACCATCCTTAGAGCTAGCAGCTCTAAGGATGGTTTTAGAGTGAGACGTTTCAGTATCGTGTTGATCACTGTGGAGTACAGACGCACAAAAATGCGAACGGTATTAATAATTGCGGCGTCCGCTCAGCTTGACACTAGAACGCTCACTGAAGACAGAGGCGCGCGTGTGTTGGTCAGCGCCGACGCGACGACTACGCGGAGCCGACGCGCGACGCGTACGGCCGAAGACCACGCGCTGATAGCGTTATTCTAAAACGCTTCTTAAAAGTTCATACGTTTCGGCTGTCAGCGCCAACGTCAGCGTGCGGTCAGCGCGACTCTAAAACAAGCCTAACGGTTTTGAACAATTTCGTCGACTTGTGTTTCATAAAACATAATTCATCCTTATTTTTCCAAAGGTTTTCCCGAACCTTCAAAGGTATCCAAGCATATTATGTTAAGTTCAGTGGGGCCATCATGCTTCATTACGGTCGTTTCCCAAACAGGTAGCAGTTAACTTTACGGCGGCTTTTAGTAGCTTGACTTATGACTTGACCTTTAATATGCATGAGTTTAACCTAGATCTGAAAGTGGAATTTTTATGCCTTAGAATTTGTATAAGGTGTTCAGTATTTTCATAGTTTTTGAATTTTTTATGTAAAAAATTTAGGCAATATTCTAATAGTCTTCTTGATTTAGGTATATATAGTACCTATTCTATAGCAAAATACCTGAAAATACGCTATCCTAAACTTAAAAAATCTGAAAGAAAATGTTGCAATTAGACAGATAAGTGAACATCAAATTGGATAGTTTAACTCATTCTTAACTTATTCTTTTACCTTAATTCATTATTTTTATTATTATTTATATCAAAAAGTAACTTTATCCAAAATGGTAAACAAAAAGAATTTTTTACATTTGATCAATATTAAGTAATTTAGAAACCTTTCAGGGGTAACATGTAACAGACTAAATATGCAGACACTGAAATGTGACGTCACCGTCATTATATTTCGTGCCTACAAAAGAGGTAGTCAAATGTTTCCATTTGGCACCTACTATTCCTCACATCAATATTTGAAATGCTAATATTGCTGCTTCATTTCAATTAAACTAGTGCACCTCACCATCAACGATTGCATTACAGCTTAGCATCAGGTGGGATCGCAGACAAGCTTATAATATTTAAAAATAAAAAATTGTTGCTGTTTTCAAAAAAAGATGTCTTATTAGTGTAATGTGTTGTTTGTTTATCAGTATAAAATATTGCACACAAATAAATACAGGATAACACCTAATTTAACTTTGCATAGAACTTAGTTTTTATAATGCCAATAAACTCAATTTTCTTCCTTTCTTTCTTTATAATTTCCATCAACATTTCTTGGTCCACATCTCAAAAAGCATTAATCCTCTACTAACTACAGTTACACCGAAGTATTTTACTCATAGACAATACGGGTATCATGTCAGAAAACAGGAATAGGAAAACAAAGACAAGAGTGGTTGCACACGAGGCTGCAATCTGCCTAAGTAGTTCTGACTACACACTAAACTTCACCGTTATGTTGTACGAGTTGTACCGACCGTTATACGAGTACCTACATTACATACTGCAAACATACTTGTAATAGAGTGTAACTGTTACTTATAAAGCAGCGTAATACTTAGGGATTACTGAAAAAATTTTGGATTCTGATAAATAAGATACATTCATTGTGTTTCAAAATTATTCCCTCGCAATTAATACATTTTTGCATTCTTTGAAACCACTGTATAAAGCAGTTGGAACAGTCTTCTTTAAGGACTTCTTCAATGGTTTTATAGAACGCATTCACAGCTGATTCAGGACTCGTAAAACGTGTGCCTCTAACTTTGTCTTTAATTTTTGGAAACAAATAGAACTCGTAGGGTGCAAGGTCCGGGCTGTAATCTGTTACTTTAGCGAAATGTGAGGATGCGTTATCGTGGTGGAGGAGTACATTGCTTCGAGGACGATTTTCGTGAACTTTTTCTAAGACCCTGGGCAAGTAAGTGTTGACGTACCAATCTGCAGTCACTGTACATTGATCTTCAAGCGATACTCTAGTGTAATATCTTGATTTTCCGAAAAAATAAGCAACCATTTTTTACCAAAACTTCGACTTTTCATAAATTTCGTCGGCAAATTCAAAAGGAAAGACCCACTCTGCTTTTTCTTTCGGGTTCAAAGCAGTACACCCAGGTTTCGTCACCTGTCACGATATTGTAGACAGCCAGTCCTCTATTAAACTTTTTTATCATTTTAAGGCACCACTGGACATGCAGTCCTTTCTGGTCCTCCTTTAAGTTATGTGGTATCCATCGAGTGCAGAGCTTCTGAACCTTCAGATGCTCATGTAAAATGTTTTGCAGTTGGGTCATTCCAATGCCTAAAAAAGCACGAATTTGCTGGCAAGTAATTTTTTTGTCAGTTTCAATAAGTTGTCGTACGGTGTCAATTTTCGAGTTTGTAACCTCAGTCGCCGGTAGACCTTCACATACCTCGTCATAGGGATGGTCACGTCCACGTTTAAATTCCCCAAACCACGAATACACAGTGCTGCGACATGGTGCTTCATCACCAAATGCCAATTGAACTCTCTGGCAACTCTCGCGTTGACTTAAGCTACAACGAAAACCATAAAAAATCATTGAACGACAATCTTCATGAGTTAAATTCATTTCGATAGCGACATACAATCTTCAAAAGGACGCCATGATGAAAAAACAAATGACAAACGCGACTGTTTTTGTAACAAAGTGCGACTCGTCGCACAAATTAAAAAGTAACATGTTCGCAAATAGTTCAATTTTCGAATTCTATAATTGTTTTTTTCATTATTTTATGTAAGTGGCCAGATCCAGAAACTTTCAGTATGCCCCACGTAAAATCTTCTAGCTATTAGTAAAGACACTCGGGCTCAGCAGGGCCGATGCCCGTTAGGGCCACGGGGATTTTCTGAAAAGGAAACACGTATTCTTAGAACGCAAAGGGCAACTGAAGGACACAGTTATGGTTTTAATCAGTAAAAGCCTGACCTGCCCTCTCCTGATTTCTTACTCTCCACCTAGTGCGGGAGAAGTCATTAGATGATTTACCATCTTAAAAATAACATTAATTTAAAGGCGAAAGTTTGTGAGTGTGTATGTTTGTTACTCCTTTACGGACCTCCTTCCTCAAAGGACGAATAAAATTTGGCTCCTGGCTAGCTAGTTTTTATTCCTTTGGGATATTTTTCTACTTTATGCGGGTGTAACTACCTGCTGCTAATGAACCCTTGCCCTAACTGAAGCTAGTAAAATAATACTTTACCGAAAGTAAATTTGGTTGCTTTAGGATAAAGTCAAAGTACGTTAATCTATCATTGCTCGTAGAACAGATTGTCGATGGGGCCGAAAGGTTCTAGAGTAGTGACCGCGTACCGGAAGACGCAGCGTTGGAAGGCCTCCCACGAGGTGGACCGATGACCTGGGGAATCAGGACTGTCGGTTGTGGCAACACTTAGGGGAGGCCTATGTCCAACAGTAGACGTATTTTGGCTGAAATGATGATGATGATTTAATATCTTTTTAAAAACTTGCATATTTGCAGGTAACTCCCATTAGTAAGAGTAACGGTATTTTTTTAAATAATATAAACTAGTGCAATCGTTGATAGTGAAGCGCACTAGTTTTAATTACTAGTTACTTCTACGTTGTCGTGTTATTATGTTTATAAGTTTAGATTAGTTAAATATAGAAACTGGGAACTCGTTAACAATAACTTCTATAACTTTGTTGCCAAATTCGTAGTCGAATTGTTGTCATTTTATCGCGCACGAGCTAACCAATTCATCTGGTCGCCGCTAACTTTTCCCTACACATGCTGTTCCACAAAGTCGGGTACTTTTTACACCCCAATTCATTTACACCTGTCGCGTTGGTCTCGACCCGAATCAATTTGCGCCGCAGTGGTAGCTATGCCATCACTCCCCCTCCCCATACGACGACAGTTCAACGGCGAAATAAATTATTGTATCACGAAAACTTTCAGCTTGTAACCTAAACGAAATGGCTCGTATGACTAATGAAACGTCAATTATTTCAAGGTTTGCAAATGAATTGAATTAACAAATTACATAAATATAGTTTCTACTTAACAAATGAACAAAGTAATCACTATATTACTTAAAAGTAAGTAACTGTAAATGCTTTGGTTTCAAACCTTCAGAATAATTAAATTTTTACAAATAAAAAAATTCCAAAATTCTACATGTATCCAACGATGTTTTTCAAATACACTTACGAAGAAATAAATAAACGAGGGTTGACCGGCGACTCGTGGGGTATAGCGCCCAGCTTGATACGATAAATACAATCAATTGTGGCGGGCGCGAGCTCGCGTACTTTTCCGCTCTAGTGTGGAAATCAGTAAATTATGTGATTAAGATTTTTTTTTCGGTGCGAAAATCATCTTATGACATCCCCCGTTCTTGGGCGGGGCGGGAGATAGTGTCAGACTATTACTGACTGGTTTTCAAGTAAGTGTATTGAAAAGGAATTCTTTCTTTTAAAAAATGACATCTACCACTTGGCAGATATAATTAAAATCGAAAAGAAGCTGTCATCCCATTTTCAACATAAAATAGTTTCCGCAGCCCATCCATTGTTTGGCGACAGGAAACATAGAAGCATTATATAACATAACAAACTTTCAACATTAAAACGAAACAACCTTGACTGTACAGACTATAAGTGTCCTTTAGAGGGCAAAGGCTTACGAAGCAGAACCCCCATTGAAGGGCAAAGACATTAATCATCACTTTCGGTGACAATTTTAAACCGTCATAAGTTGAGGTAACAATGTCGTTCCGTTACAGTTTTAGACGCTGGTTGACGACGTAGCAGAAAGGGAATTTTAAATAAATAATAGATGTTTCCGAAGGAGCAAACCCATCACTGGAGCCAGGATTTTTTATGACAATGGAGCTGATTGAGACTGTTCTGACGTTTTTATTTGTATCGTTAGATTGACAATTACAAGTTATCTGACACGTGGGGACGTGACACGGACAGAATATCCGCAACCGGCTCAATCGCCAAAACGAAAAAAAAGTTATCTGACAGTTCACGCTTGACAGTAGTGCTAGTGTTGTCATGCAAAAATTATATTTTCTTATATTTAAATATTGGAGTTCCAACAGTTCCTTTACCGTCTGTAACAAGTAAGCAATACAGATAAATTAATGAATGAAATATGAATTGTTTCAATAAAGTTAGTGCAGTTGACCAACTTCTGAACGAATGATCGATTCCTCTTACTAGTTAATAGTTACGTAGAATACGTTTTCAGAAACTTAAACCTCGTTTATGAATGGAGGTGATCAAATAGTAGAAATTGCGAAGAGCTAAAGAAAATGACCTTTGGGAATGATGAGGAGAATTATTTTGATGCTCTATGTATTCTCTTTAAACGCATTTGTGCTTATTAGGTATTATTTTCAGTGTATATATATACCTGTCCTTTATGTCTTTTTCTTTGAATAGAAGAATAGAATAGAATAGAATAAAACTTTATTGTACACCAAAATAGTAACAAAAACTTACAAACTAACTTAATGTATGGGTACAATGGCGGTCTTATCGCTAACAGCGATTTCTACCAGACAACCTTAGGATGGACTGTAAGAACTTGACATAAAAAAGGCACTGCGGTGTACTGCAAAATAAATTTAATTAAATTAAAAATATATATGTATAATACTATACATAGATATAAAATTATATTATATAGCTATTATATATAAAAGACAAAAAACCAACTCATGAATATTATATATATATATATATATATATAATACTATATGTTACACGATTTCAAAGAGAAAAAAACAAAAAATACAAAAAGGTGAAAGGACTAGAAAGAAAAAGAAGGGAAAGAACTGAATTTAGATAGTAGCAGAATTAATTATTGTGAAAGAAAATGATCTTTAACTAAATTTTTAAAAGAAACTAGTGACTGGGCTTGCCTAATTGGCATCGGCAACGCGTTCCACAGTCGCACTGCTTGGACCGTGAACGATTTGTCGGTAAACTTGGTGGAATGTGAGGACATTAAAAGTTACAAATTTGGTATTTGATATTGGTATTGTTTGTCAAGTCGTTGAGCTCCTTAGTAGTCCTGAGTAGAAGCTACACGCATACTGACAAATGCTTGCACCACTGGACAGGTCCACTCAAATCTGTGTGGTTCTTTCCTGAAAAGACCATCTCAGACACTAATCTGCATGGTTCTCATATGATTTGACCATTACATGTTTGCTGTATGGACTTTAAAAGAGACTCTGATCCTTGAGTTTCTTTCGGTGTTATATATATAGTCAGCTAGGAAACATGGAACAAAACCTCATCTAGTTGAAATTGACGTGTAAAAGTGTTTTTTAAAAACCTATTTGCAAAATAAATATCATTTATCATCTAGTTATTAAGTTATTTATTGGTTTTGTTATTTATGAGTATTATTCTGTTATAAATATTAATAAAATATATTAATATTTTTTTTAACTATCTTCGTAAAAATAGAATAATTAAACGAATAACTATTTAATTATCGATGTAAAGCTAAAAATGTAAAGCCAAATAAAAACATAAATAAAAATGAACAAACAAAATAAACATAATATAATAAACATAAATGTAAACATTTTGATCTCTAAATCATCATCATCATCCTGCCCTTGTCTGTGGTGCAACACATTTTTTTCTTCCATTCTGTCCTATCGCCTGTCACGCTATCACTACCTCCCTTTTTCCATATCACTTGACACATAATCCATACTCTCCGTCCATCCACATGACACTCCATCAAAATGAAAAACGTAAACGTATTCAAAACACGATGCTTGGTAATTAGGCGTAGAAGAGAAAATGAAGTGTACATGCACTTTGTAGCATAAAATATGAGTTTGAGCGTGCTTCAGCCGACCGATTCTGACATTCATTACATACTGTAGACACTTCCAGTTTCCAAAAGTTGGATAATTGCTTCAGCGTTAATGGAAGCATTTAATATCTAATTTTGCAATTCAAAAGTTTAACTGTTAGTTAGTTTGGTATATTCGTTTGGAAGTCGGTTGGTTCTGAAAGGTAAAGTGAAAATGATTCAACTAACATTTTGATTAATAGAAGCGTAAAGTTTTGGAGAAACTGGCATTGGTTTTCTGCTGCAGGGAGGTTTTTAAGCTGCGAAATGAAAATTGCTATCATGGAAAGTATAGCCAAGGATCTGTTGATCATGTTTCTAAAAGTACTTTTTAATTTACGCTAGTTTTAGTTTCCGTCTTATCTAAATATTTCGTGAAGTATCTCTCACCATATCTCACTTTTTCATTGCTATCGGATGTTACATATGATTAACCACAATAACCTTTCTAACTGAAGTTTTACGTGATTCAGTGTTACAAAAGAGCTACACGGGCAAACTCTCTGACAGAAGAGTTAGTTATCCTAATCTATTTCTTGAGCACATTGAGATTCCATTAGAACATTAAAATACAACTTTTCGTGGTTCTAGTATGTATGGACATACAGGTTGCGGACGAAGCGCGTACGGAGCGACGTTGTAATGTGACGTCACAGTAGAGGGCGACGATCTTGCGTCGCACGCATGGCTAAAAAAACGATTACGAGTATATCAGGGATTATAAAACATTTTTTTTTTAAAATAAAGTGTAAATTAAGGTAAAGAGTATTTTTATATTCTTCATAGTACGAGCAAAGGAGTCTGTTGGGAACTTTAGAAAGGTGAAAGCTACGGGGTTGAGCATAGCCATGTCCTCGCTAGATGGCGCTGAACTGAACATTTACAGTTTATTTTGTTTTAGTGTAGGGAGCATTATTTAGTCAAAACATGTTTGCAAAAATAGATATTCCGCTTTGTTGCAATTAGTGAAATTATTGTTTCATCTACCTGATTCTGACTGTTCATGACTCTATATAGTACTTAAATATAGTGCTATACATAAGCACTAGTTAATAGTATAATAAAGTAGTAAAAAAAAAGTAGTTTAGATATCCGCAGGAGAACCAAGGTTACCAACATAGCCCGAAGAATCACCAAACTTAAGTGGCAGGGGACAGGGCAGAACAGATGTTCGATGGGGACGAAAGCTTCTGGAATGGCGACCACGTAGGTACCGGAAGTCGCAACGTTGAAAGGCCTCCCACAAGGTGGACCGATGACCAAATGAGGGTCGCGGGAATTCGACGGATGCGAGACGCACAGGACCGGTCGTTATGGCGACATTTGGGGAAGCCTATGTCCAACAGTGGACATCTTTCGGCTGAAATAATGATAATGATGACCTAATAACACTACAATAAAAAAAGATGTACGTAAGCTTACAACATACGATAATAGTAAATGCAGAGTAAAAGTGTGCATTTAAATTCTTGTAAAACGTATAAACTTGTTAATAGTCGTAATATTATTTATTCTGTGGCAGACACACTTGGAAAGAGACGCGCCACAAATATAGAACTGGGTCACCCACCGTCCGTGATGCGTAGGAGTCTTGTCATTTGCAAAGATAAAATAATGTTGTTTAATGTGCTTGTCGTAAAGTGTTTTACATGTTATTAAGAACATATTTTATTGTTTCCTTATCTTTAATATCGTTATCTTGGTCCTTATCTATTTTATAATACCATACCTAAAGCTGACGAATTCTTATGTTTGTTTGAACACGCAACACAGAACAAAAGCACAATTAGCCTTATGATGTTCCCACTGCTGGGACTCAGGCCTTTTCTCTAGGAGAGGGCATGACCCGTAATCCACCACGCGGGCCCAATGCGGATTGGTGGATGTCATATGTCTTCGAAATTTTGGTTCTAGGACATGCCGGTTTCCTTTCCGGTTTCCTCACGATGTTTTCCTTCACCGTTTTGAGAGCAGTGGTGATGAAAATAAATTATACAAAGTAATGCACCTGGCTTGGTTTCGAACGCGCTAATCATCAATTCATACACATTCATTGTGCGTACAGCTAAGGAGTGGAATTATTTGCCGGAGTCTGTGTTTCCTGATAGCTACAACCCGGGATCTTTAAATCAAAAGTGAATAGGTTTATCTCTAGGCAAGTGCGCTCTATTGTCGACCACATCGTCGCATTCCATCAGGTGAGATAATGGTTAAGCGTGAGCCTAATACTCGTATCAACAATAAAAAAAAAAATCTTAGGAACTACTGTTTCGAATTTATTTATTTTTTGTGTTATTTAACCCAGTTATCGAGGGTATCTATAGGCTGTGGAGTATGTGTGTCTGTACAGCAGTGGTAGCCGAGTGGAAATGGCTCCGACTTACGAGTTGTAGGTGGCGGGTTCAAACCCAGCCAGGCGCATTACTTTGTGTAATTTATTTCATCACTACTGCTCTCTAAACGGTGAAGGAAAACATCGTGAGGAAACCGGCATGTCCTAGAACCAAAAATTCGAAGACTTGAGAGTGACATCCACCAGCCCGCACTGGGCCCGCGTGGTGGATTACGGCCAATTCCCTCTCCTAGAGAGTAGGCCTTAGTCCCAACAGTGGGAACATTATAAGGCCGACTATGCTATAGGTTGTAACATTACGTTACGACCCACAAGGGCAGAGCATAACCAAAGACACGGATGAAACAGCAGGAGACAGCTAGTTTGTTCATATATGTTGTTGATGAATTTTTTAAAATTGATATAAGCTAGTGCTCGACTGCGATCTCACCAGATGGTAAGCAGTGATGCAATCGTTGATGGTGAAGCGCACTAGATTATTAAAAGCCTAGTCACTCTAGCCTTGAAGAGAACTAAATTATAATCGGACGGGAAGACCACAGCAGGCAAATTGTTCCAGTTCTTCGATAACATCATGATATGTTTTCTCTACAGTTCTGTAAGCAGTTACCTATAGGAGTAAATGTTTAGCAACACTTCTGCGTTCAATTCGTTCCAAAGGCCTTTGTGAATGAATTTATTTATTCATCAATGCAAAGTAATTTGTGTCTAGCTGTGATTTGTTGACGTTGGTCATTAAGCCGCTTGTAAGCTCATTTGAAGTTCGTTGTGATGAATTAATGTGCTCAAACAGAATAGAGTTCTTTGGCGCATGGCATTTGTGCTGCATCTAAAATTTTATTATTTTACACCTTTAGAACCTGCATAGCATACATAATTTCCCTAGACTTTTCCCAACTAGCTTGGGATCGGCTTCTAGTCGAACCCAAGCTAGTTGGGAAAAGTAGTGGCTGTATATCTATGTTTTACATGAAATAACAGCATATCAGACCTCTACAATCCAGTTACGGGGCAACACGATGCTCCTTGCATAGACTGATGGCCAGACTTTCTGGCTCTCTGAGTCCGCTAAGAACCGTTATATGGGCATAAAGTCTGGGCAGACTTTATACAAAAAAAACTTGTAATGGGAAATCATTCAATGACTTCTCCCGATCTAGGGTGGGGTGAGAGGGCGAGTCAGACTTTTACTGACTAAGTCCCTCAGTTAACCTACATAGCACTCGTCACTGACAAATGATTGACGGTCCAAAACGACTTGAAGTTCAACAATCTGATATGATTCACTCGGTAGCGGTACCCTATTTTTAGAATCGAAGTACCTTCTTACATTGTCTATTGTTTCGCTATACATTACAAAGTTTATTAGACTATGTGTTTTACAACTGTTTATGTACCGTGTATGCAACGTGTTTTGTAGTAAAACATTGGGTCACGGGAGTAAACATTGTGCTGTAAAAGCTGGTAAAAACATTTAATTTTAGACAACGACCTTGAGATTAAATCCTGTGACGTGGGTGAGTTGGAATATCTCGTAAGAAGCACGATTGTTTTCTATTCGAATTATTTTAATGGATTTTAATATATTTATAGGATAAGTAGGCCGATCGCAGTGGAAATCCTTTTCAGAGATCCTATGTTGTGGGCGATAAGTGGGTAATGAGCAATAAACAAACTATTCCAGATCATACAACTAATTTATTATGTTGCAAGCTTTATATATTCATTTCACAACGAGCTATGAGACAGTCCCCAAACTAGATGTTATTCGCACGGCTGCCGACAGAGGAAAGAGCCCCGAAGTACTCTGTGGCCCCGAACCTCTGCGGTTGGCACCTTTATCTGCTCGGTTCATGCAGACGTTCGCGTTAGCATGGATTGTGTCAAAGTGACATGTGTCACCTGTCACTTATCTCGTTCTTTCGTGCTCAAGCTTCCGTACTATTGACTTCACCGATATATTTAACAGCGCACCACAGATATTATTTTTTTGAAACTTTATGCACAACTAAGAAACATGTTTACAAAGGCGGACTTAATGCCATAAACATTTTCTACCAGTCGAACTTAGAGCGGTGCAGAAACAATACATGGTAGGTGCAGCTTAATGGTATACATATTGAAAAGTACAATAATAAAAATACACTAAGATAAATAAAAAAAACAACAATGTAACAAAAAAAAAAAACAATGTAAATCAACAATGTTAATATGAAATACAAATTCCAAAAATCAACGCTGTCATGATTCCAGGAACTTCTTGCGAATATGTTTATTCAATTTGTGTTCATAAAAATTTCTTTCGTTCATAATAAATTCTAAAGCCTTTTTACGTGTTTTGCACTATTTTGCAATACCATTTGCTCGTGACGTGTTTGGAAAAGTACTATGTTTCTATATTAAACTGGGTTGGTATCAGCGTTGCCAGACGTCCCGATTTTTAAATCAAAATTAAATGTCCCGCGCGGGACAGACTCAGTCCCGCTTTTCGGGGATAACTCGACTGTGCGTGCAGTGTGCTGAGGAAGCACGGCCGGGTGGCACAGAAAAAATTTTGGACTGACCGCCCGCCGATAGGGTAAATCTTATTTAAAATATCATATTTTTATTAAAATACATTTTCTAAGGTTGTTTTTGCTATCTATTGTCACGTACACGTAATTTAAAACTCAGATAAAAAAACATACATTCAACCGAACATATAACCTTCTCCTTTTTGAAGTCGGTTAAAGATAAATATTAAAAAATATCAGATTATATAGGTACGTTTTTTTTACTATGTCCCGCTTCTTTTCTTCTGTTTTTCCTGATGGCTACAACCCGGGATACATACAAGATCTTTAAGTCAAGAGGAATAGGTTGCTTATAGGTAAGCGCGCTCCATCGTCGACCGTCGAGCGCGAACCTATCAAGAATAAAAAAAAAATCGACTTGGCAACAAAAAAAAAACTGAGAACGCTGGTTGGTATATAGGTATACGTCATATTTAAGGTGTTCCTAAAATATTTGGTGACAGGTTGCCAAAGATCTTAGTTCCAAATTGTAGGTTAACTGCTGGGTTTAAACTGACTATTGATATCCAGAACTAAAGTAGAATTAAACTTTTGCCAAACATAGCTGGCATGTTTTTTTTTTCGCCAATAGTGAAACCTAGGCCATATCTTAAAGGACTGTATGAGAAATCAAAAGCAAAAAGAATTATGTCTACAAACCGTAACCGAACGAAGTTAGAGACTATTTAGTAGATCGCTATGGCTTTTTATCAGGAGGCGTTATTTTTCTTAAATAAAAATACGCCCTGTTTGATATTTTATGTTTCTCATTGTTATATAATACTACACGGTTTCTCTAATGAGTTATTCTGCGTCCCTCGCTTCAGCATAAAACGCCGAGTGCAGTAGACCACGTTTAGTGTTGTAAGGAACTCGAGTCCTCAAGTCGTCTTAACTAAAAAAAGGTTAAAAGAAAAAAAGGCTAAAGGAAGGAAAAAAAGGTAACGCCTGACAAAAAAGTACTAACAATGCTTCTATAGGTGTCTTCGTCGTTCTTTTACGGTTTAAAGACTTGGTTCTTTTTGCTATTGCTTCCTCGTATTGTTGTTTAACTTATAACTTTTCTGGCGAAAAGAAAAAAGTAAATCATGCCAATATTTTGCATTGGCTTTTCGTCCCAATCGATCAACATGGACGGCATAGATTCATAAAATGCACTCAGTTTTTATAGTCGTAGGCAATAATTTTTCAGTTACATAACCAAGTTTGTTTTGATTTAAGAATGCGAGAGTTTTAAACAGATCATAAATAACATTTTCATACCATACTCGTTGCCAAACGCATTCTGACGGGGTTTAACAAACTCTATGTTTTGCATATATCCTCCTACATAAATATGCTGTGTATTGTTTTGTTTTGAAATTATTTTGATTATTCGCGAAGATCATTGTCAGTCTAGATATATACCAAGTATGTGAGTATGTGATTACAAACATATATTAGATGTATTAACTTTATTTATGGACTTTGATATAATTTTTTATGACCAAAAAAAATAACCATAATAGCTATTGGATAGGTCAGACAGAAGAAACCACAGCAAAAAGGTAGTTTTCAATAATTTGCTCGTAGCGACTAAACTACAGTTAATCTGAAATCCATAAACCATAGTAGGGACAAGCCAAACCGACTAAGATCAGTGGTAAAAACTTTTGATTAGTCTGAATTGCAGACATATTTCTTTTAATGCTCAGGACTTATAAAAATATTTCGAGCTTCGCAATTCAAACACGCAATGATACAATTTAAAAATGGCTGCTGTTTGCACGCGAGCTAGCTTTCATGAAGCTATCGTATTTAAAATGACTTTACTGAGGACATGGATGAATAAAATATAAGATAGAGTAATAATTATGTTGATATTCATCCATGGCAGCAACAAAATGAGAATCATGACAATGAAGATTACAATAATCTAGAAGATGAAGAAGAATTTCAGAAACATTTAGTTTTACTTTAAGCTGATTTAAATATATCGATATATTTGAAAAAGATTCTACAAAACAGAACGAGTTTAGCGGCTGTTTTAAGCAAGCGAGTTCAGTCAAAATCAATAATGATAGAAGTTGTGACTAACAATATACTGGTAAAAGGTAGAAACGAGAAAAAGATTTGAATAATACCAAGACAGTAATCAATCAGAAATTCTATTAAAATCCAATAATCAGGGAAAGCACACTAAAAGCAGTGATTACCAATTAAAAGGCATGAGTCAGTTCTCCCCTTCAGTCTGGCGAAATTAATTGAAGGGTTTTCAACGATGCCGTGCAGTTATCATTCGTCAATCATAATAATTGCGCGCGACAGCCCCAAGGCACGTCTACGAATACATTTTTAAAAACTCTTTCATATTTAGCCCTGAAATTGATGTCGGCCATTAATAAAAAATAAAGATTGATTTTAATGCATGGACGCTATGGTAAATACGGTATCATTTTAATTTAATGGCTTAATATATCAACTTCATTATCCAGTTTTCGGTCAATGAGTTTACATGCTGTTTATATTTAATTTATGACTGCTATGAAACACATCATTTTTTTTATCTGTATTAATGGACTCGTAAATGCTATATATTTCTTAATTTATGAGCGTGAATTGTTTTGATTGTACTTTTGTGTTCAATTTAATACAGTGATTTTGCCTGAAATACCTTTTAATTAACCACGTGTTCAGCGCCGATCAGGATTGACATTTATGAATTATTCGAATATGTTAATGAACATCAATGATATTTCTATAACAATATCAATACCCATAATTTCTTCTTCAATTTTAAGTACTGCACTACCTTGTAATTTATCATTTCTTATTACTTACATTTTACTATTATGATGTTAAGTTCAGAGAAAAACACGTCATGCAAGAAAGATGCATAAAAGAGAACTGTAAGTATACTCAACACTTATTCCCATATGGTCCATAGGTTCTGTTGAAAAGGTATCGTGACAGCTTGATGTTACTGTAACGTAACATGTCGGGACGTAACGAGATCCGACACCAGAGAGCTCTTCTGGTGTTACCAGTTAATATAATTCCTAGTTAAGCCGGAAAATTGGGTTAAAATGCAATACATGTAGCTATGTAGCTATTTTCGCATAGTTCTTTACTGCTTTTGATTAGCTTCGAGGGAGAGATTAGGCTACCGACAGCTTTCCGATATATACCGACCGACCAGTGCTTCTATTGTTATGATAATGTATGGTAATTTAAAAGCCCTTTTGAATAATACCGCAACAAGCAAAGTATTCCTTAGATTAGTAGACACCGCGCCGTAGGAGACAGTCTTCATAACTCAGAGGTTCGTCGATATATCTTTATAGCACTATCCCGCTCTAAGGCTGGGGTAATGCGGTGAAAGAAAATGTACCAATAATCTCTATCTGCGTACGTCTCAATCAGAGGGCATCTCTCGCGAATGTCAACGAGATAGTGATCGCTATCACATTGCGGGTTGGGGATGCTACCGTGATCTTAACATGATGATTGATGATACTATGATTGCGAGATGATTAAATTCACGAATTACATTATTAATTCATAGTATTATCACATCTAAACTCCCGACTCTATTCAGGTCAATTTGATGTTATCTACTGCTATGAGCTTATTCCGCTCTAATGTAACGTGCACTTCACATGTTATCAGTCCAGTTGTTATCGGCTTCATCACTATGGTTTAGGTGCCACTAAGTAATTATTGTGGGGAGTGCTCACCCTCTCTGAAAGAGGTCGACATTGTAGAACTTGTAGAGTTCCACGGAGAACTCGAAGGTAGCCTGCAGGTCGCTCATGGTTTGTGTGAGGAGCAGGCGCGGGCGCGGGCGGCGCGGCGCGCCATGCCGCGGCCGCTACCAGCCCGCAGGGCGCATGGCCCCTCACCGCATGGGCCCCGGCGCTCCACGCACTGCACTGCACTGACCACACCCGCGCACTCGCGCGGCAGCGCTGCGGCTCGGCGACGTCGGGCGGGTCCGGGGCGCGCGCGGCCTAACGCAGCCGCTGACACCGACGTACGGCTCACAGTGCGGGAACCAGGAATTCATTTTTTAATAGCGGCCAGCGCGCATGCGCCGCGCTCGTCCCGAACGTAACGACTAGGGCAGGGACGATGCCGCCGCCGCGCCGCGGATAACGGACTACGCGTGGATATCTACAATTCAGTCTCATTATTATCGCACGTTTGGTAGAGTTTTACTAAAAACTCTAGTCTACCACTGCCCCTACTAGTGTGTAGATTACACACTATTAGTTGCAGTAGTAGTATCTGAAAACCTACGTCTTCAACGTATCGAATATATTAACACATGCTTTTCTGTGGTGTATTTGTATGTTTCTGTCACTATGTCTTTATAATTTGTCATGTTTTCTTCAAACTGAAACCATACTGTATGATCATTACTCTGCAAAGATTGTGTGTAAAACATCTAAAACGACTTGTAATCGAAGCTGATTCAAATTCATCGTTAGCGATATTTTCGGATATCGGGTTAGCACGTGCCTAGAGGTGCGTGTCTGCCATGTTGAGCGCGAGACGCGCCGTCGCGCCGCGTCGCCGGTGCGGGCTGCAGTGGCGGCCGGCCGGGGCCCACCTACACAGGTGCGAGCCGGACCGGGGACCCGCTGACACCAACCAGCCATGCCACGAGCTTCAGATATGTCGCGTGGTAATGCGGCGCGATCACTCTCCCGCGGGAATGCGCGACTCTCTAAAGGTCATGGGGAGGCCGCCAGCCAACCCCCCCGTCCCCGACTTAACCTTTCTCGTACTCTCCTACCTGCCGATCACAAGACTATAATTCTATACCGATGACGCCATTTTATAATACCTGCAGGGGTGCGATTTGGGGCGACCTTTATTTGAGTGAGATTCGGTATTTTACGAGACCGGCTAAGCCGATGTTATAGACAGTCGTGATACCGGGTATCGCTCCCTGCGACTAAGACGTTCACAATTATTTTAAGCTTAGCTCCACGTGTCGTATTATTTTTGTCGAACATTGGATAAGTTTATTTTAGCACTGGTTTTTATTTAGAAAAATTAAATGTTGGGACACAGATAAAATAAATGTGCGATGAAATGTCCTGTATTTACCACTCCCAGACTATTGATCTAGATATGAGTCACGTTAACATTCATTGCGTGCTGAATAAATTACACATCCAGCATAATAATTAGCGTTCCTGAATAGAAGTCTAAAAATAATCCGCCTACAGATCAATGTTAGCGAACATGAGTTTCAGAATATTTCGAAATAGGAGCAAATTACATTTGGAGAACGAATGTAAATTTAATTGGGGGATTGTTGGTGTCGCAAAAGGTCACAGTTCAAAATTGGGGAGGTCGATAATGATTGGTTGGCTGCTCGAAAAAGGATTGCAGAATAGTGCCACCTTGCCGCCTACAGCCGGATCAGGCTGCGAGGGTTCTTTCAATAACTTTGATTGCGTCTTTATTCGGAAAATCGGGACCTTTTTCAGGATCCCCGTGAAGTAATATTGAATTGACGAATTCCTTACTTTATTATTGCGCGTACTTATGTATATCTATTTACTTATAATGTTGTTATATATTGGCATAACCTTTAAAGCTGTGTGCTGTGTATATGTAGTTATGTAGGTAGACGTCGTTGTTGATATCTGAACCGTTGGTCAGGTGTCCAGTCGGGTATTAAATGTCAATGAGATTACGATGCCCGGCCGTGCTTGAATGTCAATAAGATTACAGGAATCCTTAGATCATACTTATTTATGTTGTTTACTAAATGGTAATAACTAAGTAGACGTATTTTTGACAAAAAGTCTTTAAGTCAAAAGTTATTATGTAGATTACTTCTTGGCAGGCGTGTTCTATCGCACATTGCTCGCAAAACAGATGGCCGTTGGGGTCGAAAGGTTCTGGAGTGGCGACCGCGTACCGGAAGAGGCAGCGTTGGAAGGCCTCCTTTAAGGTGGACCGATGACCTGATAAAGGTTGCGGGAATCCGATGGATGCGAGACACACAGGACCGTTCATTGTGGCGACACTTAAACCTAGCCACGACTATGACCATGGTGGTAAGTGATGATGTAATCCACGATAGAGCACGCCTCATCATTTCAGCCGAAAGACGTCCACTGTTGGAAATAGACCTCCCCCAAGTGTCGCTATAACTACCGGTCATGTGCGTCTCGTATCCAACGGATTCCTGCGACTCTGACCAGGTCATCGGTCCAAATGAGCCGGTAACAAATCATTCAATATATTTTTAAGGTACACAAATCTGGGACTAAAAATAGAAAAAGTGTTTCGAACCCAGCCTAGCCTGATAACTTTTAAGTTTGTGCATTAAGGGTGCCCTAGTCGATCATTTTTCAATACCAACGTAGTCGATAATTTCATTGTTTGACGGAGTAATGAAAAAAATGCTGTTGATTTGTTTCGACATTATATGTATAGAAATGAAATTATGTGCTTCAATAAATATCTTCAACAAAGAGATTGATTATTCATTAACCAACATCAATTAATGTAATTTTCAACAGGTTTTTCACAATATCGCTCTTTTCGTTATAAATGAGCATAATATTATATGTATACATACACTAGCTATGAGAGTGTGTTTTTGTGTGTGCTCTAGCTTGTTATTGCTCATCAAAGCATTTCTAACTGCCACGCGTGATGTTGGATGACATAGCATGCATTTTAATGTCGCCTATCAAGGAGTTTGAGCTGCCGACTAGTGCCACCTTAAAGATATCCCTTGAGAAGCTAGTCTGAAGTTGCCAATTATGAGCTACCTATACAACTACTGCAACATCTAAATTGATCATGAGTCGAGGATATCCCAGGGGTCTGTCGGTGCATCGCTTCCTGGCTGCAGTGCACCAGTTTATTACTATGGGCCTAATTTGATAAAGCACATAATTAAGTATTTACTTAGAACGGAGATTGGTATCCCGTATAACAAATTCTGTAAATGTGGTAAAGACCACACACAATTTGAATCACGGTTCCATTTAGTTTCGGAGATTGGTAGCTCGTATAAAAAAGTTTGTAAACGTGGTACCTAGACTTCACATACAATCTGAACATCACGAATCACGATTCCATCTAGATTCGGAGATTGGTAGCCCGTATAACAAAGTCTGTAAACGTAGTAGACTTAACATACAATCCGAGCAACACGAATCACGATTTCATTTCGATTTTTATTGCCAAACTTTAATTTCTTTAAAAATCAATCTGTGTTACTTTCAAATCAAATATGAGACGGAGACATAGGAGACGGAGACCTAGAATACGGAGACCTAGGAGATGGAGACCTAGGAGACGGACACCTAGGAGACGGAGACCTAGGAGACGGAGACCTAGGAGACGGAGACCTAGAATACGGAGACCTAGGAGATGGAGACCTAGGAGACGGACACCTAGGAGACGGAGACCTAGGAGACGGTTTCCAACAGCTGCAAGTGTCTGCTTGTCAGAGGCTCTACCATGAGCTCTTAACGTGATTTGACGACTTAAACTGAACTGTTAAAGCTATATCTATAGGGTGTATAGCTCCATCCCTGTTTATCGCTCGCACGCCTTACTTTTTAACACGTAAGGTCCTTGATCTCCACAATTTACTAACAAGTTACTGTTGTTACTAGGTAACACGATATAGGTTCTCAACGACTTCTTTCTTCTTGTTTTATTTATCCCAATTAGGTAAATTGGAGTATGGACGTCAAATCTATATATATATAAAAGCGAAATACCACTTACTGATTAATCACGAAATCTCAGAAACTATAACACCTACATACTTAAAATTTGGCAGGTAGGTTCCTTATAGGGTGTAGACATCCACTAAGAACGGATTTTACGAAAATCCACCCCTAAGGGGCTAAAACGGGGGTTGGAAGTTTGTATGGAGATACCGACTTTCACGCGGACGAAGCCGCTGTCAGAAGCTAGTATGAAATATATGGACACCACTAGAAGGGAAAAAAACGAGTTAAGAAATACTTTTATCCAGAAGTGGATGTCTTTTGGGTGATCAGCTGTCGACTTGCTTTACAAAAGTTACCTTTCTTGATGTGGAAAATCATTAAAAACCTAGTCCCGCTCTGGGTGGTGTTCACAGGTAGTATCAGTCTTGTACTGACTAAAACCCAGCTGTGATCTTTCAGTTACCCTTTGCGTTCCGGAGTTCTGAAAAACAGTCACCATCAAATCAAAATTCACTATCGAACCAGCAAGTATATTCACATTGTGACCTAATAACGTTGTACATACAACACAAAACAAAAAAGCTCGTCTATGACAATACCCGTCTACCCTCACAAGCTCAGCCTAACAATAGGCGTCGCCGCGACTCGCGAATACCCACTCAGCATATTGCACGCCGCGTCGCGCCGCGGAGTCGCAAAAGAACAAACATACGGACTTACACCGCAACGCCCTTTACTCCTAGGGTATGAATATTTATGCCTGTATCAAGGCTGGGTGGTTCGTAGATCGATAGGCTGGCCATTTAGCCAGGGGTAGTGGCTAAATGAACAGCTTTTCGGTCAATTGCACAGGATTGAGGTCTAGACATGTATGGATGATTGTCGATTGAGCATTTTACTGACTTTACGTTTTTTTTTAATAACTAGATAACCTGTCGAACTTCGTACCGCCTAACAGTCAATGAATGTAGTATATCTTTCGATATAGTCAACCGATTGCGATGAAACAAAGCCTAAGTAACATATCAAGTTCCACACAATTTTAACGTATAAAAGTTATCTGCATCAATTTCGTACATTTTACGTGATGCGCGCACAACTAAAAACTTCTACAGATTTATGATATGTATAGATAGATAGTAGAGTATTTCGTATCTATATAAAATTCTTTTTTTTTTAATTCATACCAGGGTCGGGTCTTCCTTTCAGAATCAGACCCTTGGCCCCAGTAGGCTTCGACCCTGCTGGGCCCCAACGGTTGCTGACATCTCCTTGAGGCGCGCATGGATCACTATCTAGCCGTCGACGACTTGGGCTCGATGAAATCAGACCACAACTCAATCTCGCTACGATTCTGAACTGTGCCCCACAATTTACTGCTGCGGCATCACAGCGTTTCCAAAACGAATCTAAATGCAAATCACGTGCTCCATATAGCTATCAGCGAACTTAACGTAACATTTTACTGGGTTTACGAGCTTTCCTACTGTTTCCGTATTTTAGTTGCAACCGACTTGAGGCCCTACCACGAGCTCTTAACGCGATGCATTTCACGACCTAAACTGAACTGTTAAAGGGTTGAATCTATGTAGGGTATATAGTTCTCGTTCGCACGACTGACGCTTTAACATGTTATAATAAGGCTCCAGCCCCCCTAGCCAAGTTACAATCATTTTGTTCGCGTCCTCGAGGACGTCATTTCAACGCTCAGTCGCGTGGTCAGAACAAAGGAATCGGAGGCGTGGCCTACTCGAGGCGTTCAACGCATACGACGAAACGATCGTAACTTGGCTAGGGGGGCAAGTCCTTCGCACAAAGTTTTTAAACCTCTCTATAGTCATTTAGAGCTCAACTCCTAATAATTATCTTTCCCATATCTATAGCATGCATCAAGAAACATATTCGTTACTAAGTATATTGCTTGTAAAAACCTTCATAATATAAGGTGTTTTTTTTTAAGGTGGGAAATCATCCAATTACTTGTCGCATTCTGGGTGGTGCGGGACGGCGTGTTAGACTTTTCCTGACTAAAACCACACCTGTGTCCTTTAATTACCTTTTGCGTTCTAGGACTACGGGTTTCCTTTTCAGAGATTCCCCGCTGTCCTAGCTAGCGGGCAAAGGCCCTGCGGAGCCCCTACGGTTTGCTGACATCTCTTTGAGGAGCGCGTGGATTACTACACGCTGTTGACGACTGGGCTCGGTCCGGTTAATTACCGAACGGGCGGACGGCGAGCTACCCATTGCTCGACGTCCGCAAGCCCGCGTCTACCGTGGCTGGTAGTCGGGGTCGGAATCACGGCGGCTAGGGCGTGAGGACCTTCGTTCCCTCACGCGTGTAGCCTTCGCTAGCATTATTGCTTCTCAGAAGGAGGCGACCGCCTGCCATTCCTCCTCGCTATTATATAAGGTGTACAGCTTCATCCTACTTTCTCGCTCGCTAACCTGACACTTTAACACGTAAAGAAGAAAGAAAGAAAGGAAAAGAGGTTATTTACGACATACATGGCATATACCTTAAAAAATATAACAATAACAATCCAATAATTGTGTATAATAGTGTGAGTTAAGCGACACATCCGCGTAAAATGGCCAGCGCTCAGCAAAATGCTGGGGCTCGTGTATTAGAAAGAGCAACAGCGCAGATTTTAAGCGCCAGCCGTTGTCGACGACACGTTGAACGGCTAGTAAGGATTACATCGTATGAACTAAAAACCACTAAACAAACAAACCAAAGAACGACGGGGTAAGGCCCTTCGAAAGAGGATGTTCTATTTTCGAACCCTTAGTTATTTATTTATGTTTTTTACGAGAAGGTCTTGCTATCTATTTTTACACCTGCAGTATTTTTGGGAAAAGGTTTGGTGATACTTTTTCATTATATACAATGAATGCATGTTCCTGATATTTTTTGATTGGGTTAACTTGATACGAGATGGTTTTTTTTAGAGTTGAGCAATTTTCTAATGACTTCTTTCGCTTTAGGGTGGGGCGAGAGGATAGGTAAAAATATAAAACATTCAGTAGTAATTTATAGGAAATCCATAATGCCACATAACACACAATAACGATATTCCAAATTCCATTTTAAAATAATTTCAGTCAAAAATAAAATTAAATAATTTATACAAAAATATCAATAATGTCAGCTGTGAAACAAAGTAATAAATGTCGAATTAATAATGTCAATAATCCAAATCATTCAATCCAAAAGAAAAATCAATGTCAAAGATAAATTAATAATGATCATAATAACCCTAATCATAATAATCAAATAATTACCTGTTGGTCTAGTGGTTAGTGGCCCTGACTGCTATGCCGGAGGTCGTGGGTTCGATTCCCACCCAGGACAAATGTTTGTGTGATTAGCACAATCATTTGTTCTGTGTCTGGGTGTAATCTATATATATAAAAGGAGAAACTGACTGACTGACATATCAACGCACAGCCGAAACTACTGGGATTAAGAGCATGAAATTTTGCACAAGGTATCCTTTTATGACGTAGGCGAGCACTAAGAGAGGATTTTCCAAAATTCACTTCCTAAAGAGATGAAATGAGGGTCCAAATTTTGTATGGGAAAACTTACTTTCACGCGGGCGAAGCCGCTGGCAGAAGCTAGTTTATCTATAATATGTTACATGTATTTAGAAATATATAATAAGTATGTTTATCATTTGTCTAGTACTCGTATCACAAGCTCTGCTTAGCTTGAGACTAGACGGCGTTGTGTGTTAGTTGTGGAATATTATTATTTAATAATAATTACTGAATAAATCTGTGTTTTTTAGTTGCCCTTTGCATTTTCAGGACTACGGGAGTCCTTTTCAGAAATTCGACTCCATGGCCCTAGCGGGGATCGGCCTTGCTGGCCCCATATGGTTTTGCTAACGTCTCTAGGAGCGACAGGAACGAGGCATGGATGACTGGGGATTTCAGCTATGAAATGGTATGCTGTGATTGGGGCTCGGTCCTTACCGGATGGCCGGATGGCGCGATGCCCATTGCTGGTCGTCCGCGCCTACGGTGGCCAATATAGAAAGAAAGAAAGGAAGGAAGAATGAAAGAAAGAAAGAAAAATATTTTATTTGGCACACGTACATAGATACATACAATGTAGAAACAACATGTAAACACTTTAGTTAAAAAAAAATAACTATATAAGATTGTGTGTTTCGCGCCTGCACCAAATAGGTCCAGTTCAGCAAAAATGCCAGACAACTTCGTGGCCTGAGACTGGTTAATATGAGATGGGTAAGGATTATGCACAGTCGTAAGACTTAAATTCTTTAGGATGAGAAGATAGTCAAGGGTAAGTTGGTATGTTGCTACAAACACAAGTACCAAACTTAAGTTTGGCATCCATAATAGCATCTGGAGTTATACAATGAAAGAGCTGAACAGCTAATGACGTTACGCGCCTACACACTTACTTATAATCTTCATTCATTAAACATCCTTGAAACCTCTTGCGAAAAACACTCATTGATAAAAATGTTTGAGATTTACCAAGATTTCATTGACGTCAAACAGTCAACAAAAGTAGAACATAATATTTAAGGCGTCCCACGCAACAGTTTGTAAAGGCTGAAGGTGTAGGCATACATATAGTCTATAGGTATATCTTTGTATAGGTCGTCTTATCCTTGGAACGGACTCACGGAAGATGTCTTGACGAAATTAAGAAACTATATGTATTGTCTTAGGTTTTGGACGTGGCGTGTCTTGTGAGATTGATATCTGGATACTTTACAAGTCACGCATCAAGGATTTACTTGGATATTATTGTAACACGATACTCGTTGATGAAATTCTTTGTAATTGTATTTTGATAATATACTTAGCGAATCTACAGCTGTTTTGTATAAATGAACGACTCCATGATTTTCTATTCTAGAAAAGAGGCCTGAGTCCCAGCAGTGGGTAGGTATTTTATTTATGTATGTACCTATGTGTGTGTGGTGTTCCATCGCTTACGCGGACAGGTGTTAGTGTGTATGTTATATATCTATGGACCAAGATGCCTGATACTAAATGATTTATTATTATTCCATTTATTTAGTTTTCTATTAATAGTATTTACATTTTTCAATATTTCTTAAATAAATCTTATAAAAAAAACTATAAAAAACTCTTTTTTTTCGGTGGTAAAATCATCCAATGGCATTATATAGTGTCAGACTTTTACTGGCTAAAAACCCACTCCTGTTCCTTCGTTGCATTTCGTACTCGGGCCGAGTTTTCCTTTCAAAAGCAGCCCCGTGGCCCCAGTAGGCTTCGACCCTGCTGGGCCCCTAAGGTTTGCTGACGCCTCCTTGAATGGCGTGTGGAACAGCACGCGCCGTCGACGACTTGACGACTACCCCTGGCATTGGGAACAGGGTCCATTCTACCGGCGGTGGTCAAGGATCGTGAGCGAGGAATCTCGTTTTATTCTATTCTATTCTAATCTCCTAACAATATGCGCCGTGACTAGGAGTACTGCTTTCTGGATCACGCCCTTGATCCAACTGCCCAACGAGAGCCTCCTAAGATGTTGGTCGAGGCTCTTGGCTATTAAACTATTGGCCATCACGACTATCAGCACAATGACTGCTGTGTCCACTTCGCACATGTCGACAACCTCGTGAGCCAAGTCAAAATACCTTGTTTATCTTTTACTGACTAAAAAACCACTCCAGTTCTTCCCTTTCGTACCAGGGCCAAGTCCGGCGTCAGCTTTCACGATTATTATTGCTATATTATTATAAAGCTGATGTTATACGCCATGATTACAAAACCAAGCTGTACAGTAAACTCACGAATACATTGTAAGATCAGTGTTCCACTAAGGTCGTGCACACGATCTTGATACGGCTTCAAGCCACAACAACAGGTTACTGAGACCTCAGCGTTATGCTCTAATACTCGTCAGAATTCACCTCCAGTATCACGGCCAATTTGAAGGAGTACTACTCAGTGCCGTAACTAGGGTGGTGCTAGCGGTGCTCAGGCAGGGCGCAGGTCCTAAAGGGGCGTAGAAATTAACAAACCAGCAGTGCTACCACTGGAGGTGTGCCCCGCTTAGGAAGAGCAACGCCGTGTCCTCGTGGGGGCGATCGGTGGCGGTGATCTCTCGCGCCAGGCCTTGGTACAGGCCCTGGTCCGGAGCGAGGAGGAGTGGCAGGTGGTCGCCTCCTTCTGCGAAGTAGTAATACTAGCAAAGAAGGCGGCCCGATCGCGTGAGGCAACGGTCCTCACGCCCCAACCGCCGCCGGGATTCTGATCCCGATTTCCGGCCAGCGTAGTCGCGGGCTTACGAACGGTGAGCAATGGGTAGCTCGCCGACCGACCGTCCGGTAACTATCCCGACCGAGCCCAAGTCGTCGACGGCGCTTACTACACCACGCGCGCCGCGAGGTGTCAGGAAACCTTAGGGGCCCATCAGGGTCGAAGCCTACTGAGGCCAAGGGTCTGATTCTGAAAGGAAGACTCGGCCCTATTACGAAAGGCAATGAAGGAACAGGAGTGGGTTTTTAGTCAGTAAAAGTCTGACACTATCTCCCGCTCCGCCCAAGAGCTGGGGATGTCATAAGATGATTTTCCCAACGAAAAAAAAAAAGCAGTGCTACCACGGACTGTTAACTAGATCCATTTTGGAACCTAAACTGAACTGTTAAACTTAACACCATCCCTGTTTCTTTCTTTAATAAATAAATATGTCCCCAGGGCAAAGTTTTCGATCATGCTTGTTTATATGAAATACCAATTTATTTATCGGGTACATAGTAAGATTGCCGGTTCTGTAGATACTTAGGGCTCCAGCATCCATAAGACGTAAATAGTAGATGGTGTGGTAAAGTATCGATTAAAAACGTATTTTTTTATATCTAGTCATTTTTCTTTTTACTCCGAGCCGGGTAAGATTAAAGATTTAACTGGACTGTTGATCTAGTAGTTAGTGGCCCTGACTGTTATGTCTGATCGATTCCCGTCCAAGGTAAACGTTTGTGTGATGATCAGGATTATTTGTTCTGTATCTGGGTGTAATCTATCTATATAAAAGGAGACACTGACTGACTGACATATCAATGCAAAGCCAAAACTACTGGGATTAGGAGCGTGAAATTTTGCACAAGGCTTCCTTTTATGACGTAGGCGAGCACTAAGAGAAATTCCAAAATTCAGCCCCTAAGGGGATGAAACGGAGGTTTGGAGTTTGTATGGGCTACTTTCACGCGGGCGAAGCCGAAGGTAGAAACTAGTTTATCTTTAATAAGAATGTATTAAAAAATATATAGGTATGTTTATTAGTTATCTAGTACTCGTACCACAAACTCTGCTTAGTTTGGGACTAGATGGCGTTGTGGAATATTACATATTATTATTATTATTAAAAAAGTTCTAGAAGCGCAGCACCGGGTTTTTAAAAGACTAGTTACGGCACTGACTACTTAGGATAATACCCATACTATGCAACCAGCCAGATACATTCCAGCGAGGGCACTGAGAGTACTACACATGAAATATAAGCCCACACGCGGGAATACTTAAATATTTGAGAAGCTACTTGTGTTTGCGAAAAAACAACATTTATCCTAGCCTCTTGGGCGCGATGGAGCCCGAGGAATGGGCGTGACAAGTTTCCGTAGCACTCCGTCGGATGGCCATAAATCAAAAATGTGTGAAGGGAAGAAATGAATTGCAAGATAAATGTTGTAATCTGTATTTTTTTTCTGTTTCCTTTTCCGCTGTTTAAAAGTGCATTAGGGATGTTGTTTCGTTTTATGGGAATTCGGACAATATTTTTTTTAAAATACTTTTAGTAAAACTTGTTTGAAAACTCTTTTAACCGACTTCCAAAACCAGAGGAAATTTTCAAGTAGTCTGAATGTTTGTTTTGCACATTCCCATGTGCCCCAAATTTATCGTTCCCAATGAGTTCAATAGAAATTGTGTATGGTCAGCAAAATAAAACGTTTATTAAACTTGTTTAAGGCCCCTCGCCCACGGCGACTTTTTGTAGCGATGCTGTAGCGCGTTTGCATCGATACAATCGCGATGCTGTAGCGCGTTAGTAGCGCGTTGACATTTTTTATATAGCGCTTTCAAATGCGACTAACGCGCGTTAGTAGCGCGTTGACATATTTTCTATAGTGCTTGTAAATGCGACTAACGCGAGTTAGTAGCGATGCTGTCGCGCGCTTACGAAACACGCGACAGCATCGCTACAAAAAGTCGTCGTGGGCGAGGGGCCTAAGGCCTAACACAGTTTGGTCGCGGCTTTGAACCCAGCTATGCGCTTTACTTTGTGTAACTTATTTCCTCATCACTGTTCTCAAAACGATGAATGAAAACATCGTCAGGAAACTGGCATGTCCTAGAACCAAAAAAAATGAAGACAGAGACATCCATCAACCTGTATTGGGCGGTGGACCGACGAACTGGTGAAAAATGAAAATATTCATTTTTATTAAGACTATCATTATTTAGTTGTAGTACTGTTAAGGTTTTTATGAAAACATTCTGCGAACGAAGTCGCTGTCAAGGGGCTAGTCTATTCATAAATATAGGTACCATACACATACACAAATACGTAACTTTAGTCTATACAAATATTACGAGAAAACACACACGCTCCTTGATTGCGAGTATTCATAACGCACCCTACCTTATTAAGCAATAAAAGTACTTACAAATGAGACGATAATTTTCAAGAAAAATTGCATTACTATTCCCATTGCTTCTTTGATAACTGCAAAAATTTGTTTCGATTTGGTCTACTATTATAGCCCCATCGTTGATCAAGTACAGGTAGAGTATAGTATAGTTTTAAATCTTTACAAAATTTCAGGAGGTTGTTATAAAACTAATTAAGTAAAAATATATATACAGTCAATAACCGTACAAATAATAAAAGTACAAAAACAGTCAATAACCAATAATACTTGTTCTTTTAGTTATTTATTTTTTTGTTGTTAATTTTGAGTGTTTTTCAGAAAACCGTTCTTAAAAAAAACCTGTATCACCCGTTTTTAGGGATCCGTACCTCAAAAGGAAAAAAACGGAACCCCTATAGAATCACTTTGCTACGCTCCGGTCCATGGCTTGTACCAAGGCCCGGCGCGAGAGATCGCCGCCGCCGATCGCCCCCACGAAGACACGGCGTTGTTCTGCCCAAGGAGGCACACCTCCACCGTGTCCTCCGGGTGGTCCACACAGTGGCGACACCCGGGCGTGTCTTCCGCACGAATCCGGTGCTGGAACTTCCCGAACTTACCGTGTTCGGTGAGAACCTGTGTCATGCGGAATTTGAGGACGCCGTGAAGTATTTCCAACCACGCCTCAAAGAGGGGACTTACCGCAACTCTTCTCCCATAAGTAGCATGCTTTCTTTTGCCATTTCTATTCGTGGTGATGTAGATGTCTTTGCTGGTTCTGTAGCCTCAATAAATATTAAACTCAAAAACTTAATGTTATGATATTTTTAGTTTTGTTTATAATTTTAAATATTTTTTTGCCCTCAAATGATCAATTTGTAGGATTTTATTAATACTACCTACCTAAGTGGTATATTTTACGTGTGCATGTTCCATTCACATCTAGTAGGTATCAATCAGATATATTATGTTGTAATTTATTTTATGGATGCGTGATTGTACATCAGTTAAAATAAAAAACTGCAGACAAAGCTGCAACGCCAGCACAGCACGACGTGACGACGTTGCTGCTTCACGGATAGAGTTTCATAGTTTTGTTCCTTATGTGTATGTTTGTCTGACCTTCAGCCGTTTGAGCGTGAAGAAGTCATGCTCAAACGGCTGACGACGGCGCACGGGTGGACCATGCATGCCTTGGAAAAGAACTAAGATATTTTTTATCCCGAAAGTATGTTACCTTGGCATGGTTGATGGCAAACAAGCAAAAGGCTGCAGCCTAAAAAGATGGGCAAATCAGATCCGTTCAACATTGAACACTCAGCTGCACGTCGCACTTCTTGACGCCAAGAACCGTCACTGATGGCGAGACACCAGTAATAAGAAACTAATCCAGTAGGAACTTCACGACCCTCAGTAATAAGGAATACGACTCAACGAGGATGGACCCTTATCAAAATTTTCTAATTTCTTTCATGCGGTCGAAGCCCTTGGCAGAAGCTAATTTAATATCTAAAGTATAGAACCAACTGAACCATTAAACTTTTATATACTTAGTTTTAGACACTAGCTAAGGGAGAGTGCTATTATACACTGTTTGAACTCTAATTGTACCCAGGTAAAATGCATTTTGCTATGAAGATCAGAATGACCTCGATATTTTTCGGTTCGTAGTAGGTACCTAAACAGTTCTTACCATTGCACTTTACTCCGAGCTATACGTTTCACATCACTCATTACATTGGCACTCAGCACTCGTCCATCGGCAGTCGGTTGCAGCTTTCGGCTTCGGCCTTTGAGGGGCAAAAAGCATGCGAGTGCCAAATGTGGCACACGCCGAACAAATGGAACGGGAGCAATGGCTGCCGTATTCCTGAGCTATCAAGTGGACTAAAAAGTTGTTGGTTTTGAAATCGATAAGAATCCTTTTTATTGCTATTTTACACGAAGTGAAAATGGGCAGGTTTTCATTGTGGCTTGTAATGCAAGTAAATCTAATATATTTTCAATGTAATAATTGTTGTTTTATAATTATATCGGTACAAGAACTTCAAATGTGTCCTTTTAATTACACTGTGTTTAATGTGAATTAATTAAAAATTTATATTTTAAGTTGACGTCCGATTATAATTTAGGTGTCTTCAAGGCTAGAGTGAATAGGCTCTTAATAAACTAGTGTGCTTCATCATCAACACAATTAATCACACTGCTTACTATCAGGTGGAATCGCAGTCAAGTACTAGTTTATATTCAAACAAAATACTTATGTGTTTATTATATTTAATTTACTTGGATGGTTTACGGCTGTTAATGTAAAATAAACCCACAGGGTAGATCAGGACGAGCCATTTCAAAACCTCCATATATAATATGGGAGTATCAATTGTTGAAGCAGTTACAGAAGCAATTGAATTGCATGAAGTTTATTTAAAATGCAATTACAAACAATAAGCAAAAAGCAGTATTGTTCAGATTTGTAAACGCATCACTCCAATCGGTATAGCTCGTCTAAACCAAAAACAGTACATCACTATGTAATTTTATGATCAACGTCAAAGTCTAACTGCTTCTTCTCGTCGGATACATTACACCGCGGTTGAACGGTGTAATGTCGAATGAAGCATTTAACAAAGTACTTTTATTAAAATACTCCTGATTTTCCCGAAGCTCATATAGACAGAATAATATTTACAAGCTAAGCTGCTTGTAAATAGATCAATTGAATTATTTTCTTTAACTAAATGGTTAAATGCACTGTGCGAATCAAGTAATTTGCATTTCTGTTTCTTAAAGAAGCTTCTTCCAGAAGAACTGCTCTAAAAATTTCCATGCAAACGTTTGAATTGTTCTAGAATATGGCTGCAGGTATCGTTTAGTGCGGCGCTAACGACACCCAGCTGCCTCTTAGGCTGCTGACAATAGTGGAAGCAAAAAGAGGGATTATGAATTTACCTTACCGCCATGCAATTTACCTTTAAAAGCTTTCTAGCTGTAGTAGTTTGTTTATAGATAGACACTGATCTCTAGTAATATTGTGAAATGACAATATTACTATATTCTATTCTATTTTTTATTAATGTAGAGCCGATGTCAAATATTCTGCCAATGTCTAAAGAAAATTGTGTAAATTAAAAAGTGTGTACAAAAAAAATAGTGTACTTTAAAAAAGTGTCTACAGAAAAGTGTGTACATTATTAATAAAGAAAATGAAAAGGGACAGTAATTGTAGACTAAAAATCCTTCGATTGATAAGTAAAGTTGAACTTGATAGGTTAGTATTGGACTGAAAATATGACAATTAATACGAAAACAGCTCTTAATAAACTAGTGCGCCTCACCATCAATGATTGCATCACTGCTTACCATCAGGTGGGATCGCAGTCAAGCACTGGTTTATACGACTAAAAAAAAAACCATGAAAGTTCTGGAGGTTTTTTTTAATTATTGATAGGCTCGCGCTTGATCACTAAGTATCTTACACCTGATGGTAAGTGACGATGTGATTGACGACGGTGCACGCTTGCCTAGAATTAACCTGTACACTCCTTAAAGACCCAGAGGTTGTAGAGCAACAAAACACAGACTCCAGCAGGGAATTCCTCTCCTTAGCTGTACGCGCAATGAATGTGTTCCAAAACCGTTTGGTGCGTATGGGTAAGATGTCCTCCGTATATCATTGGCGCATCGCCGTAACGTAATTTAATCATTTTCAAATAGATTATTTACATTTTACATTTAGGTATTTTTATAATTTTAAGAATTATAGTGTTTAATTTATAATCATCATTTATATCTTTTAACTATAATACTACGAGGTTTGAGATCAACATGGTTGGCATCAGTGTAATCCAAGATTGGGAGAAGCAGAGCTCGTACTATCGCAATCTTAGTACTGATGGAATGCAAATTACGAAGAATTGACTGTTTGACATATAGGAATTTAATGTTGGTTCTGTTAAAAGAAACCTGGGAAGTGTCAACCAATGGATCTTACAGACCGTACGGGAACTACCAACAACAATCACTTGGGTCATAGTGGGATTATTCTAGTTATTATTATATACGAGCTAGGTATTAATAGTGTCAATGGTATCAGTGAACTCTCACTCTCTTTATGTTATTTTAAAAATAACTATCGACTGTATTGATTAATTATGAATAAGCATCGTTTAGTTGGCGTTTTAATATGATGATGTAGCTTTATGTCTTTGTAATCCGAATTGTTACAAACAAAAATAAAACTCTTATAACATTTCATGTCTTGTCCAAGAAAAAGTTTAAAAGACATGATTGTGCATTACATTGCATCACTGCTTACCATCAGGTGAGATCGCAGTCAAGCACTAGTTTACTAAAAAAAAGAACACTTTCACTAAACTTGGTGCATCACTTGATTGTCTGTTTTTTGATATTGTACGTACATTAAGTGACGAAATTTAATTCTCTTTGTATATATTTATTTTAAAGTACCTTCATTAGTCAACATAAATTGCAGTCTGTCTTCAGAAGGCAGGCGTTACTTCCTCTCTGGATTTGTTGTTAATCTGATTGAGCTTTATTTTTCATTGCATTATTCATTTTTATTTATGAGTATCCTACGACGCTAAAATATTGTTTTGTTTATGCTCATATTGCGTCAATAAATAAAAAACTGGCCAAGTGCGAGTCGGACTCGCACACTGAGGGTTCCTTATAAACTTACATAAGAAAACAGTTAAATTCCTGAATTGAGTTACGAAGATTTTTCCAAATCGCAAAAATTTTTTTGTTTTTTGTGACGTAACTACAAATTTACAGTTTTCAGATTTTTTCCTATATTTGTGTTATGAGACCTTGCTTCACGCCAAATTTCAGGATTCTTAGGTCAATGGGAAGTCCCCTAGTGACCCTATGAATATTGATTCCCTTGAGAGTGACGAAATACACCTTTTTTTTTGGCCGTATCTTTTTTCCGTTAACACAGAGACGGACAGACGGACAACAAAATAAAGGTTCCGTTTTTTCTTCTCAGGTACGGAACCCTAAAAAATAGCTTATTTTTATTTTTTTATTGTTATTTTTTTAGTCTTCAATAGAAAATAGGACGCTTTTACTATAAAGTAGATTGCATTCAACGAGGGCTACCGGTTTTGATCTCAGCAGTTGGTACCGATAGATAGTAAGGCCCTAAAGCAGAGCTTTTAAAAGTTGTTATTAAAACCATTTTTTAAGCCGTGAACCTGCGATAAACTTTAACATCGATGTGACGCAGTGATACTTTGTAACATTTTGTGAGAAAAAAAGAAAGACATTAGAATAGAATAGAATAAACTTTATTGTACACCAAAATAGTAACAAACTTTTACACTAGGTAATTTAAATCTGTGGGTACAAAGGCGGTCTTATCGCTGACAGCGATATCTACCAGACAGCCTTAGCACCTTACCTTATGTCATCAACAAAAAAAAAAAAAACTACTTCAAGCAGCGGTCGGTAGACCATGGGTAGACCCGTTTCTTAACTTGCCTTTATCAATCGGTTATATTAAAATATTCTCAAAAACCATAAATTAAAAATAGTAAAAACACGTGTTATATTTAAACAGAGTAATTTGATATTACCGAGACCTCAGGCTACACCAGCGCTAATTGCATAGCTAGATATAAATAACGAAAAAGTTGCAAAGCTCTAGTCAACTAGCTCGGCTTTTGGTCGAGGAGATTTACTAACTCTTTGCTGAACCGTAGCCACGATTTTATAATAGACTGTAAAATGTCAAAGTAACACTGTTCCTTTTGAAGTTGGCAGCTCTAACAAATTGCACCTACCAGACATTGTTGAGATCCAGATATAAATGAAGGAAAACTAAAAAAAAAGCCGGTAAATGCAGGGTTCCTAATTATAGCCTTTCATAGAGCAGGTTCATTTCTCTGTCATTAGTCACTTTTGTAGGTACTTGACAGTGGCTCTTTTGTGAATGCATAGATTATAAATGATTTCATACGTGGAACGCGCGGGTTTATTCTCGAGCTCTAAAGACCGGGAGCGATGAATGGAGAACGTAATTATTCCATTCATTCTAACCGCTAACGAAGAATATTATTTAAATAGAGCGCTTACCATATTCCTTTATGCCTTTTTTATTTTCTTAGAAGCTTGCTCCAAACGATTAACATATCATTTGTGTATGGTGTAAAGTTTCAGCATCCTAAATCCAGAAAAAAAACTCTTTGCTCATAGTTTTTTTTTTTCTCTATGCATAAAGTTTACGTTAAAAATAAACATTATTTTGGTTGAACAAGTGTTTATGGTCGGTATGAGGGGCCGAACCATTGGCGTGAGAGTGAAATGGCTCGTCCCGCTGCTGATGAGATTTTTAACGAGCGCCAACGTCCACACTGGCGGAAAACGTCCAATTAATTTGTAACATCTATTTATATTGCCAATTTTATTTTCTGTTTCCTCTTGCCGTAATTGTGTTTGGGTGATTGATGTATATTTTATATCTAGGTGGACGTTGTTCGTGCTATATTTTACGCGAGTTTCGTGGTTGTTTTTGAGGCTGATAAAAAACCACCGACGACGAGAGTTTCTGCTTTGGACAGCGGAGTGGTCGAAAAAGTCTGCCAGTTTCGCGTCAAGACCTTTGTATAAGGACTACTTCAAAAGAACTTCGAGTAAAAAACTAATAGATAGACATTAAGGGACACTCGCACTTAATTTATACTTCTGTAATAAAAAAGAGGAACGCTATTTGTATTTTTTTATTTTTACAAAAACTACTTAACCGATTTATAGAATGCTACTTTATTACGGCATATGATTGACTAACCACCAGATATAGTAAAATGTAATAGCAAAAAATAGTAAATGATCACCAAAAAATGATGACTAAAATTAAATCCCCGTATTAACGTGAAATTAAAAACAAAATTCTACAACTTGTAATCCTATTTAAAGCAACCAGCTCCAAATTAAGATTGTATAATATAAAAATATTAATGATTACCAAAAATTGAACAGGATTTTAATATAAAATGACATTTAAATATGTAACATCTTTTTATCCTTTAAAAGTAAATTATTTCCAGATAAATTATTATATACCAAAAAATAGTAAATACCTAAATCCCAATGTTGCCGGAGGCCCGGTCGACGAAACTCAACTCCGAGGGGCTCCTACTTCTGAAAAAAAAAAAAAAACTAGACTAGAAGAGTTTCTCGGGGTCTGTGTTCGCTCCCTTCGCTCGCGCACTAGACCCCGCAATCTCCTTTTAACCTAACCTGTCCAAGTTGGGGTGCCCCAAGTCCCAAAGTGACTAAATTGTGGAGATCACTTCGGCATCTACTGCCCACTAATGTACAATATTTGGTAGTACAGCAGCAATTTATGGCAATCAAATGTTGTATTTAGATAGAAATAGCGCAATAATTTGGTCATCAAAATTTAGTGATAATTTACTAAATTTGGCGTTCATGGTACAATTCCAAGTACAGTTATGACTAAAATAAGCTGTACCATTGTAATTTTAGGTTTTAATTTTTTGGATAAGTTTTTTTTTTTATTGCTATTTATTTTAGGTAATAGATGCTCACAAAGTTATTTTTGGTGGTCATTATATTTTATCCTCTAACACTGACTAACATAGGCATATATTTTCTACTACCATGCGGGCGAAGCCGCTGGTAGAAGCTGGTAGACAAACTCCATTAAAAAGGAATAAAAATCATCCAACTTTTGCTCTATCCACAATCTGTCACAAGCTGCAAGAGCTTCAACACAAAAGGGAACTTTGTCTACATTTTCCATCAATTGATGGATTAGTGTGGCCAGAGTGAATGGCCGGGTCAGTCATTCCTGTCATCGTGCTACAGAGGTGTACAGTAAACGGATTACGATAGTACGATAGTCGCTGTGTGAGCGATCGATCTGTCTGGATGGTTTTGATTTCAATTTTGAGCTGTAAGTGTAACCCTTAAATTCGTGATCGTGTTTCGGTGCAATGCATGTGCTAGGAGTTACTTTCCTTTGTTAAGAGATTTATTTTTAATAACTAAAGCACCTGGCTTTATATTCTAAATCATTTCATCTACTTGACGAATCAAATGGACAGTTATACTTTGTTAGTAATCAACGTTAATCGAGGGTTTTTCTGTCGTTGGAGTGGAAATAAAGAATAGAGTTGGAGACATATTTATCTGTTTATTGTGTTATCTCTTTCAGCGGCTTTGCTCGTGTGAAAGTAGGACATATATGTATTTCTATTTCACTTAGTGATAAAGAAGCATACTGGGGTAGCGTATAGTATATATATAGCTTTCAGTAGATAGTATTTGAGTTTAATCATTATAAACAACAAAAAAAACAATCTTTTCTCTTTAGAATAGTAGTATAGAAGTATAAATAAGGCAAGCTTTCAATCAAAGGGTCGTAGCCATGCGTCAGATCTCGAATATCAGTCAGGACGAAAATATCTCTACGATTGTTACAATAATTATTATCATTACCAGAACTATTTCCGGTAATATGTAATAAGTAGGAAAATAAGAAGACATGAAGATGAGCAGGAAAATATCTTTCTTTTCTTTATCATTGATATAGAAAGCTTATACTTAACTGGCTTCGGTCAGCGGCTATGCTCGCGTGAAAGTAGCTTTCTCCACACAAACTTTAAACTTTTTGAGGGGCTTAAGGGGGTGAATTTTGGAAAATCCTCTTTTAGTGCTCGCTTACGTCATAAAAAGAAACCTTGTGCAAAATTTTACGCTCCTGGGCCCAGTATTTTCGGCTGTGCATTAATGTCAGTCAGTTTCTCATGATTACAAATAACTTTCCCAAAGAAGCTTTTTTATATACTCATTAGTTTTATGACAATAACAAAACAGCTGTTTGAAATTCGCGAGCGCTCGGAAAGGGCAATGTACCAGTAGAGCGTGTAGTAGTGACGTAGATAATAATAACAGTCACCCCAGAAAGCGCGCACGTACAAAAAGTACATGAGACAACGGTCATACGCGGCTAACAGCTGAGCGGTCGCAAGCGCGCGCACGCGAATTTTAAACAGTTGTTGTGTTGTTCTGATTAAACTAATTAGTATAAAAAAAAAGTTTCTTTGGGAAAGTTGTTTGTAATCATGAGTACAATCACGTGTTTAAGTATCGGTCACTAATTACCAGTCACCCTATAGATTAACTTAATATTGTTTCTCCTGATGAATTAGAGGCCTACCATGAACTTTTAACGCGATCCATTTGGCGAACTACAGAGAACTGTTAAAGGGATGGAGGTACTCGTATATAGGTTGTGTAATAGCTCCGTGCCTGTTTTTCGCTTGCTTATTTGACCTTTTAACACGTCATGGTAAGACTCCAGCTCTTTTCTCAAATTTCACCTGATGGAAAACAATTGATGAGGACTTCGATAGATTAATCATTCGTCATTATTTCAGCCGAAAGTGATCCTGCTGCTCATAGGTCTCCTCAAGTGTCTCCACAAAGACAGGCCCTGTACGTCTGGTATACATCAAATTCCCGAGACCCTCACCATCGTTCGGGCTAGTGGGGGTTTCAACGCTATGTCTTCCAGAACGCGGACGCCACTCCAGAACTTTTCGGGCCCATCGACCATCTATTTTTCTACCTATTGCCACTTAAGTATGGCGGTTCTTTGGGCTATGTTGGTAACCTTGGTAGCAAAGCATGTTAATCGAAATAAATTATGTTCAAAGAAACACGCGAAAGACTCGTTGAGAAATTGGATTATAAACCATTTATGGTAATATAATTATATTCATCATGTAAATAAATTGAAGTGCCTGTTTGTGATATCAAAATATAAAACTTTTTTTTTACTAAATGCATATGAAAATATATACGACACCTATAACAAAACTGCAATTTTTAATATTTTTGTCTGTCTGTTTGTTTCGGTTAATCTCCAAAATAGCTGGATCGTTTTTGACAGGATTTTCTTTCTTTCTAACTTAGTCTTAATTTAGAAAAAGAATTAGGATTTCGCGCAACAAATTCTTCTAGAAATTTGATCAAATGGCGTTGTGCTGTTTTATAAGTTTGACGCAGACGAAGTCACAGATATCTACTAGTAAAGTAATAATAGGAGTAAGTTATTAACTACATATTGTATTAATAGGTCACTCGTTTGACTGACAGGCACATGCAATCAACCTGTCATAAATCCTACATAATTGATGACAGTGATTTTAAATTGTGTATCCACTGGGTCAGTGTGTTGACCATTGTTATTATGATCAACTTGACATGTTAAAAGTATTCCATTTGATATTTAGAACATCCCTGTTGTATTGTACATTGTTGTTATACTTTTGAAGGTAGAAGAAGTGATTACCGCACGGTAAGAGTCATATTTAATTATCAAGCTGGATAGATCGTGACTGAAGTCTAAACTCCGTCCTAGGTCCAGCATTGATCCAGATCCAAAAGTCTGAGAGCTTTCAGCTCGATCTTCGTGTATTAGGACTAAGAGCTCCGTGAAACTGTTCATACAGTCGAGTTTAAGTTCTTCTATAAGACTTGGACAAATCAAAGCTCTTTGATCCTACTCTTGAGCACATGAAGGAGAGGCGTGACCTGGTTCTGCAGTCTTCTTAAATGGCTCTTGGGGAGGGCTATGTCCGATCGTGGACGTCTTTTGACCGAAATGATGATGATGAACATGCTTCCTAACCTATGTATATTAGTAATGCTCTATGGCCTTAACAACAACAATAACTAATCTTCAGTTAGACGAATAACAATGCTTTATAAAACAATATCCCAACACTAGTGGCTATTAATACGTAGGTGCCATGTTGAATAAAATTTTAAATAATAAAGTATTCAACTTTGGGCACATGTGAAAAATATCAATGGGTGCCCAAAGTGGAGTACTTCAGGTGCCATTCAGTCAAGTGCCGATTAAGCGGGTCACTGTAGCACTCGGCTGCATAACAACCTCGCCTTGCGCGTAGCGAATTGCGCCTCGGTCGTAATGACAATTTTTCCACTTGTATCAAAATATACTAGTTCATGCCAATACCTATGCTAAACGGGGTTGTGCTAAAGAAGCTTTCGAACAGAGAAATACCAAAAACGAGCTAAGTTGGTTTCTTTAACCTTTTTTAACTTGTGCGATTTTTCTAATTATTCTTTTTATTATTGATAGTCTCGCGTTTGACCACTATCTCACCTGATGGTAAGCGATGATGTGGCCGACGATGGTGTATGATTTTTTTATGAGTATTTGAATTTCTGTATTATGGCAATTAAGTTGCCATCTTTGGTTAGCATTGCGAATGTGAGTACCAATACAAACCAATTTTGGTTTAATGGTACAAAAGAAACCAAAAATTAAAAAAGACTGTATTTATGGAACAATAAAAAAAAACCGAACCACAAACCGAATATATAAGCAGCAGTGTTGAGATGAAGAAGGAAATGTGTTCAGTCTGTTTACACGTCGCTACGATTTCTCTGCCCAAAGCTTCCACAGAATATTGTACAAGAGGTGAGTCAAATACTTAATGTATTTGACTCACCTCTGTATGTTTTGTACAAATCTTTGTTCGTACGTTTTCAACAGCTGAAACGAACGATAATAAAATGCAATACCTTTTTTTTAGTCGGAAAATCATTCAATGACATCTCCCGGGATAATAGCTAATGACAAATTTGTTTCAATGCTTTTCTTTTTTATAATTCTTTTGATGCTATTGTGTTTAATATTTGTTTCCCATAGTCCTTGTATTACAAGACAGTTTTTTTTAAGTTGGGAAATCATTCAATGAGTTCTCACACCCTAGGGTGGCGCAGGAGGGCGTGTTAGACTTTTACTGACTAAAACCACGCCTTTGTTTCTTTTTTGCCTTGCGTTCCGGGACCCCGGGCTTCGTACTACAAGACAGTATGATCAGTTCTCGTATGAACTAACTGAGAGTATTTCAAACCGTGTTAATTTTTTATAGAATTGTGGTACTGACAGCGGGTATTCGGATTTACTTGTGATGAAATACAGAAACCGGGTGTACCATCTCATTCTACAAGTAAATAAACATTTTTACAAGTCGGTGTTAGACGCCTCAATTAGTTAGGGACCCCTCTCGCATACAAATACCCTTACAAAAGGGGCGACCAATTAACTCTGGCGTCCGTTCCTCTTGTCAAAGATTACATTAAGATTTTACCTACGTGAACTAAGTTCCTTAGGCGCCTCCATTACAGAATACCTTTTCCTTTTTATGGATGGAGCAAGAGGGGGTGTCAGACTTTCTGACGAAAACTCAGTGTATTCCTTTAGTTGTCCTTTGCAGGGGGTTACTCTTTCAAATAATCCGCAGCCAATCTTGCTGACATCTCTAAGTATGAGACTCGCATGGAACAACGCGTTGTCAACCCAGGCTTGGCCCTTACAGGACGGCGATCTACTCGCTGCTCGCCGTCCGCTAACCCGATTACCGAGTACCTAAGGTATTCGGTGGGTTGGTAGTGATGGAATTTGCAAAACTTTCATACAAACCAAGTGTGCACTGTCTATGATAATTCTGACTATAATCATGACTGCAAGAGCAAATTATGGTTACTGCCTGAGTAGATGGCAAGCGTCCGAGGGGTTGCAGTCCACTTTGATGTGCAGGCTAAATACGCTCATCCTCAGACACAAAACTCCACGATGCTCTTTCAAGGCCAAGGATAGAGACAGGTGTTAAAACATCGCCAGGAAGAAAGTTAACTTACTTTGGGGAAATGACGATTACTTTTTCTTTCCTAGTCCTTACTGTCCCACGGCTGGGCAAAGGCCTTCCCCAAGACATACTTTTCCCTTGCTGTCTCAAACCAGTCCTCGCGGTACGCTATCAGATTTTCCCGCCACCTCTTTCTAGGCCGGCCTCAACGGTGTTTTCTCTCTGCATGAGCCCACAGCGTGGTGGTACTATTAGTAAAAAAAATCTCCCCATCGAATGTTAATGATGGCGCCAATGTCAACGGAGATTAACCAGGTAGGCTGAAGATATTGTAATGCTCAAGCGTGTGCGCAAAAACAGGTGTACTAGCTCGTGTACTAGTTTCATTTCAAATCTCTTTCTACAGTCGGTAACGCCTCCGATTACTTTGTTCTGCCCATATGACTTAACGTTAAGATGATGTAATTCCTATAGATTTGAAGTTTTCTACTAGCGTTAACGATTGTAGATTATTGGCTAAGCCCTCTGTTCCTTTACTCTCATAGTCAGATGAGACGACAATCTGACCCGATCGAGAGAGATCATTTAGAGGACCAACGGATTTACGTTCTTTTTTGAAATACCCAATAGCACTTTTTCGGGTGAAACTGGGAATTGAACCCAGGTCTCCAGTTGACGCCCAGAAGTCAAAGTCAACGAAGAATACGAAACGAGAAGTAGGATAACACCTTTTCCCTTTTAAAGAATTTATTTAATATAGTATCTGCATAATGTTGTTTGTCCATAACTCGTCACTCAAGGTTCATTGGAAGATCAACATCAGACAGCATTTTTTTGTCTGGCAACATTGCTGAAATGAATCTTTTTGGCGCAGTCGTGAGACACACTTTTTATTAACTGTTCACTGTTTATTTTATTCATATTGTGTGTTTCTGGTGACTGTCGCCAAATATTTTCTTTTCCTTCCTCACTCATCGAGTCGAAGCTTCAAAGTCTTGAGCATCGACGTCGAGTTGCTAGCCTGTCGGTTTTCTATCGTTTGCATTTCGGAGAGTGTGCATTAGAATTGCACAATTTAATTCAACATATGGCGTTGCGCCACCGGTAAATGATGGATCCCATCTATGCGTACAAAACGTTTTGGGAACATATTTATTGTACGTACAGCGTAAAATTCTCTGCTGGAGTCTGAGTTTCCTGATGGCTACAACCGAGTGAATAAGTTGCTTCTAGGCAAGCTTACTCCTTCGTAGACGGCATCAAGGCTTACCATCAGGTGAGATAGAGGTCAAACGCGAAGCTATCAATAATACCTAATAAAAAAATCGAATATAGCAATGGCTTCTCTATATTTGTTGCGAGCACGGCAGCGGCGTTCCTAGCTCTGTGGTCCACACTCTGTGGCAGAAGTCGCATGTGATATTTATTAAGGGTAACATAAACACGCCAATCACGCCGTACTTTTTCTGATTTCCCTCGTGAACGTTAAAGTGTTCTATTGGGCAGCGTGCACTTGAGTTGACCTGTCTTTGTAAGTTATGGGTCAGAGAAAGAAAGGTGAGGTAACTAAATAGAAAACAATTGAATACGAGGTTTTAGTGACCTCGTTACAATATAACCGGTAACTACCCTCGTTAAAATATCACTAAAACAGCTCAACTCAGTAGCTGTTTTAATTATTTGTACAAGCGCATTGTGCAAGTTGTGCCATATAGTGCCCAAAATATGCCAGGTACGCGTGGTGCGCGCACACGTACTATATACGAATATATTTGCCACTGCTATCAGTCGAACAAATGCTGGCTTGCGTGCCTTCATCGCCTTACGAGAAAAAACTTTTCGCATTCATTTAGAAAATAAAAATTATAGCGCTTGTCAAACCATCAACCCATCACCACCAAGTGTCTCACGCTTTTATATTATGTGGAGAACTATGTTGATATCACATCTGTAAAACTATTTTTAAGCCTTTTTTTATGTGTTTTTGTTTGTTTTCCCCAATAAATAAAATAAAATAAAACTAATTCTTCTAAATTGGTGTGGTTTTCTGATTAAAATGTCTACACAATTGAACAATGTGCAGAATCATTGAAGAAGGCGCGATCTCGGTTTTACAAGTCTGTCTCTTAAGCAAGACACATTATCACAAGAGTGAAAAGAGAGTTCTGTCCATATCACTTACTTTACGTGAGTGATAAGGACAAAATTCTCATAAATAAATAAATATTTGAAATGTTTAAATACTTGGAATTTGTAGATATTCAAATAAATATTTAAAATTTGTTTTTGTTGTGATATTTTTATTGGTTGGCTTAACGTCGAACAAAATGTTAATAGATACATTAGTTCTTACCTCCTTCTGTATCGAATGCATGCCGTGGCCTTTAATTAAGGCTACACTATAAAATGTATAAATACTGAATCTTTAGCATGTGCAAGCTTTGTTGGTTGTCCCTTAACTAATTAAAACTACTAAAATACACTAAAGGCTATTCCTAATTAAAATATGGCGTCATAAAACTCCTCCGCATCGCTGTCGACTGGAAGTGCCCGGCTAGCGGCATTGCCACGTTGTATGGCAATGCCTATTCTCTGAGCGAGGTAAGAGCCAGCCCTTGGGTCACGCGAAGTGTCAACTAAACGTTTGGATAGTTCTTTCAAAAGGGTATGAGCACTCAGACCCCACGGCCCATCAGTTTCAACCCCAAAGGGCTCTAAAATATAACTGTCGACGAGGTTGTTATTGGTTGTCATTTCCGTTGAGGTTCTCCGCAGCCGCAGCGGCAGCACAAGCACAGCACGATGAGCTAGGAAGAATCCCTTAATAAAAAAATGACGGTGCTGAGAATTAAACTGAACTGAGGAAGTCAATAGGTTCGACTTCCTCAGTACCTTAGCGAAGCTTGCCGAAAAGACCCGAGACATTTTTCTGCTAAATACTGCAGAAACATTTGAACGTGTTACGTTCGCAGTGACTGTATGTTGATTCTAAATTATAAATACTATACCTAAACTGGACACTGGAAAAATGCACAAACCGTGTGAAAACAAAAGAATAACAAAATTAAGACTTTTTCGTGGAATATATAATAAAAGAAAATACAAAAAAAACTGCTTATATCCGTTACAGACTATGAAATAATAAATGCAAAGATAGAAGGTTATAGACAATTAAATCAATGCATTAAAATCAATCAGAAAGCAGCAGAGATGCGAGATTCTGATGATCATGATGTACGAGCAGTGATGGCCGAGTGGTAACGGCCCCAACTTACGGGTTGTAGGTACGGATTCAAACCCAGCCAGGCACTTTACTTTGTGTAATTTATTTCATCACCACTGCTCTCAAAACGGTGAAGGAAAACATCGAGAGGAACCAAAAATTCGAAAACATGTGACATTCAACAATCAGCACTGGGCCCGCGTGGAGGATTACGGCCCTTTCTCTCTCATAGAGAGGAGGCCTGAGTCCCAGCAGTGGGAACATTAAAAGGTTGATTATGCTATGCTTTATGCTATGCTTTATGCTATTAAAATCAATCAATCTATCAAAGTATTTATTTCAAATAAACCATTTCCAGCCACTTTTTAATTTGTCAAGAAATCATTGAGTCAGAAAAATGAATTTGGAATTGTATATTCCAAACATAGATATCATTCCAAAGCATAGACGTCTATGGAGAAGAACTTGCAAGAAAGTCCATGGACATCTAAGACAGTGCCATTCTAAGTATTACAAAAATTCTGGTTAAAGATATTTTGTCGCTTCTATCATGTGAGAAGAAAAAAATGAAAATTTTCATTTTTTTCCAACAACAAACAATTTTTTGTTTGTTTTTTTTAAACATAGCACACAACGGGTATCGGCTAGTGAGAAATGAAAATGCAATAAAATAGTGAAAGAAAGGAAAAATGCTAGAAAAATACTTTTGATTAACTTATGTGTTGTACCTATCTAGATAAGTAATATAGAGTATTCTGTTCGTATATCTAAAAGTTAATAAGGTGAATGTTTTTATAAGTAAGATTTCCAGGTATGTTGAAAAGATGAATCTGATTGTTATTTGTTTAGAGGGAGATCCTGCCTTGCAGCAAATATATCAGAAAGTCAAGTATTTCTCCAATATCGCTGCCCTTAAAGATATTTATGTGAATAGCAGCAATATATAAGAACCCTCGAAAAAGATAAACCAGGAAACAAACAAACAGACATTCAAGAATGATAACAAACGGCTAAACACACAAATATCCACACTAATATCTTCAATCTAACTACATGCCCACGAGGTATCCAGACTTACGCTGCAATAAACTTCCTTAACACACCTCACTAACACGTCCCTATTGCAATGACATAAGGTCTTAATTTGCGTAACTGAATAACCAACCACTTCAGACTCTCCAACCATATAGGAAAATAAACCTTATGTCACAAATTTACGGTTTAAACTCGCGTAGCAGTAGACTCATCATGTGTTGATGGCAATAGCAACTCCACGACTTATAAGCACAATAAAAACTTGACCTTATTTGAAAGGGTTAAAGTTTAAATTGGCGTGGTGTAGTATCACAGGCTTATGGGGCAGATTGCTGTCTGCGGAAATGAGTAGGAACCTCGATGGGTTGCAATGATAGTCCAGGGAAGGTTCCGTGAATTTACAGGATTAGATGCTCTCCGGATGCTGGGCTAGTCGTAAAGTGTAAATGTCTTTATTGTGCGTACGGGGATTTAGGAAGAAAGGTTGTATTGTTGAAATGGTTCGCTTTTCATTGAAACTATTGTGACTGACGTGTAACGCACAGCCTTTGGACATGTACACATATGATGATGTTATTTTTTTTTAAGAAAGAAAATCATCCAATTACATTTTCTGCTCTAGGGTGGACCGAAGACGGCGCGTCAGACTTTTGCTGACTAAAACCACACCTGTGTTCTTCAGTTGCCCTTTGCGTTCTGGGATGAGAAGTTTCCTTTTCAGAATTCCCTGTGGATAATAAGCATCGGTCCGGCTGGACCCATAGGGTCCGCTGACATTTCTTTGCGGAGCTCATGGAACACTACGCACCGTCGACGAATCGGACTTGGTCAGGATGTTTACCGGACGGCCTAACAGCGAGCTACCCATTGCTCGTCGCCCGCAAGCCTGCGGCTACGGTGGCTGGAAGTCAGAGTCGGGGTCCCGGCGGCTGGAACGTGAGGACGTCTGGTCCCTCACGCGTGCGGCCGTCTCCTTCGCTAGCATTACTATTTCGCAGAAGGAGGCGACCGCCTCCCTGATTCCGCCTCGCTGCGGACCATGGCCTGAACTAGGGTCGTTGATGATGATGTTAGCTTCTTATAACTTTTCGTAATTTCACACACAGTAAACGATGATGTATAGTTACATAGGCCTGCGGGATAGTTCAGAATAGTCACCTCGGCCATGGAACGCAAAAGTTAATTAAAGGAACACAAATGAGTTTTATTCTGTAAAAGTCTGACGCTCCTTGTTGTTCCACCTAGAGCGGGAAAAGTTATTTGAAGATTTTTTTAGTTTTATTAGTCAAATAATTTCGTGATTGTATTTTGTGCGCTTCCAAAGCTTTGTGCACTAATACAAACTAATAATGTGTTGTACCCTACACACGCGCGCCACAAGGAGATGTCAGCAACCGTAGGTGCCCAGCAAAATCGAAGCCTACTGGAACCATGGGTGATGCGAAAGAGATCCCCGGGGTCCTGGAAAAATAGCAAAGAAGGAACAGGAGTGGGTTTTTATTCAGTAAAAGTCTGACACTATCTCCTGCCCTGCCCAAGAGCTGGGGATATCATTAGATGATAATCCCACCCGAAAAATAAAAGATCACTGGCAACACGCATTGGTCATAGACTTCAATCTTGAGACACTGTGGTAAATTAAAGTTATTGTGCACTTTTTATAGTAATGTATCTTCTTCTGTGTATATGTGCGTACCTACATAAATGATAAAATTTATCGATAAATAGTTCTGTCATATAAGTTTTACATATTAAGCCGCCAGTTTTTTGGGTACATTACCAGTCGACAGCGATGTGGAGAAGTTTTTCGACGCCGTACTTTAGATTGCTTTTTTTAGTACTTTAGGGCTTTTATTTTGTAAGTTAGTTTTAATTACGTTATTATTAGATTTAAATGTATATAAAATTAAATTAAGTATTGGTTTTAGCACTAATTTTAAATCATTGAATAAAAGTCGAATGATAAGTGTTTACACTTACATAGATAATATTATAAATAATAAAGTAACTCCATATTATGTATATATTTTTAGTAACTTCCTAATAAACAATGTGAACATTTTACTTCTGTCTATCTTACCTACATACACTAACGAAATGCAAGACAACTGTTAACTTATATACACTAACTAAATGCTAGGAACTATATAACCTTTGCGCTATTTCCCCTCAAAACTAAATAAACTATAAATAAACAGAGCCTCATAACTACATCACTTGGTAGTTGCATAACAGCGTGTTATTTAGTTAGAAACTGCAAGTGTTGGGCGGGCGGATACCAGGGCGGCCTGGGCGGGCGGCTTCCGTTTGGGTGGAGGTATACACACTTATCTTTGTGGATAGGTGGGGCTATATTTTATTGATATCGGGTTTTGATATATGTTCCTGTAATGTTTGAGTGTCGGTTTTTAAATCTTTAAAGCTGCTTAGAGTAACTGGACGGATTTTATCTTTTTGTTCGATACAATAATTACAATGATTTTATAATTATCATAGTATTTATTAGTTTATTATTTTAGCATATATACGTATTTTATTATTATAAGCCACTTAATTTAACGATACTACATTCTATTTCAAATATCTTTTATTTATTTATTGTGCACACCTACCACAGTGTTGTCTTTTTTAACCCAATGGTTGACTGGTAGAGAATGCCTTGTGGTATTAAGTCCGCCTATGTACCACCACTGTACATGAAGTTTAAATAAATAAATAATTACGATCGAACACGTTTTGCTGATCTAGCTACCTAATTACGTCGCGCTAAGTGCGGCGCGGCATCAGTACATATTCGGATAGTAAACCAGGTGCTTTCGTAATCAGCATTTATCATTTAGCGTTATTTAGCATAATTACCGTTTTATAAATAAATCGTTAAAGTTATCATCAGTATTTAATTTAATAGACTAGCAGTCCATACCACTTGGTCGCGACTCCTACGCTTCTATTTTTAGGGTTAATGCTTTACATTAAGATTTCACACACTCTTCTCTCTCTTGCTTCCTACATGCTAATATTGTTTATATTTATTTCAATCTCTCTTTTCACAGGTCTACTGAAAAAAAAAGTTCTTTGAGAATAAGTATATACCATTGTACCTACATACTAACGTCTTCATCTTTTTCTGCTTGTTGTGTGTACATACTCGTAAATAGTAAAATAAATAATAGAAAAAAATAGAAGGCTTTATTTCAATCAAGACTGACAGACTTTATTTAAGAAATCGGCACAGATGGTTTTGCTTTCATATACTTAGGGCCTATATGAAAGCAAAACAGTCTCCCTCTTTAGAATACCCTGTAACTTTTATTCCCTCTCTAGGATACCTTGTGACTATTTTTCCATCTCTAGGATAGCCTGTGACTATTTTTCCATCTCTAGGATACCCTGTAACTATTTTTCTCTCTTTAGGATACCCTGTAACTATTTTTCTCTCTTTAGGATACCCTGTAACTATTTTTCCCATTTTTAGGGTTCCGTACCTCTAAAGGAAAAAACGGAACCCTTATAGGATCACTTTGTTGACCGTCCGTTTGTCTGTCAAGACCCTTTATCTTGGGAACGCGCGGGGGTATCGAGTTGAAATTAAAACCATATGCTTAGGTCTGCGGTCCCTTAAAGCCGTGAAAAAATCAAACTTTTATGTTAGGTTAGGTTAGGTTTAGGTTAATGAAAAAAAAGATTATGCCGTTTATGTCGCAAAAAACGTGTATTTCGACACTCTCAAGGGAATCAAAATTCATAGGGTACTCCTGTTGACCTAAATTCCTAAAATTTGGCATGAAGCAAGGTCTCATTGGATTGCACATGTATATGAATAAATCTGAAAACTGTAAAGTAGTTACGTCACAAAAAAAAAAAACTTTCGTAACTCAATTGAATTGCGATTCGCAAAAAATTTCGTAACTCAATTCGGGAATTGAACTGTTTTCATAGACCGTAAGTTTGTACGGAACCCTCAATGCGCGAGTCCGATTTGCACTTACCTGGCTTATTGAAGTTATTTAATAGATTGGTAGTTTACAGGTTTTTTTTCGGTGGCAAAATCATCCCCGCTCTTGGGCGGAGCTTAAAATAGTGTCAGACTTTTACTGACTAAAAACCCACTCCTGTTCCTTCTTTGCCTTCATTCCAGGACCCCGGGGTTCTCTTTCGCATCACCCACAGCCCCAGTAGGCTTCGACCTTGCTGGGCCCCTACGGTTTTGCTGACATCTCCTTGAGGTGCGCGTGGAACACTACGCGCCGTCGACAAACTGGGCTCGGTCCGGACGGTTACCGGACGGTCGGACGGAGTTTTTAATACGGGGTACTCTCTTGAACAGTCCTGGTTAATTAGGCTTTATCTTTACTTAGTATAAAATAAAGTCGCTCTCTGCGTTTGTCTGTTTATCACTATAATAATAATATAATATGACTGGCCTGTTGGTCTAGTGGTTAGTGACACTGACTGCTATGCCGGAGGTCGTGGGTTCGATTCCCACCCAGGACAAATGTTTGTGTGATGAGCACGATCATTTATTCTGTGTCTGGGTGTAATTTATCTATATATGTATGTATTTAGAAATACACAAGTATGTTTATTAGTTGTCTAGTACCCATAACAGAAGCTCTGCTTAGCTTGGGACTAGACGGCGTTGTGTGAGAGTTGTGTTTGTGTGTTTAAATATTCCACTACTATCACACAACGCCGTCTAGTCCCAAGCGAAGCAGAGCTTATGTTGTGAGTACTAGACAACTGATAATAGTAGATTATTTGACTAGGGGATAAAGCAGTGTATTTAAGTCGCAGGCGGCATATTGAATACCGAACGAAACGAAGGTTGATAAATTTTAATCCCGAACGGTAGTGAGGGATTTATATAATTAACTCCCGAGCATTGTGAATGAGTTAACATAACGGGGCAAAGACAGCTTTATCCCCGTGTTGGATACTCTACTTTTTACACCATCTGTGAGATAATTAAAAGAAAATTCTTTTTTTATTTGTTAGTGTCCAGTTTGATCTTTGAATAAACTTGTTTGATGCACGTACATTTTAATTCACTGAATGTTTTTGACGTTCCAAATTCAAATCTCATTATTCCCTAGGGATCGCCCATACTACATTATCTCCCTAGGGACAGAATGACTTGCTTTAAGTGATGGTTATATGACATAATTATATAAAAGGGTATTATCGAGCAGGTGGTGTAAAAACATATAAGTATATTTCTAAATACATACATGTTATAGATAAATTATACCCAGACACAGAACAAATGATCGTGCTCATCACACAAACATTTTTCCTGTGTGGGAATCGAACCCATGACCTTCGCCATAGCAGTCAGGGTCACTAACCACTAGACCAACATGCCAGTCAAATCACTAATTCCTTCTAGACTACGTAACTGATTGTAATGTAGTTTTTGCTGAAAGAGTTCAATTTAAATTGAAAAAATGATGTAAGTATGTAATTTGCATTCGTCCTAACCCGGGGCGGGCCACTAGTTCAAAAACTCATTGGTGGCTCATTGGTGAAAAAAAAAACTTCAAATTTCTTTTAGTGGATACTTGGCACTTGGCGATTTAATTCAATTCATAATATTTTTTTATTTTTATTCTTGACAGGTTCGCGCTGGACCGCTATCTCACCTGATGGAAAGCGACGATGCGCTCGACGATGGAGCGCGCTTACCTAGAAGTAACCTATTCACTCTTGACTTAAAGATTCCCGGGTAGTAGCCATCAGAAAACACATTTTCGGCAAGGAATCACTCCTTAGCCTACTTACTTATCGTACACATAAAAATCTTCAGAAGCTAGTGCACGCTTCTAATTGGTCATTTCCTCGATAAGAAACTACATGGTTACCTCTTTTAAAAAAAATTATCGAGTTTTTCAATATTTCCGTATTGTCAAATTTAAGTGTAAAGTTATAACTAACTTCGCAGTTTTTGCTTCTTCGCTTCGGCTGCTACTTTCGCAAGTATCTAAAGTGATTCATTAAATTATTACCAAACAAAAGTTCGAATATTTAACGCAAAACAATATCACAATACAAACCCCTGTTTCAAAAAATACTAAATATCTGTGATTTCCGAAGTGCCGCCGTGAACTGAAGTCGCAATGCTTCATGAGAAACGTGACTTGCTTATTAATAAGTCCGGGAGCACGTGCTTCAACCCCCAACACCCGCAGTACCCCCAACACCCCCTGACGCCCCCCGGCACCTCCAACACCCCACAGCTTCGGCCTTTCGTTTACATACACCACCCGTAAGCGGGAGACGCATGAAATTGTCAGGAAATAACCGGCTGGTAGCGAATGTCAGTTTATCGTTTTGCAGTTGAAAAGAATATTTTAAAAGGTTTGTACTTTGAATATAGTGATTCAATTTTTTGTTATGATTATAGGTAAGTATGGTGTATCCCAGCTCATGTTCAGGACATGGTCCGGAGCGATAGGGAATAGGAAGCGGTCCTTCTGTGGTGTAGTAAGTCTTCTTCTTCTTTTCGATTCGATGGTAAACTCGTCAAACTGTTTGGGCCCAATAGGTGGTTACATTATAATAGCAGCATCGGTAGCACTCATCAAATCCTCCAAAGTGCAGTACGTAATAGTGATGTAACGAATGATAGATTTCTCACATTGGCGAATGAGAATGCGAATATACAAACCCAATATTCACGAATCCGAATGCAAATACGAATGTTGACTTTCAAACAAAATGCGCGCAAATTGTCATACAGGTTTGACATTTCGTGTCAATCCAGTTTAAACTGAAATAACAAAGCCGTTACAGACTGACTGAACGAAGCTTATCACATTAAGTTCATTCGAAAAGATTTGTTATGATTTGAGGTGAACATGTTGTTTTACAAATTGTGTGCAAGTTGTGTAATAGAAGAATATTATAATAAATATAAAATTGTAAAATTATATCAATTATATTGCCATTCTATATTCATTCAATCCATATATTATTTCCTTTTTGTTTGTCAAAAAATATTCGCCAAACATTCGCATGTTTCTTGCGAATACGAATGCGAATATTCGTTACATCACTAGTAGATACGTAATACTAGCGACGGATGTGACCGCAACCGTGAGGGAATGGTGACGACTATACATCGGGAGTCGCAGAGTAATTTCCGGCCGTCGTAGGGGGTGAGCACGACCATCAACGTGTAACCGCCGTCCGGTCGTCCAGCCCCTCTAGCCAAGTTACAACCGTTTCCAACCAAGTTACAATCGGAGGCGTGGCCGACTCGAGGCGATCGACGAAAAGAGAATTGAAACGAAACGGTTGTAACTTGGCTCGGGTATCCGTGGTGGAAAGTTCGAAGTCCCATCATTTATTGCACAACAGAATACTGAATGTGTAAATAAAGTGATCTTAAGATAGAGACAGGTAATTAATACACAGTTTTACTTAAAGAATTTTATTGTCTGTACTTAACTATTTTATACATTTATATCTACGGTAACTATACTTTATTTACCCACTATGTTTGACTATGGACACGACGTGTCCCTTTGAGCGATCGCTCGGAGGTTCATCATTAGATCATACAGGCAGTGATCGTTCTTTTAAAGTTACTGAAGTTAAAGTATCCAGAGCTATTGCATTTCCTTTAGTTTTAACCCTTACCGAATACGATCCAGTGAGGGTTTGAAGGAAAGTTCTCGGCACTAGGTGGCGCTGCTTTGGCAAGAAGTTCTTTAATGGAGAAGTTTTATGAGATAATTAATATCACATTTTTTCAACATATAAGATAGTGAAAAAGTTTAAGAAATCCATCAATAAATTTATTATGTAAGTTTAGGTATTGTAACGCAAAATAATTGAGGTCTCGCATTTGTCTGTAATTATCGTAATTTAAGGTCAAAATACGTCATCTCACCACAAATCACTGAAAAGTTAAATATTCAATTCAATTAATAGTCAGTTATTTGTGGCGCCTGTTTTTTGTTTATTGGTAAAAGGTCGTGTGACGTCACAGACTGGAGCACCACCGCAAAAATAATACATATTATTGTTACAAGCAAAACTTTACAATATGTTGAGATATTTAAATGATTCTTTTATATTTCTGTAATATTTTGCTTAATTTTTTCATAACTATTTCATTTAAAAAATGGAAACTTCTACATTGGAAAAAGAATTTATGAAGTCAACATGACGTCACTTTTAACTGATGTCGGAAAACATAAGTGATTTGACATCTGTAAAACATCATTATTAGGTTCAGACAACTGCCTGGACCTAACGGCTCAGTACCGCCACCTAGTGCACGGCATCTCAGAAAACCCTCATTGAAATCGTAAATAAAAAAATAAATAATCAAATATTAACTTATCGTTACCTATCTATACTGACCGAACGCTTTTCATGGTATTACAATTTTGATACAATTTACCAATCGCTTTGATTTTGTATTAAAAAAAAAACAAACAGAACTTTGTTTCAACATACGAACATACTCATACATCGCTACATCATTTGGTTTGTTCATTACAACAACTTTTCTTGTTTATTTTTCAGTGCTATTTGTTACAGGTAAGTTAGAAATAATAGAGATCAGTTGATTCTCAGTTAATTCGAGAACTTAAATCCCCAGTTGAAACAGTTGGTCAGGGTTCAGTTTTAGTATCAGCGTAGACCGCAGACGCAGCTGCGAGGAGTAATGTAACAAATGGCGACATCTAGCACACTACTATACAATCACACAACAACTAACGGCACCTAGCGGATGAGCTCATCAATCAGACCTCACTTCGCATATGAAGAAAGTTTCAAACGAGCAAGGAGAGTCGTTCCACTTAAGGCCTTTGTCGTCTCTGTTCCAGAGTTCCAAGCAGTTCTCTTCTTCACCATTCTCGTAGCGGAAGTTGTTAGGCTCTCCTGCGTTCCAATTCACGAAGGTCAGGGGTCTGCCGTTGGCCATCCAGAAGAAACTACCCTCCTCAGCCAAATCCGTGCCTGATGTCCAGAAGTGTTCGCGGCCGTAACCTGGAAAATGGGCAAAAGGAAATATTAGTTGTGTAAGTATTTTGCCTTGGATGTAAAACGGAAATAACTGCTGGAAAGCATAGCGTGGTGGTATGTAGAGCAGTAATAAACAAATGGTATTTCCTTTATGAAACACATTGACTGGAAATAATTAATGGTTTCGTCTATCATCACTTTTTATTGGTACATGATTTTGGACGTACAACAAACACTTTGTTTCCCCTCACATCATTTATTACATGCGGTAAAATCTGCCGGAAAAGCCTAACAAATTACAACTGCATGTTGCAGTACAGCTTATTTAAGTGTACCAAGGTTGCAGGCTGCAGGATAAACTACCATCTCACTTATTAATCTAAAATACCCAAGCCTTTTGCTGGATGCCGCGGTTGAGAAAGTTAATCTAATGATCCTAAATCCGAATTGCTTAGAATTACGCTTTATTGTTAAGCTTCGCTAAGCGAAGCGGCGCAAATGGAATAAACAATTGATACTCTATTGCGGAGACCTACCTAACCAACCGCACTTGGGTGTGGGGCGGCGACGAGCGAAGCAAAGCGGACTCGGTTAGTTACTTGTAGTGTAGTGTCTCTATTAATGCTATCCTTATTGTAACAATAGTGGGGTCGACTTTCAGTGTGATCTGATGCAACTGACCAGTAATTTACATGTAGTGATTGCCTATCTGATCTCCACAATCCAGTAAGTGGGGAATGCGATTCCCCTTTGCAAGTTTGGCGCCAGATTTTCTGGAATTTGGCTACCCTTAATGTAATGACCAGTGAATTGAGTAGGTAGATTGATTTTTGGTACTTGTATCATAAATGCACACTGAAATAATAACATGGATAAGCCATTTTCCGGAAAGTAATTTCGGTATTTCCGGATTCAATTAAATATTGTTAATGTTGGTAATATTATTACTTCTCAATTCAAAATTTAAAGGAAGGCATAATGTTCTGATTGGTCGTTGGGTTGGATGAGTCTTGGTATGTTGTAAAGAGTCACCCATCCACAGATCGACCTCATCAAGCGTTGCTTAACCATAAGTCCATCAAGTATATGAATTGAGATATGTACCTGAGTCCTTAACGTATGTCTCCAGTTTGTCGTTCTCCTGCTGTGATGAGATGGAAGCCAGGTGCATGCCGTGGAACCGGCAGTACTGCTGCGCCTTGAACCAGTTCGCCTGAAACAACACATGAGATTTCATTAGAAAATACAGTTTTGCGATTTTATTTACTTGTTGAAATTGTGTATATAGGTGCTGAATGTTATATGTTCAAAAAACTCAAAGGGCAACTGTGTTCCATCAGTTTCTTTTGCATCCCACGATCGCGGTGATTCTTTGTCAGGTACGGGTTGATTTTGTTCAGTAAAATCTGACACTCTATTTACTGTTTGGAATAATCTATTAGGGTGTTTCGTGCGTTTGTCGTGTGCATCGTGCGGATTTCATCACGCATGCGTGATTGCTCCGCACGCGTAGCCCCCGCAACTGTCCTTTTCATACAAGTATTTATTGTAATACGTGGAATACGCACGCGGGATGCGGGGCGTGATATCTTGTAGCAGCCCCGCATGCGGAGGAGCAATTCCACATGCGTAATGAAATCCGCACGATATTAAAAACACCCTTATGGCTGCGAACAGTCTATGTGCCTTATGCGTCCTGAAACGCAAAAGACAACTGAAGAAACACGGGTCGGTCAGTCTGTCAGTCTGACATTTACTCTTGCTCCACCCAGAGCGGGAGAATATATTTAATGATAATCCACCCCGCTCCCCAAAAAAAGGGAATACTCTATTAATTAGTATGCGTAGAGCTAGATAAGAACTTTCTCTCTGGATTTCAGCTGTATTTTGAAGTTTGATTCGTAAAAATCAATACTAAATTGGAAGAAAATGTAGTACGCAGTCACGCCACCTCCATTTTTACATAAGTATATAATGACAAATATTTCCATAACACTGCGCTGGCGTCAATCATTCTAATTCAAGTAGCATACGTAGGTATGTCGTTAAAAGTCTTCACCTTTTATTAGTCTACCAAAGTACCTACGCATGAATTTGAGACTTAAAGCTGTATACTTTCGGGAATCCAACTTGGGTTCGTTATCAAATAAACCCAATAAAGTATTTATGCAAGAATTTTAATGAAAATGTTGAACTTGTGAAATTCGAGGCAATTTTAGACCGAAATCATTGAAACTAATCGCATGCGCAGTACGGAAGCCGCATACCACTAGGTTAGCGGCACAAAAGGTAAAACTGTGGTTAACCGACCGGCGACATGCAGGTTTGTGCGGTTTGAGACAACACGTACATACATAAATCAATCTGATTGAGACAAGACACTATTACCTACATAAAATCTAGCCTAGCCTCTAGGACTTTATCTGCCAGGGCTACGGGCTTATTCGAAAGAGCTATTGAGGCCCTGGATTGCAAAGGGCAACTGAAGGAAAACAGATGGGTTATGGTAAGTAAAAGTCTGACACTCCCTCTTCCGCCACCCAGAGCGTGAAAAGTTATTTCATGATTTCGCACCTTAAAACCAGGGTTACGATGCCTCAAATTTGTGATTGTTTTAACGAGAATAACTAACATCTAACTAGACATCGTTTGTTATTTAGCGATCAGATGTGAGCAGGCCTGCTAGTACTTCTTACGCAGACGAGGTTGGTAAAGTTATATGTTACCTTTTCAATGATAAATAAAGCCCTAAATACCTAGATAACAACTACCAATTCACAAAATTTTAAGCCTATATGAATAAGATATAAGGATTACCGATTATTAAAGATTTAATTGAATCAAAAATGTGTTGAAAACAAAAAATCCAACTTAAAAACCTCTGGTTGAGCCAAAAACGTTCGCAAAACTTATTGCTTTTATTCACCTGACAGTTTTTAACCTGTTTTATATCGACGCTATAAATTGACTGTACTCGAAGTCACGTATAGAAATAGGAACCACGTTTAGGACTGGACAGGTGCCATTTGCAGCGACGAGTCTTCGGTAGAGCTTATTCTGTATTCAAAATGTAGCCTAGATCTTCATTCGTTTATTTCGAATCAAATAGCCGCTAAGCTATTTTTTTTTTGTTAATGTTTTTGGCTTAGATACTAAATCCTTTAAGCCATGTTTTCATTTGAATAGTTAATTTGTTTACCATTAGAATATGGATGTTCACATTCTAATGTTTTTTGTAGTATTTGGCAGCAAATGTATCAAGTAAAACTTATCGGCAAACTTCGCTGGCAGTCAACACTACGATAAAATTCTTAGCTCCATTTTACCGAGATCGCGTATGTCTCATTGATTCCACAATATTATCCAGTTGCGCAGATACTTGAAACATGTACAAAACTACACCAACTTTACATCACAATATCCACTAGGAATCAATTTGCGAATAATTAAAACAGCCACTGCACTTCCCTCGAAGAAATCCCGCCAAAAAGTCAACCGAAAAGCCATTTATTTTAATTATCTCAGTCAATATTGATTCGATTTTTTGACTTATTGACGCCTCGGGCGACGGTTTTTAATAGTTAATTACTATGGTGTTACGTCAAAAGAAGTTATAAGATATTAGGTACTCATATGTTTTGGACCGTCTCAATAAATTATGTTGGTAAAAAAATATGACTGGCGAAAGTTACGCAGACGAAAGGAAAAGTATCTTATAGTTATTTTGTAATACATCAGTTTGTTGTATAATTATTGTACATTTATATTTAGGATTCCAATTAAGTAGGCTAGAACCGGATGAGGTGTTAATTATTTGCGATGTGTACCTACGTGTTTTTTAAAAATATTTTTAATATTTTTTACCGGTTTTTATAGTTATGTTCTCAACTAGTTTAACATTTAAATATAGGTGCTTAATTTAATTTCACAGCTCCAAAACTGGCATAATTATAAACGTAGGAAAAAAGACTGCCAAGCTCAAATACGTCAGTCGTAAAAGCATTGACCGCTGAGCAAATGTCACCAAAAAAAGGACTGTTTTGAGATGGCGAGGGAGAAGAATGTTTAGAAGGCCTTTGCCCAGCAGCAGGACTGTACTGGCTAAGAAAAAAAAGAGCTAGTAGTAGCAGTAATGTCCAGCTATGAACAACCCACCTCCGTCTAAGACAGAGTGATAGCCTAAGGGCTGCAGGGTTATTCAAGATAGTCACCACGGTCCTGCAACGCAAAAGACAACGGAAGAAACAAGGATGGTTAATAAATTTCTGACACGTCTCCTCGCTCCACTCAGAGCGGGAGAAGTTTTTCGGTGATTTTCTACTCTCATAAAAAAGAGTGATGGTCTAAGGTATTTATAAAAAGTGGTAAGTTATTGGTTTGTTTGAAGGAGGAAATGTCTTGAGTACAGGGGCCTTACCATGATGCGATAAAATGTCATCCGTGCGAGCGAGAGAGAGGGATGAAGCTATACACCCTATATAGCTCCATCCCTTTAACAGTTCAGTTTAGGTCGTCAAATGGATCGCGTTAAGAGCTCGTGGTAGCACTCCTGCCCCCCTAGCCAAGTTACAACCATTTCGTTTCGATTCTCTTTTCGTTGATCGCCTCGAGTCGACCACGCCTCCTATTCCTTTGTTCTGACCACGTGACTGAACGTTGAGATGACGTCAGAACAAAGGAAAAGGAGGCGTGGCCGACTCGAGGCGATCAACGAAAAGAGAATCGAAACGAAACGGTTGTAACTTAGCTAAGGGGGTTATCCTATTTCAAAATTCTTACACTGATAGAAAGTTACACTGTAGCGACATTCACGGCGTCACATAAGAACTAATCCTGCATTATGCAATTAAAGTTCTCCGCGCGATTAGAAAAAACTCGTCTGGCCGGAGGATCTTTTTTCTCTCTGTTCCGCTTACCTCCAAAACACTAACACTTAGTATCATACTGTTTAGGGCTTCGTACCTCAATTGGCATAAACGGAAGACGGAACCCTAATAGGATCACTTTGCTGTCCTTCTGCCAAGATTCTTTTTCTCAAATACGCGTGTTATATTAAGCAGAAATTAATATCAAATACCCTGTACCCCTACATTTAGGTCTGCTACCCCTTAGAGCAGTAAAAAAATCAAAACTTAATCAAGGTTTTTTTTTAACTAATCCAATCCCACATTGTTCCAGTGGGGTAGGCCATGGGAGAGAATCCGCAGGACAAAATAGTATAAAATATAATGACCAGTATGTCACTGGGTTATCTAATCTAAATACATTTTTCACCTTTTATGTAACGCTACTCTTCTACGTTTGTATTCAAAAAATTTGTTTTGCAATACATACATAACTAGTTTCTGCCAGCGGCTTCAACGGCATTTTTTATACAATCTGAGCAAATTCAAATTCAAATTTTTTTTCAAATTCAAATTCAAAGCATTTATTTTAAATAAACCATTTACAGGCACTTTTGAAATGTCAAGAAGTCTGTCAGAAAAAAAATATGCTAATTGCACATTCCAAAGCGTAGATCTCTATGGAGAAGAATGTGCAAGAAACTCTATGGACACTCTTTTCAATCGTGTTTTGCAATTACAAATATCTCTGTTACATGTTTCTTGTCGCTATCATGTGAGAACAATGTCAATAAAGTAAAAATAAAAACTAAATATAGATATTAAAATAGCAACTGGCTCCTGTTACATCCCCTTAGGGGGTGAATTTCGAAGAAGAGAGAATAGAGAAATCCTCTCTTATTCTGAAAGTCTCTTTTTCTCGCCTAAGTAATGAATGGAACCCTTGTGGAAAATTTCACGCTCGTAGTCCCATTAGTTTCGGCTGACCGATGATTATGCCAGTCAGTAAATTTTTCTCCTTTTGTAGGTACATATATATATAACAACCACTTTGTCGGCACGGGGTTGCACAAATCTATTTTTTTTATTCTAGCTAATCTATATATACATATAAAAGGAAAAACTGACTGACTGACTGACATATCAAAGCACAGCTGAAACTACTAGGACTAGGAACATGAAATTTTACACAGAGTTTTTATGACGTAGGTGAGCACTTACAGATAATTTTCGAAAATTCAAACAGGGGTTAAAAATTTGTATGGAGAAACCTACTGTCACGAGGGTGAAGCCGCTGGCAGAAGCTAGTCTTTACATATTTTCTAAAAAAAAACATTGCTATGTAAATATTGCTATGTAAATTTCATTGCTATGTAAATGTCACTGCTATGTAAATTTCACTGCTATGTAAATTTCATTGCCATGTAAATTAGTCACCGTTTGTGTAATACTGCTTCTCTATGTCTATATACAAAAACTTCATTTTGCAATACATACATTATAATAAATAATTAAAGATGAGCTCCTCGTATGATTCACAGCAATCAACAGTCATGCCAACGAAATGCATCAGCAAGATTAATTAGTTGTGTGAGGACTAAAACAATAAGCACAGGTGCGTTTGTACAAATGTTATACATGTACACTGAAACAAATAAATTTATATACAGGTACCAGTAACGAAAATAATAACAATAAAATTACTGATTAGACACGCGTTGAGATAAGTTGTTCAAACGCGAGTCTATTAATAAAAAATCAGTAGTAATATGCCCCTGTTAGGATATTGCCTCATTTCTTGCAGTTGCAATTTCTTTAAGTGCTATCCCGCACACAAAAACATTAAATCGATCAATCAATTAGCTTTTTATGCTGAACTTTTAAGATTGCTGTCTAGAATATTGTGATGTTTTACAGTCTCTTAGCTTAGTTACTTCTTGGTATAGGCTTCCTCTAACATCTTCTATTTATTATCTCTCAATCTTTCTTCTGTTGGGAACGGCTGTTAATTTTTTTTTTCATCTTCCCACCCCTTACCATGTTCTAGCAAGGATATTATTGAGTAATAAACTTTTGCCTATAACACCTAATAGTTTGTTCGTCTGTACGTTTAATACTTGTGTAAACATATAACTACATGTGTGTATGTATTTGTATGAACAGTCATTGATCTTATGAAACAAGACCCACTTTCTCTGGCATTGGGGATTAGTACCTACGTACTTAGTGTAGAGTGATGCAGCCCATCTGTTTGCTAGGAGATGATGATGCACTTTGCAACATTATTATCATATCTTATGAAGCAATGTTTGTAAAGAGAAAACCATGAATAACAATTTATTCATGAAACAAACTCATCATCATCATTTCAGATGAAAGACGTCCACTGTTGGACATAGGCCTCCCCTAAGTGTCATACAATGAACGGTCCTGTGCGTCTCGCATCCACCGGACCATCCCGCAACCTTCACCAGGTCATCGGTCCACCTTGTAGGAGGCCTTCCAACGCTACGTCTTCCATTGCAGAACCTTTCGGCCCCAACGGCCATCCGTTCTGCGAGTAATGTGCCCTGCCCATTGCCACTTAAGTTTGCCGATTCTTCGTGATTCTTCGGTTTTTCGTGAATCAATAATTATTCTTAGGCAACATACTTGCCGGATAAAAAGTGTCCTATGTCCTAATAAGTATACTAATGGCTATTGTTGGTATACTACGACAATTTAACATATTGAAGTTAAATTACTAAACATAAAACTAAATAAAATATAAATACTTCTCAGCATAAGAAGAATTGGTGGTCGAGTATAGTTAAATTGACCATTTATTTTTTATCTTAAAACAGAACATGGATTTATATAAATTATAGGCTTTAGCTGTCTAAAGTGCAATAACATTATATTTTATCACATATCATTACGTATTTATGCCAGTTTGAATTAGGTAACTAAATGAATGCCTCGCTGAGCCGAGCCTTGGAAATCTAACAACACACTTGTACTTCAGACATTCATTGAGGATGTCGCGACATCTATGGCTTCACATAAGAACTTATCCTGTATCACGCAATTTAAGTTCTCTGCGCGATTAGAATACACAGAACAGCTCAAAATCATATATCGGGCTGTGGCCCACCAGACATAACATCCCATCTGGTCGGAGGATCCTCCCTTTTCAACGGAGGTTTGCGGGACTTTACTCTCTGTTCCGCCTACCTCCAAACTGGTGACCCCGACGTGATTGTACAGTGAAAACTAGACTATATCACATTCCAAAATTATCACAATTGCACAGAAAGATTATTAAATTAGTTCTCAGGTTGGAACAATAATTAAAGATGATTAAATTCTTACAAAATTATACTTAATAATCACGGAAGATAATGTTAACAACCAATTGTTAAGAAACCGGAATTAACCTACATAATCAAGTAATTTTACTAAATGTGAGAATTTCAAATATTACCGAACAAGCGCAGTTACAATAAGATCAAACTCTAGATTAATCAAAGGTCTAGATTACTTAAGTTATTTAGATTTAAATAAAATTTTTCATCCTTAAGTTTTGCAGAACTGGAATTATTTAACCTGATATTTTATAAATACTAATAAATCTATTTAGTTTAATTTTTAATAAAAAAATTGATATTCTTTATAAATATCCTTTAATGATTTTCTACATAAATTAATATTCGAGTAACACATGAATATAAAAATCTACAATAATGTAACAAACATGAAAAAACCTCGTCTTCATGTTTATGTCTATAAAACATTTGTCGCCATTTTTAATTCCAAAAACGAAAAAGAAGACGAAATAAAAACCTATCTCAAATCATTTAACGTGATCCCCATCAGTTTATACAATAAAAAATCTAGTTTGAATAGAATAGAATTTTATTGGACACATAAAAAAGTAACACAACAAACTTTATGGAACTCTATTAAGATATCTTTTATATATTATGTGTTGTTAAGTGTATTTTATCTTTACTCTATGAAGATATTAGGTAAAGAGCAATGACTGCTATTGCCATGCTTCGACAAAACAACTACAGCCACGTAAAATTACATCATAAGCAATTATGCATTATTTACGATAATGCTGGTCTAGTTGTTAGCTGCTCCACGTTAGGGATGGTGATTCTTACTAAAAATATCGATTTTGGAAACGATTCGAATCGAAGTTCAAAAAATCGGTCCGGTAAAAAATCAAGTTCTAAATTATCAATTTCCAAAAGACCAATCCGTTGATTACCCTCCACGTAGTGAATCTTAAAAACCATGGTGCAGCTCATTCTACAATCGTGTTTCATGACTCGTAAGTAATCGGATGTACAACATTCACATAAAAATTAACTTGAAAATAGGTGCTTTAAAAGTTTTTAAATGGTTGAAATCTACCGGAAAAAAATCAAATCTCTTTTTCGATTAACAGAATGGATCCACTGTTTAAAATCGATTTTAAAATTCGATGTTCTTAGGACTGTCACAGGCAGTCTGCGTAAATGTGGGGACATTTACGCAGACTGTCTGCGTAAATGTGGGGACATTTACGCAGACTGCCTGTGACAGTCATTAAGTTAGTTGGAAGCGAGTCCAGCATAAGGGTATCCGGCTATCGGGATCCCTCAGTAATTGTGTTGCGGACGCTACACAAGAGAGAGCCATCGCTTCGTGGAAATCGGAAATCGTAGAACATGTTTAACTGCATCATACGAATATATGGGTGGTGGATGTTGTGTCTGTGAAAAACTATACTTCGGGATAACGTTAACGAAAAGACTTTAGCTGCCATGTTATCGTCGTGGTCACAAAATGCTTCGATTCCCAGTGTTATTGAATATTTTTATTAGGAAATTAAAATTGTTTATAAAAAACTTAGTTACCTACTTAAATTGCTCTGAACTACCTAAATACGTAGAATGTTGATATTATAGAAATATTTATAGTGAATAATAATACAAAATGTTGACTATAAGACAAAACAGCTTGCACTGTAACTAATAAAAGCAAGGTCCACTGTCCTCGGGCGAGTAGCTTCATAGACATTATTCGTCATTATACGCTTGATGTATGCCTGCTCACAGCTTACATACAAACTCTGTCTTCGAAGCGAATATAAAGACGAATAAGCGTCTATGAATGTACGCGTCCGTGACCAGTAAGAAAGAAAAAGAAAGAAAGAAAATATGTTTATTTGGCACACCATGATACATTAATCAAAAATTTATTGATTAACAAACTAAAATTAAACATAAAAAAGTAGAAATATAAAAATTAACGACTACGCCAAATAGGCTATACGCCAGTAGGCCTAAGAACAACTTTAACATTGTACATATTAGTTTTATGATACGTCTGCACGTCTGTCAATGCATCTTAGCAGTGCCAGACTAACAACTAAATAAAAAACCTTTAAAGTTATTATCATAAATTTTCAACTTGTTAACAACCTTATTCGTTCCTAGATCTTTATTTTATTATCACTACTTTCAGGGGAAGGAGATTAAACACTCGACCTACGTGAGGAAAATGGCGGAAATTTAAAACCTCTGAGTAAAATGGCGCCGAGGACAGACTTGATCTGTCATACTATTGTGTGGGCAATGTTACATGTTCGAGAGAACTTGTTACACGTCAATAAGCTTTGTTTCCTGCATTGTAAAAAGTCGTTTAAATCTGTAGACGGCAATGAATTTTTTGTCTTGTTGGACTTCAAAGAATTAATCTGTGAAATAAAATGTTGAAAGTAAATCTTGCTGGGTTTAATGCTAGCTGGTATTAAATCAAAGCCAGCAAGATTTACTTTCAAGCGGCTTCTTTCGCTCCCAGCGGCTTCGCTCGTCTAAAAGTAGAAAATTGTCGTCCCAAAGGAACATACCCCGACATAAAAGTGCTATTGGCATTAAAAATCCTATGTGCTATTCTAGGTCGTGGTTTAGCTGGGTGGGAAATTTCATACAAATCCGTCGTTTCGTTCAAACGTGAAGGAGTAACTAACATACAAACTTACACACTCACCAACTTTCACCTTTATACTTAATATTAGTGTTATTCCCGTAAAGTAAACAATGTAGACTTTTTGTGATATTGATTGATATTTATTACTAACTATTTAATTAATTAAAAACATTTATGTGAATTATTGCTTTCTTTACATTATATCCAGCTCTGTGAGTCACTTCTTCATTTCCAATGTGACAAGAATATAAAGCATATTCTTGTCATATTTTGTCGAGAGAACTTTGTACATGTCATTTACCTTTAATTTCCTATTTGTAAAGTTCCTTTTATAGAAAACAATTAAATGTTTGTGGGCTTTTAAAGTAAAAAATGGCGCGATTTGATGACAGCTGATTTTAATTTATTATTCTTTATTTTAGTTATTAGTGTAAACAATGTTGTTTTTATGTTACTCTTAAAGCATGTTTCAATAAAAATATTGTTTTCTTTACATTATGTCAAATTCTGTAAGTTATTTCTTCTTTTTCAATGCGATGAGAATATGCTTTAACTGTCATGTTGGGTGGACAATGAGAAGAACATGCTAAACGTCAACGATTTTTGCTTATAGCTTTATTATCTTGTAAAAAGTCATTTATTTATTATATATCTACTTTATTGTACACCTCATAATGTGGACAGGATAAACATTTACAAAAACTAAGCGTACAATGGGCGGTTTTATCGCACAGGGCAATCTCGTAGAGACAACCTTAGGATGGACTGCACGAAAGGAGATAGATTTGCGGTTTATTGCACTTAAATCCATGTACAGCAGGAAATTGTTTTTCGAGGTTAGTAGGATATCAAAGAAAGGACTAATCATTAAATTAAAACGTTGAAAGTAAATCGTGTAGTGCAGGTTTTAATTAATTATTTCCGTTAAATAATCAATATGCGTTTTGTGACATTGATCGATATAAATGTAGCTACCTAGTATACTGAAACAAAATAGCAATATTGTTTAGTGAATGATAATACTTTCAAAGATTGTTACTTTTTTTTTCCTCTACTATCACACAACGCCTTCTAATCCCAAGCTAAGCAGAGCTTGTGTTATGAGTACTAGACAACTGATAAACATACTTATATATTTCTAAATACATACATATTATAGATAAATTACACCCAGACACAGAACGGAATCCGATAGATGCGAGACGCACAGGACCGGTCATTGTGGCGACATTTGGGGGAGGCCTATGTCCAACAGTGGACGTCTTTCAGCTGAAATGGTGATGATGATGAACACAGAACAAATGATTGTGCGCATCACACAAACATTTGTCCTGGGGGGTGGGAATCGAACCCACAACCTCCAGCGTAGCAGTCAGTACCACTAACCATTAGACCAACAGGCCTATCAAAATTTTGATTTAAAAATCTATTGAGCGTTATTATGGTCATTCGTCACTTTGATAAATTAATTTTGTCTGTTAATCCATTCGAGTCAAGGTGAAATTATAAACATTACTGCATAATTATAATTTCGTTAATGAATTCTGTAATGTTTACATAATTATTATGAATTGTAATCGTTTAATTGTACGATTGTCGATGGCCGTTCGTCAGGTTTTCGGAGAAAGTCGAAATACACTGGTCCGGTTACGCTTATAAAGTCGAAATTAGGGATGGCTAAAGTTTTTCAAACTGTTATATTTTTCTGGATATGTATGAATTTTATTTACTTTCTTTCCATTGACGTTGATATTTAAACATTAAAAAATCTGAACCAATTCAGCTAAGATTCAGTTAATTTATTACGTAGATAGAATTACCATCTGCCGTCTAAAGTCCCTAAACATTAATAAAGTAGGTTGTTTAATACACATTACAGGTCTACACAACATTTAATTTAAATACCTCATGTTGATGATCGGCGGAAGTGTGCCAACCCTATAGCGGTCGCCGGTCGGTGCAAATTACACTGTAATGGGATGAGCGACGTCTGCAACCGGCTAATAAGAATGTGGTGTGGTGTGACGCGACTTGCGAGTAATCTCCTCGGATTCTTTACTTCTCTCTCTCACTGTACCGTTTATTATGCAATCACGTTTATTTATATTTGAGATGTTTAACACCGGTTTTACGTTTTCGATTTCCGATTTTTTTGCACTGACGTGCATTGAGTTAAGGATGTCACTCAATTTGTTGATTAAAAATTCGGTTTTTGTTTGTGATATTGTAACCAAATAATTACTATAGTTGTATGTAATTTGTCATTAATTGCTATTGCGTAAAGTTAATGTACTTATTACGTACAATTCACATCGTAAAGAATTTCAAGTGTGACTAAATTAAAAACTTGCAATTGTATGCGTAATTTTTTGGTTTACCAAATTAAACCGTGGTTGAGGAAAAACAGAGAAGTCAGGTTTACCAAATTGATTCCAATTTACTTTGTGGTTGTGTTGATGCAATCAAACATAATAGAGTTTGTTTCATAATAGAAGAATGTTTACATTTATTGTTTGTCGTAATGCTGGAGATTTCCGTTTGTAGAAATTCTCAGCTGTCGACACGTCATTCTAGTAAAGGTCTTGAATGACTACTAAGCTAAATTCCTTGCGTACGATAAGATTTTTTTAAATTCTGAATAGGTTCGCGTTTGACCACTATCTCACCTGATTGTAAGCGATAATGTGGCCGAAGATGGAGCACGCTTGTCTAGAATTAACCTATTCAGTCTTGACATAAAGACCACTAGGTTGTAGCTATAAGGAAACACAGACTCCGGCAGGGAATTCCACTCCTTAGCTGTGCGCACAAGGAATGTATTCCCAAAACGCTTTGTACATGTGGGTGGGATGTCCACTGTGTACCCGTGGCGGTGACGTTCAATAAACTACAAATGACGTTATAAAAGTAGCTTTATAGTGATTGAAAATGCTCATACAAGCTTTTAGTATCTGCATCGCCCACGGCCACCAAGAAAATCCATTTCCTAAGCCGGTACCTACTTTCACAGACCTTTGACACCTCGACGTACTTCAATGGTATTCGTGCTACTATATATCCAAACTAAATGTAATAAGCGCAGGCAAGTTTTTAAGTTTGACCGCACGGTTTTCGCGGGTTTGATTCCCGCACGGGAAAAATATTTGTATAGCCTGAGTATATGGTTTTAATTTCAACTCGATTACTTCACGCGTTCCCGAGATAGAGGGTCTTGACAGACTGATAAAGGGACGGACAACAAAATGATCGTTGTTCCGTTTTTTCCTTTTGAGGTATGGAAACCTTTTAAATATATTTAAATATTTTCAATCACGTCATATTTACTTGCAGTTCAGAAAAGGTTATTAAATGACTTTTAATTCAATAACGTACAAACCAAGTAATGTCCACATATTAAAACAAAATAATATGATGGTTAGTTGCTTTTTACCCAACTTTGTTGAATCCAAGATGAAAAGATTTACCAATAAGGTAGGTAGTTTTTTTTATAGAGTTTTTCAAATCCGTTCAATATTAAGTTACAAACCTTTCAAATCTGATGAAAGAGGTAACAGAATAAGGATAAAGACATACTGAAATGTGACGTCACTTTCTTTAGGTTACTTATGTAGAAAAAAGATAGCGAGATATTGTCACCACGCTCTCACTCTTCGTCATACCAATATTTGAAGTCTTGTGTGATTCTGTTGATATTAAAAAAAAAACATTTATTTTTAATGTTATTTCGTATAGTATAAAATATTCTACAAAAATAAATACAGGCAAATACTCAATATAAATAAATATAGACAGGCAAAGTTAACAGTCTGATTCAGCCTAACAAAACGTCACTAAATCTTTTGTAATCTGTGGTCCAGTGTGCAATGTAGTCTACCAGGGCTGTGGTCAGTCAGCGTTTCCACTACATTTTGCAGTGGGCCATGTTATATCCGCTCCATTGGGCCATTAGGTACCCTAAAACTGAAATGTTGCCTAAATATTCATGACACTGAAAGTTATTTTTTTTTTGTTTAGCTGTTTAGGGAATGGACTGAGCATTTTTTATTCGGATTTAAAGTGAATAGGGCAGTAAAATTCGAGAGATGCAATCACAAAGTGATCGTGCGTCCAGTACCTACTTTTAAAGGTTCCGTACCTCGAAAGGAAAAAACGGAAACCTTATAGGATCACTTTGTTGTTTGTCGGTCTGTCTGTTTATTATTGATAGGCTCGCGTTTGACCACTATCTAACATAGAAAATATAAGCAAGCAAGCATCTACCTATACACTCCACATCCATACACTAAACTCATCTAAAATCCTCCCCATTTTCATTATACTCATATACCTATTTTAAATCTTATGATGTGATCTTAGACTTGGGAAGAGACTAGATTCCATGACACAGGGAATCCTGGTGTGGATCCAGGGAATTTATAAAAAAATCTAGCACTTAAGGCTCGACTTATGTAGTACAAGATAGTCTAATCATATCATTTGAAATTATTAAAATGAACCGAATAAAGTTTTTATTTATTATTATTTATCTACTATATAAAAATAAGTCGGGTTTTCCTTCCTGACGCTATAACTCCATAACGCACGAACCGATTTCCACGGTTTTGCATTCGTTGGAAAGGTCTCGGGCTCCGTGTGGTTTATAGCAAAGAAAAGAGTAGGGTAGAGTAGGGTAGAGTAGGGTAGAGTAGGGTAGAGTAGGGTAGAGTAGGGTAGAGTAGGGTAGAGTAGGGTAATTTTTTTTTTTAATAAATCCCGCTTTTGGGCAGAACAACGTCTGCCGGGACCGCTAGTATAATTATGTATTTCTTAGGAATTGGCAAGAAGTGGCTCTAAGTCGGGAACAATGGAAGAAATGGTGGGAGGCTATTGCTCAGCAATAGGATAGTATAGGTTAGATATAATAATTATAAGGCCAACCTAGGCCAACGTATAGCATAAGAAAATTTAATTAGAAATGATTTTCAATACACTTACTCAAAAACCCGCTCTTATCCCACTACTTTTAGGCACGCACTAGACTCTTTCCCGCACTAGTGCAGAAAAGAGTGCGTGCTCTCCTCCGCCACAAAGTTACTACATTTATCGAATCAGGCGCGTGTTGACCTCCACAAGTTGCCAGTCAACCCCCATTTATTCATTTCTTCGTAAGTGTATTGAAAAAAGTGGTTCGATACACGTGCAAAGTCACTGCAGCCCTTGGCTCCATAACACACTCGCCTACGGCTCGTGCGAATTCCTCGGTTGTAATAATGACAACCATTTTGCACTTGTATCAAAATGTACTATTTCACGAACGTGACATTTTTAATTACATCACTTATTAATAAGTTACTTAGCTAATGAGTTCACACGACCTATAATAAATAAAAACACATTTTGCTAATTAAATTAATTGATACGTTGTATTAGATTACCTGCTAAAGTAATTGGTTATTTTTGTAACGATACGTAATAAAGATAAAAATGTTAACACGTTATTGTATGGTTACCCAATAAAAACGAATTACCGTAACAATATTGTTATTGTATTAAAACTTACAAGTTTATTCAAAATTTAAGTTATTAATATATAATACCCCGTTTAAAATAGTAATTTAACACAAAATTATGCCAGTGTTTCCTAAATGATAAGGCAGAGGTACATAGGTCCCGCACCGAAGTACGACTCCATAGGGTGATTTTCAGCCGCTGTTGGCGCGGGCTTGAGGACGACGAGCAATATGTAGCTCGCCATCCGGCCGTCCGATAAGGACCAAGCCCAGGTCGACTACATTAACGGGGACAGTTAAGGCCGATGGCTGTCAGAAAGAACGCATAGTGTTTCAGGCGGGCGTCAAATAGATGTCAGCAAAATTTAAAGGGGCCCTGCAGGGCCGATGCTAGCTAGGGCTGCTGAAACCTTGGACCGAGTATTTTTTTTTTTTGGAATTGCACATGACTTTCTTGAAGAAAGTTGTTCGTTTCGATGGGCAGAAGCAGTATTTAAAATATCACGACGCATTTCTATGACACCATGTATAATTACGAAGTAAAAGTCTAACGCTGCGCTATTTATAGGAAAGCGGAACATGAATGTAACTTTAACAGTTGTTGGTCAGTCTTTATTTACTGCTGGACCAAAGTTAATGGTCCTTGGACCGGTTTACAGCGTGTATTTAACTTTGCATAGCAGATAAATACACAATAAACAGATCTACAGTAAACAATACATAGGCAATATTTGCAATTTCATTCAGGAACTAGCTTATAACCGAGGCTTCGCTCGCTTGAAACCAATATTTAGACTTTAAGTCACAAAAAAAGCCCTCCTCTCTACCACGGGGGCCCAGTGTATCATAAAAACATCAAAACATTCGAAGACGACTTCCACCAAAATTTATTATATCGGTTAATAATAATATCAACACACCTGTTTCCAACATCAAAGAAAGCCTTCTTATAACATCTATCACTATAAAATAAAATGCCCGTCTTTGCAGTAATAATCCCACTTTTATGAGTATCGCACCGTCTGATATTTTTTTCCCCCTTTTTTCCGAGTCTCTCGGAATGAAATATAGCCCGATATAGCTCGATAGTCTGTTGGGACCTTATTTTTATTCCCATTTCTGTATTGATCGGAGGAAGTAGAAAATGTATGTCAGGTTTTTCCTATTATGTGCAAGTTGGAAAAGAAAAACAAGAGTCATTGAGGCGACGTATTTTTTATCAGGCCGGAGTTTTGTCGGGTTTTCCGATTGCAATATTTTGTTCGTCGATTTTGTATCCGCGTATTTTGCACAGCCTGCATTATTTATTGAGATCTTATCTTGCGGAGAATATTATAGTCGTGCATATGCAATGAGTTTGATTTAATTTATGTTTGACATTTATACTTTTTAATCCACGTCAGTCAATAGTGTCAGAGTGGATAGGTTACTTTTAGGCGAGCGTATTCTATCGTCGCTTTCCATCAGGTGAGATAGTGGTCAAACGGTATAAAACCATTTAAAAAAAAGTGTTCTTCAATGCAACGCTTAACGTGTTCTTAATACAAAAATTACCTATATATCTTTCTAATGGCCGAGTCTGAATTGAAAGTCTAATTACTGTCTACATGATAACTTGAAACGCCTAAGTCATGTTTCCTGTGGTGTAAACCAAGTTTATGTCACATCCAAGTAAGCGTTACATGTTAAATGTCCTAAGTTGTGACAAGACTACGCAACTCTCCCTAGTCGACTATAGTACCGAGTACCGCCGGGAAATTAGCGACTGTTACATTCTACTCCTACGACTAGACTACCGGTTAACTAATAGCAAGACATACAATGGAGGGATCAGTGATACCCCAGTGGTAATGGCCCACACTTATGAATTGCAAGTCGTGGCTTCAAACCCAGGCAGGCGTATTACTTTGTGTAATGTATTTCATCACCACTGCTCTCAAAACGATAGAGGAAAACACTGTGAGGAAACCGGTATGTCCTACAACAAAAAATTCGAATTCCGCTAATCGGCACTGGGTTCGCGTGATGGATTCCATTCCCCCTCCAAGAGATGAGGTTTAGGTAAGTAGAAGCAGTGGAAACAATATAAGGCAGATTATGCTAAGACCTACAATTTGAATTACAAAAAACTCTTGAAAATATAAGGTGCTTATGTAATTGGTGCCAAAAACTTCAAACATTACACTGTATTTCTTTTCCTGGGTCCATTTGAGCTTTCCTAAATGTGAAGGAGACGGCTGAGCAGGACTGTGAGAAGGCTGATCACACTCGGAGAAGAAGGCGTCGGGGAGGCAACCGCCTCGATGCCTAACACGCCGAAAGCCCGCTTGCATCATCCAATGCAGGTGGAACTTTGGAACCACGGGCGCTCAGTGTGGGGACTCTGCCCGCCCATCGTGTGATTCCAAAGAAAACGGACGCACAATGATCACGTACTGCCGTGCACAATGAGGCTCAGGGGAGACCGTTGTACAGTTTCCTCAGGGATGTGCCCTAGCAGGCGTTGCACAGAGGGGGTTCCGGAGTGGTCTTTTAAGAGGTAACTGTGCTCCTTCTATGTGCTGATGGTGATCACCGGAGTAGTTTTAGGGAGGTAAAAATCCTTCACTCCTCGGACTTGTCCCCAAAGTTCGAACGGCTTTTGAGAAAACAAAAAAGGTATCTCAATATGAATTTTATATTTTTATATTTATCAAGATTTTGACAAAATAAGGGAAAGATTTTTGGTCATTCGACTGTCACACTAGAACCCTTATAGCAATAGCTTATTGCTGGTTTATAAATATCTTCACAATACGTTATTCTCCTTTCCAACAAAAATCCTAAGATATTGGCACAGAGATGCCGTGTCTTCACGTGTTAGTTAACTAGTTATTCATATAAAACCAGCCAGTTACATCACATTGACGCGAGTGACCCACTGGATTCTGTGGTTATGTATTAATGCGTTTCTACTAACACACAAAACTAGAAATTTTCACGTTTGCATCTGTGTTTATATGCGTTGGCCCGGTTTTCTCTTTAGAGGTTGTCGGACAATATTGTTAGATTTGAGGAAACAATGAAGAAAAAGTTATTAAAAGACAAATGAAAATCTAAAATGGTTTTTGACTTACTCAAAGGTTCAGTTGAAAACTAGCGTCGGGCAGCTGCTACGTAGTTGTCTTGTATTATACCGAACTGCGGCCCTACCTAGAAAGAGGTCAACCGTCGAATTCGACTCGGCTGGGCAGCGTTCGGGAAGCTGCGCGGTATCTTCTCGTCCAACATACCACAGTGTCTCAAGACGAGTCGATGACCAATGCGTGTTGCCAGTGATGACATATGGCTCCGAAACGTGGTCGCTCATCAGAAGGCTTAAAGTCACCCAAAGGGCAATGGAAAAGGACTATGCTCGGAGTTTCCTTGCGTGATCGAATCAAAAATGAAGGTATCCGCAGGAGAACCAAGGTTGCTGACATAGCATGAAGAATCGCTAAACTTAAGTGGCAATGGGTAGGGCACATTGCTTGCAGAACAGATGGCCGTTAGCCACTTCAGAACCTTTAGGTCCCCCTAAAGGTTCTGAAGTGGCGACCGCTTACCGGAAGACGCAGTGTTGGAAGGCCTCCTACAAAGTGGACCGATGACCTGGTAAAGGTTGCGGGAATCCGATGGATAAGACACGCACAGGATCGTTTATTTTGGCGACACTTGGGGAAGGCCTATGTCCAACAGTGTACGTCTTTCGGCTGAAATGATGTTGATGATGATGAGGCCCTACCACGAACTTAACTTCCTAACGCGATCCATTTCACGACCTAAACTAAATTGTTAAAAGGATGGAGTTATATAGGGTGTATCTGCAGCTGTGAGACACATTTTTGTTGTTGTTTTTATTTTTGTATGTTTAATTTAAGTTTTCAATACTTGTTTGTTCATTGTGTGCCAAATAAACATATTTTCTTTATTTCTTCTTTCTGACATACATTTTTTATTCTTGATAGCTTGAAAGCCGTCGCTTTTGAACCTAACATTAAAAAAAAAATGGGAGGACTATGTTCTGGAATGTTACTTAGGATACTTTTTATTCCAGGAGTATGGATTTTGTTAGAAAAACATTTTTTTTTTTGTGTAGTAACTACAAATTTACAGTTTTCAGAGTTTTTTTCTATGCTTCATGCCAAATTTCAGGATTCTAGGTCAACGGGAAGTACCCTATGAATTTTGTTTCCCTTGAGAGTGTCGAAATACATGTTATTTGCGACATAAACGGCCGTATCTTTTTTTTTCGTTAACTCAGAAGTTAGATTTTTTTACAGCTTCAAGGAACCGCAGACCTGAGTATATGGTTTTAATTACAACAAGGTTGTGATCAAATAAAAACCAAGCCAACATTCCAACGAGCCTATTTCAATTAAATATTATCAATACTCCGTCATAATAGCCATAGCTAAATACTGGTGTGTCACCTGGCGAAAGAGAAAGCTGGCGATCGATCAACGCGCCACGCGGCGTTGCGTCATCATCGTCATCGCGAATGTGCGTACGCGCAGCCTTCGGGCACACTTCGGGTATCCGCGTCAGATGATCGATTCTGGTAATTTGCTTGTGAATGTGATCGTAATTATCTTTTGAGGATCCATACAAATTAATTAAGCGTGATTCAGTTTACAAACATACATGCTTACAATGCAGAGTGACTTTTCGCCCAGTAAAAGTAACTTAATTTAATTATACCTACTTCATTCTATTTGAAATATCTATTATTTATTTATTGTTAGTCAGGTACCCACTATGTTGAGTTTTTTAACCCAACTACTGTGCTTAAAGTTTAAATAAATAAATATTTCAAGAAGTTGAAAGTGCTCATTAATAAGCATTATTGTCTATAGATCACTAAGAAATAAATATAAAAACAAACCTACTGTTCAAGATCAACATATTTTTTATTTTGCCTTTACTTTCCCACTGCTGTGCAAGTGCCTCCCAACTTCTTATAGGTATTCGTTTCTCGAGCCATCTCGAACCAGCCCTTGCGGTGACTAACAACATTAAAGTTCAGAAAACTCGACAAATGTTGGGAACAGAGAGATTTGACTTAAAAATCAAAATAATTATAATAATATATGTGTACTTTCAACCCCTGAAATTGAACCACAATAACCTACCATTTTCCGATCACAATGTTTGAACGCTCATCTTTTCATTCATGAATCTATTCATGAAAGTACGAGAACACATCAATATTCAGCATCAATATATTATATAGGCCATTGATTATGGGGCATTAGTAGAATAATGCACGCCAAATTATACAGTAAACCACCGTCTAGATCTGTTTATAATGTCCAGTTTTCTATTTCTCTGACTGTGATATAATACATAACAGTAGTAACAATGAACTTCCGAAATGTCTGGCCAGTACGAGGTAACGAATCATTCACTGGTTGCGAAATTAAAAAGTTGGGTTTTTTATCTGTAAAGATGATTCGGTTTTTTGAGATTCTGTGTATCGTCTTTTTGCATACTGAGTGACTTAACAGGAAAATTGTTAGGTAAATCTACCTTTCTTTGAGGTGGGATATCTTTAAATAGTTCCTCCTACTCTGGGTAAAGCGACGGAGTGTGTCAGACTTTTACTGACTAAAACCCACCTACACAATAATGTTCCTTAATTTTTCCTTTGCATTCTAGGACCATGGTTATTCTTTCAAGCGTTCCCGCAACACACTATTTCTTGATGCTAAATTGTCCAATAGTTAGATATATAGTTTTTTTTTTTTTGCAGAGTAACGGGTACATAGACACATAATACTTTCTTATCTCTGTATAACTAATCCCCACTACGCAGCAGTTTCCGATATGGACCCATAAAATCCTACGTGACTATCAAACAAACGAGTGGTTCTACAAAAAGGTTTTCCCGTTAAAAGATATTTACGGAACACTAATTTAAAGAAGTTACTGAATTTAGTTGCCACTGTACTCATTCTTCAAATTTAAATAAAATATGTGTTTGGTAAAAATCATAAAGTTCAGTTCACTGATAAACAACACACATCTTCGTATGTATTTGAATATTTTATTTTACAGTCAGAAAGCAACTACCGGGCAATTGCCCAGACCAGATACAATATTCGTCCTTTTCAACGGGGGTAGATAGAACTTTTATTTCGGGATACCAACTAAATAAAACCGGGGTTTTTTTTAGATGGGAAAATCATCTAATGACAAATCCCGCTCTTGGGCGGACCGCGAGATAGTGTCAGACTTTTACTGATTAAAAACCCACTCCTGTTCCTTCGTTGCCTGTCGTACCAGGACCAAGTCTTCCTTTCAGAATCAGACCCTTGGCCCCAGAAGGCTTCGACCCTGCTGGCCCCCTACAGTTGCTGGCATCTCCTTGAGGCGCGTGTGAAACACGCCGTCGACTTGGGCTTAGTCCGGACGGTTACCGGACGATCGGACGGCGAGCTACCCATTGCTCGCCGTCCGCAAGGACATTTTCTTTATCAATTTTGTGCATGGGATCGAATCAATACGTTACTCAATGAACATTTCATACTGTGTCTGCTCCGCTGACTCATTAAATCAAAAGTCCAATCTAATTTAATATCAGTGATATCAAAACAATGCGGTTATATTAGTTAGCCTACGCGAATGTACTGATAATGTGTACCTGATACCAAGCATGAAGGCTTTACACTAAGGTCAGACTTAGCAGCTAGAAATATATTTCTTAGTGTAAGACGTAACAGGGGTTTATGAATACTGTATTGTTAACGATTGAAATGTATTATATTTTGTTGATTGTATTGACGGAAAAAAAAGTGTGTCTAGACGGTGTCAAAGTTTTGTTCTAAATCAGTAAAGGTTTATTTGTTGCTAGTCTATTTAATAAAGTTTGGTCATTTGTGGTGTTTACCGATTGAATATTTTTTTATTGTGGCAATACGGGCAGTGTTTTGGGCACACTTTCAGTTGTCAGCGATATCTTAAGTATTTAGTTAGATATCTAGGAATGTTTGTTTTAAGTATATATCTATATTATATTACTAGCTTTTGCCAGCGGCTACGCCCGCGTAAAAGTAGGTTTCTGCATACAAATTTCCAACCCCCGTTTTACCCCCTCAGGGGTAGAGTTTCGTAAAATCCGTTCTTAGCGGATGTCTACACCCTATAAGGAACCTACCTGCCAAATTTTAAGTTTGTAGGTGTATTTTATAGTTTTTGAGATTTTGTTATTTAATCAGTGAGTGGTATTTCGCTCTTATATATATAAAGATAGAAGATATCGACGGATGCAAAGTAAAAAAGTTATCTGCACACTATTAATTTACAATACTAATCTGCACAATACTAATATCAAATATATAATTGAGCCAGGAAAAGATTAAATCAATGTCCTATCAGGAGAAGAAACGGTGCGCGGTGGTCCAAATGTTGTATAAAGAACCCTACTTTTACGCAGGCAACCGCTGGTAGAACTAGTATAGTACAGCTGGTTAAGGTTTTAAATCAGGTTTAGTTGTTTCTAAGTATCTTGTAGTCGTATACTCTTTTAAATCAAGTCAATGAAAAGTTGTTCTTACCTTAAAGAATATTCCAAGATAATATTTCTTCTCTCCAGATTTCAGTAGAGGCATCGTCCACCGTGTCACACCTAGCTCATCGTCGTTACAGCTCGAACATTCTGCAAACAAGAAGAAAAGAATCTTAATAAATGAATCATCAGTAAGAGATGGTCATGAAAAGAGAAAGGATGAAACGCGTTACTAAAAGACTTATGAGTATACATGCGGATGGATAGAGAGTGGAAAAGAAGAACAAAGAAAAGATGGTTGGATTGTGTGTGGAGTGATATGAAAGAAAAGGGAGTCAGTGATAGGATGACGGCTAAAAGGACATAATGGTAGAAAAAAAAATGTATTGCCCAAGAAACATGAACAAGAAAGGTGATAATGAGTCACAAAGTACAAATGACAAAGGCCAAAGGTAATCCTCATCAAAGTTGACATCAAAAAATTTAAAAGATGAAGATGGCTCAATCCAAATTGAATGGGTGACTTAATTATTAAAATTGAAAAATGCGATCCGCATCCTTGCCTGCCAATATGAACCAATTCCAATCAAATGGATGGAATGGATTAAAATATTTATTTTTTACTCCAATCAATCTAATCAGCTTTGCGACAGATGTTATCAACATTGGCAATTAGTTAGATATGCCAAATCGAATTGGGTCAACAGAATCTGAACGTTTTTAGAAAATATTACTTAACTTTAAGAGGTCACTCACCAAATTAGATAGATGAGATATTTTTGATTAAAATAAATGACCAAATTTAAATTGTGTCCACATTTTTAATAATAGATCATTATGGATCTTAATTAAAGGCATCATCCGGAACGCAATGTGGACTTTTTGATTGATGGAATTAGTTTGAAAGTACAAAAATCAAAAAGGTCAAGCTTGCAAATAATTTTTGGTGTCTTTTCTGGCGCGTCCCTAATAACTTTACGATTGATAATTAACATTAATGATTTAGGCCCAAGATTTATTTGGCTAATGATTCGATTAATAAAAGAATCGATTTCATAAAGTGATGAGTTTTTACAATTTTGCAATCTGACCTTCTTGAACAGGCCGTGTGTAATACAATAATGTGTATAGTTCGTACGAAATTGCGCGAGTCCCAATGTAATGGATCGTTAATGGGGCCGTTTATGGAAACTTGTTGTAATAACACAATGACGGCAAGTGGGATTCGGCGAGAGTGTTATGCCTGCTCACGATGATACAAACATAAGACTAATAAGGTAGAAAGCCTCAAGAGAATTATTTGTGTTATTATTTAGTTACAATTTTGTTTGTTGAAGGCGGATCTTTCGTGTGTTGTGTAACGTAATGATTAAGTTTCCATGGAAGTATGGTTACGACGAGTGTAATCACATAGCTCGGTGATGTGTAACACGCAACTAGACATACATAGACTACTGGGAAGGCTTGGAAAGGCACGATAATGCTCATTTTGATAGCCTCAAATAAGATGCTTATTGTTTATTGCCAACTTGTAATAAATTGCCTCGTACGCTGGTCGTTGAGAGTCAGTTTTTGCTCTAGTTTTTTTCAACCGGAGTGTTTGTGATACTGCGCTCGTTTTATTTTCACACAAAAGAGTCGACGATTTAGAGAAACTCGAGCAAAAACTGTTTTCAAACTGAGTTCAGTGTAACGCTTTCAGGATCTAGATGTTGTATGCAGATTTATTCTTTTTGCATTATATTATCCAACGAATGTCTTCCTAACACATAAAATACATATTATGTAGGCATTAATAATAAGAAATCTGATTTTTAATTAAATATTTTGAAAATTGTATAACGCGGATGAATTATTTTAATGAATTATTTTTATATTCAATTCAATTCAATTCTTTATTGCGATATCACATGTGTTACTAACGATCTTAAGAATAGTTAGTTAGTTAAGTTTCATGGACCTTGTCGGGCACAGCAATTACAAACAATACATAAAACAGGTAGAAGTACAATTTTAGAGAACAAAATTATAATTATAAAAAAAAGGAAACGGATATACAACTCGAATTAAATGAAATACAGCTGCCACTAACATATCAAATAAAAATAGTAAACGTCATAAATTCATTAAATGTCAAAATACATTTTTCTGTCAGAACTAAATTCATTATAAAAGTCAGAATAAATTCATTATAATTGTCAAAATAAATTCATTATAAATGTCAAAATTAATTCGTTATATGCTTTTGAACATACCTTTTTATTTTCAGTTTGTATATATTACCTATTAAGTTATATAGGTACATATTAGTTTTGTGGTTTATAAATATATATGGTAATTAGTTAAGTATTTTATATAAGTATAAGTATGGAAATAAAGTAAAAAACTGGATAGAGTTGATAAACTAATAAAATTGTTAAATGGTCAAAATGATTAAATGCTAATGCACACGTTACTAAATAAGAGATGCAAACACGTCTATAAAGAATTTCGTGAATGATGTGTAAAATCATACATAAAATCCATTCATAGTTTAAACTATGTGGGAATGCAGTAGCTTCTTGCTTTACTGTAAAATACAAAATACAACAAGTAACCTTTCCGAAATGTACCTCGTTTAAACAATTTTCCACTCCAGTATACATTACACTTACGGTCATAAAATCTATACAAGTAGGTACTCAAAGATGCAACTTTTTCGCACGATTATGCATAAGTACTGTCAACAAAAGAGTTTGATATGCACGAAAGAAATAAATATTTTTGCTGGAGAATTTTTGTTTTTCTTCGTCTTAACTTGTAAAATAAAATACATTCTTACAGGCAAGGGTTGTCAAAGATATTTTGCAGTACCTGGTTGCAAGCGCAACCTGTGCTCAGTTAGGTTAGCTAAACTCACAATTAATGTGATGTAATTTTTCAATAACTTACTTTACTTATCTAGTTTTATCTAAGCACAGATTTACGAAATTTACTTCAGCTCAGTGAGCTAAGCATGAACTAACTTAGCTCAGATGTTCATCCACTACAAGTTTAAAAGTCAATTATCTGTAGTTACCTGTCTAAAAACGTAATTCTCTCTTGACCCATCATTTCTATTTGTTAGCCACACACAGCCTTGCATACCACCAATTACACCTGTATAATCTTGCTTAACATTTAGTACATCATATTTGTATGAAGAATGCTACGCACACGCACCGTAAAGGTCAACAATGTAACTTATTCTTATTTCAAAACTATTGGATAAACATTAGGATCATTAAGGTGGCACTTGCTGACCGCGAACGTCCCTGAGGTCAGTTTTTGACACTTCAGTGTTTGTGTCTTTTAATTGAATTACAGTGTAAAATTGTGCGTGGACTGTCAAGTGATGCAAGATCAATCAACATTTGTGGTCGAACTTGTACTTCTAGTCAGTTTTTGATACTTCAGTGTTTGTGTCTTTTAACTGAATTACAGTGTAAAATTGTGTGTGGACTGTTAAGTGATGCAAACTTGTCAGTCAATATTTGTGGTCGAACTTGTACTCCTACATCTGTGTCGATTTCAATTGACGTTGTGTTAACACTAGTACCTAAATTATATTTGTATTGTTAATGTCAAAATTATTGTGTGCTTTTTCAAGAGTTTTTTTTTCTAAGAGGTCTCAAAGGAACAAACAAACATATCTACAAACTATTTTGACTGAATGTTGATATGAAATTAGTGGTGACGCGGTTTTATCACAAATCTTATATGGGCTTCGTAGGTTTCTCCACATAAACTTTGGACCCCCATTTTTCCCTCTTAGGGAGAGAATTTTGAAAAATCTAAGGAAATCTTGTGCAAAATTTTACGTTCTTAGGCCCTGTAGTGTCAGCTGTGCGTTGATATGTCAGTCAGTTCTCCTTTTTCATAAATATAAATTTTGAGAAGACATCAGTGCTGTTAGACTTTCCTTACTCTTCATTACGAAGTTCATAAAAGGTAATAACAATATTGCAACACACATCTTCGTTTTTCACTTTCATTATTCGTATGTTTTTATAAGCACTTAAATTCTTTTGCGTCTCTTGTCTTGTGACTCGCATGAAGGAGCCACACCTCAAATTCTTTATTGATTCGAAAAAATAATGCTGTGATGTCCCCAATGATGAATACCTTGCATTGTCCTTAACGCACGTGTTGGTATGCCGATAAATACCAAAATGGAATGGTAAGACTTAACGGACATTAAAAGTTATGGAATATTACGAAAATACATATAACTTTGTATGGACATTCTTCACTTGAATTCGATAAATATTAATTACTATTTATAATTACCAGTTTAAAATGACAATTTCTACAAATCGAGTTAAAAAAAACCATTAATTATTAGTAGAAATATACGCGCCAACAGTTGAGGCTAGTTATGTCTTGACTGCTGGTGGCTTATTTTAATTACTTTATTTGAAATTGTTTTTTTTTTGTTTTATCTACATTGCTTTAGCGGATTTTTGTAATACACAACATGATTCTCCATAGAGATCTTTGCTTTGGAAGGTGCAATTAGCTTCAGGACCATTCAAAATTTCAATTTATTTAAAATAAATATGCTTTGAGTTTAAGCTTTAATGAACTTGTCACACCTTTAAAGTTTGATCATGAGTTACATAGAAATTTATTAGGTGGGAAATGGACTAAACCATCGACATACCTATCCTTTTGGAATGGCTGTAGTTGGTTAAAAAGACATCAACTAAAGATCCACTGAAGGTTGTATACGCGTAAAAAATAATATGACAGTGAAGACGAATAAGCATAAATATATTTTTACACAAAATACACGTCGTTTTTTCTGGTATTTATAATTCTTCAATTTCACTAAAAAGTTTTGATTTCGAATTTGTAATTATGAATTTCAAAGTTAATAATTTCTGTCCTGAAAATGTTTTAAGTAAAGATATCTTTATGGTTGAAGTTAGTACACAGTTTTCTTTAACGTTACCTGGTTTGTTCAATCCATTTCCGATCTGGTTGAGCTGATTCTGGTAGCCGACGGTTGCCGTATTTCCGATCCAGGTCATAACCAGGACGAGGCCGCACAGAGCTTTCCTTTGCCACATCGTTCTTGATCACTTTATTCACTGTTTTTCAGAGGTTTGCACACTATTGCGTATCTATGGTCACTAGGTACCTGATATAGCTTCGTTCGTCTAACTCGCTTGTCCTAATGAGGTGACGTAGACCTTTAATGAGTGCTTAAAGACTTATATCTAGTATTCAACAATAAAATTAATAAACTAATAATTAATTTTACATGTTTAAAGTTGAGCAAAAGATTTAACTTTTTGTTGTTTGTGTGTTGTGATTTTTGTTAAGATTTATAAGTTTTGTTAATAATATATTTTTTGTTGTGTCATTTCTTTTAATTTTTTTTTTATTATTATTATTAATAGGCTCGCGTTTGACCACTATCTCACCTGATGGTAAGCGATGACGATGAAGCACGCTTGCCTAGAAGTAACTTATTCACTCTTGACTTAAAGGCCCCTAGGTTGTAACTATCAGGAAAAACAGACTCCGGCAGGGAATTCCACTCCTTAGCTGTACGCATTATGAATGTGTTCCCAAAACGCTTTGTACATATGTTAGTGTTTATTTTGTGAATGCAAAAGATTGTTTTTATGATTATTTTACACTATTGTATGCAAAAGTGGTATTGTATCTTGCGGGGCACAAATAACAGCAATTACTAATTTAAGCGAAATTGGTGATGTACCCTTTGGGGCACTATAAATATTTTCTGAACTACAAAGTAAAAAAAATATTACAATAATGTGATCTTGGAATTTGTGTCGGTAATTCTCTTAACTAATTAATAAACGTGTATAAATTATATATTAATGGTACAGTTTCCGGTAGGCCATGGAAGTTATTTGGGTCTTCCTTCATTCGTTATGGATGGCATAATGTTTATATTATTTTATACAGTTTGAAGGATACACGCATGATGTTGCATTAGATTAGATCATTTCCTATGCGGAAGGTTATTTCCATATTCGTATATTTTCCATTGCGGGATGATCCATATTAATGATACGGGGTGTATTTTTATTAGAATGTCACCTTGTTTATCCGAGATGCGTGTAATTTGAAAATAGAAATATAGTTTGTTTTTCTGATTGAGAGAAATGTTTTCGTGAATGTTGTTCAAATATAGAGAATGAATATGTGAAGGGAATGAATGTGTTTGTGTGAAGGGGTTGTGTTGGTGTGGTATTCAATGGTTTGATGGTTTCCTAATCTGTTGTTTAGTCATTTTATTCATTGAGACATACACAGTTTTTATACAATTACATAAGAATCTTTGGAAATTACACTAAGAATGACGTTAACAAGTTAGCACCCATTCCTAACCTGTTAAAAACAAGGCATAGCCTGTTTAATGTTGGGCAAGAAGGTACCAATACCTGAATCGCTTCACTAACCTCACCGAAAGACTAAGCTATAATTATTGTATGTTATCTGACAAGCGTAACACTTCTTCTATTTTGTACAAATGTTTTCATATATTTACTGACATCGTGCAAATAATTAATATAAGGCTCTAACTTAAGCGTCAGATACACTAGGGGACCAAATGTCCCCCAACATGACGCGCAGTGTCCCACAACTTGTCCCCCAATATTTTACAACGCATTTATGTAACACGGAATTTGACATGAATCTTTTTTTTGTTAAGGTGGGAAATCAGAGTGGTGCAGAAGGGCGTATCAAACTTTTACTGACTAAAACCATACCTATGTTCCTTCAGTTGCCCTTAGCGTTCCAGGAGTACTTTTCCCCCTTTCAGGAGTCGACCCACGGCCTCAGTAGGCTTCGCACCTGCTGGGCCTCTACGGTTATGCTGACATCTCTGAGACGCGCGAGGAACACAACGTGCCGTCGACAAATCAAGTTCGGTCCGGGCGGTTACCGGACCGAAGCCCATGCTGTTGCCTTAAGGTGGCCCCCCAATGTATCCTAGGCTTTATTTGGGATTGCGTGCAACATTCCGACGTCTCAGATTGCCAGCTGAGATGATAAATTACTCAAATCCGATGCAACATTAAATCAGGGTAATCTAACACATTCTCGCGTGTGCCAGTTCACGATATTTTCATTGCATTGAGCAAGTCAAAAAACATTGCAAGCCATTAAGTAATAATACAATTATGCGTATTATGTGTTTAAAATAAAATTTGTGAAGTTATTTCGTGTAATGCAAGGTCTTAAGTAAACATCTCAAGGTATTGTAGACCCAGTTACTTATGTTTACAAGTTTTTCATTATCTTGCAATATATGTATGTATGTTCAGGTTAAATCTTGCAAATTAATTTTAAAATGGGGCATTTAAGGTTGGATATTATCCAATGACTTCTTGCGCTCTGGATGGAGCGCGAGGGCGTATCAGACTTTTATTGACTGAAACCACATTTGTGTCCTTCAGTTATCTTTTGCGTTTTAAGACCACGGGTTTCCTTTCAGAAAATCCGCGTGACCCTTGCGGGGATCAGCCTTGCTGGGTCCCTCCGGTTACGGCTGACATCTCTCTGAGGAGCGCGTGGACCACTACGCGCTGTCTATAACTTGGGCTGGGTCCGGTCGATTACCGGACGGCCGAACGGCGAGTTACACATTGCTCGTCGTCCCCAAGCACGCATCTACTGTGACTGGTAGTCAGGGTTGGGGTCTCGGCGGCTGGGGCATGAGGATGTTCGATGTTCCCTCACGCTTGCATCTTCTTCCTTCGCTAGCATTACTGCATCGCAGAAGGAGGCGGCCGCCTGCCATTCCTCCTCGCTCCGAATCGTAGTCTGAACCAGGGCCCGGAAAATAGGGTTGCGGGAACGTTTAAAAGAGTGATAGAAGACAATGCATTTATGTCTTTATTGAAACTTTATGCACATAACACTGTACAAAGGCGGACTTAATGCCTTAGGCAACTTCTATCAGTCGACCTTAGGGTGGTGTAGAAACATCACATGTTTAGCTAAGTGACGTCATTCTAAATCCAAAATGGCGGACATGTTTTGACAAGCTTTGTTTTTTTTTTTACTTATCTGAGCCAATTTAAGTCATTTTAATCGTTTGTTGTTTCATTTATATTCCATCTTTTATATATCTTTTGAATACTTTAGGATAGGGTCATGAAAAATTTTACTTACCGCAAAGTTGGGTTACTTTGGCCCTGAGGTATAACTTTGACCATAACTCATTAACCAATAGAAACACAGTAAACACAGTGTCCCATGTTCCTATTGGTTAATAAGCTTGTGTCAAACTTATCCCACTTTGCTCGGTATAGTACAGCCCCCCTAGCCAAGTTACAAACGTTTCGTTCGCGCCAAACACTTCGAGTAGGCCACGTCTCCGATTCCTTTGTTCTGACCACGTGACTGAGCGTTGAGTTGACGTCAGAACAAAGGAATCGGAGGCGTGGCCTACTCTAGGCGTTCGGCGCGAACGATACGATTGTAACTTGGCTAGGGGGGCAGGTAACTCAAAACAATCACGTTTCATTGTAAAACGTGATTTCTTTGGGTTACCTTGTTCATAATCTATAAATATACTGATTTAAAATGGCAAATGTTATCAATGTTAAATTTTAATACTGGTCATATTAGTTTAATTTGTAATTCAGTGTGTTTAAATGTCACGCGACGCGTATGGTGGAGCTGTATTATTTAATTGATTTCCTTGAGTTTTGCATAACTTGTGTTGCCGTATGTGAATCTCCTTATTCAGTCTGCATGTTATGATATTTATAATTTGCCTTGTTTGCTTTTGATAGATTCTTGTTTGACCACTGTCTCACCTGCCCCCCTAGCCAAGTTACAATCGTATCGTTCTCGCCAAACGCTTCGAGTAGCCACGCCTCCGATTCCTTTGTTCTGACGTCATCTCAACGCTCAGTCACGTGGTCCAAACAAAGGAACTGGAGGCGTGGCCTACTCGAAGCGTTCAGCGCGAACGATACGATTGTAACTTGGCTAGGGGGCTGATGGTAAGCGACGATGGAGTACGCTTGTCTAGAAGTAACCTATTTATTTTTTACTTTAGGTTGTAGTTATCAAGAAAAACAGACTCCAGCAGACAATTCCACTCATTAGCTGTACGCGCAATGAATGTGTTCCCAAAACGTTTTGTGCGTACCGGTGGCAAATCGCCGTATGAATGGTGGTTCTATTTTTTTTTTTTATTCTCTTCTTCTTCCTTGTCTTATCCCTTCATTCGGGGTCGACTCTCTTCATTTTTAGGCGCCAGGATAGTCTATCCTGGGTTGTATGCGTCCAGATGAGCTCGTTCCAAGTCTTTGGATACGGTTGTCCACCACGTAGCTAGAGGGCGCCCTCTGCCTTTTCTTCTTTCCGGGATCGCTAAAGCCTTCTTTACTGCATAGTCTTCGTCCCTTCTCATGACATATCCGAACCAGCGCATACTTCTCTCTGACATCTTATTATTAAGAACCAATTTCTTAATAATTGATTACAATCTAGCCTAAAAGACTAAAAAGTAATTTTACTCTAACTTATTACTTATTATAAGTTATAGGTTTTGTTAAAACTAAGAATTGCGTCCTTTAGCACTTTTATAGTAGTCCACAGTACTTTCTTAGAGTCTAATATTGATAAAAACACTTTGTTAATGTGTTATATGCATAGCACAGCATTGATCACTATTATACACTAACTTTAAACACTAAACTAAGTCAAAGGGTTTAATTCTCTTCAGTCTACGCTCTAGGTCCGTGTTGTCGAACAGCTGGATTGCCTCAACATTCACGTGGCGGTGAAGTCTGTGTTCATGAGCTTCAGCAAATTTTTGAATGATGGTGATGAGGAGTTACATTTTAAGGTCACGGCGGAGGTCATCATTTCTGATGTACCTACCAGGGTGCTTTTACAGCATCCCTGAGTACTTTATTTTGGAATTGTTGTATTATTTTGATGTTACTCCGTTTAGTACAGCCCCCGAGTTGGATACCATATGTCCAAATTGGCATAAGAATATGCTTGTAAAGTATTATCTTATTATGTATTGATAAACAGGATTTCCTTCCAATTAACCAATACATTCTTTTATTGCGTATATCGAGTTCATGTTTTTTCTTTTTGACATGAACTTTCCATCGCAGCTTGGCGTCGAGAGCAAGGTGTGATGTGTGTGGAACGGGTTTGGCGGAATTAGGTTATGCAATTCCAACGCACACTCTCGGAAATGTAACCGATAGAAAACCGACAGGCTTGCGACTCGGCGTCGATGTTCAAGACTTTGAAGACTTTAAAGCTTCGACTCGACTAGTGTAGGGCCTTGTCTTGCTTCTTCCAGCGGCTTTTCCATACAAAATTTGGACCCCTGTTTCATCCCCTTAGGGGGTGAATTTCGGAAAAAGGGTTCTTAGCAGATGTTTACACCCTATAGGGAACCTATCTGCTAAATTTTAAGTTAGTCGGTGTTATAGTTTTTGAGATTTCGTGATTAATCAGTAAGTGTATTTCGCTTTTATATACATAGATAACCCTTAACCCCTAACCCTAAATTGGTCAGTTCGAATCAGTGTAGTTTCTCAGATTAGCGTGTTCAACCAAACAAACTCTTTAGTTTTATAATATTAAGTAGATATAGATTCGTAAGCGCTGGCTGGTGACAATCAGCACGTGGTAACAGTCTCCCTATAGAATGTAAAAGGCGTGACCTTAACAAGTCAAAAGTGCACGCGAATATCACTTGCATAAGACAAGAGCATGCAGAAAAAAAACAATGGAGAACACGGATGTAGAAATGTCACATTTTTCAAAGGTTGATAGAGCTATAAAAGGTACACTTTTTTTTCCGCGATCGAATTCCTGCCAGGATTATAAAATTATATACATTCTAGCTGGTGCCCGTAACTTTGTCTGTGCAGCATAATCAGCCTTTTAATGTTACCACTGTTGGGACTCAGGCCTCCTCTCTCTAGGAGAGCGAATGGGCCGTAAATCACCACGCGGGCCCAGTGCGGTTTGGTGAATGTCACATGTCATTGAATTTTTGGTTCTAGGACATGCCGGTTTCCTCACGATGTTTTCCTTCACCGTTTTAGGAGCAGTGGTAATGAAATAAATTACACAAAGTAATGCGCCTGACTGGGTTTGAACCCGCGACCTATAACTGGTAAGTCGGGGCCGTTACCACTCGGCCACCACATCAAGTCTGTACAGGATTAGAACTATTTTGATATAAAGATATATAGGTACTAATCCTGCACAGACGAAGTCGCGAGCACCAGTTAGCATCTTTTAAATTATAACTATATTATTGCAAGTTTCATTAAAATCCATTCAGTCGTTTTTGCGTAAAAGCGTAACAAACATTCATACATAAAAACTTTCGCGTATATAACATTAGTAGGAATTCTAGGAAGTAGGTGACTATTTAAATATTAGATAATAAAAAAAACTCGTCGGCCATATACAGCGTTCTATCTTATGTCATTATGTTCTTGAATATTTTTTGAATCAAATTACATTACCAAAAGTCATTTTGACAAATAGTCGCTTTTTGTTTTGCTTTTTGGATTCCGACTACTAACCGGTTATCATGCATAAGGCACTGAAATCAAAAGTGATACGTATTATAAGAACTCTGTCTTAAAACAACTTTTTACAGACAGCAATGCGTTTTATTTTAATTTATAATCGCCTAAATGTCAGATGTTATGTAGGACCTACATGGATGTTGGCACAACATCGGTTACTAAATAGATATACGTGGAAATACATCTCTCGTAAGATTGATGTCAAACTAAGTGACCTTATAGACGCGTAAAGTAATTAATTTACTGTCATAATCTTCTTCAGAAACAACACAAGACAAAGTTTGCGAATACAAAAGAAAATGTATCTGTAAAACTGTTTACTGAAATTGAAATGATATTGCATTCAACACTTGACTAAAATTGGAAATATTACTATTCGATTGGGGTCTGCTAGGGCCTGTCAGGGCTACGGGGTTATTTCAAAGAGTAATCGCAGCTCCGAAACGCAAAGGGAAACTGAAAGAACATGGGTTGGTTTTAGTTAGTCTGACACTGATCTCACTCCAGCCAAAACGATAAGTAACTAAAAAAAATATCTTTTATTTATTTATTGTGCACACCTATCAGTGTTCTTTTTTTAACCCAAAGGTTGACTGGTAGAGAATGTCTTGTTGCATTACGTCCACTTTTTGTGCACTACTATACATGATGTTTAAATAAAAAAATAATAACAATAATAAAAAATGAAAAAAAGGATTATTACGATAAAGATTGCTTCAAAACCCGGCTTCTCAAAAGTCTCACTTTTCATTAATATTTTCGCTTCATTAAGTACATCCTGGTCCATGGATGTCGGTGCAATTTTGATTAAATTTCCGTTGCGAGGTGTTTGGAATAAAATTGCGAAATGCCCGTGGTAATTTATCACACGAAGCGAGCGCTCGTGTCCGGCTAGATTTCATAGGATATCAGCATTTCCCCCAACTCGCCCCCAATCGAAGAGAAACTAACCTGACATAGATTTATTACACCTTATTTATGGCGAAGGAAATTATTTTAATACTTCATTTACACCTCTCTAAAGTAACTCATTTTTTTTCCGCTAATTACAGACAGTTTAATTCGTACAGAAAGTTTAATAAATAAAACCGTTTTGCCTAATACTAACTGGTAAAATACAGAAAAGGATTTTCGTTGGTATGGCACTAATGGAAAACATTGTATCACAGACATTAAGATTAATCCATTTTAAAATTGCTACTTATAAAATTAATAAAAACCATAAACATATGTCACCACTTAATGTCAAGGTCGAGCTTAAAATAATTAACGTTAAATACTCGCTTATCAACTTTTTGTATTGGCAATAAATATTATAAGAGAAAATAGATAAAAAATGTATGTTAATTAACGAGACGTAGTAATTCCCATTAATTTTTTTTTTGTTTGGTAAAGCTTACACGAGAAAATAATCACGTTTTTGCACACACTGACACCTCATTGGCAAGCGGGGAGTATATTATGTTACGAACGATTCGAATGTACGATCTCTTGGATAGGAGAATGCGCGGGCGCTTCGACGCATGCGCTCTGCGCGGTCGAGTCGGGTCTACTGAACCAACCAACAATGATAAACGCAGAGCCTTTATGCAACCTTCGGATTGAAAGCCGCATTTTTGTGGTCAAGCGCGATCTAATGAAGATGGCGCAAACCGCGCCAATGAAGACGACCCACCCGAGAGCCGTGAAGTCACATTCCAAATGACCTTTGGAAGGTTTCTGTTTTTTAATGCTTATGTAAGGCCCACTGAAGTGGCGGTCGGTTAAGGTTGCATTCATTTGGAAATAGGTGTGACCTGTTTGAGAATAGTTTTATAATAATATAAGTAATTAGCGGTCCCGACAGACGTTGCACTGACCGAAAGCTGGGGTTTCGTCAGAATAAAAATTTGAGAATCCAATTGCAGCGCCACCTACCGGGTCCAATTGTACTTTCAAATCATCGAGAGACCCACTCAAACATACACACGAAATTTCATCAAAATAGGTCAAGCCGTTTAGGAAGAGATAGGTGAACACGTACAATGATGAATGATGTGAAGAGGAATGTACCAAAAATGGAATAGTTTCCGAATATGGAATACCGCCATTTCTTGTAAATTAATACTTTTAGCCGAACAAAACAGTGGTATTCTCTCTTTAAATTATAATACTCGCGTAGTTCCTTCTTAGCAGTTGAGCGAGCGGTGTGCCCATGGTGAGAGAAGGAAGTTTTTTCTCTGTGAGAAGAGTTATTTACGTAGTTTTTAAGATGCTCGAGACATGGATCATTTGTCTTACGTGTGAGCTTTAGGTACATGATAACTGTGCTGATTTATACCTGGAGTTGCAATGGAAAGGGCTATGCTCGGAGTTTCCTTGCGTGATCGAATCAGGAATGAGGATATCCGCAGGAGAACCAAGGTTACCGACATAGCACGAAGAATTGCCAAACTTATGTGGCAATGGGCAGGGCACACACAACGGATGGCCGTTGAAGCCGAAACGTTCTGGAATGGCGACCACGTACTGGAAGACGTAGCGTTGGAAGGCCTTCTACAAGGTAGACCGATGACGTGGTAAGGTTTGCGGGAATCCTAGGGATGCGAGACGCACAGGACCGTTCATTGTGGCTTGGGGGAGGCTTATGTCCAACAGTGGAAGTCTTTCGGCTGCAATGATCGATGATGATAATTGAATCTAAACTAAGCGAAAATATATGGCAGATATTACAAATAAATGATTTAATTTATAAAACTTTTATTTTATTAAATCACGGAAGGAAAATGGTATTCCATATTCGATTACTTTCCTCTATAAAAATGAAGATTTGGTTTAAATAAGTCATGGAAGCTAACACTCCGTATTACATTTGTAGCTAAACTATAGGTAACTTCAAATTTTAATGTTTTTTAAATACTTTCTAGATATTTGCTTTTTTGTGGTTTCCAAATAGCTGTCTGCTATCTACAGGCGAAAATTGAGTTATTTTTTGGCGTTTATTTACAAATGAACTGAAAAATGACCGCTGAAATTCTCTATTGTATTATTGCCTCATTCGTGAATGCAATTCTAAAGTTACATTCACGAAAAAGGCTGCCTATACCTGAGTATTAGATGTCTTTTTCACGTTTTTAACTTGATGTAGAGGTTTATTTTTAGAAATATGACTCTACTTCCTCGTTTCATTAGTCTAGATCGGTTACGAAATGCCTTATTGGTGTACTTAGTCAAAATACTGTATTTATATCCCAAATTGGAAGGGACAAACTGATTTGTATTGTATTCTTGAAAATATAACTCCAGTTTCATTTAGAATTCTCTATGACATGTTACAAAATAAACGCACATCCCTGAAAGCAGGTAGTATGTTCAAGAATCGGCTACTGAACCGACTTCGGCTGTTTTTAAAGTAGGTAATTGTTTAATCCTAAAATAATCAATAATTATTTTTAAAATAAAAATATTTATCTACTTTGATAAATTCTTGATCTTGATGGCATCACTAGCGTGTTTGTAGGCGCGTGCGGATATACAATCAATGCATATAGGAGAAGGAGGCTTTCACCGCAATAGGTAGCCCTAACACCTAACAATATTAATCCTATTTTAAACACGCAAACTAGCATTACTAACAAACAATTAAATACACACACATAAAATATATGGATATAAAAATAAATATAATAATAATAATAAACAAACTTAAAAATGTAATTTATATGTGTTTACAAAGAATAAAGATAATAATAATAATCAACAAACTTAAAAAAAATATATAGTATAATTAACTAAAATGTAGCTTAATTTTCTAATTAGGGTGTATAAGGGTTTACATTATTGTAAGGTGCATTTATTTGGAAAAAACCAGAAGCTAACAAGACACAGGATCCCAAAATGAACACAACTTCCTTTTCCTTCCCTCGACAGTTGTTCATCAAAAAAAGGACAACACAAACTTTGGACGCCATTAAAAATCCGTCCAAAGAAACCAGCATTACGGAGTCATTAACCGAAAAAGGGCAAGGTCTAGACCAGAGCAGTAAAGACCTAGACTCGGTGCGTCTACCTGAGAATTTTATACGACATCTTTTTGTTCTTTATTGTTTGTATCGAACCATAGAGCTCTGTGGCACCTAGAGACGGCATGTCAAAACTTTAAACGTGTTATTATGCAACACCATTTACGTTGGATTAACGGTTTCTGACATTTCAACTATAGCTATGACCGCAGAAACATGCTGTGCACAATGCACGTTGCTTGGCCATGAGCATTGAGTATATTAATTTTAGGCTTTTTTGAGCGGTTTCACCCGCTCGAAAGTTAGAATGAACCCAAGGGAACTAACTCCCTAGGCTGTCTTCCTATGTCCTTCTATAAGATACAATCCATCTTTATACCAAAATTCATCAAAATTGGTTCAGCGGTCTAGGCGTGAAAATGCAACAAACAAACAAACAGAGTGCGAGTTATCTGCTTTTGCATTTCTGCGATTAGTTTGTAACCTGTAATTTTCATGTTTAGTTCATAATTCTTATTGTTTTTATTTTTTCAATGTGTATGGGTATGTTATTGTTTTATTAAATATATTTATAGTTTGTAAGTTCCGATTGTACAAAGCCTTGGATCTCCTCCGTTACGTTGTACAAGTGTAAATAAATAATATATTTTACGTTTCTTATCTTAGTTGCTGCCGGCGCGTAATTCCATGTTCTGTGTATTGAACCAATTATTCATTGTTCGTATAGCGAACACTGTGCCTTTTACTGACGGTTGAATAAACTACATAAATGTCCAAGTTGCTAAAGGCATTAAGTGTTGTTTCTGTCTTTTTTGAAGGCGTGAATGTGAAATTGACCGTCGGCTTCATTTTAAATATACAGTATTTAAAGGCTGATGACGTGTTATTTTGTGGAACAAAGGTTGAGGTGTACGTACCGCCTACATGGTAAGTCGAATAAAGTTGTGATAGGGCAGTTCCTACTCCAGAGACGAAAAATGGAATATGGTTAGACAACATAAAACATAGGAAGACGAAAACAGTTTTCAGTGGTTCCAAACTAGAGCAGGGGTACAGACCTTTTTGATAGAACACTTTTGGCCGAAAGGTGTCGTGTATCAACGTTTCCGAGGACGGCTATGCTATGACACTACGCAGCGGAACACGACGCCGATGTTACGTGTACAAATAGTTAATGGTTTGTGATATTTTTAATATGTATTTGTTTATTTTGTTTATAAGATTTTTACTATAATGTATTTTATCTATGCCTTAGTTGCCTGATAATAAAGAAAGAATAATAATAATATGTCAGTCGTGCGAGCAAGAAAGAGGGATGGAACTGTATACAATTCAGTTTATGTCGTAAAATGGATCGCTTTAAGACTTAAGAGCTTGTGGTAGCCCCTCAGTAACCAGAAACAGAAACGGTGAAGGTTGGAAGGCACAAGACCATGTTGTTGCCAAGAAGTACTCCAAGCTAGACTTCTTACGACTGAAAGACTACTTCAGAAGTACACCTTGTTCTGTAAAGACCTTATTAAATCGGCTTGGTTAGATGACTACTTTTTTCATAAAAGAAACTTTACCCAAAATCGCTAATATAAAGAATTTTTCAAATCCGTTCAAAATTAATTAAGTTAGAAACTTTTCAAAAGTAGTGGAGGGGGAAACTATCAAGTAACAGAATTAGACAGCAAGGTGTTCCCACCATACCGCTACTCTTCCGCATACTTACCAATATTTGAAATACTAAATGCGGCTTCATTTAATAACCAATTTTATTTTTAGTGGTTTTTAGTGTTTGTTTAGTGTGAAATATTGTACAAAAATAAACAAAGATAATATCCAATTGGACATTACTTAAAATATCAATGACCTGTGCACTTTTCGAATTGGATACTTGCGTAGAAGTTTTCATTGAGCTAGATTCAACACTTAGAAAAAACGTGCTCAGATAATATGTCGTAATAAGAAACAGAATTCTTCGAATACTTATGCAGTTTTGAAATGTGCACGACGCTGTCATATTAAGCCAGTTCAAAAATTGTTATTTCAATTTTCTCTTTGAGAAATTCTGTAAACGGAGTAACTTGATGAAAGAGAGCCAAATCGCATCAAAATGAAAATTAGAACAGCAAGTTTTAAATCGCACTCATAAACGGTGTTTCCGTGAAAAAACACGATTGACAACATGTGGAGACGTCACGGTGTCACGGAAAATGTCAGGACACCGTGCTGTGTCACGCTATGAGTTACATATTCTAGTCATACCCTAACGACACTTCCGCGTGACTTGTGGCGAGTCAAAAGTTTTCAAGCCATTCATTCATTCTTATTCAATCTACCGGTCGTGGGGAACATCACTAATAACTTTTTTTTAAAGTTGCAACGTGCCTAAACTGTGTCAATCAGATTCTTGTGCTTAGGGAAGTTGGCAATTTGGCATGACAGCATACAGCCACATTCGCGTGTAGATATCAAACGTCATGTTTATTACCATACGGTTTTGGAATTATATCTAAAAATATATGAATAAGTAAAATAACCTTCACAAGAATTTTATTAGGTATGGCATCTAGTCATTTTGTTACAAAGACAATCTGTGACATCTAATTAAAGGAGAGCTAAATACTTTTTGCATGTTTACCAGCAGTAGAACGTTGATCACAGTTACATGGGAAGTTTGTTCAAAATAATCCCAGTTTCAAAATTTGCTTTAAACGATTAGGTACTTAGATATGAAAACAGCTGGTAAGCATAATATAAAGCAGATATATTATGTCGAACGAGGGCGTTACTATGGTTTCACGGGGTGCACGACAGCCGGCGTTTCCCACACCAAATACCGACAATGTATTGAACTTTTAGAACCTGTATGCATATAAATTGGAAATAAGAATGGTAAAAAGCCAAACGAGTCACAGTGAGCGGTGGTCAGGTATGTGAATTTCAATCGAATAGCAACGATTCGAGTGCCGATCATCTCGTCCTTGACTTTTACAAGCACAGATAATATAATTACCGCGAACCGCGTTGTTGAGTAAGATTTGTATGAAATTTTGGTTATTGCCTGGTTCGTTTATTGTTATTTGATAGGCTGTTTTTTGTTTAAAGTAAATTTGGTAGTTGTACTTTTTGATTGTACCAATAATTTCCTCGTTTTAAACGAACTAATGAATTGCCAATATGTTGATTAGTAGGTACTTTTGCATCTAGATATAACGTATTTTTTTCGGTGGGAAATCATTAATGACTCATCCTGCCCTGGGTGGAGCGAGAGGGAATGTGAGACTTTTACTGACCATATCCCACCTCCCATCCTGCATCACGTGCCCTGTTACCTGTTCACGTAGGGATCTAATGACAGCATCAGCGGACGGCACCGAACACAAGGGGTAAGGAATTTAACTAGTTTTGCCATCGATACCCTAAGAAGAAGACTGACTAAACCCACTGGTGTACCTTCAGTTGTTCTTTGCATTCGAGTGTCGCAGTAACTCTTTCGAACAATCCCGCAACTCTAGATACATTCTAATTTAATATCTTCAGCCAAGTCTGATCTGTTAAAACGCAGACAATTTTAATAAATCCACGCCCCATTCTAAGGATAATTCGCGAGCATTTGGGAGAGCGCCAGAAAATTTCGTTGATTATTCATAATTTTTCAAAAGAGCCTGCCGGTTTGCAGAGCTCTTTAATTTTGTATGCGACAGTCGTGGCACAAAAAGTATTTCGTCCCGGGTCGCTGGACAGAGGATAGGCAACACGATATTTTGCGCAGAATGCATGAAGCTGGGATCGGCCTTGGTTGCCGGCTAGTTTAAATGTCATATAGACTGGACGGTTCAGATGATACTTTAGTAAAGCTAAATAGGTATAACTTACAATGATATATAGCTATATAAATTTAAATATTCAGCGTTGATGTCATTTTCTTACAAATATTTTGAATTCAATTTGTATTAGTCATCTGGTTGATGGTGATTTTAAAATATGACCAGACATCTAGACAGATATATGGTCAGATCAGTCTTATATCTGTGAGAATATTATTAACTCTGATATCATCATCATTGATCATCAGACACTTTTATTACCTAATTAAAAACGACATTAGAAGGTGCGGATATCGTAAAAGTTCTCATACAGTCTAAATTATGTCCATACCTGGAATTGATTGATAGGCGAGCAGCGGTGACCCAATGGTAACGGCCCCGACTTACGAGTTGTAAGTCATGGGCTCAAACACAGCCAGGCGCATTATGTACTTTGTGTAATTTATTTCATTACCACAAAGGTAAAGGAAAACATCGTGAGGAAACCGGTATGTCCAAGAACTAAAAATTCGAAGACATATGACATCCACCAACGCGCACTGGGCCCGTTCCCTCTTCTAGAAAGGAGGCCTGAGACCCATCAGTGGGAATATTAAAAGCCTGATTATGCTGTAATGTATTTGCTTACACGAGACCATCTTCTGAACATTAAAGGCAGATTTTTTGTGTTGTGGTGTGTCTTATGAGGTGGTAACCCTTTCGGTACGGGAATGCTCGAAGCATATTGTACTTTGTCCTCTTTTACTTTGTGTTTGTAACAACAACAAGTTTAGTGTTTTCAAATTTATTCCTATACCTGTGCTATAAGACCTTACTTCATGTCGAATTTCAGGATTCTGGGTACACCTGAAATACCCAATGAATTTTGATTCCCTTAAGAGTGTCGAAATATTCGTTTTATGCTACACAAACGGCCGTATCTTTTGTTTTTGTGAAGTTTGATTTTTTTCACAGCTTCAAGGGACCGCAGATAAGGTTTTAATTTCAACTCGATTCTTCTACGCGTTCTCGAGATAAAGGGTCTTGACAGACAGACAAACGAACAACAAAGTGATCCTATAAGGGTTCCGTTTTTTCTTTTTGAGGTACGGAACCCTAAAAAATTAAAAACTATTTAATTTACTTGTTAATCTATACAGGTAAATCTTGCGAAAGGAGGATGCCGGATTTTGTATGGCCACCGTCCGTCCGTCAGTTTGTTCATTCCTGTCCACAAAAGACAGGTTCCTTTTATGATATACATAAATAATAAGAAAGGATTTTCCAAAATTAACCCCCTAAGGGGATAACACGGGGGTCCAAAGTTTGTATAAAGAAACCAAATGTCACGCGGGCGAAGCCACTGGCAGATGCTAGTGGTCAAATGCAAGCCTATCAACAATAAATAATATAATATATACAACATTATTTATAGTATATGCGAAACCTGAATACGGTGTGTTCAGAATCAGTACTTGAATCGATTCCAATAATTTTTATACCATGTTATATTTTTTTCCAAAAATATTTAATAAACGGTCACAAATTGGACACTTCCGATACTAAGTACAACACAGGTCACGACAGGTCATAGCGGGCATTAGGCGCCAGCGCACAGCTGGGTGCGGGATCAAAACAACCCCTCAGTCGCCCGGATAGCTCGGTAAGTATGTATTTGTGCGGAAAACCAGATAACCTAGCAAACTTATAACTTCGTGATTTTTCATGATACATTTATGAAATTTTGTACATAGATTCTCTACATAAAAATACTAGACCCGTGTTTCGGGTTTCGCATATACTAAAACTAATGTTGTATTTATATGTCCTAACATAAATAATATGTACATACAACCTTTAACTTTGAAACATATAGGTACTTATTTCAAACTTATTACCATATTATTTTGTTGTATGCTTCATGCATATTACATAAGCTGAGCCTCAATCGGAAGCAAATACATGGGAATGGTCGAATATGCCTCTCATTGCCAAAGCATAATTGATGAAGATATTGATAAGTAAACAAAATAATATTGAATCAAGGCGAGACAAGGCAATTTTGGGCAAGAACCTGGCCTAGATGTTCCAACGGTTTAGGTACCGGCTTCTCATGCAGGAATTTGCGGGTTCGAAACCGGGCAAGTACCAATGTGTTTTGTTTTTCTAAGTTTATCTTGAACATTACTGACATTCCGTGCTTCGAAAAGCACGTAAAGCCGTTAGTCACGGTTGTTATTCGTAGATGTTTGACAGTCGTTATTGGTAATCAGATCCCAGAAAGATTAATCATTAGTCTATCCAAGGAGTATCATGTTGCCCAGTAATTAGGTTTGTGGAGGTCTGATAGGCAGTCGCTCCATGTAAAACACGGGTATTCTACCACGTCCGGGTAGACTGGAAGTCGATCCCAAGCTAGTTGGGTACAGGGTAGGGAGATGATGGGCAAGAACCTCTCGTTAGCTAAGCACTCATAGGTTAAGTCGCGAATGAATGGGCGAGCGTTCTCCAACGTCGACCGTATTATCGCTTACCATCAGACGGGATCGCAGTCAGTTTTTTTTATTCAAAATATAAACTAGTGCTCATTAGACTGACGCACACGTGTAACGCGCCTGATTTGTACGTAGAACGACATCGCGTGGCGTGGATCTAGTGTAGCTCTACAAGTCTAGTTTCCCTATAAAATGTATGGAGGCCGACGTGCCCAGATGTGCTTGTGTGGCACACGTGTGTGCAGTATAATTCTAGCTTTAATATTGCAGTATCGAATAATTTAATCAGATTCATTCGGAAAAAAACACAGCCTTGCAAGTCATGTAGGTTACTATCCATAAATAACAGCATTGGCATAACAATGAAAGATTCAGAGCAGCCGCCTCATTGTTGCTCCAAGCAAGTCGTATAAATAGCCAATTTCAATAAGCCAAGAGGAAATGCAGATGGTTTTAATATGCGAAAGTGCTATTGTTTGGCGAAAGGTCCATGCGGAGAATGTTGCTGTTAGAAAGATGCAAGGAATTTTTTATTGTTTAATAAGAATAATAAGCACTTTTTAGGGTTCCGTACCTCAAAAGGAAAAAACAGAACCCTTTGTTTTCCATCTGTATGTCTGTCTGTCAAGACCCTTTATCTCAGGAACGGGAAGAGATATTGAGTCAAAATTAAAACTATATACTTAAGTCTACGGTCCCTTGAAGCTGTGAAAAAATCAAACTTGTAAGTCAAAGAAAAAAAAAGATACGGTCGTTTATGTTACAACAAATGCATACCTATTTCGATACTCTTACAAAATTCATAGGGAATTTGGCATAAAGCAAGGTCTCATAGCATAAGCATGGAAAAATAACTGAAAACTGCAAATTTGTAGTCACAAAAAAAGACATTTTTGCGATTCGTAAAAGTCTTTGAGACTCAATTCGGAAATTGAACTGTTTTCATAGGTAAGTTTGCAGGAAACCCTCAGTGCGCGAGTCCGACTCGCACTTGGTCGGATTTAGCATAGCAGACCTCCCTAGGAGGGTCGCCGCGCAACACGTAGTCGTAACCGATGTCCCACAAGGAAAATGAAAATCAATCCCTGCAGGACAACGCACTACATCTCTCGCCGATTCCACTCTCCACAGTGACTGGGGTAGGTGACGAACGACGTGGTCCTTTAAGTCGCCCTCGACCACTCGACAGAGGTAGGTCGGGATCCGATGATATCGGAGTGCCTCCCTATTGCAACTCCAGGCAAAGTCAAGAGATACCGCCAAGACGGGCCTGTCACGGGACACCACCACTCCGTCGTTAGGGCTCGTACACGCAACATGGCATCCACTGTGGAGGGCCCCCTGAGGCCTGGGCCCCACTTGCACATAACAGGTACCATACACAATATAGACTGCATTATAGCACGATAGGGCTTAGATTTAGGTAATAAATCAACCATCTTTCGTAATTTAAGTGCCATAACTTCGACCCTTATGGCCTGTTAACACCAGAAACGTTACCAGTAGTAGTACCCACTGGTAACGGCTCCAATTTGCGAGTCGTGCGTCGAGCGTTCTTATCCAGGTAGGCACTTTAAGCATAAGCATAATCAGGCTTATAATGTTCTACTGCTGGAAATCAGGCCTCCTCTTTATGAGAGGGAATGGACCGTAATTCACCACGCGACCCTCAAAGAGATGTCAGCAAACCCGTAGCCAGATGCCCACTAAGGCTGCCGGAACATTTGAAAGAGTTACTGTGGCCCTGGCACTGTAGTCACAAGCTAAATGGCTGTCATGTTCTCTCGCACCACCTTATAGGTAACGGGAGAAATCATTTGACGGCCCAAAAACTCACGCTTGCGATCACAAAACCGTCGAGGCAGACGAATAGTATTGGCAAATATTACTCAAATAATATTTTGTATACCGTCAATCAAGAATTAGAAAGACCTTGTTTATTTATTGACAGTATCTATTAGACTGTTAATGCAAATGTATAATTTAAATATAAAGTTAAAAATACTGCAGGTATTAAGTAACTAAATATTGATTTTAAAAAATAGAGTGAAACAAGAAAGCCATACAAGCACAATACTTTAAACCTCAGATACATTAGGGGACAATGTACCCCAACATAACGCGCAACGCTCAATAAAACACGTTGTATTTAAAAAAAACGTTGCTTTGAGTCCCGCAACTTGCCCGCTAGTATTTTACGATGCATTCTCGTGATGCAGGACATTTCGTTAGACAATTTGACAGCGTTGCGCGTCATTTTAGGGGACATTATGTCCCCTAGTGTATTTGAGTCTTATTGTTAAGACTGATGGAAGGAGATAGAAGTGTATAGAAAGTGAGAATTATTGTATAGCTTACGATTGTAACCACTCGTTTCCACTTCCCCTTCAAATGGTGGGGTCGCGTACTTTTTGCTCCTACCTGTAACAAGATAAATTCAACATTAACATTGTGGGAAATATATTATAATATTTTTTACACCATCTGCTCGATAATGCCCTATTATGTGATACCACCCACACTTAAAGCAAGTCATTCTGTCTCTAGGGGGATAATGTAGTATGACCGATCCCTAGGGAATAATGAGATTTGAATTTGGAACGTCCAAAACCGAAGACATTGAATTAAAATGTACGTGCATCAAATAAGTTTATTTAAAAATCGAACTGGCCATCAACAAAATAAAGTCTCTAAAAAAAGTAATGAAAGAGCGTTATAGAAAATTAAAACTATAGAATATTAGAGTACCGATTTTATTGAATGTCAGTTTTAGAAGATTAGTTTGTCAATATTACTTAAATTTCGACGAATGATCGAGGAACGTGTTGTAATTTCTAATAACAAATAACTGCAGCCAAGGTCTGTCTTGTGTGTCACTTGTTTACACTGTTAATGTACGATTTAAAAAAAACCTGTTCATAGTCCTTATTTAATTTGTAAAAAAAATCTTCATATTTTAACGTTTTTTATTTTCATTTAAACTGCATCTCTGTTTTCAATATTGCTATGAAAATAAAAAAATGCCAAAATCAGAATATTCTACAACTACAGGCAGTATAGGTACAAAATAACATGGTGTTTCCTAGAATTTGTTATTTGTTTCACTTCTTCTTCTTCACTCAAAAGTTTTCCAAATATTCGTATAATGTTACGTTATCGTTATAACGTAAATGGTTAACTACGTAAACGTTTTTATGTTTTAATTTCGAAATACGAGAAATTAGCTATTATTTTTTTATTTTGATTCGAAACTTCCGAAATATGATAACCGAATTTCAATATTTCGATAGTTAAATTTTATTATTGCCTGACCTTTACGAATAAATCATTTTCAGGAATGAACGGATTGATATTAATTTAAATAGTTCTGGATATTCTACTTCATACAAAAGTGTAATATTTATCCATTTATGGAATTTATTTACCATCGCGATTATATTATCATTGTCAAAAGATTTATTAGCGAGTGCTAAATGACCGGCACGTAATTTTTAGGGTTCCGTAGCTAAAGGGTAAAAACGGGAGCCTATTGCTAAGACTCCCCTGTCCGTCTGTCTGTCACCAGGCTGTATCTCATGAACCGTGATAGCTAGACTGTTGAAATTACACAGATGATCTATTTCTGTGGCCGCTATAACAACAAATACAAAAAAAAAAAACAGAATAAAATAAATATTTAAGTGGGGCTACCATACAACAAACGTGTTTTTTTTTTTACGTTTTTTACTTAACGGAACCTTTCGTGCGCCAGTCCGACTCGCACTTAGATGGTTTTAATTGAATTAGTTATGCAATTAAAAGGCCATTATTTGAAGAGTATCAAGAATATGGCATCATGTGTATATCGTCCAAGGTCCTGGCGTTATAAGGTCGGGCAGAAACAGACAAAACTTTATAATGGGAATGTGTGCTGTGCTGGGTTACGTCATCTACTTCAAGTAAGGTGGTAGTACAACCCTGATGTTGCGAGATAGAACGATTGTTTGAAAGAATTACCGCGGCCCTGAAACGCAAAGGGCAACTTAATGAACACGGGTAATTTTGTCAGCAAAACTGACACTCCCTATCGCTTCACCTAGAGCCAAAGAAGTTTCAAGAACAGAAGCCCTACCACGAGCTCTTAACGCGATCCATTTTACGGCCTAAACTGAATTGTTTAAGGGAAGGTCCTCCATCCCTCTTTTTCGATCGCACGACAGACATTTTAACACGTCATGTTAAGGCTTCTGGTTCCTTTGTTCTGGCGTCATCTCAACGCTCAGTCGTGGTCAGAACAAAGGAATCGGAGGCGTGGCCTACTCGAGGCGTTCGATGCAAGAGAATCGAAACGAAAAGCTCGTAACTAGGGGGGGGGGGGCTAGGGGGGCTGAACTCCTAATATCTTCCTCAAATCTATAGCATGCATCAAGAAACATTATACTCATTTCTATGCTTGTAAAAACATTCACAGTGCATTTTTTACACCACTTAGCTTGAACTTTGACTTTCAAAGTTTTAAGTATCGAATCTGATTGTTCGTTCACGTAATGAGAGTCTCACGTTTGTGGCAACCTTCATAGTTCTTACTTAGTGCTCCAATTTACAGTTTAAAAAAGGTTCTTAAGGATACTTTTTAAAATAAAAATTGAAGATTTTGAACATGGTTAAGAGCGGTCCAAAGTAGCCCGCGAAATTCAAATTTTCTTAAGTTTTGCTGCTCAGTGTCAATTTTTTTGTTGATTATCAAGAGTAAAGTATTGGGTAACAAGTTGCGGGACAATGGGGAACATTGCAGCATCACGTGGATAGAATGTTGCGAGTCATGTTCGAGGACATTTTGTCCCTCTAATGCATCTGAGGCTTAAACCTCTGATTCCGAAACTTAGTAAACCTTTACTATTGGAATCAGTGATTTCTCTAGTTGCGTAAGATATTTAATCTAAGAATTTAATAGTAGTCATCGTTAGACGACAAAAAAACAAACACACAAAATTCTTTAATCATTACATTTTTTGGTGCCCAGTGAATTTTTATACGCGTTTGTGTACAGTATACTATTCTTTTCAGTTTGTATATATATCTATCAAGTTATTTATTAGGATAGTTATTGGTAAGTATAGTATAATTAGTTAAGTAATTATAAGTATGTAAAATACCTGGACCTCCATAAAAGAAATAAATGATATTGTATTATATCAAGTACTAAATTGATTCAAACGATGATTGCATCGGTTTGCTTTACGTAAAAATATTCAGAATTTCAGAAGAATTTACGAAAAGTAACATCTCAGGCAACTTCAGCTGTAGTGCACAGTGTGAAGTCATCAAATAACTTCTCCCGCTCTGGGTGCAGCGAGAGGAAGTGTCAGACTTTCACTGACTAAAATCCACTTGTGTTCTTTTAATTGGTCTTTGCCTTTGAGCGCCACGGTAACTCTTCGCAAGCCCATATTCGAGTACTATGCAATTTTAATATTACAATTTTCTTTTGGTGTTATTTGTGATTTGTGAACAAGCCTAGCAAGGCCCAGTTTGAGAAAGTGAACATAGGACGAATGTCCCTTTTATATAACAAACAATAGTTTCTAGAGTTCCTAAGCGGCAGTTATCAGCTTTCTAAGTGGTAACTAAGTTTGTGAGTGTAACAAGGTACCTATATAGGTAATGTTGCAACGTTATTTCTGCTCTATTTAGTTCCGCTATTTGGCTATTAATTTATTTATTTATTTTATAATTTATGTACACACAAATATATAGAAGAAGATAAATCTTATTATAAATAAATTTACAAAGGTACTGCTTATTTCAAAAATACATTTCTTCCGGCAGACCTGCGAAAGGAGAGATAAGAAGAGATGTAGATAATAGTGTGTAGAAATAAGAGTTTGTGAATTCATTTTATTTATTGTCTAGGTCTGCTCTGATTGACTAAAACTAATAAAGGGTGTAACGGTAAAAGTTGGTTATATTTTAAGAACAGCTTCTGCCCTTGGAAATAAACAACTATTTTTAAGGAAGTCAGCCAATTCCCAAAAGAAATTAAATACTCCCATACTAATTTTGAGCAGCTGATAGCAATTTTTGTTTTAGTTTTTGACTATTCTTAGTTAATCTCCAAAAAAGTTAAATTAAATTGAGTGACAAATTGAATTGAATTAATTTGGAATTTGTTAATTTTCATGAGCATTTCTTAAAATATGACCATATTTTTCTGATACACCTTGTATAAAAGGCATTATTCCCAAACCACACACATTTGACTTAGGTGTTGTTATAAGATCAAAACAGTTCATAAACGGGAGCCGACAATACTTTGTTTTACCTTCTCATTAAATTTTCAGACGCTCTTTGGCAGGAACCTCTGTAACGCCCACTTAATTTATTGCAACATCCCAAAAGAAACCTAGATAGGTCAAGATAGGTAAAAAGAGTTTGTAAGCTAACCGTCCTCATTACTTCAACAATTTCAAAGCACAAAATTCAAAACTTTTGCCATTACCTTCTGAAAAAATATAGCAAAAACTATTGTTGACAGAAGAATAGAACGCTTATTAAACGGTAAGTGACGATTTCGTCAGCTGAGCTGAGCTAGTTGGTAAATGAGCGCTTATCCCTCGCACAGCTCCGTAATAAACAGGGCAGTGCGAACTATGGGACACTACAGAAATGGGTCAGTGAGCTCTAACGATGCTCCTTTTTGCACTTTTCACTACCGTCTTCTTTCAATGTTGCTGAGTGTAGAAAACTTGGCACGTTGATACGGTATCTTTAGGAAATAGGAAATGTAGGATGCGAGGGTTGCTGGGTAATCAGAAAGTAGGAAGTACTGAGCGCACAGAGTTTTCAATTGTGGATAGTTAAGTTATATTGCATTGTTAAAGAGAGTGCAAAAATTGCATGATTGCTTGATATCTTTATGAGATGTAATGAGTGCTTTTGTAGGCTGTAGTGAATTATTTTATGGAAAAAAAGAATTTAGTTGTTTACAGCCACTAGAACATTAACTTAGCGATATTCTATTAGAATTAACGATTGACAAAGCTCCTATGTGTATTTACATAGCGGATTAATATGCGCTGTAAGTAATAAGGAGCAATGGTGGCCCAGTGGTAACGCCCCCGACTTACGAGTTGTAGGTCGTGGAACCAAACTCAAGCATCACTTTACTTTATGTCATTTATTTAAACACCACGGATCTCAAAACAGAGTAAGAAAACATCGAGAAGAAACTGCCGTGGATCGCCTAGATCCAAAAAATGAACACATGTGACATTCAGCAACCCGCATTGGGCTGGCATGGTGGATTACGTCCCATTCCTTCTCCTAGAGAGGAGGTATAGAAGGTATAGGAGTACATTATAAGGCTGATTACACTATTGATATGCGCGACCGAAATATCACATAGGCAATTCGAAACATTATGAAATTTTGACTGGTTGCTATGCAAGAGTCCACTGAGCATAGGCTAATCAAATTGATTGATTGAATACCATTTTTATTCGTCTTTGTAAGATGCGAACAGATGCTAATAGCTACTTATTATTTAATTCAATGATCGAATTAATGCGAGACATGACCTAGAGAACCTCTCATCACTTTTGATTGCATTGGAAACGTGACTGAAAACAAAACCTTCTAGAATGGCTTCTGAAAAATTAAAATAACTATGCTAATACGTGCGTCTATGTGCAGCATTGTAGCACTTAGTAGTACATATTATTTAGCATATTATTTAAGTGCTCGATAAAATAAGTTCGAACAGAACTTTTGCGGATTTTTTTCGAAAAAAGTACAGTCAGCAGCTGTTTTACCTATTCGCAAATTGATTCCTTAGGACACTATAATTAGTTTATAATCATAACACTTAAATTTAACCTAGCAAGGCATATTCAGCTGTGTCATCGGAAACGAGACGTTTACACGTTACGGATATGAAATTATTTCGGATTATCCATTAATTTTGGATAGTTTTGTTTACGGGTTTTAAATTTTTAAAGAATTGCAGGATTATAATACAAAAAGGAAATTATTTTATTTTATTTTTAGTATTTTTTTTTAATATGGTACTACAATAAAGTATCAAATGAAATCTATGATCAAAGATTTTTGACTACATTGAGGTAAATACAATCAGTCATAGAAGTCATTATTAATTTTAAATTCCGCTCCTATCCGAAAATATCCGAATCTTTAATAGCGGATACGGTTACGGATAGATTTTTAAATCGGATATCCGATTGTTACAGTTACGGTTAGGAAGCTCCAGGCTCCATGACGTACCCGGTACACATGCATGCAATTGTTTTCGGAAGCAGTTAACAAACAATGATTGTTATTTCGCGTACTAACACAGACGTGAAGGCAAAGTGAGTAATTAATAACAAGCCAGGCAAGGGCACCGAAAGTCAGTGCCGATGCGTGAGTTCAAGTTTGTTTGTAGATACAGGCCATTTGAGATAACTGTTACAGAGGAACATAACAATTTGAGATGCTGCGTAATTTTTATGTGAAAGGATTCAAAGGTGAATGGGCACTTTCTATAGATCATAACACAGGTGCAGTTTAGGAACCGGATTTAAATCATCTTGTGGACTAGATGCGGAATGTTTTGAAAAATGGTTATGGCCTAATTGAATGATTTATTTAATTACTCAAAGAAAGCAAAAAATCTGGGAGCATATCCTATAAAGGGAAAAAAAATTGCAAATCGGTCCATAAACGACGGAGTTCTGAGGTAAGAAACATAAAAAAAATGATTAAAAAAAAATACAACCGAATTGATAACCTCCTCCTTTTTTTGAAGTCGGTTAAAATGGAAGTATAATGTTTATTATATCGTTATGTATGGAATGGAATGACTTGTACACAGAATAAGTCGATGTACACAGACATAATCTAATAATATACATATATAATTACATATTATACACACATACATCTATTAGAATTATAATAATATTGAATTCCGTGAATTGGTACTTAGCCCTATTCCTCTCTCCTAATTTTACTGTGCCAGACAGGGTTCATATTGATCTATGACAATTTTTAATACCATCTATGAACATAATATGGATTGCAATAAAGTATTGAATATTGAGAAATTTCAAAACATTTTTTGCTTAAAGACTGCAGTCTAAAAAAATACTTTCAGCCGAAAATAGAACCTCCTCCTTTTTGAAATCGGTTAAAAAGTCTGAACTTCTAAACATATCCCAACATATTTTGCGCTGGGAATGTACTGCCGAGGCATTTTTTACCTATAAAAATGTTTACCTTCATAGATAAAACTTCATTTCAGATCTAAAACAGAAAATGCCTTCAACGGCCATTTACGTCAGACAAAATGTGATTGATGCGCGTTCACGATTTCGAGTAAAAAACTTGGTGTATTTTGCTCTGTATATGGCGAGTGATGGTCGCCTCGTGACCGGTGCCGGATGATACGTCATATTGCTCCCAATCTCACGGACTCATTACCCAAAATTGCCTATCTTGGAGACTGATAGTTTAAACAGAAATATAGGCTATAGAATCGAATTTTTAGGGTTCTGTACCTCAAAAGGAAAAACGGAACCCTTATAGAATCACTTTGTTGTCTGTCTGTTTGTCTATCAAGACCCTTTATCTCGTGAACACGTGGAGGTATCGAGTTGAAATTAAAACCATATACTCAGGTTTGCGGTTCAAAAAGATATAGCCGTTTATATCGCAAAAAACGTATATTTCGACACTCTCAATGGAATTAAAATTTATAGGGCACTTGTCATTGACCTAGAATCCTGAAATTTGGCATGATGCGAGGCCTTACAGCATAATTATAGGAATAAATCTGATAACCGTAAATTGTAGCTACATCACAAAAAAAGGATACTTTTTTTAATTCGGAAAAATCTTTGAGACTTAATTCGGGAATTGAAATATTTACATAAGTTAGTTTGTACGGAATATATATACATCATGATCTCCTTAATCCTTTTCCCAACTAGCTTGGGGTCGGCTTCCAAGTCTAACTGGCACGACAACTTTGGACTGTCACTGCTTACAAAATGTCATTTGAAAATTAAAAATGTCATTGCCCTGTTCTAACAATTTTAATATTTATGTACTTTTATTTTTTGTTTGTTTCAGTCCAGTACTAACACATGAAGTCCAATTGTATCAGTCGAAGATTTATACTCCAGCATACCAATTCCTTGTGTTAATGACATACATACTTTCTTATCCAATTTACTTTCGACATTGGCAGAATAGTCGACATCGGCTCTGTTTGCCATCAATAAAAAATAAAATAGAATAGTCATTGCCCTGCTGAAATAAACGAAAAATATTAAAAGATTTTTGTTACAGTTATTATAAACCTAAGTATCGCGGATAGAAAAAAAATACGAAACTATTTTTTTTAAATAACCGGCCTAGTGCAAGTCGTACTCCCACATGAAGGGTTCCGCACTATACCATTATTCTGTTTCACCTGTCACGGTGTATGTTTGTTGAAAAATATTTATTTTATTCTGTTTAGTATTTATTGTTATTGTGGTAACAGAAATAAATCATCTGCGAAAATTTCAACTGTCTATCACGCTTTATGAGATACAGTCTAATGACAGACAGATGGACAGTGGAGCTTTAGTAATAGGGTGCCGTTTTTACTTTCTGGTTACAGAACCTTACAAACTATTAAAAGATATTTGACACAGTTATTATAAACTTAAGTTTCTGCGGATAGAAAAAATAAAATTAATAAACTACTGTCCAACTTCACATAAAAATGGTTAACGTGAAGGATAAGCATCGATTACTCAAGAATATAAATGAATGAAGATGCCATTAATAGTTGTAATCGGTCATAAACGTGCAGTTATGGCAAATTGATTTTTCGCAAAAACTGATTTTGAAATAATTTAATTAAAAAATTAATACCCGTACACGGACACATCCATATTTCTCTGAATGGAATGCCGATATAACTATTTACGCTAACCTTAGTTTCATCATTTTAATAGTTTATTAAGCTCCAAATACCTGTTTAACATTTTCAAAAACTGCCTAAGGGCGGAATTCACCAATAAAACTAATCGCGTTTTAGGTAACGTTTGGCTCGCATAATCGCGTTTAGCCGCTGTCACTAGTGTCACTTGTCTGTATTTTTCTTTTGTTGTATTTTCACAACTGACACTAATGACAGCTGCTAAACGCAATTATGCGAGCCAAACGTTAAAACGCGATTAGTTTTATTGGTGAATTCCGCCCTAAATCGAGCTATTTAATTTTTAATAAGCGATTTACATTGGAACTTTTAAGCGATTAATATTATATGTTACAGTTCGTATGTATGTGGTAGTGTGTTTACATTTATGTTTATATTTGTTACTCCTTCACGCTCAAAAGGCTAAACAGATCGGGATAAAATTTGGCAAATGGGTAAATCATGCCCTGGAATAGGACATGGGATTTTATATTCCGGGAGTATGTTACTGCGCTTAAACCATAATTAGGAACAATCATTATGAATAAATATAAAAGGTGATCAATGTATCTATATATATAAAAGAAGAAACTGACTGACTGACATATCAACGCACAGCCGAATCTACGGGAACTATGAGTGTGAAATTTTGCTCAAGGTTTCCTTTTATGACCTAGGTGAGAACTAAGACAGGATTTCCCAAAATTCACCCCCAAAGGGCATGGAATGGGGGTTCAAAATTTTTTAGGAGAAACTTACTTTTACGTGTGCGAAGCCGCTGGCAGAAGCTAGTAATAATAATAAACGTTTATTTAAGGTAGCTAGAATCCAATTTGTTAGTATTATAAAAACATTATAACTAGTGTTAGTAATACAACCTTAATCTGCTCGTCCCCTGCCTGACCCATGAATCGAGGTATCAATACTTATGTGAGCACTAATACAACGATTCATGTGCAGGCAGTCCATTCAAATCATCACTCTCATATCTCCAAATATTTGCTTCATACATCTGCAACCGCAACGTTGTCCGTAATAGCAAGATTGGCGCGTCTCAGAGATTATTACAAGATCACAAAACCGTCTGCAGCATCCTTAGCGTGACACCTTCCACCACGCTGCAGTCACGTCACAAAGGCTTGTATATCTTACTCTGTTAATGCTTCCTGAATTTATAGAAGCGAAATTTCTTGCTGATTTAACAACACCCGGAGTTTTAAAAGATGTTTCCGGTATTTTGTCTGCATCTCCAGAAATTGTTGTTAACTTGGATCTATGGAAGTTGATTTTCAAGCAGGTTAAGCACTTTGTATTATAGTTTTTTGATAACTGTACAATCATGTTGGCCAGTATCGTATTAAGCCAGCTTGAAGCCTGTAACGAATTCTACCAAAATCTTTATAATAGCATAGTCAGCCTTTTAATGTTCCCACTGCTGGGACTTAAGCCTCCTCTCTAGAAGAGGGAATGGGCCGTAATCCACCACGCGGGCTCAGTGCGGGTGGTGAATATCACATATCTTTGAATTTTTGGTTCTAGGAAATGCAGGTTACCTCACGATGTTTACCTTCACCGTTTTGAGAGCAGTGCTGATGAAATCATTTCCACAGAGTAATGTACCTGGCTGGGTTTGAAGCCGCGACCTACAACTCGTTAGACGGGATCGTTACCACTGAGACACTACTGCTCAGCTTTAAATAATGAAAACGTTGAATTTCAAAATAATTGTAAATGTGTTTAAAACTCGATATTTATCAAGTAGCCATCTGTTAACAGCACAAACTGCGAGCTGCTCTGCTGCAAATCGAGTTGAGATTATCGTGTGATTGCGTTATCCGTGGACGCTGTGCGAGCAGCCATCATGGAAATAAAGTTTCAGGTGGCGAGAAATGGAAATTTACATTTTCTGCAATTTGTTTACTGATGCGAATGAATTCAGATGTATATTTTTTTCTTTTTGGGAACGTGAGGCGACATTTTATGAACATAACTAGACTTTTAAAAGGATTTTTTTGTAATCTGTTTGTAACACAAGCTCGCTTGCAGATAATGAGATTAGTTAGGTTAGATAACTGAGATGTGAAAAATTATTTCAAATATGCAAACTAAGAACGATGCGACAACCCTTCTCTGGATGTCTTCAAGAGGAAAATTAATAAGCATTTCATTTCACATAGACATAATTTAATTATGTATTATGGAAGAGTTAAAATACATCCTGTTAATTATTAATAATGTTATTTCCAAGTAATCCTATATATTTAAGTGGGTATATAGCAGTGACTAGTCTATATTTAGCATTGCGGACGCGTCAGCACGTGTCCTATTAAAATTGCAATACCCTATGCCGACTGGCTTCAAGATGGATGTCGTTCAGGTACAGAAGGGGAGTATTGCCAGAATACAAAACGCTGTATGCCATGCATTTTTAACTTCAGCCTGTATAACTTGCCAGTGCCATTCGTATAGACTTTCTACAGCTGCCATGACAAACATGCGAGTATGTTTCTGCGGCCCGAATCAATTTTGAAAACTTAGTCAATATTGATAGAGTGCATCTGCAAGTGGGACTTCCTTCGAGGGAACGGTTGGTTCAGTGGTTGAACGATTGACTGCTACGCTGCATATCGCGGGTTCGATTCCCGCACGGAACAGATATTTGTATAGTATACAGATACGTGTTTCGGGTCTGAGTGTCTTGTGTATGTGAACGCGAAAGGATACAGAAGTGATTTCTAGTGTAGGGCAATATTGTGTGTAGCTCTATCCCTCTTTCGTGCTCGCACGCCAGCCCCCCTAGCCAAAATACAACTATTTCGTTTCGATTGTCTTTTCGTTGATCGCCTCGAGTCGGCAACGACTCGGATTCTTTTGTTTTGACCACGTGACTGAGCGTTGAGATGACGTCAGAACAAAGGAATAGGAGGCGTGGCCGACTCGAGGCGATGAACGAAAAGACAATCGAATCGAAAGGACACGATCGTAACATGGCTAGGGCTGCAGGTACCTTATCATGACGCCTTAAAAGGTCAGCCCCCCTAAGTCAACCTGAGTAGAAGTTATTTTATTTGACCACAAAAAAGAGTTTTTCTTAATTGATTACTTACCCATAAAGATGTTACTAATTCAAATTTATTTGTAAATCTTTCCTTCTGTGTTACATCTGTCTTCTATCTTATCTTAAACTCGAAAACGGCTGGACCAATAAGGCTAATTTTTGTCTTGAAATATTCGTGATAGTCCAGGAAAGGTTGAAACGGTAAGAAAAAATTGAAAAAAATCACACAAAAAAAAAAAAAAAATACAACACCATCTTTAATTAAAATGTCCTTATAAAATGAATTATGTTGTTCTAGTAATGCTAGTAGATGGCGTTATTCTTATGCTGTTCTGATAATTCCTTACTATTAGGCGGTACGAAGTTCGCCGGGTCAGCTACTAATTAGATAAATTATTCGTCTATTACCTAAATACTTTGTTATTTTTAATTTAAAAAAAAAATATGGCAAAAACGTAAAGATTGCCATAAAGTTTTATTAATAATCGAATTAAGTTCATATTAAGTGGAACCATGTTAATAAAACTAAAAGTTTTATTGTCCATTATTACCTATACTAGTTTTTTTGATTTCTCTATTATAACTATAGGTTTTTTGGGAATTTAAAGTAAATTATTCAAATGGCTAGTCTACCTAGCCTTTCCCGAGGACACGGTGGAGCACACGGTAAAGGTGTGGTCCGCTTGGGCAGAGCAACGCCGTGTGCCTCGTGGGGGAGATCAGCGGCAACGATCACTCACGCCGGGCCTTGGTACAGGCCATGGTCTTAAGAGAGCAGAAGTGGCAGGCGGTCGCCTCCTGCGAAGCAGTAATGTTAGCAAAGGAGGAGGCCACACGTGCATGCGTGAGGGAGCGGCCCTCACGCCATATCCGCTGGGATCCTGATCCCGTTTTCCGACCACCGCGGGCGCGGTCTTGCGGACGGCGAGCGAGCAATGGGTAGCTCGCCGTCCGGCCGTCCAGTAAAGCGTAAGCAAAACCGTAGGGACTCAGCAGGGTCGAAGCCTACTGAGGCTATGAGTTGTGCGATTGAGAACCCCGGGGCCCTGGAACGAAGGCAAAGAAGGAACAGGAGTGGGTTTTAGTCAGTAAAAGTCTGGCACGCCCTCTCGCTCTTCCCAAGGGCGGATAATTTTCCACCTATAAAAAAAGAGGTGGCTTAATACTGACCGGACATTTGAATCTAATCGATACGAAAAAAGATAAAAAATCTGCCGTATGAAAATTTGTGTTACCGTGTACCATCTTCAGTTTTTTTTTTGTTTTGAATTTTGATAAATGTCAAATTAATATTACCTACCTGGTATCAATGACCTTTCAAGGTGATCGGTGAAATGTCGATTGTACGAGTATGTCCACTCTCATTTTCATACTAATATCTTATTATAATAATCAGTAGGTATCGTGTTTTCTTTTTACACTCAAGATAAGTGATACTATTTTGTTTTTATAGCTCAAGCATGTCGTTAATTTGGTTTTTTTTTTGCTATTTTTATTTATTTTCAGATCGGATCGGAGACGTTTAGCCAAGCTGGACCGGTCGTGTAACCTTAACAATGAACTCTTCAAGGATAATATGTGGGGTCAAATATCTGGCCATAACTAGATCGTTGGCCAGGATCTTTTATAGGTGTAATCGGGATTTTAATTGGCAAGGGATAATTGTTTGTAGTCCGTGATAAACGAATGAATTAAGTATTATTTCTTGTGTAAATTACCATTTAAAGCAGTGAAGGTCATCATCATCATCTTCCTGCCCTTTTCCCGGTTTATCCATTCTGCCCTGTCACTCGTCACGCTTTCACTAACTCCCTTATCTTTCATATCACTTTTCACACATTCCATCCATCTTTTCTTTGGTCTCCCTCTCCCTCTCCATCCATCCACATGTAAACTCATAACTCTTTTAGTAACATGCGCTTCATCCCTCCTCTTCACATGACCATACCAAGACAAACTCAATTCCCTTTCAACTTTTCAGTCACTGAAAGTGAAGGGGGTATAAAATATAAAGGAATACTATACATACAAAATTATTACAAACTAGTGGTCCACCGTGGTTTCACTCTCTCCGCTTTACTCCATTTCCGTGAGCCATAACGTGATTTAATTTTTAATGTTATAAACTAGTGCTTGACTGCGATCCCACCTAATGGTAAGTAGTGATGCAATCGTTGATGATGAGGCGCACTAGTTTACTAAAAGCCTATTCTCTCTAGCCTGGAAGACACCTAAATTATAAATTATGATCGGACAGGAAGACCGCAGTGATTTTCCTGTTCTTACCTACTATTTGTCATGAACCTGGCTATCATAAACAGAAATATTTTTCCAATCCGACTAATAGTCTATAGATTAGCGCGTTAAACGAACAAATAAATTTTCCACTTTATTTTTCCATATATTTATTACTATAGATAAAATGCCTTACACAGAGTAATTAATTTTATTAGAGGGCAACACTGACCCTGTTTATATTTTTCTCGCACAATTATCATCATTTTCATACCATTGCGTCACGTTGCTTTGGAGTTGGGGCAACAATTTTTTTTTCATTCTGTCCTGTCATCCGTCACGCTAGGGCAGACAATCCATCATCATCTTTTCTTTGGCCCTCTCCCTCTCTATCCATGTATACATGTACACTCATAACTCTTACGTAGATATACAAAACACATTATTAAGACTCGTTGCTGGTGGTTTTATAATGTAAAACTCTTAATTTTAGGAATATCTACACTAATATCAAAAAGAGGTTCTTCTGAAAGGAAGACTCGGCTCTGGTACGAAAGGCAACGAAGGAACAGGAGTTAGTTTTTAGTCAGTAAAAGTCTGGCACTATCTCCTGCTCCGTCCAAGAGCGGGGATATCATAAGACGATATTCCCAACGAAAAGAAATAATAAAAAGAGGTAAAGTTTGTTTTTATATTTTTTTTGTTTGTAGGAGGTAATCTCTGGAAGTACAGGTCCGATTACTAAAAATGTTTCATAAAAACCGATAGAAAGCTGCTTTATTCCTGAGTGATATTGGCTATATTTTATGTACACGGGCGAAGCCGAGGGCAAAAGCTAGTCTTTAATATACATTATATCTAATTCCTCTGTATGTGTGTTTGTCACCTAATTCTTCTTAAACGGCTTGACCGATTTAAACGAAATTATGTATATATTTGAGTGGATTCCCTAGATGATTTAAAAATAAAATTGAACCCGGTAGGTAGCGCTGCAGTTGGGTTCTCATTTTTTCTGTCGAAAAGCCAGCATTCGGATAGGACAACTTCAGTTAGGACCGTCAAGTATACTTATAGATTTATATATGTGTATACATGTAAGTTTTTTTACACCTAATTTCGTGCAAATGTCAGCTCACGACCTATAAACCATGAACTCTTATTTTCTGATAATCCGTATGTAAAAATAAATATAATAGCGATGGCGTCTCAATTGATTTTGTACGTTTTTTGCCGTAAAAGCTTTATATTCGCTTTTGAAATGTCAAATTCGTGGTTATTGTTTAATAGGTTCCATTCCATTCCTTGTTTTTTCGACAACAAAAGATGATGACGCTCTGCATTTTTTATTATTTTATAGAATAATCGAGTAATCCACAAACGTAAAGCGGCAAAAGTTTGTGAGTATGTTAGTTACTTCTTCACGCTGAAACAGCTAAAGGGATTTGGATTTATAATAAATATTATGGAATATATGCATTTATAATATATCCAGGACATAAGCTATTTTGATACCAAATTTCACGCAAATCCGTCCAGCTGTCTGGGTGTGAAGGAGTAAACATATATACACACAAACTTTCCCTTTTATGATATTAGTGTGATGCGATTTAATAAAAGACGCCTTTTTTGTTATTACCATCAAGTATCAAAACTGTTTCTGACTTCCAGTAGTAAGTCTCCCCTTGTACCTACAGCAAGCAAACAGAATTTACGATATTTTTGTTTTCTTCGGTCCGAACTAAGCGTTTTGCCTCGTCGTTTATACCAGCGGTCTTCCCATCCGATTATAATGAAGGTGTCTTCAAGGCTAGAGAGAAAAGGCTCTTAATAAACTAGTGCGCTTTACCATCAACGATTGGATCATAGCTTAACATCAGCTTAACATCGCAGTCAAGTACTATTACTTTATATCTTAAAAAAAAAATACACGGGCTGAATTGAATGAACGGTACAAAAACAATTCACTCTGTTTCAGATTGCCGTGGTTCAAAGGTCACGCGTAGCCGGCTCACGATCCACCACCGCAGCACCATTTGCACCTTGAACTACAGAGTTAACTGACAGTAAATATGTTAATTTGTGCACTATAATCATTTAATTATTATAGTTTGGAGTACAGCTATAGACAGGACCTTGTGCGGGTCGATCTTTCAGTTTACACAAAGCCTATCGAGGTCGGGTCATAGATGGGTGACCAACATTACCTACTTATGACACTTTTTTTTACTTTATTATCATTGTTCTCACACACAAGAATTATGTAACCGAGGTATTTATAAAATTTAACATGATTTAAACGAGTGTCTATGGAGTTTCTTGCAAATTCTTTTCCATATAGATCAACGCTTTAGAATGTGTAATTAGAATCATTTTTCTGATTCAAAAGTGCCTGTAAATAGTTTATTTGCAAGGAAATGTTTTTATTTTTTTGCCTTCTGAAGACCTTTGACAGTCATTACAGGTAATCACGGAGGTAATAAAGGGTATCGTATTAACCAGGTATCTGAGTTGTAGTTTTACATTATTTAAACCACTGACTACTCGTATTACTTTGCTTCATCATTAGTCAGAGCAGTGGTGGCCGAGTGGTAACGGCCCCGACTTACGAGTTGTAGGTTGCAGGTTCAAACCCTGCCAGGCGTATTACTTTGTGTAATTTATTTCATCACCACTGCTCACAAAACGGTGAAGGAAAACATCGTGAGGAAACCGGTATGTCCTAGAACCAAAAGTTCGAAGACATGTGACATCCACCTACCCGTACTGGGCCCGCGTGGTGGATTACGGCCCATTCCCTCTCCTAGAGAGGAGGCCTGAGAGAACAGTGGGAACATTATAAGGCCGCCTATGCTATGCTATGCTATGCATCATTAGTCTAGTTTGAAGTAGCCTGGTATACCCAGCCAGGTTAGCTAATACCTACTCTGCACTCCACCGGTGGGACACACCGCCCTGAACGTCAATTAACACTAGAAGCACAGGCGTCCCTTTGACCCATTCCTATATTCTTTCTGCTCTAGTTTTATTATGCGTAGAATCGCAATGTTCACCAAAATATGTGTAATACATAATAAAAATATTGTATTACCAGTTAACAGTTTCATTCGTTTACCATCTCTCTACACAAAAATAAAATGGTCAAAATTGACATTGATATTCCGCGCTTCTAGTGTTAAATGTTTTATTCAGATGCTTGTTTTATAAAACTATGTACCTCCATGTACCTAGAGCGGTTAATTTGTAAAGTTCACTTCTTTCATAAAGTTTTCAAAACTTTAATGTAGCAATACCTTAACGTTTAAAGCTTTCGAGTAAAAGGCTAACCCTAGATTTTTATCATTTTCAACACAATTTGCCTTGAATAAGTGAAAGTCAAGTATGGAAAAATTTATTGTTACTAATCAGGAACGTGTGATAAAATTAACATAACGTTGTTAAAATTAGAGGCTGATTCAATATTTATTTTCTAAGGAAACTATTGTCGTATGTTGACTTTTCGCAATTAATTAGCTCATGCGTAGGTTTGCAATAGTCTCACAAGCGCATCGCAAATATTTGAACAAGCTTTGACATAATGTTTGACCTAACGTGGCATATGATTTGGGTCGCAGTGTCTTTGACATATTTGCGAACGCATTGCGTATTGTTTGCTGCATTGACAAATGTTTGACCAACCTCACTGAAGTACGTTCCACGTATGTTGGCTCAGAGTTTGGGCTAGTGGGGATATTATCTTGTTGTTTGGGTAGCATTGGAAGTATTGTGATGACACGTCAATGAATGAACTCACATGACATATCTATAGCTTTAATTGGTTTTCTAGAACCCTTCTATAGAGTCCTCCTCTTGAAAATACTCATTACTGTTTCCTAAAGGTCACTTAAGTAACAAGTGCACGTGTATTTTCAAGTGCATATCACTTGAGAATACACATGCCAGTGTTCATAATCCATCAGGTTATGGCTTGACAATATTAACACGTATCATCGATGGTCCCATCTATTAATAAAACAACGTAACACTAATTGGTTTAATTTAAGAAAAGGACCAATAATAGTTACGAATTCTGTGGTATTGGTCGAAGAAGTTACCGCGGTACTAGAACGTAAAGGGCAACTGAAAGAATATAACGCTCCACCCAGAACGAGAAAAGTTATTAGATCATTAGCCACTAAAAAAAAATGTTACGAATTGGTGCAAAAAATTATCGAAGTTTACAGATTGCAACTTGCATAATGCAATTCATTCAGAAACTGTGAACGTAAAATTAAATTGCCAAACACAAACGAGAATCGTGATACCTGCCTTCTGTGTTGTAAATCGAATCGATTTGCTCGCTCTCCACGCTTTGTAGACTGTCATCTTCCCTCAATTCATGGTCATCTGTTAACTCTTGGCTATCCATATCCTCCTGGTTGTCTTGCTCTATATCTTCTAAGTCATCTATAGGTGGCTGCTTCTTTAGCTGCGGCGTTGGCATCTTCACGGGCAGTATGTCCAAGATCGTTGGTGCTCTCGGCATGCTACTCTTCAACCCCAGCTTTTTTTGTATATACGCCTCCAGTATCTGCTGAGTGATCTTGTTCTGTCTCTCCAGTTCTTGTTGCATGTCTGCGAAGAAACGAGAATGCAGATAAAAATGACTGTTTTTTTTGCGTTCAATTTATTTGTTCTTTAGCCAATTTTTGACTGTTAATGGAAATGGGGATCAGGATTTTAGAAACCGACGTCATTTTTATCTGGTTCTCCCTTCTAGGGGACCGAAAAATGGCATAGAAATACAAAATAGTACTTATTATTAAGGTATAGGCTGGAAAGAAGGTATAGGGTTTATAAATTGTCAGCTTATGAGATAGGTATATATTATATATGAGACGAGAACTCATTCCATGTTGTGTACGAATAGGTATATAGACCGTAATGATAACCTTTCAAATTGTAATTTTATGTTTTCGATGACTTGTTTTGAAATTTTAGAGAAAATGCAAAGTACAAAGTAACCAATAAATAAGTAATTTCGAAAAAAGCATAACGTACTTTCAATATAAAATCTATTTAAACTTATAAGGAAGAGACCAGATGGTATGACGTTGGTGCCGTGGAAGGTGGGTAGGCCTCTGGTGTGGGACGCAACCTGTGTCGACACCCTTGCGCCATCCTACGTTTTTAGTTCGGCGAGCTGTGCCGGCGCTGCCGCTGTGGCTGCTGGGACCCTCAAACGGCGCATAATCAACCTTTTAATGTTCCCACTGCTGGGACTCAGGCTCCTCTCTCTAGAAGAGGGAAACGGCGCAAATACTGTGATCTTATTGGTAATTACAGTTTTGAGCCGATTGGGGTCGAAACGCTTGGGTCATGGGGTCCGAGTACGCGTCTCCTTTTCAAGGAAATTTCACGCCGTCTGATTGACACTTTGCGTGAACAGAGGGCTGGCTCTGGCTGAATCGTTCTTCGCCCGAAGAATTAGCATTGCCATTCAACGTGGCAATGCTGCCAGCCTTCTGGGCACATTTTCGGATGACAGCGATGTGAAGGAGTACTTCGACGCCTGAGTGTAATTGGTGTTTTTGTATTATATGTACATAGTTCGATTTTAGTATAAATAGTTTAGTTAATATTTATTTTATTTAAGAGAGTGTTTACAATTTTCAAAATAAAAATATTCATAAGTCAATCCATATGTATAATAAGTATGATGTATAATAGATCAAAGCACCCCGTATTAAAAAAACGGCCAATTCATAGGTAAAGACTTATTACCATCAGTCAACTTTCAAATCTTACAGTGGCTAGGTGTTGACAAGCAAAATGCATGTCGAAATTTCTTTTCCTTTCTATTACAAATTAAAGAAATAATTGATACGAATGTCCATTGAACACAGATAATATATAAAAAAAAGCTTATTGTTCTCCCGATATCGATCTTTATTGCCATTAATAGTGATTTCTTTTTGCTTTCTCTCAACGTTTCAATACACTTCGATAGCATCGGACAACAATGCAAGATCAGAAACAAAGTAGCTGCTACAATACTAGGTACAAATCGAACTTTTTACTGCGAGTATCTTCATTGTTAGAACATCCATTTTGAGACAATGGATACAGTCGGCATCAAAATAAACTAAGCATTTCAGGTGTTATACCTACATTTGAAGAGACAATAGCTTCAATTATAACTAAGCACATTTATTGTCAAATATTTTATAGCTAACTGAAAGTTAGTATTTATAAAATAATACAACTGCCCAAGGCTGTTTAAAAATATTTGATACTAGCTTATAGGTACTACTTATAATAAGATTTCACTCGCATGATGCCACTTTTCTACACTTAAACTTATTTGTTGTTTGAATTTCAAAAATGGGTTTAAAAAAAAAAAAAACATTTTTGAAATCCACACCTTTTTTTAGGTGGAAAAATCATCTAATGACATCCCCCGCTCTTGGGCGGGGCGGGAAATAGTGTCAGACTTTTACTGACTAACTCCTGTTCCTTCTTTGCCATTGTTCCAGGGCGAAAAAGGGCTTGAAGCGCGCGTGGAACACTATGCACCGTCGACAGCTTGGGCTCGGTCCGGAAGGTTACCGGACGGTCGGACGGCGAGCTATCCATTGCTCGCCTTCCGAAAGCCCGCGCTTACGGTGGCCCCTATGATTTTTTTTTTATTTTTCCTCATACTAGAAATTACTCCTGCATCATGAGTGCGTTCACAAACATGTAAACTCACATTCACAAGGCACCCAGACCCGGAACAACTATCTATGGTTTATAGCCATACAAATGTTTGTTCCGAGCGGGAATTGAACCCACGACACGCAGCACAGCAACCAATCGCTCAACCACTGCACCAAACGGTCCATTAAAATCAGCTTTTTAAGTTGATGAGTCAGTAAGTCAAGCCTAATCTTTATACCACATACCGCCGCGGCATAGCACCGCCGCCGCTGCTACTCAGCCGAACACTCCCGTGTACATCTCCCGCCTGCATACACCACAAGGGTGGAAGACATCGTGGAGCAGGGGCGCCGACTTTTAGAAAACCTCATGGGTGCTCATGCTCATTTGATGTACTCGAAAAAGTGGCGAAGTGTGAGAAGAGAAACGCACACTTATCGACCGACAAATAAATCTACGTATTTAATGTCTAATTATGTTTGATAAAAATATAAAATGAGACCATTATATAAAAATTAAACTATTTTTTATTATCAAAAAATAGTATAATTTATACGTAACCTAAAAAGCGATTACTGATCTGCTTCTTGATGACTATTCTTAGGGGTGCTCAGCTCCCACTATTTATTTCTCATGGGTGCTCGAGCCCTCGAGCACTCACGGAGTCGGCGCCCCTGTCGTGGAGTACGTGCGCCATAAGAAAAAGTTCGCACTGAGGGTACAGCTGCTGGAGTCACACCGTAACGTCAATTTCAAGACGTTCGTGGTGCGAGTCCCGAACATTTTTCTGCCTCTTATGTTTAAGGAAGACTTTTGGCCGCAGGGCGTGGTGTTCCATAGCTTCCGCGGACAAGTGCCACAGAACAGCACAAAGTAAACAAATGCTGTGTGAAGTGTTAATATCATAGTCATAAGTCTTATTTATTTACAATAAATTGTATTTAATTTACTTTATGTATGTTAGTCTGTAAGATATTTATTTATAGGCCAAGATGCCTGAAAATAAATGATTTATTATATAGAATAGATATTAGTGTTTAGTTGGTATCAACGTATATGATGTCAATACTAATTTAAATACTTTTTTGTGAAAATAAAGAAAGAAAATAATTATATTTATTTGGCAGCAGTCACCTGGAATAGAATAAAACGTAAACAGTCAATAAAAAGGTTAATTTCAGCAATGTTTACCAGACAGACAAATACTGTCTGACACTGGTCATCTAAAGAACTTTGCTTATGCAAATGTTATTGATTTTCCTAGGAATGTAGAATTATTTAAATATTTAGGTCAGTTCACACCTAGACATACCGCGACGCGACGCGACGCTGCGCGAAGAGCGACTCAATATATAAATTTATTTACTACACACATTTCAGATTAAGATGCCACGCGGCGCAGCGGTGGGTGCAACATATTCTGAATTCTCACAATGAAATGTATATCTTTTCGTGTAGTAAATAAAGTTATATTTTGAGTCGCTCTTCGTGCAGCTCCGCGTCTCGGTGAGATCTGACCCTTAGGCGTGCTCCAATAGCTACAAAATCTGCTGTTGACTGTATCATCCTGTCAATTGTTTTGCCAATACATAGTCTACAATGTACGGAAGCTCTCAGTACATTTGATTATAGGGCACGGAAGTACAAAGGACATGGCTAATTGATGATGTTATTAAAAATGTTGCACCTTCAATTGTTTTTTTTTTTCAAAATTGGCTCAAGGTTCTAAGGGTTATTAATGGATCATTGTTTCGAATGTGTTCCACTTTTAAGGTCGTACAATGATGGTATCATAAATAATGTAACTTGAAAGAAATGTAGCGGGAAGTCTGATAAGAATCATTTAAATTGGTCCTAAGCTTTGAGCGAGAGGGCGAGTCAGACTTTTACTGACTAAAACCATAACTATGTTCCTTTAATTGTTTTTTGCGTTCCAGGACCATGAGTATATCCTTTTCAGAACCAATCCTGTCCGGCCGTCCGGTAACCGTCCGGACCGATCCCAAGATATCGACGGCGCATACTGTTCCACGCGTGCCTTAAGGAGATGTCAGCAAACCGTAGGGGCCCAGCAGGGTCGAAGCCTACTGGGGCCAAGGGTTTGCTTCTGAAAGGAAAACTCGGCCCTGGTATGAAAGGCAGCGAAGGAACAGGAGTGGGTTTTAGTCAGTAAAAGTCTGACATACCCTCTCGCTCTGCCCAAGAGCGAGAGATGTCATTGGATAATTTACCCATAAAAAAAAATGGGGCTGGGCTGGAAAATCACTAAATTACTTCTCCCACTCTGGGTGACCTGAGAGTGAATATACGTGCACAGTCACGTGGGTGATTCAAAGCAATTGCGGTTGCAAAATTATCCTGGCTCTGTCCTACATGCGTCAGAAGTCGCAGCTTGAGGCGCCATTTATTAAAAAACAAGTCACCAAACCGCAAGAGTTCGCGAGAAAATATCAAACCAACTGTCCGCGTCCGCTTCGCTTTGCCCGTCGCCGCATCGCACCCTCGTGCGGTAGGTCACGTAGGCCACCGCAATACAGAATCAATTATTTGTTCTATTCGCGCCGGATCGCTTCGCATTCACGAACGTTTTGAATGGCTAAAATACATCCTGGGATCTTACCATGACTTGTTAAAAAGTCAAGCGTTTGGATTGATGGTCGACCTAGTAGAGAGCGATCCTTGTGGAAAATTTCTTTAGTAAAACCATAAGCCGCCCTCTGTTGGCGAGATAACGCGTTCAGGCGCCTTAACCATTATTCCGCGCCTTAACCAGTATTCAAATGTCAAGCGAGCGAGAGAGAAGGAGGGATGGAGCTATATAGCCAATATATCTTTAACAGTTCAGTTTAGGTCGTAGCCCCCTCTGTGCTATGTTCCTTCAATTGCCCTTAGCGTTCCAGGGACGCGGTAACTATTTCGAACATTCCCGCAGCCCACGATAGAGCACTTTGTTAAGTTTAAATAAATTTAAAAAAATCCTTTATTGTATAATCTGTAACCCATAAAACTATCTACCTACCAAATAAAGGATTATGTAGTCAAAAAGGCAATCTAGAATGCAAGAGGCTAGGTTAAATGTCACGTATTATTAGGTACCTAAAAATGATAAGTTATGTTTATTTTGCCAATCTATAGATATAAAAATGAATCCCAATTTCCCTTGGTCACGTAATCACGCGTGAATGGCTGGACCAATTCCATTTTTTTTTTGTGGTTTTTTTGTTATGGTCAGAAGATTCCTATAAAAGAAAAAAGTATCAGAACACCTATCTGTAGACCATATACAGGAGGACGCAGCGTTGGAAAGCCGCCCACAAGGTGGATTGACGACCTGGTGAGGGTCACGGGAATCCGAGGGATGTGAGACGTATAGGACCGGTCATTTAGGGCCACGGGTGATGCGAAAGAGAACCGTGGGGCCTTGGAACGAAGGCAAAGAAAGAACAGGAGTGGGTTTTAGTCCGTAAAAGTCTGACACATAAGGCGAGAGAAGTCATTAGATGATTTCGCACCTAAAAATAAATAGGACCAGTCATTATGGGGACACTTGGGGAAGGTCTATGTCCAACACACTGTTCCGTCGAAAATTATTCGGGTTTTGGAACGCTATCTGTATCTATACTCCATAATAATAACAATAACTTTATTTCGGGTGGCATACACCCATAGAAATCTTAACCTAGTACAAATTAATTTTATTTGCCATGACTGGCCACACCTATACAAGACGTGACCGAACGTGACGTGTTTTTGAAAGGGACAGTCAAAACGAACAGCAATTGCGCCAGAATGCCGTTGTTGCTATTCCGTATACGGGCCAGCAGGGAAGCTGATTTTTTGCGCATGATGGCTTGGAAAACATCAGTGCGCGCTTCAGCAAACATCCCAGAGGCGCTGCGCCGCCATGGCAAACCCAACAACATCCTGAACGCATTGTACTGAGTGCGAAAGGCTCTGTAGGCTCGCTGCGTATGTCTCACCCACCGGCCGCTTGAGTAGAAGGACTGGCAAAAGATTTGAATAGCGTAATTTTCACTTCTCTCGTGGATTGCACGAACCTGCGGACGTGCCTATTAGCTCTCACCGCTAGAGCTCTGCGCTCCCGCTCAATATCATCATCGTCCCTGAGGCTACTAGTTACAATATGACACACGTATTTAAAATGTTTGAACTTGCTTTAGGTCTATTCCTTTTTTTTTTATTGATATAAACTAGTGCTTGACTGCGATCCCACCTGATGGTAAGCAGTAATGCAATCGTTGATGGTGAGGTGCACTAATTTATTGAAAGCCTATTCACTCTAGCCTTGAAGACACCTAAATTATAATCGGACGGGAAAACCGTAGCAGGCAGATTATTCAAGTCCCTCGATGTACGCGGTATAAACGACGAGGCGAAACGCTTGGTCCGGACCGTAGAGGTTTCAACAACGTAAGGGTGGATACTCGCCGTTCGTCCGCTGAGAAACAAAGGTCTATACTAATATTACAGAGAAAATATTTATATGCCGGACCATTCTTTTTTTAATTCACCAATAGCGTGAAACTTTATCACTGAGTGATAAAAGCTATATATATTTCCTGCATTCACGTGGGCGAAACCGCAGGCAGAAACTAGTAATTAAAACAAAATAATTTGCATAGCAAACGACTTTACTGTCTTTTTACTTTTACCATTATTCTAGTTTATTTACAAAAAAATATTATTGTTACCTATTTCTAGAACACTTAGAAATGACCTTATGAAGGTTAAAATGAATGTTTCATACTTTTATTTTTTACCTATTGATACAAAAGCTAATAAAACTTACAAATAACAAAAAAAACGCACTTGTTGATAGAAACCGACGATAGGTACCTACCGGTCTGCGCTTGCCACTTTCATTTTTAGTTGCAGAGTTCATATAAAAACTGAAGTAGGTATATATACCTACGTTGTACCTATACCAATTCATTTGAATAAAATACTGAAGAAAGAATGCTACAAGTCACCCAAAAGGCAATGATGACTGGCCTGTTGGTTTAGTGGTTAATGGCCCTGACTGCTATGCCGGAGGTCGTGGGTTCGATTTCCACCCAGGACAAATATTTGTGTGATGATTAGCATGATCATTTGATCTGTGTCTGGGTGTAATTTATCTATAATATGTATTTAGAAATATATAAGTATGTTGATCAGTTGGCTAGTACTCATAACACAAGTTCTGCTAAGCTTGGGACTAGACGGCGTTGTGTGATAGTTGTGGAATATTATTATTATTATTAATGGAGAGAGCCATGCTCGGAGTTTCCTTGCGTAATCGGATCATAAATTAAGATATCCGCAAGGTAACGGACGTAGCCCAAAGAATTGCCTATATTCGATGGTCCAGCCCACATGGTATAGAGAGACGTTTTGCGAGCACAATTTTTTATTTTTTAGTTTATTAAAAAAATTAATATCTAAAACAAACAGACAATACTAGAGAGTTCCTAAATATATCTATTTGCGTATGTGCCATACGTATTATGGCAGAGATTATAATGATGTAAGTAGGTAAAGTGATTACTAAGCACTTTCACTAATCAGCTATGTACATTCTCAACAGCAAAATAACATATAACAAAGTGGTATACACTTTGTTTATTTAACACTTCCTTAATGCGATATCCTCAGCTTTTGAATTCAAGTACAGTAATCAACAAAAATGCACAAGCAAAATTTAAAAGCGACAAAACACCAACTTATGACCTCTTTTTCTGCCAAAATAATAGATAATTGATGTATCTCTGCATGTGACTGTACTTAGCTAATTGTATTTATTTGTTTTTTATCATTTTAATTGTATTTTTGTATTGTATTGTATTTGTGTAGTAATAAAGTTCAAAAAAATATTAAGAAGAAAATTCTGAATTAGGTACATCGTATTTTTTTCAGATTATGTATTCTTAATCATCGATGTCAAAATTAATTGAAATTTTGATTGTATCTAGATACCTAAACAAATTTTTTAATCGAATTGATGAATTATTAACAAAATTGTGTTAGATGGACTCTGTTAAATAACTATTTTAGATTTATATCAAGGTAGCCGTTAAAATCAATTACTAAAATAATGTCATTAATTAAGTAAAGTTCATCCGTATACCTAATTGATTTTCTGCAGAAACGTTTGAAAGAGTGACCATGGCTCTAGAACGCAAAGGGCAATTGAAGGACAGAGATGGGTTTAAGTCAGTAAAAGTCTCACATGACCTCTCCACCCTAGAGTGGTAGTCATTGGATGAACGCCCACGTCAAAAAAAAATGTCATCAATTTTAAGTACTTAGTGTGTTCTAAAACTATACAATAATATTTACAAGTTGGTACCTGTACATATAATTTATTGATGACATTTGATGTTTTTTTTTTCTTTAAAAGGAAACCAGTTATTGAATAATAAATTATTATTAACTTGGGCAACATTAGTAAAAAAACTTATCTCATAAGTACATCTCACACGACGCAATTTAAACAGTTAATATTTGAGTCATATACTTATGTACATATATTTTGTTAGGATTCCATTAAAGTCAGAAGATAAATAACTGAATAAGGTGATTTTCCTGGCATTTTCCAAATGTATGACAATAATTGAAACGTTGTTTTATTATAATAAGGTAAAAAAACTGTTTTCCCTGAATCAGTTTTCATTTATCTCAAGTTAGTTTGCACCAACTATCGAGCGAAGAGCGAGAGATGGCTAATCAAAGAAGGTTCGTGATTCATCATCCTCCGTATTATCTCAAGAGAGACCTACTCTATCTTCACGCTTACACCCCCCCCCCCCCCCCTTCGGGATGAATAGAACTCTGCTTCAATGTCAAATACAGCGATCAACCTGCGTTCGTATCTGCCCGAAGATCATATATTTTCTTGGTTTTTAAGGTTCCGTTCATCTATCTGTCACTAGGCTGTATCTCATGAACTGTGATAGCTAGACAGTTGAATTGTCACTGATGATGTTTTTCTGTTGCCGCTATAACAAAAACAACAAACTAAAGAAGAATAAAATATATATTCGAGACGGGGCCCTCAGGGATCGGGGTCCTCAGGGAAGAACCCTTCCAGACAACAAACGTGATTTTTTGGCCGCGTGAAAACAGGTTTCTCCATACAAACTTTGGACCCCCGTTTCATCCCCTAAGGGAGTGAATTTTAGGAAAATCTCTCTTAGTGCTCGCCTACATCATAATAGGAGACCTTGTGCAATACTTTATGCTCCTAGGCCCTATAGTTTTGGCTGTGCGTTGATCAGTCAATTTCTCCTTTTATATAAATTATATAATATAATTATGTAAATGATTGTGCCGAAACAACTTATTAAAATAATACTTATCTTTGGCATAAGCAACAAGATTTTATGTTAAAAAAAAAACTTTTAACAAAAAAAAAAAAATACAACCGACTTCAATGTAAAAAAAACACTGAAAAGTGCAAAATAACTTTGATTTCGGAAGTAGGTGTTTCAATAATAGTTTTGTCTCTTCATTATTTAACACCGACTTTCGAAATTAAAGTTATTTTGCACTTTTCAATATTTTTTTTTACAGTCAGTTGTTTTTTTTTTCGTAAAAAGTTTTTTTATTTTACACATTTTAGTTACGGTACCACCGCTAAAAAGTACCTCTCAGCCATACTTAAATACCTTATAGCCAGAATGCATCTCATGACAATTCAATAATCCCAAACACGGTTATATTACATAATTTTTTTACAGAGTTCTGGTGCCTAACTTTAAGCTTAATCATCAGATCAGTTCGATATATTCCCCTTTTGGAGGTATGTGGAACAGAGAGTAAAGTCCCGCAAACCCCCGTTGAAAAGGGAGGATCCTCCAACCAGACGGGTGTTATGTCTGGCGGGCTACTACTGCCCGATAGATGATTTCGGGCTGTTCTATATGTTGTAAACGCGCGGAGAACTTTGATTGCGCGATGCAGGATTAGTTCTTATGTGACGTCATAGATGTCGCTACACCCTCTTCTTTCAGCCAGTCATCGACTACACGTATAAACAAAGCAATTTGATTTGATATAAATTTTACTTGTTACGACGGTTCTGCTGTGATCCTATGAGGAGTTCTGTTCCATATCTTCGAAGTTCATGATCAGATCATAACAATATTTATATGTGACCCATTCGGAAGCATAAGCTTTTAATTGAATTTTTTTTTTTCAAAATCTGTCCACATTTGACTGAGAAATCGGTGAACATACATAAAAAAAACTACATTCAGTCGAACATAGAACCTCCTTCCTTTCGATCGGCGCCGGCGGTCACAAATAAAAATAATTAACAAAGTCCTGTAGTGAATACTTTTGAACGTCATATTGTAAAAATGACTACGATAAATTAAAAAATATTACGTGAAACATTCTTACAAATATGTTTTGAGGATATAAAAAAATGCTTTAAAGGGATACATGATAATTTTATTCATGAGGAGTCGAGTGAGTGTCGAGACTTCAATAAAAAAATATGGACAAAATATTGTATTGCCAGCGTCAAGGAAATTGCATTTTCATTACAAAAAAAGATGTTATTAACGATACCGAATTGAGACATTATTCGATTATTCAATCGAATAAAATATTATTATTATGTCGTTATTTTTATTCCAAAATAAGCTGACCCTATTTTAAATGCGGAACATCTGAAGATCAATGCTTGTAATTATATTTCTGAATGTCAATGAAAATGACTTCGGAAATGATTTTTTGATGATCAATTTGATATTGTAATATTTTTTTTATTAATTAATTGGTTCCTAGTTTGTACAAGTATAAGTACATCTTCACTTCAATTAATGATGTCTACGTCGGATATATCCGACAAACAGCCAAGGTCGCACATCCACGACTAAATAATCCATCTCGTCACCTCTTCTGTCCCCTATTTGAAGAGCTAAACGAGATGGAGTACCCAGTCGCAAGGACACAACTCTGGCGAAGAGAACACGAAAACAGTCGTCGGATTAATCCGACGCAATCGGTTAAAGGGTTAACGAGCTATAATTATGTTGCAATAATTTAGTACTGCTATTCAAGCAAGCAGCATAGTAGCTGCAAAGGTCAAGGGCCTAAGTTAAGCAGCGTTTAACGAGGTAATATGCGTATACATGTGGATGGATAGAGAGGCAGAGGGAGGCCGAAGATAAGATGGATAGATGTGTGAAGAAGAAAGAAGGGACTTAGTGATAGCGTGACGGGTGACAGTGGACAAAATGGAAGAAAAAAGCGTGTTGCACCGACCACAAGTAATATGGGATAAGGGCAGAATCATTATGATGGGTTTTAATCGGTAAAAATCTGACACTCCCTCTTGCTCTACCCTGATACGGGAGAAGTCATTTGATGATTTCCAACCTCGAAAAAATTCAAAATTCAAAATGTTTTCATTTCACATAGGCCTGCATGGGCACTTATAAAACGTCAGAAGCTAGTGCACGGTTCCGAATTGGTCGTTTCCTATTGCAAAAAACTCCATGATTAGATACTCTTTTAAAAAAGTGGTTGTTCTTACAATATTTCACTAATACAGTATTAATAGATATTATGTAAAGGCAGTGTAGACCTCAAAAGCGCAATAAAAATAATCTTAATTAAAAAAAAACTAAGATTAAGCGTCGCCTGCCGAGGTTGGTCTGTAGATGGGTGACTACTGAGATTCCTCAGTGCCTCGGAAAGCACGTAAAGCCGTTGGTCCCGACTGTCAATTATAGACCGCTGACAGTCATTACGGTTAGTCAGAAGCCAGGACAACTGACACCAGTTTTTCCAAGGGGGCATTGTGTTCCCAAATACAGCCCCCCCTAGCCAAGTTACAACCGTTTCGTTTCGATTCTCTTTTCGTCGATCGCCTCCGATTCCTTTGTTCTGACGTCATCTCAACGCTTGGTCACGTGGTCAGAATAAAGGAACTATTACTAACTTGGCTAGGGGGGCTGGTTAGAGATCGTATAGGCAGTTGCTCCAAGTAAAATGCTGGTATTCAGTTGCGAATGGTACATAGAAGCCGATTCTAAGAGAGTTGGGACAAGGCTAGGCAGATTAGTTGAATAGCAAATACCATGAATATCTGTTGTAGCCGTATCGAAGAGTGGAATATTTCATGATATGGCTGAGGTTAGGGTAGTTTTGAAGTGACCATTTCATGAAGTGGCCAACTATTATGTACTCATGAATTGGTTGGTCTCATCATCATTTATTAAATGGTTGGTCACAATGCGGTTATGCCGTCTGTCTTGCACCAGACTATGAGAGTAAAGGAATCGAGAGTGCACCTGTGTTTGCATTTGCGCACACGCTTGTGTAGGTACTTACCTAATGTAATATCTTCGGTGTACTAGGCTAATCTCTGTTGAAATTGGCCACCATGATCGAAATATGTTCGGAAGGATCATTTGATCGTACGATTTCGAATGAGCATAAATGTATTTAAATAGGTACCTACCTACTACCTCAAAATTAAGATCTTTTTCAGTGAGGGCATTATCTACGTAGTGTCATATAAGTAGGTAGGTAGATACTGTTGTATATGTGAGATAGGAGCATAAAAGTCCAACTGTCCGTCTGTTCGTGTCAAGAGATCGTAAATGATCGTAGCCGCAGCCGTTCATTACCTTAGGACCACACTTAGGACTCTTCAACACTCGCTCGCAGTCATTAAGGTTGGTTTTCATTAGCCCAACATTTTCTCTTGTTATACAATCTACAAACCATGTTCTATACGTAATACAGAAACACTTCACAGGATAATACACCTTATTGACAAAAGTATGGGTGAATTAATAACATTTATAGTGAAGCAGGAAAACTGACCGATTGTAAAGTTGCTTCGTAGACTTGATGTGACTATTATGATTATGACGAATGATTTTAATTTCGAATACTCTAAAAATAGATATTTAATTAAGTATATTTTTTCTATAAATTTGGTAATTAAACTCAACAAGTGTATTGGCTGGTTGTGCTAATAAAATATTAAAGTAATTTATACATATAACTCAATAAATTTTAATATGCAAATGTTTATATAGGCAATAAACTATTGATACGCCTAAAAGACATAGGAATAATCCACTTGTTTTTTTTACGCCTGTGTTACCAGGTTATCAACCTTATTTGTTTTGATACAAGTTTTTTTTTAATAAATCGAGCAATGACATTAACGAATCTGTATCTTAGTTTTTTTTTTCCCATAAAACACATTTTTTTATTAGTTCAGGATTTGATAACTTGTTTAGGAATACCGTTTGATGCTAGATGGGTCGTTGCTTTAATATAGTTAGGTCAACGATCCGTCCAATGGCACCATGATGGGTAATTTATGCCAAGAGAAATGGATAATTTGTTTTCATCCATGATAGAAACCAGAAAAAGAAATAAAATATCTACTAATGCTTATTTATCTGATTTTAGTTCATATGTTATCGTTTTATTTTTGCTACAATCATGAATTATTAATTTAAAAGGATTAACAACCCCGGAGTCAATTTGCCGCCAAGTCAAAAGCGTCTATTTATTATTCCACATAGCACTTATATATTTTTTAGATACCAATGTCAGGCAAACGACCGTGACTTATAGTAGAGCCTAATGAAAAAAAAAGCAATTTAAAATCATAACGCCTTCTAAAGTTCATCGCTTAATCTAATCATCGACGAGAACTTATTCAAAATTGGAACAAGCTTTTGTCCCGCGCTTTTTTTTTGTCTGTGCTACTGACTTACGGCCAGTGTTACCATACCAATAAACGCTTGTACCAATCGCAACCGGATCTAGGTCAAGTGCAGTCAGCCTAGATAATCGGGCTATTGTCTCGGAACCGAATGTCTTACCGGGCCCAATTGCCGGAACTTATCGGACAAACGTGATTTTGCACAGGTGAGCACGTAATCGATCAATTATTGTTACGTCAGTCTGGCACGCTTCACGAAAAATATGAAGTTTGACCATAGTTGCTTTTACTAACTGAAATAAAAAAGTATAAGTCACGAAAAGGTGTTGCTATTTTACTGCGAAGCAATTGGTTTAAAAAGAAGCCCTAAAAATAAAATATTAGACCATGATTTGACATCTTGTTAGGGAATGCCGTTTAGTGCTAGATGGGTCGTTGGCTGGTAGGTCAACAATCCGCTATGACATTAATTAATTTATAGGTATGTTAATTTCTTTTTATTCCCATAAAAAACGATTTTTTATTAGTTCAGGATTTGACAACTTGTTTAGGATTACCGTTTGGTGCTAGATGGGTCGTTGGTTTAACATAGTTAGGTCAACGTTCCGTACAATGGCACCATGATGGTTAATTTATACCAAAAAGATAACGAATTTATTAAGAAACCAGAATAAAAAATAAAAAAATATTGATACTTACCTGTTTTATGATCCTAGATTTAGAGGCAACGACCCTATTTTAAAATTCCTTCGCAGTACATTTGCTAATTTATTACTATCTATATAAAAAACCAGAAAAAATAAGGAAAAATATTGATACCTGTTTATATGATCCTCGATTTAGTAGTAACGAACCTATTTTAAAATTCCTTTCCAGTACATTTACCTGCGTCCGTCGCTTCCGATCCGAAAACCATATCATATTCTAAAAATTAATTAATATTTTGAATATTACTTACTTTAGGTATACTATACAATTAGTAGATATTTCTACACTTTTTAAGTTTTAAAGAAAAGTAGATTTTTAATGACATGATTTTGATTTGATCTTTTATCATGTTTTCTGGGAGGAACCCTGAAAATGTACCTGGACTCTAGGGGAAAGACCAGAGAGTATGAGATTTTTCTCTCACTAAAACCACCCCGGCGATCATCATCAGCACATGATAGAGGTCCTGTGACACCTTACAAGACCTCTCTGGGTCCCCTTCTGTAAACGATGGTTGAGGGCACAGTTAAAGAGACTGTCCCTAATACAACATACCTAATAATAATAATAATAATAAATTATTTATTGACATAAAGTTTTACACTCATAAATGAAATTCCCTGGCTCCTGAGCTAGTTAGGAACTGTATTACAGGAGCCAGTGTATTCCCCATATTGATGTTATAGTTTTGTCAACAAATTCGTACAATTAGAAAATAAAATTAAGATGGAAAACATATCAAAATAACTTAAATCTACGGTCAATGACAAATATCACAATTAAATTCAGAAAAATTCATTAAAATCAGAATAGATAAAAAATATAAAAAAGTAATGTTAAAATCCACTAATAAAATCAAAATTATAATCTAAAATAAAATCAAAGTTAAAGTTTAAAAATAAAATAAAATCAGTGTCCAAAAATTTAAATTTAAATATAATCTACAAAATAAAATCAAAGTCACAGTTTAAAAATAAAATAAAATCAGTGTCCTAAAATCTAAATTAAAATATAATCCACAGAATAAAATCAAAATTAAAACCCAAAATAAAATTAATGTCAAAAATAAAATAAAATTTAAAATCCAAATTATCGTCAGAAACGGTAGCAAAAATCAAAAGAAAAAACAATGTAACCTACCTAAGCAGCAGCCTTCTCAATGGATTACGCAAAGTACCTTACTTCTTTGATCAGCGTAACTATCGAACTTGAACTGCCATCATCAATTGTATTGTAAGTATTGAATAATCATATTCATCACGGTTCGCACCAAAGCGACTGCAATAACCACATCGAATGAAAAAAATGGCATCGGGGTTGCCAGTGCAGAATTCATAATTTTCAGGTTGATTATGTTTCCGGTGAGAGTGAGAAGAAAATGAGAGTGTCCAGAGCAGTGGTGACCGAGTGGTAACGGCTCCGACTTACAGGTTGTAGGTCGCGAGTTCAAACGCAGCCAGGCGCATTACTTTGTGTAATTTATTTCATCACCACTGCTCTCAAAACGGTGAAGGAAAACCTTGTGAGGAAACCGGCATGTCCTAGAACCAAAAATTCGAAGACATGTGACATTCACCAACCCGCATTGGGTCCTATTCCCTCGCCTAGAAAGGAGGCCTGAGTCCCAGCAGTGGGAACATTGAAAGGCTGATTATGCTATGCATTTTATGCTATGTTTCCAGTGAGATCAAATCTATTACTTTTTTTTATTAGTTTGTTATTATATGTCTGATACATTTTTTTAGCGGTAGATAAGCATAAACCTACTTATAGTAGGTACCTATTTAGGTTAACATGTGTAAGTGCAGTAGGCTCCAAATTCCCTTAGCTACAATTCAATTGATAGCTACAAATCTAAATATAAAAAAAAAATCTAGTTCTATGGGTTTTCTAAGGGTTTTTATTCCATTTTAGAGTTCATTCACAATGATGAATGTATTTTCTACAACTATAATGTACATAAAAAATGTGATATGAAGAACATTTTTTCACCATGTCTCCCAAATTAGTCGCTTTGAAAGGTCACTGACACGACACAGGGCGCGCCAAATTACGGTGACCAATCTATCATGTTATTTTTATAGCTTTTCCATCGAAATTCTATATTTATTATGTGGTTATTATATTATTAGGCCAATATATATGTTGAGCTATTTTCGTAGTTGGATCGCTTTTAGACCAGACAATTCTAGGAACTGTTCTAAATACAGAAATAGCTTTTGCTGAAATGTAGAAAGTATTTTCAGTTTTTTACTCGTTTATACAAATATATCCGACTGTTTGAAAACGTAAGTACGTAATAGGTATACATAAACTCCCGTATTTTTTCAATGCTGGTATACAAAAGCTACCACACATTACCTACCTGATTTCTTTTTGAGGTGCGAAACATCAAATGACTTAGAATAGAATATAATAGAATAGAACAGAATAGAATAGGATAGAAAAACTTTTATTCGGGCCGTTTATTTACCCGTTGTGCTGTATCTGTACAGCACAACGGTTACAAACACAAAGTAAAAAGGTGACCTCAGCATTTAGGTATTGGGCGTCAGACACCCACCGCTTTTTTTTTCGGTGGGATAATCATCTTATGACATCCCTCGCTCTTGGGTGGAGCGAGAGATAGTATCAGACTTTTACTGACTAAAAACCCACTCCTGTTCCTTCGGTGCCTTTCGTACCAGGACCGAGTCTTCCTTTCAGAATCAGATCCTTGGCCTCAATAGGCTTCGACTCTGCTGGGCCCCTACGGTTGGCTGGCGGCGATTGGGGCGTGAGGACCATTGCCTCACCTATCGGCCGCCTCTTTTGCTAGCATTATTGCTTCGCAGAAGGATGCGACCGCCTGCCACTCCTCCTCGCTCCGGACCATGGCCTATACCAAGGCCCGGCGTGAGAGATCGCCGCTGCCTTTCGCCCCCACGAGAACTCGGCGTTGGTCATCCCAAGCAGACACCCACCGCTGGTTTTCAGTTGGCGCCCCGCAGTGACGCATTGACGAGGCCTCCCGCTCTAGTACTTCTCTTCTCTCTAAGGTAGAACGAGAGGGCGTCTCAGACACCAGTGTCCTACAGTTACCTTTTGCATTCTAGGCCACAGTCAGGCCCTTGCAGGTTTTTTCCCTGTTGGCCACCTTCAGTTTTGCTGTTTGAAGCGTGCGTGATCACAACGCGCCGTCTTCGATCCGTACTTGGTGGCTGATGAAAGCACGCTCGCCGTTTATCATAGCATGTGGGGCGTGACGGCCATCATTTGGCGGACTTCATTCCATCCATCCTGTCAGAAGCCGATTAGGCTTTACAGCTTGTTCAGGGCATCTATGAGGAAATTCAGTAATCCTAGAGATCCAGTTATTCCACGGATTAGTATTCAGCGAATAATAACTCCAATGCTTAACTAAATAAAAGTACCTCAATTCGCGTTGTTGTATACTGTCATGTAAGATAGATGATGATTAGTAAAATCTGCACAATGCAACACTTACGGCCATCAAGACATTGTAGCCGAAGTTTAACATCACTTAAATGTGCGCGCAGTCAGAGAACGTAAAGCCGAGCCATTGTCATCTAAATTGACATCAATTTCATAGCGCCTTGGCCCACATTAGGAGGTGTAAACCCATCCTAATTTGTGTCACCTTGCCGATATCTTTACTGTTTAGCTTGTTAAAATGGATTCGTTCGACATTCTGCTATAGTTTAAATGGTTTTTCTCCGTATCCCAAAGGATAAAAAGAAAACCTACGTTTCGTTGTTCGTCCGTCTGCCAAGATCCTATTTCTCAGGAGTATGTGGAGATATTAAAGTTAACATTAAATTGGTAAGTAGCTCTAAGTTCCCTAGAACTGTGAAAAAAAAAAACTTTTTAATTAACACCATCATAAGATAAGCTTTAAGCTTTTAAGCTCGCAGACAATCAAAACCTAAAGGACCTCATCAAATTTGGCCAGAAGCAAGGTGTTACTGCATATAGTCAGCCTTTTAATTTTCCTACTGCTGGGACTCAGGCCTCCTCTCTAGGAGATGGAATGGGCCGTAATCCACCACGCGGGCCCAGTGCGGGTTGGTGGATGTTATATGTCTTCGAATATATGTCTTCAAATAATGTCTCACTGCACAATTACATAAAAAACGTTAAAAAGCCATTAAATTGTAGTTTTATCGTAATATCGTAAAAAAATACAAACTTACATTTGCAGTTGGGTTTTGATATTTGCAGTGACGTATAACAACGGAAAGGAGAACCATTATTTCTAGCTATAACCTAGGAGTCTTTAAGTCAAGAGTGAATAGGTTGCTTCTAGGAAAGTGTGCTCCATTGTCGGCCACATCATCGCTTAGAATCAGGTGAGATAGAGTTCAAACCCGAGGCTATCCATAGTAAAAAAATCGACAACAAAGTTAAGTTTTGTCTTTCAATCAGATTTTAAGATTAGCATGCTGCAAAGACGACCACTTCATCGCTTACCATTAGGTAAGATTTTTTTTATTCGGTATAAACCAGTGCTTGACCGGGATCCCACCTGATGGTAAGCAGTGATGCAATCATTGATGGTGAGGCGCACTAGTTTATTAAGAGCCTATTCACTCTAGCCTTGAAGGCACCTAAATTATAGTTGGACGGGAAGACCGCAGCAGGCAAATTGTTCCAGTCCCTCGATGTACGCGGTATAAACGACGAAGCAAATCGCTTAGTTCGGACCGTTGGTGTTTCAACAACGTAAGGGTGGATACTCGCCGTACGTCGGGTTGTCCGATCGTAGAAAGGAGATGGCGGAATCAAGTCATGCAAAAGATTAAGATTTATCATTAATACAAAAAAAAAAGATTAAAATAAGTATACAAAAAAATCTTGAAAGCCTATTATTTCGAAATATATATCAAATAGATGACATTTCTGCCAACAAAACTTAGTTCATGGACTATTCCTAAATTTAATATTAATACAATTAAATAAGGCATTTGCCTATGTATTTTTCTTAATACATTGACTGTTTATTGGCTATTAATCAAAATTGACCTAGAGATCTGCCATCGAGACTAGCTAATTCAGATTTCAAAACTATGCAACATATAACAACGTAATACCTAGCTTGATATACTAGTTAAAAAAAGATATACATACCTAGGTATAATATTAATAATAAACTAATTTGTTATCTCAAAAAAATGATTTGTTTATTACCAAATAAACATGTCCTGTCCAAGCAGTTTCGGATGGCTATGATTTATTATTTTATAACCTTTGTACAAAATAATCTAAATAAATCATAATAACTTCATATTTGACTAACTTTTGTCCGCGGCTTCACCCGCATACACAAAATATAGGTAGCCTATGTTACTCAGAAATAAAGCGGCTTTCTATCGGTGAAAAAAAAATTAGTACTTTCAGAGATTACCTCCTAAAAACAAAAAAGCAAACTACCTCTTTATAATGTTAGTGTAAATTAAATAATAATAATAATATTCCACACCTATCACACAACGCCATCAACTCCCAAACTAAGCAGAGCTTGTGCTATAAGTACTGAGTGAGTACCAATAAATATCAAGTACATTGTTATACTGATATGTATACTTGGAAAAGCTAATAGCTACGGTAGCAAAATAACCGGTAGGTAATAATTTAATACCGTAGAGTCGGTATAGCTTGTCAGAATTTAGGTGTTTGCTGTTTATTGTACAACGTTCCATCTTAAAACATTTCATCTAATATACATAATATTCCACAACTATCGCACAACGCCGTCTAGTCCCAAGCTAAGCAGAGCTTGTGTTATGAGTACTAGTCAACTGATAAACATACTTACATATTTCTAAATACATATTATAGATAAATTACACCCAGACACAGAACAAATGATCGTGCTCATCACGCAAACATTTGTCCTGGGTGGGAATCGAAGCCACGACCTCCGGCATCGCAGTCAAGGCCACTAACCACTAGACCAACAGGCCAGTCGAAGATACGAGTAGGTAACAATTTAATACAATAGAGTCGTTTTAGTTTAGTTTATTGTACAACGTTCCACCCCACCTTAAAAAAATTCATCTAACATATGGACAAGGTCTTCAATTTGTAAAACATTAGCTAGTAGTTTATTGGAATTTTAGGCATTCTATACGAAACTAAATTGCCGAAAAAGATTGAAGGCAAACCACTCTATAAATTTTTCTATAAGCAATATAAAGACAACAACATGGTTAGCGCAGTGGTTGAACGATAGGCGGCTGCTTTGCATGTCGCGCGTTCGATTCCTGCACGTATCAGACATTTGTGTGACCTACAGATATAAGTTCCGGTTCTGAGTGCCTTCTATAAGTAAGTATACATGTTTGTTAACCCACCCACAATAAAGGATGAACCCCCGGGGCCCTGGAACACATAGCAAAGAAGGAACAAACGAGTGGGTTTTAGTCAGTAAAAGTCTGACACGCCCTCCTTCTCCGCCCAAGGACCGGAGATGTCATTAGATGATTTCTCACCTAAAAAAAAAACAAACCCACAATACAGGAATAATTCCTAGGTCCAGGTCCTTTTTTTTAATAAAGTTTGTCCCACAAGTTTATTAAAAAAAAAGGACCCGTCCCAAACCATAGACAAGTGTTGTTCCTATGTTTTTGACAATATACTTTTTTTAAATATCCCACCTGATAGTAAGCAGTGATGCAATCGTTGAGCCTATTCAATCCTTCGACGTACGCGGTATAAACGACGAAGCGAAACGCTTAGTCCGAAACGTTTGTTAGTCCGTGTTCATTAATGATTTCATGAAATTAAAAAAAAAAAAAACAAACATGTAAAATGTCATCCAGTTTTTTATAGAAATTATCTAATATCTATAAAAGGAGAATCTGACTGACAGACACAACGCACAGCCGAAACATTGAGAACAAAGAGCGTGAAATTTTGCACAAAGCTTCCTTTTATTACGTAGCCGAGTATTAAAAAAGAATTTTCCAAAATCTAAAGGAATAAAACAGAGACCCAAAGTTAGTATGGAGAAAACTATTTTCACGTGGGTGAAGCCGCTAGTAGAAGCTAGTCCAATATCAAATAAAAAGAGTCCTTGAAAGTTCCTTGTATGTTAGTTTTATGAAGGAATATCTATATAATAAGAATCCAAACTTGACTCGTTCACCTTTAGAATTACGCCATACTTTGGGTCCCTCAAGATTATCTTTCCGGTTCCAATTTTAAATGCCATTGATGCTATCACGGTGTTACAAGCTATCACAGACATTGACGATGGAGAAAACTAAATAGACCTTATTAGAAAAGTAATAAAGTTCACTATGCCTTATTGCTTGCATCGTTTAAATACGTTTGGTATGACTCAGATACGACAATGATATGCTACCGATGACCTTAACACCTGATCAGTTAGATTCACGAACTTGTTAACATTGCGTTTACTAATAGGCGTATCATACAGTTGTAATAATTGTATCATATTTAACACATACATCTGTAATGGGGCTGGACAGGTCACATAATTCGCTGCACGGCCAATAAATGGAGCAAGCAAGTGACCCTACGGTATCCAAGAGATGGCGTCAGAAAACAGGGTCGCCCAACGAGAAGATAGGATGAAGACATCCGCCTGACCTTGGGTCCATATTGGACAAGGGTAGCAAGGGTCAGAGTCCAATGGAAGCAGTTGGAGGAGGCCTATGCAAAAAGGCACACCAAACTGAGGAATATATTATAACCAGTATTACCACCACACAAAGAAAAATGTATCACCCCAAAGTTTAGAAATAAATGGCTATTTATATATATAATATAACACACACATTAAACATTGGCGACTATATTCCGCCAAAGGGAACTAGAATAGGTAGATAATCTGTGTGGCAGTCCTTACGCCCCAGCCACCGCAGGAGTTGCAGGGCTATTCCCAGCTAACGTAGGTAGTGGCTTGCGGACGGCAAACAATGGGTAGCTCGCCGTCCGATAAGGACCGAGACCTTACCATGACGTGTTAAAAAATCAGCATGCACCCTATAATTATAGCTCCATCCCTAGAAGGGTGTTTTTAATATCGTGAGGATTTCATCACGCATGCGGGATTGCTCCGCACGCGTAGCCCCCGCAAATGTCCTGTTCATAAAAGCATTTATTGTAATGCGTGGAATACGCACGTGGAATGCGGGCCGTGATATCGGGCAGCAGCCCCGCATGCGGAGCTATTCCGCATGCGTGATGAAATCCGCACGATATTAAAAACACCGTAACAATTTAATTCAGGTCGCCAAATGGATCGCATTAAGGAGTCGTGTTAGGACCTCAGGCCTGGGTCGATGCCACGTTGTGTTAAACGCGCGTCTCTAAAGTTATGTCTGAATACCTGACGGGGCCCGCTAGAGCCGATACCTGCCAAGACTGCGGAATTGTTTCAAATAGTCATTGCGAATACTGAAGGAACACAGGTGGGGTTTAGTTAGTAACAGTCAGATACTTCACCTAGAGCGGGAGACGTTATTTGATTTGGTATCCCACAATTTAAACAGAAGTAGATTTCTTTGCCGCAGTCTGTGTAACCTGCTACCTACAGGGTCGAAGCGTACTGGTGACAAGGGTCTGATTCTGAAAGGAAGACACGGCCCTGGTACGAAAGGCAATGAAGGAACAGGAGTGGGTTTTTAGTCAGTAAAAGTCTGACACTATCTCCCGCTCCACCCAAGAGTAGGGGATGTCATAAGATGGTTTTCCCACCGAAAAAAAAACCACTGTGGTGTCCAAAATCATGTACTGGATCCATGGTATTCGTTTGTGCGTCGATGTCAAAGACACCATGTATACACATACCATGCTGTAATTGATTTTAATTATTATTTCCTTTATTTCATTTATATAAACATATTAGTTACATTTTTAAATATTTCAAAAATAAAAAATAAAACATTTAAAAATATAAAAAACAGCATCCCACCGGTATCGGGAACAGGGTCCAAGCTACCGGCGGTCAGGGCTCCAGAGAAAGGAACCTCCTAACAATGCGAGCCGTGTCCAGGAGTACCGCTTTCTGAATCAAGCCCTTGATCCAGCCGCCTAACGCGAGCCTCCTAAGGTGTTGGTCGAGGCTCTTGGCTATTAAGCCATTGCCCGACACGACTATCGGCACAATGATCGCCGAGTCCACATCCCACATGTCGACAACCTCGCGAGCCAAGTCAATATACTTGATTAGTTTATCTTTCTCGGCTTTCACGAGGTTCTCGTCATGGGGGACGGATATGTCAACAATCATTGCACGCCTCTCGCTTCGGTCCACCACCACTATATCAGGCTTATTGGCTACAATAGTCCTGTCAGTGATGATGGACCGATCCCAGTACAAACTGATATGACCATTATCAAGAACTGGGTCGGGCTCATACCTGTAGTACGGCACTTCCGATTCCACAAGAGAGTATTTCAAAGCAAGTTGCTGATGGATAATCCTGGCTACAAGGTTGTGTCTATGCAAGTACTCTCCGTTAGCTAGACGAGAACAACCAGAGATAATGTGACGAATCGATTCCCCCGGACGGTGACATGCCCGACAGATGTCAACCGTGCCGTCCTTCACAATAAATCTCCGGTAGTTATTCGTCATGATAACTTCGTCCATAATTGCACAGACAAAACCTTCGGTTTCCCCAAAGAGGTCACCGGAACGCAGCCAGGCTACGGACGCCAATTGGTCTACTTCGGGCCTGTGAAGGGCCCGGAAAAAGCGTCCGTGAAGTTCCTTGCTTTGCCATACTTCCCTGCGATCGTTAGTGTCAAGCACTACCGGTTTGCGCCAGTTCTCGTTAGCCAGGGCGAGCGGGGTGAATCCCTTGTCCACTGCCACTACATCTCGATGCATACCCACGTCGGCAGCTAGGAAATATTCCCTGAGACTGCATACCTCGCGGTTGTGTAGGGTCTTAGCATTTAAAAAACCACGACCCCCACACTTCCGCGGGATATACAATCTCATCACCGACGATCGTGGGTGATGCATTCGGTATGCAGTCAGCAGTGTGCGGACCCTCCTATCCAGGGCGTCAAGTTCTGTTTGAGTCCATTTGAGTACGCCGAAAGAGTACATCAATACCGGCATGACCCAACCGTTGAAGGCGCGCACCTTGTTTCCGCCTGAAAGAAGGCTATTGAATACCTTCTTCAGGCGTCCAAAGAAGCGCGCCTGCAACGATTGCTTCATGTCAGTGATATTGATGCCTAGAGCTTCCGACATACCCAAATACTTATAGGTTTCGGTTGGAGAGAGGGATCTCAGGTTTATGGAATCCGTGAGTTGGTTGCCCACGGATTCCACAACCTCCCCTCGCTTTACATGCATGGCCGCACATTTGTCCACACCAAACTCCATCCTGATGGCACTACTGAAGGTTTCAGTTACCTTCAGTAGCTCCATCAGTTGCAGATTGTTGGGGGCAAAAAGTTTCAGGTCATCCATGTAAAGTAGGTGAGATATTACCTGACCACCTCTCTTCAACCGATAGCCTAGACCTGAATTCTCCAGCAGTGTACTTAGAGGATTCAAGGCTAGGCAAAACCAAAGTGGAATCAAACTATCACCCTGGAATATACCTCGCTCGATCCTTACAGGTTCGCTATTCCTCTGGGTTTGTCGACATCCTGGATAGCGAAGGACCGTACTCCATTGCCTCATACACGATATCAGGAAGGTGCGTAGTGTTGTATCAATTTTATACAATTCCAGCACCCTCATGAGCCATGTATGAGGAACAGAGTCATAGGCCTTCTTATAATCTATCCAACATGTCGACAGATCCTTTCGGGAACGTCGAACCTGTTGGCTAATGGTCATATCGATGAGGAGTAGCTCCTTAGTACCGCGGGACCCATTCCTACATCCATTTTGAGAGGCAGACATGATAGCGTTATTATCTACATGATGGTTAATCTTTGCTCTCAAGATGGATGTAAGAACCTTATAGACTGTCGGCAAACACGTAATCGGTCTATAGTTTTTGGGTTCCGCGGTGCTACCAGATTTGTGGAGCAGGTGGGTAACTCCTGTTGTAAGAAACTCGGGTAGCGAGCCAGACTCCAAGGCGGTCTGATACTGAGATGCCAAACGAGCGTGCGATCTTTGAAACCACTTTATCCAAAAGTTGTGCAGTCCGTCCGGCCCTGGAGATTTCCAATTAGGCAACGGACGGACTGCACGGGCCACATCTTGGGGGCTAATTGTAATTGCCCCCATTTCTGGGATCGGTTCGCATGCTCGTTCGACCTCTCGAGTCCAACCACCTTCAGTATGACTGACAGGCACCGACCAGATGTTACGCCAGAACGAAATCATGGCGTCATCATCCGGAAGGCGCGTGTCAGCCACACCTTGGTCCGGCTGCTCCCAAGCTCTATATACCCACCTTTCATTACTCCGGAATGTGCGATTCTGGGTGTACCGCTCAACCCGCCGCTTATACCTTCGGATACGGTTTGCCCATGCGTACACCTTCTGCTTCAGGAAGTCGATGCGCTCTGTGACACAGGACATATAGTCTCGGGGGCTGATGTCAGTCCCCGAAAACGCCCGTCTCACAAAGCGCATCACTCGAGGGCGAGTGTTGCCCTCCCTGAAGCAGGTTAGTTTGCCGATGAGTACTCTGGCCCCACCAATACGACGCTCGATCCTGCACTGCCAGGCCGGCACAGCTGGTTTTGGTCGTGTAGCTACGTCACTGTTTGGAAATTTGACGTGAGCTACACGACATGCCGCTACAGCCGCGCAGTACATTATCGAGTGTGTATCAGTGAGATCTTCGCAGTCATCAAAATAGTTTGACAACTGCGAATCCAGAGCAGCCACCAGCGCCTTATTCTTATTACACATGGGCAAACGAGGTAATCGCGGCCTAAGTTTAAGCGGCATGTTGCGATACTCCCGAATAGCACACTCCAAAGCACTCCTCAATTATTATTATTATTATATTCTTTATTGTACACCACATAAGAAAAAAAATACACATTTACAAAAGTAAGTGTACAATGGCCGGTCTTCATTTCAGGAATATGGTACCAATTAAAATGATAATACTGCTGTGTGAGGCCCACATTCAGTTCAATAATGTAGAATCGATGTTCATTAGAATGCAATCTGCTCATGATAATGTTATTAGCGTGGCCTATACTGAAATAATGCCATATGCAGTCTAATCAAAAATAGATTTTCCGGTTCAATATTAAGTTGATGATACAGAATTTGTTAGACCAAATTGGGTTTTCAAAAAAGCATTACTACTAATAAGAGTTTCTTCTCTTAAGTCTCAGAAAAGAAAGCTAACGAATGAGGTAGAAATAATAAATATTAAAATCCGGACAAGTCCTGGGGGTATTTTCGTCAAGAGTGAAAAGGTTACTTCTAGGCAAGCCTGTTACACTACATCTAAAAACCATCAGCCCCTCTAGCTAAGTTTTTGTCAAACGCCTGGAGTGGGCCACGCCTCCGATTCCTTTGTTCTGACCACGTGACTGAGCGTTCAGATGACGTCAGAACAAAGGAATCGGAGTCGTGGCCTAGTCGAGGCGTTTGACGCAAACGAAACGATCGTAACTTGGCTAGGGGGGCAGATAAGATACTCGTAGATAGTGGTGGATCGCGAGCCTGGCAATAATCACATCACACTAATATTACAAAGGCGAAAGTTATTCAGTGTGTTTGTATGTTTGTTACTTCTTCACGCTTGAACGGCTGAATAGAATTGGATGCGGATAGATCATGTCCTGGAATAGTACATAATACTTTTTAGCTCAGAAGTATGTTCTTGGGACAATTATCTACTTTCACGTGGGTGAAACCACAGACAGTAGATAGTAATTTGAAAAAAAAGCAGTACCTACCTATTTTTGACAAAAGCTGTTTTTTTTTTAGTTCTATTGAAACGAATAGTACGTAGGTCATTTTGATACCATGTTAAAAATTCTGTTAAAAAAATTATCAAATAGCCTCGAACAGCTTTATTCTCACTACGCATATCAATAGGAAATGTACTTACCTATTATTATTGGTCCAGGTACACAGTATCAAATGTACTGCTTGAATATTAATAGATTGAATACGTGTGGAATGTCATGGGAACAATAGAAAGCCCTTGTCATGTCAGTCATGAACTAGTGTGATGCTGTCAGTCACACTAACACCGCTATTGGTACCTACTATATAAGATACATTTTTCAAGTGGGTACGTTAATAGTCACATCCAAAACTATGACAAACATTTTTGGATTTTATGAAAAACCAAAATTCCTAGCGATAATTGGTGTGTTTTTTTTTTCCAAAATCAACAAGTTCAATTCTTTTTGGGATATAAATTTTTACTCTTTTAGTTTTCATCAAAATTAGACCCATAATTGAATTTGGTCAATCTTAAGTGCGTTATTAATTTCATTATGGCAGCTCTCAAAATGGTTTCAGAATATATAGTAATAAAATCGGAATATCTAGTTCGGCAGAACAAAAAATTCGAAGATGAGATGACGGATGAGAACAACCTATTCATTCTCATAGTGAGAAACCGGTATCCTAACAAGAGAGCAAATTAAATAAGGCGGATTGTGTTATGCTAAAGCAGTTTATGAAAATGACTTTTCAAGTCATAAACCTCATAGTCGATTTAATGGCACTTTACACCAAAATGCAAGTAGAAGGACCTAAATGCATAAAATAGGTATAATGTGGGTAATAAGAGGGGAAATCCGGCCGGGTCGCGGGTAGCTTGCCCCCAATCCGTTATCTACGTCGGACATTGGCGCGGAGCCAACCAGGAATCTGCTGCCATTGTGTATTCTGTAATTATTATACGTTATACACTATGTAGAAATTAAAACAATAGCTGTGGAAAGAATAGAACTCAAACTAGAATCATTTATGTCTAGTAAAGATTCGCCTATGCTGCACAACTGCTTCGGGTGTAATGTTGTCAGTCAAAACGTCGAGATTTTAGATATATATCTAAGCCATAATTGCTCTAGATAATAATAATGGGTGATGGTTAAAATCGTATCAAAATCTATTGTAAAGTTTTGAAGACCTAAGTAGTCACACAGACAGACACAAAATGCACTTGTTCTGTAGTTTTATATGTTTTGATAGTAGATATTAATTGTAGATAAATCATTTTTATGCACTCCTAATTTATCAAGGAGCCGGAATCAGCGAGAAAGTTGATGTTAGTTGCCGATAGCTAAACGGCAATACGAACATACATGAGAAGAGATTACAACTCAAATACGAAATTATATATTCAATCAAGTAAGATGTGGAACGGCTCCAAGGATCCACTCTCAAAATATGTCAACAAGACATAAATTAATACAACACTGTAATAGCAAGACGTAAAATCCTGTCTGAATATCTGGAATCTTTGGCAAAATTTCAAAAGGAGGATTTTAAGCAATACCAGATATTGCGAGAAGAGATACCTATTCCTTTTAACTACAGATTTCTAATCCTTTAGCGGTCTCTGCCCGGGTCTGAGCATTTTGGTGTACCACATACCTATTTCAAGATTAGATTTGTGTGTAGAGCTGAATTACAGGTCTTTCTATTTTCATTTTGCCAGTATTCAGTATATAGAATTTCGAAACCGTTTGAATTTAAAATAGGTATATCCAAAAATAAATCCAAAGGCTAAATCTAGTAGAATAGTGTTGACAGGTAGACGAGCGGCACTGGACGCGTGTGCACGCCACGCTGCCTGCCGCCCCCTACTGCCGCCGAGGGCGTAAAGCAATTTGTGCATTATTCCTATCTGGCCCGCAGCCAACCCCACTACGTGTCCCAACTTTTGACTATCCTACTATTTATTGCTATTCCACCGTTCCGCGAATAACGAAGAGACAAGTTGTTTATGCATAAGTCAACCTTTATGCATTCGAAGGAGTTTTAGAACCTGTGAAAACTGGCAGTTTTTACAAAAAATACCTAAACAGGCTGTCACTTTGACATTATGGACAAGTCGTCGTATCTATTTATGAGTAAAAGAAAAAGGCTAAAATTTTCATTCCGAGCAATGGATAAAAACTCTACTACCGACAGTAATATATCACTAGATAGCTTGGAATCAAATATTAAACGAAAACCATCTTCAAAAGGAGTTTCGGATGAAAATGTTGCTACAATACTTGTGCCTTTTTATGAAAAAGACGTGCTCATAAAGGTGCCAAAAGACAAAAAACGAAAGCAAAATAATTCAGGTAACAAACATCAAGCACATGAAAGACTGAAGAGAGAGCTGCTGCAATCTACCGGTTATCTAGTAAATAAAGAAAAAGAGCGAAAACCAAAACAGACCACTTATCTGGAGATGTTTCGCAAGCAGTTTGCGCCTACTCATGTACTCGTAGATCAAAAGAAGGATAGGAATGAAATACGGTCAATATCACCAGAGTTTGGTGATACTGAAAGAGAAAGTATCGGCGAAGACTCTAGCCAACCTGTACCAGACTTTTACAACAGCGAGCCTTATAACGAAATTTATTATGAAAAACTTTTATGTCGTGATTTAGATCGCTATTTGGATAACTCATATGAAGAGGACCGCGAAGAGGAATTGAATTTGGAATTTACGGAAAATTTGACAAATAAATCGGTCGAGATTCGTGATCCAAGCCCTGAAAATCTTAAGAGTGTTTCAGAAGTAACAAATTCCCGACGCCATACTAGACGAGCGACCGTAGAACCTATACAAACTGTAAAACTAGGTGGTTTAGGACCAGACATGGAACAGATCAAACCAAGACTAGAAAGAGCCAGGAGCTTACAAAGATATTCAGAAAAAGTAAGGATGGAGAATCGTCTAAAGATATATAAAAAAACATATCAAGCTGAAATCGACAAAAAAGTTGAACGTATATCATCAGGCAAGCGAACCAGAGAACCAGTGAAGGAACCATCTAATAAAGAAAACAAAGAAGAAGAACGTCCATCTTATTTACTCAATAAATCGACCAAAGAGAAGACTACCAAAGCTGCCTACAACCCGTATTGTAAATCAAAATCTGCTGACGTGCAAAGAAATAGAGAGAGAAACGCGGAGAAAGAACAACGGCAAAAGCAGTCAGCATCAAAGAAGGAAAATGTAAATCAGAAGGCAGAACATAAACAAAAGGTCGAAAACAACTCTGAAGTTAAGTTGCAGAGGAAAAGTAAGGAGAGGACAAAATCCAGTTCTATAAGCAAGGGTATTAATACGGAGTCGGAGTCTGAAATTCCTCCAGTACAAATAAGTTTCATGGTGAACGTGGGAGGACTGCGTCAGACCAGCGCTTTAAAAACATTGGAGGAGAAGCACCGAATGTACCAAGAACAAGTGAAAGCCTTCATGGAAAATAATAATGGCATGTAATTTGTCAACATATTATGACATATTAACAAAACAATACCCGAGTACAGGTGTTGGTATTGTTTGGTGTTAGTAATGTTTTTGATTATTGAAATATTTTAATAGAGTTGTGTAAATTTTTAATAAACGTTGATATCTGTAAGTTTTTGTCTTTAATAATGTAATCGTCTTCGTAAAGTAGTTTAAAAAAAAACTTTCTATAGCTTCCATAAAGTCTTAATTCAAAACTCCTAGCGAGGTCTAGCAATTCCTATTTGCCTTCTGGCTAAGTAGGTATCTCATAAAAATCAATATAGTTATCCTACCTACTTTTGAAAATTGTTTTACCAGAATTAATATTTAAGAAAATTTATAATTAAAGAGTACGTCAAATATTTATTTATTATATAAAAGCATCAGGTTCTCATCAATATGACTTGTAGAATAGTGGTATTCACACATTTCGGAGCTGAGATTAGATCATGTCGGAGATAGACTGGTTGATTGACGTGTGGAGACAAGTGAAAGCACACGGAGACGCTCGTGCCGTCGAGACGAGACTGGCGCTGGGCTATTTCACCACATAATTAATTTAAGTACTCCAGTTTTTTGTTTTGATAGCACGTTAGAAATTACTGTTAAAATGAGGTAAATTTCGTATCGTGCAACAAAATTGAAAATGATTGCAAGATTGGTCATCGGTAAGTCTTGAAATTCCAAAAAAAATGTTGTAGACCGTAAACATTTTTTAGAAAATAAAGAACTAAACTAATGACACTCTTTCTCGGAATACGTAAAAGGTCTAATAAATTTGAGGCTATTCAAGAACTAATAGAAGTTAATCATTACCCTCAAGCCATTAGTCACGCGTCAAGGATGCCTGAGGCCCTACCACAAGATCTTAATGCGATCTATTTGACGACAATAAGACCCCTAAGGCTTTATCATGACGTGTCAAAATGTCAAGCGTGCCAGCAAAAAAGAAGGATGGAACTATACACCCAACATGGCTCCATCCCTTTAACAGTTCAGTTTAGATCGCCTGATCCCATCTCTAACTGCGGTACCGGACATAATAACAAGTATAAATATTAGCCATCGCATCTTAATAATGCATGAATGAATTCCGGTTTGGTAGAGAAAGTCGCAGGCGCACTTGAACGTCTCAAAACGACCGTGTCGACTTCATAAAGTGTATTACTGCAATTAAGTTACCGCACAAGTGTTATAGTATTACAGATATTACGGTAAAAGTAGGCAGGCTTTAGGTAAACTCTTACAGCTAGCTCTTCATAAAAATTTCTGAATTGCTTAGATTATAAAACTAGCCAATATGCTTTAAGAATCTGTTGAAAAGATAGTAAATAGTTTAGACATTTTTATGAGTAAGGTTGTTAAGATGCAAGCGCCTAACTCAATGCAGTAGTCAGAGGTAAAACTATTTGTTATTGATATTGAGTTAACGCAGGCTTACAAATATTCTACTGGATGAAATATATTGTACGATTAGTCTTCTGTCAGTGGTTTCGCCTGCGTGAAAGTTGAAAATTATCTAGAGGGGACATACTCTTGGAATAAAAAAGTATTCTATATCCAATTTCGGGATATGGTCTAATAAATGTACCAAATAGCGTTCATATCCGTTCAATCGTTTGAGCATGAAGGAGCAACAAATATATTCACACATATAGAGAGAGAGACCAAAAAAAAGATGGATGGATTGTGTGAGAAGTGATATGAAAGAAAAGGGTGTTAGTGATAGCCACAGATATATCAAACCATCTTATAATAAATATTAGTGTAATCATTAAAGAATTAGTGAAGTTTTAAACAGTTGCTCGACCTGCTCTTTATGAGGTAAGAATTTTTTTTTCTACAGCAAAAGAACTGGATAATATCCCAAATACCTATTTCTATAAGCTGAAAAAGTCTATGATCAATATCTCATTTAATCTCTAGTTCTCTACTACAAAATATAACCTTCAAATCCAGCTGACTCGAGGTTTTTTAGAGTGAAAGAAATCCCATTAAAAGTAGAGGTTACCTTACACCTGGCGGTCGGAGACAATCGCAGGTATTACTTAAACGGATTGGTTCTGCAATCCTTTTACCACCCTCAAGATCGAGCTAAAAAATCTAGGTCAAAAGACACTACTTTTACTGTCCTTGGTGTCTTTGATATACATTTCAGATCGTTTAATTTTAACCGAAATATGCCCCACATATGTATGCAAGTTTACAAACTCGTTGTGGGTCATTATCATTTAAACTGCATTCAATGTTGATGTTAAAATTTTACGATTATTTCGTATGTTATTAATTGATCGCATAAATCACAAGTTTTGCACTATGAGTCACTATAGGTTCTAAATCAAGTGGTTACACTGCCTGGTGACATTGTCGACGACTGGACACTTACAAGTCTTGTCTCATAACTAAATATGGGGTACCTTAGGCTGTGCATACACAATATGGAATGTTACGAAATATCAGATAAGTTGACTTAAACCAGAGAAACAATGAACATGAATTTCGTATCAGATGACATAGCCTTAGAGGGCAATGTGGGCATCCACGGTCGTCGTTGTCGAAACATACGAAGATGTAGATGTGTAACATCCCTTACGCAACTCGGGGCTATGTCGATACGGTTTTTGAGTTTTCCATTGTGTAGAGAAAGTAGAGCATGTAGATAATAGGAAATTATGCTAATGTTTTTATATTTTAATGATTTAATATAAAATGACCGCCAGAGCATTATGCAAACATCGTCATAATATACTGCTTAGCTTAATTATTTACTCATGGTTCGTCGGCAATGCTAATTTAATTTTTTTGGTGTGTTACAAAGTTTTTATATTACAACAAAATGCGGATGGGACTTGAAGTCATAGTTAGATAAGTAAGTATGCTAAACGTTAAAATAATATCTTTAAACTGTAGCAATATCTCATCTTGGATAGATTTATTCAGCAATTCCGAACAAATATATATGTGATAACTACAGTTGTGAAATATCATATCAATATTAAATAGTTGTCAAAGTATATTACGAGTAATCCTAAATGATAAATGATATTTATTTTGCAAATAGGTTTTTTAAAAACACTTTAATAGATGAGGCCGGTGATTCCTAGCCGAGCCCTGAGAAGAAACATCAAAACAAACTCAGGGGTCAAAGTCTTTTTTAAAGTCCATACAGTAGGTAAACATGTAATGGTCAAATCATATGAGAACCATGCAGATTAGTGTCTGAGATGGTCTTTTGAGAAAAGAATCACACATATTTGAGTGAATCTATCCAGTAAATGCAAGTATTTGTCAGTATTCATATAGCTAAACTTAGGACTACTAAGGAGCTCAATGATTTGACCAACAATACCAAGGAAAGAACATTTGGTGATGATGGTGGTATTGTTAGAAATTGAAGTTCTACTTACAAACAGTACTCGTAACCCAGGATCTCCCCAGTACGGATTCCAGTTTCTCACAAAAGATCTTCTTACTTATTTATAACCCGCTTCTGCCAGCAGCTTCACCCGCGTGGAAGTAGGTTTCTCCATACAAACTTTAGACCCCCGTATCATCTCCTTATGGAAAAAAAAGGAAATATTGTGCCAAATTACACGCTCTTAATCCCACTAGTTTCGGCTATCCGTTGGTATGTCAGTCAGTCAGCTTCTTCTTTTATATACATGTCGTGGCCAGATCATAGAAATTGATCACTTCATGATATGGCCAACTAAAACTGGCCAGATCGTTAAACGTTAACATTCGATGATATGTCGATCTTCGTTTGGCCATATCATTGATATAAGATTTCTATGATAATGAAAAGTCTAAAGAAAGTAGGCCAAACGAGGATTGACATATCATCAAAGTTTAACGTTTAAAACGATCTGTCCAGTTTAACTTGGCCATATCATGAAGTGATCAATTTCTATGATCTGGCCACGACATATATATATATAAATTACTCAGTTAAACCAGCCATTGTGAAGAGAAAACATTTTTTTTAAATTATTATTTAAAAAAATACCTACTTAAAATATGGTTAAGGATCACTACCTCTCCTCTTGAACGTCATTAAGTATATGTTGTATATTTTTTATAGTCTTGTATTCTATGTATTTTGTTACTTTTGTATTGTATATATATAAATAGTAGGTACCTACACCATGAACTACCTGCGTATCTTTTTCTCGTTCTCTGTGAAATCCATACTACAGCTGATCTAAATAGGTACAGAGACAAAACTTAGTCTATTATTGCATGGCTAGAAAATAGCTATTTATAGGTATTTATTAGCCATTGGTTATTTCCCGCGGATATTGTGAGGTGTATAGTTACTAAATAGTAACTGCAGAGTGCAATGCGGGAAATGAATTGTTATGGTGTGTGCAAATGTGCTGTGGAATGCACTGTGATTGGCTAATTTGTAACACGTTCCTAATTTTGAATGGCCTGTTGGTCTAGTGGTTAGTGGCCCTGACTGCTATGCCGTAAGTTCGATTCTCACCTTAGACAAATGTTTGTGTAATGAGCACGATCATTTGTTCTGTGTCTGAGCATAATCTATCTATAATATGTATGTATTTAGAAATATATAAGTATGTTTACCAGTTACTCATAGCACAAGCTCTGCTTTGTTTTATTAAAATAAATTAAAATACGAACGTTACTTGTTCAGCATTTTTTTTTAAGTTAATAAAATCATCCAATGGCAAATCCTGCTCTTGGGCGGAACGCGAAATAGTGTGAGAAATTTACTGACTAAAAACCCCACTCCCGTTCCTTCTTTGCCTTCATCCTAGGGCCCTGGGTTTCACTTTCACACAACACTCCATCTTTTACAAATTTTTAATATTAGTGTTTGTTAGTGTGCTACGGTATCTATTGTTCGAAAGAATTACCTCGGACCTGGAATGCAAAGGGCAATTGAAGGAACAAGGTGGGTTTTAGTTAGTACAAGTCTGAGTCTCCTTCTCACTCCACCTAGATCGGAAAGAGTTTTTTTTATGATTTTCCTAAGTAAAAAAAGGTTGGTGTATTAGAACCATATTTATCAAGTATTTTATAATTTCAATTCTTCATAAAGTACTAAAATATCCTTTATGCTTAATGTTAAGCTGTTTTTATTTCGTAAGCATTTTAAAAGCTTATTTAGAAGATCATAGTACTTTGGTAATACTCCTAGGTCCTTGTTAAAGTAACCCTTACGTATGGCAGATTGTTTGTTTTATTAAATTAAGTTACCTATTTTTTAAGTGTTTGGCGTTTGTTTTTTATAAAATTACTAGCTGACCCAGCGAACTTCGTACCGCCTCATAGTTAGGATTACGCCATCTACTGGCATTATGAGAACAGCATAATTCATTTTATAATGACATTTTAATTAGAGATGGCGTTGTATTCGGTTTTTTTTTCGTTTTTTTTTCCTTTTTTCTCACCGTTTAAACCTTCCCTGGACTATGACGAATATTTCAAGACCAAAATTAGCCAAATCGGTCCAGCCGTTCTCGAGTTTTAGCGAGACTAACGAACAGCTATTTATTTTTATATTTATAGAAGATGTAAAAAAAACTAAAATTATAATATTTTTAGTATTTTATAGTCGTACCAATCACGTTTACTTTTTACATCGAACTTCTTGATAAAAATAGTTTTATAGTTAAAAGCTCGTATTATCCTCAAATTTTATGTAAAGTTAGATAACATTAATTGATATTTTATTCAATAACACACAAATAATCTCAAAGATATAAAAAGCTTTTATATTATCATTGTTAATTATGTACAATAATTAAGCAGAAAAAAACATCGTGAAAATGTCAGTATCAAGGAAACACCATCGTAAGCATGTGATACGGTATCGATCTCAGAACTGCCACCCTAGCCAAGTTACAATCGTTTCGTTCGCGCCGAACGCCTCGAGTAGGCCACGCTTCCGATTCCTTTGTTCTCTGGAATCCTGGAATCGAAGGCGTGGCCTGCTCGAGGCATTCGCCGTGAACGATACAATTGTAACTTGGCTAGGAGGGCTGGTTGATTACGAATATATAAAAATTGACCACCTGACCGTACCTACATTTGTCGCAATCATAGATGTATTCCCTTATCCGTTCTTTGACTCTCATATCATAGTCCGATGGGCCAGCAACCCAACACGATCGTCACAATATCATCTTGTCAACATCGAAACTCAAGTCTTGTCAGCCACTGAGGAACTCCAAACAGAAGAACAAAATTACACTTAACCTGGGAATCGAAACTAGGGCCACATTCGGTAGAAGACTAACGGGGCAGCTATAAAAAAAAACATCGTTAAAAATGTCAACTTCCCGGAAACGCCATTGTTAACATCACTGTCGTGAAACTCCGTGATTCGGCATCGGTACCGGTACCGAGCACGCAAAGAGGACAATGCCGAGTAATCTATTCTCGTTTAAATGCAGTCCAATTTGACTCAACCGACTTTAGACGTTCGGATTTTCTGGAAAGTCATTACGCTGGTAGGTGCTTCGAGCCGGATCGATATCTGGTCGTAACTAGAACCAACGATCAAATGCTAGACGAACTAAAGTTAGACATATGCTTGTACAGTCTTATCAGTTAGTGCTACAGCTTATTCTACATTAGTATTTACTAGCTTTAAAATAAGAAGGAACAGGAGTGGGTTTTTTGTCAGTAAAGGTCTGACACTATCACGCTCCACCCAAGAGCGAGAGATGTCATTTGATGATTTTCCCACCGAAAAAAAATATATATATTAACTTAAATATTAGTGTAGAGAAATAATATACTTAAAATGAGTATGGTTACCTAAATGTTAAATTCAATGAATTGTTTGCAAATAACAATATGTTTTTCTTTTGTTTCATACGTAGTTTTATGTAAATTTATTTTTATCGATCTGAGTCTGATTCAGTTTCAATACATAAAAGCAAAAAATTGCCTTGTGAAAATGTAAAACGGTAGTCCAAAATAAAACAACAGGTAACATTTTATCTGCAACACAACTCGCATATTGGGTCGCGTGCAAAACTGTGTGATTGCTAAAACCGCTGTGCCAGTGATTCTATTTGAAATATATGGAAAAAAATATTTGCTGTATGGCTACCGTTTTTTAAATCTTTCATTATCTATATTGATGTAATTAAATAAAGTTCCTGTCGTAATTCCAGGGTAACTGACTTCGCTCAACTTTGGTCCTTAATCATAATGGAATATGGAACTTCGTTTAATGTAATATCGTTTTTTTTTTTTTAAATAAAAGTGTTATCCTGTATAACTTTTTTTTCTTAATATTTACAGTTTTTACATATTCAAAATACACTTAACTATCATTATAAATATATATAATATACCCTAAATAATAAAAATCCTTTAGAACTAACTGAAAGTAATCAAAATTATGGCTTCGAAAAACTATAAAATATGTGTACCTAAGAAACGTAAAAATATATAAATCAAAAACAAAATACACTCGTGCAAATGTAGGTAATATTGTGGGTTTAAATAACCATTTTTAGAAGAGTTCAAACTACAAAAAGCAATTTAATTGTAGCGATGTAAATCAATTAAATCCCCAGAACCAGTTAAATGACAAATTACCTAATCCACAGAGAGTGGAAGATAAACTAATTAATTCATTTAATTCGACATACCTAACGGTTTAGGAAGAAATAAACAAGTTAAGAGTTAAAGTGATGATTTTTATGATATCCACAATTTGTCATTGATGCAAATTGTATTTAAAAAAAAAACTCCTCATGGGTTCCATTCGTGCGTATAAGTAGAAGATAATTAATAAAGTAATTAATTAATGAGTATTTATTTTTTAATGATTAAACACAAGGTCATTGTTTGACGTAAAATAACCTGCCGGTAATATGAACTTGAAAACCGTTTTATACACTTTTTTATATTTACCACGGTGGACGAACCTACTTACTAATTTTACGATGTATCATCAAATTTTTAGATCCATTCCTGCATTAATTTACATTCATTTCGAGTAAAATATTTTGAAGTTTGAAGTCTGAAGCGCATTATAAGTATGCTCAAAGCATTGTAACACGCCAGTGTGTTACTTTGTTAGTACAATTAACATACTAGTTCTAATAGATTTGTTAACAACAGGACATGTCGTATGGCCCATATACATACCCCCATTGACTTCTGATAAAGACGTCCTAATCTGGCTAAACTTAAAGCCTGTGCAGACAACGATGTGTCTTTGTGTATCTCGTCTGTGCATTGACGACGAAAAGCACTGTTATAGGCTTCGGAAATTACGTTTAAATAAGTGCGTCGAATATGCAAGAATTAAGATGTGTACATAGGCCTTTATTGCTTACTAAACCTAAACCAGGATGAAAAAAATTGCAAAACAATGAATGAAAGAAAAAATGTTATGCCTCTTGCAACTTACTTTAAACTAAAAATATAGATATAAATAGTGTGAGTCGGACTCGCGCACTCAGGGTTCCGGACAAACAAACTATGAAAACAGTTCAATTCTTGAATTGAGTTACGAAGATTTTTCCGAATCACATTTTTTTTTTTGTGATTTAACTACGAATTTACAGTTTTCAGATTTTTTCCTGTATTTGTGATATAAGAACTTGCTTCATGCCAAATTTCAGGAAGGTCTACGGGAAGTACCTTATGAATTTTGACTCGATACCTCCACGCATTCCTGAGATAAAGGGAATTGACAGACAGACAGACGGACGGACAACAAAGTGATCCGTGTATAAGGTTCCGTTTTTTCCTTTTGAGGTACGAACCCTAAAAATACGAGTCTTTGCATAGCCTGAAAGGTATTTAACTCAGCATTTGTTTTTAGGAAGATTACCAAGTCTCTACTAATATTATAAAGAGAAAAGATTCGTATTTTAGGATTTTTATTTGTAATAAATAAACTTCTACCGAACGACCGATTTTCAAAATTATTTTACCTATATTTTCAAATTCATGCGGGCAAAGCCGCTGGCAAAAGCTATTAACTAATAGTTATACTGGAGCGGGGTTGGAGTATCAAACTTTTACTGGCTAAAACACATCAGCAATCATTAAAAAAAAATAGAAATATATAAGTATATTTATCAGTTGTCTAGTACTCATAACGCAAGCTCTGCTTAGCTTGGGACTAGACGGCGTCGTGTGATAGTTATGGAATATTAATATTATGATTCAATTTGATGAGATTCAGATTCAGATTAAGATATTTTTAGACATACCCTTTGAAAATCAGCGCTGTGGCTCTGTTCAGTACATGAGCCCCAGCATTTTGCTGAGCGCTGGCCGTTTTGCGCGGATGTGTCGCATAACTCACTCTTTTGTATAGATTTGTTATAATATTACATTTATTTTTTCAGTTGCGTGCTATGTTTGTGGTAAATAAACTCTTTTCCTTTCTTTTCTTCTTTCCTTTGCGTTCCAAGGCCACGGTAACTCTTTTAGAATAATCCCGCATAACTCAGAATATACTGCGATATTTTAAAACAATAAATAACGCAAGAAAACGATGACAATTTCCTTCTAACAATAGAAACATAAAAACCACAAAACAAGCATCCGCTCTTGTACGTTGTCTGTCGACATCTTAACGTCACATCGTGCACCTGGACTTGACCGAAATATAAACGCTATGTCCATGCTGTTAAGTAATATCATGTTATGCCGCAAACATTACCACAGATTATCGAAGTTAGTTCGTGTTACGTGATTTCACTGCTGCCTAGGAAATAGAAAATAGTTACTGGTTTACGAGCTAACAAGTCTTAGAAAAGTTGTAGTTTCATTGTTATATTCTTCTCATGCCACTTTGCGTCTTCTGACATCTTCTCTCAGGGGCGCCGACTGCGTGGGTGCTTGAGGGCTCGAGCACCCATGAAAAATAAACAGTGGATGCCGAGAATAGACATCACGAAACAGATCAGTAATCCCCTTTACGTTTTACGGTTACGTATAAATTATAATATTTCTTGATAATCAAAACTAGTTTCATTTTTACATAATGGTTTCATTTTACATTTTTATCAAACATAATTAGTAATTAAGTCCGCAGTATGTAAGTATGACATTTATATATTTGTCGATCGATCAGTGTGCATTTCGCACCCATGAGCACCCATGAGGTTTTCTAAAAGCCGGCGCCCCTGTCTTCTCTCATTCATAGTTATATTCCCTGTATATGCGAAGTAAAATCTCTGTCTGTTCACGTTTTCATGCAGAAAACGCTGAATCAATTTTGATGAATTTTGGTATTGTAGATTTTCATTTTAAGAATAGTCTCGAACACAGAGAACAGAGAGGTTCTCTTGGGATAATTTCCGATGTTCACGTATAGTCTTTTCACCTTAGGCTATAAAAACGGATCAACCTACGAATGAAAGATAAGAAGCAGTACCTTCTAAAAGTTGCGCATGTTAAATATTCACAGTAAAAGGTCGCAAAAATTCCGAGATTCAAATTTTAAAAAGACTGAACTAGCAGCCGAAACCGCTAGCTAGATGCGAGTAAAAACTTAAAACAGCTTGAACATTGAGTAAAACATAAGGTAATGGCTATTTCAGCATTTAGCATTTCCGGGTTTTGAACCGCACTCATCATTTTGTTAGTATTGATTAAATCCCGTTTATTTATTTTTTAAGTAATCTATTTAATTGTATATTTTTTAATTATACTTCAGCTTTGCAAAATCAATTGCTATTGACGGTCAGAACGGTTTTTCCAGTGCCTATAAAAATGCAAAAAAGCTTCAGTGCCTCGAATTTGAATATCAGGATTCTGTTTCCTCAATTCTGTACGTGTTACGTCATAGTAAAGAATGTAACCAATAATAGGCATAGCCGATAAGGCTCGTGAGAACATACCGAAATTGAGAATAGATAGTAACGATTTAGAGAATGTCTTCGATTTATAGTTAGGACTTTAGAAGATTGTGCACGCTACAGTGTTCGCTCTAGTTACAGTGTTACACAACTGTGCGTCTGAATTTCTTCCTACTACAGTAAATTGCTTCGGTTTACTTTATACCCGTGTTATATCCTAACATTCCATTAGTTATTCCTAATAGGTTGCACGATCTGTCAGTTTATAACTAATAATAATTATTATAAGCATCCCGTGTAGCTATTACTAAAGTACTTACCGTTATTTATAACTTGCTTTTAAGTAGTACCTCCTTAGTAAAATTTAAGCTTCCTTAGCAAATAATCTTCATAATTAAATGTAGTTTATTTTACATTCGTGATGACTAGATCTGTTTACTGTGGGATTTGAGGATGCCCTTTTAATTTAGTTTTAGTTTATGGGCTATAGAAGCGGGATACGACTCTTGATCTCTATCAGGTGACACTTCGTTACCGTAGCAATGGATCTATGGCCGATTTCTATAATTTAACATGGGAATCAAAATGTATATGTATGTATGTGTCACATTTATGTTTGTCTGTATGTAATGCTGTGTGTATGTAATCGTAATTTTTGTAAACAGAAAATGGCTTCGTTATGAATATGTGTACGTCTTAATTTGACTAAAGTTCATCTTCCTATATTCGAAATCAATTGTTGTGCAAATCGTAATGGTGCGTGGAAATTAACAAATCAATCATCGAAACATGATTGATTACTATGATGATCTGACATAATTGCAAATAAGTATTATGTGAGATTATATTCAAAGAAATAAATTGAGTAATAAGTTAGGTGTTGACCATAAAATAGGGGATGAGTGACCAAATAGTTTGTACCCAAACCCCAGTTCGAATAAATTAAATAAAAAAAATTTAGTGTGGGACGCTATTTGCGTCGATGCTCTTGCGTCATTCCATCTTTCTTACTCATAGTATACTGTTCTGGTGCTGCCGCTGGACCTGAGGAGAACCTCAAGTGGTGAAAATATTGAGTAGGAAATATTAACCTTGTTTGGCAGGTCTATTTTCGAACTATTTGAGGTTAAAACTCTCGGATCGAGAGGTCTGAGTGCTTGCAAATTGTAAAAAGACTCTGTGACCCAAAGGCTGACTTTTATGTTAGACAGAGGACCAGCATTGGGATAAAGCGTGGCCATACCGCCCGTCTCCAAGGTACTTTACCTGTCAACAACGATATGGAAAAGTTTTACGACGCCATATTTTAATTAGTTTTTGTTAGTTTTATTAGCAGGAGAACCAAGGTCGCCGACATAGCCCGAAGAATCGCCAAACATAAGTGGCAGTGGGCAGAGCACATTGCTCGTAGAACGGATGGTCGATGGGGCCGAAAGGTTCTAGTGTCGACCGCGCACCGGAAAACGCAGCGTTGGAAGGCCTCCCCATGCAACCTATTTAGGTTGCAAGAATGTTAGAAAGAGTTACCTTAGCTTTAGAATGCAAAGGGTAACTGAAGGAACACAGGTGGGTTTTAGTCAGTAAAAGTCTGACACGCTCCATGTAGAATGTAATGTGGAAAAGGGAGATGTTGTTTGATTGTTCGTCACCTTAAAAAAGGGTATATAATTATAGTTAGTTAAAGCATGTAACACACACAGGACCACAAGAACCGATCGTTTAGCGACACTTAGGGGAGGCCTATGTCCAACAGTGGACGGCTTTCAGCTGACATGATGATGATGATGAAATTATGTAAATATTCAATGTGAAGGAATTGTAAAATAAGTAACAAATTTTATAAATAAAAGAAAATATTGAATTCATCTCTATCCATTCCATTTCATTCCTTCCACAAAAGCTGCCATTACGCAAAAATCAAACAGAAACACATTTTCGCATCTATTAGGTAACCCCTTTCACTAAAGCCAAAAAAGAAAAGCACCTATCTACAAAAGTATCAATTTCACGTCTGTTTAAAACCAGATACCTAGACCGCACAACACCCGTCATAAAGACGGACGACAAAGGTTGCACATACAAATAAAAACAGGAATCGATATCAAATTGAAAATTGATGCACGAAATTGTAACATAAACCATTTAGCCGTAGTTTCCACGCAGCTGCATAATAATTTTACCGACACTTTTAGCTTGAAAAGCGAAATTCAAGCTTTAGACTCACAATTTAGGGTTTGAATTTGTTTGAATGGTGGTAGACAGTTGGTTAAAGCATTTTGCTTGGTCCACGTCATCGTCCAGTCACCGGGAACGGGTAACCAACGCTGTTATCTTTGGAGGTATCGCACATAGCTCCGTACTAGTGAACTAGGAAACAGTAAAGGTATGCATTCGTCTAAATGAGAGTTGTTACCAATTGCCTTTTAGGCTTTTATTTAACTTAAAATGTTTGTATGTTAGTTTATGTCAAATGTTGTGAATAAATAACTGACATTATGCATGTGCAGACATATTGAGTTCGTCATTCTAAATCCAAGATTAGTATTATTATTTAAAAGCTTGTTTGTGACCGGCCTGTTGGTTTAGTGGTCAGTGGCCCCGACTGCTATGGTCATGGGTTCGATTACCACCCAGGACAAATGTTTGTATGATGAGTACGATCATTTGTTCTGTTTCTAGGTGTAATTTATCTATAATATGTATGTATTTAGAAAAATCTATATATGTTTATCAGTTGTCTAGAACTCATATAGTACAAGCTCTGCTTAGTTTGGGACTAGATAGCGTTGTTTGAAAGTTGTGGAAATATATTATTATTATATATATTACAAAGTACACTGGTTTAATTTAAATAACCTGCTTTGTGACCAAAAGTGACCAAATGAGGTACACACCACACCATAGAGCTGCATGCATTTTCATGGCTGCGCAAACTGGCAGGTCCATGACGTCCCAGTGAGGCTGAGGTAGGTACGGGCCTTAATCACAACTTATCCGAAAGTGATGAAACTGGCCACTTTAAATATCAACTTATGTATTGCGAAATATCTATGTAAGTCATAAACATTATAGCAGTCTTCCGCTAGGGATTAAAGTGGTTATTAGAAAATATGGATTTAGGCCCAGTTTGAAAGGAAATCAGAAAAGATTAAGGTTTTGCCACAGTACTGCATTTATAACTAGGTTTTAATGCAGACATCTATTGCAGACGCAGAGGTGTCCAACATAGGTAGGCCATAAAATATGGTGTCGATTTAAAATAAAATTACGTTGTGTATTTTGTAGGTAGGTACTGGCCCGAGTATGTCAACTTCGCGGCCCCGTAACACCGATTTTCTTTTTGTAAAAAAAACATAGTAACTATTCTAGATTTATGTTTTGCTAGACCCTTCTATTATTTTATGAAACTTTCAAATATTTCCTTGACGTAATCCTGTAGATATAGGCACACGCTTGAAATTGTAAGTTAGGGTCAGATTCGTGTTTTCTTTTTATCGAGCTAACTAATTTATATCATGGTTTTGATTTCGGTTAGTCATGTGGATTAATATCCTAAGACAATAATGTGTGTGTGTGGATTAATATTCGAATCGTAAGTAAGAACCGATATAATAAATTAAGTTAAATTAGATTTAATGGTATAAAAATAAATATAACACAAAGGATGCCTTAGTTTCTGAGCTAGGTAAAAAGCTCAATTACGCAAGTCACTATCGTGTCCCATATGTAGGTATCGCATTTATACATAGAAATGACTAAAACTAAAAAAAAGTGCATAAAAAAAGCGAGAGCGATGTTGGAAGTAGGTGGCATAGGTACCAGAAGTTTTTAGTATAAGAATTTTTTAGTCTGCGATTATTATAGATATACCTCTTTGGAAATACCAAAGGATGACGATGACCACAGATCAAATAATATATATCTGTGACGATGCCCAATAATTTATTCGTATTTCTCCTACTATATATGGCGCCCACGTGAGTTCTCCCTGTTTTCTATATGATATCTACACATATGTAGGTATTCTTAGGGTGTCTTGGATTGATCAATTCTAATAATAAAAATCAGTAAAAGGGAGTGAGATGGACGCTCCACCCAGAGTGGAAGAAGTCATTTGAAGATTTCCCACCCCAAAAAAAGGGTCCCTAACATGTCCTACATTTCTCTGTAAAGCGCCCACGTGAGTTCTTCCTGTTTTCTATTTGATATCTACACATTATGTAAGTATTCTTAGGGTGTCTTGCATTGATCAATTCTAAGAAAAATCAGTAAAAGGCAGTGAGAGGGATGCTCCACCCAGAGTGGAAGAAGTCATTTGAAGATTTCCCACACCAAAAAAGGATCTCTGACATGTCCTACATTTCTCTGTATAGCGCCCATGTGAATTCTCCCTGCTATTTAAATGATACACATAGGCATTCTTAGGGCGTCTTGCATTAATCAATTCTAAGAAACTTGGCCAGTTAAGATCCGATCTCCTTACTGGAGATTGAATCTCTACAGTCTACTAGTTACTTAATGATAAATTAGAGCAGCTCCTGCAAGTAACTACCTAGATAGATAGCTACGTACTTGCAGGTACTTGCAGCCTCGATGTGAAAGTGGTTCAAGTCTAAACTGAGATACGCTTAAACTAATGCTAATGGTCTATTAATTAATTATATGGAGTAGTTCGCTTATTATATTTGCATAAGTTAAAGCTGCAGTTTAAAGATAGTAAGTAATTCTCATTTGCTGATCGAGGTGTCTATTTTTTAGAAAATTTTTAGGGTGTTGTACTTTTTTATTCAATTGTGACATTATATTGTTCGAAGGGGTCAGGAAGCTGAATCCATTATTAATATCCCAGTTACGAAGCGGAGACACCACACAACAACGGCTGGGCGATGCTTCTACCGCATAGCTTAGACATGATTTTAGAGAGTTAAGATGTATCTAGCCATAGAAGTAATATGATTAGAATTTCGGGGTGACAGCAATATGTTGACAGAGTCCTCTTAAATACAGATTTTAAAAAATCTAGTATCAATAGCAAAACTTTGCCAAGTTACAATCGTATCATTCGCGCCGAACGCCTCGAGTAGGCCACGCCTCCGATTCCTTTGTTCTGACATCATCTCAACGCTCAGTCATGTGGTCAACGTCAACGAAACGATTGTAATTGGCTAGGGGGGCTGTTATTTTAGGTCTTAGACGAAAGTTATTAGGTATCTAATAGAAATGATGTTACATTTGACGGACTATGATTATCATTTATATTTTTGTTTTTATTAAAAACCTCTAGGAATTACTCTTGTATCTTGGGTGTGTTCATATTTGTGAACAAACAAACTTAAATGCACAAAACACCGAGACTGGACCCACCATCTGTAGGCCATAGAAATATTAGTTCCGTGCGGGAATCGAATCCGCGATATGTAGAGCAGCAGCCAATGGCTCATTGTACTAGCGGCAACGGTGCGGTCTACGTTATATTAAGATCAATACACATTCCTTCACTTTATGCTTGTAATATTGGGTCGATGTTGTTTTCTGCTAAATCACAATTGATGCCCTTGAAACCATGAAGTCTTTAAGTTTACTTACCGTTACCTATTGTAGGATCTCGATAGTCTACCTTCATCAATAGTAGTGCTTTTGAATAGGCTTCTATTATTATATCATTCTGGAACTTACCTGAAAATAAATAAACATAATTATGGTAAATTTCATAAAACTCTTTTGTAAAAATTTAACAAAACAATTTTACCCTTTAGCTATGAGTGTACTGCTATATACGAATATTAAATAGGTAGGTAAGTATGCAAAAATATGACCTTAAATATTAAATTTTTGTTAACACATCGTAAATCATAATATTGCCAATAGGCTCAGTGAACAAGAACTTGTAACAATCTTAAACATTTAATTTTGAAAAAAATAATTTTCATATCCTTTACTGCTGCCAGCAAGTTCAAACAAACAAACTCTTCAGTTTCGTAATACTTATTAGTATAGAAGAGAAGTAGAAATGATTAAAAACGAGATTTTACCAGTAGATTTTCCTACGGGAATGTCGAATATTATATCACGGGAACGTACCACGGGAAAAATAAATCTCTTGTCCTAACCCAGACCAGGATCTACCCAAATATTTTTTATAGAAAGCCTTTCAGCCGTTGAAGCGTAATTGATTTATTATAATGTCATGGCCAGATCGTCAAACCGTTAACGTTTGATGAAATGACAATCCTCGTTTGGCCATATCATGAAGTGTTAAATTTTTAAGATCAGACCACGATAATAATATAACTTATCTGCTGCCAGTAAAGTAAAGTATAAAATTGTTCCAAAAGAACATACCTCTGGGTTCCGGAAAAAAAAATACTAAGTATGTACTATTCCAGAACATGGCCTATCCGTGTGACAAATTTTATCCAAATTCATTCAGCCGCTCAAGTTTAAAGAAGTCACAAACATACACACACACACTCACAAACGTTTTGCCTTTAAAATATATTTTTTTCGCTCTTGGGTGGAGCGAGATACAGTGTCAGAATTTTACTGACTAAAAACCCACTCCTGTTCCTTCGTTGCCTTTCATACCAGGGCCGAGTCTTCCTTTCAGAATCAGACCCTTGGCCCCAGTAGGCTTCGACCCTGCTGGGCCACTATGATTGATGACATCTCCTTAAGGCGCGCGTGGTACACTACGCGCCGTAGACGACTTGGGCTCGGTCCTGACGGTTACCGGACGATCGGACGGCGAGCTACCCATTGCTCGCCGTCCGCCAGCCCGCGCTTACGGTGGCCGAAAATCGGGATGGAAATTCCAGCGGTGCCTTTATAATATTAGTGTGATCATTGTGAAATAAAAATCAGAACCTCTTTAATAGTCAATCAGTAGAGATACTGAGATAAAGATGTTCATCTATTTTAACGACCCAATAAAATGTTACAATGGTATTGAACTTTAAAATAATGGTTATAAGATCAAATTGATCTGAATCTCCTCATCAAAGTGCATTTACAACTGTTTTGATTGATTTTAATATTTTTTAATCACTCTTTAGGTTACTGCATTACTGAAACATTGATTGCAATGTTTTGAAATTTAAATTTAGTACAAGTAATTGAGGAGTAGATAATTGAAATAGTCTGAATTAATAAATAGATATTTCAGAATTCATAAATTATTTTTTACCTATAATTTACAAAGATTTCGTAATAAGTACCTATGCTCATTCAAAAATTGGCCATAGATCATAATATAACCTGTTTTATGACTTTTATCTATACTAATAATTTAAATAGTTTTGTATCTTTGTTCGTACCTAATGAGTAAACTCAGAAAAATATATACAGGGTGTTTGGTGCATCGTGTACCAAATTAAAGTGGTCGACGGAAGGGGTCGTCTGCTATCCTTTTAGACCCTTAAGCACTTCTCACGACCTGTGGATTTTTTTTCATCGACTTTATATTGTAATTGAAATACGAATTTTTAAAAAATGTCTATAGCGTAGACTGTGAATTTTAATTGAGAAGTGTTTAGGGGTCTGAAAGGATAGCAGATGACCCCTCCCGTCGAACGTTTCAATTTGGTACACGATGCACCAAACACCCTGTATATACATTGCACATATAAAAATTATTTTATATTTTCTACTTTGACGCGGATGAAGCCGCTGGCAGAAATTAGTATTATATATAAACTAGTATTATATAGAAACTAGTATACTAGCTGACCCGCGCCCACTTCGCTGGACGTCAAACATTTTTTCTTAGAATCTTTCTTTGCCTAGCCTGATCCCATTTCATTTGGGGTCGGCTCTCCTCGTCATTTTCGCCAGACATTTCGGTTTTGGATGGTCAAGTCATTCACTTGGGCTTTCTTTAGGAATATCACTCAGAAATAATATAACTTTCTACTGGTGAAGGAATTTTCAAAATCGGTTCAATAGTTCCAGAGATTACTTCCTACAAACAAAGTAACAAACTTACAAATTTAACCTGTTAGTAATATTAGTAGAAGACGGTGTAGATTATAGCTGCAACTATTTTTTGCTACGACTGTGACAGTATGTAAAAAACCTGAGTACTACCACAGAGTTCGGAAACACTCCAGCGGCTACTTTTTTTTTGAGGTGGGATATCATCTATACATTTTGCTCGCTCTAGGGCGGAGTGGGAGGACTGTCAGACTTTTACTAACTAAAACCACACCTATGTTCCTTCAGTTGCCCTTTGCATTCTAGGATCACGTTTCCCTTTCAGAAGACAACCCATTGTCAAAATATTCCATATACTGGTGTGTCATTGGTTGCCACCGTTTACTTGTAAAAATTTATGATTCACCGATTTTTGAATTACGCGTTTGTAGTTGACAATTCGTAAAATCTAGTCTTCGAACCTGTTATTTAGCTTCAAAGTCGACACGTTCTTTATTCAAAATACTCAATTTAAAAACCCTCTTTATGGCCAATGCGCACTCAAAGTGCTCACTCTAAGTAAGTACAAATATTGAATAGTAGAAATTGACGGTTTGTGACACCACTGGCTATGGCAGCCGCAGATAACCAGAAACAATGCTTAGCTGAATCACGATTACTTTATTAGTAACTAAATGGTTTCAGCGAACACCTTTGCCCACGTGGTAATCGGAAATTATTCCAAGAGAACTTCAGGTACAACTACATTAGGCATTCGTGGGCCACGTACACCGATCTGGGCGCGTCGGTCTCCATACATTTTATATAGCAAATAGACTTGTAGAATTACATTAGATCCTTGCCACGCGACGCCACGCAACGCGACTCTACGTAGAAATCAGGCGTGACCCACGAATAAAAAATATCTTATTGCCTATTTCAGGACTACCCATGTGCCAAATTTTATCCAAATCTTTTCAGTCGTTTGAACGTGAAAGAGTAACAAATACACACATGCATACTTACGTAATTATATACTTTCGCCTTTATCATATTAGTTTGACTCTTGAGGCGATTCCTGGTTCTCAAGTCACAGGCTATAAACCTAGTTTGGGGACCAAGAGATAATACTTCATGCAAATTATATTGTATCCTTGAACATTTGTGAACAATTTATTGAAAATAAACTTATTATTATAATTCCGTGCTCTATGGTCTATGCCTACCTACTTACGGAGTACGAATACGGTTCGATTTTTCAAATATACATTTAAAGCAGTGGCTTGCCCAAACCTGGTGATATCTGCTATATTTGATTACATGGATATTAATATGTAGAAATGTTGACACACCTTTTTTTAAGTTTTGTGCGTTGCAAAGGTAATTGGTGCTAGTAATATAATTTTATCCTTTGACTTTAAAGATCTTATTAAGTTAACTGCGCATAGCATTAGGCTGCGATAATTTGAAAATACGCACGTTATGCGCAATTATATTTAATGTAAAATCTAATATTTTTAATGGTGCTGATAGAACATTTTACAAAAAATCATGAAAGTGCAGATAGATACCCACCTAATTGATCTTGGCTAAAACAACAAGAAAAAAAAATAAGGACTTCAGGGTACAGACACGTAGTTTTTATCTAATGTCATAATGACAAAGGACCTGGCTACCAATGTCTTTAAGACTTTTTTAGTTTTACTGTACTAAAAGGCCACATTAGAATTTTAATTGATACATAACAATTTTTTTAGTGTTCATAACTTCACGTTTGTCCACCGTCTCACCATCAGGTAATGTGGTCAATGATGAAGCACGGTTGCTTAGAAATAACCTTTTCAATATTTTCACTTAAAACGAGGACGAGACGAAAGGTTGTAGCTATCAGGAAACACAGTCTCCGGCAGATAAGTCCACCCCTTAGCTGTACGCACAATGAATGCGTTCCTAAAATGTTTTGTGCGTACGGGTGGCGTACGCCGTAGATACGACGGAATTACTAATCGTCTCAATTTCAACCAGTCTTACTAGGTATATTTCTCTCTATAATGAAATGGGTTAAAATGTATTAACAAACTCATTGCAGTCTTACTTATTTTACAATTTTTTGTATGCGTTCGTATGCCTTACAGTCATTTAAAGCAAAGCCCGCGTGTGTTATGCGTTCTGTTGCAATCGCTAATCCGCACATCTAGTTCACGTTAGCCGCACTTTTTAAAAGTAAAACATTTACGCAATAGTTAAATTGTAACGCACTGTTTCCGAGATTTGTGTCTGATACTTATTACTTAATTTGTTATTCGTTTCATAAGATTTTTTTTTTCGTATGGTAATTTAATTCACTGAGATCGAAAAACAAAATTAGATCATACCAAAGCAGTAATGAAAGAAGTATAATTAAACTTTTTTGTTTTAATGCATATAAACAAGTGCTTGACTGTGATCCCACCTGATGGTAAGCAGAGATGCAATCATTGATGGTGAGGTGCACTAGTTTATTAAGAGCCTATTCACTCTAGCCTTGAAGACACCTAAATTATAGTTATACGGGATGACCGCAGCAGGCAAATTGTTCCAGTACTTTGACTAAAACTTGAAAAAGTACCTACCCAATAAAACTATTACGAAAAAGAGTACGGTTGCTGATGCTCTATGTCACTGCAAAAAAGTAAAGTGGCGCTGGGTCGGTCACATAGTGAGGCTGACAGACAATAGATGGACGCAGAGAGGAAGAAAGGCAGACCATCTGCCGGAGGACAGATGACATAAGCCAAGTGGCTGGTCATCACTGGATGGATACAGCATACAATAGACATACGTGGAAATCTTTAGAGGAGGCCTTTATTTTCGATTAACGAAGGGTTATTGCTGCTTAAGTAGCACCAACAATGCAATATGATCAAGCATGTGTCATCGAGAGGAAACCGGAATGTCCTAGAACCAAAAATTCGAATACATGTGACATCCTCCAACCTGCACTGGAAACATTATCTTTCCTAGAGAGGAGACTTGGGGAAACATTATAAGGCCGACTATGCTATGCTATGCTATGTATATTTTTTTTTTAATTATCAAGTAATAAATATAAAGCTTTCTAATTTTATTTTATTGAAACGTTTACTGTTGTCATTTAAACACTGCGTGCGCAGCTGACTTATCGACACTAAAATTGCAGCCACACACGGTGTTACCTCGCTGTAGACTTGGAAGTAGAGACTACAGGTAGACAGCCGTTCGTGACATAACAATAAAATACATAAATAGTTCCGGGTCTGAGTCTCTCGTGTATGTGAGTTTACAGGTTTGTGAACGCACCCACTATTATACAGGAGAAAACTTTTTTTAGATCAAGTAAGTAGACAGACCTTGTCGGTCTGTTTATGACAGCTAATTCGCACCAAAAGGGCTCCTTCTTTACCATTTTTTTTACAATCTTAAAAAGCTGAGTTCTGTCTCACTAATGAGTGACCCTTTTCCACATACGTCTGCCCTCGGCCATTGCGGGCCAGTCCCTCCGGTAATTGTCAAGCTTATCTCTCCACCTTCACCTGGGGCTGCTGCGATGTCGCCTTGTGTTCAATGGGACCCAATAAGTGGCCCTTTTAGCCCACAGGTCGTCTGACATGCGGCAGACACCGGCCCAATCCTACTTTCGAGTAGCAGCTTTTTGGGTAACATCTGTTATCTTAGTTAGATTATGCAGCAGAAACACAGGAACGAGAGAATTCAAAGGTGCAACGATTAGTACTGGATGCGTCTTTTTAATTTATTATTATATTTTTTAAAAAACATTGTATTGCCGCCATCCCATTATGCGGACGGCGAGCAAGCGGTAGCTCACCGTCCAGCAGTCCAGTAACCGTCCAGACCGAGCCCGAGTCGTCGACCGTCGGCACGTAGTGTTCCACGCGCCTCAAGGAGATGTCAGTCAGCCAAATCAAAAAGGAACATAGAAGTTTGTTTCAATCAGTAAAAGTCTGACACGCCCTCCCGGTCCGCCCTAGAGCGGGAGAAGGCATTACATGGTTTCCCACCTAAAAAAAAGCCTTCCCATTATAACATGCCGTAGAATAATATACTTATTGTGTAACCAATTACCACATCTATTGTATTGGTAAGTGATCGTAAACATAAAAATACAAAGACAATAAATCTCAATAATTACCGCCCTTTCGTTTGTTAGCAAATACTTTTAACTTTTAATTGTTGCACTAAAAAAACATACGATGTGTACACAATGCGACTTGAAACCGACAAAAAGTGTTATGAAAGATTATAATTATTATTTAACTTTCAAAATATACCTATGTCAAGACAAAACTAATTGTTTAAAACCAATTTTAAATAAACTTTGAAAAGGTAGGTACATATTACTATAAATTAAGATGGTACCTAGTAAGTTGAAGAACATTTGTTTTGTTTTATTATTATTATTGATAAGCTTCCGTCTGTCCGCTATCTCTCCTGATGGTAAGCGATGATGTGGTCAAAGATGGAGCACGCTTGCCTAATAACCTATTCACTCTTGACTTTAAGACCCCCTTAAGTTGCAGCTGTCAGAAAACGCAGACTCCAACAGGGAATTCCACTCCTTAGCTGTACGCACAATGAATGTGTTCGCAAAACGTTTTGTGCGTATGGGTGGGATGTCCAAAAAGAAAAATTGTGTTGAAGTTTAGAAACCCAGTTCCTTTGGACATCAGGATTTATAAATCAAAGCAACATCAATAGCAGCTGATGATGATTTATAGGAATAAGATCCAGTACTATATAATAGACGTTTTGCTGAATGCAATGGCAGCTGTAGCGACATCTATTTCTACGTGTCGGTATAGAACTACAAAAAGTTCTGACGTCACACAAATCCTACATCGTGCAGTCAAACCATCGGACACTTGGCTGAACCGGATTATACCTTTTCTATGGATTTTATGAGACTTTCCACCATGTTACGCTACCTATACACTTTTTACGACAAATCTTGTCACGACGATTTTTCCCCAAATTTTAGTAGGTAAATACTTATTGGTACTTATGCCGTTTAAGGACTTAAAGCCCTCCCCGCCTTTGCCCAGCAGTGGGACAGTAAAGGCTAGATAAAAAAAAGTAAGTACGAGAAAAGTTTTGAAGAAGAAATGTTACAACGATTACATGTAAATAAAAAAAAAACACTTATGTTTGGGAAAGTGTGTTAGAACAATAATAAAGAATATTCATATAACATAGAGCTCAATTAATATTGCCCTTTATATTGCAGGTAACCTACATTTAACCCGTCACTGTAGCCCAGTTATTCAAAATCCCACCATTTTAATATTTATGTGTATCGGAGGACCTCGAATGAACTCCATATTTCTTTTCATTCGCAAAACGCCATTGAAGAGAACAATTGGAAACATTGTTTGAATTTTATTTTCCCGTCGATTTAAAACGTTTACAATGGTCGTAATTCACGGATCATGACGCTGGGTTTTTTTTTTTGCATTGTTGGATACAGTATTTATTATGGCCCAGTATTCTGGGTTTACTTACAATATTTACTGATCAAATATTGTACGAATGGGGCCTTACTGGTTATGGCTACCCATGACTTTGCATATGTACATCTATATATATATATACTATACATAAAAAAAAGTCGTGTTAGTTACACCATTTATAACTTAAGAATGGCTGAACTGATTTTAATGATCTTTGCGTTGTTGGACTTGTCTCCGCCTCGAATAGCAGAATATCTATATATAAAATAATGGAAACAGGTAAAAAAAAAAAATATCTAGAAAAATATAAAAATAACAGCAACTGCCAAATACATTCGTATCAGTCATTCCATCGTTCGGGCAATCATTACATCATTACTGTATTGACTATAAGGCAGTACGAAGTTCGTCGGGTCAGCTAGTTTACAATAACAAGTTGACGGTATCAAAAAAACGACCGCAAAAACGAGTAAAAAGTTCGAAACAAGTCACTTTAAGCAGTCTGATACAGTTGGTGGAATTTATTTCAGTTTAATCATAGATGACACCAATAGCCAGTGATTCATGAGGAAGGTTTAGGTGTATAATAGATGCATATTATAGTAGAAAAAAAAAGTATTTGCAAGATTTCTAACCACGGGTGTTAGAAATCTTGGAATTTTCGGTTTTATTTTTTGAAGCTGGGGCGCGTCAATACTTTCTAAATAAAGCATGACGGCTGGAATTTGTACTTATACTCCATCCGCTTAGGTAGTTAACTAAACGTAAACAAACTTGTTTTTTTCTTTAAAAAAAAATCGTATAAAAGACATACAAAGATTATTTAATTTTAGTTACTTACCAAACATCGGTAAACAAAATAACAAATTGTAAACATTTTTAGATAAAAATTATAGACAACTTCTAGATAAAAGACATGTTAAGATTGTTTACCTTTAGTTAATTACCTAAACAGATGGAGTATAGCGCATCTACACTACAATTTATTGCTATAGGTTGGTGCGGGACAGCTGTCGGATTCAAACATACATTGTTTACCTACCTATCCTTTTCTCTCGTCTCAAACGTGCATATCCGACATGCGTCCGATACGTCCTGCTATCATCCTACCTATGCTATGTAAAAAAGACTTAGTCGTTGCCGGTGCAGTGATTCCGTGTTCTATATATTTTGGATATTCAATTTGTGGCTTTATTCCTGTACAAACCACACCTCTAAACACCCATCTACATATAATTCAAAATGGGCGGCGCACTATACAGCAATTTAAAAGTGAAAGATGTTCACCGATACCATCAACCGATTAACCCACTTTGTCTGCGTGAAAAGTCAAATTAAATTGAATAATCCGTGTCCTTAGCATTCTAGATGTAATCTAGGTACAGATGTTACAATATAACTGTAGTTTCGTATGATTGACGACTGTTATTATGTTCTGAAGCAGTTTTGTAATGAATGGATAGTCGGTGGGTGAAGGTCAATCGGGTTAGTGGGTGGGTTAGTTGACCATTCAATGGTAAGATTATGAGTTAGGATGTGTTATGGATAGTTAATGGATGCTACACACAAACCAGTTTACTGTTAAGTTTGAAGCGCGCTTGAAGCGTTCGGTAAACTTGACCGTGTGAAGCTATCAATATGCGTGACTGTCTGTATGAGCAGTCAAGTATGTATGACGTCGGCTGCAAACTTCACGGTAAACTGGATCGTGTGTGGCTGCCCTTAGTAATAGATCGATAGAAAAGTAGATGATTGGCAGGTTGTTCTGCAGTGACTACTATACTACCATTGTGAAAACTACTACTTTCTTTTTTCTTTTTGTTATAGTAAGGCATTCAAACAGTGTCAAGTTTAGAAAGGAATTCGTTTTTAATACAAAATAAAGTAATTTTAAAACCATTCTAATGCTGCTGATGTTGCAGTATTTGGCAGGTAATGAGAGAGTTTAGTGAAAATATAGTTTTAAGACTTAAAATTGACAGTAAACGACAAAATTTCGACGCGCAGGTATTCGAGTAGTTAACTTATTTAGTAGAAAAAGAAAGCTCAAAATCATTAAAATCGCATCATCGCACTGTCAGTTTTATCAATGTTTGTACTAAAGAAGGAACTAGCGTGTGTTTTAGTAATGAATGGAAGTTCTTATTTTAATTATTCATTTAATATATTTTTCACATTTTAGAAAAGCTTCCAGACTAAAAACTTAATGGCTAATTACAAGCTTCCACATGTATAATGACAAAAATTTTCAGGTGGTTCCACAATACCGTTAACTGTAGTGTAACTAACTTTAAACAAACAATAATAATATATGTTTCAAGTGTAAATAGGTGCTAATTGCTCAAAAAATGGCTTTGCTAAGAGCTTCCTAACTGTCCGCGTTGATGCAAAATAGGTCAATAAAATGTTCACATGATATCTTGTTAAAACTGCGACTGGCTCTCAGAAAAAATGCATTACGCCTATAATTAGTGTTTGCACTAGGTACATGCAGAAGTGGCCGCTGTCGCAGCCCCATCTGATTATTGCGTATTGATAATTTTGAGACAAGTTCAGGACAGTCAATTGAACCATTTGCTATATTAATCAGGTATCAGGTGGTAGAAAAATGGTACCTTATGCTTCGGTGAGTGTAATTAACAGATACTTGTTTGCGTGTCTTGCGCAAAAGGTCGATGGTTGACTTGACCATTGAATGATGGATGCGTTGTGGTTACTACAATACATTTATCGTACGTACCTACAGCTAAGCAGTGGAATTCCTTGCCGGAGTCATTGTTTCCTAATAGCTACAACCTAGGGGTGTTAAATCAAGAGTGAATAAAAGTTACTTCTAGGTAAGCAGCTCCATCGTCGACCACATCATCGCTTACCATCAGCCCCCCTAGCCAAGTTACAACCGTTTCGTTTCAATTCTCTTGCGTCGAACGCCTATGATTCTTTTGTTCTGACGTCATCTCAACGCTCAGTCTCAACGAGGCGTTCGACGAAAGAGATTCGAAACGAAACTGTCGTAACTTGGCTAGGGGGGCAGGTGAGATAGTAGTCAAACGTGATCCTATCAATAATAAAAATTAAGTATTTATTAAAATATACCTATACATAAGTCATCGTTAGAAAGTTAGGAGTTAGCTGTTAGATATTTTATACTGACCGAATTTTGTTGTACATATTTTTTCAAGCTTTTATTTAACTTGCAATGTTTGTTTAGGTCGAATATTGCAAATGGTTTTTTTTACGGTTCCTCGGACTCCTGAAGATAGTCGACTAGTTATTTTTTATTCTCATCCATGATACGGGCATCAATCAAATGTATTTGTTGAGAAACATAATAAAAAAAAATGCGCACAATTAATTGAGTATGTTTTTTTTTTAATTTACGCTCTGAACACACTATTTTTTAGCTCATAGTAAACTAAATATTCTACTTTAGCGCAAGCATTTTAGGTATTTATGACTCATAAACTTGATTAATTTATGTAATGGGAATCAAAATGCTAAGCTGCTTGTCTGTTATTCTTTTCGGTAAACTAACAATCCAATCAAACAAACGTTGTCAGTTTTCTCAACCAAAGTCTACCAGCGGCTTCGTCTACTTCAAAGTTGAAAATTATCCCACGGGGACATAATCTCGTATTAAAAAGTATGCTATATGTCCTATTTCAGTTTATTCATATATTTATTGACACATCTACGACTTATTCATTAGTTAAACACATTTATATTTCGTGCTAATGGATTATAATAAATAAATATAAATACGCAAAGCACTTGTATATAATATTTAATAAATTACATAAAAATAATTATGTTAAATTACTTTGGTATAAATCAGTCATACAATAAATTGATATCAATTACATATGTATATATAAAAAAAAAAACAAATAACAAACAAATTTTGTCGAAGTACAGTTTAACTCAATTCCATTCAGCCATTTGAACAAACATAAAACACATATGTACATACAGTCGCCTTTGTAATATTCTCGTATATTAGTGTGATGTTTTTCTAAGTGTCATTAATTAATTATAACTTAGCGTGTGGTTTGATTTGTTTCATAATAAATGGAAGTTCAGCAGGTGAAGGTCGATAGTGGTTGATGGTGGATTGGTTCACCATTAAATGGTATGATAATGGGTTAGGATGGGTTGTGGTTTGATTGGTAATAGATCATTAGAAAGGTAAATGCCTGGCCAGTTGTTTAGATGACTCAATTTTTTTTATTAGTTGTTCTTAGTGTCGACGATGAATCAGTGCGATGGGGTCGCGGCAAACCACGAAGGAGAGGACGGGACAAACTAGACAGTAGGCGTGTTTAACTCTTTACTAAACCGACTCACTGTTCCAAAACATTTTAGTGTTCCGATAGATTGGAACGTCAGTAATATTTTAAATGCATCATTTCGAACAATTAGAATACTGAAACATTATTTACTTTAAGTAACCTGCATCTATTTAAAATTCAAATTAAAACGTAAATAGTGTACCTAAATATAATGAATGACCTGAACTAAAACCATCTGTTTAAAATTATTCTTAGATCAAAATAAAATAAAATAAAACTGTTAGTGTTTATGACGCCACGTAACATATCACGATTCATAGCAATCAGTGTATTTGAATCTTTTGAGCCGTTGTTCTAAATGTTCCAAATGATACATATCATGTAACATTTCTCAGTCTCAGTGTGACTATGACGCGGCGTAACAGAGCACGATTCATTTCAGCCAATGTTCCAAATATTCCGTTTGTTTCTTTTGAGCCGATGTTCCAAATGTTCCAAATGGTACATATCAGTGTTCCAGAATATTTCAGTGATTCAAATGCAAATGTTCCAATCGCAAAGATGAAAAATGTGTCATCTAGCCCACGCCTATTAGGCAGATTTCATCAGAACTGGAAGGAGGAAGCTGGAAGAAGTAGGCGGCCCTTGCCCAAGAAAGGTAGAAGAAGTAGACGGCCTTTGCCCAAGAGTGGCACAGAACAGGCTAACAAGAAAAAATAATTGTATCAAAAAGTAACCTTATCTAAAATAGCATTTTTCAAATCCGTTCAATATTAGTGAAGACTTATTACATTTCTGCGTCAACTTACTTCAAAAAGTATGTACACAACAATTGAAATATCTAACAACAAATTAATTGATTAAATGAAATAATCGTTTTTTATTGATTGTTTTTAAATGTAAAAAAAATGAGTTGACAGGTATACACACGCTTGTGTACTTTAGATAATATCTCCTGCGTACCTGGCAAATCTCCATTGCGGTGGTGGCCACCATGATTGAAATTCGGTCGGGAGGCTTATATAATTATATTACAATCAAAATTCTCCATAAATCATTGAACTAAGAGCCTGTCTAGCAGGTGCTGAACGGTTACACTGACAAATATATATGAATACTACCTTCTGCCAGCAGCTTTGCCCGCGTGATAATAGGTTTCTCCATGCAAACTTTGAACCCTCGATTCATCCCTTCATGGGTTAAATTTTGGAAAATCCTCTCTTAGTGCTCGCCTACGTTATAAAAGGAAGCTTAGTGCAAAATGTCATGTTTCTAGTCCTAGAAGTTTCGTTTCATTTATTACTGTAACATCCTTAATCACAAAATGGTATGCAATACCATTTTGTGATTAAGGATGTTACAGTAGGCTTAAAGCTAAGGTACATTTATATGGACCCTTTAACGGCACGGTTTCGGTTGTGCGTTGATTATTAGTCAGTCAATTTCTCCTATTATTTATAAAAATTGATAAAAAAATGGTTGACTTATCATGTCTTGTTTTGCCGAGAACACACAATGATGTAACGCATTGTACTTTTGTGAAAGCATTTTGAAAATAAAATGACTCATAAAACTGTCAATTAACGACGAAATGTCGACACGTAAATCATTAATTTACCTAATTAGCACAGCACGTAAGAGAGAAACAGTAATTACAGTTTCAACTGCTACCTTAGTTCTTGTAAAAACAGTTATTATAAAAATTGTCGGCTGCTATTTCCAATGAGCTGGACACTGAAGTGCGGACATTGCAAAATAGTATCCGTGCATACAAAGCAGTGATGGTCTAGTGGTAAATACACCGACTTACAAGTTGTAGAACGCTGGTTTAAATCCAGCCAGGCAAAATAAATTACACAAAGTAATGACTTTGTGTAATTTATTTTATCATCACTACACTCAAAACGGTGAAGGAAAACATCCAAAAATTCGACTCACACATTCCACCAACCAGCACTGGGCCCGCGTGGTGGATTATGGCTCATTCCCTCTCCTAGAAAGGAGGCCTGAGTCCCAGCAGTGGGGACATTAAGAACAGGGCCAATTATGCTTACATTATAGCATAGCACAATCAGCTTTATAATATTCCCACTGCTGTGAATTAGGCCTCCTTTCTAGAAGAAATAATGGACCGTAATCTAGCATGCTACTTCGATGTTTTTTTGTTCTAGAGCGGGCCTGTTTCCTCATCATGTTTTCGTTCTCCGTTTTGAAAGCAGTGGTGATAGCGTAAATTACACAAATTAAAGTGCCTGCCAAAATGGGACTGGGTAGGACATGTCTGCTGCATGCCCGACAAACTGTGAGCCAAAGTAGCAGGCAGACTACGAAGGAAATGGCGCGAGAAATTAGACAGATTCTGCCAGAACTGGCAAGAGGAAGCGCAGGCCCGCGAAAGATAGAAGGAGTAGAGTGAGGGATTTGCTCAGGAGTGGGACAAAGCAGGCTAACAAAAAAAAAAGTACTTGCCTGGATTTGATCCTACGACGTACGTCGCATAAGGCAGGGTCCACTGTCATCACTGCTCTGAATCAGCACTGTATCAGTGTACGCAAAACAATTTACTTGTGGTTTCTTCTCATATCTTCTAAATCGAAAATTAGAACGATGATTTATCGCTGTAGGTAATTGAATTTGTTAGATCTCTATAATTCTCACAGAAAAATCATTTTAAATTAGTCCGTTCAAAGATCTATCGTCGTATAAAGTAGCAAAGTCACTCATAGCCTAGGTCAAAGTCATCATGCAGTCGATGCTGGAAGATAGGCTTCGACAGAGAGGTCAACCCAGCAAACGCTGTCATGAGGACATAGATAGATTATATCACTTCATGCATAGGCAAGGATTGAAGGCTATGGGGGAGATCTTCATTTGCCCAGAAACGAGACAGTAGGTTGAAGCAGGTTGAAAAGGAAAAAAACTCTACATAAGATCTTTTTCACATTCACAACAAATGTTCTTTGAAATCAAATTGTAACATTAGCCATGGCTAAACACTGAGTCCCAAAATACAAGCGATAGCTTAGTTTGGGACTGGTTCCCATCTGCAACTTCTGCGTTTACTATCCCTGGTACTTGTTTTCCAGGACTTATAATATCGTGAATGATTTTTTTGGTACCAATAAACGATTTTTTGTTACATAACAGGGTATGTTACTATTGTTAAGACCTACTTAGGTTGCTTGTTTACTTAGGTTTTACAAAAAAGCAGGGAAGAAAAGTAACAGAATAATATTTGACTCTTTTTTGGAGTTTGAAAAATATCTGTGTCAGACTGTTAATGATTAATCCCACCTGAGTTCTTTCAGTTGCCCTTTGCGTTTTATGGTGACTCTTTGGAACAATGCCGCAGCCCATAATAAATAAATTACCTACACATTAAGTTTTGACGGCCATAAGTATTTCAAGCTTCCAGACCCTTAAATTAAATCCATTACCACGGCACAAGTAACACGCGAACCAGCGTTTAGATGACGATACAATATTACGATATAAGTGCCGACCCAATTCGTAATTTTTGGCATCGTTCAAAACAAGAATAACTTGAAGAATAAAACATAATATCACGCCTACATACCCGAAAGATTTAGACAGAGGTGTACTGTAGCAGATAGTAGATAGTACACGCTGTTTATTTTAATTAAATTCAATCTTTATTGCAATCTAGCTTATGCCCGCAGCTTCGCTTCCTACTACAGGCCATGGTCCGAAGCTAGGAGGAGTGGCAGGCAGTCGCCTCCTTCTGCGAAGCAGTAATGCTAGCAAAGGAGGAGGCCGACCGCGCGAGGCGACGGTTGCCTCCCCCCCAGCCGCCTGGATTCCGCTCCCGATTATCGGCCACTGTAGGCGCGGGCTTGCGGACAGCGAGCAATGGGTAGCTCACTGTCCGACCGTCTGGTAACGGGAGATGTCAGCAAATCGTAAGGGCCCAGCAGGGTCGAAGCCTACTGAGGCCACGGGTAGTGTGAAAGTGAAACCCGGGGCACTGGGACGAAGGCAAAGAAGTAACAAAAGTGGATTTTAGTCAGTAAAAGTCTGACACTATCTCTCGCTCCACCCAAGAGCGCGATTTGTCAATAGATGATTATCCCACCTTAAAAAAAAAAAAGTTGAATATCAAATAATCCATTCTTATTCCTCGTCTACGTTTTGAAAACCTCATCTGTAAAAATATAGTTTTATAAGCCCAAGGCCTTACTTTTTTATTTATACACTAATTGACCCAGCGAACTTCGTACCGCCTAACAGTCAACGAATATATCGTACATCTTTCGATATAGTCAACCGATTGCAATGAAACCAAGCCTAGGTAATATATCAAGTTACACACAATTTTAATGTATAAAAGTTATCTACATCGATTTCGTACATTTTACGTGATGCAACTAAAAATATACAACTAAAAACTTCTACAGATTTATTATATAGTATAGTAGTATAGATTAGCTGACCTGGAATAGCCATCAGGAAAGAAAAACTACGGCAGGGAATTGCATAATGAATGTGTTCCCAAATTGGTTGTTTTTTTTATACGTCTTGGTGGAATGTCCGCCATGATCTTAAAGAACGACTTCAAAGAGTAAGGAGTCTTTCAATTTGGTTGTTTTATTTTTTGTATGAGTTCGTCCTCGAACTCAATCGTTTTAGGTACCAAATTATTTAAGAAGTGCGATGTGGGTCATCTGACGTATTGTAGTACCGTGTAGTAGGTAGTCGTGAAGTGACCTGGCTAGGTTCCAAAACCCACAGGAGTAGGTTTGACTTGCCAAGCTTGCACTCACTGCAAGAAAAGATTACTTACGCATGACACTTTTTGTACTAGTTACTATTACTCCAATTTATTTTATTTATTTATTTAAACTTCATGTACAGTGGTGGTACATAGGCGGACTTAATGCGACAAGGAATTCTGTACCAGCCAACCATTGAGTTACCCCACCAACTGTGTTCCCACGTTGTCGTCGTGGTGGGGCTTGCGTGTCTCTGTGATCTTGAGGGCTATGCCGGTAGAGCTACTCATGCCAGAAGGCCTCAAGTGAGAGACCAGACCAAGAGGAACACACACAGGCGGAGTCTAGACGGACCGCCACGGAGGTTGCGCTGTCCAGAAGCATCGGCACCAACAGCTGTTGGTATTTTTGGACAGCGGTTTTGGGACAGTGGGTTCGCCTCGGGTACGCGTCTGCTCATCAGACGTGACCATGACGGCGAACGTGTTATTGGGGACCCCACCCCATTGACAAAAAGGCAAAGCTAGTTTAGCACCAACCATGAGCGCGAGTAGAAAAGAAATAACTACCCCAGGAGGGTACCTGCATGCAGGAGAATCCCTCCCCGAGCAGAGCTCGGGCTGCCCCTCGTATTCTGGGGGGGGCAACTACCGCCTCGGGTCTTCGGACCCTGTACCGTCCTCTATGGACGCACTGAGCCAGAGTGGCTCACCCGCCGGTGGCGCGGAGTCCCTGGGACCCGTTCCCAGCACGTCTGCGGCACCAGCGGGTACCGAACAGGCCAGCAGGAGCTTCGGCCTTAGAGAGGTGAGCGGAGATGCGGTGTCGGATTCCGATACCGGATCTTCGCTCACTCCGGAGATAATGGAGGTTGCAGGCACCTCTCCCAGGAGGAACCAGTTCCTCCGGAAACGCCCCATGTCGGGGGTCGGTCAGGGGTCGTCCTCTGACGAAGCTTCGGCCCGTAAGATCTCCACCGCTGGGCGGGGGGCGGGCCGCAAGACAGGAAGGGGGAGGGGGCTCGCTGCCCAGGATGCAGCCAGGCGATCCCTGGAAATCGCCAGGGAGGGGCGCCTCTCCGGGGCAATCAGTGGTCAGGCCAGCCCCTCGGAGCCTTCTGCAAGCGACCCAGATGGCATGGAGGAGGCAATGGCCAAATTCACCGAGGTCGTGGTCGCCGCCTTAACAAGCGTCTCCAAAAAAAGAGAGAAGTCGAAAAAGAAGGAAGCTATATCCCAAGGTACGGCCTCCATCTCGGAGGCACTAGGTACCGTCTTGGAGCCCCTCAATAAGAGGATTGGACGGCTCGAGGCGGACCTGGCCAGTCTCCGAGGAGCTGGTCCCGAGACGGCGCCAAAAGGAGGACGCAAACGGCCACAGCCCCAGTCACAGACCCAGCCAGAGAGCAAGGTGCTGACCCTGCTGCGGCAGGAGCTGGCTGCCTTCCGGCAGCAGCAGCAGCAGCAGCAGCAGCAGTTCCAACAGCGGGTGCAGCAGCAGTTCACCGTTCTGGAAGGCATCGTGCTGCGCCCACCGCTGACGGCCCCCGGCCAACGGAAGGTGGCGTCATACGCTGCCGCCGCCGCGGTCTCAGCTGCTGCGCCTAAGCCAGGCCTGTCGGGGCAAAACAAACGTGGGTCCACGGTGGTATCGGAACCCGTGAGGCCAGCCCCGGCTGCTAAGCAACGGAAAGCGGCAAAAGCTCCTGCTGTAGCGGCGAGCCGGCCTCCTTCGCTACCCCAGCCTATGGATTCTCCGGCCGACGCCGAATTGCAAGTGGTCGGAGAGAAGAAAAGGGCGGGCAAGGCGGCTAGGGCGGCCAAGAAGCGAGAAAGGCGGCAGCAGCGCAAGAAGAGGGCCCTCGCGGCTAGGCTTCGTGCCCCGACATCCGCAGCAGTAGTGATTACACTACAGCCAGGTGCGGAAAAGAAGGGCGCGACCTACAGCGAGGTGATGACCAAGGCGAAGCGGGCGGTGGACCTCACCGAACTTGGTATCGCCAGAGGATTGCGAATGAGGACCACCGCGACCGGAGGCCGTATGCTGGAAGTCCCTGGTGCGGACAGCGGCCCCACCGCGGACGCTCTGGCTGAAAAAATACGAGCGTCCCTAGACGCGGAGGTGGCCCGAGTATCCAGGCCCACGAAATGCATCGATATGCGCATTATGGGCCTGGACGACTCCGTGACGGAGGACGAGGTGGTGGCTGCCGTCGTCAGGACAGGAAAGTGTCCTGGCGACCAGGTGCGGGCAGGTACTATCCGTGCCGACAACACGGGCATGCGAACCGTCACAGTGAGCTGCCCCGTGTCGGCGGCCAAGGCCATAACTGGGGAGGGTCGAAGGCTCCTGGTGGGCTGGGTTTCAGCGCAGGTGAAGCTGCTGGAGCCCAAACCTCTGAGGTGCTTCCGTTGCCAAGTGGGCCACCATGCGGGGGTTCACTGCACCTCGGAGGTGGATAGAAGCGATCACTGCTTCCAGTGCGGTCGGCCTGGCCACAAGGCCGTAACCTGTAACGCTGCACCTCACTGTTATGTGTGTGCAGCGGCTGGCAAGCCAGCCGACCATCGGGCTGGGAGCAGGAACTGCGTTCCCCCCGCCAAAGCCAGGGGTAAGGGCAAGAGGCCCTCCCCCACCACCGCCGTCACCGCCGCAGCCGCCGCTGCCGCCACCACAGCCACCGCCGTAACTGCCGTGGCAGAGCCCTCACAGGGGGCTCGGGAGGAGACTGTAATGGACTGCCAATAATTGCTCCATTACGTCTCCTCCAGGCGAATATCAACCACTGCGCCCCCGCTCAGGATCTGTTGCTCCAGAGCATGGCGCAGTGGTCGATCAACATCGCCGTGGTCACTGAGCCGTACTACGTCCCACCCAGGTCTGGCTGGGTGCAGGATCTGAACGGCTCGGTGACATTGATTTCGTCGGCCGCCGCCGGTACCCCGTCCCTAGAGGGTGTCAAGAGGGGACGAGGTTGCGTGGCAGCACGGTTCGGGGACATCGCAGTGGTAGGTGTATACTTCTCCCCGAACCGAACTCTCGCCGATCTCCACAACTCCCTTATGGAGCTGAACATCGTCGTCGCCGGGTTTCAATCCCTCCCTGCGGTTGTTTGTGGGGACTTCAACGCCAAAAACTTGGCTTGGGGTTCCCGGTACACAGATACACGGGGCCGGATGGTGGAGGACTGGGCCCTGGAGTCAGGCCTGGTCGTCCTAAACCGGGGTTCTGTCCCCACGTGCGTGCGGATGCAGGGCGAGTCCGTGGTGGACATATCGTTCGCGAGCCCCGCTCTGTCTCCGCGCGTCATTGACTGGCGCGTCATGGAGGGGGTGGAGACGTACTCAGACCACCGGTACATCCGGTTCGACGTCTCCGCCCAGACCTTTACCGCGCCGGTCCGACAGAACCCATGTGGCCCGCGGTGGGCACTAAAACAGCTGGACCGGGAGCTCCTCCTGGAAGCCGCTATCGTACAGGCCTGGGCGTCAGCACCGGACAGGCCTGTCGACATAGATGCCGAGGCGGAGTGGTTCCGGGAGGCCATGTCGGAAATATGCGACGTGGCAATGCCCCGAGTTCGGCCAGGACGTGCCCGGCGTCAGGTGTACTGGTGGTCACCGGAGATTGCGGAACTGCGCAAGGCATGCGTTGCCGCACGGCGCCAGTACACAAGATACCGCAGGCGCCGCATTCGCCCTCCGGATGCGGAGGCCATAGAGGCGGAGCTGTACGAGGGATACAGGGTGGCGAAGCGCACCCTCCGAGCGGAGATACGGCGAGCCAAACTAGAGGCCCGCGACGTATGGTTGGGGACTCTGAACGGAGACCCATGGGGACGCCCCTACAAAATGGTGCGGGATAAGCTCCGCGCCTGGGCTCCCCCGCTGACACAGAGTCTCCGGCCTCAGCTCGTAGAGGGTGTAGTGAACGCTCTGTTCCCTTTGAGGGAGGAGCATTCCTCCTCGCCAACGGCTCCGCCTCTCGCGGTGTCCGACGCGGACCACGACGGCGATGACGACGAAACTCCGGAGGTGACCGAGGTAGAGATGAGTGTGGCGGTACGAAGGCTAAACGCTAAAAATACCGCCCCAGGACCCGATGGCTTGCCTGGGAAAGCATGGGTCCTGGCCATGGAGGAACTCGGGCCTCGACTAAGAGGGCTGTTGAGCGCATGTTTGGAGAGGGGCCAGTTCCCACTTCGTTGGAAGACTGGGAAACTGGTCCTTATCGCGAAGCCGGGGCGCCCTGCGGACTCTCCGTCCGCATACCGGCCCATAGTGCTGCTCGACGAGGTGGGCAAGCTCTTTGAAAGAGTAATTGCAGACCGCCTCGTCGCGCATTTAGCGCGGGTGGGGCCGGATCTTTCGGACAGCCAGTTCGGCTTCCGCAGAGGGCGCTCCACGGTGGACGCCATCATGCGCGTGCGAGCCCTCACGACGGGGAATGCGGTGTCCCGGGGCAAGGTCGTAGTGGTGGTGTCCTTGGACATCACCAACGCCTTTAACTCCCTGCCCTGGAGTAGCATTAGGAGGGCACTCCGGTATCACCGGGTGCCCGAATACCTCCGTCGTTTGATCGAGGTCTACCTGAAGGACAGGTTTATCATCTACCCTGGTCACGAGGGAGAGTGGAGACGGCGAGAGATGTCGTGCGGTGTTCCGCAGGGATCGGTACTAGGACCGCCCTTGTGGAACATCGGGTACGATTACGTGTTGCGCGGCGACCTCCCCGACGGGGTTAGCGTTGTCTGTTACGCAGACGACACGCTGGTCCTGGCGCAGGGGGAGTCGCACCAGGCGGCGGCCGAACTAGCGACACGCGGGGTTGCGACAGTCGTGGACAGGATCCAAGAGTTGGGACTCGAAGTGGCACTGCACAAATCCGAGGCCATGTGTTTTCATGGCCCTCGGAACGCGCCACCACCGGGTTCCCAAATAACGGTAGGAGGGGTTCGCATCGACGTCGGGTCGACGATGAAGTACCTGGGACTTGTCCTCGACAGTCGGTGGAACTTTGTGGAGCACTTTCGACGTCTGACTCCCAAACTAGAACGGACCGGGGCTGCCCTAAAGCGGCTCCTACCCAACCTTGGGGGTCCAGACGCCTCCTGCCGTAGGCTCTACGCGGGAATTGTTCGGTCCATGGCCCTTTACGGGGCGCCGGTGTGGGCGCCGTCACTGCAAAGGCGACCGGCGGCCATACTGAACGCTTGCCAGAGGGTCATGGCCATCCGGATGATACGGGGATACCGCACGATTTCCCGCGAGGCGGCGAGCCTTCTTGCTGGCCAGCCACCATTGGATTTGGAGGCAACAGTCCTTGCACGCATGCACGATTTGCGCGTGGAGATGCAACGCCGGGGCGAAACTCCGCTGCCGCGCCAAGTCGCGGCATGGCGGACAGAGTTCCGGCGGGATCTAATGGTGGAATGGCAACGACGACTGTCGCAACCCAGTCCTGGGCACGCTACAATTATGGCGGTGAGTCCCCTCTTTGAGGAGTGGCTGGAGCGACAACACGGCGTCCTCACCTTCCGCATGACGCAGGTCCTCACCGGGCATGGCCAGTTCGGGAAGTTCCTGCATCGGATTCTGGCGGAAGCAACGCCCGGGTGTCATCATTGTGCGGACCACCCAGAGGACACGGTGGAGCATACGGTGGAGGTGTGCCCCGCTTGGGCGGAGCACCGCCGTGTCCTCGTGGAGGCAATTGGTGGCAGCGACCTTTCGCGTCGGGCCCTGGTTCAGGCTATGGTCCGGAGCGAGGAGGAATGGCAGGCAGTCGCCTCCTTCTGTGAAGCAGTAATGCTAGCGAAGGAGGAGGCTGCACGCGTGAGGGAACGAAGGTCCTCACGCCCTAGCCGCCGTAATTCCGACCCCGACTACCAGCCACGGTAGACGCGGGCTTGCGGACGTTGAGCACTGGGTAGCTCACCGTCCGGCTGTTCGGTAACTAACCGGACCGAGCCCAGTCGTCGACAGCGCGTAGTGATCCTCGCGCTCCTCAAAGAGATGTCAGCAAACCGTAGGGGCCCAACAGGGCCGATGCTCGCTAGCTAGGACCGCGGAGAATTTCTGAAAGGGAAACCCGTAGTCCTAGAACGCAAAGGGTAATTGAAGGACACAGGTGTGGTTTTAGTCAGTAAAAGTCTGACACGCCCTCGCGCTCCACCCAGAGCGCGAGAAGTCATTTGGATGATTTCCCACCTTAAAAAAAAAAAAAAAAAAAAAAAACATTGAGTTAAAAAAGACAACAGTGTGGTAGGTGTGCACAATAAATAAATAACAGATATTTTATATTAATTTTTGATTCAGTTTATTCAATCCTGTTGGTAGCCTAGATACCTAATCGGATTTTAGAAACCTTAAAAAATCCTTAAACACTGACCATCTTTCTCCAGTTTCTGAATGATGAATTCAAAGTTGAGAAATTGTTTGTGATTTTGACATGAAAACGTGCCAAAATCTGATATTAAACTAGAGGTGGATACGTTCTTAATTTGTTTTCTCCTTTTTTTGAATTTTCAATTCAGAAAGAGTGGGTAACATTTCTTACTGGATCTTCTGACAGAGGCTAAACTCACGTGAAATACGAAAATGAGTCCATAGGAACATACTACTGAAATAAAAAGTATCCTGCATCCTTTTCCAGGACCAGACTTTACCATGTCATGTTAAAAACTCGACTATGAAAAAAACGACGCTGAAAAAGTATGAAACAAGATTTTCAGGATGCTATAAACAAGGTAACTGGAAAAACAAGAACAGAACAAAAAGAAAATCCGTATAATAACGTGTTTGTGACAGGTCACCTAGCCTATGTTCAGCGGACAATTAAGACGGTTCTAACGATACCTGATATGTTGAGTTCCGATTTACTAATCGGAACTAACCTACTGATTAGGAGGTATGAGGGAACATATGAACATAGTCACATACATACATAGCCTGTCAAAATAATAACCTTCCTTTGGCTTTGCCGTAGTCGGGTAAAAATATCAGGCGTACGAGCGAGAAAAAGTGATGGATGGAACTATACACCCTATATCCTAAGACCACCTTTGTAACCATAGATTTAAGTCATCATTTCAGCCGATAGACGTCCACTGCTGGACATAGGCCTCCCCCAAATGTCGCCACAACGAACGACCCTGTGCGTCTCGCATCCATCGGATTCCCGCAACCTTCACCAGGTCATCGGTCCACCTTGTACGGGGCCTTCCAACACTGCGTCTTCCGGTACGCGGTCGCTACTTCAGAACCTTTCGGCGTCAACGGCCATCCGTTCTGCGAGCAATGTGCCCTGCCCATTGCCACTTTAGTTTGGCGATTCTTCGTGCTATGTCGGCAACCTTGGTTCTCTTGTTCTCCATTTCTGATTCGATCACGCAAGGAAACTCCGAGCAAAGCCCTTTCCACTGCCCTTTGGGTGACTTTGAGCCTTCTGATGAGGCCCATTGTGAGCGTCCACGTTTCGGAACCATATGTCATCACTGGCATAGATTTAAGTTACCTAGTATAAAAGTTTTGTTACTATTTTGGTGTGCAATAAAGTTTATTCTATTCTATTCTATTCTATTCTATTCTATTCTATTCTATTCTATTCTATTCTATTCTATTCTATTCTATTCTATTCTATTCTATTCTATTCTATTCTATTCTATTCTATTCTATTCTATTCTATTCTATTCTATTCTATTCTATTCTATTCTATTCTATTCTATTCTATTCTATTCTATTCTATTCTATTCTATTCTATTCTATTCTATTCTATTCTATTCTATTCTATTCTATTCTATTCTATTCTATTCTATTCTATTCTATTCTATTGTTATATTATTCTGCCAGGCATATGTCTATGTTATTCCGCCAGGGTCGCACATCCACAACCAAATACTTCATCTCGTCAGCTCTTCCGTCATCTGTGGGGATTAAAGAGCTAAACGAGATGGAGTTTGGTCACAAACACACGATCCTGGATTGCGTTAAGAGCTCGTGGCCTACCACGAACTCAAACGCTCAAACGGCTAAATATTTAACAAACTACCGTCGTCGGTTACCTCTGCTCCGACGAGATGTAGCTTTAAGGCCAAACTTAAATGCTGGCTCACTCAGAAAGCGTTTTATTCCATAGAGGAAATGCTAGATAATGAAATACCATATAATTCATTAAATAATGATAATGACTAATCAATGTTAATCTATTAAATTCAATGATAATCAATTTATTATTATTTTATATTTTACTATATTACTATTTAATTATTTTAATGAAATGATGAATCAATGGTTTTAATTTTATGTTATTAATTGTTTTATTTATTTGATGAATTAAAAGTATCAATAATTTACGCAACAAAGTACTTCATTTAATTAAAATATATTGTGACTTGTAAATGTAATTTTTACCAATAAATATGTTTATCTCTGTTTATCTCTGTTTATGGCACACAAATAAACCTCCCATACTTTACTTGTAGCGACAGCCTATCATACCTCCACAACCCACTTACTGAATAACCCGATACACCTTGGATAGACTAATGGCCAAACTTTCTGGCGTCTAAATAACTGTAACGACTCGACTGTCAAAGATCTACGAATGTCAACCGGGACCAAAGCCTTTGCGTTTTTTCCGAGACACAGGGTGCTATTAATCTCCTACCTAGCCTCAGGTTTACTTGTGTGCCATATTCAGCCGTTTGAGCGTGAAGGAGTAACAAATATATACACTCACACACACTCCCACACATACAATCTGTCGTCCTTATAATATTAGTGTGATTACATAGTACCTACCTACAACCCAAAAATAAAACTAATGGCAACACAGAAAATGCAAATATCAGTACGTTCATAAAGAAACACAACATCAAAATTAACACGCCATGTTTTAACATGTACAAAACAAAATATAACAGAAAGAAAACTACTCGTTATTCGCCGGCAGAAAATGGCGGAACTACACTGAGTTGCTTTTATGAAATATCAAAATAAATATTAATAACCAGCCCACGACGGCTGTTCTGCCAGTTATTCTAATTTCCCGCGGGTACTTTAGTTTTTCATGTACATCTGTAAATCTGGAAACTAGAAAATAGTAGTTGTTTGGTCTCTGATTTGTAGTTTTAAATTAACTGAGTTATTTATGATGTTGCTGGGAAAATTCCTTGCCGCAGTCTATGTTTCCAGATAGCTACAACTTAGGGGTCTTTAAGTCAAGAGTGAATAGGTTACTTCTAGGCAAGCGTGCTCCATCGTCGACCCCATCATCGCTTACCATCAGGTGAGATGGTGGTCAAACGCGAGCCTATCATTAATAATAAAAAAAGGCTTTGCTGTAGCTTTATTAATAATTATTATTATTATATTAGTATCACATTCCATTAAAAGTGACTAAAGAGCCTCTGCGAGTTGGTTTCGGCTCCTCGTACGCCTTTCATAGGTCCGGAATCTCAGGGTTCCGAGATAGACTGATACATAAAATAATAATAATATTTATTTATTTTCTCCCATAGTTAGTAAGATATAAACAATTTATTAGATTGTAGGCAAGTCTTTTATACGGTGCGTGTTCTTTCCCCGCGGTTTCATCCACGTCTTTAGTTACTGCTTCGCTTCTATTGGTCGTGGTGTAGGGCTTTAAAATACTAAAATACCACTCACTGATGAAAACCGAAATACCACTCACTGATTAATCACGAAATCTCAGAAACTATACAACCTACAAACTTAAAATTGGCAGGTTTTAGACATCCGCTAAGAACGGATTTTACCAAACTCCACCCCTAAGGGGGTAACGGAGGCTGGAAATTTGTATGGAGGAACCTATTTTCACGCGGGCGAAGCCGCTGGCAGAAGCTAGTCTAATAATAAAAATCTTGTGTCACATGTTTGTTATTGAAATCCTCCAAAACGACTTAACAAATTTTAATGAAATATTTGTGAATCTTTGGTAGGTCTGAGAATAGGTCATAGGCTAACATTTACCCTCTTACCACGAACCCCTATTTTTTTCTTTGATAATTTATGTGGCAGAAAAACTTTTTTTTTTAATGAAACTATTGCTTGACTACGATCCCATCTTATGGTAAGCAGTTTGCCGAGTCAACCACCCAGAAAAGAAGAAGATCCAGAAATGTATAATTTTTTGTATTGTGTTCTGCAATAAAGATTTGAATTTGACTTTAGGCAATATTAGTTTAGAAACGAGTGGAAATGATTGAATACAAAGCTTTTAACAGCAAGTTTGCCCGCGGGAAAGTCGAATATTATCCCAAGGGAATGTACCACAAGGAAAAATATTCGTATGTCCTAAAACAGACCAGGGTGTATTCAAATATTTTTTATACAACCGTTGAGGCGTAATTGATTTATTATGTAGCTAGTTACTGTCAGCAGTAATGTAAAACAGTATTAGAACATACTTCCAGGATAAAATTTGTCCTATGTGCTTTTCCAGGGCATGGTCTACCCATGCGCCAAATTTCATCCAAATCCGTACAGCCGTTCGAGTGTGAAAAAGTATCTAACAAACATACACGTAAACTGTCGCCTTTAAAATATTACTGAGATATATATTATACAAATATACAGACTTTCGAAACTCAAAACCTACTGGGGCCAAGGGTCTGATTCTGAAAGGAAGCCTCGGCCCTGGTACGAAAGACGAGGAACAGGAGTGGGTTTTTAGTCAGTAAAAGTCTGACACTATCTCCCGCTCCGTTCCAAGAGCGGGCAATGCCATAAGATGATGTTCCCACTGAAAAAAATAAATAAACTTACAGACTTTCAAAAATATTTCTAGGATTACTTTGCGGAGATCGGAGATCTTTTAGGAGAAAATTCGAAAGATATCACATATCTTTCGAATTTTCTTTAGAGGTCTCGATTATTCTACAAAAAATTACGATCATATCGTATTAAATATTTTAATAAACATCATCTCATTTTCCACAACTAGTTTAAAAACGAACCGTGGACATTAGTATGGAAAGAATGCGAATAATTTAAATATAAAACTAGATTGACTACACTGAAACCCGTGTATCACACTAATTTAATATGACGAAAAAAAATTTACACGTGACTCGTGACCTATCACGTGTACAATTATTTGATGAGCACAAGAAGAGAGACTGTACAGTGACGACTTAATTAATACCTTATGGCCTACCACACATACAAGCTTCACCACAGTTTTGCCTACGCAGGCCGGTTTGTACATAGAACACCGTGCGTATGGTTGGTAAAACTCCATCCACGGCTCACTGGCACGGCTTCACTGGGATGCCATGCTATGGCAGCGTAGCCACGTCAAAAAATCTGTGGTTAACTTTGTAACCAACAGTGGCCAGGTGAGCTATACACAATGGAGCTGCACCTGCATTTTTTTTTTATGTGGGAAAATCATTTAATGACAAATCCCGCTTTTGGGCGGAATGGGAGATAGTGTCAGACTTTTACTGACTAAAAACCCATTCCTGTTCCTGCGTTGCCTTCGTCCCAGGGCCCCGGGTTTCGTTCTCACACTACCCTTGGCCAAAGTAGGCTTCGACCCTGCTGGGCCCCTACAGTTGCTGACATCTCCTTGAGGCGCGCGTGACCGTCGACGACTTGGGCTCGGTCCGGACGGTTACCAGACGGTCAAACGGCGAGCCACCCATTGCTCGCCGTCCGCAAGCCCGCGCCTACGGTGGCCGGAAATCGGGATCGCAATCCCGGCAGCGGTTGGGGCGTGAGGACCGTTGCCTCACGTGATCGGCCGCCTCCTTTGCTAGCATTGCTTCGCAGAAGGAGGCGACCGCCTGCCACTCTTCCTTCATCCGGACCATAGCCTGTACCAGGGCCCGGCGTGAGAGATCGCCGCCCAAGAGCTGCACCTACATGCAGTTTCTTGGCTTAGCCTTAGACATTTTTACAAGTCGACTTTAGATGCAGAGACAAAACATGAGAAGTACAATTATTCAACAAAGATCCTAAAGACCAACATATAGTACACACAAATATTTCATTTACACAAAAGACTCATAGATAATAAATACTCGTAATCAAGACGATCTAGAAGTACCAAGAGAACCTTGTACGGCAGAAAAATTTACAACATGAAGGAAACTTCACAATAAATTACATAAAAATAGTCCGAGAGTGTACTTTTCTTCGTAGTGACATTTGTTATTTTATTTTGTCGAGAAGTAAATCCATAATTGATTTTTCATTGTTGGTAATTGAAGTTTACCAAATGGTAACCCTCCTGTTAATTATTTGATCTGGCAACACTGCGAAGTTTAACAAATGATCGATTATACATAAAAACTATTTTTCGCAATCTTTCTGAGTGGCAAAAGATGGGCACATTTCTCCGCGGAAACCACCACTCTTCATCTAGGGGATGTAGTAAAATAAAACAAGAGTATCTCTCTAGAGACGGTATGATAGTCCTTTCTCTAATTACCACCTGCTTTTAACTTCTAAATTACGTCAAAATATATACATATATCTTCCTAATACTAAAATTAAAGACTCACTAAAATAATGTAAGTAACTTTCACAAGAGCAAAAACCTTGTGTAATTAACACGTTTGAGTTTATATGCTCTGTTTATGCATTATTTTTTTTTTGTTAATATGCAATATCATTATGCTGTAAGGAGATCGGAATCTTTAAACTAAAATAATTATATGTATATTATGTGTAAATAATTTATAAGTATTTTTTAATTGCCTCAAAATAATAAAGTTATCTTTTTCCTCCTTTTGCATCTATTACAATGCTTACATTAGTTTTATTTCGTGTAAGTTACTTTGTTGCTATAGTTGCATTACTAACGCTAGCTTTGCCCGTGTGTTAGTAAAAAATTATCGCATCGAACTTACTCCCGGAAAGTCTTTTATGCTATTTAAGAGGGTCCTTTTTCACTCGCCTATCGTCAAAATCGAGCATGGTTTAAAAGCTTGTTACTTCATCTAAAGCCATCCAACGCGATGTTTGACGAAAAGGCAACGCGAATAAAGAGAAATAACGCCTGAAAACTCTGTCAGCGAAATACGTGTTTTTTTTTAAACCCTTAAAAGTTTCTGAAAAAAATGTTGTCATTCAGAATCTTGATTAAATTTGCAAGGTTTCAATTGTTATACTTTTTTGACTTATTATTTTTTGAGTAAATTATGAAGTGTCAAAGTTCATTTTAGAGGTCTTTGCTGGATTAGTTTTACACAAATTTATAAATTGATTTCAATAGAAGCCTAGATAATATTCACAAAATACTGTGTTTCCAAAATTACTAGTGAAAAATGTGTAATAACGTCATAATCGGGTAAGAGCGGTTGTATGAAAAACAGTGAAAATGTATGTCGAGTTGCATCCCCTTAAAGACGTGGTCTATCCGTGTGCCGAATTTCTTTTAGATCCAATCAGCGGTTTCAGCATGAAGGATGACATACACACTCACAAAATTTCGCTTTTAAATTATTAAGTGTGATAGTATAGATAGACTTTTAAATTTATAATATAAGTGGGATTGATACTTACGAACCACTGACCGCGAGTGATCGTTTGCTTAATCGTAAATGCGTTATCATCATCATCATTTCAGCCGAAAGACGTCCACTGTTGGACATAGGCCTCCCCCAAATGTCGCCACAATGACCGGTTCTGTGCGTCTCGCATCCATCGGATTCCCGCGACCCGATTTAATGCGTTATACTTATTCCCAATAAAGTTATTAAAACTGAAAAACGCTACAACAATTTCAGAATTTTTTTTTAATCAGTAAATCACGAAATGGCTTCTCGCGCTCTAGGGTGGAAGGAGAAGGCGTGTCAAACTTTTAGTGACTAAAAGTGACCCATATTCTTTTAGTTATCCTTTACGTTCTAGAGCTGCGGTGACTCTTGCAAACTATCCCGTTCTTCTTTTTCTTCCTTGTCGATATCACTCTTGACAGAGTGGTCGTGGTCATTACTTCAGGTGTTGATGGCAAGCTTCAAAACACGCCGCCACTCCTCTCTGATGGCCGCCTTCCTCGTGCATTGAACCATCCCGTAGCACTTGTCTTACTACTACTAAACGTTTCGCCTCGTCGTTTATATCGCGTACATCGAAAGACTGGAGCAATTTGCCTGCTGCGGTCTTCCCGTCCGATTATAATTTAGGTGTCTTTAAGGCTAGAGGGAATAAACTAGTGCTCTTGACAATCAGCGATTGCATCACTGCTTACCATCAGGTGGAATCGCAGTCGCACTAGTTTATATCATATAAAAAAAAACGTATTAAAGAAAAAATTTCAGACTCATTCTTTCAAACGTTCCCGCATTCAATTTCAGCTTAGCATGGCTATATATGAATATAGCAAGTCCCCTAAACCGCGCTGCACATTTTTATTACTCGCGTCGAAATTTTTATTTCTCCATTATCCTTTGTCCACACAGTTTCGCTTCGTTTCGCCAACAAGGATAAAAAGACAGGAACAAGTTTATTGCAGGACCCCAGTTAACCCCACGGCGATGTAAGATAACACAATAGCTTTTTCTCGTATAGATAATTCTACGAGCAGTTTTACAAAGGCACATCTGTTCGTTCGATTTTGCATAAGGTTTTTTTTTACTTCGCAGTCGGTGAAACTTTAGTTGGGAGTTTCTTTTAATTGTCCTAAATTTTAAACGTTAAATTAGTGCTCTGAGCAATACACTAGCTTCTGCCAGCGGCTTCGCCCGCGTGATAATAGAAAATATATTAATAGTCGAGTATAATAGGCGAGTGTGTTCTGGAGCCGAGGGCTGCAGTGACAAATTTGCACGTGTATCAAACGACTTTTTTCAATACACTTACGAAGAAATGAATAAACGGGGGTTGACCGGCGACTCGTGGGGGTCGACGCGCGCCCAGCCTGATACGATAACACGCGCTATTTCTGCACTAGTGCGGAAAACAGTCTATTGCGTGCCTGAAAGCGGTAGGATATAGCGGGTTTCGAGTAAGTGTATTGAAAAATATATATTTCATCACTGTACCACAGCACACGAGCAAACGACTTATTCTACAATTCTCACATGAACAATTCTAGCCGATACTTGATAACATGTTAACGTAAAAGCCCTAAACAAAAGCATTTATTGTCTTTTATTTACTCGCTATATTCGTTGAAGCTCGCTATATTTCACCATGAACACAGGACATGAACATTACTCTTACCGATTTATAACAACATAATCCTTGATTTGTGCTCACTTCGCGTATTTTACGAAATATTCGACGTTGTGTATTGTAGGCACTTGGTGAAATTAAAGAACGTCTCAATAAGTACAATGTAAGACACTGAAGACATAACTACTCGGGCTTTAGACGACAATGAGGTTCAATAAATTATTCGAGAAAAAGGATTATAAATATTGCCCTTTAATTTAAAACAAAAAAAAACAAGCTTAAATTTTTTGAGTAAGCCATCGTATACTTGTATGACGTTTTAGTGTACAATAAAGAATTGAGAGAAGCTAAATGATATATATAATTTGTAAATAGGTTTTATAAAACATTTTTACTCTTCAATAAACTTAAACTCGTACATCGATGGACTGGAATAATTTGCCTGCTGCGGTCTTCAGTGTCTTCAAGGCTAGAATGAATAGGCTCTTAATAAACTTGTGGGCTTCACCATCAATGATTGCATCACTGCTTGCCATCAGGTGGGATCGCAGTCAAGCACTGGTTTATATCAACATAAAAAAAAAACGATGAGGCCTGATGAGGCCGGTGTTTTCTAATTGACTACCCTGAGAGCAACACCGAAACAAAGTCAGGAATGAAATCTACCTCATCATATCAGCCGTAAAACGTAGGTCCATCAGGCTTGGGCACGCCACAATTATGGCGGTAAGTCCCCTCTTTGAGGCGTGGTTGGAAAGACCTCACGGCGTCCTCACCTACCGTATGACGCAGGTTCTCACCGAACACGGTAAGTTCGGGAAGTTCCTGCACCGGATTCGTGCGGAAGCGACGCCCGGGTGTCGCCACTGTGTGGACCGCCCGGAGGACACAGTGGAGCATACGGTGGAGGTGTGCCCCGCTTGGGCAGAGCAACGCCGTGTCCTCGTGGGGGCGATCGGCGGCGGCGATCTCTCGCGTCGGGCCTTGTTACAGGCCATGGTCCGTAGCGAGGAGGAGTGGCAGGCGGTCGCTTCCTTCTGCGAAGCAGTAATGCTAGCAAAGGAGGCGGCCGATCAGCAAATCGTAGGGGCCCAGCAGGGTCGAAGCCTACTGGGGCCATGGGTAGTGTGAAAACGAAACCCGGGGTCCTGGGACGAAGGCAACGAAGGAACAGGAATGGGTTTTTAGTCAGTAAAAGTCTGACACTATCTCCCGCCCCGCCCAAGAGCGGGGGTAGTCATAAGATGATTTTCCCACCGAAAAAAAAAGAAAAAAGAAAAGGTCCATCAGGCTAATATTATAAAAGTTAAAGTTGTATGTATGTTTGTTACCCCTTCATGCTCAGATGGCTGAAAGGATTTGGATACAATTTAACACACAGCTAGAACGTGTCCTGGATAAGATATTATAATTATATATTCTCTCGGTATAATTCCCTACTTTCACACGCATGAAGCTGCTGGCAGAAGCCTGTTGTTGAATATAAACCTCCCCAAGTGTCACCACATCACCTGTTTCTGTGCTTACGTGCGATGCCCTACATCATTCTGATATTTCTGTCCACCCAACCGCGGAAAATTAAGAACATATAAGAATACGTTTTTAACATATTATCCAATATTTTCTTAACTACTAATAAGTATAAAAAATTAAATGGATCTTGGTAACAAATCAATACTTTTCACAAAATTATAACAATGGCCCACACACTAGACAGCGCCTGTATCTTGGAGACCGGAGTTTAAATTAAACACAGGGTTTAAATTAAGACCAGACATTAAATTAATTCACTATCTTTAAAGATAAAATACTATATAAACTAAGAGTAAAATAAAGAAGCGAAGAAAAAGAAGAGAAAGAGAAGAGTATATAATTGTAGGTCATTATGTGTACCATATGATGAAGGTTTAGAACCAACTGCACAAACAAGAAAGCGTTGTAACAGTAAAGCCCACTCCGTAACGTAGGTATTACCCACATTATAAAAAAGGCAAAGACTCATCCTTGCATAACACAGTGTTTACTTGAGAACTTTTTCGCTGTGAGCCAGTGGGCGCGGACCTTCGAAAGTGTCACTTTACGGATATGACATGTACCCGACGATCGGTCACGGTTTCATCGCGGGCCGAGAAGCGAGTCCATGACACCGACCGTCAGCGGACCACGCATTGTATTAGATGTTCATGTTATTTAACAATTAAGTAGGTCTGACGTGTTATGACGTCATTAATCTTCATGGGAAGTATGAGACATTAGGTAAGCGGTAATACAGCTGATGGAAATACTGATGACGAACTGTAAAAATAATTGAGTTGACATGACGAATCAATCGTAGGTTTTTAAGAAAAAATTCATGATACTTTCTTTTACCGACTTTAGTGAAGTTATGTAAAAATAATACAAAGCCAACTAGGAACTTTGAACAAAACGTTTTGGGAACACAATATTCATTATGCGTAGGTAAACGCTAACGGTAGCTAACGAGTGAAATTCTTTGCCAGGGTTTGTGTTTTCCGATAGCTGTAACCTCCCCTAAGTCATTATATCAAGAACAAATAGGTTGCTTCTAGGCAAACGTGCTCCATAATTGACCATATTATTGCTTACCATCAGGTGAGACAGAGGTCAAACGCAAGCCTATCAATAACATAAATCTGGAGATCTTTCAATTTGTCATTTAAAATTCTTCAATACGTAAAACTTTCACGACCTATCTAAAGACAAGGCGAATGGCTGTGGGTTTATTCGAAAGTCGTCCCAACCCTGGAATGCAAAAGGGCAATTGAAGGAACACGGGTGGGTTTTAAGTCAGTAAAAGTGTTACACTTATCTCCCACTGTTGTTGGTGGTCTCACCCCAAATGAAAAAAATAATGATTAAAGCTGACCAAAATTCTTCATTTCCTTAGCCTTTTCCGAACTAGCTTGGGGTCGGCTTCCAGTCTGCAGCTGAATACTCATGTTAAGAGCGACTTACCAGACCCCCAAAACCCAGTTACTAGGCAACACAATACTCTTTGGATAGACTGATGGTCAGACTTTCTGGCGATTGACTATCTGTAAGAACTGTCAAAGAACTACGAATGACAATCGGGACATGTCATTAATGTCATAAACAAACTTAGAAAATTACTTATAGCTACATATTAGTACTTGCCTGGTTTCGAACCCGCAAAACTAAGCCGTGAGAGCCGGGTGCCTTAACCATTGGGTCATCACGACAACCTAACCTGTTCAAAATTAACTGCCAAAAATTATAAGCAGCTTTGAAACGTCATTGATACTTTCATATCACAAGGTCGTATCGATTTAGAGGACAAGAAGTCAATATAGTTCTATTTTAATGTGACTTTATCAAAAACAAGTTATTTTTTAAATAACACGTGAAAAAGTATCTACATAATTTGGTAATTATAATATTTTTAAGCCGGTATATAGTTTTGGTATCCAGTGGCAATATAGTGTATTAATTATACTACCTATTTCTAGAGAATTTAAAAACGAATATACCTAAGCTAACTAATTATACGAAAATAAAAAGGAAAAGCAATTAGTTGCTTAACACATATGTTTCTTATCATTAGGTATCCCATAAATTCGATTTTTACGGCATTTATAATATGTTTAGTTCATGTAAAAACGGAGCGACATTTCTACATTTAAATGACAAAGACGAAAATCATAATTATTCTCACAAAAAAACTTGCATGATAATGATGCAAGCTGATAAATAATGTATTTTGCAAAGTATATGGTAGGTCAGTGGCAGCTAGAGCCTCAGAAGGACGTCAGGTCATCAGAACGAGACGAACTGGATGGTCCAGTTTACTGCAACTACTTTATATCTTCAAAGTAATTATACTCCGCGATTAGGTACTTTATGTGACTATAAATGTGACAGTAAGGATATCCCAAATTAATTGCAGCTGTTTTAACTTGAACTGTCTCTGTAAATCAAACAAATCGTTTTGCATTCCGATGGTGATCAACATGTTTAGTGGAATGGTAAATACTAAAGGGATGAGAAATACTAAGACCAGTACGCCAGAAATATTAGATACCAACTCTACGATAGCTGAATCGCGATGAAAACTTCGCTACGACCTCAGATAAAACGACGTACGAAGACTCGGCTACGGAGAAACAAATACGCAACAAAAAGTAAGCTACCAACTCTCAGCTACGGGGTTTGAGTTACTAAGACCACAGATTTGTCTACGTAGTATGCGCTACGGAGCATACACTACGAAAAGTATGCTACGAACTGTCGTCTACGAGGTCTAAGCTACGAACTATCGACTACGAATTGTAAGCTACGGAGACTACGCCACAAACATTAGGCAGCTAAATATCAGCTTAGATCTCTCGAATATGGACCGTAGAAGTGTAGATTATACAAGTTGTTCGGGCCTATAGCAAGGATACAATTAATCGTGCCTATCCGTATCCACTATTATAAATCTGGCGCGTAATATCAGATACCGTGATCAAAGGCTAAGCAGGGAGTTTCATGAAAAATTACATCTGGTACCTACTGACTTTGTTTGAAATAGCCAAAGGATAATTATAACTACGTATGTATCGAGGTGAAGACAACATAATGTAGTTAGATTTATTTTTGTTTGTGAATTGGTGGTTTCAAACAAATATTTTGCTTTCTACTGAAAAACGAGCAGAAATCAGAAATGAGAGGAAAAGGGATAGGGAGAGGTTAACAATTAATAAACCTTTGATGTTGCCGTTTTAAAACGGGTCACTATGTGTTGTGACCACTTCGGGTAGACTTGGAAATATATTATAAGCACAAATTGACTTTATATTTAAGCTTTAAATTTAATTAAATTTTGTTTTATTTTTTTTAAATTACTTTAATAAATTATTCGTTTCTTTGAGTTTTGTACTTTTATTAATATCTATCACACTACGATGTTTGAAAAAAGAAATTAAAAAAATGAAAAATTCTTATTTTCTGTTCGTGATGAAAGTTAATGATATTTTTTTCTGTTATTAGGGACATAATTATCTACACCATCATCATAATGATTTTTTTCCGGGTAATTTTGCCTTGTTTTTCTATGCTAGTGTGTAAAATTGATCGTTGAAAAATGTAACCTTTGTTTAGTTGGATTAAAAAACATCAAATATAAATTAAAGGTCCTTAACCTACTTGACAGAGCGATGTCCTGTTCTTTGTGACATAATATAAGGTTGCAAATTTTACTAACACTCATTAGACGAGTACAATGATAATGATAGCAATTTACCGGCGCCTGCGCAGCTGTGAGACCGCCATGATTAATGTTGATCATCCCCGTTACAAATTATACCTAAACTATATTGATATACGGTTGTTCATGATTGATGGTTTTTTAGTAAGAGCTTATTATTTTTGTAATTTTGTATCCTTGACTTGTTCTTATAATGTATTGGGTAAGTTTTAGCTGATCTGATAAATAAATCTTAAAAGAGATGAAAAGGAACAAATCGTTCTGGTTGTTCTTTTTCTGATATTGAATGAATTATTGCTGCAGCTATGCCTTGATTGATAAGATTTTTATAAATATAATTAATAACGATATTAATTATGTCATCTTTAATATTCAATGCATATTTCTCACGCTTAATCATATAGAGATCTAACTTTAAAAAGAGGTGAAGATTGAAAATTGAATTATAAAATTATTTTAAAACATATATGTTTAAAATTCAATTTTCAAATGCATATTTTTCGAGTTAAATTTTCAAAAAAATAACATTCGATTTATCATATTCGTTTTTTTTTAATTAAATACATCGTCAAAGTATAATTTGTCTCCAATCAAATATCACCATCTATTTGGGTACCTAAGGATATTTTATGCCTGTTTTAGGTATTTTAGGCGTGTAATATATTATATTATATATTATAAAAATGAACCACGACTATTTGCTCTGCGTAAGGTTCACACAACCAATTAAATTTAGACTTTTAAATAATTTATACAGTATTTACTAATTCCATGCGTAATCGTATAATATGATCGTCATTTGTCGTTACAATCAAACAAACACAATCACCATCTATTAAGGTACCTACAGTTTGGATATTTTATGGTTATTTTAAGTACTTTAGGCGTGTAATGAACACGACTATTGTGTGCTCTGAATAAGGTTCACACAACCAATTAGAATTAGATTTAAAATTCAAAAAAAGTACGTTACAGTACTTACCAATTCCATGCGTAATCGTATGTACCTAATCGTCATTTGTTGTAAATCGTGACTTGTTTATTTAATTAATCAGTCGTTAAAATGATGTTTTAAAATGCAAAAAATATAAAATATTAATCAACAAAAAGTTTAGGTATTCAACAATATATTTTAATTACACGGTAATTTAAGATGAAGCTTTAATATTTGACCCCTAATATTGTTTTAAGGTTGCGATATTTTGAAGCTTATGATTCTTTTTCCTTTTAAATTTTATTTACGACGACGACAACGTAAACTTCGTCGATTCTATAGCTTTGATGCTAATTACGTAGATAGATATTTATTTATATTTCTACGAGTCCCAATACCTACTACTTAATTATTAATGTGTCTTTGATTCATCGAACAGGTTTTTCATACGCTTTTTTGATATAAAGATGGTCAAGCATGACAGGAGTCGTAACCAAATCTCTTATAATTACTACATCCGTGTATGGAACCGGTAAGCCCAGGCCATGTGCCACATTTTTTTGCACGGAACATTTTTTTATAGCTAACGTAAATTCCTGCTAGATGTAACCTTTTACCAAGGGTCCGTTATTTCTATATTAGAACTTGGCCAGATTCGATTTTTTAGCTGAATAGCCTGGGGGTGGCAGAAGAACATATTTATATCATTACCATTTTAGCTGTAAGACGTCTACTGCCAGACAAAGGTCTTCCCCAAATGTCACTACAAGAAGAAATTACACTATGATAAAAACCAGAGAAACTGATGGAAAGCATGATCACACACACTTAATCTGTGTTCATATGGGAGCGTATATTAAAGAAAAGTTTGGAACTGCTGGAGTCTGTGTTTTCTGATAGCTACAACCTTCCTCCTTAAATCAAGATTGAATAGGTTACTTCTAGGCAAGCGCGCTCCAAGTTAAGTGACAATGGGGAGGGCACATAGCTCGCAGAACGGTTGACCGTTGGGGCCGAAAGGTTCTGCAATGGAATGGCGACCACGTACCGGAAGACATAGTGTTAGAAGGCCTCCTACAAGGTGGACCGATGACCTAATAAGGGTTACTGGAATCCGATGGATGCGAGACGCACAGAACCGTTCATTGTGGCGACACTTGGAGAAGGCTTATGTCCAACAGTGGGCGTTTTTCGGCTGATATGATGATGATGAAGCGAGCTCCATCGTTAGCCACGTCATTGCTTACCATCAGGTGAGATAGTAGTATATAATGCAAGCCTATCCAAAAAAATACAAATTTTAATAAAAAGGCTATATTCAGTCCAATAACGACTAAAAACAAGAACAATAATTGTAAAATGTAGTATCAAAATACTAAATAATATAAACAAGTAATTAAACTCCTAAAATTCTTAGTTTAGGAAGATACAGTCGAAGGATGTTCTAAATTCTTTCCAAGATCATAAAATGGTACCAAATCTGCATTGGATGCCTGAAGCACACCTGCATATAATACGTAATAATTAATAGACCCAATATTTAAGCAAATTTAAATAGGTACCCAAATACTACATAATATCATAAACTTCTAAAAATTCTTAGTTTAGAAACATAGTGGGCAATCGAAGGATGTTATAAATTCTTTTCAAGCTCATAAAGTTGTACCAAACCTGCATCGGATGACTGGTACGCGTGCATATTTGCATAAAATTAGTGCGTAATAATTAATAGACCCAATATTAGGCAAGTGTCAAAACTAGTTTGCGTTTCGCTATGAAGTAGGAACCGCAATCAGCCTACACATATGCAGATTTTAAAGTTATTGCGAAGGCACTATTTCAATTGAAATGTAAATATAGGATCAAACACATAAGTCAACAAGGTGCAATGTTTTTAGAGCTAGCTATTTTTAAATATTTTATTAAATTCTTCATAAATAAATAATCTGGGGTCGCGAAATGTCGTAACAGTAAAGGGGTGCCCAGATGGTCGCAAACCAACTTCCCAACCAAGGTGACCTTACTAGTTTCAATCCGTGTAGACAGCATTTGTAATCCATGATCTACAACGCCCTTGGTTAGGAGGCGCGTTTTCCCAACCACCAAGCGTGTTGGCGTGTAGTTTACATCCATGTAGTCGCAACACAAACCAAACACATAAACCAGGGTCACCTTGGTTGGAACGCTAGTTTGCAACCGTCTGGTCACCCCTTAAGACGTTACCTGCCAGGGTTGCGGTATTGTCCTAAATTATCACCTCGACCCTGGAATGCAAAGGGCTACTGAAGGAATACGGGTAATCAGTATAAGTCTGACACTGCCTCACGAACCACCCAGAGCAGAAGAAGTTATTTTAAGATTTCTTAATTTAAAAAAAAAACACGTTCAAGTACATATCTAAAGTGTTGACAACAAAACTGAAAAAATATAGGCCCTGGTAATACGATATCATATTATTATGGTATAATCAAATTTTAGAATAAATAATGTTTTTCGTGTGAAAGTGGATAATATATAGCCTATGTCACTCTGATAAATTAGTATTTTACTGGTGAAATATTTTTTTAATCCCACAGTTTTTGAATTTATTCATTACATATGAAAATATACAAATTAAATACAAACTCTTTATAATATTAGCATAGTACAGATATAAAAGTTATAGATTTGTGCATTCAAAAGGTACATGCATAGCTATAGATCGACAAAAAAATGGTCTAAGTCTAATAAAACAATATGGTGCCTACCATAATTATCTAACCTGCAGATAGTAGGTAATACAAAACTTTTTAGGGTTCCGTACCTCAAGAGGAAAAAAGCGGAACCCTTATAGGGTCACTTTGGAGTGTCGAAGATATTACAAATCGCATTTTTTTTTTTTGACGCAACTACAAATTTTGAGTTTTCAGATTTATTCCTATACTTGTGCTATAAGACCTTGCTTCATGCAAAATTTCAGGGTTCTAAGTCAACGGGAAGTACCTTATGAATTTCGATTTCCTTGAGAGCGTCAAATTTACGTTTTAAACGGCCGTATCTTTTTTTTTGTCAACTTAGAAGTTTATTTTTTCACAGCTTCATGGGACCGCGGACCATAGTATATGGATTTAATTTCAACTCAATATCTCCACGCGTTCTCGAGATAAAGGACCTTGACAGACAGACAGACACAGGCAGACGGACGGACAACAAAGTTATCCTATAAGTGTTCCGTTTTTCCTTTTGAGGTACGGAACCCTAAAAGAGGGTTTTTGAAAACTGAACCTTATTATTGAAACATAGTAATATTATCTAAGTCTATCTGGTTAGTTTATAAGTATAACAGCGATGTAAACTATACAACGGAAGTTTAACTTGCGTTGTTTAGATTATGTAATTTAAAATGCGTGTCACCATTGGGGCACGACCTATGCCTGGTTTACCCTACGTTTTAAAATTCAATTAATAAAATATTCTCTTTTTGAGTTAGGTTTCTTTATGATTTTTTTTTTCGGGTGGGAAAATCATCTCATGACATCCCCCGCTCTTGGGCGGAGCGCGAGATAGTGTCAGACTTTTACTGACTAAAAACCCACTCCTGTTCCTTCTTTGCCTTTTGTTTTCCAGGGCCCCGGGGATCTCTTTCGCATCACCCATGGCCCCAGTAGGCTTCGACCCTGTTGGGCCCCTACGGTTGCTGACATCTCTTTGAGGCGCGCGTGGAACACTACGCGCCGTCGACGACTTGGGCTCGGTCCGGACGGTTACCGGACGATCGGACGGCGAGCCACCCATTGCTCGCCGTCCGCAAGCCCGCGCCTACGGTGGCCGGAAATCGAGATCGGAATCCTGGCGGCGGTTGGGGCGTGAGGACCGTTGCCGTTGCCTCACGCGATCGGCCGCCTCCTTTGCTAGCATTACTGCTTCGCAGAAGGAGGCGACCGCCTGCCACTCCTCCTCGCTCCAGACCATGGCCTGTACCAAGGCCCGGCGCGAGAGATCGCTGCCGCCGATCGCTCCCACAAGGACACGGCGGTGCTCTGCCCAAGCGGGGCACACCTCTACCGTGTGCTCCACCGTGAGGTTTCTTTATGATTAAGCGTGCGATTATATGATTCCGAACTTCGATTTATTCATGTCATACAGACAAATTTAGAGCAATTACCTACGTATAGGAAGATACCTATTTATTACAAGCTTTTATTAAGTTTCACCTGTCCCGATGTTTGTTTGTCTGTAATCAAATCTTGCAAATTAAATTTAATCCACTTCCCGGTTACCGATTGAGCTGAAATTTTGCATGCATGTGTAAATCAGATGTTATTGCAAAATTATTATCACATGGAGCTGATCTGATGATGGAACCGGAAGGTGGCCATAGGAATTCATATATCCCTATCGTATTTGAGCTTTTTGGAATGGTCTTGATGAGTATTAATTATATAGGTATATAATACTGCGCTATAAAAGCTTGCTATGAAAAAAATGTTTAATTAAAAACTCGTTTCGGTTTTGAGTTTACTATCTAGATTTATTTTTTATTCGACGCTACGATGTTTTTAGTTACTAAGCCAAAAGATACTTTTTTATTACGTTGCGTTAGCGTGATTGAGAGCGTTGTTAGAAGAAACTATTACAAAAAGTTATAAAATAATAAAATTATGCTGTTCACGCGATTATGTTGGCATCAATAAAATAATTTTTACATAATAAATCTTTGATTGTAGCATAACGTACGTGCCTATTTCATAATTATATAAAGCTACTCGTTTTTGTAAATTCTCCTTCAAAAGACACAAACGCGCTCTCTCCTTTTGATTATATGTTTTAGGTTCTTTATGCAATTTGCACGCTGCGTTTATTTTTTTATGGCTTTAGGTGCGGACCTATGTTTATTTCTTTATTGCCTGTTTCACATATCTCTGTTTTTAATTTAATAGAAACTAACAAAACATCGTGTTTTTTACTACAACCATCTTTGGTTCCTGCTAGGACTTTTATTTGCCTTTTATATTAGCAAAATTATAAATGCAAATATCAGAAGTACGACGTAATCATATTATAGCTTCGTATCTGGTGGTCAATAGCTTGCTTCCGAAAGAGAAATCACACCCACAGCTGTGTCATGAAAAGTAAAAGTGGTACCGCCATGCCGAAGCCGACCACTGTCAATCCGAAATGCTTTATTTATACATTCTTATGTATAATCATGGTTCTTATTACGTAACTAGTGCGGATAACTTGTTCCAATAATTTAACTAGTGTAATAATCAAGGTTTTAATTAAAATATTTAAATAATTAAAAGCTGGTTGTTTGGGTTAAGTAGTGCGTTATGTTTCTTATTTTTCGGGTATTTTAAATCGACAATTGAAGGATTTTTTGGTATTTAAAGTTCAATTTATGATCGTTTAGTGTTGTACACGATTATTAAGTGTTTTTGTTATCAGTGATAGTTTAGTTTTGATTGGCTGAACGAATGAATACATTTTGATTGTCTGCTCGACATTAATTTTTGATTAAAAATAACTCTTAATTATAGAACTTGCGAAAAAAATGACGAAACAATAATGAATAAGAACTAATTTCCTTAATTAATATTGCGAAGATACTAATACGATTACTGGTACCCACAACACACGTTTTATGTAAATCTAAAGAGATATTCGGTGTTTATTATACATTTAATTTTATTCGTTTATCTCTATCACTTAATTTGAATCTTACAATACCTAATGGACGAAAATAGATGTATCGTTTAAAACAAGTAGGTATACCTAATATGGAGTCTAATAAAGTATATGGCTTTAATATTATGCGACGAATTAAATACTATAATGTTAGATTTCTTATCTATTCTTACATTACTCCCGGGACTGCCATATCCAGTTTTTTTTTTTTTAATATAAGCTAGTGCTTGACTGCGATCCCACCTGATGGTAAGCAGCGATGCAATCGTTGATGGTGATGCGCACTTGTTTATTAAGAGCCTATTCACTCTAGCCTTGAAAACACCCAAATTATAATCGGATGGGAAGACCTCAGCAGGCAAATTGTTCCAGATTCTTATTTAAGGGTTAAAAAAATATTTTTTCCTGGCCTTTTTTGAGAAGGTGAGTGTCGTGGGTGATCCTCATATAACTCCTCCTGGTCTGGGTGATACGAGAAGGAGTATCAGATTTTTACTTATAAACCCAACTTTGTTTATACAGTTTCTCTTTGCATTCCTGGGCCAGGTAACCCTGCAGCCCTAGCAGAGAACATCCCTGCTTAAGCTACGTTTAGCGTTAATATTTATAGGAAATATTTAAAAAAAAACTGGACAGACTGAAGCATCATAACCTATAAAATTATGATAGTAGATATGTGCTTCAAAGTTAAATAATTTATTCGCTACGAAATCAAATGGCAGAGAGCATCACGATACTTAAGTTCATCAAAATTGGTATTACAAGGTTGTGCTATAATTTAGATACATCAGTGGTATCCTCATTACCATTTACCTGAATTAAATATAGACTGTACCTACATAATAATAAGAAACTTTATACCTATTCTGTGACTGAATGCGTTTTTACATTTTAATAATATGAATAGTTTAGTCTTTTGACTGAAATTGTCGGTCATTGTCCGTTCTTGAATGGCCAGCGCATTATTAGCGATTTTTTCTGGTTTTAATCAACTTGTAGGAGGAATACTTGATGCTCTAAATCATTTTATTGAATAAAATGCTGAAGTACACAGCAATAAATATACATGAAAAACTATTTTTGTTTATATCAAAAGAGTTTCGCTAATACTTTTTAATATAATCTTAATTTTAGCTAAAAGTATAATAATAATGAGTACGCAGCTTTCTTTGTGTAATTTCTAAGTGAAAGATGACATTACTTACCAACATCTCTTCTTTGTGCATTCGCCAGAAACACCAGAGACAACAGTAGCACGATAGGCACGTTATTACCGAAAAAGTAATTCATTTTTAATAAATTTAATTTTTTAAAACAACAAACTTTAGTTTAAATGGGCAGAGAACACTAGAATATATTAGAATTTAAATTGGTATTTCCTTAACAATTTGAAATTTAAAATTTACAAACTCGATATGTTTTTCGCGCGTATTTGGAATTTCGTCGGCCGCGGAGGAGGGAGCGTGCGGCTCAGCCTATGGCAGCTAAACTGAGCGGAGGCTGCGCAGGCGCAGGTGTATAGAGAAAGAAGAACGCATGTCCACCGTGGAGCGTCGGACCGGTCGATGGCACGGACCGCCCGCTGTCTGCTATCACTCGATAAACAAGTGATTACAAACGTTTAGGTATTTGGAGTATGCAGACGTACTTAGATTGAGCGTGTAGAAATTGGAGCGCGCAAAAAACTTGTGCTTATATTTCTTTACGTGCATATCGTAGCGATGTAAATACGAAATAGAGAAGTTATTTTAATTCGTGACGAGTAGTATTAGAGTAAGTATAAATAGGTACTGATAGGTCTAATAACTAGGTACCTAGGTAGGTAGGTATGTTGCCACATACATAGGCTTATATTACGACTGCAATTAATTATTTTTTTATAATGTCGAATTATTTCATAACTAATAGTAAGTTCTACTTATTTGAGATTCTTGACTACAAATGCACCTTAATGTATGCATAATATGCATCATTGCTATTTTACGTGCGAAATAAATTCAAGAAGAGGTATGTAGTAGAAATGTGTTGTATTATTCCTATTTCTATTACATAAAACATTTATTACTGTAATTTGATTTAGTTTAAACATTAAAATAATAACAAAACATGATGCTCAGTCAAAATGAGCTGCTCCATTGGCTTTAATACAGTCCTTTAAATATTGAGGCCAGTTATCAATAGAAATACGCACACTCTCCATGGGAAAATTCTTCACTACCAATCTTGTGGATTGTTATATAGGCTCCAAGTTGTCATGACGTTTAGAGCATGTCATACTATCCTGTAAAACTAGGGCTATTTTTTTTCGGGTGGGAAAATCATCTCATGACATCGCGAGATAGTGTCAGACTTTTACTGACTAAAAACCCACTCCTGTTCCTTCTTTGCCATTTTTTTTCCAGGGCCCCGGGGATCTCTTTCGCATCACCCATGGCCCTAGTAGGCTTCGACCCTGCTGGGCCCCTTCGGTTGCTGACATCTCCTTGAGGCGCGCGTGGAACACTACGCGCCGTCGACGACTTGGGCTCGGTCCGGACGGTTACCAGACGATCGGACGGCAAGCCACCCATAGCTCGCCGTCCGCAAGCCCGCGCCTACGGTGGCCGGAAATCGGGATCAGAATCCCGGCGGCGGTTGGTGCGTGAGGACCGTTGCCGTTGCCTCACGCGATCGGCCGCCTCCTTTGCTAGCATTATTGCTTCGCAGAAGGAGGCGACCTCCTGCCACTCCTCCTCGCTCCGGACCATGGCCTGTACCAATGCCCGGCGCGAGAGATCGCTGCCGCCGATCGCCCCCACAAGGACACGGCGGTGCTCTGCCCAAGCGGGGCACACCTCTACCGTGTGCTCCACCGTGTCCTCCTGTAAAACTAGGGTTGCCTGGCTGGATTCCCCGGTTTTGTCCTAGTTTGAAGGGCGTCCGGGGGCCATCCGGAAGGGGTTTTTAAAAGGGTCCGATTAAAACCTGGACACTTTTGTTGTCAGGGGAAACCCAATTTTTTTATGCTAGCAGTACCTGTACTCTCGGCGAGACTGAAATGTAAAAAGTTAAAAAAAAGTAAATTAAAAAATGTTGTTACCATATTACCTACCTCAGAAAGAATGTTCAATTCTATTAAAATTGCCTATTGTTACATGGTTACATACGTACCTAATTTGATTTTAATAACAAGATGTATAAATAAAAAAAAAATTAAAAATCATATCGACATTTTTATTTTTATTACAAAAAATATTTTTTCAGAGGTGTCCGGAGAAAAAACCATATTTCGCCCAAATGTTCGCGATTTTCGCCGTGATTAACCGGCGTCGGCTATTTAGGTGATGGCCGCCCTATGTAAAACTGACCATAAATCATAATCTAGTGGATTAAGATCGGGACTAGATGACGGCCATTCTTTAGCTCCGATGAAGTCTGAAACGTTCGTTACCAACCACGCTTGGGTCACCCTGGGTGGATCGATCTTTATGGCCCGGTGCTGGATCTTGCTAAAAGGAGCATTCTTGGTACGAACACCCCACCAAACCATCACTGAAGTCAGATATAGTCCACGATTACTCTGCTAACTAATTGTGAATCTTCTATAGAACTTTGAGCATAAACTCGGTCATTCTGCTTGTTAAAACATTGCTCAGTAGTAAAAAAATCTCTTCGCTATACAAATTTTTTCAGTAGGCCTTTGAGTGTTTAGTTGTCTTTATTTAACCACCCTTTTAATCTTTAATTGGGCTCTGACCCACTTAGCCATGTTCCTAAAAAAATAATGTATTTTTTGAAAAAATAAAGATTTATTATTATTATTATTTTTTATGCATTTATACATCTCAGGACCCTGACGTCCTGGAACTTTGGAAGGCGTACGAGGGGCCGAAGCTAACTCGCAGAGGCTCTTTAGATAATTTTAATGGAACGTGATACCAACTGACAATGACTGAATTTATCCCTGTACGCGCTATACCAGTGCAGCCAAGGACAATCCCCGGTTGGTGAAAAACTATTGCGACATAGGCAAACAAAGATGATAGGGCTATGGTTTTTGAGTCTTAAGTGGACTGGTAACCTGGAACTATGTTAAGACTATGGCCCAATGTTATTAATATCCATCGACAAAAAGGAAGGAGATTAAAGTGTGAAGTGAAGTAAAGACTCAATAAATGGGCCCCAAAAACGGTTGCTAGCACGAAGTGTACGTCACGTACCAAGAGGGCAACATATCCTGAAGTGCTTGAGGAGTGGAGAGGTATACCACGGTTATCAGGACAATCCCGGAAGTACGGTCAAGATCCCTACCAGCACTTAACTGGATTATACTTCCTTCTCCCGAGCACGTTTGCTCTTGCGAATCTCCACTCAAGCCAGCCAATAAAATTACAAGCACAAATGTTCTTGTTAGTATCTGACATAAGTATCTTGTTTATAATGCACTAGTGATAATGTACTTAGTTATCTATATATATAAAAGGAGAAACTGACTGACTGACATATCAACGCACAGCCGAAACTACTGGGACTAGGAACATGAAATTCTGCACAGGGCTTCCTTTTATGACGTAGGCGAGCACTAAGAGAGGATTTTCCAAAATTCACTCCTTAAGGGGATGAAACGGGGGTCCAAAGTTTGTATAGAAAAACCTATTTTCAAGCGGACAAAGCCGCTGGCAGAAGCTAGTTATAAATATACTTTAATAGAAGTTATCTTAGCTGGTGGTTCCGGTTGTTTTGTGAAAAAAAAAAACATATATTTCTATTACTATTATTTTGTATTATTGTAGAACATTAATTGGATACTAATTTATATTGTAAATATACTTACTGTATGAACTCCACAATCCCTTATTTATAAACTCCAAAAATAAGACAATATTATATTGTTGTAAATAAAATATTTCATCAATTCTTATGAATATCCGCCATGTTTTGAAATTGCTTTTCATTAAGTTCTTTATGAACGAATATAGGTAAATTAGTACTTATAAGAGTTTGAGCCCGTAACTAGTCTCAATTTAAAAATAAATTAGTGTTCCCTTGACATATGCCTGCTAATACAAAATTTACTTTTTCTCCTGTAACCTTCACTCCTTTTCAATCGTTTCCAATCGCTTAAATTTATGTTCAACTTATTTTCTCATGCATTTCTTTTATATTTTACGATTGCAATAAGCTACTTTGTAAAGTGTTACATTTTTGTAAATTTTATTTTATTATTGTGAATGTGGGAACTATGTTGATTACTTTTCCTTTTCTGTAATTTTAACACGATGTCTGGTAGTTTTGAATATTTGATGCGGCCTACCTACCACACACATATATTATTTCTGTAGTATTGTTCGTCAAGTCTAGTCGTTGAGCTCCTTAGTAGTCCAAAGTTTGAGTTACGCGAATACTGACAAATGCTTGCACTGACTGGACAGGTCTGCTCAAATCTGTGTGGTTCTTTCTTCAAAAGACCATCTGAGACACTAATCTGCATGGTTCTCATATGATTTGACCATTAAGTACATGTTACTATAGGGATTTTAAAAGAGACTTTGACCCCTGAGTTTGTTTCGGCGTTTCTTCGCAAGCAGCAGCTAGGAAACACTGACCTCATCTAGTTTAAACTGACGCAAAAAAAAAATTGACGCGTAAAAGGGTTTTTTTAAAACCTATTTGCAAAATAAATATCATTTATCATTAGCGAAGGTGAGAAACTGAATCTTATATAAATTGTTGACGTTTACTAATAAAGTTATTGATCTAGTAACTCATAAGCTTGTTAGATCGAATAGCGCACTTGTTATATACTTGTCATAATACTTACTTACAAGATTTATAAGTGTCTCGAGCAAAACTATAATAGCGCATACTTATAGTGATCTTAGCTAAGTATGTTATAATATCTTGTTTACTCACAAAATGCTGCTATAGGATCAAAATGTTATACTGGATTATTTAGTTTTATAAGTTAGGTAAATAGTGTACCGCAATGCCTATAAAAGAACGTAACTAATAGTGACAGACTTACAACCTTTCTTTGTAGGATTACTTTGCTAGTTGGGGTATTTATGGCCAAACTGAGTATATTATGAGCCGGTTGTGTTTCGCTGCAGAACGCGTCCACAAATTCACATACCTACGTCGAGGCGGAAACCGGAGGTACTGAAGAAGACGTCATTTCTGGGATCGGCAAGGCCTGGTAGTACCTTCGCACAGCTGAGACCTGTTTGGCAAGCACGGAAATTGACCCGAAGGGCTACCCTTTGGGTCAATTCTACTTCAACTCAAAATCTTCGGGTCCAACGTCAAATCTGTGCTGCTTTACGGGTGCAAAACGTGGAAAGTGACAAAGGAGATCTCTCACCAAATTCAGGTTTTTATAAACCAATATCTTCGTCGCATCTTCAGGGTTTACTGGCCCAAGACCATCTCTAACGTAGAGCTGTTGGAGAAATACCACGAAAGCCCGATCGACCACCAGATCAAACGTCGTAAGTAAAGATGGATTTTTCACACGCTTAGGATCGAGAGATTCCGACCACATACCTAAACAGGCGTTGGACTGGAATCCTCAAGGGAAAAGGAAGCGCGGCCGTCCTCGGCCAACCTGTCGACGCACCGTGTTGGCAGAAGCGACGAGCATCGGACTGACATGAAGCGAGGTGAAATGTAGAGTTCAAGACCGGTCGCGATGGGAGACTACTGTCGACGCTCTCTGCCCCAGCTAGACCTGGACATAGAATTTTAAGTCAAGTAACTTGTAAGTGTTTCACTGCAAAGCAGAGGCCCATTCCATTCTTTCTTTTTCACTGACCCTAGCTTCATCTGGCCAGATTATCTAACAATGACAGAACTAACTAGGGATTATGCATATTAAAAAAATTGAGTTAAATAAATTACGAATGTGAGGCAATAAATAAAAATTGCTCCCCCATTCATAGTGAGTCAGTAGATAATGCCATTTATATTATGTAATATTATAAATGCAAAAGTAGGTATCTCTGTTAGTCTATTCTGTTTGTAACGGTTTTCACGACTCACGTTACGTTACACAGTTTTTAATTAATATTGGCATGGAGATTTTTTTATTGTGGGTGTAGGTATGTTCGATTAGTATACATACGACATTGACGCGGATGTGGGTTAATCTGCTGACAGAAGCTAGATAGTTGGGTTGGTGCAACAATATTTTTCCACTTGTAGCGGCCATCTATAGCCATGCAGTAACCAGGCTGCTACTAATAAATTGCTATAGGAAAAGCCCTTCCATTTATTTGGCATATTGGTCTCCCTGAAGAGGACCCCGTGGTCAGCGTCACACTCATATGATACAACCAATACCTAGATACAAGTCTACACATTAAGTGCACCTTTATACATTACGTTTGTGCTGTCTGACTTTTTAATAAATAAATACATTTAGTTATTTATTCATGAGTAGAGTTCCACATTTCAAAGAGTTAATACCGTAAGTGCCCAGTAGTGCCGAAACCTACTGGGGCCATAAGTTGACTTCTGAAAGGGAAACCCGTGCTCCTAGAGCGCAAATGGGCGACTGAAAGAACATAGGTGTGATTTTAGTCAGTAAAAGTCTGACACGCCCTCTCGCTCCGCCCTAGAACCGGAAAAGTCATTAGATAATTTCCAACCTTAAAAAAAGGTACAAGATACTTTTACAAATACTTGACTGAATGATACCCAACAATAGCAGCGCGAAAGCTAGTGAAATTGTAATGAAATTGTTTTTTTTGGTATAAATCGGACACAATGCAAGAATGGATTATGAATAAATGAAGAATCAATCGAGAACAAATCTAGGTTATGTAGAATTTATCAATCGACTACGGTATTTGAATCAGAACGTAAAATGGAACGTAGTCAGAGACAAGTTATTTTTTATTAATCAATATGGCGTTAGTAAACGTCAAATGAAGTGTGGTGTTGTGGTGGCCCGTGGCGTTTATTTAGTATTCTCATAAACTATGGCTGGGTTTACGGAAAACGCGTTAGTTCGTAAACTGCAAGAATTAAATTCGAGTCAGCAAAGTATTCAAACATTGTCCTTATGGCTAATCCATCACAGAAAACACCATGCAATAGTTGTTAAAACCTGGTTCAAAGAAATACTAAAAGGTAACCTACAATATTATTTTTCTTACGTTAGTATGTGCAATTTAATGTATAAATCTACGTTTAATTAATTATTTAGCAATATATAAATTTTTAAAGAGAAGAAATGCTTTAGTGTCTACAACGGTTTTTACTGACATTTTTTAATCGACAAAATGTCTCGCTTTTGTTTATTTTAATTTTGCTACCATAGATTATTCTAGTTATTAGATGTTTATATATTTTGTTTCTATATTTGGTCCTATATAATTCTTATTGGTGTTTAAATATTTATTTTGATTCGTTGATCATGCATAAACATACTTATTACATCACTTTGTATGTTGTGCACTGATAACAAAATGAACATCTCAGATTTTTGAGTTTCTAATATAGGAGTTCCCAAACTGTGTGTCCAAAACGACCCAGGGAGTTGCAGTGCTATCACAAATCAATGCACTCAGATTTCCACCACTTGATAAAAACTTTGTAATTCAACTTTGGAGCAATCTATCCCAAGATTAAATTTTCCAAGCTTGATGCTAATCTAAGTTATGTTCCAAAAAGCAATATTGTCTATTATATTAAAAATATATATATATTAATAAGATTCTCTGGACTTATATTTTAATCCAATAAACTTTTGTTGTTTGCAAAATAAAACATTATATAAAAATAATAAAACATTAATTTCAGACTAAAATGAAAGTTACGACTAGCATTAGTAGCATAGAGAACAAATAGGTTCTTATTCTAAACTGGATAAGGCATGACAAATCTACTACCGGAATGTCTATCTGACTGTATGCAGTCATATTCAAAGAGCTAATGCTTTGTCGTATCCACTGACCCAAGATCCTATGTGTCAGCCAGTGTTTTAAGAATGGTTTTGGTGCAGGCATATAGCCGGCATAGCAGTGATGCACACCTTTTGCGCATAATGGCCAAAATACTATCCATGTATGCATTGGCAAATATACTGGATGCACTACAAAAACGCGGTAGCTCTAGCAACTTCTGGATTGATGTTGTTTATGCTGTTTTTTATGTTACTGTACCCATTTCTTTACAGCTAAAGACAGCAAGCAGCTTACATTCATGTACCTTGCTAATGACGTAATACAGAACAGTAAAAAGAAAGGTCCAGAGTATGGAAAAGAATTTGGGGAAGTTCTGGTGGAGTCATTCAAGCATATGGCCAAAACTGGTATCAACACAAAGACTAAACACTCATTGCACAGGATACTCACTATCTGGGAGGAGAGGGGGGTGTATGATTCGCAGAAGATACAGGAATTTAAAGAGGCTGGTGAGTATATTTAATTTTTTTATTTTGAGTCTTTTGGGCGCTCTTGATAACCATGCCAGCCTCATAAAGGAAACATACCTCAGCACAATTACTAGCATGCTGCTAGATAGATGAGAGCTGTGCGGGGCAAAATTAGGTGAGGAAACTATTATTAATAAGAGTAATTTGCATTTTTAATTGCTTCTGGTGGAATCTGGCGAGTTTTGTTCACCTGAAGTTAACTTCAAATCAACATAGTAGGTGGAGCTGGTGTCTCAACTTGCCTGACTAACACCCACTTTTTAATCCTCTTTACATTCTATCATCTTTCTCTCCATTAGTTTAATAATGTAATAAAAATATGATATTTGTCATAAAAGCTTTTATTAACAAATGGGTCTGTGTTGGCTTTACAAATGAATTATTAATTATTATTATTTATTTATTACAAAACACAGTATATGTGAAATGGAGACAGCGACTGTCGCGACCCAGTTCTGGGCACGCCATAATTATAGCGGTAAGTCCGCACTTTAAGCCGTGACTGGAAAAACGTCACGGCGTCCTTACCTACCGAATGACGCAGGTCCTCACCGGACATGGTAAGTTCGGTAGGTACGAAAGGCAACGAAGGAACAGGAGTGGGTTATTAGTCAGTAAAAGTGTGACTCTGTCTCTCCGCCCTGGAGCAGGGGATATAATTAGACGACTCCCAAACCGACAAAAAAAATTCTCAAGTGGTAAGAATGTTTTATAAAGTAATGCCTAATACATACACACCCTGCTTTTTCATTTCTCTATAATGGAACTATTGTTTCGTAACAGTGATTGTTTCGTTATTAAGGATTATGGTGCTGAACTATGTAGGTAATAATAATTTTATCAGCTTGACAAATTGTACTTTTTCACAGAATAAGTGGAAGAAATATTACTATATAACTGGAATATGAAGAAAAAAAACTATTTGTTACAATTTTAAGTCTAGTTATTCTTATTACTGTCTATTTTATTTATTAGGTAACTAATTATAATTACCTAATCAATAAAATAATACAGTTGACCCTCAGTACTCCCCCACCCCTATCAAATCCGGTACCCCTCATACTCAAACACACCCACATTTATTGACAACAATACCATTAGTTATATTATCTACAAGTGCGTTAATCATCTATCGTATATTATGTAGTACAAATGTATGGATTTTAAATTACCTTTTTTTTTTCATAACTATCACACAACGCCGTCTAGTCCCAAGCTAAGCAGAGCTTGTGTTATGGGTACTAGACAACTGATAAACATACTTATATATTTCTAAATACACACATATATAGATAAATTACACCCAGACACAGAACAAATGATCGTGCTCATCACACAAACATTTGACGGATTACCCCTCTTCAAAAAGGATCCGGACTACAATGGGGCAGTACTTCATATTCGAACACCTTGCAAAACTTTTGTCGAAAAACCGTAGGTCAACTGTAGCAAATAATTATGTATTGAGAATATTGGGCTTCGCAATCAGTTTTTTACTGAAATTTATATATTTTAGTGTAAGCTTGCTTAAGGCTTTAAGCAAGCTTACACTAAAATATATAAATTTCATCATGATTTCAGCGGAAAGACGTCCACTGTTGGACATGTTGGTTGCTATAATGACCGATCGCATCCATCGGTTCACCTTGTGGGACTTTCCAACGCTGCGTCAATTTAAAGCCTAGACTTAAAAAAATCGTGAAAGGAGGTTCCTATTCATTATTTTTACATTTCAGTGGATCCTAACGACGCTATTCCTCCGAAAAAAGTGAGCAAGAAGCGCAAGTCGGTGGACGTGGAGATTGTTAGCAAGGAGCCGGAGAAAAAGGCGAAGACCGAACCCCGCGCAAAGCAGGAGCGGCGACGCAGCGAGACCGTGGAGGTGGACGGTCATCTGGAGACGCACACCACGCTAAGTCCTAAGACGCCACCTGGCGATCCGCCCGAGCCTGAAGAACTTATCAAGGTAAATTATTTCTTAACCTTTTCATCGCTTACGTCAGATTAGTCTGACGAGTGTTTCCGTGCCCAATTCGCCAGGGTCATGTATTTGCGATTGGATCCTCTATCTCGTTTAGCTCTTCAATCCCCATAAGTGACAGAAGAGCTGACGAGATGGAGTAGTTGGTCGTGGGTGTGGGACGCTGGGGCAATAAAACGCGAGAGTGTTTGTCGGATATATCCGACGTAGGCGGTGAAACAATAATCATGGAGGTCCATTTTAAAATGATTGATTTTGTTGTGTAGTTTTTTTTTGTTAATTAAGGGACATCGCCCACAGTGACTTTCTGCAGCGATATAGTCGCAATACTGTCGCGCGACTGCATCGATGCTCTCGTGCGCCTGTAAACGCGTAACCTAACGCTGTCGTTGCATCGTTGCAGTCGCGAGTTAATCGTAATGCACCATCAATACAATCGTGCATCGATGCAATTGCGCATTGGAAATGCGACTTAAAGTCGTGGGCGACCTCCCTAACCTGGTGAAGATCGTGTGAGTCCGCCCTGGATGCGAGAACCATACAACTAGTCTCAAGTGTAACGGACATGTGCCCCTGGGGAAGGCCTGGCGATAAAAAGGCTGCCCATTAGTGGATATCTCTCATTTGAAATGATGTTAAACCTCTTTTTTTATTTACTTCATTGAGACTAGTTTATGAAAGCAGCAGCAAAAGGACATGACAATTTGTCATTTTGCTCTTATTCAAATAATAGCCACATAGATACGTATTTAGATCTTTCTGGTCTAATGAATAACTAACCAATTTAAAGAGTATTGAATTATCTTAAATAGCTATAAAAGCTCATATAATATACGTTTGAAGATACGCAGCTATAAACATATACGAATAATAATTTTATAGCTTTAATAGCCAATTAGAAGTAATTTATTTGTTAATCGACTAATTTTCATAAAAAGATAGGCATTCCTAACCTACGGCTCCGAAATCCGGAAGCAGTATTAACAAGGTCATTTAAATTTGCAGGCGCTGCTAGAATTAGAGGCTAGCGCATCGAGCGACGAGGCAGTACGGGAGAGGATCGCGTCGCTCCCGCCTGAAGTGTCCGAAGTGCAATTATTGTCTAAGTTAGAAGGTAAAATGTCCCCCTATCATCGCATCAACGTAACAAATTCTGTAACAAGACTGAGCTCCTTTTCATATGCTTTGGTGTGGTTCGGTAGCTGACGTCCAAACCAGCATTCTGCTGGCGTGGCAATGTGAGAAAAGGGAAAATTTTCGAGATATTTACTCAGTTGGTAGCCAGAACATATGAGAAGGGTCGAGGTACTTGTCCATGTCCAATTTCTAGAAACCGTGAAAAACAAGAATAAATTTTGATATTTTGATTGATCATTTGTTTCATTTTTCTTGATTTGAAAGTATATTTATGCTTAAATACAGTTAAAACTTTCAAGAAAATTCCTAGAAATTGGTTTGTCATAGTTTGTTTTAAGAAATAAACTGTCTGATCCTAAGTTATTTAATTTCTTATCAAATTATTTGTAAGCATTGACTGTGATTATTAAAACTATACATAAGTGGACTGCCTAAATATTGTGATATTGTGTGATAATAATAGATAAATACTATTGTAAACCAAATTATGATTAAAATAATAAAGAATATTGCTGATATGCTTTGTGTATTTCACTTATTCACTAATATGCCCAAATTAGTTAGATTGAAAGTAAGTTACACTTTCATTGATATTTCTAAAAAATTATAAACTGTTAGTGAAAAGGATTTCATTTTCTTTCTTTCGACTTCGTCAGAATTTTCAAATTAATTTTAGAGTATGTCTGAACTTTGATTCAAAGAAATATATGCTTCATCTCTATCGTTATAGTGTTCAAAATAGAATCTGCGCTGTGTAAAAATACATTACCTTGTATGAAAACAGTCAATGCAAATATTTAGGACTCAAATCTCTATGTGGAAAAGACAATTGGTTTATAATGTAATATTTTGTATATAATAGTAGCACACAATGACCTATTCTTAGAAAGGAATCCAACGTTATACTCCATTTGTTTAGGTTGTTAACTAAACGTAACCCATCTTGATATGTTTTATTTTAAAAAAATCGTATAAAAGACATAAAAAGATTATTTTAATTTTGTTAATTACCAAACATCAATATAGGTAAATAAGAAATTGTAAACATTTTTAGATAAAATTTTCAGTCAAAGATTTTTTACAATTAGGTAATTACCTAAACAGATGGAGTATAGTAATATTGTACTGCCCTGGATTGACTGAACTGCATACACAATATAGTTTCCAAATTATGTTCTTTGTACCATTTTGTACGACTTTCACACACAAGTAATTCTGAAACCAAATTAATCTTCAGTGATATAAAGTTGACATACACCTAAATGTACTCCAAATTGAGGTTTTATCCATCAAAGGTAATATCAACTCTATGATTGTGTAAATAAAGGAGATTTCAGAATTAATGTTACTTTTGAAATCACATCAGAAACCTTTGGATGTTTTATCGTACACTGAACTTTATATCAGAGGTTTAAAGTTATTTTTCCTAAAAACCACATTAACATTATTGAAAACTAATTTCAAAACACAAGCTATATAGTCCGCTTTAAAATAATAGAACCATCTTCTTCTAGATAAGGAGTCGGCACTAAGTCTGAGTGCTGTGGTGAACTCGGCCGTGGAATTGCTGGCTGAGTACAACCTGAGGCTTAGCGAGGAGTTGGAGAAAAGACGTAAGGTGGCCGGCATGCTGCGAGACTTTGCGCAGGCGCAGCGGGAGCTGGCCAAGCAGGCTGAGGCTAGACTAGAGGTAAATGAACCTTCTAATATTATGATAGTCAATTGCGTTTTGTAAATAACGTCATGTAATCTCTACGTCCATTTACACTGGATATAAATTACAATAACAGACCAAATTGTGAGATTTATTATTATGGCATTTTTTTATTTCGTAAATTATATAGTTTTTATTTGTTAACAACCCGGCGATCTAACAGTTAATGAATTTAGTATGTTTTTTGATATAGTCAACCGATTGCGATGAAACAAAGCCTAAGTAATATATCAAGTTCACAATTTTTATGTATATGTATAAGGTACATATACATCGATTTCGTACATTTTACATGATGCGCGTAAAACTAAAAACTTACAGATTTATTATATGTAATTGTTAATTAAATAACAAATATGAAATTATTAAAATATCTCTTCACCAACAACGAAGCAATAAAGCTACAAAGCTCGGGCAAGTGCGAGCCGGACTCGCGCACTGAGGGTTCCGTACAAACGTACCTATGAAAACGGTTCAATTCCCGAGTTGAGTTACGTAGATTTTTCCGAATCGCAATTTTTTTTTTGACGTAACTACAAATTTGCAGTTTTCAGATTTTTTCCTATACTTGTGTTATGAGATCTTGCTTCATGCCAAATTTCAGGATTCTAGATCAACGAGAAGTACCCTATGAATTTTGATTCCCTTGACAGTGTCGAAATATACATTTTTAGGGACATAAACGGCCGTATTTATTTTTTTCGTGAACTCAGAAGTTTGATTTTTTCACAGCTTCTAGGGACCGCAGACTTGAGTATATGGTTTTAATTTCAACTCGATATTTATTTATTTATTTATTTATTAAAACTTCATGCAACACAAAAGTACAAAGGCGGACTTAATGTCTTAGCTTAATGCTTACGGGTTCCCGAGATAAAGGGTCTTGACAGACAGAGAAACAGACAGACTGACGGACAACAAAGTGTTCCTTTAAGGGTTCCTTTTTTTCCTGTTTAGGTACGGAAACCCTAATGATCTTTGACGTCAAAGTTCATTATGCTCATACGACCGCCATTGAAAACTTCGTATTGACTAGAGACATATTTATTTATAATTGTTATATCTCGTTTGTTTTTCAACCAATTTTTATATTGTTTTCACTGTTGATATTCTATTTTTGTATATTTATTGATCTTCTTTCCTGTCGATCTGACTCAAATCTGGTCCGACCAATATTTAGCCAGCTCTGTCATTGGGTCGTGGAAGATGCAGATGCAGGTTTTTCTCTGTAAAACATCTGTGATAAAACAAAAAATAAACAAATTCATCGAAAATTGTGTTTCTTTTTTTTAATATATAAACGAGCAATTTTCCTTCATTCCAGGAATACAACATAAAACTGCAAAAGATATATGCGGTGAAAGCAGAAGTGAAGTCGCACATAGAGAACCTCCCGGACGTGTCCCGCTTGCCCGACGTGACGGGCGGCCTGGCGCCCTTGCCGTCTGCTGGCGACCTGTTCAGCTTGTGAGGAGCCACGCAGCGCACCGCACGGCCAGGGAAATGCACTTACACACTTACGTATTTATGTTTACCCTTTTATTTTTCGCGTTTATTTCGCCAGGGTCGCAGATTCACGACCAAATACTCCATCTCGTCAACTCTTCTGTCACCTATGGAAATTGAAGAAACGATTTGATTGATTGAATTGAGATGGAGTAGGTACCCAGTCGCAAAAATACGACACTGGCGAATAGGACACGAAAGCACTCGTCGGACGTAAACGGTTAAAGAGTAACCATCAAAGTAGAAAGGTTCTCTCTCCTGTTGCCTTATCCATGACTTACAAATTAACTGAACATTGAATAGTGGAATTGTTTTAAAGCAGTAATTTCTGCAAGAAATATCGATTTTGCCCTAAGTGGGGCAATTTTATGCCTATGTCCGAAATTATTTTATTATATAGCAGGGGTGGTCAACCGATTGATCTCATCTAATAATCCGGTCGATCTTGACAAGAAGTAGTGTATAAGAGGACTAAGACGCTAACCGGCAGATAGCTACCTAATTATCGGCTGTACTATATGCTATTACTTTGTTTGTGAAAAGAATTCGAATTGTCATGAGAAATAGGTACTCTCTTATAAGTGTATCAAAAAAAAGTGTGAAATAAAAAACTTTTTACAAACAAAAATAACCCATTTCACTAAAAAAAAACACTAAAACGATCAAAACTAACTTTAAATTCGGAAGTCGGTATTTCTCGATATTGTTTGTTTTAACACCGAATCCCGAAATAATTAAAGTTATTTTGATCGTTTTAGTGTTTTTTTAGTGAAGTGGTTTTTGTAATACGTAGATCTCACAGAGACTAGTTAGTAAATAGTAGATCGTGCGTCGAATCAAGTTGGCCACCCCTGCAAAGCGAGGCTTTCTGTAAAGAATGTTCTCATGTCTGCTATTAATCGATATTTTTTTATTTTCGCTTTTTGGCTATCTTCATTTTTAATCTCTGTTGATTATGGAGTAGTAAATAAAGAAGAGTGTAAAGTATTATTTAGGCAATAATATCGAATTGCTCAATGTGAAAAATGGTTGAATGAATCGTAGTTTATTTGTTGTTATTCGTTGTTGGAGCAATTCCTATTCACCCTTTAACCGCTTGCGTCGGCTTGGTTCAACGAATATTTTTGTGTTCTATTCGCCAGGGTCGTGTAATTGCGACAGGGCACTCCATCTCATTTATCTCTTCAATCCCCAAAGGTGACTGAAGAGCTCACGAGATGGAGTATTTGACCCTGGCGGAATAAAACGCGAGTGTTTGTCGCATATATCCGATGTAGGCGGTTAACATGTTAAGGATTTGTTTAGTTAATTATGTATAAAGACTACTCCGTTTTTATTTACTACTTCATGTCCGTTGGTGTGTCAAAAAGGTTTATCATGAACAAGCTATAACTAATTCTTTCAATCTTAAATAGGGTGACTGGTAATTAGTGACCGATACTTAAACACGTGATTGTACTCATGATTACAAACAACTTTCCCAAAGAAACTTTTTTTATATACTCACTAGTTTTATTACAATAACATAACGGCCGTTTGAATCTAAGGCTGTTTGTAATACGCGCGCGCCTACGACCGGCGACCGCTCAGCTGTTTTTAGCCGCGTGACGCCGCCCTACCTGCTGTACGTAATCAGTGTATGTACCGGATTGAAACAGCTGTGTTGTTATTGTGATAAAACTAATGAGAATATAAAAAAAGTTTATTTGGGAAAGTCGTTAGTTTGATTGTTTTTTTTTTTTGTCTTTCTAACCCAGGAGTAGTTTAATAGGGACAACCCATAAAATAGTTGAGAAAGAAAAAAGTTTTTTGTATGAGAATCGTCTCTTAAAGGTAGAAACTATTTCAATACAACTAGTAAACAACTAATTCAACTTCACGGTCTTGGAGCCGCAGGAGGTAATTAGTGTGATCATAAAATTACTTAAACAGTGATACAGCCAAAGAGATTTGATCTGAAGATAGCTGTAAAATGATAGTAATAGACGTGGTGCCTCTTTAGTGACTAAGAGAAATTAGAAAATATTCTTGTCGATAAACAAAATGAAATCTCTAACAGCTGATTGGTAATCTAGTGTGTATAAATTGATGGACCAAAGGCTCGGAAACGCAGAGAGAACAAACTGAAAGGCGGAGAACAGGGTGTGGTGACGTAATTTGAGGCCAAAAGAGCCAGACTGGCATAACTGTAAATTTTTAATATTGATACTCTGAAAAAAAACTGTTCTTTTAAGCTATTGCATAGCTTCTATCTCGGGCCTTGAGCGCGGGGACTGAATCCAGAAATTCCGTAACGAAAAAACCTCACGCTCCCCACTCCGACGGGCACGGAGGTGTAGCTTGAAGGCCGTGCATTGTCTAACGTCGTTTCTTTTCGGCAGTCTTCGACACGGTGTTTGTGTGCGTGCAACTAGACGTATTGTACGACTCTACGAAGCTCGCACGAATCGAGACGAGCTGCTCCGAAATCGGACGAATACATAAGCAGCTGTTTATGAGAAATGCTATGCAATAGCTTTACCGCGGCAGTCCCCGAGTGCCACACGTCTTTTTTTTTAAAAAAATAATCAGTATTGAAAAAATTACAATTATGCCACTCTGGCTCTGTCATGAGAGCCTTAGGGCCTGTGTACACCTCGTTTTTTAAACGCGCCGTTGATGCGCATTTTAGAAACGTGCGGCGACGGCGCGCTTTTATCCTAATATAGGCCTACAGGCTGCGTCTGACTCGCGTCTGTATCGCTACAAACGCGCGTCAACGGTGCGTTTAAAAAACGTGGTATGCACAGGCCCTTAGTGGCCATCTATCATATTCCAACACAATTTTTATTTGAAAAAAAAACTGGAATTTTTTTTCGAAATCAGTGGACAGTCTACTTGGACTCAGTTGATTGTTTGAAAGTAGTAGAACAAAAGTATTTTACCATAACGAATGTATTCTGTCCTAGAAGTTTCCATAAACAGTAGGTCCATTCTTCTTTTTTTTTTGCGTGGAGCAAGTTCTCGGAAAATTGGACACATTTTTACTGTAATGTCTGTAAGTGTAAGTGTTGCAAAGTAAAAGCAAGTAATTTCAGTTCGGATTCGAAGTAGCTGACGCATAGTCGACAAGTTATTTTGCAAATCTGCAATAGTAAGATATACTCCTCGCAAACCACGAGTGCGCATAGTGACGTTGACATAAGGTTCAAATTGCAATAAACGCGCTTGTGAAATACAATTAGATACTGAAGTGTATGGTTATGTGTTTACCCAGCCATTGTGCGCAATGACCAGCAAATATTGATAGCAAATTTTTTTGATGATTGACAAATATTATAATTGACGAAATATCTATTGAGGTTCGTGCTTATAATAAAAAAAGAGACTAAAATTGAGAATGTACTGATTTTCTCTCTAGCGTATAATACCGACTTGTATAGTACGTGACATTAGTTACATTATTCTATAGATAATAACTTAAATAATAAATTAATGCATCATCATACACTTCTTATAATTTAATTATAATAGAAGTTTGCCTTATTTTTCGCGAATAATCGCCTTGTCATTCGCATAAAGCGTATAATCTCAATAAATATGTTATTGAGAATCGAATAAATCGATTAAAAGTGTACCTAATCGATTCTAGATATATCTTGTGTATGAAAAATTGGTAGTGTATTTGTGTTATTCTTATGATTTGAATTGTCTAACTTACAACTGATTTCTGGAAAAAAATCATCGACACGTCATATGTAATGCGGCTATACGTACACACATGTTCTAGCGGTTTTGATCATTTTCGTTCCAGGATCTTGGCCTTAAGTTGTGACCAGGTGGTTACAAACTAGCGTTCTAACCAAGCTGACCTTGGTTTATGTGTTTGGTTTGTGTTGCGGCTACATGGATGTAAACCACGCGCCAACACGTTCGGTGGTTAGGAAAATGCGCCTCCCAACCAAAGGCGTTGAAGGTCATGGTTTACAACTGCTGTCTAAACGGATTGAAACTAGCAAAGTCACCTCGGTTGGGACGTTAGTTTGCAACCATCTGGTCACCCCTTTACGATCCGTACAAACTGTTTACGGCAGTGTCTACCATGCCCATTTTGCGATATTTTGCATGGCACATCTGAGCCCAACTTTGTTTGCTGTATTGATGACAATTTGGCATTGAAAGGATCGATATACCAATTATTATTATTTTTCATAAGCTCGCGCATGACCACTATTTCACCTAATGGTAAGCGGTGATGTGGTCGACGATGGTGCTCGCTTGCCTAGAAGTGACCTATTTACTCTTGATTTAAAGTCTTCAACCTGGGGAAAGTTATAGCTGCCAGGAAACACAGACTCCAGCAGGGAATTCCTCTCCTTAGCTATACGTACAATTAATGCTTCAACCATATACCAGTGGCACATCGCCGTACGTCTAGTGGTCCGATGATAGAACGGGCTTGACGGAATTAAACTATGTTTTTCCGACGCACACTCCTTGAAATGCAAATGATAGAAAACCGTCAGCCTAACTCGACTTCGATGCTCAAGACTTTGTAGCTTTGACTCGACGAGTAAGTCATTTCCTGATGATGTTCTTGGCTTGTTACTGAATGAACTTAAGCGCATCAAGCTGATATATAGCAGATGCATCCCAAAGATGAGAGCTGTACTCAATACACGATCGAACTTGCGCTTGATGAAGTTTGAGCAGCTATTTCGCCGTGAAGGAATGCCTCACCTTTCCTAGGATTCCATCACAAAAATGTAGAATTTGGTACGAGTACTCTCCTACGGATGCGGGTGAGGTCCAGCAGTTGGCACTGCTTCTAAGTATTTCTCATGTGGAACGAAAGTCATCGATTAAATTTTAGTTACTAAAATTTTGCGACTCAAAATGTGCAGACTTGCAATGTTTTAGTAACATCAAGCCATAAATTGAGCCGTGTTTCCAATACCTTGTTTTATTCGTTTGTTTTTATTTTTTTATTTAGATTTAGTCCGCATTTCCATACTTTGTGAGATAATTACTGATTGCCATTCTGAGCAATGTGAATAAATAATTATTCAGGGTGGTCGACCTAATAGAGAGCGATCCTTGTGATAATTTGTTCGACAAAACCGACGCGTTCAGAATACCATGTTCGATTACTACGTTCGGCGCTCTGATTGGCCCGATCTAAGCTCTAAACCAATCAGAGAGCCGAACGCGTTAACGTAAAAAAACTCGCTCTGAGGCCTCAGATTAGCCGAGCAATTAAATGAACCCGACTGTCGCGTATCGCGATTTCTATTAGGACGATACCTGAAGTATCTGCTCTTATTGTACAATTTAATATAACCGCTGTATAATATATACTACCGATCGACTACTTTAATACAATGTGTCTACCATGTTCATCTCCGATGGATAAATCTTATGCTGACTCTATTTTAATACTCCCAACGTTTCCATTAGATAGGAATCAATATTGACTGTATTATTATGGTAAACAAATTTTTGATTATTCTACTAGCAATAATATAATAAGTTCAGAAGTATTTATGTTTATTTCCTTGTAAATTGAAATTCAGAGTAAGAAATTATGTACTGATTCAATGACTAGCCAAAATATTCATTTGTACGTTTGCATACAAGATTTATCTTTAAAAAAATACTATTTTTACATTTGGTTTTAGATAAAATCTTTTGACTGGTCACTGAAAAGTAATCCTCTAACACAAAACGATCTTTATTTATATTATTAAGTGCTTTTGGTTGTAAATTTTCACGTAAAATGTGATTATTTCGTTAACTTCGGTTATGTAAACCAAATAGTAGCGTAATTTGATGCGATTTGTTAATTTATTTAGCTACCAGGAATCCATTATGTATAGCTAGATATTATAGACTTAAATGAATTATAGAATTTGTTATATTAACAATCTTGGCGTTTTATTCAGTCAAACCCCTACTAAAAAATTATGACCACGACGGTGCTTAGGCCTAACGCTTGAGACCGTAACTACCCAATCCTACAATTGTAATTATTGCTAATCGATTTCTCGAAAACTACAAATCGACGTCCTTATTGTCCGGGGACGACGAAATATAATTATTTTTTGTTCGAATACTCATTGACTACTAATGACTAATTATGAAAGCGATTGGCGATGAGGAATAACAGTCACTGACACAACTAAGACAGTGACTAAGGCACGCGCAGGAGGATTTTTTAAGGTGGGAAATCATTGGACACGCTATAATTATGGCGGTAAGTCCTCTCTTTGAGGCGTGGCTGGAAAGTCTTCACGGCGTCCTTACCTTCCGCATGACGCAGGTCCTCATCGGACATGGTAAGTTCGGGAGGTTCCTGCACCGGATTCGTGCGGAAGAAACGCCCGGGTGTCACCATTGTGTGGACCGCCCGGAGAATACGGTGGTGGTGTGTCCCGCCTGGGCAGAGCAACGCGCGTATAAGCCATGGTCCGAAGCGAGGAGGAGTGGCAGGCGGTTGCCTCCTGCGAAGCAGTAATGCTAGCAAAGGAGGCGGCTGCACGCGTGAGGCAACGGTCCTTACGCCCCAACCGCAGCCGGGATTCTGATCCCGATTACCAGCCACCGTAGGCGCGGGCTTGCGGACGGCGAGCAATGGGTAGCTCGTCGTCCGTCGTAGGTAGTGTCAGGCGTTTGATGCTGACGGGTTTCACCTCTGCCACACTGCGCTACTACGCCCCGTGTAAACAGTAGGCCTATGGAATGAAAACTAAACATGATTCGTCGTGGTCGTGGACTTGGAATTTCTCTTTCTTAAATCCGTACTTACTACAGATGATTTTTCATAAATCTGCCTGAATTTCCTTTATATAATATAAATACTCCTTGAAGCCAAAGCAGTCGGTGTCAACTTTGATGTATATTTTGACAAGTTTATTTCTATGGCATCTGAAACATTTTCGATAATATTAGTTATTTAGATATACTTTCGTTTTGAAAATGACTGAAAGCGTGGTGAGTATATTTATTAACTTTGTACATATTTGTAAACTAGAAATAATGATTAACAATAAGTTATTGTTAATTTCAGAGCACTCGCGCAAAAACTTTGTCCGAGTCTGCCGACACTGTGTCTACTGAAGGACCACTGGTAATGTATGGTTTTTTTAGTTTTCTGATTACTCACTGTATTGTATACACAGTAAGTTAATAATATGTTTGTTGAATAAAGTAGAACAAGAGCGTACATTTTTGTCTGTGTACAGACGTGTACTCTATTAGATTTAACCTTTTGAGTACCGTAATTAGAGACAATAGAAAGACAATGTGCGAGCGAACGCTCTGCTTGGGGTTTAATGAACTAAGTAATACATGTTTCTGGACCCCCAGCAGTGGAATCTTTCGACGGCGTTTTACTTATACCCATTTTTCTTAATTTCTTTTTCATTTCTCCACACCAGATATTCGACCGATGGACGAACAACATAAGTTATCGCCAGCTGGTGGTCTCATCCTGCATCGGGATCTTTCAAGTATGGTGGCACCCTTACATCTACGACTTCCGCAAACTACTGCCGTTCCTGTTCCTGTACAATGTCTTCAGCATAGTGGTCGGGTATCCTCTGTTCTACCTGGAGCTCGCCTTAGGAGTGGTTACGAAGAAGAGTGTGCTTAAATGCTGGGATTTAGCGCCTATGGCGAGAGGTAGGACGTTAAAGAACTTACTTAAAAACTTAATTTACGAAAATACAACGGTCTTCAACGGTCAGGACTAAGCGTTTCGCTTCGTTGTTTATATCGCGTACCTACATCGAAGAACTGGAACAATTTGCCTCCTGCGGTCGTCAACTAAAATTGGTGTCTTCAAGGCTTGAGTGAATAGGCTCTTAATAAACTAGTGCGCCTCACCATCAATGATTTCATCACTGCTTACCTACCTATCAGGTGGGATCGCACTTTGAGATGATTAGAATTCATCACTCATTCGAATAAGATTCAAGCTATTGCGAAGGCAAAACCTTGGCTTTCATAGTTGAGCCTACCTTGAAGAAGAGATTTAAACAGAAATCAGACACGTTTATTTCAAATAGACCAATTACAGGCACTTTTGAATAGTCAGAATGTCGGTCAGTCAAAAAATAAAATATAAGTGAAGCTAAATTGCACGTTCCAAAGCGTAGATCTCTATGGAGAAAAACGTGTAAGAAACTCCATGGAAACCTTAAAATACTGTAGGGATTATATTAATTTTGCGCGTTCCTATATGTACAAATACTTGCTTTACCAATAGAGGTAACAGAGACTGGATCTTGATTCTGAATACGTATCGAAACGCATGAGTCTTCTTTTCTGGACAAGTGGACCGTGCCCACCCCAAGATGTGGTCTACTGATTTGAGATTCTGTGATGGACGCCAAAATACTAATCGCTTTACATAACCACCAATGGACGAGAGCGTCTGGTTAGTCAAAGCGGCATTCCTTTGGCGATGGAGGTTAGCGAAATTTTAAAAATGGAATTGACACGCGCTGTCGAAATTCGTGGCCAACGGCCAGTGCCAAACATTCTGGCATTCGGAGCACCGTTCAGCTTTTCATCATATCACAGGACGCCTTCACCTCCCCAGGCATAGGTTTCGCGATGCTTACAACGTGCGTGTTCAGCGCGCTAGCAGCCGGCGCGGCGGGCGCGTGGTGCCTGGCCATGACGGTGCACTCCGTCCACACCTTCTTGCCCTGGCTGCACTGTGCGGCCGCTGCGAAGCCCCCTTGCGCAGCCAGGCATCGACCGCTGCCGAGTGGGAGTGAGACGCCCCCGCAATCGTTCTTTTTGTTAGTAGCATCACATTAATAAGATTTGCCAACGTCTCAAGCCATACTCAAATGAAGCAACGAGAACATAACCCTCTTTTCGTCAGATGCAGTTAATGGAATTTATTTTAGTTCAATCATAGATTGGACACCATCATCAGACTGCATAAAGTGACTTGTATCGAACTTTTTGGTCGTTTTTTTTTTTCGCAGTCTGGTTTTATTCCAGTCCCAGCTTTTATTTTTAACTATAACCGGCCGTTACTTTAAGAATGGCATATTTAATTAAAGTAAACCCTTTCATGAAGTACGCTGCTCGGACACTACCAAAATATATTAAAGAACCTCAAATATGGAATTTAGAGATAGCGAAAATAAAACCGTGTTCTTTTACCAACGCCTTTTATATGGGTTTTGGCTTACTTTACCGACTTTTAGAAGTAAATTTCAACAAGTGTCCCACAGGTTATACTTACTGACATTTTAAACACTATACCTACTCTCGCAACCAGTAACTGTGTACTAAGTGCCTAGTGCGAGTTTAGTTCGACGCTGCGATTGGCCCCCTCCGAGCTCTTAACCAATCAGAGAGCCAAACAGGGTAAACGTTTCGGTCGTGTTAACGTAAATACAACTCGCACTAAGGCCTCTGTTTACTTTCTCGAGCAATGCTACTGGCCAGCAAAAGAAATTGGCAGTAAGGCGTCTCGCCCACGGTGACTTTTTGTTGCGATGCTGTCGCGCGATTCGTAAACGCGCGATAGCTTCGCTACTAACGTGCGTACTAACGCACGTTAGTAGCGCATTTGTAACTACAGAAGCGATCCGAACGCGCTAGTAACGTGCTACAGCATCACGACTAACAATACAAACACGCGACCGCGCCGGACGACATCTGGGAGAGAACGGAGGGAGGGTTGCGCGTGAGTGAAACATTCTACATACAAAAACTTAATTTTTGTGCCGTTACTGAAACGCGTTTGCATCGCGACAGTATCGCGTTTGCATCGCGACTGAGAATCGTGTTTGCCCACGCCCACATGGCGAGGGAAAACAGCTAGCGACATCGCGACTGTATCTATGCGAATGCGTGACAGGATCGCTATAAAAAGTCGCCGTGGTAGAGGGGACTAAGTAGTTTTCATATTGGTGTGCCAAGTAGTAGGTAGTCTTTATCCAATTAAATTAATGTTCCAGTAATTTCGTGTTGGATCTCAAGCGCGACGGCCTAGAGGGTGGACTCGGCACCGTGGTGTGGGAGCTGACGGTCTACTACATCATCTGCTGGATCCTCATCTACTTCATCGTCATCAAGAGGATATACAGCTACTCTAAAGTTAGTTCAACATCTTTGTTACCGATTCTTCATACAATTTCTGTAGTTGTGTGTGTGGACGTCGCAGCTAATGTAGTCTTATTGTTGTCTAGCTGGTGATGTTCAAAGACGTGATGGCGTATTTCGTGCTGGTGTGCGTAGCGGTAGGTGCGGTACAGCTCAAGGGCTCGGGTCGGATGTTCAACGACTGCGATTGGTCCGTGCTGATTGAGAGTTCACAGGTGAATAACTTACATTGTATTATTTTTGCTATTTAAGATAATCAACATTAAATCCGTTAAATTACTTACTGTAATCTCTTCAAAAACAGGTCTCTGCTTTTTAAGAGATAACAGTAATTTAGTATTTAGTGAGACTCAATGCGTTACAAAACTTCATCTATCGCACCTTTTTATGAACCATCGCACATGCAGTAGTGCAAAACTAATCAACAGCTCCAATGAACTGTAAACCATATTAAAAATTAACGGTATAGGCCTATGTCCAAAGACTTAAAAAAAGCAGCACTATTTCTTATCCAAATTTTTTCTCACCTTCATCAATTTACGACACCTACAAGAAGCACACAATCACACTAATATTATAAAGGCATAAGTTTGTGAGTGTGTACATTTGTTACTTTTCACGCTCGAATGGCTGAACGGATTTCGATAGAAATTGGCATGCGGGTAGACCGTATCCTCGTACTAGGATACCTTTTTATCCCAGAAGTATATTCCTTAGGAAATTTTTCTACTACCAGCTTTTTGGACCCATTTCAAATCAGAGCAGTCAACCCTTCAAATTTTCATGTTTTCAGATGTGGCGTGAGGCCATGGAATACGCGTTGATCGAGATGACGGTCTGTCAAGGTTCGCTGGTCATGCTCGGCTCTTACTGTCCCAAGACTCAGCACAGGTTGGGCACCACGGCGATGCTTGCCTTCGCCGTCTCCAAGAGTAGTTGCATGACGGCCGCTTTGGTTCTAGGAGCGACACACGGGGCGCTATCGATGGACTATGATAATAACACTAATATTTGGCCAGGTAAGGGAGATTCAATTTTTTCATTGTCCTTTTGATGTGGAACATCAATTGGCGCTCCTTAGCACTAAAATATACGGGATTGGGTTCCCTAGTACTAACTGTTGCATTAACTATTGCAGGCTCTTCCTCATCAATAATCTTGTGGTCTGACTACGTGGCTCGGATACCTGGCAGTCAATTCTGGTCTGCTCTTATATTCTTCACATTTTTTGTGTTGTCGTTAACTACTGCGGTGAGTTGTTCAGAAGACTTAGACAAATGATTTTTCTGTTAGCGTAACCGCCAAACGCTAAGTACAAAATGTATGGTAAAGACATTACCTGTGGAGAAGTCACGTGATAAGCGGCGTGACAGGTAATGTTTGTTTTGAATTGCGACTTCAATTCTCGATTCTCTCAAATATTTGCATCGCATGCAAATAATTATATCGGGTGTATATATTTGTACTTGATAAATAAGTTTTTTTGGGTGAAAATGCGCCTATGATGTAGATTAAGGAAATATCCCGACACAATAAGCGCAACATTAGTAGCATTGCAGTCGAGCCCGAACATACCCGAACCGAAGGCCATATCATTTTGTAACCGAGATACTGCAATGATTGACTGAAAGCCCACGTGTACCAAACGACGTTTTCCAACATAACTACTTCTCATTCGTCACTAGTGGTGACAAAGTAGGTGATAACTGTAACGACTGTCAAATTATGTCTACGAATGACATCCGGGACCAACGGCTGTCAGTAATGTCCTAGATAAATTTAGAAAAATTATAATTAATGCATTGGTACCTACTTGCCTGGTTTCGAATCCGCACGAGAGGCCTTAACCATTAAAGATGAGCGTTCTTGTGAAATTATGGTTTACCACGTAGGTAAATGTACCTGTACATTCAAACCTAATGGCGGCTTGGAATATTTCTAGAGTTGTAATAGCAAATTCTTGTGACAGCGAGGTGAAGTGTGGGATACTGCGCAGTGACAAGCGAACTTTATAGACGCCAATAAGTTTTGAATCCACCTATAACCTGCTCTTGTATTGTTTTCAGGGGCTGTTAGTCCAAACAGTGATGTCGTCGTTCACCGGACGATCAATAAGAAAGATCAGTTGGGCCTTCCTCATACTAATATGTGTCCTCTTCTGTCTAATAGGAGTCCTCACTCTCTGCACACAGGTAACAAAACACTATATGGAAACTGACTTGCCTTTTCTAAACTGTAGGTATTGGTTTCAGCTTCTCGTCTAATCAGTTGCAGCTAAACACCTCCACAAATCAGTAACTGGGTAATAAAATACCACTTGGCAAGACAGGCGTCATATTTCTTGGTTTCATTATCAACAACATATTTAATATTTTTAGATGAGCCTACTTTAAATTATTATAGAAAAATTAATAAAATGGTTGGTCTTCAATCATTTTCGGCAATCTAGTTTCGCATATGACGCCTGAAAACTATAATAGATCACCCATCTACGGGCTGACCTCAGAAAGCGTGCCCTAAATATCCGTGTGGCGGATATTAATATGTCCTGCCCGCCATAGTGGACTGCATCAGTTGCGTCGGAGCGAATAAATCGGCAACAATCAATTCTATTGATGAAGGCACTAAAGATGTTATTCAATTGCCAACACCCACCGCTGGCATTATTGTTTTTTTTTATTATTATTATTCGGTATAAACCAGTGCTTGACTGCGATCCTACCTGATGGTAAGCAGTGATGCAATCGTTGATGGTGAGGCGCACTAGTTTATTAAGAGCCTTTGGAGGTATGCGGAACAGAGACTAAAGTCCCGCAAACCTTTGAAAAGGGAGGATCCTCCGACCAGACGGGTGTTATGTCTGGTGGGCTACTACTGCCCGATAGATGATTTCGGGTTGTTCTATATGTTCTAAACGCGCGGAGAACTTTGATTGCGCGATGCAGGATTAGTTCTTATGTGACGTCATAGATGTCGCTACATCACTCCCCTCCGGAGATCGGAGATCGATGGTTCTTGATGCTTCTTGATGCGTGCCAGACCAGTGGTAGGTTGGTTCCAGTGAGTCGGAACCGATTGCCGCATAGTTCTCGGTGAGTCGGAACTGTCTGCGGTGATGCCCCAGTGAGTCGGGGTGTTGCTGTCCCAGTGGGTCGGGATGATGCCCCAGTGAGTCGGGGTGATGATGTCCCAGTGAGTCGGGATGATGCTGCAGGCTCCAATGAGTCGGAGTAGTGCTGCTGGCTCCAGTGAGTCGGAGCGGTGCTGTGCGACGTAGTGGCTTGACTGCTGGCGTCGACCAGGAGAGGTTCTTCATGGCTCTTCATGTGACTGGCCGAAGGTGCTGTGTGCTTAGCCAAGGTCGCTGATGAGGCTGAGGGTGATGACCAGGTATGACCAGGAAGGCATGCTGGTGGTCAGGATACCCTTTAAAGCCGTGGGTGCTGGCTGTACGGCTCGCTGCTCGAAAGCTTGAGGAAGTGATGATGACGTCACGAAGTAGTTGCTGCACGAAGGCTGCGCTGACGTTCTTTGTCGAGGGTCACCAGTTTGGAGGCAGACGGAACAGAGAGTAAAGTCCCGCAAACCTCCGTTGAAAAGGGGGGATCCTCCGACCAGACGGGTGTTATGTCTGGTGGGCTACTACTGCCCGATAGATGATTTCGGGTTGTTCTATATGTTCTAAACGCGCGGAGAACTTTGATTGCGCGATGCAGGATTAGTTCTTATGTGACGTCATAGATGTCGCTACAAGCCTATTCACTCTAGCCTTAATTGAATCAATTCATTACGTAAGTTGTCTCGCAGATTTATGGATGAACTGAAAACCAACATCAAAATCTTTTTTTTACTTTGCCCCACATAAGTAAATACCAACTCATCTATATCGTGGGTGCATTTACAAACATCTAAACTTATATAGATGTCGTGGCTAGATATTAGAATTGATCAGTTCATGAGGTTTCTTCTTCTAAACGCATGATTATATGGTTGATATGGTCAAACATGGCCGACTATATCATACAATAGTTATGTTGTCCACCTGTAGAGTCCACTGTCCCTCAATGTATCTATTCCTATTTTCTACTACAAAATATGCTTTTGTTATCCAAACGTGGATTGACATATCATCAAACGTTTGAACGATCTGGCCAGTTTTAGTTGGCCATATCATAGTGATCAATTCTAAGATCTGGCCACGACATAGACAAGTCACCAAGACCCGAAACAAATATCTGTAGGGTCCTACAAATGAACGACACGCTGATATGATGTGAGGTAGTACCTACTATGCAGATATAATGTGCTTTCTGTCGCCAGACTTGTGGATAAATCTAAAACCTAATCCAACATTGCAGGGTGGTTTATACATACAAAACTTCCTAATGAACTGGCCGGCAACGAAGTCCCGCGTACCGATCGCAGCGGTGATGGCCACGGTCATCACCTACGTGTACGGACAGACCACGTTCTGCGAAGATGTGTTCTTCGCGGTAGGAGAGTACCCCAGCGTCTTCATGAGGGTCTGTTGGGCGGTGTCGCCGGGAATCATGATGGTAAGCATCGACCATCTTTTCATCCGAAGTCTACTAGGTAATGGAGAAGCCTAAGTGCCTCTCCAATCGTCGCATACAGTAGATGTTAGGTAATCATAGAAGCGGTAACTTGGGAGATATGTATAAGTCATGGATAAATACTAGATTACTTCGGGAAGCCTCAGGTGCCTCCACAGTGAATGCGCGGTGGCTGGGGCCTGTGGCGGGCGCGACAAGCGGTGCGGTACGGTGGCCACGTTGACGCGCGAGCTGTTGTAGCGTTTGGACGTGATTCAGGGGTAACAGACCATGGACGGCGATTTGATATTTTTACTAGACAGTCCGATCCTGAGATGGGAGGTGTTGAACACTCGAGATGGTGTGCACGAAATAAATAAAAACAGAGATATAAGCGGTGAACTTTACGAAACTTTACGAAATATTTAAATTGTACCCTACAATTTTTTTTTAAGTAAATTGTTCTTTTATATTTTTGATATTGAGCGATTATTGTGATGTGGATGCTTACTTTGCCATAAAACTGGTTTAGATTGAATTGCACTTATAAACAATTCAGTATTTACCGTTATTTTAATGCAAACGCCACGCCAAGCGACAAGACCGAACAGCCCTCCTAGCCAAGTTACAATCGTATCGTTCGCGCTGAACGCCTCGAGTAGGCCACGCCTCCGATTCCTTTGTTCTGACCACGTGACTGAGCGTTGAGATGACGTCAGAATAAAGGAATCGGAGTTGTGGCCTAATCGAGGCGTACGACGCGAACGATACGATCGTAACTTGGCTAGGGGGGCTGATTTGAGATCCCCGCTACCCGCGCATTAGGTCGCTTGTTGACTAGACCCGTAGTGCGGCCATAACGCGCGGATGGGAACGTTGGAAAAATACGCGAGTAACTCGCTCACGCCCGTCGCGCTAAGGTCCCGCCAGTCACTTCTCTATGGACACAAAGGCGCGTTTAATTTGTTTGATATGTGTGGACGCACACTCAGAGATGTCAGCAAGACCTATGCCTGCCTGCTAGCATTAAGCAGTTGGGTACTTCACAATTTTTTTTATAAAGTAACTATCCAAAATCGCAAAAAGCAAACTATTTACAAATACATTCAATAATATTTAAGTAAGAAACCTTTCAAACCTGGTAGGGAAAACTGTCCATAATCTGTTACTTGATTGCACTGAAATGTGATGTCACAGCCATTACACTATTTGAAATGCTACTTCATTTAATAACCAATTTTAATGCTATTTTCAGAAAATCATCACCATAACTCTCCTGCAGTGTTCCACTAAACCATTCTATAATAAACCCACTCACTCACCACTTTGTATCTGTTTTCTGTTTTTCAGAGTATATTCGCTTTGGGGTCGGGCAGCACTTGGGCGATGAGCGAAGCTCTAGCGGGCTGGTTACTGGTTGCCATGGCCATACTGCCCATCGCCACCATCATGCTTATCTTTGGGATCTTCAAGTGCAGAGTCAGAGTAAGTCATGCGTCACGCTTCAACGATGCCGTGTCCCGCAACTTGCCAACGCATTCACGTGACGTGGGACATTTTGCTGGACAATATGACAGTCTTGCGCGTCATTTTGGAGAACATTTTGTCCCCTATTGTATCTTTTCTTTAAAATAGATACCTTGCAACTGTATTGAATAATGCAAATTAAAAGTACCGTATCCGAAGTCCCCCGAACAACAGAGGACTTGTCTAGTCCGGTCCCGTGACTAAGCGCAGCAAGTGCAACAACGCACGCAGCGAACTTTAGTCCGCGTTGAACACCACATAATCTAAGAATATTTGATTCGATAGTGTGCTTCACGTGATTTTCCGAGCAACAAATATTTGCTCACAGTGTGCTTAGTCTGGCAAGTACTCGGCGGACATTCTATTCCAAGATTCAGGGCATATTTTTGTCGTCTACAGACAAGCCCCTTGTCTGCGCAGACGCAGGTGATATGATGTATGTAAATAATGTTTTTGTTACTTTCAGAATATCGTGCGAGACGAAAAATAAATGTTTTCAAATAAAAATCGTTTATAATTTTCGTTGTTACTTCGAATGATAAAATAAAACATTGAAATCAGGACATCTTATTTTATTCACAAAATTTTTCATAACACCAATTTGTTACCAAAATAAAGGATTATTTTATAATTAGTCATACACACATATCCACATAACAACTTAGAAAGCTGATCATAATAAATAATGCACGGTGTTTAAATATTGGCATTTTTTTTGTCTTTTTTTTTTAAAGTGAACATTATCTATTATGACCAACAGGAGTATTTTTTACACAATATTCAATTCAGTTGTTGGTTAAATAAAAACGTTAAATCAGCTTCGCTTGATTGGGGAAAAAACACTCCTTCTATTAATACAGCCTTGGATCTTATTTCTAAAATTAACCGTAACTTAAATTATGAACTTCTCATATAAAAATAATAATGATAAGCATTGCTACATACATCTTTTTAAAGTTTACAATCTAAGTAGATAGACCGCCAAAGTGTTCATTGTAAAGTACTGTTTCTATCATATTGGTTCTATAGACTACAGTTTTGTGTCAAAATAAGAATGTACAGCGAGTAAATCATTTATAGCAACGGTAACGATATTACATTCTTTAATAAATATAATATGATTTGCACCTAAAGATAAAATCTGATGGGGACTAGATGAGTAGTTTGCAAAAAAAATAACACTTTTTTACAATACGTAGAAGGATATTTATAACAAAAAATATTTGGTTTCAGTAAAATTTAGATTCGCGCTATTTGGACATAACTTTCGAATTTACTCATCACTAATTGATATTTACAAACTCTTGAGACAGGCCGGCTTGGCCTGGATCGCACACCTAAAGCCGTAAACATGACATTAAAATAGTATAAAACAGAATACAACTGGTTCGGGACATTATAATTATTTTAAATGTTTTAAGAAGCAAGCAAGAATAACTTAAATTGTTATGACCTCGGCCCGCCGTAGTAGACTTCTCATCAATTTATTTAATATTTATATCTATTCTATTTTACAAATAATTTGATTCATAGACTATTTTTACGGCATACACGTGACACTGGATATAACTTTGCAAATTCTAGGCCTTTTAATTGGTTTTTATAGAAGTCTTAAGTGAATACTTAATATCCAATCTATTTGTAACACAGATAAAACATTGAGAACGTGAACACGTTCTCAATGTTACGAATAGATTGGATCTATTTATGGTTACAAAATTTTACTGTTAATGACAAAAAAAAATTGATATAATATTTACAAATCATCTTATGATCAAATTGAATAGGATTCTATATAAGCCTCCGCTGTCCGTCCGTCTGTCAGCGGGCTGTATCTCATAAAACGTAAGTTGAAGAGTAGAAATCTTCACAAAATGTGTATCTCTGTTGCCGTTTTATCAAATGATAAAATTAAAAATGAAAGGAGGTTCCGTTCCTATACAAGAAACGTTATTTTGTCGGCGTTTTTTTGCTACAATTCAATGTTGTAGTACGAAACCCTTTGTGTGCGAGCCCGACTCGCACTTAGCTAGTTTTTTAACATACTACTTATTTTAGTTTTTGGTGTACCTGATAAATAAACTATTATTAATCCCTGAAGAAAAAAAGAGGCCAAAACTGAGTTGAGGTTTACAAGGCAGTAAAGTTAGATGTTCTAACGGAAGTTTACTATGCATGTCAGGTTAGTTGTAATTCGATTGGACAGTATCATAATAAATCTTTTTTTATTCGATGTCATTGAAAACGCAGAATGCTGTTTACCATACAGAGGGTCAGATAAAATTAAAAGGTCTTGAGATCCTTGTATTCCCACAAGAGGAATCTAAAGCCAAGTTGGTTCTGTATGGTTGAGCTTTAGGCTGTTGGCTCGTCATTTGACACATTTTGTGCTGTGGGAAGATGGCACCAGGCCGTCTAGTATTAGCTTACTTATATATTAACCCAGGGTCTACCATCAAACGCGTGTAGGATCTCACAATGGTCAACAGACTATCCTCAAACATTGTGTCATACAATTAGAGAGTGGATCATTAATTATATTAAAATAAAAATGTTATGTATAATGATGTGGAATTTGTTAGATACTAAACTATCTGAAACACCAAGATAAGCCCTTGTGTTTATATTTATGCAGCTTTTATGGCAGAAAAATCTCTTTTATCACATCACACACATCACACACATCTCACATACATCTTTTATTTTTGTATGGCAATTGAGCCGATTGCGACTATTCTGCCAGTGTCACGTTGAGACGGCGACTCGGTTAGGACCACCGTCGAGCTTTTAACTTTGTGGTAGATGTTAGTATGATACATAAATTGAGAAAAAGATTTATTGTTACTGTCAAACAAGTTTGAGGTACACTAGAATGTCATACTCAATGAACTCTGTACTTTCCATGAATGTATGAGAGTGATTCATGCTAGTTTCAATGGATAATGGCGTTTTAGCTTTCATAATTTCGAGAACAAAGAAAAAACACAAAATAAGCTGCTCTCTGCTGTAAATAAAACTAGTTAAAAAGTAGTTCGATTTCACTCACAACTATTTTGATCTGATATTTAATTACAAACTATCATCAGGAACATTCACTAATTGATTAAACTCTTCAAACTAATATACATAATGCAACAATTTTACATTCTATCATCTATACTGATTAGTATACCATAGTAACGATGTAATAAGTTTGCGATTTTTGTGATTGATGTCAAGATTTACATAAATGTGGCTACTGGCGTTTGGCACACTAACCAACAGCTATGTCACAGCCAACTACGTGTTGCAGTAACTAGAGAACCGCTAGCTACAGTACGTCTACGTACGTCATGATCGTGCATCAATATCAATAATTTGAGTTGAACATGTTTCTATCGTTTATGCAACCAACCTGAATCCATTATGTGCTCAACTGAGATGCAACATCATACGAGGTTTTACTCCAATTAGATTAAGTTAGTATTAATTCAATAAATACGCAACACATATACTTAACTAAAAGGCAGCGTTTGTTACTATAAAATCTTACTAGCTATGTGTGCTCGTGTTCACATCCTAATAAAAACATAAATAACAGACATTCGGGGACCCTGCGCTCAGTCTTACGCATATAAGATTCCACCACATTCACTGGAGGACATTGCTAGTACGTACCTTTTTACGTTAAGGCTTATTATATGTAATACATCAATCTAACATTATTATAAGCCTTGTAGTATGTACAGGTATCACTAGCTAATGGCTAAATGAATATAATCTAACAAAAAAACTACAATGATGCGTCCAACGTAAACTTAAGTTTCAATGTACTGTTGTAACATTATTTCTAGTTCGCACCAAACTGAACAAAAACTAAACTGAAGCATACAAACACAGTAACAAGCACTAACTCCAGCAATACTTCACACTCGATAAATAAATATTGCTAAAACGAGAGGAACAGATTTTTAAAAACTAATAGATAATAATATTAACTTGTGCAAGAAAAAAATGCTGTGGGTTTTGTAGACCTGCTCTAGAGCGGGTCAGAGAGATGGGCTACTGATTATTTCTATTAGAAATAGATGAATAAATTCGTGTTATTCTTATTGAACATTTAATGTAATTGTTATGTACAATTGCAAGCAGCTGCATCAATATCATTTAGAAAAGGTGCCGTGTGCTAATACGCGATAAATTACAGAAGGACGGTCGTGCGAATGCATTCGAGAGTTACGCATTATTATGAGATAGCACAATACATCTGCTGTTATCTCTTTGTTTTTGCAAAAATAAAAGTTGAATACAGAATAATGAAGCATTGCTTTTAATATTGTAAATTAAAAAAGTTATAGGAACTTGATGCGTTTTAAATACAGGAACATTTGGAAAAACATTCACTGGTCTATTTCATTCATGTGCTTGTTGGACTTGCATCGAGAACATCATCACGACCGTCCCGCACAGAGCCGCTTGACGAAGCCCGTCGCTCGCAGCACTCGCGTCCACCAACTACCTTCAGTAACCGCTAACTACACTAATACCTACCCACAATCCAAAATAAACGAATTAACAACAACCAAGTTATACATATAAAAAGCTTAGCAAGTTAGTATATAACTCTGTTTAGAAACTATCATACAAAACTAAACCTATTTCGTTTTCATTATAATAATAGTTAAATTGACTAATTATAAGATTAAATACTCCTTCATTATAATTTGGACACAACTGAAGTGCATTTAAAGATATCATTTTACACACTTATATAGTGTTGGCTTCTTTTATTATGATTTTCATAACACTATAGTAGAAAAGCTAGAATAGCAGCAATTTCAAATAATATCCATACTTTTTGGTCAATTTCGTAATATTAGCATTCAAATACCTAATAAGGCATGATGTATTGCCTTCATCATTTTAAGGAAATTTACATCCGAACTCGTAATAATTCCCAAACAACAACAATATGAGTGAGATCAAAATGCTTCATATCAATTTACAATAATAAATGGATAGCGTAGCTATTAATAAAATTGTAATATCAAACTAGCTAGTCAACTCTAAAGCAATTCACTTTATTAACATACAAAAATCAATTCAGATATTTAAATACTAGTGGACACTAACATAATCATAGCACTCGTTGCTATCTCACACACTTTCGAGTCACATTTTGAATGTTAATATTGATAGAACAATTAATTCGTAAATTTCAACAAATCCAACAGTCAGTTCGATTGTAAAATAAGGCTCGCACTCTGACAACTCATCCAGGCTGACAAAGTTAAACCATTGTGTCACAGTATCAAGAGTGCCATCCTTATTCCAAAAATTTTCAAACAGAATAAAAATAGACCTCAATGAAATTGAATAATATTAAAAACAGACATTCCCCACAACATGCCAACGGCGAGATAATAATATAATCTATTTATATTTAACACTTATATTGTTATAACAATATCTATACAATAGTGTGTACAAATAAACAATCTGCTGTAATCGTCCTCAAGCACTCCGTTATCACAAGAATCATAGGGCACATATCACTCTCACTGCCGCAGTCAGTCCGTCTAAGCACCGATACCATTAACATTGCCAGCGTTAATACTCCACGATCCCTTAATTTATTGCTTAATCCTAAACTAAATTTATAATTCAAGTTACATATTTTTCCTTCGCGTACTCTTTTGCCAGTCGCAAAATACCAGCATCTACACTTATAAATACTTCTGTATTTTTTTTTCATAGGCACTGGTATACTTGGGACTAATATCACATCTTTTCTCGGCTTTGTACTATCTAACAGCTGTCAATTTAATGTTTGAACTGACCAGAAATAATATGTATCATGAATTTGATAGCAGATATCCTACAATGTTTTTTTACATTTTTTATAATTTATTAACACCACAATTCCATATTGTCGAGGAGAAAAGTTACAAATAGACACTAAGAAAAGAGGAGGCACATCATAAATCGCGTAAGTAACGTAGTATTATCGAGCGAAAACGTGCTTCTGAAGACACCGTCGCGCTCGAGTACAGCCTCCTCTCTCCAGCCGTATTAAATACTATTTACATTAACCATACTCGTAAACTATTTGAATTAGTTTTATAATTGTTCAATCGCTGGTTCAGTCTCGACTATACTAAAGCGCCACCACTTGACCGTGTTCGTCGAACGGAACCTTATTTTGTACTTTTAAACAACAAAATGAAGTTAGAGTCAGATCTAGTCAGGGTCCGTGAGCGTAGATAATATCCAGCGGGAGTAGTGCACGGGGCACAAATAGACGCGCAGCGTGGCCGGCGCCTCAGTGGGCGCGTGCGGCGTGCGGCGCTGCAGCAGGTGGTGCGGCGTGCGACGCTGCAGCAGGTGGTGCGGCGCCTGCAGCGTGCGGCGCTGCAGCAGGTGGTGCGGCGCCTGCAGCGTGCGGCGCTGCAGCAGGTGGTGCGGCGCGTGCAGCGTGCGGCGCTGCAGCAGGCGGTGCGGCGCCGCGCCGCCCGCGCACACGGAGGCGGCGCGCGCGGCGCGGCGGCACGGCACGCGCGACACGTGCAGCTGCACGTCCAGCGGCACGTGCCGCGGCGCGGCTCACTCGGGCTTGCGGTGCGGCGGCAGCGTGTCGTGGCGCCTGTACATGAGCAGGTAGGGCATGCGCGGCGGCTTGGGCTTCAGCACCGCCGCGTCGCTGACCTGCGTCACCGTAGAGTCGTCGTACCTGCAGCGTACGAACACACGGCTTAGCTAAATTAACACATCATCCCTGCTTGCATTTATGGCGACAATTGCCTCAGTTAAGTTTGTCCACACTTGCCGTGATTTTAATCACGATTGGAGACGAAAAATAATGACATCATAGTAAAATTCATATTGAGTATAATTATGTACTATTTTCTTCTAAAGAGCATCTTACCTTATCCAGCCTACTTGTCCATGGAAAGTGTCAGTGAGGTAGTGTCCCTTCACCGCTTCCACGCCCTCGTGGTACACTACAGCGAACAGTTTGTACACGCGTTGCTTCGACGTATACTTCAGCTTAGAAGACATTATTTCTACAAAAGTAATAACAATGACGTTATTAGTGTGTCGCGAAAAATAAATATTTATAATTAATATTATTCAGTTAACTCAGTTAAGGTTTACCACAAGTAATAGACATTGTAATGTCATTCAGAGACGAAAAATAAGTACATCATTGTAAATGTTGATCATCAAAGTCAAAGTCAAAGTCAAAAGTTTTTATTTCACATAGGCCTACATGGGCACTTATAAAACTCTGACGTTTTATAAGTGCCCATGTAGGCCTATGTGAAATAAAAACTAGCTAGTGCATGGTTCCAAAATGGTTGTTCCATATGGAGAAGAACTGGCAAGAAACTCCATGGTTACTCTTTTAAAAAAGTGATTGTTTACAATATTTTCATATTACAGTATTAATAGACATTATGTAAGAACATTGTAGACCAGTCGATATTGTACCCAAAAACACAATAAAAATAATCATATTAAAAAAAAAGTGAGTCGTAATAGGAAGTAACCTAAGAATTCGCGAAGTCCACGAGAACACTGTCTCACATTCACAAATAAAAAAGAAGCTATATAAAAAAAAAAAACAATAAATAATTCAATTATCAATAAATGACAATAATTCAATTATCAATAAATGACATGTCAACAAAAGAAAATTACTAACGAATTTATGGTGGTTGGCGTCTAATAATATAAAAAATATTGCAAAAGCAATGCGTAGGAAGAAAAGAAAAAAGAAAATGTATATATTACAATAAATGTGGAGCAGTTTATAGTCATCATCAGTTTCAGTCAGTGGATAAAAACAACAAAACAGTATGATTACATACTTGGATCAATTTTCAGGTCAATCGAGAAGTCAATATTCTTGACGATCTTGGCAGTGTGTCCGTCGGCGTCGAGCTGGAAGCACTTGAGGTGCAACAGCAACACCACTGGCAACTGTTCTAGGGATAGTTGCTGCCACGCATCACTGACGCCTTCTAGAGTGTCCTTCCCGGCCAGCAACTCTAACGCGTCTTTCACACTGTTCGCACGCTGGAATAACATTTTGAGTCTTAGTTACAGTTTCTAGTATGTGGTATAGTTCATTTTGGTGGAAAATTTACTCAGTGAATGTTGTCAACATTGTAGTGATTATTTTATCACTCTCGGAGACGAAAAATAATGTACCATCATAGTAAGTTTAAAAACGAATTATTTGCGGGGTTTATTTGCCGTAAGCCATGTGCAAAATAGATATTTTAGGTTTTATTATAAATTATTGTTTCTTATGTTAGTTTTCCAACAAAAATAAGTAGTATGGTTGTATACCAGTGTTTCGTTTCTCATTATTGCGAAAGTAAACCACAATTTCGGAATGAAGAATTTGATGTTGAGTATTAAAGTCAACTTAGGCAGTAAGTCTGTTAATGTCATTAGAAAAAGGGGTTGACACGATTTAAACTTCAAACTACGATTTTAAAAAAGTACAAAATATTTTCTTTTTCCAGAATAAATATTTCGCTCGAATATTCCTCTCTTCAGCTTTTCTGTCACATACGGGGATTGAAGAGCTAAACGAGATACGAGTACCCCCAGTCGCAAGCACACGACTGGCGATTTGGACACGAAAACACTTGTTGGACCAGCCTCCAGTAATGCAGTGTAGGTGAGAACTGACCTCGATATCAAGCTGCAATGTGAAGAAAGGCTGCACGGCGTCGGTGACGTCATGGTGCGCGGCCTTGTGCAGGCGCAGACGCGTGCGGCCGCGGAAGATGTCGGCCACGGGCGTGCGGCGCGCGGCCCAGCGGCGCTCCACGGCGCCCCGGTTGCGCGGCCCCATCACCTTCCACTCGTCGTCCTCGGCCGCCGCCAGCGCCAGCTCCGCCGCCGTTGGCGCGCGGGCCTCTTCGGGCTCTACTAGCTTTATCAACTGGAAATAACGAACATAGCGTATATATCTGTATTCTTCAAGTATTAGGCAGACATGAGAATAACTATTGTGAATTGACACATATTGGCTGTTATTGTTGGTTTATTTTTTTAGTTGCTGGTACCTTATTCCAAATTGAAATGTCACGATTGCTTGTCATATGTCTTTGAATATTAGAAACTGCACAGTAACTACAAATGTGAGCATTTGTCTATAAAGAAGAGTATCGTCTATCTAGGTATTTTGGAAGTCAGCGATTATTCATCAAAAAGGGCAGGGAATCCGACTTGTTTATACTCATTTCTCAATATAAAATGTATAGAGAATGAATTCATGATCAAAGAATGTAGATGAGGTAGTTGATATGGTTATTCACTTGAGTCTTTTTACTTTAATGAAACAATAACATTGTCTTAATTTTTTATACAAACTGCTCAGACTAGTGTAAAAGTAAAAAACAAGAAACAATGTGTGAAGTAAAACAAAATATGCATGCACGCGAATCAGTGTAAATGAAGCGTCACGGAAATAGACGAATACTCACGAAACCGAGAGCGGTTTGGTTGACTAGTCAAGCTCTTTACAACTGACTAATCGGTTAGTTGGGCAAAATAATAGTAAGGATATCTTTATTTTTAAATATTTATAGAGCTTTTTCGCTAGTTCGAATAGGGGATATCTTGAACCGATATGTCGTGGGACTCACTTCGAGCATCTCATCGTTGAGGGAGTTGAGCAGACAGCCCAGGAACTCCTCGGCGTCCTCCTGGCGGCCCTCCTGCGAGCCGGGGAAGGGGCGCAGCGCGCGCAGCACGCGCAGGCCGGCGCCGCCCTCCAGCGGCGGGCCGGCCGGCACCGGCGGCGCGCCGCCCGCCGCCGCGCCGCGCGCCGCCCGCGCCGCCACCGCCAGCGGGCTGAACTCGTAGCACAGCTCCACCCTGCACGTACAAAATGCATGTGCTTAACTATACTTCTAACGCCTACTCTACTCCTTACACTACAAATGTCTATTTACTCGAATTACTAATTGTAATAGTCTCAAAAGGAGGACAGTTTTAAGAGTCCAGGATGTAAAATTTAAATTGGGCTCTAGAAGGAATGTAAGAATATCTGAAACTAGAAATGTTTTTATTTTAAGAAACATCAATCTTCTTAGTTTACACTCAAAGGGAACCGTAATTATTTAGTAATGTAAAATTTAACCAAAGAAAAATGTTGCAAATTGATTATAATCAAAACACAAGCCATAAACACTTACAAGGAATCAATAACGGGCGTGCTAGATTTCCCACGGCGTGTCTGATACGGCAGTGCCTTCAACATGTTGTAGAAAGGTGGGCAGGCGATCAACGCCTGTAGGATCGCGTTCACGTAGCAATAGTTGGAGCGGTTAGTGAGTCCGCGAGGAAGCAGCGAAACTGGGCGGTTGTCCAGCTGGTACTTCGACAGGAATTCTGAATAACAATTCAAAAAATTTTTCTGTGTTACTATTCATCTCTTATTTAACATAACCAATTAGTGGTGTTTCTTCTACATTGATACCTATATCTTTGAAACCTTTCTCTCGATAGGAACTTACCTCCCATCCTGTATGAGTTCGGATCATCGCTGAAGGGCGAGGGCTGCACGGGCACGGCAGGGCTGGGCTCCTTGTTCACCGGCACGTCGCGCGGCTCGGTCACGGGCACCGCACGTGCTCCTCCTGCCGTAGCGTTGACCGACGTCTTCTCAGAGTACGACAGCACCGCCGGCGGAGCAGTGCGCGGCGTCGGGGAACTCTTGTCGACAGTCGTCGCCTGCGATGGCGATGCATCGAAGGGCGGCACTTTTGCGACCGGTTTTTGTATATTGGGGGGCACAGGAGGCGCCGCCGCCGTCGTGGGACTGGGCGGCTCTTCGGGCGCCGGCGCCGCGACAGTAGGCGCCGGCGCGGGCACCGGGGCAGGCGCGGGCGCGCCGCTGCTCTTGTTGGAGAACAGGCTGGCCCACGACTTGCCGGGAGCAGGCTGCGGCTGCGGCGGCTGCGGGGGCGGCGGCGCAGGCTCGCCGCGGTTGCGCGGCGTGGGAGGCGGCGGGAAGTCCGACGCGGTGGGCGCGGGAGGGGGCGGTTGAGGGACCGGAGGAGGCTCGGGCGCGACAGCTCCTTTGCGCGAATGACCGAACGGTGCCTTATTCGTCACGATGAGTGGTGGCCCGGCCGCGTGCAATGTGATCGAGATCGGCATCGGTGCCTTGCTGGGCGGCAGCGGAGGTTCACGTTTAACATGCTCGACTGTAGGTGCGGTCCTATCAGAAATCTCATTATTTTCGTTGGACGGGGAACGGTTGGTAGGTCCGTCACGCTTTTGTCTGCTGCCGAAAGGTGCCTTAGGAGTGGATGCGGCTTGCTGTACGGGGACCACGGTCTGAGGGACGACAGACTTGGCCGGCTGTTTACCACCTGAGAACGGCGCCGCCGGACCCTTCGTCGGTTTCGGAACCGTGGGTTGAATCTTATTTGTAGGAATCTGATTGGTGGGGGGTATAGACGACGGTGGGAACGACTTATTTGCTGGAGATTGCGCAGCAATCGGGGCTTCAGGTTTTGTGTCTGTAGTATTCCACGAAGTCTTTGTGACCTCGGTCTTTGGCGTAGTTGCAACCTTTTCGACTGGGGAAAGTTTCGCTTGGGCAGTATCAGGCATTCTGTCTGATTGTTTTGGACTGCCAGGACCTTTTCCGATTTTGAGGTCTTTTATAGGCAGCGACTCGACCGATCCAGCCGACGCTGAAGCGGTCGGCGGTGGAGGCATGGGTTTTTGTTCCTGACTTTTGTCTTGAGGTGTGTAGGTCTTGTTCTGACTCTGTCCCTGCACAAAGTTCTTGGCGTGAACGTTGAATTGGTGTGGCGTGGTCTGCGGTGGTGGCTGTGGCTGCATGGGCACTGGCGGCGGGTGAGGTGGGGGCGGCAGGTACATGGGCGGCATGTACTCAACGCCGGCCTCCACAGGTGGGCCATATGGCGGTGCGGCGTAATGTGCACTGGCGTAGTACGCGTCCACAGCCTCCTGCTCCATTACTACTTCTTGCGGGTAGTCTTCGGGACCCTTGTCGGGCTCGCCCTCCACGGGCATGGGGTAGTCAGGGTAGTAGGGCGGGTAGGCGTAGGGCCCGTACACGAGTGGCTGGTAGACGGGCAGGTGGTAGAGCGGCGCGCCCTGCGCCTGCGCGGCGGGGTAGTACTGCGGGTACTGCAGGTAGTAGGGCGGCGGCTGCGGCGGCGGCGACGCGGGCCGCTTGCCGCGCCGGTCGCGGCGCTGCGTGCGCGCGGCGCGCTCGGCGGGCGCGGCCGGGTACTGCGGCTGCGGCTGGTAGTACTGCCCCATGTAGCCGTGCACGTTGACGTTAGCGGTGACCTGGCTCACGTACACGTTGGGCGGCGCCACGGGCCACTGGTGGTGGTGCGGCGGCGGGTAGGCGGGCGGCGGCTGCGCGTAGGGCGGCGGCGCGGCGTGCGGGGCGGCGCGCGCCGGCGAGTGGGGCGCCATCTCGCACTCGCCGCCCGACAGGCTGTCCACGCTGCTCGACACGGTCCCGGCGCCCGCCGTGCTCGATGAACACGATGACGGATCTATAGTCGCCACAGTATACATTATTTAAATTTCTCAAACGATAACCACTGGTGGTCTACTTGCACGCAGTCATGAGTCAATATAAAATAAATTATAGAGGAGAGCAATCTTCACCTATAACAGGTTCGTTCCAGCCTCCGGCGAGTGCGTTCGCCGAGATGTCAGGTATCCGCTCGTAGAGGGCGCACTGCAGTCTGTTCAATTCCGCTTCCTTCACATCAGATAAGTCTAGGAACTCATAGTCCTGAAACATGCCATAGATATTAATTCAGAACTTGAACCATTTCTGTGACGTCACATCCAATTCCAGTTATGAAAAATTTATTACATACAACAAATACAAGTTCTAACAACTACAAATTAAATAGTAAAGGTAGGTCACTTTCCATACTATGTAGACCGTGCTGAAGAACTTCTGGTCCGTCGCCATGTCACCATTTTATTATATGTATACAGTAAGAACCAAGTTTACACATTTCTTTGTAGTTTGTGACCAAATCATTTCAGATTCCAGAGATCTGAAATTACTTTACAATTCATTAGTATTCAGCAAAATTAAAAATATGATTGTGCTTTTCATTCCACTTTATTTTTAAGTTTTGCTTTACATTAAACAACATAAAACACTGCTTTTTGCCTATTGATAGACTGCATATTGATTTATTTAATGATAATTATATGACACGACTTGTACCACCCCACCAATATATTTCATTTGTACAGGCAGGAAGCAGTATCCTGAAATGGCTGTCACATGTAATAAAATAACCAAGATTGTTGTCACTTTTGTAATTTGTTAAAGTGCTATTTTAGACAAAGGCACATTGAGAAAGGAGTTGTTTTTAATGTTGCACTAACATTAAAAATAATACGAAGTAAAATTCAGCATCTTAGATTATTGGTTGCAACCAAACTGGAAAATTTTATAAAAACAATTGGTCAATAATAAATCAATTTCAACACTTGTTGGAGAAGATGATTGATCAAGTGGCAATGAATGTTAATTCATCGATGATTCTGAATTTTTGTATAGTATGGATAGAGACCGCCCCCTTGAAAGAATTTATGCTGTTAACACATTGAGCGTCAATTTTTCAATCTTCACAAAATTTTAATCTGAAGAATGAATTTGTGATTGGAAAAACTGTCATCAATATTCTTTAAATAAAAATTATCTGACGATTGAAAAATTTACCCTAATCATGTACACGGTGTTAGTGTTTACAGTAAGAAATAACATATTACAGAAATGTATGTATTAAAATAAACATCTCAAAATCATGATCATTACAAAACAGGCAATACAACTAGATTGTCGCTCATGCGCTCGAAAGCGCTGTCGTCGATGCCTATTAGCTAAAAATAAACGCTGGCGCGATTTTTTTTTTCTACTTTTTGCATTCATGTGTGTATTATTACAATAAGAATTTAGGTAAAGTGGTTAACATTTTCGAAAAACACACTCGCGTTTATTCCGCCAGGGTCCAATATTCACGACCATATATTCTATATTATCAGGTCTTCTGTCGCCTATGGGGATTGAAAAGCTAAACGAGATGGAGTAACCAGTCGCAAACACGCGACCTAAGCGAATAGGAAACGAAAAGGCTCAATGGATCCAACCATCCAACGCAAGCAATTAAAGGCTTGATGGAAAATTTGCTTCAGACACCATATTTATATTAATTTTGTAGTCTGCAACTTTGAATCAAACAATGGATATTTAAACATAATGCATCAATCTTCATACAATACATTAATACTTCAAGTGCTACCAGTACCTACTACTTTAATTAAAGAATTGTCACTTGATCACTTCCACACAAATGGTCCTAATTTCCAACATTTGAGTTCTCATACCTATCCATTATTCAATTATCAACAATGGCATTGAGGCGGCTATAGGCACCTACCAGGTCAAGATCTTTATTTTATAAGAACATACTATTGTAAAATACAATCTTACAGATTTTACCATCTTCATATTTTATTAAAGGATTTATTTAGGCTTATTACTGACGCTTTGTTAACTTAGCCTCACCTTACTACTTTTGAAATGTCCAGCTTGGTGCGGGTTTTTCCTTTTTATTTTTGCCCTAGTACTGACAACAAATATTGCTACACTATGAAAATTACAACACATTAAAGCCAGTGTAAAATGTAAAAGCTAAACTTTTACATTTTACACTGGCTTTAATGTGTTGGGGCTGCTGCATATCCAAATATACTTTCATGGATAGATATAATGTATAGAAAGTAACTGAATAAAATCATCAGTGGGTTTGCATAATTTCTTTACATATTTGCCCATTAAAAATGTATTAGTTTATAAATAAGTAATTATTAGGACATGTAGCTTTTTAATTTTATTAAAATTATTAAAAAACAACTTTCATTTTGTTTTATTTTATATGGATGGAATAGTGAAAAGAATTTTAAATAGGTCTTTGGAGGCAATTGCATAATATTTTGATAAATCAAAATAATTAAAAGAAACATGATGAAGCCATGATTGAATAGGTAGACTACAAAGCTAATTGTCATGCTTGCTTAGCTACTACATTAGTTCATAAATCAAGATTACATTCAACTCACTAATGACCATTCTACAGCTACATTCTGCAAATGAGTTGGTCTCATTGACAATGCCAACAATGCTAAAACAAATACACCTACCTAACAGTAAAAAATAAGTTTCTTTTTGTTAATACAACAGTTTGTTGAGTTTTTTATTTTTTAGGGTTCCATACTAAAAGGATAAAATGGGACCCTATTACTGTCATCAGGCTGCATCTCATAAACCGTGACAGAAAGTTAAAATTTTCACTTATGATATACTTCTATTGCCGCTATAACAACCAATACTAAAAAACAGATTAAATTATAAATATCTATTTTATTGTTTTTTTCAGGGGGTTTCAACAGACATGATTTTGTTGCTGTTTTTGATAATGATACAGAACCCTTCATGTGCGATTCAACTTGCACTGTCTCTTCATCAGAAACACTTTGAAATACTCATTTGCTGCTAAATGCATACTTATTTTGCAATGTGTCTTGCTTGTATTAAATTTTTAGAACCATAAAATATAAGAAGTCTAATAACATTATGGTAATAAACAATGTTGTATTAAGAACATGCATGTTTAAAGCATAAAACTTATAAGCAATGAATGCAATATATCACACAATCAAAGAATTTATCAACTATTTTCATGAAAGCTTCACAGTATCAAATATACCTGCACCAAAAATGTAAATATTTTGACTACAGACTTGTTATTCCCAAAACTACAGTGCTAAGTTAAAACATATTCAGTGTGGGATTAAGCCAGTGTGTGACCTACAATCAATTCTACCAAGAGACTTGCTAAATTTTTGATAAAATGATAACAAATGAAAACTTTTTAAAGTTATTTTTGTCACAGGGCATTGGGCCTTTAGGTAATGATGGCTCCATGGGCAGTTGCTTAAATGTTTTTATGGATAATCCATTAATAGATTTCATATGATTTTCAGACTATTTGTATGTCCAAGCAGGAGCGCCCAAACACACAGGGCACACACATATTTCATATTATTGGTGTGTATTTATGGTGTATGTGCACCATACTATACCTGATAATAAATGATTTGTTATTATATTATTTGCTACTATTACTACATGGCTAATCCAGCACTGTTGGCAACCACTACCAAGTGTTTTTTATATTAAGAAAATACAAAATTAACATCAATAAAGTCCATTACAGGCTAAAATAACCATAGATGATACATAAGTTTTTCATACTTAAATCACATTCTACATAAATAAATACAATACTTTTTCTAAGAAAGAGTAATCTTTATAACATTCATTTCATCACAGTAATGTGATGAAATGAATTATTACCTACCCAGTTATAATTAAAAAATTGTATTGTCCTTCTTGGAAAACACCCATTAAAGATGGGTAAATGAGCTTTACGATCTTGCATTGCCTGTTCTGGTTTTAAAGTTAATAAAGTGCTGTGACATTTAAATAAGATTAACACACAATTTTTTTTAAATAAAAAAATTGCAGATTTCACCGCATGAATAGTGTGTGAATCTTTTACACATACCTTTATTAAGAATTATATTAACAAATAACTGTCAAAAACAGCTATAACTGAACCACTCTTAATTAATGATGACAATCTACTTTTGAATTGTCTGAAATTACAATGTTTATACAGGTTGTAAATTCATGAAAAAAATAACCATAGATATCTGCATATCATTCATAGGTAATATAACTACTGAAATACTATAAAATTAAACATGAAACATTTTTATTTCACTGCATAGGCAAATACAGGTTTCTGACTAATTGGTTTTACTTGACTAATTAATACTAAGTAGTTCTAACTGTCAGTTGTAGTTCACAACAAGTAAATCATTGGACAAGAAAGTTTATCTGGTAATATGGTATGAAGTAAACATTTACATTGAGAAGAAACTTATGGCATTAACTTGATTGGCTATAAGACATTATTTTTTAAAAGAAAAGGTAACCTTGAGTTTCGCTGCGGAATGTACAGAAATGACAACCCGTTTGAACGTTGGACTTCACTACGGCTTGTCAAATTTTTAGGTTATATGATTTGGGAGTTCAGTCATTGAATATACAAAACCTCATCTTATCAAGCAATAAGTACATTACATACTAAACTACTATCTACCATGCAAAGAACATAATATGCAATAGCTTCCGTACCGACTAAACAACAACAAATCCATAGCACATGTGGTTTTTCAAGTCATGAAATGAAATGCAAAAGTGAAAATGACATACCTATTATTGAACCAATAACTGTCGAATTGACTTCCATTGGAATTCCTTTCGACTAAAGTATAAATTTCAGCGTTTAATTTTCTCTTGTATTAACGTAAAGCTGCAAAATATGCGGAACATTTGGAGGACTATAAGATGGCGTAACAACGCTCAGTTGCCGGGTGCCATCAGAGTATTGACAAATCAACATATTGGTGATTATTATTGCGTAAACCCGAAACTGGACACTATCTATTTATCAAAAACTATTGGCACTTACCTCCCACGTGCATACAATGTCTGGAAAGAGATATTTTTTCTAATGTAATGGCCAGTTTCAATATCACCAAAACAAGAAACAAAAGCCAAACAAATGTTTATGTAAATGTACTGCAAATATGATATCCTTACCGTTTTCATCAAATCCATGGCCTTTTAAAGAACACCATCACGAAATTTAACACCGTCAATATTTTATATACAGCAGCGGCGTTGAAGAAAAATATCTTAGAACGGGATCAACGTCGAGGCCATGCACTCTCCCTACACATAACAGGATGTGACAAAACGCGCGCCATTTTTAACTAGCCATTTGGTAGCCAATCAAATTTTAGTATTTAAACCATAAACTATTACCAGAGACAAAAAAAACGTATTTGTCCGTAGGGTTGTCGCACTTGTTCGGATGTGCGCCATTATAAATCATAGACAATTTTGATATTTTTGATGTCCACAGACCACACAACCGCATAATAATTATTTGAAAAAAAGCTTATTCATGTGGTCAATTTTAAATCTATAGAATTAAAAAAGTAATGCATCTGTGGAGAAATTAAATCCATGCCTACTTAATAATATAAATGTGAAAGTAATTTTTCTGTTACGCTTTCACGGTTACATAGACTACAGAACTGATTTTGAATTGAAAGATTCAATCTTTAACCCCAAAAAAAGCTACTTTTTATCTGGCTTCGACTTCGATTTTGCGTTCGATAAAAATGATATCCAAATGGACGAAGTCTTGGGCACTCACTACATATGCTTAATTTCAATGTATCTGAAGGGTTGACCAGACGGTTGCACTCTAGCGTTCCAGCCAGGTTGATCTTGTTTTGTATATGGTTTGGGTTGCAGCTACATGGATGTAAACCACGCGCCAACACGTTCGGTGGTTGGGAAAACGCATCTCCCAAACAAGAGCGTTGAAGGTCATGGTTTACAACTGCTCTCTACACCCTCACTAGTCTGTGCTCTACACGGATTGAGACTATTAAGGTCACCTTGGTTGGGACGTTGGTTTGCCACCATCTGGTCACCCTTTAAATTTAAAACCTATATTAAACACAAATTTCTCAATACCCGAGAATTTATTATTTTTGCAAGAGGCCTACCTAACTACTTTGTAACTTTTCTGCGTGAATTTTTTTGGCGAGATATTTTTAGGTGAAGTTTTAATGATGTGATGGTGATGATAGTGATGGTTTTAATTAGTCGTAATTTTAGTCCATTTATGACGCAAAATTGGTGTAGTATTGTATCTGAAGTGTAATATCATACCTTTTGTATTATCCTAGAATATTCCAAAACTCACGTAAATTGACTATCTTTTTAAGATTAATTACAATAATCAAAACAATTGGTATAATAAACTATAATATTACAATTTTCTACGATACTATTACTATACTTATATCTAAAGTATTAAACCCGCAAAACCTGCAAAGAGAATTAAATAATTATTAATAGGGGGTATTTTAAGTAGATCAAGCTAGCTTCTGTTACAGCAGTTATCTTGAATGGCGGGTAGATGGCGTTTATACTTGACGCTGCGACCACAGAGTACTTTGTAAGCGGTGACTACGGCAGTAAAGGGCCTATTACACCACTCGATATTAAGTCGCGGCATATCGAAAAGACTTCCGGCGGGATCTTATTGTGGAATGGCGACAGCGACTGTCGCAACCCAGTGCTGGGCACGCCATAATTATGGCGATAAGTTCAGACTCTCTTTGAGGAGTGGCTGGAAAGACCTCACGGCGTCCTTACCTACCGCATGACGCAGGTCCTCACCGGACATGGTAAGTTCGGGAGGTTACTGCACCGGATTCATGCAGAAGAGACGCCCGGGGGCCACCACTGTGTGGACCGCCTGCAGGACCATTGGAGCATACGGTAGAGGTGTGCCCCGCTTGGGCAGAGCACCGCCGTGTCCTCGTGGGGGCGATCGGCGGCGGTGATCTCTCGTGCCGGGCCTTGGTATAGGCCATGGTCCGGAGCGAGAAGGAGTGGCAGGCGGTTGCCTCCTTCTGCGAAGCAGTAATGCTAGCAAAGGGGGCGGCCGATCGCGTGAGGCAACGGTCCTCACGCCCAAGCCGCCGCCGGGTTTCCAATCCCGATTTCCGGCCACCGTAGGCGCGGGCTTGCGGACGCCGAGCGATGGGAGGCTCGCCTTCCGATCGTCCGGTTACCGTCCGGACCGAGCCCAAGTCTTCGACAGCGCGTAGTGTTCCACGTGCGCCTCAAGGAGATGTCAGCAACCGTAGGGGTCCAGCAGGTCGAAGCCTACTGGGGCCATGGGTGATGCGAAAGATATCCCCGGAGCCCTGGAAAAATGGCAAAGTTCACAACTTTTGGTTATAGTGGTTACAAAGGTCGCTCGTGTGGCATTTCAGTGCCAGGCGGCCTTGAAGTCACTACCAACCATGTTGGGACAATCGACTAATTTTTACAATCAAATAATCATTTGATAGAAAAAAAAAAACAGTTTTAGTAGTAGGTAAAAAAATAAATCACAGTCCTAACTAATCATTAGTTCAACTATTATTTTTGATTGAATAATAAATTAATGATTGAACACGATAGGCTGTCGTTTGAACATAAGAATATCTTTTTATTACATACTTTTTAGATCGGGATTTCTTCGTAAGTTTAAAAACTAAAACCCAATTCTCCAATCTTAGCTAAGTTTTACATCATAAAATAACGCCAAGCGGCCAAGTTATCAAAACACCGCTACGTTTTACTTAAGTTTTATTCGAATTATTTTGGGGTTTTATCTATAGGTACTATAAGCCTACACTAACACTAGTTTACATGAGTTTTGTTCGTGAAATGGAATATATTATGATTACGTTACTATCGAGAATGGATAAAGTGAGAAATGAGTATATTATGCGAAGTTTGAAAGTGGCGTCAGTGACTGAAAAGTTGAAAGGGAATCGTTTGTCTTGGTATGGCCATGTGAAGAGGAGGGATGAAACGCATGTTACTAAAAGAGTTATGAGTTTACATGTGGATGGATGGAGAGGGAGAGGGAGGCCAAAAAAAAGATGGATGGATTGTGTGAAGAGTGATATGAAAGAAAACGAAGTTAGTGATAGTATGACGAGTGACAGGGCAGAATGGAAGAAAAAAACGTGTTGCGACGACCCCAAATAACACGGGACAAGGGCAGAAAGATGATGACGTTACTATGGATAAGTATCTACATTTCGGAAAAAATACTTTAAAAAACCCAGCACGTCAGTTTTTTGAAATATTTGTTATGAAGAATCGAACCCACGACCTCCGGCATAGCAGTCAGGGCCACTAACCCCTAAACCAACAGGCCAGTCGAAACTTTATCATTAAATGACATAGACATAATTATTTTTTCTACTTTCACGCAGGCGAAGCCACTGGCAGAAGCTAGTTTAAGAATAATAAAATATGAAGTTTGTATAATGCTGCTATTCTACAACAGATGGCGCTATATGTGCTTTGCTTCATAATTTAAGAGTTATTTTTTGTGTTTCCATTATTATTAATATTTATATTATTCCATTCCATTATTATTTATATTATTATTTGAATCGATGAACGAGTATGTCTAAACATAACCCTTCTTACAGTCGGTTAAAAATAAAACGATTGTTCAAAATTGCCGTTGAATAGCGAGTTAGTAGTATTCATTTATAAACACCAAACATATACCTTGTAGGTATTAATTAGTATGTAAAATAATTGGAATAAAAATTAATTTTAAAAACTAAAATCCTAATGCGAAAAAGTCACGATCTAAAAAGTAGGTAGGTACCTAATTTATTTATTTATTTATTTTTATTTTGAGCCCGTTCTGTCCCACTGCAGGGCAAAGGCCTCCCTTCCGTTATTCCATTCCTTTCTGAATGAATGAATTGAATTGAATTTGAATTGAATGAATGAATTAAATTAGGTACTATAGGCAGTATCTAATTTAATAAGAAGATATTCTTAATATTCAATCGATAAAGTTTGACATCCAGAAATGTATTGATTTGTTATATTGTGTTCAGAAATAAAGATTTGACTTTGAAAAAACCTTTTTAAATAAATAAATTAATTACAAACATCTCATATAGATTCTATAAGGTTATTCTGTCAGATGACATGGTGGAGTATGCGGTGGAGTTGTGTCCCGCTTGGATGGAGTAGGAACTACCTTGTTCTCGTGTGGGGACGATTGGCGTCAACCTCTAGCGACGGGTACAGCCGGTCTGGAGCGAGGAATGGCAGGTGGTCGCCTTCATCTGCGGAGCAGTAATGCTGGAGGCAGCCGCACGCGTGAGGGAACGAACTTCCTCACGCCCCAGCCGCCGAGACCCGGACCTTGACTACCAGCGGTAGACGCGGGCTTATAGATGACGAGCAATGGGTAGCTCGCCGCCCGGCCATCCGGTAACCGTTCGGACCAAGCTGGAATCGTCGACGGCTTGTAGTTTTCCATGCGCGCCTCAAGGAGATGTCAGCAAAACCGTAGGGACCCAGGTTCGAAGCCTACTGGGGCCATGTGTTCGCTTCTGATAGGAAAATCCGGGGTTCTGAAACACAAGGCAAATAAGGAATATAGGAGTGGGTTTTGGTCAGTAAAAGTTTGATACGCCCTCTCGGTCCACCCTAGTGCGAGAGAAGTAATTGGTTGAATCCCCACCTAAAAATAAAGTCCTTCTTTAAGCACCAACTTAATAGGTAACTAGGAGAAAAATCAATAACAATAAATTCTTTGACAAAATCCATTATCACTAAACAAGACGCGACTAAATCGTGGGCCATCGTGTGTACGTGATCCGGCCAGCGCGTCCCACCTGACTGCGACGAAATAAAACGCTTCTAATGGCGGCACTCTAATCTCCACAAATATTGGCTGTTTGCTTAGACCTAATTCAAATGCTACGTGACACATTAGGCTTATTATTTTCATGTACCTAATAATTTCTATGGAAGATGATGGGTAAATGGTCTACAAAGGTAGATTAACTACTCACATAGAATATGTGATGAATCTTAGACTAGATTTTCGACGTGAAATTATGTTGATGTCGTGTTGCATTTTTTTTTATTTTTTTCTGAAAACAAGTACTTATTTAAGTACTCCTGCAAAGACAGAAAAGGGCTACTATTTTTTGTTAATAGTTTCCTTTGTCAGGAATTTAGCGTGAGTCAAGTGATTTGAGCGCGATTAACTGTTAAGACGAGAGTCCTTAAGAAACCCCAAGAAGGCACTTACAGTTTTCAAAATTTCTAAAAATACACCGCTCTGAATTACACAAAGAAATAATAATGAAGAAGCTAAATAGATGTGCCAACAGTTTCACCGCGAGATATTTGCAAAACTATCCTTAATATTTTGTATTTTGTAAAACGAACTTTTCTATTTGAAAAGGTCAATTTAACTGTTTTTGAGAGATATGAACAATTTTTTTTTCTAAAAGAAGAAGAAGAAGAGATCCCACAAGAGCGGACCTAAAACTGACTCTTGTGGGACTCCACAATTTATCTCTCGATGAACGTCATACCTACAGTAAAATTGTTTGATATGTATTTAGGTACAAACTAACAAATTCCACTTTTTTCCAACCTTTCAAGCCTAGACGCCTTTTTTGGTAGCCTGAAGCCAATTTCATATCTCTTTGATTCGGTATGGAAGTATAAAACTGACAGGATGAACTGACTGACAATTAAAGAGAAACTAGCTCATTTTCCCAGCAACAAGCATTTCTGTTTGATTCACATGATTTCAGTTACAGACAAAGGTTTATGAAGTATATATAATAAGTTTTAATTTTATTAAGATAGTTTAGTTTTTACCAAGACTTCGGTCCCGGTTATCAACTGAGAAAGTGTTCCTGGTTTAAAGAACGTTGGGACCACTGATCTATGGTACAATATAGTGCATATGATGAGGAGAGCTGAATGAAACACGTCTGACAATAAAAAACTTTTTACAAAAAAAAATACAACCGACTAAAAAACACTGAAAAGTGCAAAATAACTTTAATTTCGGAAGTCGGTGTTTTTGTAAAAAGATTTTTATATTAAATTTTTTAGTTATATGGTACTACCACTAAAAAGTACCCCTCAGGCAAACTTAAATAGGTACCTTCTAGCCAGAGTGCATCTCATGACAACTCTAATAATCCCAAACACACTTAGATTACGTTAATTTATTACAGAGTTCCGGTGCCTAATTTCAGGCTTCATCATCAGATCAGTTCGATATATTCCCCCTCTTCTTTCAGTCAGTCGTCGACTACACGTATAAACAAAGCAAATTTACTTGTTACGATGGTTCTACTGTGATCCTATGAGGAGTTCTGTTCCATATCTTCGAAGTTCATAATCAGATCATAACAATATTTCTATGGGACCAACTCGGAAGCATAACCTTGCAATCAAAAAAATATTTTCAAAATCGGTCCACATTTGACCGAGAAATCGGTGAACATATATAAAAAAAATACATTCAGCCGAACAGAACCTCCTCCTTTTTGAAGTCGGTTAAAAATAACACCTAATTGTATTACTGCGTGTATACATACAATAGTAACTTTGTAAGTACAAAATTATTGTCCACACAAACTCATTAACACAATTATTCTTTTAGTCTAGACTAATTACATAATTAACACCTAATAAATGACACAATGTTGACGTAGATAAATTCGATACAAAACATAATTGGTAGATAGGTAGGTACCCATTTTGTTTCTACGTAAAATAAATATAAATGGTATCTCTTTTAATTGTTTGACTGTCGATCCGTTTTCAAGGCTAAACTGTTGAAGCGTTGATGTTTTAATACATAATATATTTATGTCATACTTACAGAACAAAATCGCTAAACGACAGATAAAGTTGCTCACAAAGTTTCGCAGTGTGACACTTAAAATAACGTCTTAAGACGCGCTGTTGCAATGACGCCAAGCTATGATGCATTCTGAACAACCACTTCGTAAAATAAATATAATATGTTATAATATGAGCTAAGTATATACTATTTCATTTCCTATTTCTTAGCAGAGGCAGGGGCCTTCTTTCTAGACCTTCCATATTCTAAGTTCACCAAAATCCATAGCCCAATAATTGTTTTCATATTCAACAATTAAGTAGTTCCACACTAGCCATGGGTTATCCTTAAGTGCTTTTGCATATTGCGCATTTGTATAGTGGTTAACAAATGCCATTTAGAGTACCTAAAGGGGTTCTGCAAGTTCGCTTTGGCCCTTTGTACTCCTTCTAAATATCCGAGACATGTTTTCAAATAATATTAAATACAATATTTACTGCACGAATTGGTTGCATCAGTTAGGGTTCAGAACGCGACATGGCAGTGTGTTTAAGTGCGACGACGTGAACTTTTGAATATAGTCATTTGAAAGAACACTTGAACATTGCCGTCTTGGGTTATTTTTCCATTACACATATTTTGTTGTCATACCTTTAAGTATAAATTCTAAAGACAGACAAAAGGCAATATTCTGCGTGATTTTTCGAAAGAATTACCGTGTGCCTAGAACACAAAGTGAAACTGAAGGAACATACGTGGGTTTAAGTCAGTATAAATCTAACACTCCCTACAAGACTACGTAGAACGAGATTACTTGATGATTTGCCACCTCAAAAAAATGGACAAAGACAAACTAGATTTAAATGGGCACTTGAAGTCTGTAAGGGAAATATGAAATTGCGGAAAAAGTCATACGACAAAATGTAAATCAAAGCATTGGTATTCTAGCATTTGCTGTAATTTGATTGAATAATAAATGCCTCTAGACTTTTAAACAGGATCGGTTAGTGGACATAGACAATAGGCGACAATATTCGATGATATAATCGATAAGGGTTCACGACAAATGTAGGGGCCGACGGTCGTGTTGACAAATTAAACAAAAATTGGACAGGATTTTTTTTTATAGGTTTGCTTTTAACCACTATTCACCTGATGGTAAGCGATGATAGATGGAGTGATGGTCATATTATATGCCTTTGATTTTCTTTTTTTGAGAATCGCTCCTCTTATTTTTTTTTACTTATTTATCTACACCGTGCCTTTCTTAAGGTTAAGCGCACAAACCAAGCGAAGCCACAAGAAAAATTATCGCCCCCTGTGCGAAAAGACCTGGTTAATTTTATTATGATGTACGTGAACACTCAGAAAGTTTTGAGAAATTAAAAAACTAACTTCTATGGATAAAATATTTTTATTAAATCTTTTCAAAGAGCTCTACACACTTACAAAGATTCATGCGTCTGAAACAATTTCCAAAAAAAAATTTCCAGTCTGTCGCAGACACCTCTTCCACAGCCTTCTCGAACGCTGCTAGCTGCTGTGTTCAGGTGATGAAACCTGTATCACTTTCAGCAGATTTTTTATATCTATATATAAGGAGAAACTGACTGACTGACATATCAACGCACAGCCGAAACTACTGGGACTAGGAGCGTGAAATTTTGCACAAAGTTTTATTTTATGACGGAAGCGAGCACTAAGAGAGCATTTGCCAAAATTCACCTTTTAAGGTGATGATACGGGGGTCCAAATTATCTATGGAGAAAACTATTTCCAAGCGAGCGAAGCCGCTGGCAGAAGCTAGTTAGGGAATAAAAAGAAGCTACTCGGTGCCAGATCAGGACTGTAAGGAGGGTGCTCCAAGGCTGACCTGTGTGTCGTCCAGGAAGTCCCTCGTTTTGAGCGCTGAGTGCCCGGGCGCGTTGTCATGGTGAAGCAATACCCCGCGGAGCCAGTTGTTCGGTCGTTTGTTTCTCATTGCAGACAAAACTTCAGGCAGGCATTTTGTGGTATACCATTCGGCGTTGATGCAGCTTTGGTCTCGTAATGGAATTGAAACTCGGATACCCCGCCAAAGTGGAGAAACTAGTGATCAAAATTTTCCCTACGCTGCTCGATCGCTTCACTTTCGTAGGCGTTGGTTCGTTTTGAAACAGCCAAACTGTCGACTGACGCTTTGTTTCTGGATCGTATTTATAAATCCAGGATTCCTCACCTGTCACAAACGCGCCGAGACGAGCCTGCTTCAGATTTTTGAATCATATCACGACACCCCTCCACATGGGCCTGCTTCTGAGCTTCGGTGAGGTTGTGCGGCACCCAGCAGCTAACTATCTTCCTCACGCGAAGGTGCTTGTCTAGAATCTTGTGAACGCTTCCCGAACCAATCTGCAGTGTATGCTGAATCTTTTCGTATCTAATTCGCCTGTTTTCTTGAATTAATTTTTTTTACTGCCAGCACACTTTCTTTCGTGACAGCCGTCGTAGGACAATCACTCAATTGTTCATCCCCCAAAGTAAGGTGACTGCGCTTGAACTCGTTATACCAGCGGTAGATGGTTGCTTTTGAAGGTCCTTCATCCATAAAAGCAATTTGAAGTCGATCAAATGACCCATCAGGTTTTAGGCCACATTTGAAATCGTAGAAAATCATCGCACGAAAATGTTCTCGATGCAGATCCATTTTAAATGAGACACGATAATTTGATTTGCCTCTCGAAAAACTGTGAAGGGAAATTCAAAATCCAAACAATGGTATTTTTACTTTCAAATAACCAAAGTTTTCAAAATAATTACAAATGGCCAGTGACTTGTATATAACAACATTTTTTCGCAAAACTTTCTTAGTGGCCTGGTTACATCAAAGAACAATTAATAATAAATCATACCCATAGGTACTTAGATACCTACATATGTTCTCCTAAGAAGTACTTACATGGCTACACCTTTTTGTAGGGTTCCGTACCCAAAGGGTAAAAACGGGACCCTATTACTAAGACTCTACTGTCCGTTTTTCTGTCACGAGGCTGTATCAACTGATACAAGCCAAGCCAGAGACATGCCAGTTGAAATTTTCACAGATGATGTATTTCGGTTGCCGCTATAACAAGAATACTAAAAAAAGAATATAATAAATACTTAAGTGGGGCCCCCACACAACAAACGTGATTTTGTCCGTTTTTAGGGTTTCAACTCCCGAACTTACCATGTCCTGTGAAGCCCTGCGTTATGGTCGAAGGTAAGAATGCCGTGACGTCTTTCCAGCAACTCCTCAATGAGGGGACTTACCACCATAATTATGGCGTGGCCTTTTAATATTATAGTACAGAACTCTTCATGTGCGAGTCCGATTCGCACTTGGCAATTTTTTTTTTTGTTTTGTGGTGGGAAATCATACAATGGCTGTGTAACTGACTAAACTCACACCTGTGTCCTTTAGTTGTCTTTCTAGGACCACGGTTTTAATTTTCAGGAAGTCCCCGTGTCCCACATTATGCCATCGTGAAAATACTCGCAGAATTGCAGCAAAAATACCATAAACAATATGATTACCTACAATGCGTTCCAAATAAGAATAGGATCGATTGCCATGTTGTGACGTCATGTCATTCGTTCGCAGGTCGTAAATAATTTTTTTTTTGTTTTGTTCACCATAACAATTCTTCGATTTGACAATATGACGTGACGTCACAACATGGCAATCGATCCTATTCTTATTTGAAACACATTGTACGATATAAATCTCAATACTGGGTAGCAGCTTCTAGGCTATATTGTTTTACATTAGAGCTTTTCATTTCCCCATATTGAGAAGTGACTGCAGCGTATAGACAATTTTTATTTGCTGCACAATACAAACTTGCCTTCGCGATATATTCCATAACCAACAATACAATGGAAAGTGCATGTAATTTAGTTCTTTTGACCTGAGATAAACAAAATAGTGTCTTGCTCCATTTTCATATGGTTGGATTTTCAATGCAAGCGTCGGTTGAGTTGGTCTCTTTGAGAATTTGGCGGATTGGGAGTTAGTGATGCGACAAAAGTGATTTTTTCAATTTGAATGGTCGACTGCTCTTATTTACGCTCTATATATACATTACATGAGTTATAGTATGATTGTACTCATAAATAATACTATTTGAAATATTTATTTTTCAATTTTGATATGAACCTGGAACATTACAAATTCCATGCAGCACAAAGGTATTTACGCGGACTTTATAATATAGGCATTTATTGCCTGAATAAATGAAATAAAAAACATAGATATACAACATTAGTTTTAGTATATGCGAAACCCGAAACACGTGTCTAGTATATTTATGTAAAGAATCTATTTACAAAATTTCATAACTGCATCATGAAATATCACAAAGTTATAAGCTTGTTAAATTACCTAGTCACACAAATTCATGGTCACCGGGCCATCCGGTCGACTGAGGTTGTTTTGCTCTCGCACCTAGCTATGCGCTGGTGCCTAATGCCAGCTATGAACTGCCGTGACCTGTATTGTACTAAGTATCGGTGGTGACTAAATTTTGTGACCTGTTTTAAAATATTTTTGGGGGAAAATATGACATGGTGTAAAAATGATTGGAATCGATTCAGTTACTGATTCTAAACAAACTATATTCAGGTTTCACATATACTAAAAGTAATGCTGTATAGATTAACTAGCTCCTGCCAGGAGCTTCCCTCACGTGAAAGTAGGAAAAAAAATCTCAAGGGAACATACTCACGGGATAAAAAGTACCCTCTATTTGCTATATAATAATATATTATTATATTATAATGTAATATAATAATAATATATTATAATGTAATATAATAATATATTATAATATTCCACAACTATCACACAACGCCGTCTAGTCCCAAGCTAAGCAAAGCTTATGAGTACTAGACAACTGATAAACATACTTATATATTTCTAAATACATACATATATAGATAAATTACACCCAGACAGAACAAATGATCGTGCTCATCACACAAACATTATTTCTGAGTGGGAATCGAACCCACGACCCTGCTAGCCCTGCTGGCCCTGACTGCTATGCCGGAGCATAGCAGTCAAGGCCACTGGCCACTAGACCAACAGGCTAGTCAGACAGTCTATATTTGGACATGGTCCACTCGTGTGTAAAATTTCATCCAGACCCGTTCAGCTGTTTGGCTGCTGGTTAATGACGATGATGATAGGTCCTTTTTAGGGTTCCGTACCTCAAAAGGAAAAAAAAACGGAACCTCACTTTGTTGTTTGTCTGTCTGTCTGTCGAGACCTTTTATCTCGGGAACGCGTAAAGGTATCGAGTTGAAATTAAAACTATATACTCAGATCTACGGTCCCTTGAAGCTGTAAAAAAGTCAAACTTCTAAGTTAACGAAAAAAAGATACGGCCGTTTATGTCGCAAAAAACGTATACTTCGATACTCTCAAAGGAATCAAAATTCACTTCATAAATAAAAAACTGAAAAAAGAAAAATCTTCGTAATTCAATTCGGGAATTGAACTGTTTTCATAGATAAGTTTGTACGGAGCCTTCAGTGCGCGAGTTCGACTCGCACTTCCCTAGTTTTTTTTAATGGGAAATCATCAAATATCCTCCCAATCTGGGTGGAGCGAGAGGGACTTTTAGTGACTAAAACCGACTTGCGTTCCTTTAGTTACGTTCCAGGGGTCTTTTGAACTGTAGTTTGCTGTCCGACCGTCCGGTAACCGTCCAGTAACCGTCTGACCATCCGGTAACCGTCCGGATCGAGCCCCAGTCGTCAACGGCGCGTAGTGTTTGTTCCACGCGCGCCTCAAGGAGATGTCAACAAACCGTAGGGGCCTAGCAGAGTCGTACCCTACTGGGGCCACGGGTGATGCGAAAGAGAACCCCGGGGCCCTGGGACGAAGGCAAAGAAGGAACAGGAGTGGGCTTTAGTTAGTAAAAGTCTGACACTCACACACGATGACAGGTCCTGAATTTCGATGTTGTTGATTATTAAATTTTAGGAACAATTATATCATCTTGTTCATTTATCTGTTTTACTGCTGCACATCACTAGCATCAAGCTTTGAGATTTCAATAACATTTCTGGTTATTGTATCGATATCACGGTTGGCTTTGCGATGCTCAGAATAACATATACACAGCGTCAATAAATCTGGCCCAAGACTTAAATGCGAACTTCTGAAGTTATTCTATGTTTTTTTTCGTATTTGAAGATTGGTGCCAAGTAGTTTCTTTTGTTAAATATTATTGCCCATTATAGAGCCCTGGAATAATTGTAAATATTTTACTAATAAACCACTCATTCAACTATTTATTTTTACTTGGTAATCACCTGATGGGAAGCAGTGATGTAATCGATCGTTATTTAACATGATCGTTGTAACATGTTTTCCACCTGGGTGTGCTTGTTAACAGTCCAAAGGCCGATCTCAGTATCAGTATCTCAGTATTCGAAAGATTTGGTGTGAAACAGGTAGAATTTAGGTATCTCAATATTTATATGCTGTGCACAGCCCTTTTACAGTCTTCTCATGGATGCGCTCGACCAGCCGTTGCCCAGGAGGGTTTTGGAAGGCTCTTTTCTGTGGATCTGTCCCCAAAGGTTCAAGCACCCTTTGAAGGTCTTTGAAGGTTTCCCTATAACAAAAAATTCTTAACATTAGCCCCTCAAACACAGTTAATAAAATAATGAGTAAGTAAACGCTGAAAAGAAACAAAAATAATTAATACTAATACGAACGTTGTTAAGATGTTGAAATCTCTACGGTCCGGACTTAGCGTTTCACCTCGTCATTAATAGCGCGTACATCGAAGGACTGGAACAATTTGCCTGCTGCGGTATTCTCATCCGATTATAGTTTGGGAGTCTTCAAGGCTACAGTGAATAGGCTCTTAATAAACTAGTACGCCTCACCATCAACGATTGTATCACTGCTTACCATCAGGTGGGATCGCAGTCAAGCACCAGTTTATATTTTAAAAAAAAACGTGTGAATACTAAAATATGTAGCTACTCGCCTAATTAGAAAACGTGCCTACTTAGGGACCGTTTTGTCGAGCAAAACCAATCTGTCATGGTGGTAACAATATGTTATCCATCAATGGGGACAAGGAGACAATTAGACATCAGTTTGAGAGTATGGAACTAGTAATCAATTATCTGACATATACCACCCGTTCATGGAAAGATTCTGGAGATACCCGATCTGTGTTCTAGAAATTACGAGGTGTTAAGGTGGATTCATATTGCGCGGCTTTTATTTAATAATTAGTAGAGGTGTGTTTTAGTCACCTTATGTGTTTGAGAGCATGCGGTGAGTTATATTATAATACAGACTAACAATCTGATTTTTATTACCATCTATATTTTTTCCAAGCAATTACAAATTATAAAAGAAAAATAAATATGAAAAAATCAACTCTTTCTTTTTCTCTGAAATTAAAATATAAATTATCTGTTCCCTACATATTGTCGAACAAAAATGTAATAGATTTTTTAATTTTTAAAATGTCTGGCTTTATATTAAGTAGAGACTATGACATCAAATTTAATTTAATATATTCTAATTTAATTCACTCTATGTAATCTAATTTTATCCATTGTATATATGATTGTTATTTTTTTTCTAAACTACTCGTAATAATGTATTATTGACATAATCAATTAATTATGATCTTATCTGCACAAAATGTAGTGCATGCTGTACTTTTCTATAAGTGATGAGGCGTTTAGACGTAAGTTATCAATTTACAAGGGGTTACCGCAACACATTGTGTTCTTCTGTTATCAATTGTCACGTTATCATTCACGGCTTTTTTGCTCACGTCCCTCCATTTTGACTTTTACGACTTGTTGCACTCATTAGTTCACTCTTGCCGTCCGTGCCAAGACAAATTAATCCCTTTTAACCATTCCGTAAATTATGATTTTATAAATAAGCTAGCATAATATGGACAGTTTAAAAGTAAGTTCTTTATAATACCAATGTCCATTAAAAAGGTATTCTCAACCAAAGTGATTAATGACAATACTTAGTTGATATTTCGGTGATTTTCATAATTTATTCCAAGGACTCCGTAAATCGTTAGCTTCCGTAAAGGTATGTAAGGTATTACCAAAAAGTATTTTTAGACACCACACCTACATTTTTAGAGAGGATGATACAAGTATCATCCAAGGAACCGGAATCACACTGTACAAAGTGGACAACGGTTTCAAGATTGAGAGACATTGAAATTAGGCGTAAGTACGTTGGAAGAGTGGGGGAATTTGGATAGTGGATGAACGTAGGCTTTTTGCTCCGTAGGTAATCCAGAATACATAGTTAAGATCATACTATGGGTGATATATTCACATCGTTCTGATCGATGTGAATATAGAACACACATAGGACGAGCTTGGAAGACGCGTTAGACAACACTTACCAGTTCCAGCTACCTTATACTATTCAAAAAGTAAGCGACTTCAAGAATTCTCAAACATAGAGCCAAATCGTATAAAAAATTTGGTTTTCAATAAGCCACATTGTCTTAACGAACAGATGCGGGTCATGAAAGTCATGAAATATTTTATTTTTACTCAAATCGGTGAGTACTGCACCAAAATATATATTATACATAAAAAAAAACATTAAATTATACAGGGTGTTTGGTGCATACCAAACACCCTGTGTAATCATAATTTAATGTGTTATAATATAATATTTTTTTAAATTTGTATTTGAATGAAAAATTTGGGTCTTATTTTCATAAAACAATAAAATTCGATTAAAAAAATCCACAGGGCATGAGAAGTTTTTAGGGGTCTGAAATGATAGCAGATGACCCCTCTCGTCGACCATTTCAATTTGGCACACGATGCACTAAACACCCTGTATTATCAATTTCTACTAGAACCATGAAGAAGTATTTTAAATTAGTAAAGACTCACAAACTACCAAGAGACACAGACTACTTATACAGCGGTAAAATTATTTTAATATTCAATTAATTTAATAATATTATATCCCTTATGTTGCGGGCTAGTATCTACAAAACTCAACTTAAAATATTAAATTCGGTAATCAAGGATTAGGTACATATTTGAGATTATGACGGCAATATTCTAATATTTTTTTTTTATTCTTTATAGGTTCGCGCTTAACCACTATCTCACCTGATGGAAAGCGACGATGCGGTCGACGATGGAGCGAGCTTACCTAGAAATAACCTATTCACTCTCGACTTAAAGATTCCCGGGTTGTAGCCATCAGGAAACACAGATTCCGGCAAGGAATTCCACTCCTTAGCTGTACGCACAATGAATTTGTTCCCAAAACGATTCAATTCTGAGAATATTAATACCTACAGTGTCGGAAGAAATATTTCTAAGAATGTGGAATATTGGTTGCAATATTATTGCAACATTAATAAACTTAAAGCAAACCTCAGTTCTTCATTTCCTATTACGTACAATAATTCTCAATACCGATATTTAATAACAGTGAAAAAAAAAATCACGTGTAATCTTTTTTATAACTATTCAACGTCTAATCGAATTAGCATGAAATTTGTAAAACTGGTAGGCCATAAACAAGACATGGCAAAACTATTTTTACCTGGTAGTTACTAGTAACTTCCTGCGGGCTAATTGTCAATTACCGTGAAAGTGAAGCCGCGCTACATTAAGCAAGCATAAAATAAAAATTCAACCAACACATTTAACCGACAGTACTATTTCTTGAAAGCAAATTAAATATTAACCACATAGAACGCAAACAAAGTGAGAATTCCCTTATTGGGAATAATACATAATGGTGCAAGTAGTGGGGTGGGTGATATGGCACAGGCGTTTCCAGTCACCCGAGAGAAATCAAAGATAAGTCTACCTACATTGGGACATGGGGCGGAATACGTTAGGCTGTCTATCCATTTACGATTTTTGGCACGATTTTTCCTAAAACATGATGTGTTTTATTCTATTGACATGACATGCGTGTAGTGTTAGGAATTTGGAACGAATATTTCTATGTTGGTAGTGTTTTGATTGACTATACAGTATGTATTTTTATCTTAAAGACGTATGTCTATATTTAGGAGATAAAAATATATTTATTTCAGTCTTATCGGAATCCTGAGGAACGATTTAGTATTTGAGTTTTTTTGTTTAACAGTTGTGATAGAGAAACATCATAATCTGTCAGCTAATTAATATGCTATCCATATTCCTTACTTCTTTGCAGTGACGGTCTAAAAATAATCTAAAACTGACATTTTTTTTCCAAGTTTGAAGTGAAAAAAATACGCGAAAAGTTACCAAATTTAATGTTTTGAACAATATAAATCTCACAAGTGGAATTCATTAGATTCAAAGTATGTCAATTTTATTATGAGCTTGGATGATCACTTACTGAGAAATGTGATTAGATCATTTTACTAACTACTAACTGTAATAAAAGAAGTAGGGACATTTGAATAGTGATTAAGAGAACCTCGTCATCCGGTATATGGGTTTTAATCATGGAGTGTCAATTTAAATGGAGTGCTCAGATGTATTTACACGTTTTTTCAATGGTTCCCGCTGATTGAATTTGTAAGATGAGCGAAAGAAAATGTGATTAGACGCGGTTGCTGACGATGGCATACCGCACTGTGTACTCAGCCAGAGTGACATTCCACAGGTGTAAATAAACATTGGAAAATGCGAAAATCAAAAACGTTTTATTTTTTATAAGATTTCAATAGGTGTTTTTAGATAACAGACAAGGATCGTCACGCAGTTGGCGTCTGAAAAAAACATTTTTTTTTATTCCATGGAAACCTCCGAAAGGCGCCTTGATATTTCGAGATATGGTAAGGAGGAAAGCCTAGAAACTGCCATGACGTCGATAGATCTAGACTCGAACTTACTGGTTTTTCAAAAAGGCAGCAGATAAAATATAATAGAGCGGAGCATGACCCCTGAGCTCGGCAGTGGGTGTAGGTTAAAAAATGAATATTAAGTGGATATGATCAAAAATTTCTTGCTTCACTTACGGTAACATGTTTTGTATTTTGATTCCCTTTCTGTTATATTTTATTGTAAAAAGTTTTTATTTTACAACTTTTCACTCCCATACCTCACAGCTGAATCTAAATAGTGTGCAAGTACTATGGTACTATAAATTTAACAATCAAAGCCATTATAATTATTACAGCCATTTACAGCCAGATTGCATCTTATGACAAGTCAATATCAAGAACAGGTTTAGTAAGCCGAAACATAGCTAAGGTACATTGTTTTAATTCGGAGTTTTTGTGTTCACCTTTGGGCTTCATCATCTGATCAATTCGATGGTACAAACAGCTGCATCAATTAGGTATGCCTCTCACATTAAAATACCTTAAAAAAGAGGGTAACCTGCAGTTGATGTCGGCATTTTTATAAAAAAACTTTTATTTAAACTTTTTCGTCATAGTTGTGTAATTGCTCGAATTTTGATCGAGATAACTATGGGTGACTGAAGTTACGTTGACCGTCTGTGGTTTTCATCATCAAGTGATACTATCCTAATGTGGACTTGTTGCTTATATGATCTCGATGACAATATCAAAATCACTAAATACATGCATAATACTTGAGGAGATCCCTTGATTCACCATGGATCACATTATCAGAACTAATTTTTCTATAAAATTGAGACCAATTTAGAAGTAAATCCTTTAAAATAAAATGTAATTTCGAAATTAGTTCACAGATATCGAAGTTCTGAGATAAAAAAACATAAAGAAAAATCTTTTTTGTTTTTGTTTTTTCTCATTTTGGTTTAAAGTTAAGGCACTTTTTTCATTGTAGCAAGTTCTTCATCCATTTGCTAACTATTCTGTGGTTATAGTGGATAGTTACTATGCGGTAATCACTTACTTGCACTTATGTAATGAGCCTGCTTCGATCTACGAGATTTCAAGTGGTTTTTGTGTAATTGTGTCGATGAGTTTATCTACTTGGGTCAGTAAGTATTTTTCGATAACTCAGAAAATCGATTTCCGTATTCACAACAACTGGAGCCCTTCCAGTTGTTGTGAATACGGAAATCGATTTTCAGACCCATAAAAACGCTATGAAAGGTGATTTGTTATATTTTTATTTTATGTTTCTACATAAGTTGTTTCTTCATTGTGTTAAACAAATGTCTTTTCTTTATTTTTATTTGAGGATCTCTATATATTTAATTTGATTTTAATTTATTGATTTTGATTTTAATGTATTTGATTGGGTTTTTGGGTTTTGGCGTACCGGAAGACGCAGCGTTGGAAGGCTTCCCACAAGGTGGACCGATGACCTGGTGAGGGTGGGGGAGGCCTATGTCCAACAGTTGACGTCTTTCGGCTGAAATTATGATTGGGTTTTATTTTATTGTGATTTAATTTTAATTCATTGTTTTATTGGCGTCAAAATATGACAATAGGTATATTCGTCTTAATTAAAAATTATTATTATTATAAATACGCCCTCAACTACGAGGACTTGACATGACGCAGGAGAAGTATAGTAACGGCTAGATTTTGTTTTGTAAAATTGATAATGGGATTTGTCTTAGCATTTTATGAAAAAAGTCGGAAAGGCCGATTATTTTCATAAAATGTATTTTGAACATTAATGGCCTGCGCACACCACGTTTTTTAAACGCGCCGTTGACGCGCGTTTGTAACGATACACATGCGATTCTGTAGACTTTTAATAGGATAAAAGCGCGCCGTTGACCCACGGTTCTAAAACGCGCGTCACTGGCGCGTTTAAAAAACGTAGTCTGCACATGCCCAAAGGCATAAATCAAAATGAATTTTAGACCTTAAAATAGCTACGCGTAGAACCGTAGCTACAGTAAGTGCTACATCGTAGCAATGTGTGCTACGATTGCGTAGCAGCTACGAATTGATTTGGGTGATAAATTCCAGTTTACGAATTTAATTTCACTGTTTTTACTAGTATAAGCTATTTTATCAGTGGCTAGGTGATCTGGATTCAAAGTTTAATCATTTATTTATGTTGGACTTAATTAGCTACGGTGATAACTATACAGGAGTCTGTACTAAGATCGCGTAGCAGCTACGAAATTGTTTTGGGTGTATTTTGTTATTATAAGCTACCTAATTTAATAATACTTCATTCTATTTGTATATTATTATAAACACGCTACCAGCCACGAGGGCTTGACATGACACAGGACATGACTTTAGTTATCTATTTATTGTAAACTAATAAATATTTAAACTTAATAGGTATATACAACATTAATTTTAGTACATGCGAAGCCTGAATATAGTTTATTCAGAATCAGTAACTGAATCGATTCCAATATTTTTTACACCATGTTATATTATTTCCTAAAAATATTTGAAAAAGGTCAGAAGTTGAACACCACCGAAACTAAGTACAATTCAGGTCACATCAGGTCATAGCGGGCATTAGGCGTCAGCGCATAGCCTAGGTACGGGAGCAAAACAACCCCTCAGACGCCCGGATGGCCCAGTAACCATGCATTTGTGCGGACAACTAGGTAACATAACAAGCACAATTTTGTTTACTGATTTTTTACTTAAAAATACTAGACACGTGTTTCGGATTTCGCACATACTAAAACTAAAGTTGAATAATAATTTCTATTATTTTTAATTACTAGTTTATAATATATAAAAAAAAACATCGTTAGGATACCGGCATTTCTAGAGAGGATTCCTAGCAGTTGGAACGTTATGAGACTGATTATTTTATGAGACAGAAGGTCAACTAAATGCAATGGGTAAAAAATCTTAATCTAGTTATTAGCTAAAAGTCGTAGGTGTATAGCCAGCCTATAGTTAAAACTGTCAGTCTCATTTAAGGCGGTTACCACACTGTCGAACGAGCGACACCTGCTCCCAGCCATGTTGACCTTACCATCGTTACTGCAGACTTACGTGTTCAGATACGAAACAGTTTTTTGTTTCCTGTTTTTATCTTACCTTTAGATATCTACTATATACGTATGAATTCTTTTCACGTAAGTTAATCGTTATCTCAACCTAACTTAACAATTTATGTGCATATGAAGCTGAAATAGGTGTTAACTAAATGTACATATGTCCAAAAACACAATCGGGCGTCGAAGTACCCCTCCACACCACTTTTATCTGGAAATGTACCAAGAAGACTGGCAGCATTGCCACATTAATTCTTTGGTCTAAGTACGAACCCGCGTCATGTAAAGTATCGACCAGTCAGTTCGAAATTTCTTTGGAATAATTAATCACATAGTATGTAATTTTTTTCGCTCATCTTTAGGAGAGAGTGGAGTAATTATGTAAACTCACATACAGAAGACAACCAGATGGGGAGGCCTATGTTCAACAGTGGATGCCTTGCAGCTGAAATGATGATGATGGTGAAGAGTTTGCCAAGAACTACTAATACTAAATCTTTATATATAAAATTCTTCTATACACATGTTTTTTTCACCTAACTCCTTCTAAACGCCTTGACCGATTTAGATGAAACATTGTGTTCTTGAGTGGGCCCGTGGATGACAGGAAAATACAATTGAACTCGGTAGGTGAAGCTGCAATCGGGTTCTCAATTTTTGTTCGACGAAAAGGCATCTTTCAGGCAGGCAACGTCTGTCGAGACCGCTAGTTTATTTATATTAGTTAGTTGTATTAGTATTAGCAGTTCTTGACACTAAAAAACTCGTGAAATAATTCCTAAGTTTCCTTTTGTAACATCTACAGGTCTAATGCCTTTTCCTTCCGGGAATAAAAGCAAACAGTAAGTGTTGACAATACTACCAAAGCCGCTTATAGTATAGAAAAGGTAAACATATCAAGATAAGGCACCTTTACTACGAAAACGAGTTACTGTTTTTTTCTTCCTCCACCGACTTTAAGGGAGTTGCTAATGCCGAATTTTAAATAAACCGGTTAATATAGTAGTGAACACTAATCTATATATATAAAAGGAGAAACTGACTGACTGACATATCAACGCACAGCCGAAACTACTGGGACTAAGAGCGTGAAATTTTGCACAAAGTTTCCTTTTATGACATAGGCGAGCACTATGAGAGGATTTTTCAAAATTCACCCCTTGAGGGGATGAAACGACGGTTCAAAGTTTGTATGGAGAAACCTATTTTTACGCGGGCGAAGCCGCTGGCAGAAGCTAGTTTACACATATACATATATCAAGGGTAGTGGTGGCCGAGTGGTAACGGCCCCGACTTACAAGTTGTAGGTCGCGGGTTCAAACTCAGCCAGGCGCAATATTTTGTGTAATTTATTTTATCACCACTGCTCTCAAAACGGTGAAGGACAACATCGTGAGGAAACCGGCATATCCTAGAACTAAAAATTCAAAGACATGTGACATCCACCAATCTGCACTGGGCCTGCGTGGTGGATTCCGGCCCATTCCCTGTCCTATAGAGGAGGCTTGAGTCCCAGCAGTGGGAACATTATAAGGCCGACTATGCTATGTTATATATTTATTTACCTTACACGTAACAAAATTGATTTACATCAGTAGACTCATAGAAAAGTTTAGTTGAAAACCAGCGTCAGGCTACTGCTACATAGTTGTCTGACATTATGCTAAACTGGATCTATTTAACACAGTCATGAGACACACAATGGTATCGCTTTTTTAAAGTTTCTATGTACATGTTTCTTCATTATGTGTATCTGTATGCTAAATAAAAGTGTTTTTTTTCTTGCTTTCTTTATTTATAATAGGTAGTCAAGATATGAGTCACTTGGGAGTGCAAAATGTAACTTGAGGAGAAGGGTTTTAGTTAGTAAAAGATTTCCGGCCACCATAGGAACAGACGGACGACGAGCAACGAGTAGCTCGTCGTCTGCCCGCTCGGTAAGTAAAAAGCCCAAGTAGACGGCACGCAGTTTTCACCTAAAAAAAAAAATACACATCCAAGTCGTTTCTGTTAACAATAACAAAATGCAACTGGAGTTGTTATTCAGTTAACTGCGACACTCTGTAAAAACCGAAATGGCTGTTGAAAAGTCCTACGACACTCATAAAAAAGAGCTTAAAGATGCTTTTGACATTGGCCATAATATAACTCGAAATTCTTTTTGCTTCTATCTGAGATAAAATTAACTCAACTAATTTCTGGAGAATAGAACAGAAAAAAAATGTTCTCTTAAGTATATTATAAAGTTTTTTTTTTAATAATATACACTAGTGCTTGACGCGATCCCGCCTGATGGTAAGCATATGCAACTGCAATCATTGATGAAGAAGCGCATTAGTTTATTAATAGCCTATTCACTCTAGCTTAGAAGACTAATAAGGTAATTTTCAATACACTTACTCGAAAACGCGCTCTAATCCCTACCGGAACTAGTGCGGAAAAGTGCGCGAGCTCTCGCCGCCATAATTTATTACATTTATCGTATCAGGCCAGGCGCTAAGCAAACCCAACGAGTCGCACGCCAACCCCATTTTATTTATATCTTAGTAAATGTATTGAAAAACGTCGTTTGATACACGTGGAGTCACTGCAGCACTCGGTTCCATAACACCCTCGCCTACGGCTCGGATGAATTCCACCTCGGTTGCAATGACAAACACACACACACACACAAAACACACAACACACACTTACACTTGCATCAAAATGTACCTACTATTAATGACGCTTTAGACACAAACATCAGTGATGCCCTGGCTCTTGTACTAGAATATCCTGTGTCACAAGAGCCCATCGCCAGAGATGAACCTTTCGATATACACTAGTAGGAGAAAGATGGATAGGTACATAACAATTCATTAATATAGTTATAGCATGTAGGAAATAATAATAATTGAAAATATTTTTAATATTTATGCTTTTTTTTAAATTTGTTCAAATATTTAAAAATGTAATTTATATATGCATATTATTATTTAAACGGATAGACCTATTTGTCAATCCATTTAAATAATAATAATTAAAAAAAAAACAAATTGATATTGAATATTTGAAGATGTATAATAGTTTGTTTGCAGATCTTTTCTGGAAATAATTATTCGTAACGAAAATTTTTTGATTACTACCCAGAAAGTAACATAAGACTTATCCCGAAAGCTAACTGGGAAGTAATCGAGTATTTTATTTGAGGTGGGAAATCATCAAAGTGAGTCTTTTATCGACTAAAACCACCCATGTTCCTTCAGTTGCCCTAGCAATCTAGGGCCACGGTTACTCTTTCGCATAATCTCACAGCCCGAGCAATAATTACAACTCATATTTCACCGGTGGCCGGTGGGGCCGAAAGGTTCTGGAGTGGCGACCACGTAACGGAAGAGGCAGTGTTGGATGGCCCCCTACACTGCATGGTGATGATGGTTGGTGGACCGATGACCTGCTAAAGGTTTTGAATATTTGCGACTGACCCCGACTACCTGCTAATGAAGATGTGAGCTTGCGGACGAGGAGCACTGGGTAGCTCACCGTCCGGGCTTCCGGTATTTGTCCGGACCGAGTGCGAGTCGTCGACGGGGCGCAGTGTACCACGCGCGCCGATGCCTACTAGGGCCATTAGTCGTTTTCTGTAACGGTTACCCGTGGTCCTGGGACGCAAAGGGCAAGTGAAAAAGCACAGATGTGGTTTTAGTCAGTAAAAGTCTGATACACTCTCTCGCTCTAGGGTAGAAGTCATTAGATGATTATCCACTTCAAAAAAAAAAAACTGGGCAAGTGCGAGTCACACTCATGCACTGAGGATTCCGTATAAAATTACTATTCCGTATAAATTCTCGAGATTCTATTCGGGAATTAGACTTCCCGAATCGCAAACAAAGTTTTTTTTGAGACGTAACATTATCTGATAAGAGAAAATTTGTGTAACAACAAATTTACCTTTTTTCAAATTTATCCTATACCTGTGCTAAGAGACCTTGCTTAAGCCAAATTTCAGGATTTTGGGTCAACGGGAAGAGTACACTATGAATTTTTATTTCCTTGAGAGAGTCGAAATATTTCTTGTTTAAAACAAAAAATGATTTATGTACTGCCAAATATTTTTACGCCACTCGTGGCAGAATATGATGAGACCATTAATTTAATTCAAGACCATATTCAGGTACTGTTCTGAAAAAATAAATGAATATGAAATATACGTTTTTTGCGACATAAACGCTTAAAAAAAACATATCTGCGACGCAAGTTTCAAATGCAAACTTTAATTAATTATCTCTGTACTTGTAAAGGGCTTCGTCTAGCATATATTACCCTAATAAATAATCTATTAACGTTAGTAATCAATTATAATAATGAAATAGTTTCAAGTATCAAAAGAAAAACAATAAAAACAAGTTATCTACTCGCGTCTTTTAAGCGATAAACTTTTATTTGAAACCATTTAATTTCATTGTGTTCGACGAATTTAACGGCCAAGTTACATGATCGGATAAACAACGCTTTTCAGCCTCATTTTGTCGCTAATCAAATGAAAACAAAGTTTCTTATAACCTTTAAATCTTGACAATAAACGGCTTTATTTTGGTTCCAAAACTTGTTCAAAGGATTCCTTTCAGTTTTGCATAGAAGCGTACAAAAAAACAATTCTTTTTTAACCAGTTGTAATTAATTTAAAGTTTAAATTTATTGGAATAATGCATTTAATTATGAGTCAATGGTAAGCCGAATAATGATTATGGTACTCGTAGCATGCCGTAGGCCGGGGCCTACGCACGCCTACGCGGGGCGCGGCGTAGCAGCGTAGCACCAACCGCTACGCTTTCGGCCTTACCCCTACTGGGTCTTGGGTATATAACCGGGAGGTGCGAGGTTCTGTGGCCATTTGTGTACAACGTTCCCAGCGCGCAACACGCGCCTTCTCCACCAGTGTAACAGTGCACTACTCGAACAGTTTCGGACAACATAAACTTGCAGGTAAGTTTTTCAGTGGCTCTTGAACCTTTCTTAGGGTTGATTTAGGGTCAAAATTAGTGTGAATTATGTTAGAACCTATTTTTTTTAGGGATTTTCCTAAGTATTTTCTATGCAAAATTGTCGTATACTCCGTGAAAATGCAAGAAAATTTCGTTTCATTTTCCGATACTAATATTTTTTTTTTGTATAATTTACAACGAAATTAATTGAACAAATTGCTTCTAATTAATAGATAACATGCAGATTAAACCAATACCAGTAGAACCTCGATTTTGATCTCTAATTAATAAAAAAAACCTTACGCAATTTTCCAAAATTCGTTTAATAATGTTAAACAATAATATACCGATCAAGTAGCAAGTTATTTATAAGTAATTGTCTATGGGTAAAGCGGTGCAGGGATGCTTACTGACCTATGTGATAAGATCTACATAGCTCGATAACTCTGAGCATAAAATGAAAATAAAACTACTCAATAAAATCTACACTGAGATATCCAGCTCTAATCGTGATAGAAATAAAAAGAAAATTATTTAAATATAAAATAGTTGCGGAAATAAATAAATAAAATAATAATGCCTTTTATTTCCAGTTTCACAATTTACATAAATAAAGATAAAACGATTTTATCAACCTATATACTTAAATCTATGTGTTTAAATTATATTTATTTATTTACTAGCTGATCTGTTGAAGTTCGTATCATCTAATAGTCAATGAACAACCTTTTAGCTAAACTGTCAAAGGATAACCCTTTTACTGGCATTACCAGATCCAGCATAATTCATTTTAAAATGACATCTTAATTAGAGATGGCATAGTATCCAGATTTTATTTTTCGTGAATTTTTTCATATTTTTTCACAGTTTAAAGCTTCCCTGGACCGTCACGAATATTTCAAAACCAAAATTAGCCAAATCGGTCCAGCTTTTCTCGATTTTTAGCGAGACTAACGAATAGTTATTAATTTATATATAAGTATATAGATTTATTTTATTTAGCTCTTCAACAATGAGTACACTATTACATTAAAGAAAAATTCGACCTTGTCTAAGTACCCCATCACTTAGAGAAGAGCACTTCATACACTATTTTATACACCTTAACAGCTAACAATAATTAAACAACAGAAAAATAATAAAAAACGAAACAGTTCAGAATGAAAACAATAGAAAACCGAACATTAAATTTGGACAAACAGAATTTGATATTAAACATATTTAAGTTAATTGTGATCCATGTTTTTTTTTTTTACATATTTATGAAGGGACTAGATACTTATATTACTGAAAATCCCCTCAATAATAAATCTTTTTCAAAGCCTTTAATTGTTATCATTGTCATTATGTCATATTTGTTGCCATTGTGTGATAACAAAGTTCCAGATAGTTATTAAATTAACTTCTATTTGGTTAACATCTTTAGCATACCGTAAAATCATAATTAAGTAAAAAGCAGGGAGCAAAAAAATCGTTAAAAATGTCAGGCTTGAATTTTAACTAAGATAATTTCGTTACAGCCTAAAATAAAGTTGTATTTTATAAACGAATTAATCTATACATCATTAATTGTTTGCGTAATTTTCATTCACTAAAAATCCACTCATGTTCCTTGTTTGTCTTCGTTCCAGGGCCCTGGGTTTTACTTTCACACTACCCGTGCCCCATTACACCTAAAATATGTTTGGCCTATGGTCGGCATTAGCCCTGCCTAGATGTAAAATAAAAAAAAAAAAACGAAAACTTTAATATCACGTATAAATAAAATAGCTCTATAATATATCCGGAAATTGGGAAAGCTGGTATAGTTACTATCTTTATTAAAGAATCAACGTTAACATAGTTTATTAGTTGCTAACACATTTAATATAGCAAACTAGAAGATAATCGAAAAAATTTATACATATTTTTATTGTGTGGATAATGTTATGGCCCTAAATTTCTTAATATTTTTTCCTAAGATGATGACGTCACGTGAAAATCTATCTTTTATAGATCTATCTTTTCATAATTTTACATTCATTGTAACACTACTTTCTGCCTGTGGTTTCGCCTGCGTGATAGTAAAATATATGCCTATGTCACTCAGTGATAAATTAGCATTCTACTGGAAAAGAACTTCTAAAATCGGTTCCGTAGATTTTAATTTTTAATTTTTATTTTTGATAGTCTCACGTTTGACCACTATCTCACCTGATGGTAAGCGATGATGTGGTCGGCGATGGAGCACGCTTGCTTAGAAGTAACCTATTCACTCTTGACTTAAAGACCCCCAGGTTGTAGCTATCAGGAATCACAGACTCCGGCAGGGAATTCCACTCCTTAGCTGTACGCATAATGTATGCGTTTCCAAAAATTACAAATAAAAGTAAAAAAAAATCCCTTTATAGCATTAGTATCGACTAACTATCCCCTACGGTTTCACCCGCGACTTTGGTTGCTGTTCCACTTTCGTGGGTAGCATTATGTTATGCAGCCTCTATCTACTATTCGTCATGAACCTTTTTACCCATACAGAAAGATTTTTTTTAAACCGAGTAGTAGTTTCAGAGATTATTAATATAATACCTAAATACATAATGTATATAGTTTCTCAAAACGGTGAAGGAAAACATCGTGAGGAAACAGGCATGTCCTAGAACCAAAAATTCGAAGACGCGTGACATTCACCAACCCGCAATGGGCCGCGTGGTGGATTACGGCCCATTCCCTCTCCTAGAGAGGAGGCCTGAGTCCCAGCAGTGGGAAAATTAAAAAGGCTGATTATGCTTTATGTGTATAGTATAGTATAGATATGTTTATACAAACACCAATATTACTTTAAAATATCAGAACTTTTGAAAGACCATGGAATTAAACTAAATCCCTCACGCTCTGAACACTTGCAAATTATGCCAACAACACTTACACGAACTGAGAATCAAACATAATACCCCACGTTCACCAGCCGCACTTGCAACTTATAAGTCACACATGACTTAGTTTGAACATCTACATTACTTAATACTTACTTTGAATTCATTGGCTATCGTGGAAGGCTGCAGGCTGTGGAAGTATTCATGAATATATATAACTTTTCCTGTTGAAACAAATGTGAAAACCTAGCTTGTGCTGGCGGTTGCACTCGTGTGTAAGCAGAAAATTACCCGACGGAAAAAATTTACTGGGAAAAATACTAAGCTGGCCCTAGTTTACCTTTTTTTATTGGGTGGGAAAATCATCTTATGACAAATCTCGCTCTTGGGCGAAGCGGGAGATAGGGTCAGACCAATTTGGAACCGTGCACTAGCTTCTGACGTTTTATAAGTGCCCATGTAGGCCTATGTGAAATAATAACTTTTGACTTTGACTTTCACTTTACTGACTAAAAACCCACTCCTGTTACTTCTTTGTCTTCGTTCCAGGGCCCCGGGTTTCACTTTCACACTACCCGTGGCCCCAGTAGTGGTTTACTTGTGCTTCATTCTTTCAGCTGTTGAAGGAGCTCCCTTCTTCCATGATTGAATAAAAAAACATCTAAACAGGAGTGGGTTTTACACATCTAAAAAAACACATAATAATAATTCTTTATTATCAGGGCCCATAGACAAAATACACCAATAATAATCTTACAAATATACTAACACATATTAAAAACATAACAAGTAATATATGGACTAAATATAAGAACTACATAATTAGTTTCTAATCTTGTAAAAAACTAGTGCGATTCACCGTCTACGATTACATCACTACTTACGACCAGGTGAGATCGCAGTCAAGCGCTTGATTATAACAATTGTAGATTTGAGGTAATTGTCTATGGAGTTGTCGTTGTTTGAGAAAGCAGATTTAACTGAGATACGCGGGTTCACGAAAATGGCACTGCCATATTGAGCGTGAGGTATCTCCAGTACTAGCGTCATACCAGGGATATGCGGTCTTAGGTGATCAGGGCCACGGTGAGTTTCTTGCACACAAAGGATGTCACAATTCGTAGACTGGCATAGCTGGGAAAGAAGGTCAGATTTGTTTTCTGAGAAACCTTCAATGTTAATTGAAGTAACAGTGAGTGCGGGGTTGGAAAGCAGATGATGATTCCCCTCAGAGGTGTTATTTGTGTTAAGTGGCCTTAAAAAAGACTGTTGGTCGTGGTCCTGAAGAGAACCGTTTGAGTTGTAGATAATATAGACATAATCTTCTGCCGACGGCTTTGTTCGTGTGATAGTTGAAAATTGTTACCAAGGAAGCTACCCGGAATAAAAAGTGGATGTGATCTACCCATCTGTATTCCATTCAGCCGTTTGAGTGTGGAGAAGTAACAAATATACACACTAATTAGAAACTTCAATGATCTGGATTAAGCGTTTCGCTTCGTCGTTTATACCGCGTACATCGAAGGACTGGAACAATTTGCTTGCTGCGGTCTTCCCGTCCAACTATAATTTAGATGTCTTCAAGGCTAGAGTGAATAGGCTCTTAATAAACTAGAGCGCCTCACCATCAATGATTGCATCACTGCTTACCGTCAGGTGGGATCGCAGTCAAGCACAGGTTTATATCAATTAAAAAATAAAAACTTTCACCTTTATTTCTGGACTGGCCTGTTGGTCTAGCGGACTACTATGCCGGAGGACGTGGGTTCGATTCCCACCCAGGACAAATGTATGTGTGATGATCACGATCATTTGTTCTGTATCTGGGTGTAATTTATCTATAATATGTATGTATTTAGAAATATATTAGTATGTATATCAGTTGTCAAGTACTTATAACACAAGCTCTGCTTAGTTTAAGACTAGACGGCGTTGTGTGATAGTTGTGGAATATTATTATTATTATATTAGCGTTATGATGTTGAAAGTTGTTAGCGCTGAAAAAAAAAATAGCTAACAAGTTAAATCTTACAGTGGATGCCAGAATTCATCAAAAATATCCTCTGTTTTCATTCATGCTTGTAAATAGTGCTTTTATTTGAGTACAAAATGAAGTTATTATATATTTTCTTGTATTGTTTAAAATTCCTGTACTTGTTGTTTTAATAAAAACATTGTCTACATTTTTTTTGTTGAGATCATACTTACAGACCCAGCTCCAGGATTTAAGGCATTGCGTACCGAAATATAGGGCCCTAGCCTAGTCCGGCAGTAGATGCAATATGAGCTAACACGTATTTTTGTTGGTGTAATAAATTATTATTATTTTGTTTTTTATGTAGGCCTGAACGACAAATAGTCAAATACCTAATAACCAAGAACTTTGTTTCTGTTTAGTGTCTACCGAAAGGTAACAGTATAATAATAATAATAAATAATAATAATAATATTCCATAACTATCACACAACGCCGTCTAGTCCCAAGCTAAGCAGAGCTTGTGCTATGGGTACTAGACAACTGATAAACATACTTATATATTTCTAAATACATACATATACACGTACATATGAACTTGCAATAGAAATACTGTTTTTGTTTTTAAGCATGCAATTGCCCTGTGCAATAAGACCGCCTATTGTACACTTATTTTTTATAAATGTCTGTCCTGTTATAAGTTAAGGTGTGCAATAAAGAATGAAATAAAAAAAAATAATAAAAAAAAAAAACGCTTTTCCATTAGAACGCGGATATAACAAACATTTGCAGTATTTAGCAGCAAATGCTTCAAGTCAGCCTTCTCGGCCAGTTTCACTGAGATAGACATTATTACTACAATAACATTCTCAGCTCCATTTTACCGAGACCGACTGTTTAAATGATTCCCCATTATGAAGTCTACTTGAGTAGACACCTGATATATAAAACTACATCAATTTTATATCACAATATCAATTAAAAATCATTTGCCAATAATTAAAATAGCCACAGAACTTCCCGCGAAAAAATCCAGCCAAAATCATTAGTAAGTATTCAAATTTTCAAAAATGGACCTTTTTTTTTTCTTGTGTCGCGAAAACATTAGCCATTAAAAAACATTGAAGCTTACCAACAATAAAACCGGGAATTAAAAAAAAAAAAAACTCACTATGGAATGGGTCAAACAAGAAGTCGGAAAGTGATGCCTTTATCAAGCAGTAAGGATGTGCTGGCTGAATTTCTAGTATACTTAGTGCGGAATTGTTAATTCTCAGTAACATTTGCAAGATAAACTTCCGCTCAATCAATACTAACCAACGTTCAAATGGCTTAAAGGCATCCGTTGCTAGGTCAATATCAGTAGAATTCGGATTGCGTCAAAGGATTGCTCATTAAACTCTATCTGTTTAATTTGTACTCGGCAATCTGGTATAAGTGTGTTTTCTTTTTAAATTGAACTGCTAATTAATTGACCCTTTATTAATATTCCTCGTTGAAATTGCCGATCATCGGTTGGTTGCGTTTTGTTTTTTCAGAAAATGATTTTCTGTTCCTTTTTCGTAAAATACGCTACCACTATCGGTATCTATACATGGCATAACTAGTTAGAACACTTTTTTAAAATTATCATAGTGATATAAAAGACATATAGCCAAACTTTTTTACATATACTTTTATTAGGAAAAAAGAGTACAATACAGGTAATAAACTTTTTATTACCATGTTTTCTGGCAATAAAATACGTTAAAATACCATTACAATAAAAACAGAAAACAATAAAATTCCACTGAGGCAGGCATTAAAGTTTTTAAAAATAAATGGCAAGCAATGAAAAGGGAATTATAAGAGACAGAAATCCGTCCGACGGTCGGCGCTGTCATGAAGAATTCAGGAGAAAAAACATGGTGACAACTGCGCCTTGCCTTACCATAATAGAATAAGCCTGAATTGAGGTAAACATTTTAGGATAACCCGAAGATTCCGCTTTGGATTTACTCGTACCATGATTTTGTAGCGAAGTTTTCATATTTTCCGATCTTGTTGGTTTGTTTTTCCAATATTCCCAATTCTTCTTAAAACCATTAACCTAGTTTGATTTTATCATACACCTAAATCGATGGTTAGGCCACTAAATATATTTATGTAAAGAATAAAGGCTTCTTTACATAATAGAACTAAAATCAAATTCATACAATTGTATAAAAATGCAATAAAATACAAATAATATATATAATATATTAGGCTTAAGCAAACCCTGAAAACAATATAAAACGACGATATTTAAATAATCTTAAGTATACGGATCTTCATACATCTAAAACTTTTTGGTTCTATAGTAATAATCAACATACGTATGGCCACTTAACGTCAAAAAAGTTAAGCGTCAGCCATTTGTGAAAAAAGAAATAAAATAAAAATGTTTTTTTTTTTAACTAAAGGCTTTAGCAAATTTTTTTAAAGCTTTGTGGCCAGTGGCAACAGTAAACAGACGTAAATGATATTTATATAATAAAGTTTGAATAAAAAAGGACTTCTATTATTGTGACACTCAATACGTTCGGTAATGTTTCACTGACAATATTTTGTAATTGTTCTGAGAAACATGTTCAGGAATTAGGTTTGCAAACTGAACGAGAATTGCATTCCATACTAAGGAAAAAGAAAGTTTTAAAGACAAGCAAATTAGGAACGTAACGAGAATTGAGACTTAGTTCGACAAGACTACGGCATCTCTCGACGATATTCTGTGGAACTTATCATTAGGAACTTACATTGAAACGGCTAGGTATAATAGTCTAGTCATGTTAGTAAGTTCTTCTTGAATCGTAGATTTTTATGAACATTAAAACCCTAAAAATCCAAAATGAAATAATGTAGGTAACATAGGAAATTGGAAAATAACATAATACTTATCAAGAACAATAACAAACTACCAATTCTGTCGAATTATTCGTAATTTGTTATTTCTAATAAATTGACAAAAGGCTTATTTTATTGTTACACTTTACTCAATTTCACCTCTAGAATGTAAGAGGATTTTTATTGAGTTTTTTCGAGTAATCCAATGAGTGATAAATTGTTTTGTCAGAATAACAAAAAAATATTCGGGTTGATACAAAATCATATTATTGTTTCGGCAGGCTGTGGCATCTGCTTAGATACGTTCCTATTGTTTCTCATTTTCATTATTTTTCGCGCGCTTGTATCATGAAACCCGCCATATTGTTTTTGAAATGTCACCAAATGACAAAGAGTAAAAAAAAAATCGAGAGCCACTCGTATTCTCGCATCCGCACTAGAGCAGTACTCAAACCTCACACATTTTCGAACGTCATTGTGGCCTTTTTAAATTCAAATACCGAAAAAGAATAAGTGTGGAACGTTTAGTTTAAACATGAGTGTCACTGGATCGTGAAAATTAAAAAGAATCTACTTCTTTTTTTGAACCGGTGCGTGCAGCGATGGTTACATGGGCCTAAATGGAATTTAGTGTCTGAAACTATGCACTCCGGGTTAGCTTAGGTCATTTCTTTTTTTTATAAATTACAACTACGGCAGCGAGTCGCTAGTAGTTATTAAGAGGGCTATTCCCGATCCGTTTATCGTTAACGTGAGCAAGGCTATAATACTTGTTGTTTCATCCAACGCAATGTTTGATGAAGAGGTAACGCGAAAAAAGGAAGATCACGCCTGAACGCTCCGTTGGCATTCAGCAATTTCGTCACTCAATTGAATATTTCACAAAACTTGTTCCAGGAAATTCGTGTTTTATTTTTTAAAAACCTTTAAAGTTATTGGAAAAAAAAATCTTCATTCAGAATCTGGATTAAATGCGCAAGGTTTCTATAAATAAACGTTTTACTTTTTAAATTTATGAGTACATTATGAAAGGTCAAAGTTCATGCAAAATAGCAGATTTTCAGTGGTCTTTTCTGGATTAGTTATAAACATTTTTTTATTTATTTAAAAAAAAACTAGGTTACATCAACAGGTTATCTGTATTTCTAAAAGATCGGGAGAAAGGTTGGGATGAGTAAAATTCGCATAGAAGAAAGCCTTCAAACCCTTTGTTTAGTCAGTGGGTCGGGGCCGAATATACCCAAATTTTAAAAAAATATTTTTTTTTTTGTAAATATTTTCTTCTATCCAAAAGAATACCCAGTATTTAGGAAAACAATTATGATTAGCCTTTAAATATAAAAACCCGGGCAAGTGCGAGTCGGACTCGCGCGTGGGTTCCGTACAAACTTACAATTATGTAAATAGTTCAGTTCTCGAATCGAGTCTCGAAGACTTTCCTCCATCGCAAAAAGTAATTTTCTTGTAACGTAACTACAAATTTACAGTTTTTATATTTGTGCCATGAAACATTGCTTCATGCCACTTTTCACGATTCTAGATCAGCGGAAAGTATCTTATGAAATTTGATTCCCTAGAATGTCGAAATATACATTTTTTGCAACATAAACGGCCGTAACTTTTTTTTCGTTAACTCAAAAGTTTGATTTTTTTACAGCTTCAAGACCGCAGACCTGAGTATATAATTTTTAATTTCAACTCGATACATCCACGCGTTCTCGAAATAAAGGGTCTTGACAGACAGACAGACAGACAGACAGACAGACAGACAACAAAGTTATCCTATATGGGTTCCGTTTTTTCCTTTTGAGGTACGGAACCCTGAACATGTTTTATTTATTATTTTTCAGTGATAATTGCGTTTTCTTTTTTCTCATCTATTTTGCCTAACAGCATTTCATTATATTAATTAAATATCTATTTTTAAGGTATCTAACGACTTGATAATTTATGTCTAATATTTGAAATTCAATCGTAAATATGCATATTAGGGACCAAACTTCAAATATAATAAGCTAATATTGATTAATTCTCAGTTCATCCATAGGCTGAACGGCCATTCCCTCGTCTCGAAAAAACATGCAATACAAAATGGCGGCTCGAAAAGAACTTTATGGCCATCGTAAACTAATAGCCTCACCGCCTGTATCAAAGCTTCCATGTACCTCTAAACTTATTACCTCGACCGGATTACTGCATAAAGCTCGTACAGGTTCCCAAGCCTTAATGGCGTACGTATATTGCTCAAATAACTGTATTAATCTCGTTTCAAACGAACATGATGACATTTTTAGGGTTCCGTACCCAAAAGGTAAATATAACTAAGACTCCGCCGTCCGTCCATATGTCAGACCGTCTGTCACCAGGCTATATCTCATGAACCGTGACAAGTTATGTATTTTTATTGCCGCTATAACAAAAAATACTAAAAACAGAATAAAATAAATATTTAAGTGGGGCTTGCCGTTTTTTGCTACGGACAGTACGGAGCCCTTCGTGCGCGAATCCGTCTTGTACCTAGCCGGTTTTTTTTTCATGTTCCTGTAACAGTCACGTACCTTGCTGTCATCCGCAATAAAAACGTTATAAAAAGCTTTCTGAAATTCGTAGGGACTGCCATTAAGTGCTTCATCCCTTCTTCACCCATGCCCTAAAGGTGTGCACAATAATATGAGGTGGTTTCCCTTATAGATGGCCATATATTGATGGAAAGGGAAATTATAATACGGAAGGTATTTTCGTCCATTGAAAATAGGTGTGGGGACCGTTTGAAGTACCTACTTGAACTGTTGAAGTAGGTATTTAAAAGTTCTACCTTTGCAGCAGGAACGCTATAGATATGAAATTTCGAATCAGCTTATAGGAATAATATTATACCGGTTTCTAAAAGAGATATGAATTATTTCAGATTACATAATTATTATGCATAGACGAGTCGGAGTCGGACTCGCGCACTGAGGGTTCCGTACAAACTCACTTATGTAAATATTTCAATTCTCGAAGATTTTTCCGAATCGCTATTATTTTTTTGTGACATAGGTAACAACAAATTTACAGTTTTCAGATAGTACATTCAGTTATCCTGGAAGCCGACCCAAACACAGCATTAAAATAAAAATATTAGACAAAGACTAAGAAATTTGTATTTTCTCGGGACGTTGAAAGAAAGAAAATAATGTTTATTTGTGCCTCACACAGTCGTATAAAAACTAAAAAATATATAATCTGTGCGAGGTCAAAAAGGATTATGCGATATTAATATATATATATATATATATTTACAAATTGTTATTTACAAAAATTTCCGATGCTCTAGTACTCAGTCTGTTTTGTGGAAAACGTAGCTACTTGAACATCTATTAATTTAAATACTCATGAAATTATGAAATGTGATATTATATTAATACTAAGTAAAGCGCGCGCGGGATGCAGGTCTATAGAGAACTCACTCGTGCGGATTTCAATTGTAGTCAATATCACTAGTGCTTTACATAATATTATTTTCCTGGGATACAGAAAATATCTATCTCTCTATCGTATGTTTGTTACTCCTTAACGTTCAAACTGAATGGATTTAGATAAAATTTGGCACACAGAATGTAGATCATGTCATAGGGTCACCACACCACCACAAAACGCCGCCACCGCCATATTTCCTATAGTTATCATACATTTTATATGGATTCGCTGCACATGGTTGACGCCAGTGACCGCGACACGCTTCAAAACGCCGCTGCTCGCTTCTTGTGGCCCGCACTCACTAAACACCGTCACACGCCACTCGCGCATTTTAACCTTCTTCGTCGAGTCCATTATGATACTGCGCGTATGGATTAAAAGAACCAGCTGCTACCAGCCACAAGTGGTTTGTGGCCGTTTCTAGCTTCTCGTGTCGGCGTTTGTGGCTGTGGCTTGTAGTCCATGTCCCAGGAAAATTATATGTGTCGTCGATTTGTTGACAGCAAAACAAGGCACGCCATCTAGTGGCAACTAGAAAAACTAGAGTTAGCTCGTTTTGACAGATTCAAGCGTTTCCGTATGGCTACGAGCTTGAGGATCACCCGCGAGGACAGCGGACACTCTCAACCAGGCCGTCAGAGCGTGAAGACGCAAATCTCGCACTGGAATTGTCCTATGTTTTGTTGTTTGTTGTCATCTAAATAGTGCACTGTATCGAATTGTATTGAGAAGTAAACTGATTCAGTTCCTAGCCACATTATACAGCATAGCATAGTCAGCCTTATAATGTTCCTACTGTAGGGACTCAGGCCTCCTCTCTAGGAAAGGGAGTGGGCCATAATCCACCACACGGGCCCAGTGCTGGTTGGTGGATGTCACATGTCTTCGAATTTTTGGTTCTAGGACATGCCGGTTTCCTCACAATGTTTTCCTTCACCGTTTTAAGAGCAGTGGTGATGAAATAAATTACACAAAGTAATGCGCCTGGCTGGGTTTGGACTCGCGACCTACAACTCGTAAGTCGGGACCGTTACCCCTCGGCTACCACTGCTCTCATTCAGTTCCTAGCCATTCTTACTTATTGCACGATACCTAAATAGGCCTACCAGGTAGATGATCATAGCTCAAACTATCCGACGAGCCGTCATACATTTTACTTTGAGCGTACGGAGCCACCGGCAAAAGCTGGTATTTAAAGGTTACCTTTGTAGATATTTCTTAGAAACACCGAGATTTAAGCTATTCGACCTAGTTTTATTTATTGAACATAGGTTTATATTACTATAAGTTCATTATTCTCGTCCTTGATTCAACTAGATATAATTCTAGATACCTATTTGTTTTCATATTATCCACGCTAGATTTAGGTAGCTGATATTTCTATAGTAATTTTCTAATTTACCAAAGTTTGCTTCAGAACAAAAAGGTTTAAATAATTCGATCGGTTTGTTTTAGAAAAGTATTTCAATCGTAACAAATTCGAATATCAATTCTATCGTTATTATAAGTAACGCATATTTGTGTACAAAATGGCTATTTCCACAATTTCGGTGTAGAAATGTCATATGCATCCTGATGTCACGCCGTGTTGCGGTGCACATCATAATACTGGCTGAAATAATTGGATGAAAAATAAATAAAAGTTGTTTATTTTTGAACAGATTGTCTATGGACTGAACGAAAATGTTAATTAAAAAGATCTTGTACCTATTATAGAATTAATTTTATTTTGGGATTGCCTATTGCTAGCGGATAAGTAATATTTAATAACAAGTAACGCTGACACCTAGTATGAATATTTTGAAGCTCCAACAAATGATGTTTAAAAAAACCAATCAAGTGCGAAGCGACTTGTGCGCTGAGGGTTCCGTAACAACTTAGCTATGTAAATAGTACAGTTCTTGAGTCGAGTCCCGAAGATTTTTCCGAATCGCAAAAAAAAATTCTTGTGACATAACTACAAATTGTCAGTTTTCTGATTTTTTCCTTTATTTGTGCTATGAGACTTTGCTACATGCCCGTCAACGGAAAGTCTTTAGCGAGAGCGTGTCTTCTAGCGATTGTCAAAAAAGCGCCTCAACGCAATAAAATCGGCCTTCTCTTTAGATTGTGTTAACTTAGAAATTTGATTTTTTTTGCTGCTTACAAGGAGTAGCAAACCTCTACGCGTTATTGAGAAAAAGGATCTTGACAGACAGACAGACGGATAACATAGCGATTCTATAAAAGGGTTCCGTTTTTGCTGACTTAGGTACAGAACCGTAATAAAAATAAAATCATGATTTTCACATAGCTAGACCGACGCTTTTGGATTTATTTATTTTTCAGGTTCAGAGCGAGACACTCCCGTCAGAATTTTACTGACTGTGTGTCTGATGTGCTCCTTCAGTTATCTCTTGCGTTCCTGAGCCGCGATAACCCTTTCAAACAATCCCGTAGCTCTGGGCAATAGGCATCGACCCTGGCGCCAGTGAGCTAACCATTGCTCGGCGCCTACGGTGGCCAGGAAATGCCCTGCGGCTCCCGCGTTCCATTATCAGTTGGGGCGTGAGAATTATCTGTACCTATTGTTCCACTGCTGACCAAAGGCTCCTTCATTCCTTCCACTGTTCCCGATTAAAACAAATGTCTTGTGACCGAGCCTAACCCCAAGGAAGACATCTAAGTCGTCCATTTCCATCGAGGTCGAGGAACTAATAATAATATTCCACAACTTTCACACATGGGATCTAGTCCTATACTAAACAGAGCTTGTGGTATGAGTACTAGACAACTGATAACTGAACTGTTATATATTTCTAAACATATACATATTACAGACAAATTAAACCCAAACACAGGACACATGATCGCGCTCATCACACAAATATTTGTCTTGGGTGGGAATCGAACCCACGACCTCCGGCATAGCAGCCAGAGTCACTAACCACTAGACCAACAGCCCTGTCAACAACTTTACCAAACATGTACAGCAACTTCAAAGTTATAATTAACAATCCTTTTGTTAACTTCATAACCATATTTTATGCCTTTCTAGTGAACCGTGAAATAATAAAATTCATATTAAAGGAAAAATATCGAATTCATTTTTCATGTTGCAACTCTTAATATTTGTTTTTCTCTCCGATGAAGGAGGGAAATCACGTTTTCTCTAAACAATTTTCTTTATTGAATCCTGCTTTTAATAATTTTATTGTTGAACATTATGTATTTTCCTGCTAAAAGATGGCATATAACAAATTGGTATTTTTTAATTAGATGAAAAAAAAAAAAATATTGATAGGCTCGCGTTTGCCCACTATCTCACCTGATGGTAAGCGATGATGTGGTCGATGATAGAGCTTGCTTGCCTAGAAGTAATTTATTTGCTTTCGACTTTTATATCACCAGGTTGTAACTATCAAGAAATACAAATTCCACTATTTAAAGTTAACTCTGCTGAAAGAAACCCAGTTGTGGGTTAAGCTCGCCTATGTACAGTCAGGGATCAAAAGTGCAGTTGCACTCTACCAATGTCTAAAAGTGTCTAAAATGACTTTGTTGTAGAAGTTCAATAATCCGCAACTAGTTTATTCAAGTCCCCTCTTTGAGGAGTGGCTGGAAAGACCTCACGGCGTCCTTACTTACCGCATGACACAGGTCCTCACCGGGCATGGTAAGTTCGGGAGGTTCCTGCACCGGATCCGTGCGGAAGAGACGCCTGGGTGCCACCATTGTGTGGACCGCCCGGAGGACACGGTGGAGCATACGGTAGAGGTGTGCCCCGCTTGGGCAGAGCACCGCCGTGTCCTCGTGGGGGCGATCGGCGGTGATCTCTCGCGCCGGGCCTTGGTACAGGCCATGGTCCGGAGCGAGGAGGAATGGCAGGCGGTTGCCTCCTTCTGCGAAGCAGTAATGCTAGCAAAGGAGGCAGCCGATCGCGTGAGGCAACGGTCCTCACGCCCCAACCGCCGCCAGGATTCTGATCCCGATTTCCGGCCACCACAGGCGCGGGCTTGCGGACGGCGAACGATGGGTGGCTCGCCGTCCGATCGTCCGGTAACTGTCCGGACCGAGCCCAAGTCGTCGACGGCATGTAGTGTTCCACGCGCGCCTCAAGGAGATGTCAGCAATCGTAGGGGCCCAGCAGGGTCGAGGCCTACTGGGGCCATGGGTGATGCAAAAGTGACCCCCGGGGCCCTGGAAAAAAAAAATGGCAAAAAAGGAACAGGAGTGGGTTTTTAGTCAGTAAAAGTCTGACACTATCTCCCGCTCCGCCCATTTATCCGCTCATTTCCGCCCGTTGTCATTAGATGATTTTCCCACCCGAAAAAAGAAAAAAAAAACTAGTTTATTCATTACTTTAGATTCTATGCTACCAATTGAATCAGTCATGAACCATTGACCCTCTTCTACAAAGAAATTTTAGACAGTTTAGCAATGGTAAGGTGGAACTGCACTTTTGACCCCTGACTGTATATCAACTGTCCTATTTTTATTGTCTGTTTAAAATTGTTTGTACAATAAAGAATATTCAGAATATTTTGCTTTTCAGTTTCTACTGATTCTGTTGACATTAAAGTATCTACATAATAAAATGTAACTGTATCACACATATCTAAAGAATTTTCCTCTACTCTAAAAATTTACAGATGATTTCTTTTTAACTTAAATTAAAAACACTTTTCTTCCCAACTGTACCATCCATTGTTCACGTAGAATCAAAGAATTTTGTGCATGGCGAACTTTTTAGTAGGTATTTTATACATGTCGAGCTTAGCGGGATTAGAGCCTAGCGGGACTAATTATAACGCAATTGTAGGCTTTTAGACTTTTCGCAACACTAGATATAAAATCACTTAACAAAATATTAAGTACGTAATTATTTGAAAAAATGAAGACTCACAAGAAGATTTGATTTCCTTGGTTCTATTTATAACACGTAGGCATAAAAAAAACTCGTAAATTGTTTGTGGTTCATTAAATAAAAAAATCGGATGCCAAAGCTTCATTTTCCCGTTTTCGGATAAGCCGAAATTGTGGTTGTAAGCAAAAAAAAAAAAGAAATTTGGAGACGTTTTGCTTCAATGAAAGGTTCAGGGTACATTATTAAAGGTTTGACTGTATTTGCGTATTTGTAGGTCTGTGTTAGACATGACCACGACCTCTTGCTCCTTGCTACCACGAGCTCTTAACGCGATCCATTTACCGACCTAAACTGAACTGTTAAGGGGATGAAGATATACACCACTAATTTTTAATTAGTACAAATACTTAAAGGGCTTATTAGTAAAGGTCTTGTTATTATCTAAGTAAAGTCTCAATAAATAATATTCATAAACAGCAATGTTATGAGTGTTTATTTATATCCCAAAAGTCACTCAATTTATGGAAATATTATGTAGGCTATTGATTATGAATAAATGAATAGCGACAAAAAATGGAAAAACACTGTGCCTAGAATTTTCTAGTAGCAATTGTTATGAATGATTTATTTAATTATGAATTTATCAATTATGACAAATTTTCGTGGACAATTTTGAAATTTCGTTTTTTTTTTTTACTTTTGATTACACAATTGTAAGTAAAACGTAAGGATGGAGCCCCATTTTTTTGTACTAATAAAAAATTGGGGTAAAAAGGGTGTATAGTTACATCCCTCTTTCTCGCTCGCATGCCTGTCATTTCAACTAACACATCATGGTAAGACCCATGTACCTACCACTCGCAAAACGTTTTTCCGGAGGTCTTCAATTTACTTCCCATTGCCCGTCCTACCACGTTATTGTATTGTTATAAATAATTTAGAAAACCGTTTAAAAGGCAACACGTGTAAACACGTGTTTCACTCGACGTAATGGAGACCCTTAGGTTAAAGGTAGAACTACACTGCGCACACGTGGGAGCGTCGGTCTCCATACATTTTGGAGACTAGACTTGTAGAGCTACACTAGATCCACGCAACGCGACGTCGTTCTACGTACAAATCAGGCGTGGTCCACGTGTGCGTCGGTCTAATGTAGTTCTAACTTTAAGGTATTGTGTAACTTTCAACTTTTGCTTTGTACGGTGACGGTGGGAAATGACACAATAGCCGCTACGTTTCGACAGGTCAGGCCTCGTTTATCATACTCTTACAATATACCTTGTAAAGGTATACCCCTAAGATGTTGTTAATCTTTTCTTAAGAATTACTTCCAGGCTTTGTAACTGAATTCATACTTTAAACATATATATTTTATTATAAGCAACTCAATTTAATGGTACTTCATTCTATTTAAAATATCTAATATTTCTTTATTGTGCACTCTACTGCAGTGTTGTCATTTTCAACCCAAATGTTAACTGGTAGAGAATACCTTGTTGCATTAAGTCCACACCTATGTTCCACCACTGTATATGAAGTATAAATAAATAAATAAACATAATATCTATCGGCTAATAAATAAACATCACAACACTTAGTAATTCCATGCACTTACCCAATGTACATGTTTAGCTAATGACAGTTCCCCTTGTTCTAATTTCAAATTTAAAAAAATAACACCATATTGCCGAATAATTTATTTGAATTTAGAACACGAAACAAAACAAAATAACCGTAGCTCCATCAAAAATCGCAGGCTCAGCTCATTCAACAGAGCATATTGTTTAGAGGCGAGAGATTCCAATTAACAGGGGAATGACATGGCGTTTGCGCACAAATACCTAATGAATGGCAAGCTTGAGCGTTAATTATTACGTAATGAACAGACTGTTGAACATTTGACACCTTAAAGGTTGAGCTGCGGTTCCATCGGAGATCATTAAAGCACTGTGATCGAGACGTGAGATCAATCATGAACTAATAATCATTGATTAACATTTAATGTCCTTTACAATACTTTAGATTCCCTACAATTTGGAGTAAGTAAGCAGTTTTTTGAAACATTTCTTAGTTAAATGAACTGTTACGTAAATTCGTGTATCTTCATTAAGAAGCACGAACCATGTAGCGTAAATAGTGAATTACTTGGATACCTTTTCCGAATAAGTGAACTCGATTTAATTTTGTGCTTACATGCTGGAAACCTAAATGCGGAAAACGGTCGTTATTAGAAATCTAAAAGTTTTTCGACACTAACATGGTATGTTAGTGAACGTACCAGGGCCGACATCATCCGTTGTGTGAGGGAGACGGTGTTATGCTGGACAAATATATATCTTTTTCAATACACTTACTCCAAAACTCGCTCCTATCCCTACCGCTTTTAGGCACGCAATTAGTAAATTGCGTGCCTAAAAGCGGTAGGGATAGGAGAAACAGTAGTTTTCCACACTAGTGCGGAAAAGTGCTAAAGCTAACCCTCGCCACAATTTATTGTATGTTTATCGTATCAGGCTGGGCGCTAATTTACCCCCACGAGTTGCTAGTAAATATATTTCTTCGTTAGTTCCGAAAACGGCTTGCAGCAATTCCTAACGCAGGTTGCTGCGATAGGAATTGTTGCGATTTCTGTTACAGTGCGAGCCCATACTCCACTTTTTCTTTTATTTATTGATAGGCTAGAGCTTCACCTATCTCACTTGATGGAAAGCGACGATGTGGTCGACGATGGGCTTGCCTAGAAGTAACCTATTCACTCTTTATTTAAAGTTCCTTAGGTTTTTGCTGTTAGAAAACACAGACTCCGGTAGGGAATTCTACTCTTTAGCTGTACGCACAATGTTCCGAAAACGTTTTGTGCGTATAGGTGGGATGTCCACCATGTACCGGTAGCGTATCGCCGTACGCCTGGTGGTCCGATGATGGAACGAGCTTGGCGGAATTAGGATATGCGATTCCGACGCACTCTCCCCGTAACTCTACATTTTTCGATTTGTCTGTTTTAACAAAGGAAGGATCCTCTAACCAGGTGTTATGTCTGGTGGGAAACTGCCCAATCGCGCGGAGAACTTTAATTGCGCGATGCAGGATTAGTTCTTATGTGACGCCATAGATGTCGCTACAAAATTATGTAAACTAGTACCAACACAGCTTATGTAATACCTAACCAGGAATAACGGTCTCGAATATTCGAATTATCATGGTTAATCCTTTTAAATACGGCTAAATTTCTCATTGGAGTGAGAACCCTAATCACAAAGCTCAAATGTAAATAACACGATAGTGAAGGCTTTTAGCGGATTACATCCTCTGGTCATTTGAGGACCACACACAGATTATACACAATATTTTGTGTATAATCTATTAACTTGTTAGGATGAGAAATATGTTTAGTGCCCCTAAGCAGATTAAGTAAGCATTTCGATCATAATTTATTATATACCCTTGTCATTTACTTTAAAACTAAACTATAACTTCTAGTTTACGCAAATGGTGCGCATACGTCCATTAATATGTCTATGCGTCGTCTAGAAAATATCATTTCCTAATTTATTTGAGATAAATTTAGCAAATTCTTTGTTAATCATAGGTAAGGATAATTCATTCAGCCCACTACAGAGTTTTTTTTTGACTAGGAAAACACCCAATAATTTCTCCATAGGGGTAGAGTGAGAGAAAAGCTTTCCAGTGCTTTTTTTAGGTGGGAAATCATCTAATGACTTCTCCCGCTCTAGAGCGGGGCGCGAGGGCCTGTCAGACTTTTACTGTCTAAAACTCACTCTAGTACTTTTTTGCCTTGCGTTACAGGATCACTGGTAGGTTTCGACCTTACTGGGCCCTTGCAGTTTGGCTGACATCTCTTTGAGGCACGCGGGGAACACTTTGCGCCGTCGATGATTCGGGTTCGGTCCGGACGGTTACCGGGCAGCCGGACGACGAGCTTCTCATTGCTAGTCATCTGCAATCCCACGCCTACGGTGGCTGGAAATCGGGATCGGAGTTCCGGCGGCTGGGGCGTTAGGAAGTCCGTACATTCACGCGTGCGGCCGCCTCCTTCGCTAGCTTTACTGTTTCGTAAAAGGAGGCGACCGCCTGCCATTCCTCCTCGCTCTGGACCATGGGATGTACCAGGGCCCGGTGCGAAAGGTCGTTGCCCCCGATCACTCCCATGAGAGTACGGGAGTGCTTTACCCAAGCGGGGCACACCTAAATCGTATGCTCTACCGTGTGCTCCGGGTGGTCTACACAGTGATGACACCCGGGTGTTTCTCCCGCACGAATCCGATGCAGGAATCTCTCGAATTTACCATGTCCGGTGAGGACCTGCGTCATGCGGAAGGTGAGGACACCGTGACAATTTCCAGCCACACCTCAAAGAGGAGGCTTACCGCCATAATTACGGCTCATACGTTCCAGTGCTACGGTAATTCTTGTAAACAATCTTGAAGACAAGTAAGTGTAAAACATATTTGTTTTTTTGAAAATCAGGAGTATTTTTTGATAAAAATACAATGTGTTAACAAAAAAAGTTTTAAATTAAAATTTGAAAATTTGCGTAGATTTTGACGGTGATCATAAAATGTCATAGTGATGTACTGTTTTTTTGTTTTGACGAGTTATAGCGATTGGAGTGATACTTTTGTAAATCTGAACAATATTATTATTTACGTTTTTATACCTCAATTTACATGATAATAGTTTTCACTTTCCGTAACGAGAATATGTTCGGTCAACAGTGAATTTGATGGTAACTTAATATTGGTGTAAGAAATGTTTGTCCAAATAGTTTATGATTGAATTACTTGAAGATTCAGAGCCGCAGAGGTTTAATTGAATGCCTTAATTAGTCAAAGGGAAAACCGTAGATTGGAGTAACTTGGTCTTGGTACAAAGGAATGTGGTGCTTATAACATTCCGGTTATTTTATTAGCCGCCCAGTGGTTACTGATTCGCATTTATGATCTAAACCGTTGGTTCCAAACCGGGGCCGACGTACCTGGCCGTTGATTGGCCTGTTGGTCTAGTGGTTAGTGACCCTGACTGCTATGCCGGAGGTTGTGGGTTCGATTCCCACCCAGGATAAATGTTTGTGTGTTGAGCACGATCATTTGTTCTGTGTCTGGGTGTAATTTATCTATAATATGTATATATTTAGAAATATATAAGTATGTTCATCAGTTGTCTAGTTCTCATAACACAAGCTCTGCTTAGCTTGGAACGGCGTTGTGTGATAGTTGTGGGATACTTTATAATATTACCAATGATATTATAATTCTGCTGTTAGAGAGAAACGTACATGGGACGTATACGTTGGGTATCTTAGTAAAGGTGAGACTTCACACTAGAACAGCTGCTTAACCTTTATTAAGCGCAAGTTCAATCGTGTATAGAGTACTGCTCTCATCTTTGGAATGGGTCTGTCCTTTGACGGACCCATTCCATCGTTATGTGCTACAGTTGATTGAGGAGTGACCCAAGATCATGGGCAATTTACTTGTCGAGTCAACACTACAAAGTTTAGCTAGTCTATCGGTTTTCTATCGTTTAAATTTCGGGATGTGTGCATCAGAATTGCACCAATTGATTCCACCAAGCCCGTTTCATCATCGGGTCACTAGACGTACGGCGTTGCGCTACCGGGAACTGATTTATTGTGCGCACAGCTAAGGAGTGGAATTCCGTACCGGAGTCCGTGTTTCCTGGTAGCTACAACTTAGAGGTCTTTAAGTTAAGAGTGAATATGTTACTTCTGAGCAAGTTTCCTCAAACTTCGACCACATCTTCGCTTACTACCAGATGATATTTTTTTTCGTAGGTGTGAAAATCATCCAATGACATGTCCCTTCGTTGCCTTTCGTAACAGGGCCGAGTCTTCCTTTCAGAAGCAAATCCTTGGCTCCAATAGGCTTCGACCCTGCTGGACCCTTACGGTTTGCTAACATCTCCTTGAGGCGCGTGTGGAACAGTTCGCGCCGTCGACGACTTGGGCTCGGTCCGGACCATTGCTCGCCGTCCGCAAGCCCGCGCCTTACCAGGAGAGATAGTGGTCAAACGCCCATAATAAAAAAAAAAAACAAAGGGGTCCCAAGTAAAAGAAGGTTAGGAACCACTGACCGTAAACAAACCCACTCTTCAAGTTCCATAAGCAACTTAATCGCTGTCGAGTAAGACGCTGCGTTTAAATCGAAAAGTAAACTTTGTGTTGGTTAGTTTCGCGACAAAACTGAGATAGCGACTCGAGTAATAGTTCCTAGAAAATTTGTTAAAGGAATCTTTTTTAGGGCGCAGTGAAAGAACACAAAACCTTGGATTTTTACTAACTGCTCGTAATTACATCTACCCTATTTATTCTATCTCTCGAAGCCTGTAAAAATAAATAAGTAATATTAAGAAAATCATAAATAAGGATAATTAAAATAAGCAAGGAATCCGAATTCCTGAAGCTACTTTTCCATATTTTGCCCTAAATCATTAAAATAACGGTTCCCGATTCATATTAGTGGATATTTTCGTAATTAAATTCCTATTTTTGTTGCATCAATCTATTTGTGGAATTTAAAGGAAAGCTGTACGGCATAATTTATACCAGGGGACTTACCGCAGCGTTGGAAGGCCTCCTACAATGTAGACCGACGACCTGGTGAGGGTCGCGGGAGTGCGGTGGATGCGAGAAGCACAGGATCGGTCATTGTGGCGACGCTTGGGGGAGGCCTATGTCCAACAGTGGACGTCTTTCGGCTGAAATGAAGATGGAGTTATTAAGTAGGGTGAACTCAGCAGATCATAGTAGTTAGTTTTGTATGCAGGTCCGTTGATTTAGACCTAAGTTAGCAAACATATTTAGGAAACTAGCTGACCCGGCGAACTTCGTACCGCCTAACAGTCAATGAATGTAGTCTTTCTTGTCAATTGTCAATGAATCTTTTGATATAGTTCACCGATTGCGATGAAACAAAGCCTAAGTAATATATCAAGTTATACACAGTTTTATTGTATAAAATTTATCTACATAAATTTTGCACATTTTACGTGATGCACACCAACACCGTGACAACTAAAAACTACCACAGATTTAATATATATATGTATAGATAACTTAACTTTCTTTCCAGATATTGAGTCTAGTCAGTTTTTTTTTTAAATGTTGACCCACACTAGGATTGACTCTTGTGTCGTGGGTGCGTTCACAAATATGTAAAATCACGTAAACAAGAAACCCAGACACGAAATTAAGATCACACAAATACCTATTTGCATTGCGCGGGAATCGGACCTGTGACTCGCAGCGCAGCAGCCAATCACTCACCTACCGTGCCGTCAAAATTATTGCTATTCTGAAAAAAGTGTAATGTGATTATTAGACAATAGATATTTAATTGAAATGTAGGTGTACTATAAGTACATCGCAGCCTAATCCATCTGGAAATACAGGGTGATGTTATACATATTTTTTAACTGTTTAAACTAGAGCTTGACTGCGATCCTACCTGATGGTAAGCAGTGACGCAATCGTTGATCGTGGAGTGCACTAGTTTATTAAGAGCTTATTCACTGTAGCTGTTAGTTTGATGATTAATTTTAGTCAGAGGCTTGCAATTTGTGCCTACCTAATTTCGATTTCCAATCAACTGTAAAGTCTGACAAATCATGAAGTGTGGGATTGGTTGTGATTTCAGCTTTCACTGGGACATTCTGATAGTTCTTATACATGAATAAATTAGTATATAGGTAGCCTAGCATAATCTGTATTATAATGTTCCCACTGCTGGGTCTCAGGAAACCTCTCTAGAAGAGGGAAGGGGCAGTAGACTACCACATAGACCCAGTCCCTTGGGTTGGTTGGTAGATACCACACGTTTTCGAATGATTTTAGGACATGTCAGTTTCCTCACGATAGTTTCTTTCACCGTTTTGAGTTGGCTGCCCGCTGCGTGTTTCGAGTTCAATTCCTGCACGGAAGAAATATTTCTATGGCCTACAAATAGTTGATTCGGTTCTGGGTGTCGTGAGTATGCGAATCATGTTTGTGGACGCACCCATCATATACGAATTATTGTTAGTGTGGAGCGTCGTTTAAATAAAAAAGACCGGCCAAGTGCGAGTCAGACTCGCACATAAAGGGTTCCGTACCATCCGTAGTCAAAAACGGCAACTAATCACGTTTGTTGTATGAGAGCCCCCTTAAATATTTATTTATTTCTGTTTTTTTTTTAATTTGCTGTTATAGCGGCAACAGAATTACATCTGTGAAAAAAAAAATTCAACTGTCTAACTATCATGGTTTATGAGATACAGCCTGGTGATAGACGGACAGACAGTCAGATAGACGGACGGATACTGGAGTCTTAGTAATATACGGGTATGGAACCCTAAAAAAAAAACGAAAATTGCTGTTATAAAATAGGTACACAAAGTAAAGCACCAGTCTGTGTTTGAACCCATGACATACAACCTGTAAGTCAGCTGGGCCTTTACACTGGGCCACATGTCAGTTCTAAATTTATTTAGTTAATGGGTACCTGATTGAAAGCAATTACAGTGTTCAGTGTATTTAACACTACAATTAACAGATTACTAATATAAGAGGGGTTGTCACAGTGCTTTTGACTTATTATGACATATGACATACAGTAACGCCGTTTACTGTAACTACCAACTCTCTGGCATGTCTACTTACACGGTAGTCAATCAAAGATGTTGCTCAAAGGTTAGTTACTCATTTTGAAATGTCAATATTGACATTAATATTGATAACGTAGAATATGTCTGGCTTTTGAAGCGGCTTGGCCTATCCTATATACGAACTTTCAAGTTTTTCTCCGAGATTAAAAGTAGATATTTTTGTTTCTTGTTACCCAATGTTGTGTTTGTGCCTTGTGCTGTACCAAATAAATTATTTTTTCTTTCTTCTTACTTTCTTTCATATTTTCGTAAGATCGGTATCTTTTTCAAATATGTAAATGGACAAACAAAAAAAAAATAATAATATCATTAGATTAGATTGTAGTTAAACTTCGAAGTTTTTAAACAAGAACCGGTCAAGTGCGAGTCGGACTCGTGCAACGTGAGTTCCGTACAAACTTATCTACATTTATGTAATAGTTCTCGAATCGAGTCTCGAAGATTTTCCTCAATTGAAAAAAGTAATTTTCTTGTGACGCAACTACAAATTTACAGTTTTCAGACCTTTTCCTTTACTCGTATTATGAGACCTTACTTAATTTGGCATTCAGTAAGGTCTCATCTCTCTTTCAGGATTCTGGAACAACGGGAAGTACCCGGTTATGATTTCCTAGCGAATATCAAAATAAGCGCCTAAACATAGTATAAACGGCCTTATCTTTTGTTTTCGTTGACTTAGAAGTTTCATTTTTTCACTACTTCAAGCGGTAGTAGACATGAGTATTTGATATTAATTTCAGCTTCACACCACCAGGCGTTCTTGAGAAACAGGTCAAGACCCTTATTCTCCGACTGAAAATCCGAAAATACAAAATTTTTCTCTTTATAATATCAGTATAGATTATGTAACAGCATATTGGTGCAGGGTAAGTTTCAATTCATTGGCAGAATTTTAGGGAATGTAAATACAGTAGGCATATACATACTTATATGAGTACTTTCACTTCACGCCCTGAAAGATTCCAATGACAAGTCACCTTTTAGAAGTCAAAGATCAGGGTTTATAAAAGAGATGCCTGACTATTTCCAAGATTTTATAGCCGCAAGTAGGTCCATAACATGAAGTTTAGTAAAGACATCATCTTATCAGTTTAACGAGTACAAATGTGTAAGTTTACTTAGAGATAGTCGAGATTGTACCACTTAAAATGCCAAGGGAGTCGTTTAGCTATTTGTTCTTCTTTGCCACGCATGCGGATGTAAGAGGTTCGTGGGTAAAGCGCGTTTGGGAAAAATATCGCAGTCCAAATGTTCGGTAGATGGCAAATTGATATCATATTTTTGGGAGATATTGTGGAGCGTTTCTTGTCAGTTCTTCTTTAAGAATACCAAAAAAAAAAGATATAAATAAAAAATAAAATATAAATAATTTGTTATCAGATAGAGTTCAATAGCAGGTACATTTCATTAGCATAGCATAGCATAGTCGGCCTTATCATGTTCCCACTATTGGGACTCAGGCCTCCTCTCTAGGAGAGGGAATGGGCCGTAATCCACCACGCGAGCCCAGTGCGGGTTGGTGGATGTCACATGTCTTCGAATTTTTGGTTCTAGGACATGCCGGTTTCCTCACGATGTTTTCCTTCACCGTTTTGAGAGCAGTGGTGATCAAATAAATTACACAAAGTAATGCGCCTGGCTGGGTTTGAACCCGCGACCTACAACTCCGTAAGTCGGAGCCATTACCACTCGGCCACCACTGCTCTTTCACATTTCATTAGAGTTACGAGAACACAAATTATATAAATATTAAAATCAAGATTAAAATAAAACAAAATGGGAATTCAAATTACAATCACATATAAAATAAGAATAAATTAAAATAAAAAATAAAAACTGTAGAATCATAATAAATCAAACTTACAATTAAATTTATGATTTAATTGTAAGTTTGATTTGTGAAAAAAAGAACAGTTACGTCTGAGTTATTAAAAACAAATCTGAAAGTAATCCTGTCTATACTTACTCATATAATTATGTTCTCCATCGGTCCATCAGACCGGAATGAATCTTTGAGGTATAATTAGGTATTTCAACATTTTAGGTATTCCCATAAATATTAAATTAACTCGAAACTTAATAACATGTAGGTATTTGTTCAGAATCAATTCCTCAGGGCACGAGAGTCGCACCCTGTATTTTTGAGGGCGTAACCATAAATTTACGGTTACTTTCTAATTATAATAATTAATTACTTTGTAGATATTTCCGCGGGGAATACTAGAAGCTTTGTGAGGGGTAATGGCGCGAAAATATCGCTAACCACTTCACATGATTAGAATTTTCTCAGACAATTTAAGATGGATTATTTTGACCTCAAATCTAGGGAGCTAGTAATTGTCCACATCTAAGAAATACTCATTTCTAAATGGTCAAGAAAAGTATGTGATTAAAATTTGGTCAAACAAAATTTTATTGGGCTATCTCATCAGAAATTTCTCAGTAGCAAACCAAAGTGGTTTGGTACTGTCTACAACCCACCTGTGTCCTTCAGTTGCCCTTTGCGTGCCACGGTTAATGTTCCAAAAACTCCCGTGACCCTAGTGGAGATCGGGCCCCTATCTGGGCCCCAACGGTTTTGCTATCACAAACACTACCCGCCGTTGCCGTTTCGTCTTACCGGGCTTGATCCTTACCGGATGACCGGACGGCGAGCTAACCATTGCTCGTAGTTCACTAGCCCGCGCCAACGGTGTCTGGGGATCGTCCTGTAATTGCTGACACCAGGGCCGTCGCTTATGGCGGCGGCAGGGGCTCGAAGATGTCCGTTCCCTCACATCTGCGCCCATCTCTTTTGCTCGCATTACTACTTCGCAGGAGCGTTTCCCATTGCCTCTCGCTCCGGACTGTGGCTTGAACCAAGGCTGGGTACGAGAGGTCGCCTCCATCGATCGCTTACTCGAAGATACGGCGTACTACACCCAAGCAGGGTAGAGTTCCATCGTATGCTCCTCCGTGTCATCCGGGCGGTTACGATTTGGTTATGTAGTAGACAGCCTACTTGAACTAAGAGGCAGAATTGTCTCACAATCTCTTTTTTACTCGTAAATGTTATACGTGAAGACACCCACATTACGCAAATAACATTGTGAGGAGCATATTTGAAGAGACCCACTTGGGACCTAAGTCTAGTCTCGCATAACTTAAGAAAAACTAAACCTACGATGTTTTGTTAAATTAAGATATCTTTTATTTTTGATCTTTTACGATAGCTATCATATCACAATATTATAAAGGCGAAAGGGATGGGATGACGGCAGAATTTGGTCCAAGGGTAGACCATTTCGACCATGTGTTCGAGTATAGGGGCACTCGTGAGCTGTGGCTGAAAATCAGCGTGTTACCATTTGTCATTGTAATGAGCTGAGCCACTTTTTGTATTAATCTTTTGGCTGAGCTCCTTGCCAAAAACCCTTTTCCCGTAAAAAAGAAGAAGAAACCCTTTTCCTGTAACCAGTGCGGTATCGCACCGAGTGGTCCGAACATCCTGCAGCGTCAGGCTGTGCCTACGACGCAGCTATACATTTCGCGCCTGTATCACTACACGAAGGTTGAGGTAGTCGAGTATTTAAAAGTAAAGACTAACTGGACTCTGAGGGCCGTAAGGTTGGAAGTGCGCCACGACGTCAACTTCAAGTCGTCTAGCAAGTCTCTTTGTGGTACGAGTTCCAACCCACCAGCAGGACACAGACAGACCTTAAAAAAGGACTTCTGGCTAAAAGGTGTCATATCATGTCAGGGTCGAAGCCTACTGGGGCCACGGGTAGTGTGAAAGTGAAACCCGGGGCCCTGGGACGGAGGCAAAGAAGGAACGGGAGTGGGTTTTTAGTCAGTAAAAGTCTGACACTATTTCTCGCTCCGCCCATGAGCGGGATTTGTCATAAGATGATTTTCCCACCAAAAAAAAAAACACAAACCCGCTACAGACCTTCTTAAAAAAGGACTTCTGGCTAAAAGGTGTCATATATCGACGTTTCCGAGGACCACGCCGACTACAATACGTATGTACATTACATAGCTAAATAAGTTATTTGATAAAATGTATTTGTTTATTATTGTTTAAGATTATCTTATGTACGAGTATTTTATCTATGGGCCTCTGTTGCCTGAAAATAAAATGGTTATTATTATTCAGTGTAGGTTTCATTTTAAGGTATTTCTGTTTTTTTAATTTTCGTTCTTTTTTAATGTCTTGGGATAGCCAATAGGATACTTTTATCCCGGGATTATTTTCCTTATTGGGACAATTTTCTACGGTCACGCGGGCGAAGCCGTTGGCAACTGCTAGTATAATTATAATTCCCTTTCGCAAACATAAAATATTTAGATATGTTTTAAAATACTTAGAATGTTATTAAAACATTCTATATTATGGTTCGTGATTTATTTTTAGCAAAAGAGTTTCAAATGTTTTTGTAGAAAGTAAGGGCTGATATCATTTAGTTGAGTGAGTCTTTTAATTCATGAGACATTTGGTTTGAGACTTATATTCTTACTTCGATTTGATGGAATACGTGTTCTGATTACTATATTTTATGTCCATCTTTCAATGGATAGTTTCGTTGAATTACACTTCACTACGTTACACAACATTAGTTTTAGTATATGCGAAACCCGAAACACGAGTTTAGTGTTTTTATGTAAAGAATCTATGTACAAAATTTCCTAACTGTATCATGAAAAATCACAAATTTACAAGCTTGTTATGTTACGTGCGCACAAACGAATACTATGGCTCCAGTGCATGATTCTGGACCTCCCAGTGGTGGAATTTGTCTTCGGTTAATCCCTAATTAAAAAAAAAACTTCACGTTTTTTAATTTAAACTATATAAAATCGTTATTCTAACATTTTTAGTGAAAAAAAATAATGAATTACTTTTAAAATTAAAATTGTCATTGGGGTTGATTAGAGTAACGATTCTATCTACCCCGATGACTTCTTATTATTTTTTATTTTTTTTTTATTTTTTTACCAGAGACATCATTATGGTTAGTTAGAATAACGATTTCACACAGTTAAATTTAAAAAGGTACGGTTTTTTTTTAAATTAGTAAAATGCCAACGAAAATTCCATCACTGGGAGGTCCAGAATCATATACTGGATGCTTGTTATTAGTTTGTGCGTCGATGTCAAAGACACCCTGTAAATCTACTAGCTGCTGCCAGCAGCTTCACCCGCGTTAAAGAAGAAAACTGTCCTAAGGAAACATATTCCCTAGGTAAAATGCTATTGCAAGAGATGATCTAGTCCTGTGGCTAATATAATAGGCGGCCTTATCTCATTCCGCGATCTCTTCCAGGCAACCTGGAATGCACAGTAATTGCCTGTACGACAAATAGGGTTGTCATTGGTGTGACAATACCAGAATTATCCAATATATTATAATAGGTACATGTACAGAAACATATTAAAAACTAGCGGACCCGGCGAACTTCGTAGGTACCACCTAATAGTCAATGAATATATTATATCTTTCGTTATAGTCAACCGATTGCGATGAAATAAAGCCTAAGTAATATATCAAGTTACACACAATTTTAATGTATAAAAGTCATCTACATCGATTTCGTACATTTTACGTGATACACGCATAACATAAAACTTCTTCAGGTTTATTATATGTATGGATAGATATAGACTGTGGACAGAAATATAAATCATCACTACCAATAACTACAGCGATAGGTAATGTTCCTTGACAAGTCTTTTAAATACAGGCAACTTTTAAGTGCGTCCCCTCGGGCGCCCCGGAGTATTATTATTACGTAATTGTGCTTTTTTACGTAAATCACAAAAAAAACTTTATGGATTATTCTAGGAAAAGTAAAAATATAGAAAAATAAGAATTCGGCCAAAACAAATCGTACAAACATATGTACATAACGACAATTAAGCGTTTTTCAAGGTCATTTAAGTTTTATGAACAATCGGGAACATTACAAAGTATCTAATGATTTACAGCACGAGCGAACTCTTTAAATAAAGATTAAAAATAAAGAAAGGTAATGTGATGTTTACAATAAAGTAAAGCCAATCAACTGATTGACCAGTTTCAACTGAAACTGGTCGTCTCTTAACTGCCAGTGGCTTATTTTATTTCATGTTTTTTAATTACTCTTTTTTCATGATTTATTTACACAGTGCTCACACTAAACAAGTGACAAAAAATATGTACACAAGATTTTTGTAACCTATAACATAATTTAAAAGAGTGTCCATAAAGTTTCTTGCACGTTCTCCTTCATAGAAATCTACGCTTTGGAAAGTGCAATTTAGCTTCACTTTTTTGACTGACCGATATTTTAGCAATTCAAAATACTTGATTTAAAGACACTTTTGAATTGTCAAAATGTCGGTTTATTTGAACTTATTTCAAATAAACCGATATTTTGGCAATTCAAAAGTACTTGATTTACAGACACTTTTGAATCGTCAAAATGTCAGTCTATATTAAATAAATGTTTTAAATTTCTGAAACATAAACTAATCTAAAGAACTCCAAAATATCACTTCCGTATTCTTGCTATTGTATAATTTTTGCCGTCTCCTTTTACGCGAATATGAAAAGTAATAAGCTAGGGAGTTAGGGACCTTATTATTCAGTTATCCCCTCCAGATAATCAGGGGGATCACGAAATATCCCATCCCTTTAGTGATTGAATTCTGTATGATCGTAAATCGTTTAAATTTTGCACACTCGACGGAGCGACGAGGATTCAATAAGATTTGAATGTTTTATTTGACCCTTGGACTTTATTCTCTTGACCATTTTATTTAAGTCGATTGATGTGGCATAAGACGCAAGTGGGTGTCTGAGCATTTGGATTGCATACCTTTTGACAAATAGTTTGGGATTAACTTTGTTCCATTAAATTTTGGTGAGACGAGGTCTTCGAATGAAAATGATAAATGCTGTTATATGAAGAAACTAAAGGTATCTGTAGGTTACATAATAATTATCTTTATAATGTTTAATTTCCCTCGGCCACATTATCGCTTACCATTAGGTGAGATAGTGGTCAAACGCGAGCCTATCAATAATAAAAAATAAAAATAAAAAGGATCTCATTAGCGGCGAAGGCAGTTTAGTAAACTTTAACAAACTAATATTATAAAGGCAAAAGTTTGTGAATGTGTATGTAAGTATATTTATTACATGTTCACGCTCGAACGGCTGAATGCATTTGGGTGAAATTCGGCACATGTGTGTGTGTTCCAGGCCATGGTCTGGCCTGGATTAAGATATAAGACACCTTTGATCCTGGGAATATGTTCCCTTAAAACATTTTTTACTTTCAAACGGGCGTTGCAGCCGCTGGCAGAATCTAGTATATCATAATAGGACACTTAAAAAAAAAATTCTTTAACTTATTTCATATCGTAAAGATTGCTGAAAAATGAATTATGTAACATTCGTACCAATAAATAAAAAGGTTCATGAGATCGAACGAAGGTCTTTGTGTACAATACTTCAATTTTATGGTATCGCTAAACCTCAGAATTTCAGTGACAGTTGACTTTTTACAGCATCTTTAAAAAGGATCGTGTCGGGCAGGACAAATACTTGTTGTTTGTGCTCAATCTATAAATGTATAAAAATATAGGGTGTAGAGACTTTTACGTCCAGAAAGTTAATGATTTAAAAGTCGTTCTGTATGGAATTATACGTGTTCCTGTAAAATGATTTTTTGTTAGCATAAATATATATATATATATATATATTATTAAATATTATAATATATAAAATTAAAGACAATGATTTGAAAATTTTAATATAATACCAACAACAAAAAGGCACAGCAGCCATTTTGAAATATGTCATCTGCTAATTGTATTAATTTACTTTTCAATATGAAAAAAATAATAATTAAAATTGAAAAAGAACAGCTGAGAAAAATGTCTTAATTTTGTTACTTTAATGTAGTTTTAGATTTTAATAAATTAATATTTAATGTTTAATAAGGTAACCTAAAATAAGAATTAATATATGTTTTATAAAACTACTACATATAACAAATATGGCGTCCCACAAGGGAGCGTATTAGGACCTATTCTATTCTTATTATACATTAATTCTATTACTAATATAACTTATCATAAATTTATTTTATTTGCTGATGACATTTCTATTATTGTGACATCTGATAAAAAAACCAATACAATTAATGATCATGAGACTGAAATTAATAATGTAATTGAGAGACTGATTGAATGGCTAAATCAAAATAACTTAGCTATAAATCTTAAAAAGTCCGTTTATATACAATTCAATAAATCAAATGCAAAATATAATAATAAATTGAATATACATAGAATTCACGAAGTGACTCAAACTAAATTTCTAGGCGTAACCTTGGATCAAGACATCAATTGGAAAACACATGTTGACACCGTTTCCAAACGAATTAACAAGTTTGTATATGCACTGAAACGGATCAGAAACATAACAAACATTAAGACAGCAATAACAACATATCATGCGTATGTTGAATCAGTACTGCGCTATGGTTTAATTATGTGGGGTAATAGCACCGATCAAAGTAGAGCGTTTATTGCACAAAAAAAATGCATTAGGGCTATTTATGGGCTTCAACCGGATGAATCCTGCAGGCCAATATTTAAAAAACTTGATTTGTTACCATTGCCGTCACTATATATATTAGAAATCTGTATGTTTGTGTGGAGGCACAAAGAGTTGTTCACTAAAGCAATCGATCTTAATTCTCGAAGCCGTCGGGACCCCCACAGGCTCGCGTTAGATGTTTTACCTAGGCTTGCAAAATATAACAAAAGCTGCATGTTTATGTGTGTCCGGATATTCAATAAGATACCAGAGGAATTTAAAATGTTAAATATAAGATTGTTCAAAAGCAAATTATATAAATGGTTATCTGCTAATAGCTTTTATAGTGTTAAGGAGTTTCTAGAGCATAAAATCAGACAGTGACAGTGGTTGTATGTTGTTATCAAGTATATAAATTTGCACGCTTATAATCATGAAGCAAAACATGTAGGACCTACCAGTGTATTATCATCTTGTATACCATGTTTTATGCAAATAAAATATTATTATTATTATTATTATTACTAGCTTTTGCTTGTGGCTCGTGATGCCTACTCAAATATTTTTAGAAACAGCGTTTGCTGAATTTCTTATTCAAAGAACGTCTTTTGTTTTTTCACTCTTTGCTAGAAATGTATAGATTTTGACGAGGTTGGCTGTAAAATTGAATTGTTAATTCTGTGTTGGTTATTTTCTTTTAAAAACTTTTAACTGAAAATACAACCGACTTCCAAAATAAAACGTAGAAAAACGTAGAAAGTTGCAAAAAACTTTAATAAAGACTCAAGAACTTTTTTTTTTCAGGCATTAGATAATATTTTATTTATTTCAATTTTACAAGTTCTTTTTAATTTAAAAAATGAGTAAATTGATTTTGATATTTACATCAAGCTCAAGATTATACTCGTACGTCTGTAATATTTGAGAAGTTTCCTCAATTTCTCATGAATCACATCACCTGGACTGAATTTTAAAACTGACTGATAAAGCAGGCAGAATGTTGAATTCCGAACGAAACGAAGGTCGCTAAGTTTTAATCCAGAACGTCAGTGAGGGATTTATATAATTAACTCCCGAGAATTGCGAGGGTTATATTTTTCAAATAATTATATATTTTTTTTAGTAAATTGTGTTTTAATTATCTCACAAATGGTGTAAATAGTAGAGTATTAACCACGGGGATAAAGCTGTTTTTGTCTTGGGCTCCTTGAATACCTCACTTCACTCAGGTTTCTCTATTAACTAAAATCAAGTCATGCGATTCCTGCGCACATTCTCCAAAATACATCCTGTAAAACACCGAAAGGCTGGCTACCCTACACCTGTGCTCAAGACTTTGTAGATTGGAATTAACCAGATCTGGATCACCAACTAGCCTCTTTGCACGCCTTTCCACCGAGTCCAAAGCTGCCAGGTGGCATTTTGCATCACCAGCCCATATGTGGCTGCAGTACTCCACACACGAACGGACCTGTGCTTTGTATAACAAATAAATGACGGAAATCTAAGGTAACAAACGTAAAAAATACCTCAAAGGAATACCTTAAATTAATAACGTCGGTAACTAAGAAAGCCTTTTTAACAGAAGAAGATTAATGATTACACTCCAATATACGACCTGTATTATTCAAAATGAGACAAATGTCCAAAGTTTTAACAGGATTCTAATGAATTCGTCGCGTTCAGCGCTGTATAAAGCGACGTGACCTCTCGAGACAATACCGTCTTCGAGGAACAGTAAAGCTGCTTAAAGTTTACAATTAAAAACGCTATTTCTGTTAAAATTTTAAAAACTCTTACTTATTAAGGGGTTCCGTACCCCCTTCGGGTACACCCGAGACCAAAGAATAAAAAATCTAAACAAACTATTTATAAACACTTTTGAAGTGTCAAGAAGTCAGTCAGTTATAAAAATGATGCTAACTGCACATTCCAAAGCGTAGAACTCTTTTTCTATCTTTTTATTAATTATGCTGTGTATTAAAAATAAGTTACTCCCTATTAATAAAATTCCGCAGTTCGTTCGTCTGTTTGTCTGTCTGTCAACGGGCTGTATTGTCACAGAATGTGTATATCTATTGCCGCTACAACAAAAAATAATAAAAATTAAACATTATAGGAGGGTTCCTACACAAGAAACGTAAAAATACCGATAAAGTATTTCGCAATTTTTTTTTAGCTCTATTTTAATATGGTACGGAACCTTTCGTATGCGAGTGCGACACGCACTTGGCCAGTTTACTAACTTAGTTTTATATTGTGATAATTTCAACATGCGTTTGTGATCGAATATTTTTCTTTGTTGTTAAGTATCTAAAAAATATCATTTTTTTTTTAATTATTGGTAAACCTTTTTCTGAGGGTGAGAAATCCTTAGCTCGCCGTCCGACCGTCCGGTAACTGTCTGGACTAAGCCCAAGTCGTCGACGGCGCGTACTGTTCCACGCGCGCTTCAAGGAGATGTCAGCAAATCGTAGGGGCCCAGAAGGGTCGAAGCCTCCGAAAGGTAACGAAGGAACAGGAGTGGGTTTTTAGTCAGTAAAAGTCTCACACTATCGCCCGCTCCACCCAAGAGCGAGGGATGTCATTAGATGATTTTCACAACGAAAAAAAAATGTGAGAAATCCTCAAAATAACTTTTCGCGCTCCGGGGGAAGTGAGAGGAAGTATCAGACTTTTACTGACTATAAACCACCCGTGTCCCTTCAGTTGCCCTTTGCATTTTAGGGTAGCGGTAACTCAAAGGGGAAACCTACCTTAAAACGGGACACCTACGATCCATTATATCACCATCTCTACATTTAGACTACCTATCTACGTTTTTAGATAAACATTACCATTGCCATTTAACATTGCCCCCATTATAATATCTCTTTTTAATCTCAATGGTTACGAGCGGGAATCAAACCCACACACTGCGTAGGAAGTATAGTTCCAAGCCATTCTGCCTCATATTATCCATATAATTCCCTAGAGCCACGGCAAATTTCTGAATTGGAAATTCCCGTGGTCCTAGAACGTAAAGGGCAACTAAGAAAGATACAGGTTTTAGTTAGAAAAAGTTTGAAACTCCCTCCCTCTCCACCCTAGAGCGGGACTCAACGGCACGTAGTGTTGCATGCGCACCTCAAGGAGATGTCAGCAAAACCGTAGGGGCCCAGCAGGGACGAAGCCTACTGAGGCCATGGGTTTTCTTCTGAAAGGAGAACCCACGGGGAACTCGAGGTCCTGGAACGCAAGGCAAAGAAGGGACCCTTTGTTCCTTGTGTGGGTTTTAATCAGTAAACTCTGACACGCCCTCCCACACCTCACTAGAGAGAGAAAATTCATTGGATAATTTCCCACTTACATTTTTTTTTCCTTAGAGCGAGAGAAGTCATTAGTATAATGATTGACTCAAAAAAATCTATATAATTCAACAATACATGTTGCGTTTTTAACCCAAACTCATAAATTATAATAATAATTAACACGTTACTTAACAATTGGTTAATAAAGTTTTCTAATTCGTAATTACAGTACATGTTTCAAACAGGGAGTTGTCTGTGGCTTGTCAATTTTAGGGACAGGGTAGCATGTCCATACTTGTCAAAAACAGTAGGAAATGTCCCATGTGGCACAGTTAGGGTAATTATGAGTATATTCACGTAATCAATTTTCCTTTAGTGCCAAAATTATTTGGGTTAGACGATTTTAAAGTAATTGGTTTGTTGTTGCTTATTTAGTAAGGTGATTAGTTTTGCTTCCTCAATAATGTGTGGTGGGGTAAGGTTCAAGGGTTGTTTGTCAATTGATTTAACTAATATTATTTACGATGTTTAATTTTGTTTACGTAATGCCTGATATAAGGCTGAGCCCAAGTCTGCTATTTTTATAAATTCATCATTTCAACACGATCCCGTTGTCATTTTGCTATAAGTTCTTAATCTGCTAATTCATAATGATCGATCATTGATCGGTCAATATGTTTTCGTAATAGAGTTGTGGTAGAATGACAATATCGAGCTTATAAAAGCAATGACTGCACAATGACGTTCTAATGGTAGGTCACTGATCAAAGAAACTGTCAAAATTTTAGCAAATTACCACATACGTCAGATATTCATTTGTCAATATGTAGGTACAAGATTACCATTCTATGCCATTTATTTCAATGGAGTATCAGTGTTTGACCATAGAAAAATCATAATGACGCCATTGTATTAGTAGATTACCAAACTTGTCAAAATCAACAATTATGAAATCAATGATAGACATAGACCATTCTGACACTATTGTAATCGCAGACTTGAGGACCTGCTGGATTGTTTAAATAAGTTACCGCGGCAGTGAAACGCAAAAGCTCCCTTTCGCTCTGGGGGGGCAGAGTTAAATAAGTTATAGAACCTAAAAAGGAATGGATATATCTGCAGGAGAACCTAGGTTACCGATATAGCCCAAAGAATCGTCAAACTTACGTGGCAGTAGGTAGGCTCGCAGAACAGATGACCGTTGAAATCGAAAGGAGTGTGTACCGCGTTGGAAGGCCTTCTACAAAGTAGACCGATGGCCTGGTGAGGGACGCAACCCTTTGAATGCGAGATGCACATGATACTTGGGGAAGGTCTATGTCCAACAGTGGAAGTCTTTTGGCTGAAATGATGATGATGACCTAAGTAAGGGACGGCTGTCCACAAGTCCGGTTAATAGTATATTAACCGGACTTGTGAACAGCCGTCCGATAAGGACAAAGACCAAGCTCTGGTCGCGCGCGCGCCTCAAAGATGTCAGCAAAATTGATGGCGCCTGCCAGGGCTGCGGATTGTCCGAAGGAGTATTGACATACTTTTAATTTAAAAAGATTTAAGGAGTTTTAAATTAAGCTAAGTTTTAACTTATTTTAATTGTTTTAGTAGTTGACCTAATAGACTTTATAAGTAGAGTTCATTTTTTATTTTTGTTTTAACTTAGTTTATACTGAAAAACAGGCTTTGGCATCCTACATAATTGAAGGAGAGCAGTACCTTCCTTACTCCACGTCATTATACCTTGTATTTTCATGTCTATATCCTTTGTAAGCACATAACCTAAAGACTCAGCACTTTTCAAAGCGATCTATTCATGAAAACACGCCTCATTAGTTGTTGCAATGCGGTTGATTTTTGATTTAACACCAAGTAGGACTTGTTTAGCTTCACATTACTAATAGTTTTTAAGATGCTCACTACTGTAGGCTTGACAGTTTAGTTTGTAAAAGTCTGACGTTCCCTTTCAAAACAAGTTGCATTTTAATTATGAGGTAGTTTATGGACAGTTACCTTAACTGATGTATATACATGAATAAATACATTCATAGGAAGCGTTTCGCGAAATAGTGTACTACCTATGACTAATGAAAACAGTCTTGCAAACGTGAGTACCTAGATGTCACATAATGAGGAAGATAGTGCCAGCCGAGCGATGTCGTAACTTTCTATTGTCATACAGAAACTACGTCATTGTTCTGTAGTAAGGCTTCCAGTTCAGTTGTAGATGCAGAACATAAGGAAATCATAGTACTGAAATAAACACGGAACTATATCTTAGGATTTTGCAGTTTTAAAACTGCTAGTATATCAAATGGAGTGAATAAAAACTCAGAGGCGAATAGAAACAAAAATTCAAAGGGTATTTTCACGATATTTGAGTATTTTTTGCAGCATTTAACTATATCAATTTATTAAAAAATATTTTTAAAAATAATGTTGGTAGGTTTAATTACGTAATTAATAAGTCTGATTATATTTATATATACAAAATTATTTTAAAAAACACTTAACTAATTTAAACTATATAATTATATACACTAAAGGCTACTCCTAACTAAAATATGGCGTCATAAAACTCCTCCGCATCGCTGTCGGCTGGAAGTGTGCCCAAAAGGCTGGCGGCATTGCCACGTTGTATGGCAATGCTTAATCTCTGACCGAGGTAAAAGCCAGCCCTTGGGACACACGAAGTGTCAACTAAGCCAAAATTTGTTCCTGGATATAAGTGTATTTTTAAAACCTTATAAGTTTATGAAAAAAAAAATCATCGTTCAGAATCTAAATTAAATGCGCAATGTTTGTTACAAATTTATAAAGGGCCAAAGTTCATGCAAAATGCAGTTTTTCAAACGCATCTACTGGATTAGTTTCCACAAATTTATGCTTTGATTTCAATAGAAACCTAGATAATTTCCACAAGATATCTGTTTCTAAAATATCAAGAAAACGATGACGTCATAATCTCGTAAGAGCGGTTGTAATAAATATATCTCGGGTTGGGAGCTCTTAAGACTTTCCTCTTCATTGATTGTAGGGTACATTCAAAAAATAAATCTAATCAGTAAAGACATGCCTGCCGGTTTTTCTTTTGCGAATAAAATGTGGTTATTTTGGGGCTGCAGTGTCCCAGATAATTTTAGCTTGGCGACAACGTTTTAATGTTCTATTAATAACTAAGGGTTGCTTTAAACAAGTGATCCTCATGTTGATATAGCCATATTAGTAACCATATTTCTGTGTATACTGTATCGCTTATAAAGTACTAGCTTTTGCCAGCGGCTTCGCCCGCGTGTTAATTAATAGAAAATAATATATAGCCTATGTTACTCCGTGATAAAGTTTAGGTCGTAAGCTATTTTTACCCTCGTACCCCCACCACACCTCCATTTTTTTCTCTGATAATTTAAATGGCAGAACAACCTCTCCCAGATCAAGTAGTGCTACAATAAAATTTTCAACTTCACTTTACCGAGTTCGCACTTGTTTTAGTGATTCCACTTATTATCCAGTTATTTATACAGTCACTTCATGCAAAGGTTGACTGGTAGAAAATGCCCTAAGGCATTAAGTCCGCCTTTGTACTTTTGTGTGCATAAAGAATTAATAAATAAATAAATATAGAAAACTATGGTGCAGTTTGTATCACAATGTCCTCTAAGAATCAATTTGCGAATAATTGAAACAGCCACTAAACTTCACTCGAATAAATCTCTTTAGAAAATCCATTATCTCTGGCAGTGTCTGTCATCGTTAATTACTGTTGTCCCGAATATAAACCGTTAATGTTTTATGAACCACAAAGATCTTATACTAAAACATCGACACTCGGCTTCGGCACATTACAGATTAATCGCGACTCAAGCGTTGCGATTGGCTGAAATTTATTCAACCCAACCAATCACAACCGCTAACGATTGTTTGACAATTTGTCACGTTAATTTGCGATATTATAATATTAGTTCCAGTTATTAGGCAAGAGACTAAAGCTAAAACTACATTAGACCAACGCACACGTGTAACACGACAGATTCGTACGTAGAACGACGTCGCGTGGCGTGTATCAAGTGTAGCTCTACAAGTCTAGTTTCCATTAAGGTTAAATGTATGGAGCCCTGTCCCCTAGCCAAGTTACAACCGTTTCGTTTCGGTTCTCTTTTTGTCGATGGCCTCGAGTCGGCCAAGCCTCTGAATCCTTTGTTATCCTTTGGTACAGTCACCTGGTCAGCACAAAGGAATAGGAAGCATGGCCAACTCGAGGCGATCAAGAAAAGAGAATAGAAACGAAACGGTTGGGCTGGATAGACATTAGAATGTGTTACATCCTCTTTGTAATGGAAAACAATATGACTGCGTTCTGTATAAAAAACGAAATACTTCCATAACTTCACTCTGGCTGATTTGTGCATTTAGCACTAACTGTGCAAATGCAAGTTGGAGCCCTTTATAATCTTAGTATGAAGCGTGATGACTAAGTATGAAAGTTGGAGCCCTTTATAAATCCTTCAAACGCATTGCATCACAGAGCGTTAAGAAAACAATATTAGAAAAAAAAAGTAAAATTCACCTTCTATATTGCGATTATAGACCAAAAAGTAGGTACCGCATCATACACTTGACAGCAAAAAAAGATGTGAAGTAATAAAATGAAGTAGTTTTCCTTGTTGACCGACAATTTCTAACGCTTTTTTGGTTTTTCGTAATCTGTTCGAGATTCCCAACTGATTTTTTTTCTTGCTAATTAATGGTGGTAATTGGTGGTGGTGGCCTACAGTGTTCAGGATGTTACTAAAAGAGTTATGAATTTACATGTGGATGGATGGAGAGGAAGAGGGAGATCAAAGAAAAGATGGATACATTGTGTGAGAAGTGATATGAAAGAAAAGGGAGTGATAGCGTGACAAGTGACAGGACAGAATGGAAGAAAAAAACGTGTTTTGCCGACCCCAAATAAAACGGGACAGGGCAGGAAGATGATGATGATGATGAGTGTTCAGGATAATTTTACCTTAGCAATTACGTTTTAAAATTTTATGAATTAATAACTAAGAGGATAAACAATGCCATACAGCGTGGCAATGCCAGTCTGTTGGGCACCATGACTAGTCAACATTGATATGGAGGATTTTTTCGATGCCATTAGATTGTCTTTAGTTAGTTTTAATTTTTTAAAGGTTTGTTTTATTTTTAACCCACTTTATAAAAGAAGGAGGTTCTATGGCCGGCTGAATGTATTTTTTTTAAATATATGTTTATCGATTTCTAGGTCAATTGTGGACCGATTTCGTTTTTTTTTTTTTAATTGAACGTTTATGCTTCCAATTTAAATAACGAAGAGACAAAACTAATATAGAAACACCGGCTTCCAAAATTAAAGTTATTTTGCACCTTTCAGTGTTTTTTTCTACATTGAAGTTGGTTGTACTTTTTATGTAAAAAGTTTTTTATTTGTGTTGAGTTGTTGAGTTTTATTTTTTTTATATAATTACCTAAGTAATCTATATAAAAGGAGAAACTGACTGACTGACATATCAACACACAGTCGAAACTACTGGGACTAGGATTGTGAAATTTTATACAAGGTTTCCTTTTGTCACCTAAGCGAGCACTAAGAGACTACTCCGTAAGGGGATGAAAGGGGGGTCCAAAGTTTGTTTGGAGAAACCTAATTTTACGCGGGTGAAGCCGCTGGCGGAACCTAGTTATTAATAAAAGAAAGTAAATATTTATTTGCCCTTCCAAAGCTTTTAGCAAGAGATCCTCATTTTGAACCAACTTCAAACAACTGATCAAGTGTGAGTCAAACTTACCATTGATGGTTCCATAGAAACTTACCTATGTAAATAGTTTGATTCCGGAATCAAGTCTGAAAGATTTTAAAAGTAATTATTATGTAACGTAATTAAAAATTTACGATTTTCAGATTTTTTCCTCGACTTATGCTATGAGACCTTGCTTTTTGCCAAAACTCAGGATGACAATTAACAGGAGCTTATAGATATTGTTTTCCTTGCAATCCTCAAAAATATGTGTCATATACAAAAATCAAACTTAAGATTGCGTTAACTTAGAAGTTTGATTTTTTCGCTACGTTAAGGAGTAGCAGATTCAACTTAATTCCTCTACCTGTTCCTAAGAAAAAGGGTCTTGAGAGATGGATAGATGGAAAAACGAAAAGCAAAGTGGTAAGCGGAAAGTATAAGGGTTCCGTTTTGGCCGGATAAGGTACGGAACCCTAAAAAAAAACCAAAAACTTTCACACAACGCCATATAGTCCCAAACTAAGCAGAGATGGTACTATGAGCACTAGACGAATGATAAACATACTTATATATTTCTAAATACATACATAATAAACTTAGATAAATTACACCTAGACACAGAACAAATGAATGTGCTCATCACACAAGCATGTTTTTTTTTTTTAATTAGGAAAATCACATGACAAATCTCGCTCTTGGGCGGAGTGAGAGATAGTGTCAGACTTTTACTGACTAAAACCCACTACTGTTCCTTCTTTGCCTTCATCCCGGAGCCCCGGGTTTCGCTTTCACACTACCCGTGGATCATTTGTCTTGGGTGGGAATCAAACCCATAACCTCCGGCATAGCAGTCAGAGCCCTAACCACTAAACGAACAGGCCAGTCAATACGGATGAAAATTCTTAAATCAGTTAGGTATTAATAATTCCCCTAGTAATTTCCCTTGTTGACCGACAATTTGTAACGTTCCTCGTAATTTGCGCGAGAAGATAAGTAAATAAAATGGTGTTGTCTATTCCCAATTGGACTTAGGGAAACAATTCGTTACCGGTAATTCTCTTTATTTGTTCTAAGAGCCTCTTGGGATGTTCACTGGCCATATAATTGTTATTCAGTATGGATTTAGTTGGCCACGACTAAAACGAACAGGGCACTTACCATGACGTGTTTTAAATAACAGTCTTGCGTTCGAAAAAGAGGGTTGGAGTTATACACTTCGGGGAGTGTGCGTTGGAATTGCACAATTTAATTCCACCAAGTCCGTTCCATCATCGGACCACTAGACGTACGGCGTTGCGCCATCGGTACATGGTGGACATCCCACCCATACGTACAAAGCGTTTTGGGAACACATTCATAATGCGTACAGCTAAGGAGTGGAATTCCCTGCCGGAGTCTGTGTTCCCTGATAGCTACAACCTAGGAGTCTTTAAGTCAAGAGTGAATAGGTTACTTCTAGGCAAGCGTGCTCCATCTTCGGCCACATCATCGCTTACCATCAGGTGAGATAGTGGTCAAACGCGAGCCTATCAATTAATAAATAAAAAATAAAAAAACACCCTATATAGCTCCATTCCTTTAATAGTTCAGTTTAGGTCGTTAAATGGATTGCGTTTAAGAAATCGTGGTAAGGGCGCCTTCAAATTAGCCGCAAAGTGCCACGCGACGGCTGCTTTTTTATTCTATGTAAATAACGAAGTAGCGTGCAGCGCGACTGCAGCGCGGATATAGCGCAGCAGTCGCGCGTTTTTTATTTAATAATAATAATAGTTTATTTGCATCAAGTTTTACATTTTACATTTAATACATACAGCTTAAAGTAATCAATGATGTGGTGACATCAGCACCCTTACTAAGTTGCCAAGACAACTTGTGTTAAAGATGCTGGGCCCAACCCTTTAATGGATGTTTCTATTTGCATTTAAGTAAGTACATACATGAGATGCTATTTTGTATTTATATGACTGGTACATTATATAATAGGTAAACGGACAAATAAACTATTTAAAAAGGAAATAAAATAAAACGAAAATTTGTTGAGTGGGGTAGTGTAGTGAGTGTAGGGGTGTGTGAAGGTGTGTGTGTGTGAGAGTGTCTGTGTATGTGTTTTTACTATATTTGTAAGTAATAGTAGCGAGTGATGATCAAATGATGATATTATGGGGTTTAACGGGAGCTGTATTGAGTCAACAATAAGCTTTCAATGTTGTTGTAATTAAGTGTATTTATACTATAACAAAGCAGTGCGGCGTCAGCGCTGCTGTCGCGCGGCACTTTACGAATAATTTAAAGGCGCCCTTAGGCCTCTGGTGTATGTATCTATTGTAAATCAGTATAACTAAAAGGTTAAGTCCTGACTCCACTCACTATTAACTCATCAATGCCCAGCGTAAACCATTGAATTCAGAACGCTGAGATTTTTTTACAGAAGTACCTTTTATAATGTATACGAAGAATAAGAAATAATTTTTAAATTTCCACCCCTAAGGGGATGAAAGGGGGTCTACAGTTTATATGGAGAAACCTGAGTAAAGCTACTGGCAGAAGCTAGCGAAACATATTGTAAATTTATAGATCAGTAAGAAACTTCCCAAAGCATCACCTACCACCATCCGACTTCTTGAAATCCCAAGAACATCTCCCGCCTATATGGGCCATGTCTAAACACAACTTGGCAAAATGGGGTTTTATAGACCCGTCGGATACTCAACGGCGCGACCCCCACGATTAGCGCGTCAACCCGCGTTTATTTGTGTCTTTGCTAGTATATTGAAAAATGTTGTACACGTGTTGTAAACGTGAAAATTTGTCACTGCAGCCCTCGGCTCCATAATACCTCGGAGAATGCCGCCTCGGTCGCAATGACTTCTCCACTTGTATCAAAATGTTCTATTTCAAACTCCGGACTTGGACTACGGAAATGTTCGAAAGAGTTGCCGCAATACCGTGAAGGAACACAGGTGGGTTTTAGTCATTAAAAGTCTGACACGCCCTCGCGCACCAACCCAGAGCGGGAGAAGTTATTTGATGAATACTCACCTCAAAAAAAAACCGTAGAAGTAGGTAAATACATTAGCACGTGTAACGGTTACTTATTCATAGGTACCTATTTCAAATGAATGTGGTATACTAGTAGGTATGCGACATAACAGAAATTGTCAGTAACTCGCATTTATGCCGAATATTACTAATTTATCGTCGGAATTTGATATTTGACATGCTAAACATTAAGTTTGATTGTATGTCCCGGTTAACCAACAGAATTTAGGGAGGAACTGTTTGTGGGAGATTAAGGGATTTTGAAATCAGAGCGGTTTAATATGGTACATAATTTATCTAATATAGCCCTAGAATTCTCATTAAACTTGCCTCTAAAACAAGCTACGTTATGATATTCGTAGTAATAATATTTTAATCTATATAGATAAAAGGCGATATTGACTGACATATTAATGCACAGCCGAATGGGCACGCCATAATTATGGCGGTAAGGCCCCTCTTTGAGGAGTGGTCAGCAACTGTAGGGGCCCAGCAGGGTCGAAGCCTACTGGAGCCAAGGGTCTGATTCTGAAAGGAAGACTCGGCCCTGGTTCGAAAGGCAACGAAGGAATAGGAGTGGGTTTTTAATCAGTAAAAGTCTGAAACTATCTCCCGCTCCGCCCAAAAGCGCTATGTCATAAGATGATTTTCCCACCGAAAAAAAAAAAACGTACAGCCGAAATTACTGGATCTAGGAGCTTGAAATTCTGCACAAGGTTTACTTTTATAACGTAGGTGAACACTAAGAGAGGATTTTCCAAAATTAATTTCCCCCTAAAGGGATACGGGGTTCTAAAGTTTGTATGGAGAACTACTGGGACTAGGAGCGTTACATTTTGATACAAGTGGAGTAAGTCATTGTAACCGAAGCGAAATTCACCCGAGCCTTACAGGCGAGGGTGTTATGGAGCCGAGTGCTGCAGTGAAAAATCTCCACGTGTATCAAACGACATTTTTCAATACACTTATGAAGAAATACTATATACATTTTTGTTCATTTGTACCTACAGAAGAAAATTTTCCAAATTTGCCATATTTTAGTTTTTATTAGATGGCAACAGGCTATCGCAAGTATTTTTTACCTCAATCATAATATCTGGCGGAGGCGTAGCATCTAAAGAATTCTCTTAAATTAGACATGTTTTTCACAAATGAATAAGTTAGCTATTAGTATTTAATATACTTTTTTCCCGCGCTTAACCTTTGCAGATTGAAGGATGAGCAAAGGTATCAAATCGTTAAAAATCCTGATTTTAAAAATAGAAAATCAAATATTTTTTACTTTAGAACACAGATAGTAGTTAATTTGTTGCTAATAACGAATTATTGTGTAAATAATCATTTAAATAAATATGATATTCTGTTCATAAACACAATTTAAATTTTCATTAAATATTAAAACTTTATAAATATCCACCTCTTTAGGTAATTAAAAAAAAAAAACTAATCACCGTTGACCGTGATGAAATAGGAAAGAAAAGAAAAAGAACTTTATTATGATAAATTAAAAAAAAATACGAGTGTGATATACATGGTATGTTGAACCTAATCGTAGTGCGATAAGAGTCAGTTTCGAGGAAGTGTATTGAAAAGGATTTTTTAATATTCAGCCCCAAAGGGGATGAACCGCGGGTCTAAAATTTGAATGGAGAAACCTATTTTGAAGCGGGCGAAGCAACTGCCAGAAGCTAGTTTATCTAATATAGTCTTAAAATCGTCATAAACTTGCCTCTAAAACAAAATTACGTTATGTTACTTATAACATTATGGTAGTTGGTCATGAAATAGAAATGTTCAAAGGATTTCATTAATTTTAAATTAAATAACGTCTTCACATCAATAATATTAGAACATCTAAAACAAAGACTGATTTTGATATGAATATTTGATACCGATTCCTAATTCGTATGACTGTTCAGAATCGCAAGATCTATTTTTCTACCAGACTGAAGGTTGTACGGTTTCAGTTCCGTTCTGTAGTCAGCTGGAGTTGCATTGGAACGTGAGTAAAGCTAGAATTACACTGCGCACACGTGTGTCACACACGCCGATCTGGGCGCGTCGGCGTCGGGCTCCATACATTTTATATGGAGACTAGACTTGTAGAGCTACACTTGATAAACGTCACGCGACGTTGTTCTACGTACAAATCAGGCGTGTTACACGTGTGCGTCGGTCTAATGTAATTCTAGATATATAGATAGGCTTTTATGGTGCGAGTACTGAACTGATTTTTCACCTTGTAATGGAAGAAGATTTTTGGCCACAGTGCAAGGTATCCCGTCGCTCATAAGTACCACAAGACAGCACCAAGACAATATAAAAGTGAAGTGTTAGTACTATTATACTTTTAATCATATTTACTAATGAAATAATTTAATATAGTTCTGTATAAAAGTTATCTGTGATATCGTTACTACTGTTACCTGAAATAAAATGATTATTATAATTAAAAAGCAACAATTACAGTACCTTACTACTGAATTCATTCGAAAAATATTTCCGTCAACTTAAAACTAAATCGAAGACAAATAAATCATGTTAAACAACAGGAAATAACGTAAAATGTTTGAAAGTTAGCGCCATTAGTATTGAAGGCGGGAGTACCATTGGATAGGAGTTAGAGGATCATCTATATTCATGTGGTGTTAACAGAATGCAACTTAATTAAATATTGGGGAACCCTAGCCGTGGATACCAATGTTAGAAATATAAGACTGAACAAACGATCGGGCACAAAAAACATCGTGAGGAAACCAACATATACTAGACGAAAAAAAATATCGATAAAATAATGATATATGGCTACTTGTAAGCAAACCTACTCCATCGTTGACCACATCGCTTTCCATCAGGTGAGATAGAATTCAAGCGCAAACCTAACAATATTTAAAAAAAAAACCACTAACCGCATTGAGCCCGAGTTGTATATTAGGACCCATTCCCTCTCCTAGAGGGACGTCCCAGCAGTGGGAACATTATAAGGCTGATTATATGCGAGACAGAAGGTGGACTAAATGTAATGGTTGAAAAACCATAATATTAATAGTCTTTTCCCAACTAGTTATATTGCCAGGAATAAGAATCGTCAAAAATAACGTATATTTTATTAAACTTTGTCCAACGTTAGAAAAAACTCCTATATAGTGGGTGCGTTTACAAACATGCCAACGCAGATACACAAAACCCCCAGATCAGGAACACCTATCTGCAGACCATACAAATATTTGCCCCGTGCGGGAATCGAACCCGCGATACGCAGCAAAGCAGTCCATCGCTTAACCACTACGTCAATCGTGCCGTTGTTTATTGTAAGACTGTGATCACACTACTATTATAATGACGTCAGTTTGTCACTTCTTTATGCTCGAACGGCTGACCGGATTTCGATGAAACTTGGTGCACGGGTAAACCATCTCCTGGAATAGCAAATAGGATACCTTTTATCCCAGGAATATGTTCCTTTGGGACTATTTTCTCCTTTCACGTGGGCGAAGCCGCTATCAGCAGCTAAGCTCTATAATAAGCAAGTTTCTATCAAATGTAAAAATTGCACACAATTTTTCAATTTGAAGGAATTCACTGTGAAACTCGTTTGGGAATAATCCATTCTGTTCTGTGACAAATTTCTTCTCTTTATTGAGATATCTTTCCTTTTACAATGTCTCAACTTGTCTCCAACATAACTAGAAAGAAAATTCTTTACAAATATTGCTTCAGAGACATACAGCAAATGAAAAGTTACATTAAATTGTACCTTTGACTGTGTCAAAGGGCACAAAACGTTTCGGGAACACATTCATAGTGCGGACAGCCTGCAACAAAATCCACCCAGTGGAATTTGTTGCCGAAGAGCTACCTGATAGCTACAACCTGGGGATCTGTAAGTCAGTTGTGAGAATAGGTTACTTCTAGCAAGCGTGCTCTCAGCTCTGCTCTCTAGGTTGGTTCCAGTGGGTCGGAACCGAATGCCGCATATTTCTCGGTGAGTCGGAACTGTCTGCGGTGATGCCCCAGTGAGTCGGGGTGTTGCTGTCCCAGTGAGTCGGGATGATGCCCCAGTGAGTCGGGGTGATGATGTCCCAGTGAGTCGGGATGATGCTGCAGGCTCCTGTGAGTGGGAGCGGTGCTGTGCGACGTAGTGGTTTGACTGCTGGCGTCGACCAGGAGAGGTTCTTCGTAGCTCTTCATGTGACTGGCCGAAGGTGCAGTGTGCTTCGCCAAGGTCGCTGATGAGGCTGAGGGTGATGACCAGGCACGCCCAGGCAGGCATGCTGGTGGTCAGGACACCCTTCAAAGCCGTGGGTGCCGGCTGTATAGCTCGCTGCTCGAAAGCTTGAGGAAGTAATGATGACGTCACGAAGTGGTGGCTGCGCTAACGTTCTTTGCCGAGTGTCACCAGTTTAGAGGAAAACGGAACAGAGAGTAAAGTCCCGCAAACCTCCGTTGAAAAGGGAGGATCCTCCGACCAGACGGGTGTTATGTCTGGTGGGCTACTACTGCCCGATAGATGATTTCGGGCTGTTCTATATGTTCTAAACGCGTGGAGAACTTTGATTGTGCGATACAGGATTAGTTCTTATGTGACTCCAAAGATGTCGCTACATGATACTGCGAGTATGGGTTTAAAAAAGTAGCAGTCACCGGCCACAAATGGCTTGTGGCTTGTGTTCTCGTGGCCCGTGTGCGGAGACACTAAATGCTAGTGTCTGAGTAAATTGGGGAGGAAAGGTAGATTTTTATTGAGAATTTAAAATCTTCCAGTCTATAGTTACCAGTCTGATATTTCTTTTCCTCGTAAACTGCGATCTTTCTAGTAAAATTCCCAGGAAGATAAACAACTTTTGTTTTTTTAGTTTAATTTATTTTTAACTTTGAAATTGGAGAAAGGATAACTTTGTCCCCTGAACCGTTTTAATTTATTTTTAGTTGTTGTCTTTTCTTGGTTCGGCTAAGCGCTTGCGGTTTGAATATTTTAACATGGATTTTGGAAGTGACTATGGAGTTTTTCTTGAATGAATGATTTCTATCAGCGATAACGATAATAATTTTATTCTTAAAAAACAAGTACAACCATTTACAAATATATATTATAAGTGCATATAATCGGTGTGAGAGATGATGTAGGTACCTATACAAAACTTTAGCGTCTGAATCCGAACTAGGAAGTCAGGATACTTCCTTCCGTATTTCAGATTTCAGCAACCAATCCCGTCGAGATACATTAAATTTTGAAGTTTTACGTAAGTAGTATTAGATACCTCATGTTTTTTTTGCGATGATGTGTGAGATTTTTCATGACAAAAACATAATTTTGGTAGGTCAAGTCAATGAAAATTTTTATCAGTCGCTAATACAGTATAACTTGGTCTTCTGTTCAAAATTGGAATTGGAAGTTAGTCAGCTTCCCTTTCTTCATCTCAGGACTTTTCGTCTCGTTGAATTAAAAAGGGGTCAGTCTTCTAGCAACCAGTGTAACGACATCTATCACCATAGGAACTAAAATTCAAAATCCTGTATTGCAGTATCAGAGCTCTCTACGTCAGCCAGAAAGGTTCAACTATTGGGTAGTTGCCTGGACCAGATACCACCTCCATCTGTTCGGATGATGCACCCTTTTCAACAGAGGATTGCAAGACTTTACACCCTGTTCTGCATACTTCTAAACCAGTACCCAGGAGTTGCGTTTGGTATTTAATAGCGTCCTTTTCGAGATACATTTTCATACAACCAGTCTTACGCGATATGATGTTATTACACATGTTTCTCTAGATATTTTAGATACACAGCTATCTTGTGGATATTATCTAGGCTTCTATAGAAAATAAAACATAAATTTGAGTAAAATATTTGAAAAAAATGACCTCTGAAAATCTGCTATTTTACGTGAACTTTGGCCCTCCATAATGTATTCATATATTAAAAATATAAAAAAAGAGCATCAATAGAACCTTGCACATTTAATCGAGATTCTAAATGACGACAATTTTTCTGAAAAACTTTTATGGGTTTAAAAATTACGTATTTCCTGGAACAAGTTTCGCGAAATGTTCGAGTAAATCACGGAATTACCGAATGCCAACAGAGTTTTCAGGCGTTATCTCTCTTTTTTGCATGCTATGTGACTTTGTCAGTTGGTCGTTCGACGTACATTTGTTTTATTTTATAATGTATTTTGTCTCTGACCGTTCTTCCTTCTAGGGTACTTTTGTTATTGACCAGACTCATTTGACAACCTAAACTGAATTGTTAAAGGGATGGAGCTATACAACATAATTTTTAGTATATACGAAACTCGAAACACCTGTCTAGTATTTTTATGTAAAGAATCTATGTACAAAATTTCAAAACTGTATCATAAAAAATCACACAGTTATAAGCTTGATATGTTACCTTGTCCTCACAAATACATGGTCACCGGGCCATCCGGGCGACTGAGAGGTTATTTTGCTCCCGCACCCAGCGGTGCGCTGGCACCTAATGCCCGCTATGACCTGCCATGACCTGTGTTGTTTAAATATTTTTGGGAAAAAATATAACGTGGTGTAAAATTATTGAAATCTGATTCTGAACAAACTATATTCAGGTTTCGCATATACTAAAAAATCTTTTGTATAGGGTGTAGGCTGTAGGTATAGCTCTGTCCTTCTATCTCGCTTGAACTATTGACATTTTAACACCTCATGGTAAAGCCCCAGGAACCTTTATAAAACATAACTTAATTCACAGTTAGATCACGAAGGAGTTCATTAGTGTGCAATTAGCGCCGGCTGGCGGGACCGAGGGTGATAAAATCAGAATCATTGAGCTATTAGTGCGGTACACTACGATGTATCGATGTTGTTACAATGAACGAGGGATTCATAAACTGTTGTAGTGAGTGCTAGGGTTAAATATTTTAAATACTTTTTTAAATATTTGTAGTTGAATTAAATCTTGTGATATAAAAAAAGTCACGTGACACAGTGTTTGTTTTCGAACATTTCCGAAATGGTTTGAGTGATTTCTGTGTTTTTTTTTGTGAATATTTGGTAGGCCTGAGAATAGGTCATGAGCTATTTTTTACCTCACTATCTTATTAATAGCGTTCCGTGCCTCAAAAGGAAAAAACGGAACCCTTATAGAATAACTTTGTTGTCCGTCTATCTGCCCGTCTGTCTGTCAAGACCCTTTATCTTGTGAACACGTGGAGGTATCGAGTTGAAATTAAAACCATATACTGAAGTCTGCAGTCTCTTGAAGCTGTGAAAAAATCAAACTTAAAAGCTATCGAAAAAAAAAAAGGTATGACCGATTATGTCGCTAAAAACGTGTAATTCGACACTATTAAAGGAATCAAAATTCATGGAACTTCCCGTTGACCTAGAATCCTGAAATTTGTCATAAAGCCAGGTTTGCCATAATACAGGAAAAATCTGATAATAGTAAATTTGTTGTTACGACACAAAAAAAAACTTTTTTTTGCGATTCGGAAAAATCTTGGGAGACTCCATTCGGCTATTGAATTATTTACTTATGTAAATTTGTACGGAACACTTCCCCAGTTTTTCTATTACATATATATGTCGGCGCAAGGATGCCGATCATCATTGAAGCTCTGTCCAGGGACTCTGTTTTGTGGGCTATGACTGGATATCGAGCAATAAACAAACTATTCCAGATTACACAACTGATTTATTATGATTTACAAAGTACTTTGTGACTATGTTACACAGTCTCCGAGACTCAATGTTGTTCGCACAGCTGCCGACAGAGGAAAGAGCACCGCACCTCTGCGGTCGGCACTTTTATCTGTTCGGTTCGTGCAAACGTCAGCACGGATTCTGTCAAAGTGACATGTGTCACTTTTCACTTAGCTCGTTCATTCGTTCTTAAGCTTCCGTACTATTGACTTCTCCGACATATATATAAATAAATTATCCCAACAGTCCTTTACATACATCTAACAGTTTATACTTCATAGAATTCTCCAGCCCCGCAGCCAAGTTACGATCGTTTCGTTTACGTCGAACGCCTCGAGTAGGCCACGCCTCCAGAATTCCTTTGTTCTGACCACGTGACTGAGCGTTGAGATGACGTCAGAACAAAGGAATCGGAGGCGTGGCCTACTCGAGGCGTTCGACGCAAACGAAACTATCGTAACTTGGCTAGGGGGCTGAGCTGTTCCACTACAACTGGTCTTCTGTCTTCTACATCCAGCTGAGACCTCAGGTTTTTAGGTCACTGAAATACCTAGCTGTGACCTTTACAATAAAACTTTCAGGAAATATAGCCTTACTGTTTTAATCACTCTGGAAAATACACAATAATAATTAAGTTCCCCATCTGATATTGAGTTGATGCTTTCACTTTATTGCAAAAGCATTTCATTTTATATTTTGAAAAGATGGACCTGATTGAGAAAAAGTCAATTTACTTTTAATCGAATGCAAGCTGTATTGGTACTGTTATGTTAACGAGAAATGAGATAAAAAGTAATTACACTTTTTATCATTTCATGTCGATATATTGTCATTCAATCCTTCTATATTTCTTTTCTTATTCATTCCCGTGACCCATACCAGGTTATCGGTCCACCTTGTGGGAGGTCTTCCCCCACTGCATTTTCTTGTACGCGGTCATCACTTCAGAACCTTGTCATCGTTATCATTATATCAGTCGAAAGAAGTCCACTGCTGGACATAGGCCTCCTGCAAGTGTCGCCAAAACGAACGGTCCTGTGCGTTTCGTATCCATCGAACTTCCACGACCCTGACCAGGTCATCTTTTCTGAGAGCAATGTGCCATGCACACTGCTTTCACGATTTAAAAAAAAATGTGATGGATGAACCATTTAGTTCAATGAAATACAAAGGCCTTTTCTAAAGTGAGCCAATGGTGCTCACTCGACAGTCTAAGGTTATCGATTTCACCGGGACACCATGGCAGCGCGGCCAGTTGCCGCTACCAATAAAATGTATTCAGCTCTATAGAGAGTTACCTGAGTTACTCACCTGGTATCCGTTTGGTTGCGCAACCAATTTGGCGGCGTGACCAACTCGGACGCGTGCACTAAGGTCCATTTTGATACTGTCTCAGTGTGGTGTAGCGACTCTGATCTCTGTATGGCGCAACTGGTCACGCCGCCATAGTGTCCCGGTGAAATATAGCTCGAAAGGTTAAGTTGGGCGATTTTTCGGGCGGTCTTTATTTTTGATCACACAAGGAAACTGGGAAATGTATATTATAACTATCCTATTCCAGAACATAGGCATCCCACGTGGCGCGTGCTAATTTTCATCTTAATCTGTTAAGTTGTTTGAGCTTGAAGGTTTTGATACTGATGGCTTCATAATGTCTCTTTTCTGTCAGGAATGTCTAAAATAATTTAAGTTCGTACAAAACTTCATTACAAATGGCAAGATGTGACAGTTCTCACTATTTTTAAATGTTTTGATAAAGGATAAAGTTTCTGAGAAGTAGTACTACCTCCTTTTCATGATAAGTTTTCAAAACACTGTTTAAATTTTAAAGAACACATATGCATCGTTAAAAAAAATATTAAATTCAAAATTCAAAAAGTTTTATTTCACATAGGCCTACATGGGCACTTATAAAACGTCAGAAGCTAGTACACGGTTCCAATTGGTCGTTTCCGACCAATTGGAACCGTGTACTACCCTGTGTGATGACCTACTAACCTGTGTGATGGAAAAGAACCGGCAAGAAATTCCATGGTTTACTCATTTAAAAAAATGGTTCATATTACAATATTTCCTTATTACATTATTAATAGATAATGTAAGGACAGTGTAGACCAGTCAATATTGTACCCAAAAGCACAATAAAAATAATCATAATAAAAAGTTTCTAACAATTACCCCTGTCCGCACTCAGGGTGAACTATAAATATAAAACAGTGACACTACAGGTTAAACGGTCTGATACAATATAATGCGATTTAGTTCCGGATATACCGTTAGATTAGCTCGGGATTAGGGCTTCTCTCCGTGCCGGACTGCCGGTGACACGGTGAAGTCTGGCCAACAGTGTATTGTGTAGCAAAATTACCTGAACCCTGTTAGGTACACATGTTGCAATCTGATTGGATTGTAGTGCGGGATTGGGCACGTAATTAGAGAGCGATTTGTACGTGGTTCGGTGGTGATGTTGCTTATGATCAGTTTTTGATTAAAATGCCAGTAGCTACCTATTTCAGGTAGGAATTAAGGTAGAACTACTTTGGGCACATGTGGGCCACGGATGCTGATCTGGGCGCGTCGGTCTCCATACATTTTATATGGCAACTAGACTTGTAGAGCTACATTAGATCCACGCCACGCGACGCGACTATACATACAAAACAGGCGTGGCTCACGTGTGTGTCGGGCTAATGTAATTCGCGCTTTAGGGTCTTATGTGGAAAGGGCAAACCTGATATTTACCAAAATGCTTTAAAAGCACATATTACGTAAGTGGTTAATAAATTTAATTTTTAGGGTTCCGTACCTCAAAAGGAAAAAACGGAACCCTTATAGGATCACTTTGTTGTCTGTCTGTCTGTCAAGACCCTTTATCTCGAGAACGCGTAGAGGTATCGAGTTGAAATTAAAACCATACCAACCGTAGTCAAGTCGGTGGTCCCTTGATGCTGTGAAAAAATCAAACTTCTAAACTAAACTATATATTTTTAGATAAACTAGCTACTGCCCGCGGCTTCACCCGCGTATGTACATAAATTATAGCCTATATCAACTCAGGAATAAAGCAGCTTCCTAACGGTGAAAAAATTATAGCAATCGGACCAGTACTTTCAGAGATAAAAACAAAACAACAAACTTTACCTTTTTATAATATCAGTGTAGATAAATATTTTCATGAAAAGTACAATGCACTGTGTGGGTATCTCATTAGCGATTACGTGTCGTCTGTTGCCCTCGAACATTCAAATTAGCATTGTGCAGCGTTCATGCTATTGTCAGGCTCAACCGTTAAAGTTCGGCTATTTGGTTAATTGACGTTTAGCGTTGCCAGACTGTTTTGGGACGTAAAAAAAATACTGTTTCGGTATTGCTGTCTGTTTTTCGTGCATACGTGTGTTTCATTTATCGGATATCCGAAATTTTACACACACATCCGGCCGTCCGGTAACTGACCGGACCGAGCCCAGTCGTCAACACCGCGTGGATCACTACGCGCTGTTGACGACTGGGCCGGTGTCTGGCTAGGACCGCGAGCAATTTCTGAAAAGGAAACCCATAGTCCTAGAACGCAAAGGGTAATTGAAGGACACAGGTGTGGTTTTAGTCGGTAAAAGTCTGACACACCTTCTCGCTGCACCCAGAGCGCGAGAAGTTATTGTATGATTTCGACTCATAAAAAAAGCCCACCGGCATTGGGAACAGGGTCCAAGCTACTGGTGATCAGGGCTTCAAGCCTCCTCAGATGTTAGTAGTCGGGGTTCTTTGCTATTAAGCCATTGGCCGTCATGACTATGGGCACAATGACTGCTGTGTCTAATCCACTCATTATTATTATTACTCAGTACCTATTCATGTGTGGGTAGGTAGAACATTAATATCAGCTAAAATAATAGAAATAGTAGTAGTTTTACAGGATGCATTTTGGAGAGTGTGCACGGGAATTCATTTCTACCATCGGACATGCCGAGTGTCCACCCGTACGTTGTTGAAACCTCTACGGTCCGGACCAAGCGTTTCGAGGGACTGGAACAACTTGCCTGCTGCGGTCTTCCCGTCCGATTATAATTTAGGTGTCTTCAAGGCTAGAGTGAATAGGCTCTTAATAAACTAGCGCGCCTCGCCATCAACGATTGCATCACTACTTACCATCAGGTGGAATCGCAGTCAAGGACTAGTTTATAACAATTAAAAAAAAAAAAAAATAGTACATAAGTAACGTACCGATGGTCGTGTCAGCAAATGGCTTAATAGCCAAGAACGTCGACCAACACCTTAGGAGGCTGGCGTGAAGCGATTGCATCAAGGGCTTAATTTAGAAAGTGGTACTCTTGGACACGGCTCGTACAGTTAGGAGGGTCCTTTCTCTGGAACCTTGACCGCTGGTAGCCTGGACCCTGTTTCCTATACCAGTGGGCAACTATTTTTCATATTTTTAAATGTATATATATTTATTTTATGTCAATGCTAGCTTCTGCCAGCGGTTTCACCCACGTAAAAGTAGGTTTTCCGTACAAATTTCGAACCCTCGTTTTACCCCCTTAGGGGTGGAGTTTCGTAAAATCCGTTCTTAGAGGATGTCTACACCCTATAAGGAACCTATCTGCCAATTTTTAAGTTTGTAGTTGTTAGGTATAGTTTCTGAGATTTCGTGATTTATCAGTGAGTGGTATTTCGCTTTTATACAATGTATAGATTTAAAAAAATTAAATTATATGTAAATAATTGAAATAAAGGAGATATAACTAAAATTATTCTGAAACTCAGTTTAGTCACAGTTCCTATATTTTAATTATATATGTGTATATAAATTCAAGATGTTCATAAAATTTAATTGTTTTATCACTTAATTGAAAAGCCGCCATTTCTGTTTACCTTACCCTTTCTGAACTGAACAAAGTCCAATGACTCTTCGCCTGAAGATCTAACTAAGTACTAAGAAACACAACTCAGCAGAAATGTATTTAACAGAGCTTATTTTATTTTAATTTAACCACAAAACGTAACCACGTATTGTTTTTTTATGGTTCCGTACCTCAATAAGAAAAAACGGAACCCTTATAGGATCACTTTGCTGTCAGTCCGTCTGTTTGTCTGTCTGTCAAGACCCTTTATCTCGGAAACGCGTGGAGGTATCTAATTGAAATTAAAACCATATACTCAAATATACAGTCCCTTGAACCTGTGTAAAAATCAAACTTCTGAGTTGACGAAAAAAAAAAGATACGGCCGTTTATACACTCTCAAAGGAATCAAAATTCATAGGGTTGCCCAGAATCCTGAAATTTGGCATAAAGCAAGGTCATATAGTATAAATATAGGAAATAAATCTCAAAATAGAAAATTTGTTGTTACGTTACAAAAAAAAAACTTTTTTTGCGATTCGAAAAATCTTTTAAACTCCATTCAATCGAACCCTCATTGCGCGAGTCCTCGCACTTGCTTATTTTTTTTAAATAAAATCGTTGCACCTTTTTGTCACCAGTTTTTGAGTTACTCCTGTATCATGAGTGCGCACGTTCACAAACACGTACTCTACTAACTCATGTACACAAGACATCTAGCTCCGGAACAATCTATCTGTAGGTTATACAAATAAGTATCTGCCCCCCTAGCCAAGTTACAACCGTTTCCTTTCGATTCTCTTTTCGTCGATCGCCTCGAGTAGGCCACGCCTTCGATTCCTTTTTTCTGAGGTCAATTCAACGTTAAGTCACGTGGTCAGTACAAAGGAATAGGAGGCGTGGCCGACTCGAGGCGATCAACGAAAAAAGAATCGAAACGAAACGATTGTAACTTGGCTAGGGGGGCTGTTCCGTGCATGATTCGAACCCGCATCCACAGCGCAGCAGCCAATCGTTCAATCACTGCGAAAACCGTGCCATCAAAAGTTACCTTGTCAGTTGTACAATGATGGCCAGATTGACCTACTTTAATGTCTCGATGGTGCCCCAATAGTGGCCCACATTAGTTCAGAATCTAGAGCTGTAGAACCCAACTATTTCATTACACTGCAGTTTGAAAACCACTGAAAATTTCGCACCTCTAAGCATCTAACAGTCAATATTGAAATTCCTAGCGTACAATGGGTGAAAACGGGCCCTGGTTCACCGCGTAGTGTTACACGCGCTTCTCAAAGAGATGGCAGCAAACCGTAGGGGCCGAGCGCGGCTGATGCCCGTTAGGGCCACGAGGATTTTCTGTAAAGGAAACCTGTGGTTTTAGAACGCAAAGGACAATTGAAGGACACAGGTGTGGTTTTAGTCAGTAAAAGTTCTAGAGCGAGAGAAGTGAAGAAGATAGTTTCTCACCTTAAAAAAAGGGACAATCCACGTCCGGTGGCCAGGCTGCTACGCATATGGGCAGGACTAAAGGGATAGAATATCGTATGAAGAACAAGTTACCGTTCGGCGCAGACACTGCATCCAACCCTATTCCGGTCGTAGCGTTTTCCGTTCTATTGGATTAAGGATTAATGAGAGAGTGCACTGTGTTTGCATACACTTGTGCACTTTAATATATCCTGCTTAACGGACTGTTTGTGATGTATTAGTTATTTAATAAATAATCAATACACTAATGATTACATATTTGTCTTTTTTTTAAAACCGGCTAAGGGCAAATCGAACTCGCGCACGAAGGGTTCCGTACCAAAAAAGGCAAAAAAATCACGTTTGTTGTTTGGGAGCCCCACTTATATAATTATTTTATTCTGTTTTTAGTATTTGTTGTCATAACGGCAAAATTCACAGATGATATGTGTGTGTAAACACACACTGAAATTTGAACTGTTTAGTTATCACGGTACATGAGATACAGCCTGGTGACAGACGGACAGACAGACGGGCGGATAGCGGAGTCTTAGTAACAGGATCCCGTTTTGCCTCCCTTCCTCGCGCGTGCGGCCTCCTTCTTTGCTAACATTACTGCTTCGTAAAAGAAGGCGACCGCCTGCTACTACTACTTGCTTCGGACCATGGCCTGTACCAAGGCCCGGCGCGAGAGATCGTTGCCGCCGATCTCCCCCACGAGGAAACGGCGGTGCTCTGCCCAAGCGGGGCACACCTCTACCGGCTATCCGGGATCACTAGAAGTTAAGGAATAAGCCTTTTACTTAACGCTGACACTACAAAGGTGAAATGGAGGAACATTAACGAATTAGGAAAACTGTTTTATTTTGAGCTTTTCTTTTAATAACGTTCAAAAAAAGCCTGTTAACGTTTATTTTAAATCATCTAATGACTTCTTCCACTCTGGGGTGGGGTGGGAGGCCATAGCCTACGTCAGACTTTTACTAACTGTAATCTACCTATGTTCCTTCAATAAAAATCTGCTCTCTCGCTCCACTCTAGAGCGCGGCGAGAGTAATTTTATGATTTATTAACTCCAAAAAAAACTGGCTCCTTGTTGAACGTGTAAAATAAAGTGGGTAACCAATTTTTTTTATTAAGCATAAGCATAATCAGCCTTTCAATATTCCCACTGCTGGGACACAGGCCTCCTCTCTAAGAGGGATTTTTTTAAATTATTTCGACTAAATATTTTTTTCAAAATCGCAAATAGAAATAAAAAATCAAATCCGTTCAATATTTAGTAAGTTGGAAACCTTTAAAATGTAGTGAAAGGGAAAACTGTAAAGTTACTGAATAAGGATGCACATAGGTACTGAAATGTGACGTCACCGCCATTAAGTAAAATGTGTACAAAAAAGATAGCGAGATATCCACACAACGCCCACACTCTTTCTAATACCAATATTTGAAATACTAATTGCAGCTTAATTTAATAAACAATTTCGATGCTGTTTTCTAAAATTACGAGTAGTTATTCAAGTCTAAAATACCACGCCACTCAGAAAGTTTTGAAAAAAAGTTTTTATATGGGACTGGCCGCTTGTAATTATTTTTAAAACTTTGGTTATATAAAGGTAAAAATACTATTGTTCGAATTTTGAATTTCCCTCCATATTTTTTCGAGAGCCAAATCAAATTATCGTATCTCATTTAAAAATAGATCTGCATCGAGAACATTTTTATGCGACGATTTCCTATGATTTTAAATGTGGCCTAAAACCTGATGAATCATTTGATCGACTTCGAATTGCTTTTATGGATGAAGGACCTTCAAAAGCAACCATCTACCGATGGTATAGCGAGTGCGGTCGCCTTACTTTGGGGGATGAACAGTATTGTACAAAAATAAACACTGAAAAGAGTCCAATGAGAGTGTTCGGGAAAATTTACACCACCAGTTGGCGCCACTTAGCCGTCAGGTCTTTTCCTTTGAAAATGACATGACGTTGACATCTAACATTTGACGTTGATGTCTATAATGTCAATAACATAAGCGTTTTGACAAATGCCTGGACTTGACGCCTCAGTGCTGCCACCTGGTGCACGTCATTTTAGAACACCCTCATTGGCGAAACTGGAAAGTTTGTGAAAAAATCCTTCTTTTTCCGATCGTAATAGTCTTATAAAAAAAGCTTGCGTACGACAAATTCGGTTGTTTTTTGTTTCTGACAGGACATATCCTCGTTTTTTGTGTCCTTCTGTCACTCTCAAATGTAACAGGATAGTAGACGGCAGAATGCTAAGTCGTTGCGAGTAGTTACGTCTCTATTCTAGTAGCTACTCGTGGGTAGGTACTAGAGGAATCCATTACCATCAGTCATGTTTTACGGCTTTTGAGTGAGTCGTGAAGGCTTTCATCGTTGGATGACACTTTATTTCTGCAGTAGATGAAGTATTAGGTATTAACTATCGAATGATGTGAGATTTTTGAATTTAATTTCAATACTAAAATGTGTTTCGAATATCCGTGGAGAGATGCGTTTTGAAATGGCGTATCTAACGATAAAGTTTTTAATTTATTTTTGGGGTGGAAGCTTAAATATACCTACGCACTATACGTGCTTTAGGCATTTATTTAAGTAGTAGTAGTAGTAGTAGCTGTACTACATAAACAGTCAGAATTAGATGGATTATGAGACAATAGTTTGACAAAGTTCAATAAACTGGAATGTCCGATTTTAGCAATTACGGTTTCTGTTAGGAACCTATCTGAGGAACATACTTAAAGACAATAGTAATTTGAAATTAATACAATTCTCTATTGTTAAGTGACTGGTAAACGATTCCGAACATTCCTCTTGGATCACTTTATCTATTAAAAAAAAAACCGTATCAAAATTCGTTGTGTAGTTTTAAAGATCTAAGCATTCATAGGGATAGACAGCGTGAAGCGACTTTGTTTTATACTATGTAGTGATAATTGCTACAACCACCAGTTCGACTGTCTTGCTAACCTTACTTTCACCATATCACTATTGTATAATTATTCAGAGGGATAAAGAACGAGTGAACGAACGCGATCATCGACGAACACAGCGGGCTCTTTCTCATACTATCGAGCACTAACCATATTTTCTCTTTGTCCCCAGCAATGAATTTCTCAATGCATCTGGCAGTAGCAGTGGCAGCGGCAGCTTGCCTCTGCGTGGTGGCCGCGGCCCCCGAGGGAAGGCTCACTCGCACAAAGCAGCAGCGCCCCACCCGCGGCTTCAAGAACGTCGAGATGATGACCGCCAGGGGCTTCGGCAAGCGGGACAGGCCACACACCAGGGCCGAGCGTGAGTTTGGTTTTTTGAATTGATAGTTCTGGGTCTGAGTGTTTTGGGCTACGGAAAGTTTGGGCTCAGTGTTCTTTACCTACCTTTTTTATGGGTTTTATATAATGACTAAAAAAGCCATATATATTGACTAAAAAAAACGCTAATCATCATAAATGGTATCAAATAATTTCTCTCGCTCTGAGTGGAGCGAGACGAAAGTGCCAGATTTTTAAACTGGCTTTAAGAGATGTGCGAAAAAGGGTGTAAAGTTCCGCAAGCCTCTGTTAAAACGGGAGGATCCTCCGACCAGACAGATTTTGTTTCCAGTCCGGGCAACTGCCCGATAATTCATTTCAAACTGTAGTGCCGCGAAGCAAGATAGTTCCTATACGGTGGCATAGTTGTCGCTACAGACTAAAGTCCACCTGTATTCCTTCCGTGTTCCTTCAGTTGCCCTTTTCGTTCCAAGCCACGGTGACTCTTTCAAACAACACCGCAGCCCTGGCATTGCTTGGAACACAAGTACTTTACCTGGTCAACTTCGCCAATAGTGATGTGTGGAATGAGTATTGGAGCCAATAGTGCTATGGGCAAAGCTTGAACTTTGCCATCACGTCTTGATGTGTCCAGGTGCAGTCATTGTGGTTAAATGTTTGAGGCTGTCTGGTTAAAGACTTTAAAATGTTGCTATTCTAATATTGAAGATCAATCTTTTAGAGGCTCTTTAGAGGATATAGGGAGGCAAGACAAATTTCGCCGAAAGACGTCTACCTCTAAAATCCCAGAATCATAAACATGATAATTAAAACCTGGTATTTAGTTACTGAAGCCACAGGATAAAGCCAGTATACAGACAAATCGGCTGATTAGGAACAACAATTTGAAGGGAATCTTAACGATATTTAAAAAACATTTTCCCCACTATTTAAGTACTCCTATATTATTATTAAAAAAAACGATTCTTTGATGGAAATCAATCACCATCATTTCAGCTGAAAGACGTGCACCGTTGAACACTGGCCTCACCCAAGCGTCGCCAAAATGTCCGGTCCTATGCATCTCGCATCCATCGGATTCCCAAAAAACTCACCAAATCATCGGTCCGCCTTGTGGGCGTCCTTCCAACACTGCGTTTTCCAGTACGCGGTCGCCACTCCAGAACCATTCAGCTCCTTTGACTAACTACCAGTTTTGTTAGTAATGTGTCCTGCCCACTGCCACTTAAGTTTGGTAATTCTTTGAGCTATGTCGGTAACCTTGGAGATACGCTCACGCAAGGAAACTCCAGGCATAGCCCTTTTCTAAGTTAGTTGTACTAATCGTTTACTGTTTACTCTAATGTGGGTCACTGAGCCGAAACTATCCAGAGCCCAGAGGGCTATGATCCTGATATATGTGATTTGAATTTGCACTGAATTAGTCTTTGTTAATTTTTTATAACCTTATCAATAACAGGAATACGGTCAAAGTTGAAAAAAAAATTAATTTGGTTTTCAAATGGTTTTGTATAGTCGTGGAACCCGGCCTTAGACTAGTTCTTCATTATCTAAATATTTACTTCTGCTCTTCTTATTGTCCAATTCGTTTTCTGTTTTAATGTAATATACTGTTCCCTTGTCACGTTCACAAATTTTTTGCCCACACATATTTTTTCCCCACACAAATTTTTTGTATGTTTAATGCACATTTATTTCAGGTTTTTGTAAATAGACGTTTGGTGTGCACAATTTATATTATAGTAATGTCATTGATCTTTTATGTACCTCATGATGAACTCGTATGTAGATAGAGTCACTTCTTTGAATTTTCCTAAAAAAAACATCAGCAGGTATAGAATCGAATTTATTCGACGCAGGTAATACAATCAACAACACAAAATAAAATAAAAAAACATATAGTACAGAAATACAATACAGTTGCGCTGAGCTGGCCCAAACCGAAAGGTTTGCCGTCAGAAATCAGAAACGTTTATTTCAAATAGACCAATTTCAATCAGTTAAAAAAAAATTAAGCTAAATGCACATTCCAAAGCGTAGATCTCTATGGAGAAGAACGTGCAAGAAACTCCATGGACATTCTTTTAAATCATATTTTGTGTTACATAAATCTTGATTACATATTTCTTGTCGCTTCTATTATGTGAGCACAATGTAGATAGGTAAGTAATAATAATTAAAAAAAACTATTAAATAAAATAGAAATTGAATTAAGTCACTGGCAGCTAAGAGATGACCAGTCTCAACTGACGGCACCCGTTCACGAGCATGACGCTAGTGCTAATGCGGATCTGTCCTATATACGCGTCAATCTATCTGCCTAGCCTTTCTTCAGTTATGTTGGCGTCTACTTTAAGTCAAACCGGATCCAGCAGGCATTTTACATGGAGTGACTGCCTATCTGATCTCCACAATCGAATAATTGGGAGACACTATACTTGGCAACACTGGTGTTAGATTTTTTGGCTTCTGTCTATGTGTCTGTCTACAATATAACAATATTCTAGTTGGTTTACAAAACGCATTCGATAATATGTAACCAAGGAGATGGGGAAAAACGGATAAGTTTAAAAATATTTATCAAAACTTTATTTTTTTGGAAAATCATCAAATAACTTCTCGCGCTCTGTGTGGAGCGAGAGGGCGTGTTAGACTTGTACTGACAAACCCACCTGTATTCCTTAGTATAGAATAGAATAGGATTTATTCGATGCAGGCAATACAATAGCCAACAACACAAAAATAATAAAAAGTACAGATTTACAATATAGTTGCGCTGAGCGTGCCCGAACCGAAAGGGTCGCTAACTCAGCAATTGCTGGGCGTCAGACACTCAGCGCTGATTTTCAGCTGGCGCCCCGCAGGAACGCACATCCTTCAGTTGCCTATTGTGTTCTAGAACCACGGTATCTTATTCAAGCAGCCCATCTGAATGATATATAATTTAGATTTTTGCCAGAGAATACTAGGCCAGGCAACGACATTAAGTTGAAAAAAAAAAACTAATTTCACCCATCGACACCCTAACAAGAAGAATTTGCACATCTAATTTTAAAGATATTGTGACATTAAGGACTATATAATAGAAGACAAGTCAACAGAATATGCAATTTATAAGTTAGACTAATCGACATCACTGATTGTGAATAAATTTGCACGCCATGTTAAGGCAAAATATTTTGAATATGCTGATTAATCTAACCTAATTTATTGTAATTCCTTATGTACCATATTCTAGCAAATAAAGATTTTGATTTGATTTAATACAATATATATAAATATCTGTGTTTATCTCAATAAATAAATGAAACTGTTAGAATTCTCTACCACTCTTTTTTGCTTTTTTGCATTAACGTGCAAACCTGTGGAGCTATTACGCTAAAAAAGCCTACAGTGCTCTGCGCATCCAGTATAAAAATTCGTTCTGGGGTCTGTTGGGGCTTCCATGGCGGTGCAGTGCCTCCGGCATGTTCGTCAACCACAGCATAGGTGGCTTCCAGGCGGTGCTTCGCAAAAGAACGGCCTCCCTGTGGTTTCGGGTAAAGAGGAGCACCAACACGCTTCTGGGCTTGGTGTCGGACAGAGTGGACACCCAAATCCTGAGGCAGTGGTCGCTCATTCACGTCCAAAATAATAATAATTTTAAATTATACTAACATAGTTATAAGTTTGTACTAAAATAATATGACCTTGTGTCATTATTGTGTCTGAAATAAATATTTTCAATTTCAATTAAGTCCGCCTATGTTGGTACATAGGCGGACAGTAGTGGCCTATTGTAATTTAAATAAATTAGGAAATAAGGCGGCACAAAGCAAGATTCCCTGTGTTGATAAATGCCGCTGATGCCATGAGTTGACTACCGAATGGGAAACCCAGGGTCAGGACCCTGGTAAACTTTAAAAAAGGAACATATGTAGGTATGGTTTTAGCCAGTAAAAGTTTAACATCCCTGCCCTCCCGCTCTTCTCAGAGTGGAAGAAGTCATTGGATAATTTTCCAAATTTAAAAAAAAAATATGATAATTATTTTCAAACTTATCCATATTTCCTCATTTCCTTGGTTACTTATTATCGAATGCGTTTTGTAAACAAACTACAATATTGTTATGTAATAAAACTTATTTATATATCAATCGAATTAAAAAAGATTAATGACGTTTCCGAAGTTACCCGCTATGTCATTAATGGTAATAAAGTAATAAATGTTACAAAATTCATCAATATGTGTATTGTTTGACTGGCCTGTTGTTCTAGTGGTCAGTGGCCCTGACTGCTACGCCGGAGGTTGTGGGTTCGATTCCCACCCAGGACAAATATTTGTGTGATGAGCACGATCATTTGTTCTGTGTGTAATTTCTCGATAATATGTATGTATTTAGAAATATATCACATCAGTTGTCTAGTACTCATAGCACAAGCTCTATTTTCAAGACTTTTGAAAATCGGAACTTCGATATTCGGATTAAAATATTTCGGAGTATTTGGGTGTTCCCCGTTCCATCGTCGGCCACATCATAATCGGTTCACCATCAGGTGAGATAGTGGTCAAACGCGAGCCTGTAAATAATAAAAAAGTAAAAAAAAACTAAAACCCGACTACGACAAAAAAAAAAACGACTGAAAAAGTATGAAACAATATTTTCAGGATGCTGAAATAAATAAGGCTAATGGAGATACAAGAACAGAACAAAAAAGAAAAGCCGTAGTCACACGTTATTAAAGTGTTGCGGTTGGTACCTATGTATACACCCCTAGTTTTTAATTAGTACAAAAAAATAGGGCTCTATCGGGAGCTCTAACGGGTACGCCGTTACTGATCGTATTTGTGTAGTCAAAAGCAATAAAATAAAATCCTAAAATTGTCCACAGAGTTTTTTCATAACTGGTAAATTCATAATAGAATCAACATTCATAACAATTGCTACTAGAAAATACTATTTTTACTAATTAAAAACTAGTGGTGTATAACGTAAAAAAAAGCATCCATCATCATTCATCTTTGATTGGAAGGTGACTGCAACATAGGAGACGGTTACTAGTCAGATTGTTGAACACCTAATTCTCTCGATTATTCTATTTCCTCCCAAACTTTTGCCAGGACAACATATCCATCAGAAAGTTTTGTATACTACAAATAAAATTATGATGCATTTTATGAAGTAATTTCGAACATTTGGTCGAGTGATGTATGTGAGTTGAACACAATAGTGGGCATCCATCTTCTTAGCCTGCCAACTTATAAGTTGCCTGTTGATCGTTAATGGAGCGCATAATTCGTACAGAATAATTTATTAGGAACACAACCTTCTCACCTTAACATTAGCCTTTATTGATATTCAAATAACGTGACAATAGTATGACATGTTTCCTTAACTTTTCACTCTACATTGTTCAATATGTAAAGTTCCTCTGTTGCTATATTTGAAATTACCATAATCTTTTGACAATGAAATTGTGCCATTCAAACGTACAATACGTGATGATATTATTTGTTATCGAAGGGTAAATAAGTTTACTTTTGAGGGACGATTGCGGGCGCCCCAGTGCGGTAGTCCTTTTCGACATACAGTAAACGATAACGAAGCTAAGAATAGTAATATTATTCCTGAAGGGGACGTAGCGCACCAAGCGCCGAAGACTCGCTCGCACCGGGGCACACCTACGTTTAAGAGCCCCACTGTTGGGATCGCCAGAGATTTCGGTAAAAGAGCGCCAGAATTCGACGGCGAAGGTATTAATACGAACCTGATTAACTTGCCAGCCTCGCATCGCTGTGAATGGCAAAAATTACGTTGAAGCCAACTTAATGCCGGACAGTGTAACAGACTTAACACAGTCCAACCGTGTGTGAGGAAATAAAAGCTGAAATCCATTTGGGAATGGAACCTTTGGACAGGCCCTTTCTGAAATGATGCTTTGCAGGTGTTTGTGAGAGGATAGAAACCTTGTTACTGCTCGGTATTACGTACTCGTGGTTTTGCTGCGTGGAACCAACTCGTAAATCCTTTACTCAGAGAGAAGTCACGAATGGTACTTAAGGTATCGCGCTCAAATAAACTGCATTTTCCATCAAAACAAAGCGAGATCTGCATACAATAACATATTATATTTTTGGATTTTTTCGTTTCTCTCTGAATAAAGATGCAAGTGTTCAACTTTAGATGAATGTTCGAACTAAAAGAATTTAAAATTGTACTGAAACATCGAAGTTGAATACTTTCAATCGTACTCTATGACTGGAGAATGTTGTCCGTCAAGCTTGTTCCATCGAAACAAAAGGAATTCTGCACCACGTTGACTGGTGTTAGGCTTTTATTTTATTACTTGTTATACTAGTTACACATATACACGTACTAACATTTTCTACATTGTCTTACTCCCGTCATACATCAGCAGACCAGGATAGCTACGTACCCCACGCCATCAGGAGGTTTAACCCCAAGAGCAACCTCTTGATCGCCCACGACTTTGGCAAAAGGACTGGTAACGATGACGTTAATGATGAAGGTAAAACATGGTGACACTCTCTCAACGCAACGCTAAAAGAGCTTTACAGGCTTACAATACAAGAAAAAAATAACATTGGATATCTAAAAAGAAAGGATTTTGTACAAAAATAGACGCATGCAGTAAATAAAAGAGATATAACGCTTCTAATCGCTTTCTATCGGTGATCAAAAATAATTCACCACAGTGACTTGACATTTTAACAGAGGAAGAAATTAGAGTGACCAGGGGAACCTTTAGGCCCAACTCAAACGTGCTTATCGCGCGTGGTTACGGGAAAAGGGACTCTATGCCAAAGAACGATCGAGGTATTAGTCTGAGATAATCTCAGATCCAATATTAAAGAAATCACACACTTTTGGTGACTTTTGGGTGTCGTCTGTGAGAAACCGGCTTAAAGCCGCAAAAATGTTATTTATACGACAAATATTCGTATCGACCGAATTGCCTTAGGGGACGGGCAGACGGCGTACTGGTCAACATAAACACGCTATATCGCTTATTAAAACATGGAAACTTTGACACAAGTGAAAACATTGAAATAAACAACGCACACTATATGTAGCTTCTGTCCGCTTATTCAAGGGTTGTACCATGTGAATTTGTGAGCGCAAAAACACGGCATTGTTAGGATAACAAGTGCGATTACTTTTTTTAGATTTCCTCTTTTCATAGTTCCGTACGAAAGGAACGGAAATATGTTCCTTTTATTCATGATGTCGGTCAGTGCCGTATTTCTGCGCGTGTGTGATGCTGATAGGGACACGAGTGTGCTTTGTCTCCTATCGTTTCTGGGAAACTGAGAGGTCTCATTTAATGAGATTTACTAGCTTCGTATTTATGAGCTTTTATTGTTGACCTGAGGGTGTTAATGTTGCTTATTACGTACGTCATGTGAATGTATTGTGTGGTTTCTAAAGAGCAACAGGTATTTGCTCTCTCCTTATTAAATGAGTAAGTCCAGTAATTACTGGACAGTTTTGCTGGAGAAACTCGTAATGTGCTTGAGTGTATTTTTGTGAACACAATACAAGATGATGTGTTATTACGACTACTGAATCTTCGAATGAAATGAGTTAATTATTGTGAACAATCGAAAGAAATATTTACTAATTTCGATTGTGTTTGCTTGTAAAAGTGATTGTGTGACTGAGTCAGATATTTTATTCGGGATGTTAATGTGGCTTTGTTTCCAGCAGTGTACGGTCTGGACAACTTCTGGGAGATGCTGGAGGCTTCTCCTGAGAGGGAAGGACAGGAAGCTAACGATGAGAAGACTTTGGAAAGGTAATAAAACAATAACAGTGTATTTTTATGGCTTACCGCCCCTTTGGTCTCACAGTTGCAAGCGCGACTGTAGAGTCTTGGCCTCGATTCCTAGGTTGAGGATGAAAATGTTGAGGCAACTAGCCAAGCGGCAAATTTTATTTTAACTTTTAGAAATGTTTGCACTTGTTTATTTGATGCTATTTATTTATAAAATCGTGTGAACGATGCATATTATTGTTTTAACTATTTGATTCGCCATTGTTTATTGCCGGTAAACACGACACGTTCCATGTATCTAATTTATTGCTCTATTTAACTTTTAATTTATCTGGCCTGAACAGAAAAAATAAAGTCCATTTACATTCACTAGTAAATAGTTTTGTAGAAATATACACAACACTCAAATCTATATATATATAAAAGGAGAAACTGACTGACTAACATATTAACGCACAGCCGAAACTACTGAGATTATGAACGTGAAATTGCACAGTTTCCTTTTATTACTAAGAGAGGATTTTCCAAAATTCACCTCCTACGGGGATTTTTTTTAGGTGGGAAATCATCAAGTGACATCTCCCGCCCTTGGGCGGGGCGGGAGGTCGTGTCAGACTTTAACTGACAAAAATCCACACGGGACCACGGGTTTTCCTTTCCGAAGCGAACCTATGGCCATAGTTAGCCCGGCCTGTCGACCCTGCTCTGACGTCTACTTGAGACGCGCGGAACAATACGCGCCGTCGACGATTTGGGCTCGGTCTGGACGGTCACCGGACGGTCGAACGGTGAGCTACCCATTGCTCGCCGTCCGGAAGCCCGTGCGCCCTCTAAGGGGATGAAACAGGTCCAAAGTTGTATGGAGAAACGTACTTTCACGCGGACGAAGCCGCAGGCAGAACCTAGTACGTCAATAAATTGAGTAAATTTACGTCATTTGGACTCTATTATCGAAATATTTACTGTATAGAAGAAAAGAATTGGAACAGCTAACAAGATCTCATTACTGCGACCGGCCAAATACGAAATAAATACAAATAAATGATAACAGGGAACGCCATATTTTATCCCGTAATGTGATACATAATGCTTATGTCACATGATTGTAATGAAATAGTTCAGTTTAGATTCTGCTTGTAGTCAGGGTTTATATAGAATAAAATAGAATAGAATAGACTTTATTGTACATCAAAAAGTAACTCAACATATACATAAACTTAAATCTATGAGTACAATGGCGGTCTTATCACTGACAGTCTACCATAGGATGGATCGTAAGAACTTAAAAAATATACAGGGGGTGGTCTGTGGTGTACTGCCAACAAAATAATCTAATATTATTATATAAGCTTATACATAAAATAATTATATACTTATATAAAACACAAAACATGACTTCGCAATAATATATTTTACTTTAACATAAAACGGCCAAGTAGAATAGAATAAACTTTTTTGTACACCAAAAAGTAACACATCGTATAAATAAACTTAAACCTATGGGTACAATGGCGGTCTTATCGCTGGCAGCGATATCTACCAGATAACCTTAGGATGGATGGTAAGAACTTAAAATAATACAGGGGGTACAACTAACAAATTAATCAATCTCTATATAAAATACAATACTTAACTTTAACTATATATATGTATATATGTTACACAATTTCATTGAATAAGGGAAGAAAACAAAGAATAAAGAAGGGCTAGACTAGAGACAGGAAATAGTTTTTAACTAGATATTTGAAAGAAACTAGTGACTGTGCTTGCCTAATTGGTAATGGTAACGCGTTTCACAAACGCAACGCCTGGATTACAAATGACTTGTCACAAAACTTGGTAGAATGCGAGGGTAAGTATGGTCTTTATTACAGTTATGAGACTACTAGCTTGAGTCAGCGGCTTCGCCTGCGTGATAGCCAAACATTATCGCAAGAGAACATACCTACCGAGCTAAAGGTATCCTATGTCCAATTTAGTATGTGGTCTACTCATCTGCCAAGTTTTATTCAAATCTATTCAGCCATTTGATTGTGAAGGAGAAAAAAACATACACAATTACTCACAAACAAACTTTCGCCCTTATAATATTAGTATGATATTGCCGTTCGAACCTAATTTCAAACTTTTTGCAATAAAATTAAATCGAAACACAAATTCAATTTAAAACAGTTTCATATTTTACACAAGTTGACACATCTCAAAATATCTCATTCAAAAACTTTTCATTCTAATATCAAATAAAGACCGAATGAGAGCTGAACGGTTGACAACTGAACGAATGAAAATAGAACTCGAACCATATCGAGTTCTATTTATATTAAACAAAAAGAGGTTTCGTATTAACACCGTGTCTTGGAAAAAGAAAATATGTAGGCAATATAAGGTAGAAATTGGAAGCTGGGTTCAAGTTGTTCTGAGAATTTTGCTATCTATTCACGCAACAAGCTAAGCCTGTAAATGGTATTAGAGCGAAGTTTCTACGTGTACCAGGGAAATCGTTAAAATCTTTAACACGTGTTGGGATCTTCAATTAGGTAAAATAAGTTCCTAAGACACTATCATAGTGATGGTTGATTTTAATGGAATGTTTTGCTGAAAATAAAATTACGGTTTAAAACCGACTGATATTATCTACCCCTAATATTTATTATATATCTATATATAAAAGCGAAATACCATTCACTGATTAATCACCAAATCTCAGAAACTATAACACCTACAGGCTTAAAATTTGGCAGGTACGAGTAGGTTTTTATAGGGTGTAGACATCCGCTAAAACGGATTTTACGAAACTCCACCCCTAAGGGGGTAAAACGGGGGTTGGAAGTTTGTATGGACAAGACTACTTTTTACGCGGATGAAACCGCTGGCAGAAGCTAGTGTCATATAGATATATCACTAATTACACTAATATTATAAACGTGAAAGTTTGTGTGTGTTTATTAAATCTTCACGCTCGAATGACTGAACCGATTTCGACGAAACTTGGCACATGGGTAGACAATTTCCTGGAATAACACATATAATATTTATTATACCGAAAGCATGTTCCCTTTGGGTCATTTTTTACTATCACGCAGTCGATGTCACTGGCAGCACATAGTTCATTATGATTCTTTTCGAATCGATTTTATTTGACAACTAAATATTTTAAGTGAATTGTACGAAAAATCATCTATGAAAAATAATTTAATGAATATGCTAGAAATCAAACTTCACTCACAAGAAAATTAATTTCAGTAAAACAATAATTCGTGTAATGACAACTCACTTCAAAATGCGCCAAATTAAATTTATATTTCATATAATTATAAATTCACAGCTGTACACACAATTTACTATGAAACCTTACGAATCCAGAATTTATTACCGATTGCAACATCGATTCATTGTCCCGAAAACCAATTATGAATCTACGTAATTAGCATTAGCAAAACGAGATTAATTTCTCTCAATACGATTTATTAGATTATGGAGGTAACTAGTTATTACGAATCGGCAGATTGATTTATATTTCCGTATTTTGAAACGCTCCATCGAGAATCTCGATTTGAAAAAAAAAAGGAATTGAATGAAATATAACGAATTTATTTTGGTGTTTTTTTTTTTTATTTATTTGCTAAATCAATTCCTAGTTATTGATAATAAAACTATGTTTTATTACTTCATTAAAAGCATCTTTTTTATTTAAATCTATGTTGTCTGTGGAGGCTATATCAATCATAGTAAGAGAGTTTTTGGCGGGCTTTTCCTGAGTAAAGTTTGGTGGCTGTTAAATAAATTATTCGCGAATTCCTAGAAAACATTATGATGTAACATAAGCTTAGTTTTGAATCTCAAGTATCTACACAACTGGGCAATATGTAGAATAATTGAAACAGGAGCGATCTCCGTAAAATCAAATTGAGAATTTTATTGTACTTTTGACTACCTCAGGGAAGCTTGCCAAGAAGGCTGACTCAATTACATTTACTGTCAAATATTGCAAAAATATTAGAATGTATTACATATATACATCTGCATTATAATGGAAAACAAAGTGACTATACTCTGTTAAAATTAAATACTTTCTAAACTCGACACTGACTGATGAGTAAAGCCAATTTTTTTTTTTTTTAAATCATCAGAATTTTAATCAAGATTTATTCTAGTCCCCTTTATAAAAAAATTACAGATTTTAATATACCAGTCTTAAGATAATATTTATAGGTTATTTTGAATGTTACAACAGATTTTATATGTCAAGTCTTGATGTTAATTTTGTTTAGTAAACAATGCCGTGTTTATCTTTATTTAGGTCCACCTTTAGCTTTGTTTACCTTTTTGTGGGTCACGGTGTTTGTACGATAATGCCACTTCATGTTGTTTTATATTTAAAAGATATTTTCATTGATAAGGTTGATAATATCAATATTTTTAAGGGTAGCCGTTTTTGGTTACTGTCTTTATGAACTTTGACATTTCAAAAGTGGTGATTATCAGTAGCCTGATCTGAATAAAAGATTTTTAATTTAGATTTTTTGTATTTTTTCTCACTTATTTTTTTTTGATCACTTGTTTTTTTAGGGATGTGAGAAATTTAATGATTTTTTCGGCACTAGGTTGGAGCGAGTCGGCGTGTTAGACTTTTAATGACTGAAACCCAAGAGCTTCCTTTTTTGATTATCTGGGGAGACCTTCAAAAGGCAGCAGAACTGGACTTGGGGAAAGACCAAGGAATGTGAGATTGTGTATATCACCAAAGCCACTATCTTGGGGTGATCACCATCAGTATATTAAAGGAGGCCCCGCGACCTTTTAAAAGGCCGGCCCCCCTAAGCCTCGGTTGCAGGGCAACCCGTGATCACTGTGCCACTGTCTTTCCTAGGGTCGCTCGGTGGGCGGACAGAGCCTCGGGCCCACTCGGAGAGCCCACGACAACAGAGTCCCACCTGCCTTAAAGTTTGTACCTATTGATTTGAAAATTGACTCAAAGGTTAGTGAAATCAAGTGAATAATTTGCTGATTTCTGGATTTACAAATTTAAGCATTTCTCAAACTCTCCTTCATAATGTTAAACTTTGACATTGAAGTAAGTTTTGACATGATCTTAACTCAAAAACCGGCTTTAGTTTGTTTACATGAGATCATCCTTTGAACATTTAATCTATTTAATTAAAAGGAGAAACTAACGGACTGACTTATCAGCGCCCAGCCGAAATTACTGGGGCTAGGAACGTGAAATTTTGCATCAGGTTTCCTTTTATGAAGTAGGCGAGCACTAAGAGAGGATTTTGCAAAATTCAGCCGCTAAGGCGATGAAACGGGAGTCCAAAGTTTGTATAGAGAAATGTACTTTGATGCGGGCGAAGGCGCTGGCAGAAGCTAATGTAGAATATTTTGTAATCAAGTTATTGGTGGATCTTGTTTATAATAAAATACGACATACACTGGTCAAATATGTACATAAATACAATATCGTAAAAGTAAATGCGGTAAGCTAATAAAACCTCAGACGAAGTTATAAATAAATAATAGGAATGATAATCCCGTTTAATCAGTTGTGAGCCCAAGAATTTTCTTGACAATATTTACAAAACGAATTTTATTGGAATAAGGCATTTACATAGACATCTCTCGACAATCAATTGGTCTAATCTGTAAAATGACTGAATTCTGTGCGAAAATGTCAACACGTTCAGTACGGAAGGAACGAGGTTGAAAACGCCTCGTATGTCTCTTTCTTGCAGTGTAGTTAAGAAAAACATAGTCTTCTCTGCCGGAGGCCGTAACTGCAATTTGGTTTAGCTTAGGAAAGAGATGAATATCTATTTAAGAGTGCAGTGGTGTATCTACTTTAATACGAGGTCACTTTGACCTCGTACCGCACTTAGCCTAAAAACTTTTAGTTTCTTAAACGTTAGGGGGTTTAATAAGTTCAGTGTAAAGTAAGTGAAAACTATCAATACGGCGGTAACCGTCATAATGATATAATAGTTTTCAAACGAGGTCTTAAACACCCCGTACAGCAGCAAATAATACAAAAATAATCGCTGCTGTCAACGTGTTAAAGCGATTTTATATTCTGCCCACGTAAATTATTATTTTCATTTGAATTAAAAATTTTATCTTCCTGGTCAGAATTATGAGAATGTATAAAAGAATGTAGGCGGAGAAATGTCGGATAACAAGAAAGATTAAAAGTGGCTACTGTGTGGGTTCCGACAAGAATGTATTGTTCCGAATCCTACAAAGTTTTCAGTATACATAAGCCTCGGTTATAAAAATACTAACTTCTAACAGCGGCTCCGCCCGTGTGAAAGCTGAAAATTAACATATGGAAACAATGGGCACGCTATAATCACTGTGGTAAGGCCCCTCTTTGAGGAGTGGCTAGAGCGGCAACACGGCATCCTCACCCCCCAGTCGCTGAGATTCTGACCCTTACTACCAATCACGGTAGACGTGGGCTTGCGGACGTCGAGCAATGGGTAGCTCGCCGTCCGGCTGTCCGGTATTTAACCGGACTGAGCTCAGTCGTCGATAGCGCGTAGTGATCCACGCGCCCCTCAAAGAGATGTCAGCGAACCGGCCCAGCAGAGCCGATACCCTCTAGCTAGGACCACGGGAAATTTCTAAAAGCAAACCCGTAGTCCTAGAACTCAAAGGGCAACTGAAGGACACAGGTGTGGTTTTAGTCAGTAAAAGTTTGACACGCCTTCGCACTCTGCCCAGAGCGGGAGAAATCATTGGATTATTACCACTCTTAAAAAAATACATATATGGAAACAAACTTCCGGAATAAACTAAAAGTATCCTATAGGCTATTCCAGAACATTGTCTACCCGAGTACTAACCAGTGTTCTGCCCTTTCCGCATTAATGAGCACCAAATATAAAGACACACTTTCACGATTATAATATTAAAGTGATTACTAGACACATTACTGGCTACAGTTAAGCAGCATTTCAACAAAATATAGGTATATTTTTTTTAAGTGGGTAGTTATCAAATAACTTTTCCGCTCTGAGCCGAGTAAGACGGCGTGCCAGACTTTTACTGACAAAATAATAATAAACCCACTTCTGTTCCTTCAGTTGCCCTTTGCGTTTTAAGGCCACGGTAACTCTTTCGAACAGCACGCAACCCTAACGGGTGGTAATCGGTTCGACTGCTCCCCGTTTTGCTAATATCTTTTGAAGACTCGGGCTTGGCTTTTACCGGATGGCAGGACGGCGAGCTACCCATTGCTCACCGTTCGCAAGCCCATGTCTACTGTGCCACGTGGTAGTTGGGGCATGAGGGTGTTCTTTACGGTTTTACCAAAATTCTTCACTCGCAATGCTGCTTTGCAGAAGGAAGTATCTGTTTCCCATTTTCTCACCCCGTACCAAACCAAACTGCTGACATATAGGTCATTTTGTAGATGATAATTAATACAGTTCTGTCGACCTGCTCCAAAAATGAGTAATTACTGACCAGAAAATGTAGTAAGTAATGAAATTATTCGTACGCACACGTATTGTCCGTGTCATAAGATAATATCAGTTCGAAGTATTTATCAACATAATTGAACAATGTTGGATGATGGTTGATGAAATATTTATCAGAAACAATTTCGTTTTTTAGGGTTTCGTACTTACATAAATTGGTAAAAACGGAACCCTTATAGGATCACTTTGTTGTCCGTCAGTCAAGATCCTTTTATATGAACGCGTAGAGATATCAAATACTCGAGACTGCTAGCCCAAGCACATTGATATATACTTTAGTGTAGTACATATACAGGGTGTCTTTTGACATCGACGGACAAACGAATACCGTAGATCCAGTACATGATTTTGGACCTCCCAGTGGTTGAATTTTTTGTCAGTTTTTTTCTAGCCCAAGCAGCAGTAAAAAAAAAACAAACTTCTAAGTCAACGCAATTTAAAGATAAGGCCGTTAGTACTCCGTTTAGGCTGATATTTTGACACTAACTAGGAAATCAAAACCACTGTGCCAACTGTGCCATTAAAATTGATCACCTTACACATTAGCGATCACATTTCGGTTCATCAACATCATCATCATCATTTCAGCCGAAAGTGTGCGTCTCGCATCAAACGGGTCCCGCAACCTTTAACAAGTTATCGGTCCACCTTGTAGGAGGCCTTCCAACGCTGCGTCTTCCGGTACGCGGTCGCCATTTCAGAACCTTTCGGCCCCAATGGCCATCTGTTCTGCTTGCTGCTGTTTAGTTTGACGATTCTTCGTGCTATGTCGGCAACCTTGGTTCTCCTGCAGATATCTTCGTTCCTGATCCGATAACGGAAAGAAACTCCGAGCACAGCCCTTTCCATTGCCCTTTTTCGGTTCATATTCAATTCATATTTTTTGTTGCTCACACAAATTTTATAAAACAATAAAGAAAAATAGGCCAACTGATGTAGACAGATAAGCTTAACCCCCAATTCGTTTGTTATGATCCTTGCTTGATTCTCCGTAGATATATTAATTTTGACGGCACTGATGGTGAGTGATTAAGCGACTGACTGCCGCGCTGTGTGTCGTGGGTTCGGTTCCCGCACGGAACAAATATTTTTGTATTGCCTACAGATTGTTGTTCCGTGTCTAGGTATCTTGTGTATGTGTAATTACATGTTTATGAACGCACCCACGATACAGAAGTAATTCCTAGTGTGCGGTAACGTTTATTAGAAATCTCCCATCGTCTGTGGTTATGAAACACGTCGCTTTGCCGATACCGATATGAAACACGACGCTTTGCCGATACCGACATTTCCTTCAGTCCGATTTGTGGTAGTTCACGGTACTAGTGATAAATCGTTCGGTTTAGAGTACCTTTTAGATTTTAGCTTGAAGATGCATCTATAGGATTTGTATCAATTGAGTTGCAAGTATTTAATTTTATATCGTTTATGTATATAACCGACTAGCTTCTGTCAGTGTCTTTACTCGCGTAAAAGTAGAAAAATATCCCAAGAGAACATACTCCGGGCATAAAAAGTATTATATTTGTAATTTCAGTACATGGTTTATCCATATACTAAATTTTATGCAAAGCCGTTCAGCCGTTTTGAGCATGGAGTGACAAACAGATACGTACACACTTGCAAACTTTGGTCTTTATAATATTAGTGTGATTTATGTGAGAGTTAATTCTACATTTTTATAACAATTAATAATAATAATTGGGGAGGGGGAGGGGGTTTGTCCGTGGGTGCATTAGGAGAGCGCTTATAGGGAGAATCGTCAGTTGGTATCACATTCCATTAAAAGTAACTAAAGGGCCTCTGCGAGTTGGTTTCGGCTCCTCGTACGCCTTCCAAAGGTCCGGGACCTCAGGGTTCCGAGATATACTGAGACATAAATGAAAATAAAATGTTTATTTGTATTTTAGACAATTTTACAATCATTACATACTTCTGCCAAACTGCATAGTAGTTTGTTGGCAGACGTAGCTCCCGTGTTAATAAATTATATTATTATTTATTTATTTAAGGTGTATCTTAGAAACAGTTTTCAAACATTTGTGTTCCTTATCTACTGTAAAACAAGCTTAAAGAAAACGTAGAACGGCATCTTCTGGGCACGCTCTTTCCATCGTAGACCTTAACCATTCAACACTTCCATCAAACGAGATCGAGGTTCAACAAGCTTGTAGTCAAAAATTTTTTAGTAGTGTAAGAGGGTGTGACAGACTTTTAGCTACTAAAACCCAGCCTTTTTTTAGGTGGGAAACTCATCCAATGCCATCTCTCGCCCTTGGGAGGAGCGCAAGGGTGTCTCACCCTAAACCCACACCTAAAAACCCACACCTGTTACTTTCTCTGACTTCGTCCCAGAGCCCCGGGTTTCACTTTCGTGTTCCAGTTGCCTTCTGCGTTCTAGGGCTGCAGTAACTTTTTCCAATAATCCCACATTTGATGTGTTTAAGCCAGAATTTGACTTTAGCTGGATCTGAAAGAGGACGCGCGAGCTCGGGAATAGTAAAAAAGTTGTAGTTACAACAAATGAAGAATGGACTGAGAAAAATTGCTCAGTCCATTCTTCTATATCTAAGTTGTCCAAGTCCGTAGTGGGACAAAGAGAGTGGGAACAAACAAATCGCCCACGCTCTAAGGCCGTCATTCTGTTTCACAGATAAGCCTTGGCATTTAACAGATCCGATCTAAAATCCGAGCTACCTTTCTATTATTCCGATAAGCTGAGAACACATTCGTTTAAATAGCACATCGTAAACATTATAGAACCAAAGTTATAAATATATTGATATTGAACAGTCATTATAATAATACATAAAACCACTTAGATTTTATTGTTAATTTTACTGTTCCAATGATCGAAAAATAACTCAATATTAATATCATCACATTAAAACATAAATGTCGAAATTGATGGCATGTATTACAAATAATGACTGTCTGACGTTAGTTTAATCGTTGGTATAATTTAATTTCTATAAAATTAATAGATAAATAATCAGTAGATTTGTTCACTTGTTTAGCCATCAATATCGATCGTGATTTTGCATTAACGTAAATCAAATTCCATGTGCTACGAGCGTAGCGTCTATGAGCTACGCTTCGTAGGCCGTAGTCTACAAACCGTAGCAATCGCTACATCAATTAAAAACCTTTTAACAGTAATTCAAGTGATGCGATTGGTTTCTGATTATTCATTCAACCAATCACAGCGGTTTACACACTAGGCAATTTGACACATGGCATTTTTTTTTTTTGTTTGAAACGCCATGTAATTTTTGCTTGTCCTTAATTATTAAATGCGAACGACTGCCTATGACGAGTACTTCTAAAAAGACTGATTCACCATACTATATGATAGTTTATTAAATGTTGTTATTCAGAAATATTAAAAACTACCTTCTGCCAGCGGTTTTACCCGCGTGAAAGTCTAAAATATTTGACTATGTGTAATAAAGTAGCATATTACTGATACATGAATTTTTAAAATTGGGGCAATTTTTGAGTTTATTCATGATCAACATAGTACAAAACAAAGTCGCTTCCCGCCGTCAGTCCCTATGTATGCTTAGATCTTTAAAACTACGCAACGGATTTTGATATGGTTTTTTTAATAGATAGAGTGATTCAAGAGAAAGATTTATATGTATAATAAGGAGTGGAATTCCCTGCCGGAGTCTGTGTTCCCTGATAGCTACAACCTAGGGGTCTTTAAGTCAAGAGTGAATAGGTTACTTCTAGGCAAGCGTGCTCCATCTTCGGCCACATCATCGCTTACCATCAGGTGAGATAGTGGTCAAACGCGAGCCTATCAATAATAATAAAAAAATAAAAAAAATGCGTAATATAGTAGAGAAACACTGATAATTTTAGAAATTTCTAATGTGATGTCGTAAATAAATACTTTTTTTTGCGCGTACATTGCAAACGCTGGCTGGACCCTACGAGATAGATCAAAATAATGTACTACAGTATTATACACCTTAAAAATGTCCACAAAAAATTCCGCGATGGTATATGTCTATTTCTTAGGGTCAACCCACAATAATTTTTTTTATCAATATAGCATTATTCCTATAATATTATTAGTATATTAGTGTGATGTGATAAATTTAGAGATCAAAAAGAGACTGCCTAACTGGTTAATTAAAAACGGGGAAAACATCGAAATGTCTCAGTTTACATATTTTATCAGTTATTTCTTATTTCCTATAATACAAAATAAGTACAAGATCCCTAGATATAAGGAGACATGGCACTTCAGATATGGCTCAATGATAATAAATCGTCTTCGAACATTATTTATGGTTAAGATCAAAAAGTTAACTCAAGATCGTTGCGTCATTTTCCGCCTCTGTTGTGAAAAAGAAATGCGATTTCATTTGTATTTTATTTAAGTAACTAAAGCCTTTTTTCTACTTTATACGGTTCCGTAATGTTATAAGGTTGTAAGTTTAACTTTCTAACTTATGTTATGTATAGAACCAGGTTTAATTCTTTAGCCAAAAAAATAAGTAGTCGTTTAGATTTTCCACTTAGGCCAGTGGTTTCCAGTAGTGGTTCCAGATTGTTTCTTTGTTGTTACTAGAACCAGAAGTCCAGAAGAAAATTTAACTTAGAAAATAGTCACAAATTCAAAACTAGTAGCTAAAAATAACGGGCAATTTTTTTTTAACGATTTATATACACATATAATAATAAAAGACACGAAGAAAGATACAGAAAATTAGGTACAAAAGTGCCTATTTGAGGGTAACGTTAAAAACGTTAAAGAGGATGATTTTTAGAAATCTAATCCAGCAATCTTGCGAAAAGAGAGTTGGACAAAAAAGTAGACCGTGTGTAAGAGTGCGTCAAATGACAATGAAATCCAACAGAAAAGAATTAATGGTCTAAAACTTGCTAATTTAAATTTGGCCTCCATATTTTCCTGTTGTATTAGTGACATATCATGTTGTACGGGGTAAAGGTACATTTAAAATGATAAAGTGATTTTAAGGGTATATTTTCCATCTTCGGCCACATCATCGCTTACCATCAGGTGAGATAGTGGTCAAACGCGAGCCTATCAATAAAAAAAAAAGGGGATGCAACTCGATATGCATTTTTACTATTTTTCATACAACCACTCTTACGCGATTATGACGTACACATTTGTTATTAGATATTTTGGAAACACAGTATCTTTTGGATATTATATAGGCTTCTATTGAAATCAATTTATTAATTTATGTAAAACTAATCCAGTAAAGAACTCTGAAAATCTGCTATTTTGCATGAACTTTGACACTTCATAATTTACTCAAAAAATAAAAATAGTATAACAATAGCCTTGCAAATTTAATCAAGATAAATGACGGCATTTTTTTATTTTTAATCTTTTATGGGTTTAAAAAAACACGTATTTTCTGGAACAAGTTTTGTAAAAAAATTCGAGTAAATCACGGAATTACCGAATGCTAACAGAGTTTTCAGGCGTTATCTCTCTTTTTTCGCGTTGCCTTTTCGTCAAACATCGCGTTTCATTGCGTTAGATGAAGTAACAAGCTTTTAAACCATGCTCGATGTTGACGATAGGCGAGTGAAAAAGGACCCTCTTAAGTTGAATTGGTTTATTGCCTGAAACTGATAGATGATCGATCCGCCGCGAGTGAGTCTTTCAACGATTCTATGCTACTACAAAAACGCTTACAGAAATGTGCGTTTGTAATCATTCGCTGCGCATAGATGTCAGCATAAAATTAATATAATTGATATGTACGGGTTCGCTCGTACACATATCATGTAAACAAGTGAGGACATTTTACATCCTCGTAATAAATACTTAGGAACAGGTGCCACTTGATAAAGTGTGATTTTTCTTCAACAGCATTCCCCTGGACTGGTTCGTAAACGAGATGCTGAACAACCCAGACTTCGCGCGATCCGTCGTTCACAAGTTCATCGACCTCAATCAGGTAACTGTTCATCATCCCTCTAGAAATCAGAAATCAGAAACGTTTATTTCAAATAGACCAATTACAGGCACTTTTGAATTGTCAAAATGTCGGTCAGTCAAAAAAAAAAAAACGAGTTAAGCTAAATTGCACGTTCCAAAGCGTAGATCTCTATGGAGAAAAACGTGCAAGAAACTCCATGGACATTCTTTTAAATCATATTATGAGTTACATAAATTTTGGTTACATATTTTTAATCGCTTCTAATATGTGAGCACAATGTAGATAAGTAATAATAATAATAAAAAAATAGAAATTGAATTAAGTCACTGGCAGCTAAGAGATGACCAGTCTCAACTGACGGCACCCGTCTAACTTTTCATCACCTTTTCTTCAATATATTGTAATTGCCAGCTACAAGTTAGACATAGTACTATTAGTTTTATTGGTAAGGGATTCTTTACAAGTCAAATACAGAAAATTATATTATAATCAGATTATAATTTAGGTGTCTTCAAGGCTAGAGTGAATAAGCTCTTAATAAACTAGTGTGCCTCGGCATACACGATTGCATCACTACTTACCATCAAGTGGGATCGCAGTCAAGCACCAGTTTATATCAATTAAAAAAGCAACAATAAATTATTTAAAATACGTTATGTTATTAAACAATATCAAATAATAAAAGAAAATACAAGAAACAAATAACTAGAAGTCAAATCATACATAAAAATAATTCAATCAAAAGAAAAGTCACAATAAATTACAGTTCAAATTAATTCAAAGTTTAGATCATTTTAAATTCATCAAAGGAATAAAAGCTAGCTCAATAAGCCATTTCTTCAGACGAGCTTTGTTTTTTTTTGAAGTTATGTACTATCCCTAATCGAAATATGTAGTGGCAAGTCTTATCTATATATAAAAAAGGAGAAATTGACTGACATGTCAACGCACAGCTAAAACTATTGGGACTAGGGGCGTGAAATGTTGCACAATGCTTCCTTTTATGACGTAGGTGAGCACTAAGAGAGGATTCATTAAAATTCAACCCCTAAAGGGATGAAACCAGGGTTCTAAAGTTTGTATGGATAAACTTACGCACGGGCGAAGCCAGTCTTAGATATTTTATCTACATTAAAATGATATATTATTTATAATATTACAACCTCATCTTTACTTTATTTACCCTCGTCTATGCGTCACTGCGGGGTGCCAACTGAAAACCAGCGCTGGGTGTCTGACGCCCAGCAAATGCTGAGTTGGTCACCCTTTCGTTACGGGCACGCTCGGCGCATTCTGTACTTTTATTTTCTTTTACTTTACGTTTGTAACCGTTGTATTGTGTCTATCCCGAATAAAAGTTTTTCTATTCTATTTTTGTCCAGTTTCTGAACTAAGAATTAAAGTTGAGTTTTGATCTAAATCTACTTTAGCCTGCCAAACTTGGTCATTCAATTTTAGTATTTAATAATATATCTTTTTAAAAAAAAATTTAAACTAGTGCTTAATTGCGTTGTAGTAGTGATGCAATCGTTGATGGTGAGGCGCACTAGTTTATTAAGAGCCTATTCACTCTAGACATGAATATACCTAAATTATAATCGGACTAGAAGACTAATCTAGGCAAATTGTTCGACGAGGACAAACTCTTGGTCCGGACCGTAGAGGTTTTAACAACGTAAGGGTGGATACTCACCGTTCATCGGGTTTTCTGATGGTAGAAATGAAATGGCGGAATCAAGTCATGCAATTCCAATGCAATGCATCCTGTAAAACACCGAAAGGTTGGCTACCCTATTTCTGTGCTCAAGGCTTTATAGATTGGATTTAACCAGATCTGGATCACCAATTAGCCTCTTCGCACTCTTTTCCACCGAGTCCAAAGCAGCTAGATGGCATTTTGCTGCACCAGTCCATATTTGTCTGCAGTACTCCACACACGATCGGACCAGTGCTTTTTAAAACATTAAAGCTATCACGGTGCGAAGTACCGGACCTTTGCAAGAACGCCGAGTTTCCTAGCAGCTACCTTGGCTTTGGACTCAATCTACATATTTATTCAAAATTCAGAAGCTGGGTCGTAGTTTGATGCCACTAAATAGTGTGTCACCTACTGTCAGGGCTATGGGATTTAAAAGAGTTAATGCGGCACTAGAATGCAAAGGGCTACTCGGGCCTTGGTACAGGCCATGGTCCGGAGCGAGTAGGAGTGGCAGGCGGTCGCTTCCAGCTGCGAAGCAGTAATGCTAGCAAAGGAGGAGGCCACACGTGCATGCACGAGGCAATGGCCCTCGCGCCCCAGCCGCCGATTACCCCCGAACACAAGTCGTCGATGGCGCGTAGTGTTCCACGCGCGCCTCAAGGAGATTGCTATAACGCAATGAAATATCAGATAACTTCCAACTTCAAAACAAAAAACGGACCATATTTTAGCATTGAAAATCCCTTTACGACCCACTCCCTCGTAGGGCACACTTTTATTCTGACAACTCAACGATATTCATAGCACTTCCAGAACACTGTTGTACGATTGTCAAACCAGACAATAGAATGTAATGTAGTTTTACTCACAAAATGGTACTTTCAGGATAGATTATGAGTCTTTGTATAGACACTTGTAGTAAACGTAGTTAAACATTATCTTTATGACACCATACACATTAAGGCTACCGTAATTACACACTACAGCCATCTTAATAGTCTAGCAATTCATTGTCTATTATTTATTCTAAAAGAAAGAAACTATGTTACTACATACTTGTGGTTTGTATGGCCTGTTCGTCTAGTAGTTAGTGGCCCTGACATAGTTTCTACGTTGGAACTCTTAATATGAAAACAACTTTTTTTATGGTTATAAATACAGCGATATTACAGAAAATACAAAACACAAAGAAACCAATAAATACTTAATTTAGAAAAAAGAATAATAAATCTTTAACATAAAGTATTTGAACATAGAATTCCAAGTCAATCCAAAGATATAAACTTCAAAGCAAGTCGATTTAAAAAACGGAAATTTCATAGGTATAAATAAATATGTTTATCAGTTGTCTAGTACTCATACCACAAGCTCTGCTTAGTTTGGGACTAAATAGCGTTGTGAGAAAGTTAAAAAAAAACAACCTAATAACCAATTCGTTGGGCTGTACTGCAGTCTCTCCAACGGTGCCAAATTGACTATCGGTATATCGAAGTACTGAAGTGTTTGTACAAAAACGCCACTATGTCGATGTCCGACTACAAGACCAGACCTCGAAACCTATCCTCTTGCAGCGGGGCGTAAGGCAGGGAGACGTTATTTTTCCGAAACTGTTCACGGCAGCAATGGAGGATGTCTTTAAGGTTTTGGAATGGAAAGGGCTAGGCATTAATGTCAATGGCGAGTACATCACTCACCTTCGATTTGCCGACGACATAGTAGTCATGGCTGAGACTACGGAGGAGCTCAGTACAATGCTTGGTGACCTCAGCAGAGTTTCCGAAAGAGTGGGACTTAAAATGAACATGGACAAAACCAAAGTCATGGTAAACAGCCATGTAGCACCCACTCCTATCAAGATCCGGGACTCTACACTCGAAATTGTATACGACTACGTTTACCTGGGACAGACGATCCAGTTGGGAAGGTCTAACTTCGAGAAAAAGATCAATCGTCGAATCCGACTCGGCTGGGCAGCGTTCGGGAGGCTGCGCGGTATCTTCTCGTCCAATATACCACAGTGTCTCAAGACGAAAGTCTATGACCAGTGCGTGTTGCCAGTGATGACATATGGCTCCGAAACGTGGTCGCTTACAATAGGCCTCATCAGAAGACTTAAAGTCACCCAAAGGGCAATGGAAAGGGCTATGCTCGGAGTTTCCTTGCGTGATCGAATTAGGAATGAGGATATCCGCAAGAGAACCAAGGTTACCAACATAGCACGAAGAATCGCCAAACTAAAGTGGCAATGGGCAGGGCACATTGCTCGCAGAACAGATGGCCGTTGGGGCCGAAAGGTTCTGAAATGGCGGCCACGTACCGGAAGACGTAGCGTTGGAAGGCCTCCTACAAGGTGGACCGATGACTTGGTAACGGTTGCGTGAGTCCGATGGATGCGAGACGCACAGGACCGTTCATTATGGCGACACTTGGGGGAGGCCTATGTCCAGCAGTGGACATCTTTCGGCTGAAATGATGATGATGATGATGATGAACCAATTCGTTCCCTGACTAGAACTGGATAAAGAAAATTTTAATAAATTCAGTTGAAACGTTGAAATGAAAAATGATTCTCACTTTTACGACAATACATCCAAGTAATGCAATACTAACAAGAGCAGAGAGACATTATAAGGCTTAAGGGTTAAGCATAAACCAGGGAACTTGGTCTAGTAACCTTATGTCTGGCAAAGAATCTGTTCAACCTCATATAATTTTTGGGGTTTGACAACTATCAGTACTAAGAGTGTAACTGTCTTGAACGCAATGTCCCATTTTAAACATATTTTAAAATGGGCCGTGCCGTCGATTTTGCTCAACGATCGAAATAGAACCACAAATATGGGTTTGTATATTGATATTTAAATAAAAACCTTTTAACCTTCTTCTTGTTAATAAAACACTCATTTTAACCAAAATTTCGCGAGCTTTTGTAAGGAAGGAATAAATTATGAATATTCGAGAATGTTACAAAATGGAGGTTGTAATGAAGAATATTTCACGAAAATATGTGATGTCATAAATTACCACAGGGATGATGAATTGGGTGTAATGTTTCAATGAATTCAATTTCTATTATTAAGGGTACGAGCCTGAATTAGAAATAAAAGACGGTTTTTATTGAATAAAAAAGAATATTTAATCCGTTTAAATTGTAGAAATATTTTTCTTAACATTCTAAGAAACCCTGCTTTGAGCGTTTCTAACGGCAAACACAACGACGCATGACACTTTTAGCATAGAAAGCAACTTAGTTCCCGTTCAACTTAATCAACAGAATAAATAAAGTGCTAAAACAAGAAAAATAAAAACACTTAACTAATTAAAACTATAAAAACTTACACTAAAGACAATAATTCCTAGTTAAAATATGTCAAAAAATTCCTCCGCATCGCTGTCGACTGGAAGTGTGCCCAAAAGGCTGGTGGCATTGCCACGTTGTATGGCAATGCTTAATCTCTGACGGTCGTAAAAGTCAGCCCTTGGGTCACAGAAAGTGTCAACTAAGCGTTTGGATTATTCTTTAAAAACTTTATGAGCACTCGGTTGTCATTTCCGCCATCAGTATAGCACGATGAGCTAGGAAGAAGGAATGGCACAAGAATTTCGACACAGGTAGCGTCCCACACTAAAGGCCTACCCATCTACCACGGAAATAGAACATACCGTCCGGTCTCTTACCATCATCGCGTGCCAGGCCATGCGGTTCCAAAATAGCCGGAACGCCGACGGTGACAAGGGCTCGTCGGGTAATGTCGTTAATATTTGCTTACCACGCTATCCATCCCGCGCTTCGACTACATGACAGGTCGTGATGAACGAGTCTATTTAAACCTTCGCCACACTGGCAGCGACGAGGAGAACAGCAAGGACCGCCTAGGCATAGGGCAACAGCTAGGTGGAAAGTTGTATCGTCGAACAAGGTGTCTATATCAGACGACGGCAGTGCGTGAAGCCAGAGACCCGAAATTAGTTCTCAAAATTCAAAACTTAAGTTATCAAACTTATTAAAGTAACACACCTAACTTAGTAAGGTGAAATTATTATGCACAGCGAGGTTCCTAAAGTAATTAAGTCCATATAAAGCGGTTTTCTGCTAGATTACACTACTTAAAATGCACTTTACCTGGGTGTGTACGTACTTATCACTCGTTTACCCTCCTAAATTCCTAGAAGGTACTATGCAAATACTGGTAATGTAGTTGCTAGTTAGTCTGTGGTTTCGGCCACTATAGGCCATTGCATTGTGGCGACGTCGAACGTCGGTGACTTTAGAATCGAATTGGGAAAGTGAATAGTGACATTTAACTTTGTACATGCACTTATGCACTTGATCTAAATGTAGTTAGGTTATCATAATTGTCTTCCGGTCTTCCTAATGCCATCTAGGTGTTAGCTCACGCTCCGAGCGTTGGGAAACACAGGGCGATTCGAAAGTTCGCTGTCCGGTAAAGACCAAACCCAAGTCGAAAGCGCAGTGTATTCCACACGCCTCAAAGAGATCCCAGCAAAATGGACAAGGCCCAGCTGACTTGTTAGTAATTTGGGACTGTTCGAAAGATTACCGTGGCTCTGGAATGCAAAGAGCAACTGAAGGACCACAGGTGGGTTTTAGTTAGTAAAAGTTTGACACTCTCACTCGCTCCACTCAGAGCAAGACGATTTCCTACTTCATAAAAAATTTGGTTTCATGTCTGTAGTTACCCCATTTCCAGCCATATTATCTTTCGAAGACATGAGGTTGAAAATAGCGATAGATTAGATACCCTTTTTTTTAAGATGGCAAATCATCCTGACTGACTTCTCGCGCTCTAGGGTGGAGCGAGAGGGTGTACCAGACTTTTACTGACTAAAAACACACTCCTGTGTCCTTTAGTTGCCCTTTTCGTTCTAGGACCACATGTTTCCTTTTCAGAAATTTCCAGTGCGGGCATCAGCCCTGTAGGGTTTTGCTGACATCTCACTGGGGCTCGCGTCCTTACTGGAAAAAGATCTTAAGAGGATGCAACTCGAAATACATTTTCACTGTTTTTCATATGACCGCTCTTACGTGATTATGAAGTTATTACACATTTTTTATTAGATATTTTGGAAACACAGTATCTTGTGGATATTATCTAGGCTTCTATTGAAATCAATTTATAAATTTGTGTAAAACTAATCCAGTTTCAATTCACCTCGAAAATTAAAAAAAGTCAATAATGTATGCCTTGGAAATTTAATCAAGATTCTGAATGACGACAATATTTTTCAAAAAATTTTAAGGGGTTAAAAAAAAAACACGTATTTCCTAGAACAAGTTTTGTAAAATATTCGATTAAATCACGGAATTACCGAATGCTAACAGAGTTTTCAGGCAAACATCGCGTTGGATTGCGTTAGAAGAAGTAACAAGCTTTTAAACCATGCTCGATATTGATGATAGGCGAGTGGTAAAGGAGCCTCTTAAATACTTGCGACGTATTTTTTAAAAACTAAGTTAAACATTTAAAAAAACGTGTTTTTCGGAAGCATAGTGGTATATAAACAGGTCTTTATACTCGAAACCTCACCTAAAAGTTACTGGGTTTGTTTTAAGTAACAAACGAAATTTAAAAACTTTACCCGTCGCCGTGTTGAATTTTATGTAATTTCCCAAATGATTTTAATTAACAACGTAATCAGAAATTTTGCCCGTTACGAAATTGTTGGATATCAACATACTTCAACTTAAAGTTAAGCTAAAGTGTAGGTACTTACGAAACCTTTTTAACCACTTAAAAGAATATTTCTGATTTCGTTTGGAAATTGTTTCAAAGCTAAAGGTAGGTAGTATGTACCTAACAGGATTTTATATACCTAAGCTTTTTGTTCTTTTTTTGTGTGGAAAATCATTGAATAACTTTTTCCGTTTTGGGTCTGTGAGGTAGATTACGTCTCATTCACTTTTATTGAGAGAAGGCCTGAGACTCAGCAGTGGGAACCTTATATGACTGATTTTATGATTATGCTAATGTGCTCTGGGTGGAGCGAAAGTTAGTGTCAGGCATGTATTGACTAAAATTTACCCATGTTCTTTCATGCCTTTAGCGCCACAGGGATTTTTTAATGGTGGGAATTCATTGGATGACTTCTCGCGCTCTAGGGCGCAACGGGAGGTCGTGTCAAACTTTTACTGACTAAAACCACACCTATGTTCTTTCTTTGCCCTTTGCGATCCAGGACCACGGGTTTCCCATGCGGTCACACTTTCGATAGATCCCGACTTTTCACCAATTTTAACCCAGCTATTATGTTTGTTCACAGGACGGCATGCTGTCATCGGAGGAACTACTAAGGAACATCGTTTAAACACACATTTAGTTAACTTATAACTGGAGAGACCTATTATTTGAAAATCTGTTACTGCATGCAAAATATTTATATATTACGTATACTTGTATAGTCTATTTATTATTATTATTCAGTTACAGAACTTGTAACGTTACTGTGATAAATTTATTACCTTCGCAATTCAAAAATTGAAAAAAAAAAAAAACTATTTCAGTTCTGTTAGAAGATAATTTTAAGAATGGTACTGTTGTTTGGATTTTACGATTGTTGTAAATAATTTAAATTATAATGTCGATGGCATAAGAATTGTCTGTCCATAGAGATACACTTTATATCTAAAAATGTAGATTAATATTCGTTATTGTAACTGAAAACTTTTCTTTCTTGAGTGTGCCGCATTTAGAAATGATACACGTAACAATTGAAATAGTTATTTACTTCCTCGTATTGTCTTGATATGCACGTTGCGTGAGACGATCTGTCAGGTAGTATGATAAAATAGTTTGACATTAACCAAGCTATATATGGAAGTAATAAATTATCTAAAACCACAAAACAGTTACCAATCACGGTGTTGTAAGATCAGAGTAACTTAAGAGGTACAAGACTAAAAATGTATTTTAATCTTAGACATTATTTGAACTTTCCGAATACATGTTTCAATATCGTCTCGTTTTAAATGTGATTTTCAATTTGTATAAGGGGAAAGGCAAATCTAACGATCTATTAATGTATGTTCTACGATTACATAGGCTGGGTCATACCGTATCCTAATCATGTCAATTTCATAGATGAAATTTTAGGAAGAATTTGTAGAGTCTGTCCTCAATTAGTCACTCTACATACATACATGTAATTTATATTGTAATGAATATAATAAAAATATTTTTAGGCGGTAAAATATTCGAAAACTGAATGTTTGGATACCCATCATTTGATTAGTTCGTTATTAACTACCACTGTCGACGTTATGGTTGAAATAAAATAAATATATCGGGTATCAAAAAAAAATTGTTTTTTTTTTTTCGAAATCCTAATCTCCTACAAATACAAATAATAAAGTAATCCTAAACTATTTTTAATGGTCATCCCCTAAAGGGGGTTGAATTGGAAAGATACTTATGTGGGTACCCTATTATGAACTATACTATACTCTTACCCATACTCACAAAACGATTTCGGAACACATTCATTGTACTTATGACTAATGAGTTTCCTGACGGAGTCTGTATTTTCTGATAGCTACTTCTAGGCAAGCGTGCTCCATCTTCAACCACATTGTCGCTTACCATTAGGTCAAGCGCAAACGGTTATCAATAATAATAAAATACTAACTTTTATAGAAATCTGTCTGTTGAAAATGGCAATGGGCCATGTAGCACGTTGCAATGATAAATGATGGACAACAGAAGCAACGAGATAGAAAGGGCCTAGCAAGAAACGGCGGCAAAGACGACCCACGACGCAATGGAGTGATGACGTCAGAGCTACAGCCAGCAATGAGTGGACTAAGCAAGGTAAAGACACAGAAAACTGAAGAAGGCCTATACACAAACAGGAGTTCCTATCCAAAAAAAACGGTACTGAATGACACAATAGTTAAATGATTTAGATAGTTTTATTTGTTTAAACTTAGGTGGCATTAGGCAGGGCACATTGCTCGTAGAACAGATGGTCGATGGGGTCGAAAGGTTCTAGAGTGGTGACCGTGAAGACGCAGCGACCGATGATCTGGTGAGAGTCGCAGGAATCCGATGGATGCGAGACGCACAGAACCGTTCGTTGTGGCGACACTTGGGGAAGGGCTGCGTGTAATAGTGGACGTCTTTCGGTTGAAATGATGATGATGACATCCACGTAATACTTAGGTGATGAGAAATAAAGGTTGTGGTTTTATTATCATTGTTATATTAACTTTTATAGAAAAGTTATTAGGAAAGTTCGTAATTTTTGCCGACGAAAGTTGCAATCATCACACCATTGATTGAATGCTGTGATGATTCTACCAACTTCTTGCGAATGTGTTCACGTGCCTTCACCTTAAAGGAAAACCAGCTGGTCGCCATCCTGATGTTCAGTGGGAGCGCATTCCAAAGAGATATCGCCTGGACAAAAAAGGAGGAGTGGATAACCCCAGAGCTGTGTGAGGGACATCGGAACAGATTCGTCTTATAGACGACTAGCTTTTGCCAGCGGCTTCGCCCGCGTGAAATTTGGTTTCTCCATACAAACTGTGGACCCCCATTTCATCCCCTTAGGGGATGAATTTTCGGCAATCCTTTCTTAGTGCTCGCATACGTCCTAAAAGAAAATCTTGGGCAAAATCTCACGCTCCTAGGTCCAGTAGTTATAGCTGTGCGTTGATATGTCAGTCAGTCAGTTTCTCCGTTTATAAGTATAGATTATTTCAGGACTGAAGATTTTTATTGTGCGCAGAGCAAAGAAATAGAATTTCTATAGTATATAAGACTTATTTATGTAGGTTTAAATATTTTACACTGGATCCTACCCTCCAATGTGATCGCTTACTTTCACTAAAAAGGTTTGCTGGCAGAAAACTCATTGTCAAGCTCGTCTTTGTGCATGAATTATCAAATCACTGTGGTCTATATTAAGTTATTTGTGAACAATAAAAAATTAAGATGAAACAGTGGTCAAACGAAAGCGTATCAATTAAAAAACAACGTGTTTACGTCAAAAAAGTAACAAAATAAACTAATTGAAAATCTCCTTTTTATTCAAGTCGGTTAAAAGTGATCTCATAAAAGCACACCCTGTTTTTATGAGTTCACGTTCAATATCATTGAATGTTAAAAGTTAATTAACAATATAAATTGAAGGCCCTTTGAAATATTTTTGCTCTTTTATAGTCCCCTAAACATTAATAAAAAAAACACCATTTACACCTTATTATGTCATGGCCAAAACACTATTATGTGTTGGTTTTGAGGTGTGAAATCAGCAAATGCCTTTTCTCGCTCGGAGGAGAAGGCCGTGTTAGACTTTTACTAAGTCAGATCTTCAGTTCTTTCAGTTGCATTTGGGGTTCAGGACAACATAATCTCTTTTAAAACCTCCCGTGGTAACCCGTATCTACAAGTGTGTTATGTCTCTCTTTAGTGAGGAGTGAAATAGATGTCTACACCCAGTGTAATTCCAACTGAAGGCGTGGGCTTGCGAACGACGAGCAATGGGTAGCTCGCAGCCCAACCGTCCGATAGACCGAGCGCACCTCAAAAAGATGTCAGCAAAACCATGGGGCCCAGCAGGGCCGAAGCCTACTGGGGCTATAGGTTGGCTTTTGAAAGGGAAACCCGTGGTCCTGGATCGCAAACGGCAACGGAAAAAACATAGGTGTGGTTTTAGTCAGTAAAAGTCTGATACGCCTTACTGCTTCGCCCTAGAGCGGAAGAAGTCATTAGTCAATATCCCACCTCAAAAAAAAACTCTACATTCCACACGAATTGAGAAACTCACATATAATATCCAGTCTTAAAAAGGACCATACATTTTTAACGTGACTTTACTGAAAAACAAAGTGAATAAGTACCGTATAGAAGAGAAATAATTAAAATAATGAGTTTGATTCAAAAGGTTCCCGAGAAAGATTTAATATCAAAAGGACGTAGGTTTTTCAAGGACTACTTCCAAAATTTTCAGTCAGGTTCTTTTTAATGCATTCGTATGTAGAATACACGTTCTTCTTCTTTTCGATTCGATGGTATACTCGTCAAACTGTTTGGGCCCAATAGGTGGCTACATTAATAGCGGCATCGGTAGCACTCATCAAGTCCTCCAAAGTGCAGGTGTATGGGCACTTGGGGCATTCTAATATGTGGCTCATGTTTTAACAGGAGCACCGCACTCACATTGAATATCCGACGGGTTTATAAAACCCCATTTTGCCAAGTTGTGTTTGCAGCGGCCTACCTGGGTTCACCACCGATTTAGTGCTTTCCATATAGGCCACTGCAAATCGCGCCCAGGCGGGAGATGTTCTTGGGGTTTCAAGAAGTCGGATGGTGGTAGGTGATGCTCTTCCCAAATCTTTATTCTTTCTTTGGGAGGCGGGTCATCGATGGCCTGTGTGCTACGCAGGAAGCTTTTCCGACTCTTAAGCCTACTTGGGGCTGTTTTGTGTTCGAAGAGGAGATGTAGGGAATCGGATTCTTGAATTATCTTTTCAATCGCGCATGCGACATCCCTACGTACAGCAGGTGGAGCAATACCAAGGATAAAGCTTATTAAGCGGAGTCGGTTTAAGGCATCCCGATATAATTCGACACGTCTCGTTCAGGGCGATGTCTACTTGTTTTGTGTGTACTGATCGGTGCCACACGGGGCACGCGAATTCACCAGCAGAGAGGCATAAAGACATGCCAGTTGTGCGAAGAACATCGGGTGCTGCTTCCCAGTTGGTAGATATAAGGCGGCGCAACAGGTTGTTCCGGGACCCAACCTTCTGCTTCGTGTTGAGGCAGTGCACGTTAAAATTCAACGCTCTATCCAACGCCACACCCAGGTACTTCGGGTTTTTACAGTGCTCTACGTCAGTACTAGTAGAATACACGTTACATTTGTGAAAATATCTTAATAGTCAACCCTTAAGTAAATGTTATTTACCCTGAGATTTAAGAAAATACGTTATATCTATTATTATTTCAAAGAATATTATATGTTAGACTTTGATTACTAATAAAAGGTATTATACCTTTTGTTTGAGGTAAGAAATCATCAAATGTTTTCTCCCGCTTTTGGTGGAGCGAGAAGGCGTGTCAAATTTTACAACTAAAGCCTGTCTATAATAATAATAATATGATAATTATACTCCACAACTATCACACAACGCCGTCTTGTCCCAAGCTGAGCAGAGCTTGTGTTTTATGAGTACTAGACAATTGATATATTTAAATACATACATAATATAGATAAATTACACCCAGTCACAGAACAAACTATGTACTCAACACACCAAGTCTTGGGCGGGAATCGAACCCACGACCTGCGGCATAGCAGTCAGGGCCACTAACCACTAGACCAACAGGCCTAGTTGCCTAGTGCCTGGTTTGACTTACTAGTTATCCTACTCAAGGGGCTATTTTAAAACACGAGGCCAGGCAACAAAGGGACCATACATATGTATACAGTATATCGTATGATGAACCTAATAATAGCTTTCATTAAATCATTTCAATAATAGTACATCCTGCCCACATTGATACAAGAGCGGCCTGTACATTTTTTACGTAACATTGACAATAGCTTGATGTTAATGTAACTATTATATTTAGGTACATTATTTTTCTATTATAATACCTTTAATATAATCGGCAATGATTGGTCTTTTTTAATATTAGCTACTAGCTGATCTGGCGAACTTCGTACCGCCTAACTATGTCGTTCGATATAGTCAACCAATTGCAATTAAACAAAGCCTAAGTAATATATCAAGTGACAGACAATTCCGCTGTATAAAAGGTATCTACATCGACTCCGTATATTTTATGTGATGCGCGCACAACTAAAAATTTCTTCAGATTTATTATATGTACGTGTTGATTATTGAGATTAAATTTTTATTAATTTTCTGTGTTGGTACAATAAACTCTAATGTTTGCATGCTATATTAAAAATAGAACAAGTGCCTCCCTTATGTAAACCTGTAAAATAATGAAACATCAATATATTAAACTTACGATATTATTTTGGTCACGAACTCCAAAAATTTCCTCAATATATGGAAAACACACCTGTGTCCTTATGGGTTTGTTTTGCCTTATTTATAAAGTGTTTTTTTTTTACTATCTCGTACCCGCAACTTCTCTTCTTCTTCTTGGATGTGTAGTGTAACGAGAATGGATAAAGTGAGATATGAATATATTAGAGGAAGTTTGAAAGTGGCGCCACTGACTGAAAAGTTGAAAGGTAATCGTTTGTCTTGGTATGGTCAATGTGAAGAGGAGGGATGGAACGCATGTTACTAAAAAAAGTTCTGAGTATACATGTAGATAGAGGGATTGTGTGAGGAGTGATATGAAAGGAAAGGGAGTTAGTGATAGTGTGACGGGTGACAGGAAATAAAGGAAGAAAAAAAAACGTGTTGCGCCGACCCCAAGTAATATTGGGATAAGGGCAGGAAGAAGAAGAAGACCCGCAACTTCGTCCGTTTCAATAATTTAAAGAAGTTTTTTTTGCATAGTACTCCAATTCTTTTTCTAAAATAATAAAAAGCTTGTAAAAAAATAGCTTAAGTTACTCCTTATAACTTCAGCTACCTGTCTGTAAAAGTCCCGTCGGAAGCGGTACAGCCTATTCGGAGATTAGCCGGAACAGACAGAAACAGAGTCGAAAATTACAAACAGATACTCTCATTTCCGTCAGTCAACCCTACCCAAGCTTTTTTGGATCGGTTTTCAAAATTTATAGTCTTCTATACTGATAATATAGCTAAACAAAGGCCGTCGCTTTGTAGAACGTATCTCTACTACAAACCGGCTGAACGTGAGATAGCCTCATTACAATACAGCGACATTTTTCAACCCGGGGCGCGCCAACTTGTAATACGGCGTGTTACCTGATGTGGCTGCAACACATAGATTGGCTATAGCTTTTTAGTCAAAAGCTAAAAATACCGTTGACATACAAAAAGTTCGAAATGTTATTTTAGAAGCCCGTCGTACAACTAGAGCAATTCAAAAGTTAATAACGACCACAGATGAATTTATGTGTAGTTATTTAAAACTACTCGCTTTTGCTCTGCTTCGCACTGCAGCGTATTATTAATCGTAGTAATTGGATTTAAATGACGCTTTTTAAATTGCTGCTATTATTTATTAAGTTCAGTAATTAAAATCGTGGAAGGAAAATTGTATTATAGTGATCCAAAGAGGTAAGTAAGTACCTGGTTTATTTTAGTACAATCATAGAATTGACGCCATCAACTGCATCTGCTCGAACTTTTTAGTCGTTTCTTCGCTGTGATCGGGTTTTTTGACACTATTTTTTTTTCTATTGCGTTTTACTGAGTAATAGTTTTGAAATCGTCTCCTTGAGTCCTTCAAAATTCAGTTTTTTTTAATTCACATAGGCCGCGTATTGACAATTCTAGTTTTAAGTTTGATCGTTTATCGATCGACTATAATAATCGACTGCGTCAATGCTTTTTTGACAACTGTGATTTGTTGTTTTATTTTTGAACCCCTTTACGTTTAAGTAATAGCTTATTGTTATTTTTGTTTTTGATTTGTTTATTCAGTAATTGCCAAACAAGCGTGTCTTCAACATAGTCTTTATCCTTGTAATACGCTTTTTTTTAAAAGGACACCCTCGATATGGGTTTTGAACTTTCCCTTAGTCTTAGCTAATCTGCATTTGGGTATTACAATTTCATGTTTAATACGCATATTTTTATCATGAAAATCACTTCTAATTTTAAAAAGTCCTAAATTTTTACAAACATTTTAAAATACTTTCTAGGATATAGAGTGAATTTAAGGCGTAGTTAGTATTTCGATTTCTTTGAATGTATTTCTAAGGGACTCGCGACTATACATTTTATTTAGATTCCTTACAGTCACTAAAAACAAAATGAAAACATATAATTTGATGCCAAATATCCGCCATTTTTTTTATTATTATAATGTACCCAGTGTCACTCTCATAAGTGAAGAAGAAGAATTATCTAACGACACATTTTTTTTTTAATTCTTTATAGGTTCGCGCTTGACCGCTATCTCACCTGATGGAAAGCGTCGATGCGGTCGATGCATCTCAAGCAAAAATGCGTTAAGCCAAACGAATTAATGCTTAAGGCTCTAAGGCAATCTTTCCTAACCTTCTCTATCTTTTCACCCCTATGGTTTAGCTTGGGTAAAACATGTTGGGTAAAGTTTTGAGTGAAAGGTGGTGTCTCATCCAAGTGAGAAACAGCCTCTGCGCGCTGGCTTCGGTCATATACCTTCCAAAGTAAGTAGTAGCATACAGTTAAGTATGGGATTCCAAGAGCTTGACATGATATTTCATCAATTGACGCCTATAATTACAATTACGTGTACGAAAATCCCTTAAATAAAAAAGATTTAAAAAAACTAGGCAAGTGCGAGTCGGACTCGCGCCCTGAGGGTTCCGTACAAACTCACCTATGTAGTTCAATTCCCGAATCTCTCGAAGATTTTACAACAGTAATTTTGGACAACAAAATTACTGTTTTCAGATTTATTCCTATACTTATGCTATAAGACCTTGCTTTAGGCCAAATTTTAGAATTCTGGGACAACGGAAAGTACCCTATGAATTTTGATTCCCTTGAGAGTGTCGAAATATACGTTTTTTGCTTCAGCCCTACTAGGGCTGTGGGAATATTATATTTTTTTTTAGGTTGGAAAATCATCTAATGACATCTCGTGCTCTAGGGTGGAATGAAAGGGTGTTTCAGACTTTTACTGACTAAAAACCCACTCCTGTTTCTTCTTCGCCTTTCATACCAGGGCTGGGTTTTCAGAAACGAACCCATGGCCCCAGTAGGCTTCGACCCTGCTGGGCCCCTACGGTTTGCTGACATCTCCTTGAATCGCGCGTGGCTTGTTCCTAATTGGACGCACGGCTAGCTACCCATTATTTGCTCCTATGGTGGCTACAAATCGCTTTTAAAAGTTGCCCTATTCTAGAAATTCCTCCTACAGCGTGGGTGCGTTTACAAACATAATTATAAACTAACATAAACAACATACACAACACCCGAAATAACTATCTGTTAGCGATACAAATATCTGTTGGTTACGATTGGCTTGTGTGTCGGATTCGATTCCCGGAATCCAAGACACCACCCAATCGTTCAGCCAATGCGCCGACCAGGTCGTCTGTGTGTCGTCTTTGTCCAGGTATACTAAAAACCAAAAACATTCTTTTTTTCTATTTCATTAAAATTTTAGGGACTTATAAAACGCACAAGGTATGTCAGTCCCATCGTACCCTAAGACAATTATTACACGAGATCAATGGATCAGGGCCATAAAGTCGAACAACTTTCTCGCATCATCGGAAGTCGGCTTACTTAAAAAACCAGTCTTAAAGGAATCTAGTTATCGAGGAAGGCAATAAGCTTGTTACAGTATTAAAAAATATTTCTTATGTATTTACGATTGGTTTGTAATCAAGTGGCTCAAGAAAGCCAATAATTGTTTCCAAATTAATATCCCCATATATTAGGGGCGTAGCTACCACCGTATCAGTCGTGCCAATAAAACAGGGCCCCAGGCTACTGAGGGGCCCGTATGTGTGTAAAAATTCGTAACATTATTGTTATCTATTGGCCATCTCCAACCTGATCTGATAGATTATACTACGTAAAAAGAAAAACAAAAAATTTCATTTGTTTTCGTTTCGTTGCTGCATTGCCTAAATCCATGCCTTTTCTGCACCTGTCGCACTTGTGTAAGCGAGAGAATCTATTCTCTGCTCTACCCGGGTTCCACTTATCGTGTCCGCGTAAGCATTTGAACAAATGACGATTTGGTGATACCCAGAAAATTCAATGGCGTCATAATGACTGATCTGTGCATTGTATTCACTCAACAAATTTCGAAATTCGAGTGTCAGATGTTTGTGCTTCGAAAAACCGTTCCATTGTGTGTGCTGAGCTGTGCCGAGGACCCAGCTATTGTGCTGCAAACCTTCCTATAAGAGACGAGTCGTTCTGACCTATCTTTCTACACGACTGGTTATCTACCCTGCAACAGCCAAATTTCAATTAGTTCGCAACCTTTGACTTGAATCTCGTAAACACAGGGCCATTTCTTTGGGCTTGCTTGTACGCCACTAAAATCTTGTACGCGTTTCCAATACAAATATGAACTATCGAACAATATTAAACCAGTCACATAATACATCGAAATTAACAAAATTATTCCACTTGTAGTGCCCACAATGCAAACAATAACTAAGGGAGTTGCCTAACTTCCGGAGTTCCGGGCTTCTCTGCAAGTTTGGGCAACTTGCGCAAGTAACTAAATTAGGTGTTCCTCGATCAGGTACGGGCATAACTTTAACCGAATCGGGACACAAACTAGGTATATGAAATAATACGATTGGCTGGAAGACTATGATATTAGAATACATTATTATTTATTTGAATAACCAGTTTATTGACCAAACAAACAGGCCTATCGGGGATCTACAGGACTTTTCTGGGGTAATAAAAGTCTGTGGCACTCAACTAAAGTTAAGGAGGCACAGTTAGCGCAGTGGACCAACATGTCGCAAGTTCGATTCCCGCTCGGATCAAATATTTGTATGGCCTATAGGCAATGGTTCCGGTTCTAGGTGTCTGCTGTATCTGAGTTTACTTGTTAAATAATGCACCCACGATACAGACGTATTTTTTAATGTGAGGAAACTTTGATAAAACAAAAAATAAAATCTGGGCAAGTGGGAGTCGGCCTCACGCACTGAGGGTTTCATACAACGTACGTAAATAGTTTAATTCCCGAATGGAGTGTAAGATTTTTTCCGAATCGCATAAAAGTTTCTTTTCGTGACGTAACAACAAAATTTTAGTTTTCAGATTTATTTCTTGACCTTGCTTTATGCCAAATTTCAGGATTCTGGGTCAACGGGAAGTACCCTATGAATTTTGATGCTCTTGATAGTGTCAAAATACACGTTTATTGCGACATTATAAACGGCCGTACCTTTTTTTTTCGTTAATTTAGATATAATGTTTATATATTTTTTCAGAAATTCAAGGGACCACAGACCTGAGTACATGTTTTTAATTTAATCTCGATACCTTCACGCGTTCCCGAGATAAATCGTCTTAACAGATCCCCTACAAATTATCAATCAATTTTACTTCCTTATAATACTAATATACAAGAAGTTAGTGATAGCATGACGGTTGACAGGATAGAATGGAAGAAAAAACCTGTTGCACCAAACCCAAATAAGATGGGACATGGGCAAGAAGATGATGATGATAATACTAGTATACAAGATAAAGTAACAAAAGAGTACAGATCATTATTTACATAGGTACTTTCCTCTTAACCCTACAACAATGTAGAAAATTCCACAAAGCTACCCGGAACACATCCTACACAAAGAGTTCTTAAGTTTCTCGTTCCCGTCTGCGAGATACACACTGACACACGGGTACGTTGAAGAGCTTGCATTAGTGCCGTCTCATCATTATCTCGTAAATCATTAAAGCTGAGGTAGCCAGGCGACATATAAACACATGCATGAACATAAAACCACAGCACAGGGAATGGACAGTACTCAAGCTTTTTGAGTTTTAAAATTTTAAGGTTTCTTTTATGAGAAAAGTGTGTTATGCGGATACAGTGGTTTGTTAGTTTTATTGCCTACTGGCTTCTGTTAGTGACTTTGCCTGCGTATAAGAAAAAAAGTGGTCAAGTGCAAGTCGGACCGAGGGTTCCGTACAAAATTACATATGTAAATAGTTCCGTTCCCGAATTGAGTCTCTAAGATTTTTCCGAATCGCAAAAAGTTTTTTTTTGTGACGTAACTGCAAATTCACATTTTCCAGATTTATTTCTATACTTGTGCCATGAGACTTTGCTTCATGCCAAATTTTTGGTTTTGATTTCTTAGCGTACGCATTACGATATCTAGGCTTTTGAATTTACTTCGAAACAGATGACTTAAAAACATACTTGACTTACATAACGTTACCACACGTGTCACACGCAACTTCAAGTTTGCCGATGATGTGGGAAAGTGTACACCGTCTCCGAAGTTGCATCCCATACGTGGCGTACGTGAGCTCAGAAGAAAAAGCAAGAAACTCCATGGTTACTCTTTGAAAGTCGGTGTTTCTATAATAGTTTTATCTCTTCGTTATTTAACAACGACTTCCGAAATTAAAGTTATTTTGCACTTTTGTGTTTTTTTTTCATCGAAGACTGATTTTTTTTTTTTGTTGTAAAAAGCTTTTCAATTTTACACTTTTTGGTTGTAGTACCTCAACTAAAACGTACCCTTCGGCTAAACTTAAATAGTGTGCAAGTTCTATAGTAAGATACCTATATATTTAATCATTAAAAACCTTGTATGGCAATTCCAATAAGCCAAACCATGGTCAGGATACATTGTTTCATTACGGGGTTTTTGTGCTCTTCTTCCATCATCAGATTAGCTCAATATGTCGATATCGAGATATAGCCAGAGTGCATCTCATGACAATTCTAATAATCCAAACACGGTTAGGTTACATTGATGTATTACAGAGTTCCAGTGCCCACCTTCCGGTTTCATCATCAAATCAGTTCGATGTATCTCCTCTCCCTCTTCTTTCAGCCAGTCATCGACTACACGTATAAACAAAGCAATTTTACTTGTTACAACAGTTCTGCTGGGATATTTTGAGGAGTTCCGTTCCATATCTTCCAAGTTCATTATCAGATCATAACAACATTTCTATGGGACCAACCCGAAAGCATAATACCTTTCAAACAAAAAAATATTTTTCAATATCCGTCCACTATTGACCGAGAAATTGATGAACATACATAAAAAAGCAGGTAGGTGTCGCAACCAGCACCTTTACTAAATTCTGAAATAGCTTTCCTTTAGGACAATTTTCTTCTTTCAGACGCGAAGCCGCATTCAGCAGCTAATAATTTTATAAACCTTAGTAGAAAGTAAAAAATAACTTCGATAATAATTAGGTGGCACGTGGTTTGCTAGGCCACGCGCCGAGCTACGGCGTAGCACACACTGCTACGAGTCTACGAACTAATGCTACAGAAAAAGGATGTAGCATAAAATTGAAACATTGTAAGGATTGGTTTACCATATATCGGGCTTACTAACATGGATGAAACGCCAAAATTTCTTACATTATTATAAAACTAAGTCCCCAAGGACTTAAAAACTACTGAACAGATATTCATGCAGTATTCACTAATATACAGAGTGATTCATGAGGAAGTTTTAAGTGTATAAAATGTGCATATTATAGTAAGAAAGCGGTGAATTTTAAAGATTTGTATCATAAGTGCAAAGCTGAGGTAGGTCACTTTAACCAGATAAATAAATAGGCAGTCAGAAATATTATAATTAAATGATTGTTTAAAAGATAATGCGGAACCTAATCAAGCTTATAAATCTATTTACACCATCATCTAAAAATTTACGAAGTACTCTACAGTTATAAACTAAATTTATCTCAAACATAATGTAAATTTACTCGCATGTCTAGTTAGTTCTTATAAAAAGAATATAACATGTGGATAACGTTGTTGTGAGTTACAAATACACTATTGACCTTAGATAATTATAATAATATAATATTTTTTTAAGATGGAAAATTATCTAATGATTTCTCCCGCTCTGGGGCGACCGAGAGGGCGTGTCAGAATGTTACTGACTAAAACCACACATATGTTCCTTGATTGCCTTGAGTTCCAGAACCCCAGGATTCCCCTGCGGACTACCCATGACCCGGGTTTTGCTGACATCTCTTTGAGGCGCGCAGACCACTTCGCGCCGTCGACGACTCGGGCTCGGTCCGGATGATTACCGGACGGCTGGACGGCGAACAACCCATTGCTCGTCATCCGCTAGCCCACGCCTACCGTATTAACATACGATATGAATATTGTTACTAAACTTCTTTATGGTCTGATGATGAAAATAAATCATTATTTTTATTCATTAAGAAACTTTTGTATATCTGTATGTTTTCCTATGTTATACGGAATATCTATATGTTTAATGTTCTCCATCGTCGTTAGTATAGACTCAAACACGTACGTCCGTCCCAGATGATGTTTATATATAATTACCAGCAAGTAGGAACTACAAATTTATTTAGTCCATTTTGCTGAGTGTAATTAGTTTCCTACACAGCTGGTACTGGTCGATAGCAGAGCAAAGTATTTATTAATGATATTTGGAAATGGGATGCGACATAATTATTCTTGTTATTTTTAAAGTGAAATACTAACACAATAATATTTATGATTTAATTTACTTTAACTTTGACGCTAATTTGGAATGAAAATTATTTTGACTTTTATTTTAATTTGTAATTTGACTTCGATTATTATTATTTTTTTCTTTGTAATTTATTTTATTTGTTTGACATTTTTTATTATTGGCATTGTTATGTACCTAATCATTTGTTGACAAATTTTATGTAACATTCTTTAAATGACTTGTTAGAATCCCTTACCAATAAATTACTATAACTACTATGACTATGACTATAACACTTTGCCTTGACTTTGTTCGCAAGAATTGAAATCATATTTGATGACGGCCAATTCCCTCTCTTATTCCTTAGTAGAAGATTATTAGATTCTAAGAAATAAGATTAACACAACCTTATATAAAACATAAATAAACTAAAAAAACAAACAAACAAGACATAATACAACAACAAGATAACAATCAACAAGATATTTTATTAAAAAACTTAACACAACCTTTACAATGAATGTAGGAACGGGTCCCGCAGTACTAAGGAGCTGCTCCTCATCGATATGGCCATTAACTAACAGGTTCGACGTTCTCGAAAGAATCTGTCGGCATGTTGGCCTCACCTTCCGCATGACGCAGGTTCTCACCGAACACGGTAAGTTCGGGAAATTCCTGCACCGGATTCGTGCGGAAGCGACGCCCAGGTGTCACCACTGTGTAGACCGCCCGGAAGACACGGTGGAGCACACGGTGTTAACTATTCATTTAAGTAAGAATTTATGTCAAATTTCAAGTTTCTAAAACTCACAAATAAGGGTCTTCCATACAATTGTTATCATCCCCAAAATCTTTTTTATGGGGGTAGTTTAGAAAAACGAATACCTAACGATAACCTTTATTATTTACGTACGTCATCATCTGTTGTTAGTTACAAGGATTTTGGCTCTAAAAATAAGATTTTACATACAAATGAAATACCCCCATTTACCCCCTTAAAAATTAAAAAAAAACTTCTTAGTGTTCGTCTTCATCATAATGCTTCTTCCTTGTGCAAAGTTCACGTTCCTAGTCCCAGTAGTTTTGGCTGTGCGTTGATATGTCAGTCACTCGGTTTTCCCTTTTATAGATATAGATTGTAGTAAGTGTATCTGAAATGTTGTTTATTTTTCGATACCGATATGTAACTTATTAAAGGTGCGTCAATATCAAATTGAGTGGAGTTGCTGCCTCGCTGTTGAGTTTTCGCGGAGAAACCCATAACGCAATTATAGGTTTGCTCGGTAGTCGGTAAAATTCTCTGAAATATGCTACTATATCTACGTAAAATTATTAATTAAATTATCAGCCAATCTGAGCTTTAGAATTTCTTCGGCAACAGTTACACTTTCTATTAGCATTTATTAACATTTTTGATATAGTTTTCAATAGCTCGGGGCGTCTTTGTAACTTATCAAAGTAAGTTCTAGTTTGTTTTTGGTAGACTCAGAGTCTTTAGAGTCTATGCAGAAACTGGAAATGGATAGAATTCTTTATTACTTTTATCTAGTATCTTGCCTCTCTGAGAAGGGTTAATTTTAGAATCATATTTTCTCACATATCACATAGGCTGACAAAATTAATTTAAAAAAATATATATTTATTATTATTATTAAAAATAAATTCAAAAGCCAGTCAAACTATTGGCATGAATTACTTTTTTCTTTTCGCCAGAAATGAAACCTAGGATATATATTAGAGGCCAATACGAGGAATCAATAACAAAAAGAATCAGGTCTTTAAACCGTAACTGAAAGAAGATACCTACATTGCTAGTATAATTTTGTCAAGCATTATCTATTTTCGTTATATTATAATGAATTAGAAGTACACGTAATATTTTAAGGATTTCATTGATAAAATAGATTAAGTTTGTTATTACTATTATATTTGTCTCTAACTTCATTTGGTTACGGTTGGGAGACATAATTCTTTTTGCTATTGATTTCTCATACAGTCTTTTAAGATATGGCCTAGGTTTTACTATTGGTGAAAAGAAAAAAAAAATACGTGCCAGCTATGTATGGCAAGTTTCATTACCCCTTAAAATATTTATTTTAAGAAGCTAATCATAACTTAATTACCTATTAATCTCAGTGTTTGTTTCCGTTTCGATCCGTTTTATTCTATGACAACTTACTTGACTTACTAAAAATAAATAGTATTCTCATTCATATCCAAAATAATAAAAAAAAACAATATTGCTTGACTATTAATCTTTTTCATGTATTAAAAAGAAATCATACTGTATATTAAAAATCTTCACCAAAAAATTTCAATTTCCTGTTTAAATTATCCATTCATCATTTATTACATCACATACAAGATACGTTTGTAATACCGAAGCCTAAAAATTACAAAATATATTTAGAATATTTTTATATTATACTAGCTTGTGCCGGTGGCTTCGCCCGCGTCATAGTGGGTTTCCCATTCAAACTATAGACCCCTGTTTCATCCCTTTAGGAACTGAATTTTGAAAAATCCTTTCTTAGTGCTCGCCTACGTAATTAAAAGAAGAATTGTGAAAAAATTCACAATTCCTAGTCCTAGTAGTAGGCTGTGCGTTGATATGTCAGTCAGTCAGTTTCTCCTTTTACATAGATTACACCCGGACACAGAACAATGATCATGCCCATCACACAAACATTTGTATATCGTCTGTCTGTGATAATATTGTTTGTCTTGGTATGTTCAATTGAAGAGGAGAGGAGGATTTGAGGAGGATTAAAAGAGTGAGTATGCATGTGAATGGATGGAGAGGAAAAAGAGGCTAAAGAAAAGATGGATGGATTGTATGAGAAGCAGAATGGAAGAAAAAAACGTATTGCGCCAACCCCAAATTATACGGGATAAGGGCAGGAAGATGATATCGTAAATAATATCGACTACAATTTGGCTACTAAGATATAGAAAAAGTTTTACTCGATTTCACGACAAATTAAATCATTATAAGTAACTTAGGCTTGGTTAAAAAAAAAGTAAATAGACAAAAGACGGTTTATTGAAGAAAAATTGTGCGAAATTAATGTTGGAATAAAAATGGTTAAGTTAATTAAGTTTGAGCGATTATTACCTTGAATAGAAACAGGAAATTGGATGTAGAGTGATGGAACATCTATTTTTAACAGACATCAAAGAAGGAGGAGGTTGTCCATTCACCGGAATCTTTTTGCTTGACTCCGTACAATGGCATTGTTTTGTATAGGGTTTCAGCTGAATTAAACTGAAAAGACTATATTCCTTTTTCCAATGAAGTTAATGTCAAAAATAGATTTCTGAAACTTAGTGATATTAAAGGTTTTTTTCAGGTGGGATAATCATCTAATGACATCCCCCGCCCTTGAGCGGAGCGAAAGGACGTGTCAGACTTTTACTGACTAAAAACCCACTCCTGTTCCTTCGTTGCCATTGTTCCAGGACCCCGGGGATCTCTTTCGCATCACGCATGGCCCCAGTAGGCTTCAACCCTGCTGTGCCCCTATGGTTGCTGACATCTCCTTGAGGCGTGCGTGGGACACTACGTGCCGTAAACAGCATTTGCTCGGTCCAGACGGTTACCGGATGGACGGACGGCGAGCTACCCATTGCTCGCCATCTGCAATCATATTTAGGGTTGGTTTGTAGATCTTTGAATTGATTATAAGTACATAAGTGTATTTGTTAATTATTATAATTAAATTATGCTTCTTCGAAGACCTGACAGTACTCCGCGCAAGCAGGACAGACTTCCACCATATTCTCCATCGCGTCCTCGGAGCGATCCACACAACGATAACATCCGGGCGTTTCGTTCCGCCAAATCCGAAATAACCATGTCCGTCAGGCAGAAAGCGAGGACTCCATGTCGCCTCTCTAACCACTCTTCAAAGTGTTCATTCCCAAACACATAAGAGCTCGCATGCAGCATCTTGAGCGTCCTGACGAACCGGTGCGATTCTCCGATACTTGAGCGCTGGATACAACTGTACACAGTTTAAATAGTACATATACAAGCGTTCTGGTGTCGGATTGTCCAAAAATGAATATTTTATTATATTTTGTTCCATTTGTTTTGTTACTAACATTAGCTATTTTATGGAGAAATCTGAAATAAATTATTATTCAGTTCAGTATATCATGGACCTATGGCAGGCGTACGAGGTGTTGAAACGAATTCGCAAAGGCCCTTTAGACACTTTTAATTAATGGAACGAATTCTTGACTTCAAATTTATCTCACAATTACTAAGAAAGTATGTTCGAGAGCTAAAAGGTGCCAAGTCCTAGAAATTTGTGGGGATTAGTTGAAACGGTTAAAACGATTGGTTGTCATCGTGTGATCCCGAATTTGACTTCAAAGGAATTGTACCTTGTCACTTGTTACCCTTTAAGCTTAAGACATTCTGAAATCCTAAATCAATAAAGGCTTAAATCTGTAGGTATTGTCTAGACAATTGTAGTTTATGTGGACAAGTAACCATTTTGATTTTGCTCGTTCTATTTACCTTATTGTTCAATTACTGTTTTATTATGATTATTTTTAGGGTTCCGTACACAAAGGGTATAAAGGTGCCCTATTGCTAAAACTCCACTGTCCGGCTATCCATCACTAGGCTGTATCTCAATAACCAAGATGGCAACAAGCACTGGTCATAGACTTTCGTCTTGAGACACTGTGGTATGTTGTACGAGAAGATACCGCGCAGCTTCCCGAACGCTGCCCATCCGAATCGGATTCGACGATTGACCTCTTTCTCAAAGTTGCCGCACAAATAAAAACAGAATGGTACGAAGTCCTTCGTGCGCGAGTCCAAACTCGCACTTGGCCGTTTTTTAGGCTCACGTTTGACCACTATCTCAGCTGATGGAAAACTACTGTATGGTCAATGATGGCACGCTTGTCTAGAAGTAAATTATTCACTGTTAACTTAAATACTACCAACCTACTAACCAAGTAAACATCAGTATATCGATGACCAGATGTAGGTAGGTCAAGGGATTCTGATGGAGAGATGGGATAAACACAGAAACGTTCTTTGTGGAGATGAAAAAAAGAAATACATATAATTGACACAAACTGAATTAACTTTTTTGTTTTACATTTAAAGTTCCTCAAATTAATGCAAAATTTCTTTCGCACTCATATGGTTTGTTGTAAGAAAACCCAGTTGTGGCTTAAGCTCGCCTATGTACATCAACTGTCCTATTATTTTTGTCGGTATAAAATTTTGTGTACAATAAAGAATAACTAAAACGATGCATTAAAAAAAAATGCGTAGTACCTAACATACGCGGAGTTATACTAATACGTCATAAATGAATAGAACGGAATTCCGTGTTTACGGAACCCGCCGTAGGCAGGGTTTTAATTAATTGTTATGTATCTACATTAATGGAATTTACCAATCTCAATTATTACAACAAAGCAGGCCCAACTTATAAAATATTCCTGAAAAGATTTTTCTGTTTAGACATGGTAAACATAACCTACGCATTCTTACACAAGTAGGTCTGTGTTTTATTAATAATTTCGTAATGTAAGCAATTTATACAAAAAATCTCCTTTTTTTAAGGTGGGAAATCATCTAATGACTTCTTTAGCTCTAGGATGGAGCGAGAGGGCGTGCCAGATTTTTACCTTTGAATTTCAGGAGAACGGTATCTCTTTCGGAAAAAATTATCTGGACTACAAAGTCAATTTACAAACTTACCTATGAAAACAATTCAATTTCCGAATCGAATCACAAAGATTTTTACGAATCGCTAAAAAGTGTTTTTTTATGACGTACCTAACTACAAATTTACAGTTTTCAGATTTTTTTATATAGTTGTGCTATGAGACCTTGCTTCATGCCAAATTTCAGGATTCTAGAACAACGGGAAGTATCCTATGAATTTTGATTCGATTGTGAACCAAGGTGGCGACATAGCACTACGAATCGCCAAACTTAAATGGCAATTGGCAGGGCACATTGCTCGTAGAATGGATGGCCTTTGGGGCCAAAAGGTTCAGGAGTGGTGTCCGCGTCCCGGAAGACGCAGTGTTGGAAGGTCTCCTACAAGATGGACAGATCCATCGGTTTACCGCTACCCTTACCAGGTCGGTAAGGGTTGCGGGAATCCGATGGATGCGAGACGCACAGGACCGTTCATTGTGGCGACACTTGGGGCAGGACTTTGTCCAACAGTGGACGTCTTTCGGTTGATATTATGATGATGATAATGATGCAAAAAAAGCTATTAAATTACACAAAAAAAGCATTGACGTTAACTCAGATTCAAGCTTCTTGGTTTTTATTAATATTATATATTAATTACTGCCTGTCATTTTATATGATACTCCATTATTGTAGTAGTTTATAAATTTTGTGAATCAATTTTGTAACTTCAAAATTAAATTTACTAAGGCATTTTTAATTCATTTATAGTAATTTTTTTTTCTTCTTTTGGCTTGGCACGGTTTCTGCATTAATCAGAGTCAAGATAAAAAAGTATATATTAGTTTTTGATACAGAATACAGTCACTTTGTTCTCCATTAGAATGTGAATGTAACATATTCTAATATTTTTGTATTCTTTTCAGCAAGATTGTAGTCAGCCTTTTCAGCAAGATTCGCTGAAGTATTCAACAGTACAACACAATCCTCCGCTTCATTTTACGGAGAATCGGTTTGTTGTCACTAGTACCATTAACAGTTCCATGATGGAACTACTGATGTTTTTTTTATATCACTAGTTCTATTTTAAAAGAATCTGGAATAATAGAACAAATGTTGAATTTTGTTATCGTTAGTTCGACTTTATTATTTTAGGCACTTATAAAATTTTTGAAAGATGGAAAAACACTAAGGGTAAACTTGTAAATTTTTTCAAAGATGTGAAAACATTAGAGGTTAAACACTCAGTTTTTATAATAATTAGATTCAATAAAATCAACAATAATTAATATGTCTATCTTTACTTTGTTATATAATAGCAATGCAAGGAAAGTGATCGATTAGAATCACCAAACTTAATATTCAAGCAAGATCAATCAAAGAGAATTAAAAAAATTGCTTAATCCAATTATTAAAAGGTGAAATAACTGTGTTTTTTTTTTTAAATAAAATACGTTGAACGCGTAAAGAATGCGTTCAATGTAATGAATACAGGTAATTTCAAACATAAAGGGGGATGAAAACAATTCGCTTCTCAAGAACGATTTGAACTAGTCCAAAAGTAATCTAAGATATCATCACGGGATTTACTTTTCGGGATTCCGATCAATATTTCTGGCCACCGTAGGCACGGGCGACACGTCCGACCGACTGGTAACCTTCCAGACCGAGCCCAAATCGTCGACGGCGCGTAGTTTTCCGCGCGCCTCAAAGAGATGTCAGCAAACCGTAGGGACCCAGCAGGGTCGAAGCTTTCTGGGGCCATGGGTCCGCTTCTGAAAGGGAACCCCAGCCCTGGAATGAAAGCCAACGAAGAAACTAGGAGTGGGTTTTAGTCAGTAAAAGTCTGACACGAAGGACGGGAGATGATAGGGGGAGATGAGAGATACCCAACAAAAAAAAAAAAAATTCTTTACAATGATGATTATTTTTTATACTGAATCCGATCATAAGTAAAAAAAATATTTGTTGATTTTATTGAATTTAATTATTATTAAAACTTAGTGTTTTTAACTCTAGTGTGTTTACGCCCTTAAAAAAAATCACAAGTTATTTTACCCCTAGTGTTTTTCCAGCCTTAAAAAAATCCAAGTACCTAAAATAATAAAGTAAACCTTTATTTGCAGATTCTTTTAAAATGGAACTAGTGATTACAAGAAAACATCAGTAGTTCAATCATGGAACTGTTAATGGTACTAGTGACAACGAACGCCTGTTTCAACGTTTACGCATATTGCCCAGCTGTCTAGACGCTTGAGATACAAAATGACACCAATTTTACATCACAACATCGACTAGGAATCTATGTGCGAATAATTAAAAGAGCCACTGAAATTCACTCGGATTTCTCTCTCTCGACTCGGGATCATTTATTTTCTGGCCTGTTGATATAATGGTTAGTGGCCCTGACCGCTATGCCGCGGTCAGGGCCACTAACCGTGTTAAACGCGTGAGGTCGTGGGTTTGATTCTCACCCAAGACAAATGTTTGTGTGACAAGCGCGATATATTTTTCTGTATCTGTGTTTAATTTGTCTATAATATGCATGTATGTAGTACTCATACCACAAGCCCTGCTTAGTTTGAGCCTTGATGGCGTTGTGTGATAGTTATGGAATATTATTATATTATTTACTACATCAATTCCAGATTAAAATTTTCTCACCAACAGTCCGATTGCACCGAATCGCAAATCCCTAATCAAAGATTAACTCACGTTAAAATTGCCCGTCGATGTGGATTGGTAGATAGTACTACATAATAATTTTACCAATTACTGGCACTGATTAGAGGTCCGCTGGCCAGTTCCCAGGGTTCCCCTCTTATTTAAGTCTGTGACCGCATAATCAGTCCCTCTCTGATGACAGTTAGCCTGTCCACGTACGACTGTTGAAATAGCTTTGGTTTGTGTGACTGGTGTGTTGTTAGTTTCAAGTTCTTATTGCCAGGCAAATTGCGGCACTAGAGCGTTGTGCTTTTCCCCTGTCATTGAACAGATTGGAATCACTTTTCGTGCGCAATTTGATTCGGAAGAGAGGTTAGATTTATTTGGTATTGACACAAGACTATGTTTGATTGCACCATCTTAATCTGGTTGGTACTGACTGGTTTAGTTTTATACATTTTTATTGTAAAAAGTAAAAATTACATTTCATATGTTTTCCGTTTTGTGTGGAGATTTAGCAACGTTACAATTAACTAATTAGAGCCTATCGTTTCCTGTTTCCAATTTACTTCTTTTCGAGAGTTTTAGGAGCTGGAAAGGCGAGATAAGTGAACGTGAACTTGATGGACAAATTCCTTGATCCCGGTTGCTGAGGCGTGAGGGCCACGCCCTCGCATGTGCACGTGCGGCCTCCTCCTTTGCTAACATTACTGCTTTGCAGAAGGAAGCGACCGCCTGCTACTCCTCCTCGCTTCGGACCATGGCCTGTACCAAGAGCCGGCGCGAGAAATCGTTGCCGCCGATCTCCCCCACGAGAACACGGTGGTGCTTTGCCCAAGCGGGGCACACCTCTACCGTATGCTCCACCGTGTCTTCTGGGCAGTTCACACAGTGGTGGCACCCGGGCCCGACTTCCGCACGAATCCGGTGCAGGAACCTCCCGAATTGACCATATCCGGTGAGAACCGGCGTCATACGGAAGGTGAGGACGCTGTAAGGTCTTTTCAGCCACTCCTCAAAGAGGGGACTTACAGCCATAATCATGGCGTGCCCAGCACTGGGTTATTGCGATAGTCGTTGTCGCCATTTCACCATGAGATCCCGCCGGAACTCAGTTCGACTTGTCGTGGCAGAAATCAATATAGTTACACCACCATTACCCCTCCGTCTTTTAATTCTAACATGTGTGATCGCTGCTAATCATAAAGTACTATAGGTCGAAGCGCGTTTTTTTTTGTGTGTTCTCTCGCAAGGCAACCTAGGAGATTGTCGGTAGCTAACCAGACTTGCCTGTGATGGCCTCAATTCGAAAATCAAAGCTTCCAGCCAGGAGCGATGCGCCGCCGGCCCCGCTATATCCCTGCATTTTAAATCTGTAATGTCTTCAAAAATATTTACTTAAATTACATCATGTAAAAAGCCATACTGATGAATATTAAATGTAGAATATATTTAAGGCACTTAATTGGATGTGGATTAATGCTGTATTGCTTAAAATCGCTTCGTAAATCAGTCATTATTTCTCGTAAAAAGTAAAGAATAAAAAATAGTTATTGTAAGTTATCCCTAAGAGATAGACATAATAATAATATTAAATCTTTATTTCCAGGTTTATAATTATACAGTAGAGATAGTAGTCAACTAGTCATATGTGGTTTGCGATACATACCTACATGTAGAAAATTGTAAATTAACACATAGTTAAATACCTCTGACACCCAAGCTAGGATTAACTTGTATTATAGGTATCAGGGATCTCTAGGTTTATTAAAATAATACAACAGAGTTGAAAGTTCCATCATGTATTTCTTTATAGACATTGCAAGTAAAAACAACAAAGGACAAAAAGATCTGGCTATGTAGAAATTAGAGTAAACTGGACTGAACAAATAACTAATTATAAGACTGACAATTTTTGTATAGTGTTAATTATGTAGACATATAACATCGCGGACTTTTTTGTAGACCTTTTTAAGATGTACATTACTGTAGTACATTATTTTGATCTATCTCGTAGGGTTCAGCCAGCGTTTACAATATAAGCGCAAAAACATGACTTTATTTACGACATCACATTACTAACCTCTATAATTATCAGTGTTTCTGTACTATGTTATGCATGTATACATATAAACCTTTCTCTTGAATCACTCTATGTATTAAAAAAAACCGCATCAAAATCCGTTGCGTAGTTTTAAAGATCTAAGCATATGGCCAGATAGCGGGAAGCGACTTTGTTTTATACTATGTAGTGATTCCGGGAGTGTGTTTCCAGTATATTTATTTTTTTACTTTCACAGCTCAAAGCCGTGCTGGCAGAAACTAGTAACATATATAGGTATTTGTAATAAGATTTTGATTATGTTTTATTTTTATTGATAAATGATTGATATAATAAATGAGAACAGAAAAAGAGAAGTGCCTTGAAAAAAAAACATTAATTCAGTAAACTCCAAACGAACACCAGTGTTCGCTACGTCATTGTCTTTCTATTGTGTCTCTAATTACGCTTTTCAAAAGGTTAAAAATCGTAAAATGAGTATATTTACTAGCTTTAACTACTTATCTAAAATTTTATTTTGTTAGCCATCAAAATAATTTGTTTTTTTTATTTCGTACGCCCTTTGCGTACGAAAAAAAAAAACAAATTATTTTGAGTCGTCGCTGTCACCGGATGCGGTGAAGAGGACTTAACATTTATTTCTACTATCTAAATAATAGATAAGAGTCCTTTGAAAAGAATCCTTGGACCTGTTATTGCCTACTGAATAAAAATACCAATTTCGTGATGTTCATTAAGCGATTTGACCTACTGATCTCCAGTATCACAATCTATATACCGAGCCTTTTCAGCCCCCCTAGCCAAGTTACAACCATTTCGTTTCGATTCTCATTTCGTTGATCGCCTTGAGTCGGCCACGCCTGCCGGCAGTCGGCAGGAAAAATATCGTAAACGACAATTTCACATCCCGCTGCAAGAAATAGGTTTCGAGGTCTGGTCCTTAAGTCAGACTGACATGGTGGCGTTTTTCAGACACTTCAGCACTTCGATGTAACGATAGCTAGTCAATCTGGCACTGTTGGAGAGTCTGCAGGACAGCCCCAGTCTCGACCGAATCAAAGGATTTCTCGTAGTCCACAAATGCTAAGCAAAAAGGTCGGTTGTACTCCTCAGTTTTCTGTATAACCTGCCACAGCGTATGTATGTGATCCACGGTGCTGAAGCCTTTTCGGAATCCGGCTTGTACGGGAGGCGGAAGGCGCGGGAAGTCGCTAAACCTGCGCGCGAGACGGTTCGTGATGACTCTGGAAAACAGCTTGTAGACATGGCTCAGAAGTGAGATGGGCTTGTAATACTTAAGCAGGGCATTGTCGCCCTTCTTGATGAAGAGCACGCCTCTGTTCCATGCCTAAGGCATTTTTCCCTCAAGTATGATGGAGTCACATCGCTTCTGAAGGGCCTTAAGGACCGGTTTTCCACCCGCCTTCAGGAGTTCAGCCGTAATTCCGTCCTCACCCGACGTCTTGTTTTTTTTCAGCTGCTTCAGAGCCATCCTAATCTCGTACAGGCCGACGTCCGGGATTTCTTCGGTATAGTGTCAAGTCAATCTATGTAGCCTTTGGGTCGTTTGTTTGGAAGGTCCAGAAGGAAAGTAAAAAGAAGAAAATTACAGAAAATTTACTATTCAACCTTCGCGCGTTTAACAGTTCATAGTTAAGACAGGACAACCTTTGCTGGGTCAAATAGTACCTAATATATTTCTGCTGAGCCATGTATATCTTCACACAAAACTGAACACCACCCTATTTATTTATCTTTGGAAGTAATAATGCCGAAAGAAAAGGCCACTCCGATACGTTAGTTAATAACAAATATACGGAGGATCAACAGGATCACCTTAATTATGAAACCTTTACGAGCTCATAATGAGAATTACGGCGCTGCTTACCTCGCCTATTTGACGGTAAATTATACTTTTAATGTAGAAGATAATGACTGTATTAATATTGTGGGCAGTGTGGGGAAAGAATATTATGTTGTATGAGAATGTTGTGTTTACTGAAGTTAAATATAATCAGGTGATTGCTTCCCGCTTGATCAGAATGTTTCTTTTTTCTAATTTTTATTCTTTACTCACTTTTGCCCACGACTTCGTGTCTGCATGAATTTCGGTTATACCGGCCGCGAAGTCGAAATCGAAGCCAGGTTAAAAATAGCCTGTCTTTCCTTGGGACTCAAAATTATTCCGTATCAAATTTAATTAAAATCGGTTTAGTAGTTTAATCGAGAAAGCGTAACTGACAGGCAGAGTTACTTTTACATTTATAATATTGTATTTTATTATAATATTATATAGTATGGATTGCACACAGATATATATATATATCTATAGATCAACATCCCAGAGCTGTCTGATTTTTATGATTTGAGATGTTTTGTACAAATTTATTCTAAAGTAGTTTTAACTATACGTGTCAGACACTTTAAAGCTCAAAAAAAAGTTGTAGAGACCAAACATCCCCTAAACATAAAAATTATTAAGCCGAGAGTATGACCGCGAGAGCACGCATGCGTTTCAGAGCAAGTGAGACGATTTCATGCACTGATGTTTGGTCACTACAATTTGACTGACTAATGACATAGAACTTTGTAATAGTTACCACAATAATATATTTAAAAATCAGACATGTAAAAATAAGTAAAGTTTTTTTACTTTTTGTGGAGCTTAAAAGCATCTGACAGAAGTTTTGGTCCGTGGAAAGTGTCTGACACTTATGATACTACTTTAGAATAATATTCTACAAAACATATATAAAAAAATCAGCTATAAAAAATTAAGTTATGTAACTCGTTATTTTAAGTTCCCTTTCTCACCTGGTAACTGCTCAGGGGCCCCAAGGGGGAGCTCCACAAGTACACAGGTATTCAAAGCACATGAGACGCTACTGAGAACCTAAGGTTTCATCCATGTGAAAATAAGTTATGTCAAACAGCTCTGGAATCTTAGTATACTATAAATATAAAAATGAAAAGATAATTAATGCTCAAAAACAAGCTTGACCTAGCATTTGAGTTTTCTTACAGCATACCTCTGAGTGAAAGATAGATTTTACAATAAATATGTAGTATACAATTACTTAAAAATGACCATGGGCTTAACGTGGCCATCTTCTCTTTAGATGGTGCTGACCCCCAAAAGCTTATTTAGAAAATCTTAAGAGAGCCCTTCCCCACTCCACTATCGCCAAAGTGAGCATAGTTTTAAAGCTTGTTGCTTCATCCAACGTAATCCAACGCAGTTTTTAATGAATAGGCAACTCGATAAAAGAGAGATGACGCCTGAAACCTTCCGGGTGCCACCATTGCGTGGACCGCCCGGAGGACTCGGTGGAGCACACGGTAGAGGTGTGCCCCGCTTGGGCAGAGCACCGCCGTGTCCTCGTGAGGAAGATCGGTGGCACCGATCTCTCGCGCCGGGCCTTGGTACAGGCCATGGTCCGGAGCGAGGAGGAGTGGCAGGCGGTCGCCTCCTTCTGCGAAGCAGTAATGCTAGCAAAGGAGGCCGCCGATCGCGTGAGGCAACGGCAACGGTCCTCACGCCCCAACCGCCGCCGGGATTCCGATCCCGATTTCCGGCCACCGTAGGCGCGGGCTTGCGGACGGCGAGCAATGGGTGGCTCGCCGTCCGATCGTCCGGTAACCGTCCGGACCGAGCCCAAGTCGTTGACGGTGCGTAGTGTTCCACGCGCGCCTCAAGGCGATGTCAGCAACCGTAGGGGCCCAACAGGGTCGAAGCCTACTGGGGCCATGGGTGATGCGAAAGAGATCCCCGGGGCCCTGGAAAACAAATGGCAAAGAAGGAACAAGAGTGGGTTTTTAGTCAGTAAAAGTCTGACACTATCTCGCGCTCCGCCCAAGAGCGGGGGATTTCATGAGATGATTTTCCCGCCCGAAAAAAAAAAAAAAACGCCTGAAACCTTACTGGCATTTGGTAATACCTCGTCATTTATTTGAATAAGTATTTCACAACTTGTTCTAGAAATGGTTTCTTTTTAATATTTAAAGTTTTTGGAAAAAAACATCATTAAAATCCTCGATTATGAGTACATTACGAAGGGTCAAAGTTCACGTAAAATGACAGATTTTCAGAGATTTTTAGTGGATAGTTTTTTTTACAAATTTCTGTATTGATTTCTATAGAAACCTAGATAATATCCACAAGATACCTGTATATCCCAAAAATATCTGGATATAAATGTAAGTATAATAACATCATAGTAACGTAAGAGAGGTTATATGGAAATATATCTCGGGTTGACCGTTCTTACCGACCAGGAAAGAACCACTGGCTATCGCAGAACCTGAATGTATAGTTTTTTATTATTGATAGGACTTTTTTTTTTCGGGTGGGAAAATCATCTAATGACAACCCCCGCTCTTGGGCGGAGCGAGAGATAGTGTCAGACTTTTACTGACTAAAAACCCACTCCTGTTCCTTCTTTGCCATTTTTTTTTCCAGAGCCCCGGGGGTCACTTTCGCATCACCCATGGCCCCAGTAGGCCTCGACCCTGCTAGGCCCCTACGGTTGCTGACATCTCTTTGAGGCGCGCGTGCTACACGCCGTCGACGACTTCTGCTCGGTCCGGACAATTACCGGACGATCGGACGGCGAGCCACCCATCGTTCGCCGTCTGCAAGCCCGCGCCTACGGTGACCGGAAATCGGGATCGGAATCCCGGCGGCGGTTAGGGCGTGAGGACCGTTGCCTCTCGCGATCGGCCGCATCCTTTGCTAGCATTACTGCTTCGCAGAAGGAGGCAACCGCCTGCCATTCCTCCTCGCTCCGGACCATGGCCTGTACCAAGGCCCGGCGCGAGAGATTACTGCCGCCAATCGCCCCCACGAGGACACGGCGGTGCTCTGCCCAAGTGGGGCACACCTCTAAATTATTGATAGGCTTGCGTTTGTCTATCTCACCTGATGGTAACAGATGATGTGGCCGACTATGGAACACGCTTGCCTAGAATTAATTTATAATCTAACTCTTGACTGATAGACTCCTAGTTTTTGGCCATCAAGAAATCAACATTAATATACAATGTAACATCCAAAAATTGCCTTCACGCTATTTTATTTTTTGAGAGAAGTGAAGTGAAGAGGAAGTCATCAAATGAATCCTCGCGCCCCAGTGTGAAGTGAAAAGCGTGTCTGAGTTTTACAGACTAAAACCATAAAATAGACAAAATTCAATCTTATGTATGTACTTCACTTTTCATACCTACGCTCGACGTGATAAATACCTAATATAAATGGTAAAAATATTACATGGCCACAAAGTCATGTTCGCTTTGTTTCTCAGCGTGGGGCTGGTGGCCACCGAGGTACTTACCTACCTAACTGTTCTGAGTTACGTTAAAACAAATCATCAAAATACAAGCAAATACTACTTATCTCTCTGAAACAACTAGTAGCTTAAAAAACGATAATTTACCAATCAATGCTGAATTTAAACAACCGTCTACTGAACAGTTATATTTTTTTTTTATTCCTCCATTATTGCACAACAATGTTCCCAGATGCATGTCTCAAACGGATGGCACTCGCGCTCGCACTGGTTCCAACTGGGCTGAGATATCGTGTCCGTGAGCGGTGTCTGTGATTGACTTCTGTACCTATCTATTTTGTGCTAACCCACATGTGTCCTTCAATTCCTATTATCTTTCTAAGACCGCGGTACCTCTTTCAAACATGCCCGTGGCCCGAGCGGGCATGGGTCCTTCTGGGTGTCTACAGTTTTGCTGACATGTTTGAGGCACGCGTGCAACACTATGCGCCGTCGTCACTCGGTACTCGGTTCGTACCGGTAGACCGGACGGCGAGCTACCCATGTTTGGAGATATGTGGAACAGAGAGTAAAGTCCCGAAAACCTCCGTTGAAAAGGGAGCATCGTCCGACCAGACAGATGTTATGTCTGGTGGGCAACTGCCCAATAGACGATTTCAGGCTGTTCTATATATTCTAATCACGCGGAGAACTAATGAGAACTTTAATTGCGCGAAGCAGGATTAGTTCTTATGTGAAGCCATAGATGTCGCTACAGCCGCAAGCTCGTGCCTACGGTCTTCACGCCATAAGTCTCATCATAGCTAAACGTTTCTCTTTATGATAAGAATCTTTTGCCATGCAGTGCAAAGTGGTATAAAGTTGTGTATTTATAGGTTTGCCTTGTTATATCATCCATAACATCAGTATGTTCATATTTATAGTCACCCAATTATGGTACGTAGCGTGTGGTTTGCGACTATGAATAAGTCAGTGTTTCGGTAGCGTCATCAAAGGTGTCATATTAAGAGGTCAAATATTACCTTCCTTGTGTAGGTTCGTATGAATAATGCAAGCAAAGAATCCGTTTACAAGGCTTGAGTATATTTGGTCTTGTTATTTTAATATAAAGGTTTTTTGTTAAGGTGGGATATCGTCCAATAACTTCTTCCGATCTAGGAGGGGGCGTGAAGGCGTGTCAGGCTTTTATTGACTTAACACGTAACACAGGAGTTGCCCTTCAGTTGCCTTTTGTGTTCCAGGACCATGACTATCTTTTACAGAACCGTTCCCATAGCCCTAGCAGGCGTCGAACCTGCTGGGATCCTATGGCTTGCTGACATCTATTTGAAACGCGCTTGGAACACTACGTGCGGTCGTCGACTCGGGCTCGGTATTTATTGGACGTGTGGACGGTGCCACGCATTGCTCGCCGTCTGCGAGTCCGCAAGAAACACAGGTAGGTAAAACACACCAATATGACTTCTTTCATGCTCCACCTAAGAGCGGGAGAAGACGTTTGATGATTTCCAAAATCAAAAAAATTGTTAAAAATTATCACTAAAGACTGGTGAGAGTCTGCCTCTGTAATCTATAATAAACGTTGCTTTATTTAAACCAAATCCTTCAACGATCATAAAGGTGTCAGTCACATTAAGGAATTACACGCTAAAACCCGAACCAACGTGGGTGTCCAAAAAGTGGGTAAGCACTTATCGTAGTTATAAGTCAATGGCACTCATTAGGTTAGGATGAAAATATTATGATTTTACCCAAAAACTATCTCCGGCAGATAAGGGTAGATGTCGGACACAGGTGGTGTAAAATGGGCCACAGCTCATAATTTACCCCTTGTAAGTAGATAATTAACTTATAATGTGGGTAGACCAGCACCTGCTGTTCAAACATGGCTGCTTTTAGATACATTGTTGTGGATACATATTATGGTTTTTAATAACAAAAAAGTAAACGAGATGTAAGCGTAGTTTGTAAGTTTTATTAATAAAGCTAACAAAACTGATTTATATTTGTAGGTCGGTATACTCAAAGTAAGGTTCAGTTGAAAATCAGAGTTTTTTTTTTATTTGTTATAAACTAGTGCTTGACTGCGAAACCACCTGATGGTAAACAGTGATGCAATCGTTGATTGTGAGGCGCACTGGTTTATTAAGAGCCTCTTCACTCTAGCCTTGAAGACATCCAAATTATAATCGGATGGGAAGACCGCAGCAGGCAAACGCTTAGTCCGGACCGTAGAAGTTTCAACAACGTAAGGGTGGATACTGGCGGTACGTCTGGTTGTCCTATGATAGATGAGATGACGGAATCAAGTCATGCGATTCCCGCACACACTCTCCAAAATGCAACCTGTAAAACACCGAAAGGCCGGCTACCGTACGCCTGTGGTCAACAAGGCTTTGAAGATTCGACTTAACTAAACCTGGATCACCAATAAGCCTCTTCGGACGCCTTTCCACCGAGTCCAAAGAGTCAGGCTGCTTCTACGTATTTTCTGACATTTCCTGGACTTGTTTATTTGGCGTAGCCGTGAGGCACACATTGCTGTATTATTTTTTAATGTAATTATCTACGAATTAGCATTGCAATTTGACGTAGCAATACTGCTAGCGTTCTGGGCACTTTTGACCCATTGACGTTGATGTGGATGATTTTTTTTTGCCCACTTAGTTCTTTTTCTACCGGTTTGTTGAGATGATTTTCCCACTCGATAAAAAAATGAGAACAATACAATTGCGCGTTCGGAGTGCCATCATCATTGTTCTCTTATGGGTGGTTTATTTGGGATGATAATTAATACAAAAGAGTTAAATTAAAACCCATTTATTGCGCTGGGCCTTTCTTTGACCGTTGATAAAAAATGTTGGGGTTGAGTTAAAAACATGCAATTTTTAGTAATAAAAAAGGTAGATGATGGGGGCGTGTTATTGAGAAATTTTACAATTATTGTAAAATTAATGAAAAAAAAATCAGACTTTTGCCAAAAAGAACTTTTAATTGAGGCTTTTTTTACCACAGTTTTCATTTTATGACGACGCCTAATTACTTCCAATCATTATGGAGTTTGTTTCATCACATCGTGATAGATCATTTAGTTTAAAAGTTACACTGGGGTCAAAAAAGCAAACAAATTTTTTAAAATATCCATAATAAATATAAATAAATATTTAAGTTTTTTTAAAATATTTTTGCCGTCGATAAAATTAAGCATAGATTCCGCCATTTCGATATGTGCACATTATAAAGAGTCACTCTGTATAAAGAGGTAAAGTTTGTTTTTTTGTTTGTAGTCTGTAATCTCTGAAAGTCATGGTCCGATTGCTAAAATTTTTTCACTGATAGAAAGCTGCTTTATTCCTGAGTAACACAGGCTATATTTTATGTACGCGGGTGAAGCTGCGGGCAAAAGCTAGTCTAGTATAATGTTATTTCTGTCTTTGCCTATCAGTTACTCAAGACAGAAGAATCTTTGGCAGAAGATTTAGGTATGTTTTTTTTTTTCGGTAGGAAAATCATCTTATGACATCCCCGCCCTTGGGCGGGGCGGGAGATAGTGTCAGACTTTTACTGACAAAAAACCCACTCCTGTTTCTTCGTTGTGAATAAAACATTAAAAAACAGTCAAACCCCGAGAAACTTAGTTCTTATAACGTAAAATCCGTTCCTTTATCGATATTTTAGCCTTAAATTTCAACATTACTGTATATAAATACATAAGAAGACCGATAAAACAGATTACTACAATACCCCAACGCTAGCCGGCGTTATCGAAATCAGAATCCTTTATTCAATTTCCGATTTATCAAGGTACTTGCAAAGGGAAAAGATTTACTTTCATGAAAAATGGTTACGAAAGGTAACTTGTAGAGTTTCGCAAGCTTTTACTTTGGCCATGCCGATCGGTAACTTTCTATTGGTCAATGAATGTTTTCCGAAGCCTTACAAATGTAGAAAATATTTGAGGCACGTTTTTGCAAGTTGTTATTAATTTTGCAATGTTTTTATGTATATTTGTTTAAGTTAAATGTTGCAAAATTCATTTGCTTTATACAGATCATGGTGACGTTATGCAGGCACTTAATAATTTCATCAACAATTTCCTCGCCGTTGTACTTTCTGCTCAATCGGTTAGCGAAAGTGAACCCTGTTTGAAGTATCTGTTATTTGTTTATTGTGCAAGCCTACCACAGTGTTGTCTTTTTAACCCAAAGGTTGACTGATAGAGAATGCCTTGTTGCATTAAGTCCGCCTATGTACCACTACTGTACATGAAGTATAAATAAATAAATAAATAAACCCTGGGGCCCTGGAACGAAGGCAAAGAAGGAACAGGAGTGGTTTTTAGTCATTAAAAGTCTGATACACTCTTTCAATCTACTCTAGAACAGGAGAAGTAATTAGAGTTCCTTCCACAACAAAAAAATATGGTGGATTCATGAAGATGGCGGACTAGTTTTTTTTTTTTATACATCGCCATGATCTGGTTATCAATTATGTCGTTTGATGGGCGAACGCAGATCAACTCGAGACACGATGGCTTTTTAATTGTTTCTCTAATTACCGATAAGAAATGTTATAAGGGGTTTTTGAGTAACATTAACTAATATTCGGCGCACGGATGGTTCGTGTCCTGGAATAGCGCATCGGTTACTTTTTTATCTCAAGAATTGGTTCACTTGGTATAATTTGCTGTTTTCACATTAGTGAAGCAACTATACACCCCTATTCTTTAATTAGTACAAAAAGAAAATGGCCTCTATCTGTTACCCGCTACTGATTATATTTACCGTATGTAGTCAAAAGTAAAAAAAACGAAATCCCAAAATTGTCCACGAAATTTTGGCATAATTGGTAAATTCATAATTTAATCAATTGATTATGCGTAACGATTGCTACTAGAAAATACTACGCGCAGTGTTTTTCCATTGGTTTTATTCATAATCCATAGCCTGTACTATATTTCCATAAATTCAGTGATATTTTTGGATATAAAAAAAGCTAATAACTTTTCTGTTCATGAATATTATTTTTTGATACTTTACTTAAATAATAACAAGATCTTTTCTAATAAGCCCTTTAAGTATTTGTACTAATTAAAAACTAGTGGTGTATAGTACTTAAATAAATACATCTTGGACATTACTGACATCGGTGAAAAGAATTACCAATCAACTGTAATCAAACTTGGTAATTAATATATATTCATGAAAAGTAATTTTTTATATAAATTGTTTTTTTTTTCTTTTAATATAATTGCGCTCTTCCCGTCCTATTATAATTTAGGTGTCTTCAAGGCTAGAGTGAATAGGCTGTTTATAAAATAGCGCCCTTTACCATCAACGTAGTAGTGATGCAATTGATTATTGCAATTGTGATTATTATTTTATTTAAACCAAGAGTGAATGGGTTGCTTCTCGCGCTCCATCGTTGACCGCATGGTCGATTTCCATCAGGTGAGATAGCGGTCAAGCGCGAACCTATCAAGAATAAAAAAAAGGTGGGATCGGAGTCAAGCATTATTTTTGTATAATATGAATATCATTATTACATTATTAATTTGTATTTAGGTATCTAAGTATATATTTAATTTTGTATAACTATGGCGGTTCTGGAGATACAGCCTGGTGGCAGACGGACAGACAGACGGACGGATGAACAGCGCAGTCTTAGTAAAAGGGTCCCGATTTACCCTTTGGGCACGGAACCCTAAAAAGATAGGATGGTCAGTCAAAACAAAGATTAAGATAATTTGCATGTTACAAAGCATAGATCTCTATGGAGAAGAACGTGCAAGAAACTTCAAACAAGACGTATAGGTACCGGCACGGATCTTGAGCGCTGACTTCTACAGTTCTAATTGCGTAGAAGCACACAGAAGTGAAATATCGGGCCTCTTTAGTGGTATGAAGAGAGATGCGGGGGCGGGGAGTGAACTCCTTGTACAGTGATTGGCTGGCCGATATTGTACGATGCGCAAAGCGATGCCCGCTCTGTCGCTGAGCATTCAAGATTGGTGCCGCTATCTGCACCGACAATTTACTTTGAAATAAATTTGAAAGAATTACTACTATTCTTGACAAGGCGATCCCTTTTGGGATTTCGCGCAAAAAAAAAAACAATTTCTGCTTTCGTACAATTTTCCGCAAAAAAAACACGTTCAAACGGACACGAGCAATTTAATTAATTCAAAATAGTTCACACCAAATACTAATCTGCCTTAATGATCTCTTCTATAGACGCCCTCGAAATAATGTTGCCACAAAATGAAAGGTTTTAATTAATTCCCTGGTAATGACCCTCGGGATTATATGGGACATGATAACGACCTATGCATGTACACAGATGTAATTACATAGCTTGTTATGATGTGTTAACTAAATAAATGTTAACTCATCAACTAGTTTTAATTAGCTAAATTAATTTGGTAGCTGATTAACCAGGGCTGCGGGTTCGTTCGAAAGAGTTACCGCGGCCTCAAAACGCAAAGACTCTCCGATCAAGATCAAGAATTAAAGAATAAGAGAAGAAGAAGAAGAAGATAATTATAATGATACTGATAATGATAATGATAATATATAAATAATAATGATAATGACAATGATAATGATAATTATTTTTATTCATTGTGTTATTTTTTTTCTAAATATTATATTGTAATAATGACTCTGCAGGTGTTGGTTTCGACTGTAAGTGCAGAATACCTGTTATAAATAAATAAGAATTCAAGATCGGAGAGTCTACACTCGAAGTTGTGGACGATTACGTCTACCTCAGACAGACAGTCCAGTTGGGTAGATCTAATTTCGAGAAAGAGGTCAAACGGTCGAATCCGACTCTTCTGGGCAGTGTTCGGGAAGCTGCGCGATATCTTCTCATCCAATATACCACAGCGTCTCAAGACGAAAGTCTATGATCAGTGCGTGTTGCCAGTGATGTCATATGGCTCCGAAACGTGGTCGCTCACAATGGGCCACATCAGAAGACTTAAAGTCACCCAAAAAGCAATGAATTCCTTGCGTGATCGAATAAAAAATGAAGATATCCGCAGGAGAACCAAGGTTGCTGACATAGCACGAAGAATAGCCAAATTTAAGTAGCAATGGGTAGGGCACATTGCTCGCAGAACAGATGGCCCTTGGGGCCGAAAGGTTCTGGGGTGGCGACCGCGTACCGGAAGACGCAGTGTTGGAAGGCCTCCTACAAGGTAGACCGATGACCTGGCAAAAGTTGCGAGAATCTGATGGATGCGAGACGCACAGAACCGTTCATTGTGGGGGAGGCCTATGTCCAACAGTGGACGTCTTTCAGCTGAAATGATGATGATGATGATGATGATGATGATAGAACGCAAAGGGTAACTGAAGGTACACAGGTAGGTTTTAGTCAGTAAAAGCATAAAACAGATAGGTACAGAAGTTTCACTTTTCATGCATACGCTCGCTGATTGCGCTAGGGTTGCCGTTGTAACGCGTGAGTCGCGCGCACCAGTGCGCTGCTGCGCGGGCGGCCGGCTCACTGAGCAGTTCCTATCTTAACTGTTTATAATTACATTATTGAATACAAGGATTACACAGCTTATACAATAATAAATATCTAACATAAATTTTAAAAATATTACATGGCCACAAAGTCATGTTTGCTTTCTCGGCACGGAGCCGGGAGTCGGTGCGCTTATAATACGGCCGGCGTATTTTGGCGAGCCTGAACTTTGCGCAGAAGGCTGCGCACGAACGTTTTTTAGGAACAAAATGGTGGCATGAGGCGACGTGCGCGGGGCGGAGGTCTAGGCTAGAGATTGACTTTATGTAAATACAATCGACCCTTTATTCAATCAAATATCGCAATCGATTTTTATCGATTTGGAATTTATTTATTTTTGTTTCTATGAGATATTGAGCGAAATAGATATACAAACAGTGAATGTCGTCGTTAGTAAATGAGATTTCGACTTTAATGAAAAAAAAAAACTAATAAAATGTTATTTTCTTGGTTGAAAGACATGTTTTATTTAAATATCAGTTATTTATAAACAACTAATAGAATAACGATTGTTTGAGAATATTTTAAACCTCCATAGAAAATTGAATATAAATATATTTTTATAACTTAATTTAAATCGATTTGAAAAAAAAATCGATTAAACAACACCCTCAGACACGCGTATTGGACATCTCTCTTCGGTAACTTCGTAAAGCTTCGTACTTATTCGGCAATGTTCGGTACGCAGTAATATGTCTCACTCACACGTTAGCATTGGTGTTATTTTCGTGTCGCTGTCTCTGTCTTGAGCACAGGCGGTGACAAAAGTTTTCGTTGGTTGTTATTATTGTATTGTTAAGTTTTTTGTGCAGTGTTAGGTTTGTTTCTTTAATTTCTAAGTTATTTTTGTAGCTTTCTGTCTCAAAGTGTTTTAATATTTGTTTTATTTGTTCTTGGTCCCCGTTTTATTAAATTTTTATTCGTAATTTGGTTTAAAAAAATTAAAGTCAATAACAGTTTTTTTACGACTGTACATGCGCTAAAGTTCGCAGAGCCTATGTTCAGGGCCGTCAAGTTACGTCGGCCGTATTGTACCTACCTATTTAACTATATTATGAATACTAGTTCTTTTTTCTCTAAAACTATTCGAATGGAGTTGAGGGCGGGCAGACAACGATTGGAGCGCGGGCTTGCAGATGTCGAGCAATGGGTAGTTCGCTGTCCGGCCGTCCGGTAAGGGTCGAGTCCGAATCGTCGGCATAAAGAAATGTCAGCAAAACCGAAGGCGCCCAGTAGGGCCGATACCCTCTATAGCCGTAGGAATTCTCGATAGAGCGATTTGGTCCTGGAACGCAAAGGGTAACTCAAGGACACACGTGTACTGTAGGGGCCTAGCAGGGTCGAAGCCTACTGGGGCCAAGGGTCTGATTCTGAAAGGAAGACTCGGCCCTGGTACGAAAGGCAACGAAGGAACAGGAGTGGGTTTTTAGTCAGTAAAAGTCTGACACTATCTCCCGCCCCGCCCAAGGGCGGGGGATGTCATAAGATGATTTTCCCACCGAAAAAAAAAAAAAAAAAAAGGACACACGTGTGGTTTTAATCTGACACGCCCTCTCACTCCACTCTAGGACGGAAGCAGTCATTGGATGATTTCCCACCTTAAAAAAAAATCGTGGTCTAAGCGCGAAAATTGCCCACGGCATTCCATTAATTTTCGAAAAGTAATAGAATGCAATTCCGTGCTACAGTTCTATCCTATGTCCGCGTGACAATTCCAGAAATAGAGAAGAAAAAGCAAGAAGGAACAAGCGCGGAAAAGAAGAAGAAGCGAGGTTCTGTCTCACAGGCGTGCCTACGAGTGGTTCCTCGCAAGTCCTTTTAGCCAAGAAGCCAGTGAATTCGCTGATTAATAAAACAAACCGGCTGCCTCTATATCAACTTGAGGGAGTGGAAGTAAAAACATTTTTAAAATTAGCTTGTTGGTATCCAGAAATCTAGGAAAAAGTGTTTGATTATTAAAACTCTTTTACAAAGGAAGTGGTTCGCCGAGGTACGTCGGTAGCGAGGTATGAGCGTACGATGTACGGGTATTAACTAATGAACAATGTACATTTGTATGTGGATGTACTGAGTATATCCTTCGTTAGTAAATTCTTGTACCTCGGACTTTGTTTCACAGGTATATAGTTTTTTTTTTTTAATTTTATTCTGTTAGGAGCTGAGAGTAATCAAAGATTATGGTGCATTTAATTATCGATTTTATTCCTGGGAACACTGTACTTTATTTATATAAAATTTGATCCGTCTACCATGGTTGTTTCCTGACTTAAAGTCGTCGACGGCGCGTACTGTTCCACGCGCGCCTCAAGGAGATGTCAGCAAACCGTAGGGGCCCAGCAGGGTCGAAGCCTACTAGGGCCAAATGTTTGCTTCTGAAAGAAAAACTCGGCCCTGGTATGAAAGGCAACGAAGGACCAGGAGTAGGTTTTTAGTCAGTAAAATTCTGACACGCCCTCGCGCTCCGCTCAAGAGCGAGGGAAGTCATTGGATGTTTTTACACCTACAAAAAAAAATCCTTAAGATAGGTGCATCATCGCTACAATCACGAATAGAGTCGTATTGTCCGATTTAAAAAACGGTGGAGGTTGTTATTTCGAATGAATGTCAAATTAAAGTTGGCATCAAGTAAACCAGGAGCACTGTCTTCCAAAATTAATGTTATTTTTTAATTTGGTCGTTTTTTTTTTTAAAGTGTGCCTATCTGCCTATCACGCCACGTTGTTTAAAACCTGCCTACCCGATTTAAAATTCATTCATACATATAATGTGATGATTAACCTACCTACATCCACTAGCGTGTATTTACTACTGACAGTGATTTCTTACTGAAATCATGGTCATACAATAACATATTAGCCGTTTGTATTCCAACAAATGTTCGATTCACACACAATCTCTATATTTGTCAAGCTTCCTAGAAAACTGAGCGAGTAAACGTGTTTAAAGTTCAACTATTTGTAACATATTTTTGTTGCGCAGCCAGAAACGGAAGAAGAAAACGAAACCAAATAGTGGCTTCTGACCTCCTATAGATATATGAGGTAACATTTGAATACCTTTTTAAAAACTCAGTATGATTTATAAAAAAAAAAGCGGCCACTATTTTTCGCTAAAATGCCTGCAAAATCTAACTAGACTGTCGAAGCATGAGCTCGTAAATGGTAGAAGGAGGCCTTTGCCCAAGAAAAAGATGAGTTCATCATCATCATTTCAGCCGAAAAAAGTCTACTGTTGGACATAGGCTTCTCCCAAGCGTCTCCACAACGACCGATCCTGAGCGTCTCGCATCCACCGCATTCCCGCGACTCTCACCAGGTCGTCGGTCCACTTTGTAGGAGGCCTCCCAACGCTGCGTTTTCCGGTGCGCGGTCACCACTCAAGAACCTTAAAAAGAAAAAGATGGATTAGGTTATCAAAAAAGGCCGCATTAGTGTAATTTAATCTAACTAGCAAAACTGCACAAATGCTACCACCTGTGGCGCGCAAACTGTCAAACTCGCGAACTCAGACCAATAAAAATCGCGAAGGTTATACATATATTAGGTTTCCGAAAATTACATTAAAATGTCTTCTTTTTTATTAACTATTATATCATGTTATGCCATTGTTGGCCAGCATAGCAAGGCGGTAGCAGGGTTGGTGCGTAAAACAAACTTAGAGTAGGTATAACCATCCATAAAAGGGCATTATTATAACCTTTTGTCCTACATAACGGTCAATGAAAATTTTAAGAGCTCAACATAAAAACCTTGTGTACATCAGCAAGATGTCTTCTATACTAGTTATTGTTATTGGAGTTATATATTAACAGGGGTGGATCAGGGGAGAGAGATAACCTCTTTCATTAATAATTAATTGTTTCTTGTTTCTTTGTTATGTGCTCGTCATTAATCTTCAAGAAATCGTCAGTAGACTGAGTAAAGTGAGAAAGTTTAAGAGCGGCAACGCACTGCCACTTAATTTTCGCCGCGGCTGAAAATTAAAATATTTGCTGTAACGGTTTTTTTTTAGGTGGGAAATTATCCAATAACTTCAGACTTTTACTGACTAAAATCCAGTCCTATTTTTCTTCTTTGCCTTGCGTTCCAGAACCCCGGGCTTTCCTATCAGAAGCGAACCCATGGCCCCAGCAGACTTCGGCCCTGCTAGGCCCTTACGGTTTAGCTGACATCTCTGTGATGCGCACGTGGAACACTACGTGACGTCGACGACTCGGGGCTGTAACAGTACCGAATCATAATAATAATCCCAAATAATCACCAAACTTAAGTGGCAGTGGGAAGGGTATATTGCTCGCAGAACAGATGGTCGATGGGACCGAAAGGTTCTGGAGTGGCGACCACGTACCGGAATACTATTATATTATATTAAAACTACTATTATATTAAAATTATTATTATTAATTATTTTAAATTATTCAATTTTATTATATTAAACTATTAATTATCAAATTTTAAACCATTTAATTATTCAATTTTAAATTTATAATTATTTTAAAAATTGTAAAATAAAATGTATGTATGTAATGTTGTGATTGTATTTTTTACCTACTAACATAGTTTATAAGTTCAAATTGTTACTAACCATTATGGATCATTGTTATCTGAAATAAATAAATTATTATTATTATTATTATTAATACGCAGCGTTGGAAAGCCTCTCACAAGCTGGACCGATGGTCTGGTGAGGGTCGTGGGAATCTGATGGATGCGAAACGTACATGGCCGGTCGTTATGGCGACATTTGGAAGATGCCTATGTCCAACAGTGGACGTCTTTCAGTTAAAATGATGATTGATGTTGATGATTAACGGTAACATAACATGATTTAAAAGAATATCCATAGAGTTTCTTGTACGTTCTTCACTATGAGATCTATGTACTGTGTGCTGTAAACATCTTTATTTCTTTAGTTTTTTAGAGTTCCGTACCTGAAAAGGAAAAACGGAACCCTTATACCATCACTTTGTTATCCGTCTGTCTGTCTGTCTGTCAAGACCCTTTATCTCGGGAACGCGTGTAGGCATCGAGTTGTAATTACAAAATCATATATATACTCAAGTCTACGGTCCCTTAAAGCTGTGAAAAAATCAAACCTCTAAGTCATCGGAAAAAAAAAGATACGGCCGTTCATGTCGCTAAAAAGTATATTTCGACACTCTCAAGGGAATCAAAATTCATAGTGTACTTCCCATTGCCCCAGAATCCTGAAATTTGGCGTAAAGCAAGGTCTTATAGCATAGGTATAGAAATAAATCTGAAAACAGTAAATTTGTTGTAAGTCACCAAAAAAAAATTTTGCGATTTGGAAAATCTTCGACTCCATTCGGGAATTGAACTTTTACTTACCCAGTTTTTTTTTTTTCATAGATATTTGGTAGTATTTATTTCGTTTATTAAATTTATATACATATTAATTGCATTTTTAAATATTTATAAAAAAAAAAAATATTAAAAATAGTCGCCTACCGGCATCGGGAACAGGGTCCAAGCTACCGGTGGTCAGGGCTCCTGAGAGAGGAATCTCCTAACAATGCGCGCCGTGTCCAGGAGTACTGCTTTCTGAATCAGGTCCTTGATCCAGCTGCCTAACGAGAGCCTCCTCAGATATTGTTCAAGGCTCTTAGCTATTAAGCCATTGGCCGTTACGACTATCGGCACAATGATTTCTCTTATTTATTTAATTATTTAGTCATGTATAGTTCTAGATATATTATATTTGTCCTCATGTGTGGTAAGGCTTGCTGTAAGAAAACCCTGTGGGTTAAGCACGCCGACCGGTGTCCATCAGATATCCTCATTAAAACTGTTTCTAAAATTTTGTGTACATTAAACAAATTAAAAACGAGCAATTTACCTTCAAAATTTTAGTACAGAAAGAAAAACATCCTTTTCAGATTTTTCCTCTATTAAGAACAAAGTAATTAATATTATAATAACTTTATTTTTAGAAATCAAATTAAAAGTATAATTCTGATATAGTTTCTTTGTTATTTTCCGAAATTAAAGGTTTTGCGCTTAAATATACATTAACCGATTTTATCCAGGTATATCTTTCAACTATGGATCCCAGGTTCATAGACCATTACAGTTAATTATAGCCAGAGTGTATCTCATGACTATTGCAGTAAGCCCAAACATATACAAGCACAATTAGCCTTATAATGTTCCTACTGCTGGGACTCAAGCCTCTTCTCTAGGAGAGGGAATGGGCCGTAATCCACCACGCGGGCCCTGTGCGGATTTGGATGTCTTCGAATTTTTGGTTCTAGGACATGCCGGTATCCTCACAATGTTTTTCTTCATCGTTTTGAGAGCAGTGGTGATGAAAATAAATTACACAAAGTAATGCGAGCCACCGCGTTACAACTCATAAGTCGTGGCCGTTACCAGTCGGCCAACACTTTTCACTCGGGCACGCCCAAACACGGCTATGATACATTGTTTTGTTACGGAGTTCCGCTGCCTACCTTCCAGTTTCATCATCATCAGTGCGATAGTACCGTTTTCGTCAGAACCATTTAATGTGCGCGTCGTCATAGTCGCTTTACTATATAAATCGAGATAGATAGATCGATAAATAAACTTAAGTGGCAGAGCACATTGCTCGTAGGACGGATGGACGATAGGGCAGAAAAGGTTCTAGAGTGGCGACCGCGAACCGGAAAACGTAGCATTGGAAGGCCTTCCAACGCTTCACTTCACCTTATGGGAAGCCTCCCATAAGGTGAACCGACAACCTGGAATGCGGTGGATGCGAGACGCACAGGATCGGTCGTTGTGGCGACGCTTGGGGGGTGCCTATGTCTAACAATGGACGTTTTTCGGCTGAAATGATAATGATGATGATGAGATCGATAAATAATTATTATTGAGGAGTTGCAGCCATCTGTGTTCTTCATAAATATATGCAAAACCTTGACTTGTTGATGAAAATACCAAAATCACTATTAAAATAAACATTTGAAGAGTTCATTTAATTCCTTATTGATCCCATGATCAAAAATGAGATCAATCTGGAATTTAAATATCCTTTGAAATAAATAGGTAGGTAATGGAGTTCTGAGGTAACAAACATTTAAAAAAGTGCAAAAACCGGCCAAATGCGAGTCGGGCTCGCGCACGAAGGGTTACGTACCATTCGTAGTAAAACAGCCAAAAAAAATACGTTTTTGTATGGGAGTCCAACTGAAATATTTATTTTATTCTGTTTTTAGCGGCAGCAGAAATACATCGTCTGTGAAACGTATGATATACGGTTCAGGAGATACAGTCTGGGACCGACAAACGGACAGCGGAGTGATAGCAATAAGGTTTTACCCTTTCGGTACGTAACCTTAAAAAAACATAACCGAATTGAAAACCTAAAAAATTATAAAATAATAATATTTTTATTGCAATTAATACACACAGCATATACACAGACAGAAAACTATTTTTATATATTTGAAGTGCTAAAGTTGTTGAACTCTGGTACCCAAATTAAGATTCAACTTGTGTTAAGAGTACCAGGGCCTTACCAGCACCCCTAGCCAAGTTGATATAATCTGCAATCGTTAACGCTAGTCGAAAACTAATAAATTGTATGGAAATGACATCATCTGAACGTTAATTCACGTAGTCAGAACAAACGAATAGAAAATTTGTAGCCAAGTTCACATCGTTCAAAATGATAGAATGAATTGTTAACGTTTCTACAATGTTCAACGCTACATACTTTGATATTGTAGAACGACATTGTAGAACGTGCGGCCGACTCAGGCGCGTCAACATGGCTACCAACTTATCGTTTTATACATTTGCTGACACCGAGGCGTTACCGATTGGAGAACGGTATTCGACACGAAAAGGGTTGTAACTTTGCTAGGGGGGCAGCGCCTTTCTTATTGATTTTATTACAAACATATTAGTTTAGCATCTGAGTGGAATATGTTCACGTGAAAGGAATAAAAATAAAACATAACTAAATATTGTTTTGTATGCGATAGTGTAGGTGTGTGTGTGATTGTGTACGTGTGTGTGAGTGTGTGGTGTGTAAGTATGTGTAAAATAAAAGTACGAGATTGAAGTGTATGATGTAGGGTAATGGTTCATATTACAGTTTTTATATTTTTTAAGTAGGTTTTCAGTATCGTCGTATGATTTATTCAGAAGCTAGTTCGAGACTTTCTTTTTACATTCAAAACTTGAGAGTGGATAGATGTTGCAATTTTTGTTTATTCAACTTGCAACTTCTATCCACACTTAATTGGCACGTAGGCAGATAGGTACTGACCAGTCGGACAGTCTTCTCTAGCTAGATTAACAAAGAAAAAACTAGATACTAACTGGCAATTAATCGCGATAGCTGTGTCTTCTAAAAATAAGGTAGTTAGGCTCGTTCCTACTGCAGAACAGTGCTAAATTCAGTTCATGAAATTCTGTATTGAAACTAGGGTTTACGGAAGCACGTATTGATGACTTTCATGTTATCGTACGAAAGCGTGTCGCTTTCCTGATGGGGCGGGTACGGGGCAGCGCCAACAGTCTCTTAAAAACCGTAGCGGATAGGACTGATGGTCTTATATTAGAATACTGGACGAGGACGCAAGTGTTATCCTCAAACCGTGCCCAGAAGTAGTGTCGTGTGTGTTTGTTAATTGTTATTTGATTTAATTATTACCTACTATTGATATGCTTATTGAATTTATTTATTTAATACACAGAGATATATATGTAATAACACTAGTTTATAAGTTGTGTATGTCTTTACTAAGAATATATTATTGTAGTATATATATTAATATTTAATGGTGGCCATCTTAGCGGAGGCGACGAGGTTCACCTCCGCGGACGCGGTTTTTAATGTTAATGCAGTAGGACAAACAGATTGAATAAATAAATTGAGTGTTAATTTGAAAATATTAATTGTTTTTAGAGCTTCAAAGATTAAGACTAAAACTTAAAAATACCACATTTTACCTTTTATTCTTTTTTCAATGGTGTTTATAAGAAAAAAAAAAAAAAACTTTATTTCAGACCGTGGTCCATATTACGTTAGTAATCACACAACTTAAAAACTATGTTAATAAAAGATAAAATAAGAGAGAGAATTTAATTTAAATATCTTTTGCGTACACCTGACACACCGGGTACATGTACGTGTACTTGCACCCAGTATGCCAACGTGGCGCAACACGGCTTATCACTTATGATCCTCAGAATGCTGTTGTCGCTCCCACGTACCCTGCGCATCATGGACGCTACCCTCTTTCTTATGATGGCTTTGAAACCATCAATATGTGCGTCGGCAAACATTCCTGATGCACTGCAGTATCGTGGGAGCCCCAACAACATCCTGAAGGCATTATTATACTGAACTTTAAGGGCGTTGTATGCCCGCTGCGTATACCGAACCCACAGAGTGCACGTGTACAAAGTTTGACAAAATGCCTTAAAAAGCGTCACTTTTACTTTTGGTGTACAACGTGCAAACCTGCGGACCAACATATTGCATCGGACAGCCAACGCCCTCCGTTCCCTTTCAATGTCATCATCGTCTTACAAAGTCTCAGTAACTATGTGCCCCAGGTATTTAAAATTAAGCACCCTCTCAAGATTCACACCTGTCAAATAAAAACCTAAGTTTATAAAAAAGTGCGAGTGGGATTCGCGCACGAAAGGTTCCGTATCGTCCATAGCAAGAAAACTAGTAAAAAATCACGTTTGTTGCCTTTAAACATTTATAATAATAATAATTTCGTTTATTTCTCCTCACGAAAACCTTACGATTATACATTATTCTGGAAATTCAATTAACATATAATATAGGAACCATTTTTCAGTCAAGTGAATGTGTGGAGCTAGTGTCTGTTATAAGTGTTAACCTGTATTACAGATCATCAGGCCATTTATTTTATTCTGTTTTTTTTGTATATGTTTTATTAAAGTGGCAACAGAAATACATCATCTGTGAAAATTCCAACTGTCTAACTGTCACGGTTCATGAGATACAGCCTGGTGACAGACAGACAGACAGATGGACTGACAGTAGAGTCTTAGTAATAACCCCCCCCTCCCGGCCCCTTTGGGTACGGAACCCTAAAAATGAAGATAATCGTGCTTTCACAACAGCTTTTGTGGTTTTGATGCTTAGTGCATCCAATGTTTTATAGCATAAGTAATGCAGTTTTGTTTACGTTTCTTAGAATTACAATAATTAAATATTATTCGATGTATTTTTCTGTTTGAGATCAAAATTGGATGTCAGAAAGTTGTATTTAAACTATGTTGAATTTTAAAAGTAATTTCAATTATGTAGTAGTTTCCATCCTCTTACCATGTTTTTTTTTGGAGGGGGGGGGGGGAATCATCCAATGACTCCTCTCACTCTAGGGTGGAGAGAGGGGGCGTATCAGACTTTTAATTCTAGCAAAGCTAGAGGGACCCAGTAGGACCAAGGAATGAAGTTATTAGATGATTTCCCACTTCAAAAAAAAATCTAATAACTCCACAAATTGTTCTATCGATAATAATATTAACATTATACCATAATCAGATATAACCACAGGAAGAGACCTAGGCTGAATCCCACTGCTGGGATCCGGCCTTCGGCTTACAGTCGAACCGGATACGGCTGACACTGACATGCGGCTGGTTTTACATGGAGCGACTGTTTATAAAGGTGCCATTCGAACCTCGGCTGCAGGCTGCGGATGCAGGCAGCACATGCGGCAGCTGCACGACTGGTTTTCTCTGTAGTAGTATGAATTTTTTTGAAAACCTTTCCGAACGCGGCTGTGGCCGCACGTGCTGCCGAGCTTCGGCTGCGAGTGCTGCAGCAACCTGACTAGACCTAGACTGATGACTTTCTGGCATCTGACTACCTGTAACGACTGTCAAAGATCTACGAATGACAACCGAAATTATTACGAGCTTTCTGAGGCACGGGGTGTCAGTAATGACCTAGATAAATTTAGAAAAGTAACTTAAGAATTGAAAAACTGCGAACCCGCAACTTCAGGCATGAGTCACGGCGTCCTCACCTTCCGAATGACGCAGGTCCTTACAGAACATGTTAAGTTCAGGGGGTCCACCTGGTCCATCGTCGACCACATCATCGCTTACCATCAGGTGTGATGGTGGTCAAACGCGATCCTATCAATAATAAAAAAAACTGGGCAAGTGCGAGTCGGACTCGCGCACTGAGGGTTCCGTACAAACTTACCTACATATGTGAATAGTTCAGTTCCCGAATGGAGTCTCGAAGATTTTTCGAATCGCAAAAAATTTTTTGTTTTGTGGCGTAACGATAATTCTTTTGTTTTCAGATTTATCCCTACATCTATACTATATGACCTTGCTTTATGCCAAATTACAGGATTTTGGGTCAACGGGAAGTAGTACCCTATGAATTTTGATTCCTTTGACAGTGGCGAAATTGCACGTTTTTTGCGACATAAACGGCCCTTTATTTTTTTTTTCGTTAACTTAGAAGTTTGGTTTATTCACAGATTCAAGGGATCGCAGACCTTAGCATATGCTTTTAATTTCAATTCGATACCGCCACGCGTTTCCGAAATAAAGGGTCTTGACAGACAGACAGACGGACGGACGACAAAGTGAAGGATCACTTTGTCGTCCGTCCGTCTGTCTGTCTCGGAACGCTTATAGGAATAAGGGTTCCGTTTTTTCCCTTTGAGGTTCGGAACCCCAAAAATAAAATGCCCAGGTGTCACCTACTGAGACCATGGGTTGGCTTCAGGACCAGGAACATAGTAGAGGGTGTTAGTAAAAGACTGATACGCCCTCCCGGAGAGTCATTGGATGACTTCCCACCTTAAAAAATACTGGATTTCTGCACTAAAATCAGCGTTATGAATAAAATATAAATATCATATTGTTATCCTGTACAAGCAGGTACTAACTAATTAACCTTTGCCCAGCAACAATGTACCTACGAAGTTCACAGGACTACCTACGCGATGGAAAGTTTAGGAATAATACATCAATATTCACCGACCTGTTTACCACAGGATTTCTGGTTTTATTATTATTAACTTATTAGGAGGTAAAACATTGAAAAGGAAGGATCCTCCAAAATGGCGGGTGTTGTTTCTGGTGTGGGCAACTGTGCGATAGATGATTTTGGGCTCTTGTATATGTTCAAATCGCATGAAGAACTCTAATTGCGCGATGCAAAATTTTTAGTTTAGTTCCTATGTGATGCTGTCAATGATGTCATTACAAATATATATTAAAAACCACGCCAAACATTGCAGAATTAACCAACGTCAAGTTTTTTTAAAACTTATTGATAGGCTCGGGTGGGAAAGTCATCCAATGACATCCTCCACTCTTGGGCGGAGCGGGAGATAGTGTCAGACATTTACTGACTAAAAACCTACTTCTGTTCTTTCGTTGCCTTTCAAACCAGGGCCGAGTCTTCCTTTCAGAATCAGACCCTTGGCCTCAGTAGGCTTCGAACCAGCTGGGTCCCTATGTTTGTTGACCTCTCCTTGAGGCGCGCTTGGAACAGTACGCGCCGTCGCCGACTTGGGCTCGGTCCGGACGGTTACCGGACGGTCGGACGGCGAACTACCCATTGCTCGCCGTCCGCGATCCTGCGCCTACGATGGCCGGAAATTGAGATTGGAATCACGGCGGCTGGGGCGCGAGCGCCATTGCCTCGCGCGACCACGTGCGGCCTCCTCCTTTGCTAGCATTACTGCTTCGCAGTAGGAGGCGACCGCCTGCCACTCCTCCTCGCTCCGGACCATGGCATGTACCAAGTCCAGCGTGAGAGATCGCCGCCGCCAATCCCACGAGAACACGGCGGTACTCTTCCCAGGCGGGTACAAATCCACCGGACCAATATCACACCTGATGAAAGCAATGTGGTTGACGATGGATAACACTTGCCAGAAGTAACCTATTTACTTTTGATTTAGGTAACGACCCCCACGTTATACCTATAAGCTATTGTTGAGGGTAGAAGGTATTTACAAACTTTTTTCATTCATCGAATCACCGAGTTTTCGTCGAATTTGAGAATTTTCTAGAAGTTTAGAAAATTTATTGGATATTTATACAATATTTAACACGCCTAACGGCTTTGCAGTAGTCGTCTTAAACATCTTATGACATAAAAACTGTTGAAAGAATAATCTTTTTAAAAAGGCAAAATGTTAAAGCATAAAATTTATTTCAATATTGAACCGAACTGATAAAAATTAAGATGACAACAATAGAGTTAAGGCGGGTACTCACTAGCGAGCCGTAATTGTAACCGTTGCATGTACTGTAACCATAAAACATAGTGTGTACGTGGTTCGCAAACCTGCTGCGAGCGGTATGCGTGCGGCTTGCAGCGACCCGACGTTTACAACGTACTCATTTCTAAACCCGTAACGTTGCACGTAACTGTAACCGTTACTGTTACCAAAAACATAATGTGTACGTGGTTCGCGAGCCTGCGATGAACACTACACGAGCGACTCGCAGCGAGCCGTCGATTGTCGGTTTTTGCCGCGGATCAAAGGGCGTTCGCAGTGCGCTCGTGGACGTCAAGAGGAGAGGTTGTTGGTAGCCGTTGCGAACCAGCTGTAATCTCGAGTTATTCCTTCGTCATTATGAATGAATGGTTAGAGGATAAATGTCTTTTGCTGATAGACGCCTACAGGGAAAATACTGTACTATGGAACCCTAAGGACAAAGATTATTACAAAAATCATTTGAAAGAAGATGCCTGGGCTAAAATCGGAGGTGTTATGAATGAAAGTGGGGGAGCCACTAATTCCAGGAACCAGGGACCATTAATTTCTTGATTTTTCAATATGAACAGTAGATCACTTCTTTCTCGATACATTCTATGAATCCACCATCTTCGTGGCCGTTTATAATCATCGAGTAAGGCATCTATAAGTAAGTATGCTGCCCAGGCGAGAGACACTTCGTCCGACATCCTGGAGTTACAAACCAAAACTGAGGGCAGAGCAGGTCTCTCCGTTCGTTACTCCCCGTACACACTAGAACCTCGTTACTGTATCTGTTTGGTTACAGTTACAGCTCGCAAAAGAGTACTTTCGGTGAAAGCGTTCTGGCGACGTCGTGAGCCGTAATTGTAAAACGCGTACACACTAGAACCTCGTTACTGTATCACATAAGTTACGGTTACAGCTCGCTAATGAGTACCCGGCTTAAAGTGTACAAAACAATTGTTTTTTTGTGAGTCGCTAAGTAGGTAGATTTAAAAAATATCTTAAATAATAAAAACAATTATTTTTTTCCATCAAATTGATTAGTTTTGAAACTATTATTATTATTATTCTTTAAAGTTTTTTTTTTAATTTGTAAAATATTATTGTTGTTAATTATTATTGTATTTAGTATTGTATAATGTAGAAGCATTTTTTTCAAAGTTTGTAAATGTGAGTACCATGGAGCTATTTTATGGTTTTTAGGTTATTACTGGACTTGTTTGACATAAATGAGCATAGCAGTTGAGAGTTTGTCATGCTCACTCAAATGTCTCACTGATGGTGGCGCGTGTATTGGATCATTCGGTTCCTTTTAAAATGGTTGAGCTGAGTGGTGCTAATATTCGCGTCAGGTCCATGAACGGGCGCTGTCAGTTGAGACTGGTCATCTCTTAGCTGCCAGTTGCTATTTTAATATCTATATTTAGTTTTTATTTTTACTTTATTGACATTGTTCTCACATGATAGCGACAAGAAACATGTAACAGAGATATTTGTAATTGCAAATCACGATTGAAAAGAGTGTCCATGGAGTTTCTTGCATATTCTTCTCCATAGAGATCTACGCTTTGGAATGTGCAATTAGCATCATTTTTTTTTCTGACTCACTGACTTCTTGACATTTCAAAAGTGCCTGTAAATGGTTTATTTGAAATAAATGCTTTGAATTTGATTTGAAAAAAATTTGATTCAAAACTCTTATTCAAAATTTTCAAAATTTTCTTAATAATCTTTATAAAGTAATTATAAATGTTTATAGGAACCCTTTTTATAGCCCTTAAGTTTAAAGGGACTAATTTTCATGCGATCTCTTTCGGTATCACATAAGCTACGCCCCCCACGAATAGAAGCGTGAAGGCAGACGAAGCAATTATATTATTATTACAATAATATAACTTTCGAAAAATTAAGCTTAACCTGCCAACCAAGATATCCCTACCTATTCTATGCTTTCTATTCTTAAGTCATTCAAGAACAGCCCCCCTAGCCAAGTTACGATCGTTTCGTTTGCGTTGATCGCCTCGAGTCGGCCACGCCCCCGATTCCTTTGTTCTGACCACGTGACTGAGCGTTGAGATGACGTTAAAACAAAGAAATCAGAGGCGTATCCAACTCCAGGCGTTTGACGTAAACGAAACGTTTGTAACTTGGCAAAAAAAACCTATTCTGATCTCTCTAATAGGTTTTTTTTGTAGACGTACCTAACTAATAATTATAGAATTATTAATTCATACAGGTATTTATTATTCTCCTCTAAAATCCCAGAATCATAAACATGATGATTAAAACCCAGGATTTAGTTACTGAAGCTATAGGATAAGGCCAGTATCCAGTCAAATTGGCTGAATACGAACCACAATTTGAAGTTAATCTTAACGATATATAAAAATGATTGTTCCCACTATTTAACTACTTCTATTTATTATTTAAAAAAATCGATGCTTTGATGGAAATCAATCATCATCATCATCATTTCAGTCGAAAGACGTCTACTGTTGGACATAGGCCTCCACCAAGCGTCGCCATACTGGTCCTGTGCGTCTCACTTTCATCAGCAGATTCCCTCAACCCTTACCACCTGGTAAAGGTTGCGGGAATCTGGGAGGTTTTCTACAAGGTGGAACGATTATCTTATCGTTCCACTTTGTAGAAAGCCTTCCAACACTGCGTCTTCCGGTACGCGGTCGGCATTCCGGTACCTTTCGGTTCCAACGGCCATCTGTTCTGCGAGCAATGTGCCTTACCCATTGCTACTTAAGTTTGGTGATTCTTTGGGCTATGTCGGTAACCTTGGTTCTCCTGTGGATATCCTCATTCCTGATTCGATCACGCAAGGAAATTCCAACCATAGCCCTTTCCATTGCCCTTTGGGTGACTTTAGGTCGATGACGAGGGCCATTGTAATCGACCACGTTTCGGAGCCATATGACATCACTGGCAACACCACTGGTCATAGACTTTCGTATTGAGTCACTGTGGTATATTGGACAAGTGACAATCTTAAGTTTGGTGATTCTTCGGGCTATGTCGGTAGCCTTAGCTCTCCTGTGGATATCTTCATTCTTGATTCGATCACGACCTGATCGATCGTGTCTCAAGACGAAAGTCTATGACAAGTGCGTGTCGCCAGTGATGACATATGGCTCCGAAACGTGGCCGTTCACAATGGAAATCAATATAATAAATAAATAGCAAAGTAGAAAACTTTAAACAAAATTTTATTGCCTTCTCACCCCTGCGTTTCTATTTACCCTTACCCCGTTTGACAGTATCTAATCTACCAAAATCTCGGAAAGACAGACTTTAAACAACTGAAAACTTCTCTCATAAAGTAAGTGGAACAAATAAACACCAATTTTATAGTAGTCCCGACAAAATAGAAGTCGTGTAGGGTGACCGTTGGATCAGAACAATTTGAGACAAGAGTGGAGTTCCGTGTCGCGTCCCCTCTGACATATGGGTGTCCATGAGGCGCTGAAATGGATGGACCACACATTTTTGTCAATTGTAGGAGTAACGGGAAAAGGTTGACCTGTATTGCTAATAGTTAACGTACATTGGAAGCGTTAGTATACCAAAATCATTTTTTTTTTGAGGTAGTTTATCATCCATTGACTTCTCATGCTCCAGCGTGGAGCGAGAGGGGTTATCAGACATTTACTAACCTACCTGTTTCCTTCAATTGCCCACGGTATTCCTTTCAGAAATTCCCCGTATCCTTAGCGGACCGATGCCCTGCAGGGCTCCTACGGTTTTGCTGACATCTCGCTGAGTCGCTCGTGGAACACTACGCATCATCGACGACTTGAGCTCGGCCGCACGGTGAGCTACCCATTGTTCGTCATCTGCAAGCCCACGCCTACGGTAGCCGGGGATTTAAAAACAAAGATCTGTTCTTTATTTTCTGTTCCTCTTTGGTTCTAAAAATCTTTACTACTTTTAAAATATCCTTTTGAAAAAGTGCCTTCTTACAAAGTATAAAATTCGACACTATTATTTCAAAACAAAAACAATTCAAAATCAATAAAATCGTCTTCTGGGTGCTAAAATAAAGACGCAAGTGATAAAACAGTATCAACTTTGAAAGTAGAAAGTTATAATAATAATAATAACAAGGTAAAATGCTCCCGGGGTCAAAATTATCCTTGTTATTCCAGGCTATGGTGTCAAATTTTATTCAACTCCGTTCAGCAATATTAGTGTGATAAAAATAATAAGTGGATATTGTTTACATGCTTTTATTCTGTATTATTTATACTATCCCCTAAGGTACAGGTTCCCGCCTAGTTCAGGGGGTTGGGTTAATACTCTGTGCCTTTATATCTACCAAAGAAAAATTTTAATGTTTTGTAATTTATGTACCTTCTAAATTTTATTTAAGTCAATGCTACTTGAAATAAATAGATTATTATTATCAAAATTGATTTTAATTGTGCATTATTTTAATTTATATAATTTGATTTTTATTGATTGACTTTGTTTTTGATTGAATTTATATTGATGATTTGTTTATTTATTATTTTTGTATTATTTAATGTAATTATTGTGTTTTATTAACTGATCCAAAATTTGAGGCAATTTTATTTATTTATTATTAATCACTAGTCTTATTAGTTAATGTAAATTGTGTCATAGTGTTGTGTTATTTAATGATATGGGTGTAACTTACCTGAATAAAGATTATTATTATTATTATTATTATTATAAAATATAATTTTTAATGGTGGGAAATAAACAATTTTTAATTTGGTATAATAAATACCGAATTTTGAAAAAGTTAAAAAACTTATAATTCCACATCAATCCAAAGATTAATTACACTTCAAAGCAACCCGTTTTAAAAAATGGCAATTTCATAGGTAACCTATTATAAAGAGCTACTTACTTTATCCTAATTAGGCAGTAAACAAAACGTTTGAAAGTGTTAAAATAAGTTGGTACCTAATTGTTATGCCCTCATAAATTAAAGTGTTTATGAGAACAAACGAACATTATGTACTCTTACATTATGAACTTGACACGAATATTTATTGCTACTTAATTTTTACATTTTAGTTTTAAAGATGCGTAACTTCAATTTTAAAGTTATCTACAGAGTTTATTTTTGGTGGGAAATACCTAATCAAATAACTTCTCCCACTTTGGATAGTGCGAAAGGAAGTGTCAGACTTATACGGACTAAAACCTACCTGTGTTCTTTCAGTCGCCTTTTGCGTGAGACAGACAGACAGACAGACGGACGGACAACAAAGTGATCCTATAAAAGTTCCGTTTTTCCTTTTGAGGTACGGAACCCTAAAAAATACAACTGACTTCCGTTTCAAAAATACATCTGACTTCCATTTAAAAATACAACCGAATTTCATTTAAAATTTTAAAATTCATTTAATATTTTGTATACAATGTGCAAATACAAACACAAAATCCGGGCTGCTACAGACTAATTTTAAAAATTAAAAAAACCCAATAACATATTGATTGAAACCCGGGGTTCTGGAACGAAGGCAAAGAAGGAACAGGGGTGAGTTTTTAGTCAATAAAAGTCTGACACTATCTCCTGCTCCGCCCAAGAGCGGGATTTGTCATATAATAATAATATAGATGATTTTTCCACCTAAAAAAATAAATAACATCTTGATGATGGTAATTTATATCTGGTTTTATCAATGTTATTTTTTCATCATCATCTTCCTGCCCTGGTCCCGTGTTATTTGGGGTCGGCGCAACACTTTTTTCAATACGTTTTTTTCTTCCATTCTGCAATGTCACTCGTCATGCTATCACTAACTTCCTTTTCTTTCATATCACTCTTCACACAATCCATCCATCTTTTCTTTGTTCTCCCTCTCCCTCTTCATCCATCCATATGTAAACTCATAACTCTTTTAGTAACATGCCTTTCATCCCTCCTCTTCACATGACCATACCAAGACAAACGATTCCCTTTTAACTTTTCAGTCACTGGCGCCACTTTCACACTTCCCCTAATATACTCATTTCTCACTTTACCCATTCTCGTCACACCACACATCCATCTTAACATTCTCATCTCCGCTACGTGCAATCTTTTTTCATCCGTTTTTTCACAGCCCAACATATAAAAATTTCGTGTCACAGTAATTGTTATAGAATTCCTACGAAACGGTTTCTTAAATTTTTGCTTTTTTTTTGTATGTTCGACCTATTCTTAGGCCTATTTGAGAAAAAGTCGTTCGTTTTTTTTTTCAGCCTCCAACCCCCTCCCTCTGTTCCACGCGCGCCTCAGGGAGATGTCAGCGAGTCGCCCAGCAGGGTCGAAGCCTACTGGGGCCACGGGTAGTGTGAAAGTGAATCCCGGGGCCCTGGGACGAAGGTAAAGAAAGAACAGGAGTGGGTTTTTAGTCAGTAAAAAGTCTGACACTATTTCGCGCCCGCCCAAGAGCGGGATTTGTCATAAGATGATTTTCCCACCTAAAAAAAACCCCTCCCCCAAATTTTTCTTTAATAATTTATATGGCCGAACAATATTTGCCAAGTCAGCCAGTATAATTATGATGTAAATCTTTGCATGTTGAATGGTAACATGTGGCTGTGATGATTGTATCTTAGTAAATATTGTTAATAAACCTATATTTGCAAAATAATCTATTCTAAAACTTTTTGCGTGATCTGGGAATCGAACCGTGGGGTCTTCCACGGTACAGCGCTCAACAGTCGAGCTTGCAACCACAATACCAACGACGCGAACGAACTTCAAAATTTATTGTTTACCTAGCTATTACGTACTATTTCACTTGCATCCTCAGGGAACTAGCTAGTTCAAGAGAACGGGTTCATAATATTATTATAATGTTAAGTTAAACCGAACGTAGTCTATTTGGCTTTATTTTTGACTAGTCGGTGCCCGTGACTTCGTCTGCATAGGATTACTAAACTGATTGATGTAAGTAGCTACTGCAATGTCTGCAATATATATAGGTATGTTGCAGATATTGCAGTAAAACGTGACTTTCAGTTCAGCATAAACATGCAGATTTGGCTTATTTGATTAAAGCCATATACATTAGGGGACAAATCATCCCCCAACATGACGCGCAACGCTGTCAAATTCTCCAACAATATTTCCCGTATCACGTGATTGCATTACAAAATCTTGGAGAACAAGTTGTGACACACGGGGCAACGTTGCAGAGTCACACAAATTGAGCGTTGCGCGTCATGTTGGAGGACATTTTGTCCTCTAATGTATCTAAGCTTTGAATAACAAATATATGTCATTGTTAACTTTGAGGTTTGGATGAGGGTTCATTTATCGTCTATTAATTTTTTTTTGTCATTGTTTCCTCTTTTTTTACCCTCAAGACAAAGGAGTTCATGTTGGGGGACAAAACGTCCCCTAACGTCGTGTGTCGCGCAACGCTGTCGAATTCTTCAACAACATGAATGCTTTGCAAAATCTTGGGGGACAAGTTGCGAGACACGGGGCAACGTTGTAGCGTCACACACATTGAGCTTTGCGCGTCATGTTAGGGACATTTTGTCTTCTAATGTATCTAAGCTTTGAATAACAAATATATGTCATTGTTACCTTTTTTACTCTCGGAACAAAGGAACTCATGTTGGGGGACAAAACGTCCCCTAACATGACGCGCAACGCTGTCAAATTCTCGAACAACGTGAAAGCTTTGCAAAATCTTGGGGGGCAAGTTGCGAGACACGTGGGTTGTAGCGTCACACAGATTGAGCGTTGCGCGTCATGTTGGGAGACATTTTGTCCTCTAATGTATCTAAGTTTTGAATTGCAAATATATAATATGTCGTTGTTAGTTTTATCTGTGGAACACAATCATAGCTGGCTGTAAAAGTGATCAATATACTGGGTCTAATTAAACTTGCTGGATTGATTCTATCGAGGCCCTAGAATACATAGGGTACTTAACTTTTTTTATGTGGGAAATTATATGACTTCTTCTACTCTGGGTGGAGCGAGAGGGAGTGTCACACTTTTACTGGCTAAAACCCACAGTGTTCCTTCTATCATAATGAGTGCGTGTTGGTCGATGTCACATGTCTTCGAATTGTCGATTCTAAGACATTCCGGTTATAAGAGCAATGGTGATGAAATAAATTACACAGAGGAAAACGTTTTTACGATGGAGGCCAAAGAAAAGATAGATGGATTGTGTGAGGAGTGATATGAAAGAAAAGGACAGTATGGAAGAAAAAAAACCTGTTACGCCGGCCCCAAGTAATATGGGATAAGGCCAAGAAGAAGAAGTACAATGCGCGCGTTGGATGGCCTTCCATGAGGTGGACCGATGACTGGGTGAGGGTAGTGGGAATCCGATGGATGCGAGACACACAGGACCATTCGTTGTGGTGACACTTGGAGGAGGCCTATATCCAGCAGTGGACGTCTTTCAGCTTAATGATGATGACGATGATGTACAAATTGTAAGTCGGATTTAGTAATTTTTTTTTCAAATTCGGTGGTCAGCGCAATAATATTTTTTCTTCTATTTTGTCTTGTCACCCGTCACGCTATCACTAACTCCCTTTTCCTTTATATCACTCCTCACTCATTCTAACCATTTTTTTTGGCCTTACTCTCCCTCTCATAACTCTTTTGGTAACTTAAGGGGATGCAACTGGACATACATTTTCATTGTTTTTCATACAACTGTTCTTACGCGATTATGATGTTATTATATATTTTGGAAACACAGCATCTTGTAGATATTATTTAGGCTTCTATTGAAAACAATTTATAAGTTTGTGTAAAACTAATCCATTAAAGACCTCTGAAAATCTACTCTTTTGCAGGAACTTTAACACTTCATAATTTACAAAAAAAAATAAAAAAGTTAAAAAAGTATAACAATAGAAGTCTTTCAAACTTAATCAAGATTCTACGTGATGGCATTTTTTTTCAAAAACTTGTAAGGGTTTTTTTTTTTTTTTAGGTGGGAAAATCATCTTATGACAAATCCCGCTCTTGGGCGGAGCGAGAGATAGTGTCAGACTTTTACTGACTAAAAACCCACTCCTGTTCCTTCTTTGCCTTCGTCCCAGGGCCCCGGGTTTCACTTTCACACTACCCGTGGCCCCAGTAGGCTTCGACCCTGTTGGGCCCCTACGATTTGCTGACATCTCCTTGAGGCGCGCGTGGAACAGTACGCGCCGTCGACGACTTGGGCTTGGTCCGGACGTTACCGGACGATCGGACGGCGAGCCACCCATTGCTCGCCGTCCGCAAGCCCGCGCCTACGGTGGCCGGAAATCGGGATCAGAATCCCGGCGGCGGTTGGGGCGTGAGGACCGTTGCCTCACGCGATCGGCCGCCTCCTTTGCTAGCATTACTGCTTTGCAGAAGGAGGCGACCGCCTGCCACTCTTCCTCGCTCCGGACCATGGCCTGTACCAAGGCCCGGCGCGAGAGATCGCCGCCGCCGATCGCCCTCACGAGGACACGGCGTTGCTCTGCCCAAGCGGGGCACACCTCTACCGTGTGCTCCACCGTGTCCTCCGGGCGGTCCACACAGTGGCGACACCCGGGCGTCGCTTCCGCACGAATCCGGTACAGGAACTTCCCGAACTTACCGTGTTCGGTGAGAACCTGCGTCATGCGGAAGGTGAGGACGCCGTGAGGTCTTTCCAACCACGCCTCAAAGAGGGGACTTATCGCCATAATTGTGGCGTGCCCAGCACTGGGTCGCGACAGTCGCTGTCGCCATTTTTCCATGAGAACCCGCCGGAACTCCGTCCACCATGCTGCGACTTGTCGAGGCAGCGGAGTTTCGCCCCGGCGTTGCATCTCCATGCGCAGATCGTGCATGAGAGCAAGGACTGTTGCTTCCAGATCCCATGGTGGCTGGCAGGCAAGGAGGCTCGCCGCTTCGCGGGAAATCGTCCGGTATCCTCGCACCATCCGTATGGCCATGACCCTCTGGCATGCGTTCAGCCGGGCCGCCGGCTGCTTCCGCAGCGCCGGCGCCCATATCGGTGCGCCATAAAGGGCCATGGATCGAACGATTCCTGCGTAGAGCCTCCGGCAGGAGGCGTCTGGACCCCCCAGGTTGGGCAGGAGCCGCCCAAGGGCACCCCCAGTCCGATTCAGTTTGGGAGCCAGACGTCGGAAGTGCTCCTCGAAATCCCATCGGCTGTCGAGAACGAGTCCCAGGTACTTCATCGTAGACCCGACGCCGATGTGGACTCCTCCTACCGTTAGTTGGGAACCCGGTAGTGGCGCGTTCCGAGGGCCGTGAAAGCACATGGCCTCGGACTTGTGCAATGCCACCTCAAGTCCCAACTCCTGGATCCTGCCTACGACTGTCGCAACCCCGCGTGTCGTCTGCGTAACAGACCACGCTGACCCCGTCCGGGAGGTCGCCGCGCAGCACGTAGTCGTATCCGATGTTCCACAAGGGCGGCCCTAGTACCGATCCCTGCGGAACACCGCACGACATCTCTTGACGTTCCCACTCTCCCTGGTGACCAGGGTAGATGATGTACCTGTCCGACAGGTACGCCTCGACCACACGACAGAGGTAGTCGGGCGTCCGGTGATACCGGAGTGCCCTCCTAATGCTACTCCAAGGCAAGGAGTTGAAAGCGTTGGCGATGTCCAGAGACACCGCCACGACACACCTACCCTGGGCCACCGCATCCCCAGTCGTGAGGGCTCGTACGCGCATGATGGCGTCCACCGTGGAGCGCCTCCTGCGAAAACCAAACTGGCCGTCCGCCAGATCCGGCCCCACCCGTGTTAGGTGCGCGACGAGGCGGTCTGCAATTACTCTTTCAAAGAGCTTGCCCACCTCGTCGAGTAACACAATGGGCCGATACGCGGACGGAGAGTCCGCAGGGCGCCCCGGCTTCGCGATGAGGACCAGTTTCCCAGTCTTCCAGCGAAATGGGAACTGGCCCCTCTCCATGCATGCGCTGAAGAGCCCTCTTAGTCGAGGGCCGAGAGCCTCCATGGCCAGGACCCAGGCCTTCCCAGGCAAGCCGTCGGGTCCTGGGGCGGTATTTTTGGCACTCAGCCTTCGTACCGCCACTCTCATCTCTACCTCGGTCACCTCTGGAGCGTTGTCGTCGTCGTCGCCATTGTGGTCCGCGTCGGACACCGCTGGTGGCGGAGCCATGGGTGGGGGAGAGTATTCCCCTCGCGTGGGGAACAAAGTGCTCACCACACCCTCCACAAGCTGAAGCCGGAGACTCTGCGTTAGCGGGGGAGCCCAGGGGCGGAGCTTGTCCCGCACCACCTTGTAGGGACGTCCCCATGGGTCCCCGTTCAGAGCCCCCAGCCACACGTTGCGGGCCTCGAGTTTGGCCCGCCTTATCTCCGCTCGGAGGGTGCGCTTTGCCTCTCTGTATCCCTCGTACAGCTCCGTCTCTCTGGCCTCCGCATCCGGTGGACGGATGCGGCGCCTGCGGTATCTGGCATACCGGCGTCGCGCGGCATTGCACGCGTTGCGCAGTGCCGCAATCTCCGGCGACCACCAGTATACCTGGCGCTGAGCACGTCCTGGATGGACTCGGGGCATTGCCGCGCCGCAGATTTGCGACAAGGCCTCCCGGAACCACTCTGCCTCGACGTCGATGTCGACAGGCCTGTCCGGTGCTTGCACCCAGGCCTGTACCGTCGCGGCTTCCAGAAGGCGCTCCCGGTCCATCTGCCTCAGCGCCCACCGCGGACCACAAGGGTTCTGTCAGACCGGCGTGGTCGAGGTTTGGGCGGAGACGTCAAACCGGATGTACCGGTGGTCTGAGTACGTCTCCACCCCCTCCATAACGCGCCAGTCGACGACACGCGGCGACAGAGCGGGGCTGGCGAACGAGATGTCCACCACTGAGTCACTCCGCATCCGCACACACGTGGGGACAGAACCCCGGTGTAGGACGACCAGGCCTGTCTCCAGAGCCCAGTCCTCCACCATCCGACCCCGCTGGTTCGTGAACCGGGAACCCCAAGCCAAGTTCTTGGCATTGAAGTCCCCACACACCACCACGGGGAGGGAACCAAACCCAGCGACGACGGCTTTCAGCTCCATTAGGGAAATGTGAAGATCGCCGAAAGATCTGTTCGGGGACAGGTAGACGCCCACTACTGCAATGTCCCCGAACCGTGCTGCCACGCAACCCCGTCCCCTCGTGACTGCCTCGAGGGTCGGGGTACCGGCGGCGGCCGACGAAATTAGGGTCACCGAGCCGTCCAGGTCCCGCACCCAGTCTCCCCTGGGCAGGACATAGTACGGCTCGGAGACCACGGCGATATTGATCGACCACTGCGCCATGCTCTGGAGCAACAGATCCTGAGCGGGGGCGCAGTGGTTGATGTTCGCCTGGAGGAGACGCAATGGAGTCGTTATTGACAGTCCATTACAGTCTCCTCCCGAGCCCTCCGTGAGGGCCCCGCCGCGGTGGGTGCGGCGGCGACAGCGACGGCAGCCAAGGAGGCGGCTGCGGCGGTGAGGACATCAGCGGGGATGGGCCTCATGGCTTTGCCCTTGGCCTTGGCGGGGGGGTCGCAGAACCTGCTTCCAGCCCGATGGTCGGCCGGCTTGCCTGCCTTCGACGGCCTTGTGACTGGCCTGACCGCACTGGTAGCAGCGGTCACTGCGGTCCACCTCCGCGGCGCAGTAGGCCCCCACGTGGTGCCCCACGTGGCAGCGGTAGCACCGCAGAGGTCTGGGCTCCAGCATCTTCACCTGAGCGGAAACCCAGCCCACCAATAGCCTTCGGCCCTTGCCCGTGATGGACTTGGCCGCCGACACGGGGCAGCTCACCGTAACGGCTCGCATGCCCGTGCTGTCAGCGCGTATGGTGCCCGCCCGCACTTGAGCGGAAGTGCACCCTCCCGCATCGACGATGGCGGCCACCACCTCGTCTACTCTGACAGAGTCGTCCAGGCCCATGATGCGCATGTCTATGCACTTGGTGGGCCTGGACACTCGGACCTCCTCAACATCTAGGGACCCCCTGATCCTTTCAGCCAGGGCGTTCGCGGCAGAGACACTATCCGCACCAGGGACCTCCAGTATTCGGGCCCCGGTTGCGGTGCGCCTCATACGGAAGCCCCCAGAGGCTCCGAGCTCGCCAAGATGGGGCAACACCGCCTGCTTCGCCTTTGCCATGACGGCGTCATACGTCACGCCCCTCTTTACCGCCTCTGGCTGTAGCGTGATGACTACAGCCTCGGAAGTCGGGGCGCGAAGTCTGGCCACCATGGCTCGCTTCCTGCGCTCTTGCTGCCTCGCGCGCTTTTTGCCCGCCCTAGCCGTCTTGCCCGCACTCCTCTTGGCGCCAACAACCGTCCAATCGGCGCCAGCCGCGGGTTCTTCGGGCTGGTAGGGCGGCAGGCGCGGCCTTGTCGCCGCCGCGGCAGGAGGTCCTGCTGGTTTAGCGACAGTCAACGCCCTGCCCTTCAGGGAGGGAGCAGGCTTCCCTTGCCGCTGCTGCTGCTTGGCCGCGGGGGCTGGCCTCACAGGCTCCGATGCCACAGCCCCTTGCCCGACTTGCCCCGACGGGCCCGCCTTGGGCGCAGTAGCCGTGGCTGCGGCGGCGGCGGCATACGACGCCGCCCTCTTCTGGCCGGAGGCCGCGAGTGGGGGGCGCAGGACGATGCCCTCCAGGACAGAGAACTGCCGCTGGACCCGCTCCTGGAATTGCTGCTGCTGCTCCTGCTGCTGCTGCCGGAAGGCAGCCAGCTCTTGCCGCAGCAGGGCCAGAACCTCGCTCTCCGGCTGGGGCAGGGGCTGAGACTGCCCCTGCTTGCACCCCCCTTTCGGCGTCTTCTTGGGGCCGGTGCCTCGGAGACCAGCCAGGTCCGCTTCGAGCCGCTCAATCCTCTTGGAGAGGGGTCATGGCCTGGGGGATCGACCTCTTCTTGGAGACCCCCTGCCTCTTTATAGCGACTCCATCTATTGCGGCTGTGACGATCCCCTTGAATTGGGCCAGCGCCTCTTCCATGCCTTCTGGCTCACTGCCAGAAGGTTCCGGCTCTGAGGGGCTGGCTTGGACACTGCTTGCCCCGGGGTAGCGCCCCTCCCTGGCAATCTTCAAGGACCGCTGGGTCAACTCCTCAGCGGTGGGCCTTCTCCCTTTTCCTTTTCGACCCGCACCCCGACCAGCAGTGGAAATTTTGCGGGCAGAAGCTCCACGCTTATCGTCAGAGGATGTCCTCCGACCGTCTCCAGATATGGGGCGTTTGAGAAACTGGTTGTTCCTCTTCTTCCTGGAGGTGGCCTCATCCACCTCCATTCTCTCCGAGTTGAGTGAAGTCGCGGCATCTGAGTCCGACGCCGCGTCTCCACTCACCTCTCTAAGGCCGAAGCACCTGCCGGCCTCTGTAGTACCCACCAGCGCAGCGGACGTGCTGGGAACGGGTCCCAGGAACTCCACGCTACCGGTGGGTGAGCCACCCTGGCTCCTTGCGTCCACGAAGGACGGTAACAGGTCCCTTGGGGACCTGACGCGCTCTTTGCCCCCCCCAGAATACGAGGGGCAGCCCGAGCTCTGCTCGGGGAGGGATTCTCCTCCTGCGGTGCAGGCGGTACCCTCCTGGGGTAATCCTGGGGGTCGCGTCCATGCGGTGCTGAACTCAGCTTTGCCTTTTTTGTGGGGTGGGGTCCCCAATAACCACGTTCGCCATCTTGGTCACGTCTGATAAGCAGACGCGTACCTGAGGCGAACCCACTTTCCCAAAACCACTGTTCAAAAACACCAACAGCTGTTGGTGCCGATGCTTTTGGACGGTGCACCCTCCGTGGCGGTCCGTCTGGACTCCGCCTGTGTGTGTTCCTCTTGGTCTGGTCCCTCACTCGAGGCCTTCCGGCAAATACATTTTTTGTTACCATAATATCTAGTATATTGTTAGTTGCTAATTCCAAAAAACATACGAAATTTTAAATTTCGCGGCTTTCATTCACTTTAAACTTACTCATTTCTATTAAACCAGATCACCATTTTTAAGAAATCACAATTAAATAAATCTGTAAAAGGAGAAAGTAAAACTAAAACCTTGAATCCTTTCTATTAAAAAGTCTTCAGATTTACATTTTTAGGAATAAATCATCACCATCTTTTTTTGTTTCTTCAGATTGCCATTTTTAAAAATAAATTATCATCATCATCATTTTGAGCGTACAATACGACCAGTTTCGCTTCAAAAACAAATTATGATTTATTTTTCTATGGTTCAACACTATTGAGTCTTTTTATCCGCCAATATCGGTTCCCAAAAAAATTACACTCCCTAATAAAAAAATTACCATAGTTTTTACCCGACCTATATTGTAAAAAGAATACCTGGATCGCTGCTTTTTATTTTATGCGCATAATTTACGCGACACGTATGTACCTATGACTCGCGATTTTAGTTGTTTCGGTTCACGGCCCAACAGAGGCAAATAAACGGGTACCCGTTGGAACAGCGGCCTGCAGCTGTTCGACGGGTACCCGTTTACTGGCTGAATATACGGAAGTATTTAGCTTTAATCCGCCTCGTATATGTGTAGTTTGTTTTACGAGGCGCGTTTGTGTATCGCGGATCTAGTGGCCCTAAATTGGATTCTATAGTGTTTGGTGATTGAGGTTGTGCAAGTGTTTTGTATTTGCTCAGAGTCATTACGGGTTTGGGTACAAGTAGGTACATCACTTAAAAAAAACCCGTATTAAAGGTGCTAAAATAGAATTTCGTTCTTTCGTACTTTTGAAATTCGAACGGCCTATGTGAGCAGCCTATGCATCACTGTTAGGCAGTTGTAATTACTATGCGATTCAAATAAGATTAGGAACCTCAATGACCTCTATAATATAAAATACAATAAAATGTGGCGGGGGCGAGCTTCGCACATTTTTTTTTATTATTATGCATAGGCTTGCGTTTGACCACTATCTCACCTGATAGTAAGCGATGATGAGGCCGACGTTGGCCAGTACCAGCTAACCAGGCATACTAGGAAACCCAGACTCCGGCAGGGAATTCCACTCCTTAACTGTACGTATAATGAATTACAATGAAATAATAATGATATAATTTATACTTATAATATTGATAGCGATAAGAGCAGGTTTTCGTATAAGTGTGTTGAAAACCAAATAAATAATATGATTCCAGTTTTCCATCCAATCACATCACAGTGTGTTGATTCTTCTTGTCCGATTGGTGACCTAGAGTGTACAATTAATTAGTCAAGAGCATTAGCTCTTGACTAATTAATTGGCTTGGTGGATTAATAGAGATCAGAAATCCCAATCACGTTGATACATTTATAGTGAAGAAAGAACAAGTCAATTTACCTAGCCTTTTCCAACGGTTTTTTTTTTTGTGGTGTGAAATAATGAAATGACTGTTTTCGCTCTGGGTGGAACGAGACGGAACTATACCTTAAAGTACACTACCATGAACCTATTTCGACATCCTCTCGTGCAGCCTTATCGAGACCTCGACCGCAACTATTAGCCACCGAACCGACGAGCAATGGGTAGCTCGCCGTTCGACCGAACCCGAATCGTCGATGAGGCGTAGTGTTCTACGCACGCCTCAAAGACTGCCAGCAAATCCTTAGGGGTCCAGCAGGGCCGATGCCTAATGGGGCCATAGGAAGACTTCTGAAAAGGTAACCCATGTGCCTAGAACGAAAAGGACAACTGAAGGAACATAGGTTTGGTTTTATTTCAGTAAAAGCCTGACTCCCTCTCGCTCCACCCTAGAGCGCGAGAAGACATTGGAAAATTTCCCACCTCACAAAAAACCGTGAACCTATTTTCAGATTCCAATAGAAGACCATTATTACTCTAATTTGACAGCATAAGCATAGCATAGCAAAATCAGCCTTTAATGTTCCCACCGTTGGGACTCAGGCCTTCTCCCCAGGAGAGGGAATGGGCCGTAATCCACCACGCGGGCCCAGTGCGGGTTGGTGAATGTCACATGTCTTCGAATTTTTTTGGTTCTAGGATATGCCGGTTTCCTCACGATGTTTTCCTTCACCGTTTTGAGAGCAGAGGTGATGAAATAAATTACACAAAGTAATGCGCCTAGCTGGGTTTGAACCCGTTACCTACAACTCGTAAGTCAGGGCCGTTACCACATGGCCACCACTGCTCTGTAATTTGACAGACAGCAACTAAAAGTACAAGAATTTATTTGGCCCTTATTTCACGGGTCAACAGGGTCAAAAACTTCTGGGGACCTACTAAAATCTTTTCCATTTTGCCAATATCATCTGTGATACTAGAAAACACTTGGGTGAGGATCAGAGGTTAGGTGCTCAAAGCTTTAATATAGCTAGCACAGAGGTATCACCTTACAAAGTTGTATTACCAAAGTATCACGATACAAGAACTTTTCACGTCAGCGTTTTGAAGCCACCAAAACAGTGGTTCTCAAACTGTGGTCCGCGGACCCCAAGTGGCCAAAAAATTGTTCGCAAAAATCTAAAAAATTCAAACATTCCAACTGAAAAGTAACATTAATGATACCTATTTTTTTGCCTGCTGCGGTCTTCCCATCCGATTATAATTTAGATGTCTTCAAGGCTAGAGTGAACAGGCTCTTTATAAAATAGTGTGCCTCACCATCAGCGATTGCATCACTACTTACATACTTTATAACAATTAAAAACTACAAAATTATTCTTGTACCATGAGTGGAATCACAAACATGTAAACTTACCTACATAATTATCTGGGACCATTGGTTCGCTTCCGAAAGGGAAATCCGTGGCCTTGGAACTCAAGACAGAGAAGGAACATAGGAGTGGATTTTAGTCAGTAAAAGTCTGACACGCCCTCATAATTATACAACACACTTAGAAACAACTAAATGTAGGCCATATAAATACTTGTTCAGTGCGTGAAACGAACCCGCAACATGCGACAACGATGCGTCGAGTTTCTATTAGAAATGTTGTCTGTGAATGTTGTGTGTGTTTTAAATGAAGCTTACTTTTGCTTCATGGTGTTGAATGTTGTTGTCTCTGATCTGTGATTGGTTGCGCTTATATCGCTTCGTAATAGCCGCGTAAAAATTAGTTCCTTATTTAGCCGCATAGAATTAAATACTGCGTTTTGTTTGTGTAACAACTTGCAACATTTCCCAATTTTTGCATCCTTTTCCTGCACAACCTCGAGAGAAAAGGAACCCAGATATACTTGCTTGGTATCGCTCGCAACGCTAAGATGGCGTCCCGCGCATTTTGCTAGAAAAAATTGGCTATTGTTGAACTTATCCGCTAAAGACACTAAAACCGCTAACGCTTTGTGCTTGAGAACTGTGCAGTGTTCAGTGAGTGTTATACCTCCTCGTCACTGGAGCAGGAGTCGCGAAATCCAGAGAACGCCAGCCGGCAGGCACGTGGAGTTCAAAAGGTTAGTGCAGTTCCCTTCCATTTTACGAGCTGTTTCTCTCTGCTTCCTAATCCTAAACGGCTCCAATAAGATCCATCTACTGCAAGGTGTCAAGCACATATCTGAGAAACGCTAATCTGCAAAAATACAGTCCACTTCCAATATTAGTAGAATTTATTCCATAGGGAATAAACGCAACGCACCTATTTACCTAGTTATAATAGTAGAAAAACCGCATCTAGACATTTAGGTACAGAACTATACGTTATTTCGTTCGTATAGTTATAGTTAGTTTCGGTACGTCGTCGACCACACCGCATATATTTACGTAAATACCTACGTAGATATATAACGTTCGCATTTTTTGTTAAATTCATTCGGAAACCCTATAAATTATATGTAGGTAGACGCAAATAAAAAATACCCGCTCAATGTTGAACTAGTAGGTACTTGTTTGTTCGTTCGGTCGTTCCTACGACTGAACCATAGATTAAACACTAATGAACGACGTGAATGATATATTTGGGTAAATTTGTGTAATATTCACTCATCGATTTGTGTTGTTCCGTTCGTTCGCCGTTCGCATAGACATTCATTTAGTTATGTGTAAAGTTGTATAATTATTACCGCATCGCTATCTGTTATCTTACTTATAATTCATTAGTATTTATTGTAGTGTATTATTGAATACGTACAATAAATCAAGATGTCTCTTAAAGGTAATAAGTTTAGTACTGATATTAAAGTTCAGTTTAAACTTTTATACGCTAAAAGGGACGCGCTATTCTCACGTGTACAATCAACTTGTGATAGTGCACTACAAACCTCGAATCTGGCGACTAGAGAAGCTTTCTTGTGTTCTATGGAAATCCTAGATAGTTTACGCGCGGAATTTGAATCCGTAATTAATAACATAAATGCTTTAGAGTTGGAGTCAAATCCTGATTACTGTGTGAGTTCCAGGCATTGTCTTCCTTTGATGATTTGTATTGTCGAATCAAACCTGTCGCTAGGAGGTTGGTGACGCCACCCTGCACGGGCGGTCCATCCAAAAGCAATCGGCCGCGATTGCCACCAATTCAAATACCTGAATTTAATAGTGACATTCGAAATTGGAATTTATTTATCGATAGTTTCGAAAATATAATACATAGGAACACATCGCTGACAGATCACGAGAGATTACATTATCTTGTAGAAAAATTAACTGGTAAAGCTGTCTGTGCTGGAATCACCTTTAGTGCCGAAAATTATACTTTAATTTTGAATACTTTAAAAACAAAATACGAAGATAAACGTTTGGTAGCAATCGCATATTTGGATCAATTATACGAATTGAATGGTTTTTCTGTTTGTAATGCTCATAGTTTAGAGAAGTTCTTAAATATTTTCACATCATCTGTTCGTGCAGTAAAGAACCTAAAGGTCGATGACCTCTGTGGCTTTTTGTTTTTGTATATCGGTTTAAAGAAATTAGATTCTGAAACTGTTTGTCTATTTGAGACGACTCAACGCGATTATTTAATATATTATTTATTTTATTTATTTACCTGGCAAGTTACTATACCAGCATGTCTATATAAATTGATTTTTATTTTTTAATTCTTAGTATTGTGGTTTTGAATGTTGTGTTACTTATTATATTATAAAATTTTCTACCGTTCGGCACAAATATAAATTTGTTGATGAAATAACTAAATATTGGCATAAATAAAAAAAAAACACCAAAGTGGTCCCCGGTCAAAAAAGGTTGAAAACCATTTCACTAGAATAACTTTTTGTCATAGCATTTTGAACGCTATTTCAGGTAATGATAAGTCTTATTTCCAATTAACATAAGGTTCAATGGTCGTATTGTTCTTGTCAGATTACTATAATATGAGATGAATTTTTCTTTTCACTCGTGATTATAAACGTAATTGAGGATTTCCTTGTAATGTGATGAATATTTAAAATTTTATTTTTATTTATAAAATGGCCGACGTCAGCACGATTGCATTAAATTCACGACCGCCTGTGGGTAAGGGAGAAGCGTAGGTAGAGGAGTTACTGCTAAATCAATCTTGGCAATGCCCAGTTGCCCACTGCTGGGACTTTGGCCTCCTCACTTGGGGAGGGAAAGGCCCGTAATCCACCACGAGAACCCAGTGCGGATTAGTGTTTGTCTTATGTCTTCAAATTTATGGTTCCAGGATATGCCAGTTTCCTCACGATGTTTGCCAGGGCTGCGGGTTGTTCGAAAAGCTACCGTAGCGCTCACAAAGGGCAACTGGCCACAGGTCCTTGCCATATTTTTAATGCCAAGAGTAGGTATACCATAAGGTTACCTACTTTTATTACCTGTTTTTGTTGTTAGTGACTGGTTTCCGAAGCTAGCATGACGTTTTTTTCTGAGACCCACCTCATCATCCCTGGACTGGCCTGTTGGTCTAGTGGTTAGTGGCCCTGACTGATATGTCGGAGGTCGCGAGTTCGATTCCCACCCAGGGCAAATGTTTTTGTGATGAGCACGATCATTTGTTCTGTGTCTAGGTGTAATTTATCTATATACATAAAATATATAAGTATGTTTATCAGTGGTCTAGTACCCATAACACAAGCTCTGCTTAGCTTGGGATTAGACGGCGTTGTGTGATAGTTTTGGAATATTACATTATTATTATTATATTATTGTGTAATGACTACTCGCACTCTATGATGGAGCGAGAGGGCGTATCAGACTTTTTTTACTAAAACTAAACCTCTTTTTCCTTCAGTTGCCCATTGCGTTCCAGGACTACGACTTCCCGGATTTCAAAAATTCCCAGTGGGCTAGAAGCCAACATGACGTGTCTTCAAGTTTTAATTTGTGTTTAAGAAAACAGACCATCACACCTGTATGAGCAATGTCCTCATATTAAAAAGCATTTATCACTTCACGTTATGGGTTTCCGTATTTCAAGTTCCCACTTTATTTTTTCCAATCATGATTCCATGGATGGAAATTCATTTAACATGTTATGTTGGTCACCAATATTAAAATTTCAAGGAAATTCATAGAAAAATTTCTATATGTTGAGTTAAATTACTTATATCTTGTTGACTGTCGTGCTATTCTCTAAGAAAACAGCCTAGAGCGCAGCGCTGGCCGCAGTGACGAAAACCAAATAGGTTGAATAAAGGTTGGGTGTGTGTAATGTGTGTGGCTGTTTGCAGCTCACAGTCTCATCCTCACGCCCTAACCACCGCCGAGATTCCGATTCTAAATTCCGGCCACCGTAGGCGCGGGCTTGCGGACGGCGAGTAATGGGTGGCTCGCCGTCCGACCGTCCGGTAACCGTCCGGACCGAGCCCAAGTCGTCGGCGCATACTGTTCCACGCGCGCCTCAGGGAGATGTCAGCAAATCGTAGGGGCCCAGCAGAGTCGACGCCTACTGGGGCCACGGGTAGTGCGAAAGCGAAGCCCGGGGCCTTCCGTAAAAGTCTGACACTATCTCCCGCTCCGCCCAAAAGCGGGATTTGTGAGATGATGTTCCCACCTAAAAAAAAAACACCGTCTCAGAGTCTATTACTATAACCCAAATTAATGTTGAAAACTCATTTGTCTTAGCACGTTTGACTAGTTAACACATTCATTTTGTTATATTTTTCGATCCAGAGGTCCAACCACGATCTCTTAACGCGATCCATTAAACGTCCTAAATTGAACTGTTAAAGGGATGGAGCTATATAGTGCTTACAGCTCCATCTTTCTTTCTTACTCGCACGCAGAACATGGTAAAGCCCCAGAAAGTTAGACCATGTTAGCAGCGTGAAGATAAAAACAATCTCAAATATCACAAACTCATAGCATGTGCGGGCTTGCGGACGGCGAGCAATGGGTGGCTCGCCGTCCAACCGCCCTGTAATAGTCCGGACCGAGCCCAAGTCGTCGACGGCGCGTACTGTTCCACGCGCGGCTCAGGGAGATGTCAGCAGTTCGGAGGGGCCCAGCAGGGTCGAACCCTACTGAGGCCACGGGTAGTGTGAAAGTGAAACCCGGGGCCCTGGGACGAAGGCAAAGAAGGAACAGGAGCAGATTTTTACTCAGTAAAAGTCTGACACTATCTCCCGCTTCGCCCAAGAGCGAGATTTGTCATGATTTTCCTACCCAATAAAAAAAAACTCATAGCGACAACGACAGATTCAAAGCTCACAAAACTGGTGGTCACGATACATCAACGATGTACAATCATATGCAGGGTTACGTGCCAAACCAGTCCGTCCTAAGACGGATTAGTCTGTCCGACATCTTCGATAGGAAACATGCACAGTTGCGACCACCCACGACACAACGCTTCGATAATAATCGCAACAACTACCCGCATTTGATGGTGAGAAGATGGATCTAATCTCAGCAGATGGCGTATTTCAAACGTAGTGTGTTTATTGTATTGTCTAGTTTTATAAACATATAAGTATGGCGTACTAAAATGTCGATTTTGATATGAATATCATTTATTTATTTATTTAAAATTATTTAAATAACACCATTACAGCTATTAACGCCAATGCCATGCCATGCATGTGTATTGTATAAATTGACAAATAAATAACAAATAACATACCTCAACAATTAAATCGAAAAATAACATAAACATCATCATCATCATCATTTCAGCCGATAGACGTCCACTGCTGGACATAGGCCTCCCCCAAAATGTCGCCACAATGAACAGTACTGTGCGTCTCGCATCCATCGGATTTCCGCAAACTTCACCAGGTTATTGGTCCTCCTTGTAGGGGGCCTTCCAACACTGCGTCTTCCGGTACGCGGTCGCCACTCCAGAACCTTTCGGCCCCAACGGCCATCTGTTCTGCGAGCAATGTGCCCTGCCCATTGCCACTTAAGTTTAGCGATTCTTCGTGCTATGTCGGCAACCTTGGTTCTCCTGCGGATATATAACATTTACATACAATATAATATTAATTAACCAAAACATAAACACCTTCACCTAGACAACACTTACTCCAGCCCATCGCTCACACACACCACTCATGACATTTAATTTAAAAATTTTTGTTCTTTTTTTTTTTGACTGATATATTATGTAAATTATATTGCATTGATATCCAGATATTATAATTTATTATTATTATTATTTTAATTTTCTTTTTAAGTCCCCTATGGCTTTTGGGTTGACTTAGAAATTTTGTTTATTTAGCATAGTTTGATTTTAAATTAATTGTGATTTAGTTTTATTTTGTTTTAGTTGTATTTATGTCAATGTGTTTCTTTTTCTTTTTAAGTTTTGTTTATTAATTCTAATTTAACTTAATAATTATTATTTTATTTATTTATTTTTTTTCTCACTTCTTGCAATTGTTATTTTGGTTATATTGTAGTTTTTTTTTATTTTTTTTTTTTATTTATTTATTACTTCTGTACACTTTTGAATTCCTTCTTGCATCTTCTCTGTATATTGTACTGTATCACACGGAACTTTTAATCAGTCTATACCTATTGCTATTTAGTTTTGGGCCACCAAGATACAGGCTGTGCCTAGTTTGGGGCCCACAGCCACCTCTGTTGTGTTTCTATTATTTTCTTCATATTTGTATAAGTCCTTTATTCTAACGTGTGTGTGTGCTAATAAAAATTATTATTAAAATTATTATTAATTATAATTACCTGTATCTATATTTTCAATGCAGCCGCAGCCTGTAGGCGCGCGCAGTCCCAGCTCCACCAGCAGCTCTTCATACGCATGATTTATCATCAATCAATGTTTTTACATGGTCAGTCGGAAGTTGATCTTTGACTTCCCGGGTTCGATTCCCGGGTTGGGCATAGTGATGTTGGGTTTCCCTTACCGAATTTTTCAGTAGCAGCTTAGAGTTTGGAAGTTGGTGTCATAATACTACGTGCCTCTTAAAGCACGCCAAGCCGTTGATCCTTTAACTGATCTCCCCTCGGATAAGTAGGACTGCCATCTCATCGGACTATGATAGTAAAGGAACAAAGAGTGCACTTGTGTTTGCGTATATACTAGTGCACTGAACCATTTCCTGTGTATTTTGCAAATTTCTGCCAAGCTTGGCCACCGTGGTCGAAATTCGGTGGGGAGCTTTTTTAAAATGTTGCACTGCTATTGTAACATTACGCCCCTATAATATTGGCCTGGCTTTAAATAAAGCAACGTTTGTTCAGTGATAGACACTGTTGGGATTGACTACGTGACGGTTTTGTTGCTCAAGCCGATCCTCTACAGCATTAGGTTTAGTGACTATAAAAAAATCTAATCTATCCTAATAGGTGAAATTTGAGTCAGCCCAACCTTTCCTGGAAAACTGACATGATTTTATAGTGTTAACACACGCTCTAATTTGGTACGAAGAATTTGATCCTTCCGTACCAAAGTTGAGCACGACTCACCACAAGTTTGGTCCATCGTATCAAGTTCGAGCATGTGTTAACACTAAATGGTGTTTCAAACAAATACCAAGATGTTCAAAGGAATATAAATAAAGTAAATGATTGATGCGAAAACTCCAGATTTTCGCAACGTGTTTGTCTACTAATTAAGTCGTGTAAGGTTAACCACACTGAAGCAATGTCAAGTGTAACACGGCCGGATATTTGACGCACTCGACTGATTCGATTGTCGCATGTTAAGACAATTTAATATATAATGTAACGTAATATAGTAAATTTAGTGACTTAGCAACCTTTTTTTTGAGGTGACGAATCATTTAATGACTTCTCTCGCTCTAGGTTGAAGCGCCAAGGCGTAGCAGACTTTTAGTGACTAAAACCACATCTACGTCCTTCAGTTGCCTTTTAATTTAAGCAGTGATGAGGATCAATTGTCCTGTACTTAGGTACCTAACATTAAAACAAATGTTAGGTCACAGCTGACTTTGGGCACGCCATAATTATGGCGGTAAGTCCCCTCTTTGAGGAGTGGCTGGAAAGACCTCACGGCGTCCTCACCTTTCGCATGACGCAGATTCTCACCGGATGTGGTAAGTTCGGGAGGTTCCTGCACCGGATTCATGCGGAAGAAACGCCCGGGTGTTACCATTGTGTGGACCGCCCGGAGGACACGGTGGAGCATACGGTGGAGGTGTGCCCCGCCTGGGCAATGAACCTGGGCGATCTATCGCGCCGGGCCTTTGTACAGGCCATGGTCTGGAGCGAGAAGGAATGGCAGGCGATCGCCTCCTTCTGCGAAGCAGTAATGCTAGCAAAGGAGAAGGCCGCACGAGCACGCGCGAGGCAATGGTCCTCGTGCCCCAGTCGCCGGGATTCCAATCCCGATTCCCGGCCACCATAGGCGCGGGCTTGCGGACGGTGAGCAATAGGTAGCTCGCCGTCCGACCGTCTGGTAACCGTCCGGACCGAGCCCAAGTCGTCGACAGCGCGTACTGTTCCACGCGGGCCTGCAACTATAGGAGATGCCAGCAAACCGTAGGAGCCCAGCAGGGTCAAAGCCTACTGGAGCCAAGGGTCTGCTTCTGAAAGGAAGACTCGGCCTTGGTACGAAAGGCAACGAAGGAACAGGAGGAAAAACCATGCAGCTGTTATTATTTTACCACAAGGTTTTGCGTTACTTATAAGCGGTCTTTAACCCGTAATCAACTCTAGTTCTAATTGAAAAGACTACCTAACTTTTTTTTGTCATTAGTGTTGATACTCAACACTTCTTGGATATCTTTTAATCAAAGTCCCTGTATATCTAAAGAGGTCAAAACAATTACACTTTTAAAGATTAAGCAAATATAAAATTGGGGTTTTATATTATTATTATTCTTTTTTTTCGGTGGGAAAATCATCTTATGACATCCCCCGCCCTTGGGCGGGGCGGGAGATAGTGTCAGACTTTTACTGACTAAAAACCCACTCCTGTTCCTTCGTTGCCTTCGTCCCAGGACCCCAGGTTTCGTTTTCACACTACCCATGGCCCCAGTAGGCTTCGACCCTACTGGGCCCCTACGATTTGCTGACATCTCCCTGAGGCGCGCGTGGAACAATACGCGCCATCGACGACTTGGACTCGGTCCGGACGGTTACCGGACGGTCGGACGGCGGGCTACCCATTGCTCGCCGTCCGCAAGCCCGCGCCTACGGTGAAAATTGGGGTTTGAATTTGGTCATTATTTCAGCAATAGGCCTCCCCTGATTGTAGCTACAAAGACCGGTCCTGTGCGTCTCGCATCCATCTTATTCCCGCGACCCTCACCAGGTCATTGTTCCACCTTATGGCCTACCAACGCTCAGTCTTCCAGTACGCGAATTTGATAGGTAAAATAATTGTTTTGTTTTTAAGTCAGATGAATGAAGACAACTAGGAGGTCGCTAGGCAAGGTGAACTGAAGGTTTATATAAATAACACGACAATAGTTATTTGTGCAACAAGAGAGCAAAGTTGTTTTTTGCTGCGAGTGCTAATTTTGAGTCCCGAGCAAGCGAAGGATTCTTTGATTAAATCACGAGCGTTAGCGAGTGATTCTAAACTAGAATCCTGAGCGAGGGGAAGGATTCAAAGGCACAAGATGCAAAAAGTTTTGCTCTCGTGTTACACACATAATTTTTCACTTCAGCAGCGACAACACATATTACTTGGGAAATAAAATGATAACAGTAATAGATTTAATAATGATTTCAATTAAAATAAATACTATCTCTGTCGCTAGTTTTGTTCATATTTTACAATTATTTTAACATTATTGATCTTATTTGCCACTATTTTATTTCCGCTGTTTTTTTAAAGCACGTTCTAAAACAGCCAATGTTGAAACTAGAAATAATTATTTAAAGGTTAAATGCCAGTTTTATCTGCTGCTATAAGTACTCAGGTACTCTTATTTTTGTTCAAATACAATAATAAATTTAAAATTCAATAATTTATTTACAAAAAAAAAAAAAATATTTTACAAATATTTTCTATTTATTACGCATTTCCGAACGTGTTTTTCTTTGTGGTGGAATTTCAAGCAGCAAAACCTACTTGTTTGAGCTGCTGTGGTGAAAAATATAGTTATTCTAAGAAGAAAGTTTTATTTATACTATAACCATCACAGTAGTTACTGTACCTTGACGCATGAAACTAATAGGTTTCTACTTAATCGATATTTTGGTAGTTTCGCCCATAGAATAGATGAAAGAGGCTTTGCCCAACTCCATTCAAGACAGCAACAGGAAGTAAAAGTACTTAGATTGCCGGCGTAATCACTTTGATAAAGTTATATAATACTAGCGATACGCCCCAGCTTCGCTTCAGATAAAAATCTTTGAAATTTTCGAGTTTTCTAAACTATAATATGAGTGTGTTTTACACTTAAACCTTCCTCATGAACCACTCTGTCTATTGGTGAAAACTGCAAAAGCCGTTCAGTAGCTTTTGTGTTTATCGCGTTCATACAGACAGACCGACGCGTTTTGTATTTTGTTCTTTATTCTTTACTAGCTTCTTCTTCTTTTCGATTCGATGGTAAACTCGTCAAACTGTTTGGGCCCAATAGGTGGCTACATTAATAGCAGCATCGGTAGCACTCATCAAATCCTCCAGAGTGCAGGTGTATGGGCACTTGGGGCATTCTAGTATGTGGCTCATGTTTTGAACAGGAGCACCGTAGTCACCTTGAATATCCGACGGGTCTATAAAACCCCATTTTGCCAAGTTGTGTTTGCAGCGGCCTACCTGGGTTCGCAACCGATTTAGTGCTTTCCATATAGGCCACTGCAAATCGCGCCCAGGCGGGAGATGTTCTTGGGGTTTCAAGAAGTCAGATGGTGGTAGGTAATGCTCTTCCCAAATCTTTACTAGCTTTAGCTCACGACTTCGTCCGCGTAGAACTCGAAAATGGTTTTAAAAGATTTTTTTCAGCTTGTCTTCCATCAATTCTGTTAAAGAATGTTCATGCAAAATTTGAAGTAGATTGGACCAAGGAATCACGTTGTTCCATACAAACTTCATCCCCTTTTTCACCCCTTTTAGGATTAGAATTTCGAAAAATCCATTCTTATCGGATGCCTACATCATACAAAGAATGTACCCTCCAAGTTTCAGGTCTTTACGATCAGCGGATTAGGCTGTGCTGTGTTGATCCGTCAGTCATTCAGGATAAAGCATTTTATAGGTATGTATCGATTGTACTTACACACAATTTTTAACACAGACAATAAACATAGGTCAGTTGATGTACATAGGCGAGCTTAACCCACATCTGGGTTTTCTTACAGCAAACCATATGAGTGAGAAAGAAATTTTGCATTTGAGGAACTTTAAATGTACAACAAAAAATAAAATATAGTAAATTAAATCTAACTTAAAACTAAAAATATACTAAACAGATATGTGTACAGCACACTATACATAAACATAATATATACAATAAACAAATACCTTTAAACATATTTGTTTTATAATCTGTAAGGATTTTAGTAAGATTATATTTGGAGGTAGCCGTATCAGAGATTATCTCTGTTTATGTAATTTAAAAAAATTTAATGTATAAAATATGAAATAACTATTCTCGCTCTCGCTCGGGGCCGATACCTGCTAGGCCCGCAGACACATTTTGAAAAGGAAACTCACAAAGGGCAACTGAAGGACACAGGTGTGGTTTTAGTGAGTAATAGTCTGACACAACCTCTCGCCCCACCATAAGCGGGAGAAGTCATTACATGATATCCCACTAATAAAAAAGCTTTAAATAACTAAAATCCACCGGTGTTTCTTTAGTTGCCCTTTGCATTCCAGGACTTCAGTTCCTATTTCAAACTATTCTGCAGCCCATCTTTAACCTCTAACTCTAGAAAAAACCCACCACAAATACACTCAGGCGCGGGCTTGCGGACGGCGAGCAATGGGTAGCTCGCCGTCCGACCGTCCGGTAACCATCCGAACCGAGCCAAGTCGTCGACGGCGCGTACTGTTCCACGCGCGCCTCAAGGAGATGACAGCAGGATCGAAGCTTACTGAGGCCAAGAGTCTGCTTCTGAAAGGAAGACTTGGTCCTGATACGAAAGGCAAAGAAGAAACAGGAGTGGGTTTTTAGTCAGTAAAAGTGAATATTTCAATACTTTTATGCTGTTATTTGTATCTCATTTTAAGTGAACTGTAATTGTTCTTATGAGAATAAATTCTTTAAACCTAAAAGTCTGACACTATCTCTCGCTCCGCCCCAGAGCGTGGATGTCATTAGATGAATTTCCCACCGAAAAAAAACCACAAATACACTCAAGTCAAAGAATATTCCTCGCTAAAGTCACTACGGTGACGCAATAGACACTGCACCAGCGTGTCGCAAGCCGATTCTATTTCAAAGTGGTACAAAGAGGTTTACGCCCACAGGGTCTGTACTGTCCTAGGACAGTAACGAACCCAGTGGCGTATGTAGGTCATGTCATCTTTAGCAAGTGTCAGCTTTTAACACTTTGTGTTTTATTCTTTTAACTTTAAAGTTGCATACGTTTACAATAGGTACTGATTTTGGATAGTTTTCTTGTTTATATTGCTTATACATGGCGTCTTTGACATCGAGGCACAAACGGATAAGTACTACGGATACAGTAGATGATTCTGGACCAGTGGTGGAATTTTTCGTCGGCGTTTTCCTATTTTGACAGAGATGTTGGTCTAGGGGTTAGTGGCCCTGACTGCTATGCCGGAGGTCGTGGGTTCGATTCCCACCCAGGACAAATGGTTGTGTGATGAGCATGATCATTTGTTCTATGTCTGGGTGTAATTTATCTATAATATGTATGTATTTAAAAATATATACGTGTTTATCAGTTGTCTAGAACCCATAACACAAGCTCTGCTTAGCTTGGGACTAGGCGGCGTTGTGTGTTAGTTGTGGAATATTATATTATTATTTTTTTTAAACTTTACTTATTTAAACTATATAAAATCGTTATTCTAACATTTTTATTGAAAAAAAATGAATAAATTACTTTTATAATCAAAATTGTCATCGGGTTTGATTAGAATAACGATTTTATCTACCCCAATGACTTTTTAATTTAAATTTTAATTCAAAAAGTGTTTTTTTTTTTGTTTTTTTATTAAAAATATCATCGGGGTTGGTTAAAATTACGATTTTACATAGTTTAAATTTAAAAAAAAAAACATGTACTGGATACATGATATCCGTTTGTACGTCGATGTCAAAGATACCCTGTATTTTCAATCCTTGTTGCTGCAAGTGACTTTACTCTCGTGAAAGTAGAAAATTAACCTAAGCTAACATACTCCCGGATAAAGCGGAAGGGCGTGTCACTCTTTTACTGATTAAAACCACACCTACGTTCCTCCAGTTGCTGTTCCAGGGCCGTGAGTGAGTGCTTATATGCTTATAGGGCTGCCCTGCTGAGTTCCTACGGATTGCTGACATCTCTTTGAGACGCACGTGGACACACTCATTTGAAAAAGATGACCCTCTTTGGGTGCAGTTGGGTAAAAAAATTAGCAGTAGGTAAGTGAATATTCTAATGCACAAAAAAGCTTAACTTGTGGCGTCACTCTTGTTTCTATATTAATAAAACTCGATTCAAACTCGTATCATTTCCATTAACGAATTAAATTTCATTTAAAAGGTAAGAAAGAACTGTGACATTTACTGGTAAATTGCCCGTAAGACAACTCAACGGATTAATCTCGAAAGCTTTTAAGGACATTTATTTATTTTTGAACTCACAATATCAATCTTGTGCCTGACCTTTTTTTCCTCTTTTTATTTTTACCGGAATAAGTGCGTACCTATACAAATTTTCTAATGTGGGTAATTTAAAATCATAATCGGCACATTTTTTTTTGGGGGGTAGGGAATCATTTAATGACTTCTTGCGGTCTAAGTTGGAGCGAGAGGGTGTGTCAGAATTCTGACTTAAAACCCACCTATGTTCCTTCAGTTGATCATTGCGGCCTAGGACCACAGATTTCCTTTTTACAAATTCTACGGGGACCTAGCGGACATCGGCCCTGCTGGGCCCCTACGGTTTGCTAACATCTCTTTGAGGCGCACGTGGAATAATATGCACCGTCGAGGACTCGAGCTCGCTCCTTATCGGACGGGTAGATGGTGAGCTACCCATTGTAGGTATACATACTTAGTCTTCTCATTTGTCTGTGGTGACACATGATTCAAACGAAAAACGCAAAAACGAAAAAAACGAAAAACAAAAAAAAAAACGAGTTGAAATTGTTAGTATGTAATCAGGGATAGATTCCGTTTGTTCACCTAAAGTTCCGTCTTTTTTTGAGGTTGGAAATCATCAACTTCTCCCGCTTTGTGTGAAGCAAAACGGTGCATCATTATTATACTGACCCACATGTGTTCCTTCAATTGCCCCTTGCGTTCCAGGGCCATGGTAACTCTTTCAAACAAACCGCCTTGCTGCATGCCAAATTTCAAGAGGGAAGCGGAAGAATTTTGATTCCCATAACAGTGTCGAAATATACGTTTTTCAAGGGATCATACACCTGAGGATAATATTTTAATTTCAACTTGATACCTCCACGCGCTCCCTTGATAAAGGGTCTTTACAGACAGACAGACGGACAACAAAGTGATCCTATAAGAGATCCGTTTTTTTTTTCTTTTGAGGTACGGAGCCCTAAAAACAGCCCTGGCTGGCATCGGTTCCAACTAGTCCCATCAATCTTACTGACATCTCTTTGAGGCGCGCGTGGAAAACCATGTGCCATCAACCTGAGCTTCTTCCTTACCGGAAAGCTAGTTCAAGCTAACATCTAAATCCCCGGGCAAATATCCCGTTTATAGTCTAAATGTATTTGAAAAAAAAAAGAAAGCAAAACTGTATAAAAATTACGCTCACTCATTCTACAATTTGAAATAGACTTGCCTCTCGAATCAAGGCTAAAGTGTCAGGAACAAAAAGTAAAGTTGCAAACAGCACAGTGGGTCGCCTACACTGATTCGCGACAAATACGGCACAAATAAGGCACAAATAACTGGCAGGTAATGGACTTGTGCTATTGTTGCGAGACAATGAGTCTTGCTCTTTGTTCCCTGTCTGTCCCCCTATGCACTCACTATGTATCTATTCGCCGTTGTTCTTCAAGCTATATTGAGATTTCATGCGAGTTGAAAAATTAAAGAAGTTGGCGGAAAATGAAGAGAATAATTTTGTTCTGGCGCTATACTTTGGGAATGCCCTATTTTTGGATAGTTTCACGGGATAGTGAGTTTCAGCACTAAAATTGTGAAGTTATAAAAAAATAATCTAAATATTCAATAAAAAATCATAAAGTAAACTTACAAACAACATAATAAAAAAGTAATAAAGTAAAATTCTCTGTTTGGATTTTTCTAAAAGGTATCAAATAAAATAAAATCTAAGCATTAATTTCAAATAAACCATTTACAGGCACTTTTGAATTATCAAGATGTCGGTCAGTCAAAAAAATGAAGGCTACACATTCCAAAACGTAGGTCACTATAGAGAAAAACGTGCAAGAAACACCATATCTTTTGGTAATCTCTGTAAGCACATAGGTACTGATCCGATTTCGAAAAATCTGTCAATGATGATTCAGGGCTTAGTAACTTATGCGTACACCAGTCACACTATAGGCCGCTTTTCATGCCGAAAAAAATTACTATTCATGTGGAATACCTTCAACGCGTGAGCGAAGCTGCAGTAAAAGTCAGCACATATCTACAAAATAAAACAACGGAATTCATAATGGAGAACTTCGACAGAAATATTTAATTTTAAAGAGTCTATTTCGAAATCGTATTTAACATCCGTTTCAAATATATTGCTCGAGAAAAGTTGTGAGAAGTTGCAATGAAAAGAATTTCTTTGAAGTCTTTTTATGACTTTCTCAATTTTACTAATAAAATACTAAAACGGGAAGTAAAAGAGAAAGCAATCAAAAACTAATAATTAACAAAGAACATAGGCAAGGAGCGTCTTCCGGTACGAGGTAGTCAATCCAGAAACTTTCAGCCCCAACGAGTAACTGTTCTGCGAGAAATGTGGTTTCTGACCTGCAAAATGCAAAAAGCTTAAGAAAATTTGAATTTCGCGAGCCACCCTGGAGTGTGAACCTTAACCAAAGGGTTTTGCAACGTTGATTTGTCGTGCATTTACGCTACGCGGCTTCGTACCCTGCATCTGCACGAGGCATGTACCGTGTACCTATCAGCACGATGTGGAGTCGTGCTGCGGTTAAGCGCCGCGCAGTTTCACGTAACGACATCAAGTGACCAGAACTTAATAACGCTCACTAACTTAATAAAAGCGGTAGTAGGTACACAGTAATGTTTCGGGAACCGGAACGAAATTAGCAGCTTCAAGTAAATTTGTTTATTTGTCTGTGGGCGAGCTGATCTAATTTTCGGCTGGGTATTTTCTCGGTAAAACCAGAATTTTATTTCTTACTAGCTTTTGCCCGCGGCTTCGCCTGCGTACATAAAATATAGCCTATGTCACTCAGGAATAATGCAGCTTTCTATCAGTGAAAAAAATTTAGCAATCGGACCTGTACTTTCAGGGATTAGCTCCTACAAACAAAAAAAAACAAACTTTACCTGTCCATGACATCGTTTGCGTCAGACTCGCAAACTCGTAAAATGCCATTTAATCACAAATTCATTTTTTGCTAGAATTAGTAGTAACTCTTTTATTGTTATTGGTAGAAGATAGTTCAAGATAGCTTGCACCTCATTTTCCATGTGTTGAGTGCCAGCTGCGGAGATTTGAATCAATATGGCTCTTTACAGCATGTAATTTAAATGAATATTTTCGAAGATATTACATATTTAAAAAGTAGGGACATAGAGGTTGCGGTGGTATCAGCATTGCACCCGTGCGAAGCTGGGGCGGGTCGCTAGTAATATATTATATAATATCAGCTATCTACCAGTAGTAGTAAGTAAACAGATCAAATGAAACAGAGTAAGTACCTTATTATAAAAATTGCACACTCTTTAGGTTTCGCTGAGAGAAAGTAAAACTAAAAGTGTGTAATAAAAAAACTGTTGTTCTAAAAAAAATTTTTTCATACGAATTTTCATTTCAGCAAAAGTTTACGTTATGTACATGATCGAGTACGTTAGAAAACTCCACTAGGCTCTCTGGACGGGTTGTGGAGTATTATAAAACTACCTCATCATCTTCCTGCCCTTATCCTGTGTTATTTGTGGTCGGCACAACACGTTTTTTTCTTCCATTCTGCCCTGTCACTCGTCATACTATCACTAACTTCCTTTTCTTTCATATCACTCTTCACACAATCCATCCATCTTTTCTTTGGTCTCCCTCTCTCTCTCCGTCCATCCACATGTAAACTCATAACTCTTTTAGTAACATGCGTTTTATCCCTCCTCTTCACGTGACCATACCAAGATCATAAAGCTACCTAAATCTGTTAAAACAAACTATACCTACATAATCAAGTAATAAGTTCGTACACTACGGCGAGTGGTCGCAATCGCGACGCGGTGTACCTTTCTAAAAGATCGCCTTACAAAGCGTTCTTGAAACTTTAACGAGAAGTAAACTACACGTGCCTGAGACGGACTAGTTTTTAGTTCAACATTCTTGCTTTGTCCTAAACAGAATTATATTGACTAGTAAATTCTTTTTACATATTTCGACACCTGTACGCCCCGACGGGTTAGATAACGGTGTGCCCAGTTGTCATGTTGCAAGAGTATGTTGCAAGATTTGTCATGTTGCAAGAGTAGCAAATGCTAGGTCCAACTTAAATGTAAAAGAATAAGGCCTCGTTTTCGAAGACGCGGGGTGTCGCGCATTGCGTTGGGTGGCGCGGCCCGCACTGAATTCAAAGATATGGCATTGTACGGGAACATTTACGGGGAAGCTATTTTACATGCGTTTTCTTTGCGGCACCACCGCGTTGCACGCAGCATTTTGGCAAGCTATTCCTGCAATTTTCCGTACGTACGTAACGATACGTAACGTAGCGATACCCGGAGCGGGGCCCGCAGCGTTGCACACGTCATACGAACATACTCGTACGACGTACCGCTGCACGCGCCGCTTCTCTGTAAACAGTGAAAACGCACGACGCGTCTCGAGACGTCACGCTGCACGCGATGCGAACGCCCCGCATCTTCGTAAACGTACCTAGCACTTAGTCAAGATACCTGTGTCATATGAACTCTAACCAAGAACATGACCATGACAAGGTGGGTAACTTACCTATGCACCCATCGCTACCTAAGGGCCCCGGAGCCTGTTTTTTTATTATTACAATAATATGATATTCCACAATATTCCACAACTATCACACAACGCGGTCTAGTCCCAAGCTAAGCAGAGCTTGTGTTATGGGTACTAGACAACTGATAAACATACTTATACTATTATATATTATATTATTATACGAGTATATAATTACATCCAGACACAGAACAAATGATCGTGCTCATCACACAAACATTTGTCCTGGGTGGGAAATGAACCCACCACCTCCGGCATAGCAGTCAGGGTCACTAACCACTAGACCAACAGACCAGTCGGTTCAATTTACAATTTACTCTGTTCAATTTACAATGGCTTGCGTTTGACCACTATCTCACCTGATGGTAAGGGATGATGTGGCCGACGATGGAGCACGCTTGCCTAAAAGTAACCTATTCACTCTTGACTTAAGACCCCTAGGTTGTAGCTATAAGGAAACACAGACTCCGGCAGGGAATTCCAGTCCTTAGATATACGTATAATGAATGTGTTCCCAAAACGCTTTGTACGTATGGGTAGGATGTCCACCATGTACCGGTGGCGCAACGCCGTACGTCTAGTGGTCCGATGATGGAACGGACTTGATGAAATTAAATTGTGTAATTCCAGCGCACACTCCCCGAAATGTAAACGATAGAAAACCGACAGTCCAGCAGCGAGCTGCACCGAGTTCGGCGCAGTTCGTGTTTGAAAAATAAATGAGTTTTAACTCGCCTTTATTTATAAGGTTTTAGGGACTTTTTGGTAAAATTTGCTGCAGGCCCCACACAGGTTTAATCCAGCACTGGGTGTAGGTATCTATAATACAAACACTTTTTAGAAATTATGTTTAAGTCCAAGATATTGGAATTGAGTCCGGGCTCATCATCATCTTTTCAGCCAAAAGACATCCTCTGCTGAAAATAGGACTCCCGAGTGTCTTGACAATGGGTCCTGAGCGTCTCGCATATAGCAAATTCCCGAGGCCCTCACCAGGTAATGACAATGGACAATAGGTCAATGGGTCTACCCTGTGGGAGGCTTTTCAACATTGCCTCGTTTGGCACGTGGTTGCCACTCCAGATCCTTTCAGCTCTACGGAATATCTGTTCTGCGAGCATTATGCTGCCGAGTACCAATTAAGTTTGGCGATTCTTCGAGCACTGTCGGCATCTTAGTTGTCTTACAAATATTTTCATCTCTGATTCAATCCCGTAAGGATATTCCTAGCATTATATAATAGTCCTCCACATTAACATTTCGGTTACTTAAAGCTTTCTCATGAAGTCCATTTCTGGCAATGAGAAATTTTAGATGGAAAATGCCACTAACTAAATCCTATTTGCTAGAAAGTCACTTCCCATCTTTCATACTTTCCCTCCGAACCCAGTTATAGTTCCGGAAAGATATATTCAGAGATCTTTCAAATTTCCAGTTATGGAAAACGAACCGGAAAATATTCATGAGAAGGTAGGTAGAAAGGTAGTAGCAGAAATTGCAGGATCATGGCAGATATCTAAACAACTTTTAACAATGCACTAACATACAGTAGTAAAACTTTCTCACATTCCGATTTCCTAAAGCTTTTTTCAACGTTTTAAAAGTTTGAATTCCAAATCGAAAAACAGAAAACTGAATTTCGAAATTCGAATTTCAGTTTTTTCGTTTCGTTCTACCCACATTGTAACTTTGCAGTTACCTTGTGTTTGAAAGCATTAGTGAGTATTATTACCTATATTAATTATCTCCATCTCGGTAGCATTTTTCTTTCTTTTTTTTAACGATTTCACTACACCAAGTGCCATAGGCTACTTTTCATCTCGAAAACAGACACGTTTCCTGTGAAATACCATATTCACGGAGGCAAACTCGCTGAAAAAGTTATCTATTTTATGTAACTTAAAAACCATCGATAGAAATCCGAAAATTCTTTTTATTACAGAAAATTATCTCAATCCCGTTTATATACATATATATATATATATATATATATCATTACTGATAGGCTGGCGTTTGACCATCACGCTCGCCTATTAGTAACGAAAATAAGGAAAACCTATTACGCCTCTGTACACCCGGGGAAAAACCTGTTTGCACTTTTTTTTATTCTTGATAGGTTGCGCTTGACCGCTATCTCACCTGATGGAAAGCGACGATGCGATGTTTGCATTTTATTTAAAAAGCTATGGCAACAGTAAAACAACACTCGCAAATTAAATTATTAAGACTCCGTTTACTAAATAGAGAATTCATGTTACTCTAAAAGGTTTCGGAAAGTCACTAGTGCAGGGGAGCTGAACTATGTACCTATATGCTGTCATAATTTTAATTATTCTATTTTATTTCCTGATGGCTACAACCCGGGAATCTTTAAGTCAAGAGTTAATAGGGTAGGTAAGCGCGCTCCATCGTCGACCGCATCGTCGCTTTCCATCAGGTGAGATAGCGGTCCAGCGCGAAACTAGAACTAAATAAGACACACCAGCAACTTGTTTACAAAATATTCTGGATTACATGTTCAGAGGATGGTTCCGTGTAAACAAATCAATTAAAGGCATGCACATCGTTTAAAGTAGTTATTTAAAATTACAAAATCATCTAATTATTATGTATAAATTAAAATTATATAAGAGACTAGCGTCTGCCCGCGGGTCGCTCGCGTGAAAGTAGGTTTCTCCATACAAACTTTGGACCCCCGTTTCATCCCATTAGGGAGTGAATTTTGGAAAATCCTATCTTAGTGCTCACTTACGTCATAAAAGGAAACCTTGTGCAAAATTTCACGCTCCTAGTCCCAGTAGTTTCGGCTGCGCGTTGATATGTCAGTCAGTCAGTTTCTTTTTTTATATATATAGATGAATCAATTACAATCATTTAAATGTAGCGACATCTATGGTGCTACATATGAACTAAATTATGAAATCCTGCATCCACAATTAGAGTTCTCTGCATGATTTAAATATATTCAACAGCCTGAAATTATCTCTCGAGCAGTTGCCCAGATCAGACATAACACTTGTCTGGTTGGAGGATCCTCCCTTTTCAACGGCGATTTACGAGACTTTACATTCTGTTCCGCATACCTCCAAATATATCAATATTAACCTCATAAGACCCAACCTAAATTTAGGTCGTTATACATACATTATGACCCACTGTACTTTTTTCTTTCTTTTTTAATGCTTCTGGCTAAATTCTTTTACGCGGTTTTTCCTATACCTACAAAAGTTAATTATTTGATGCAAACAATATATTGAAATAATAAAATCATGGTAAATATGTTTTTAGATGGTTTAAATAAAAAAATATGTTTAAATATCATGTCACAATTTTAGGTCGCCGGGCTGTAATTTTATGATTTAAAAAGTAGAATGTCAAACATTTTTATCATTAAATTAGGTCGATATAAATTAAAAAAAAAATAGTTACGGTGAGGTTATGTTAAAAAAAAACATTTTATCTTATTATTATTATGAGCCCGTTGTGTCCCACTGTAGGGCAAAGGCATCCCTTAAGTTATAATTAAACAAGCTGCTAAGTAAAAAATTGAATATCAAAGAGAAAAATTTAATATAAAAAAAACGCTAACATTGAACTCACAAAACAAAAATCCGGGAAGAGTTTTTAAGGTTTTTCAACAAGTAGTAAATAATGATTAAAGAGCAATGTAAAGCTCATTACACAGTTTTGTCCACTTAGAAAGAGGTCAATTTATTACGGTTTCCATAACTAGATGTAAATACTTGTATATTAACTCAGAAACCTTATTCTAAATATTTCGTTATTTATGCAACGAGATGTCATCAAGTTCATTCATAAAGTGCTTGAGGCCGTAGGGTGCTTAAAATTTTGTTTAAATAAAATACTTGTTCGCATGCCTGAAAGATCACTGTACCCGATTTAAATGTAGATTGTTGGAAAGAAAACTTTAAAGTGAAGAAAAGTGGTAAAGTTTGACCAAAGGTTCGGCGTCCCGCTATATTTTTTCACCATTTTATGTGTGCTAAATTTTTTGCTTGTTTGTGTTTAGTGTTATAATTCGTAGCCTCAACTATTGCACTTATTTCCTATTTTTTATTAGCGTCTAGAAACATGATATGATCAAAATTGTAAAACTTGCTTTCTTGTGTCCCAAATAATCAACAAATAATTTTTAATTCTCAATTGTATTCTTAAGAAACATTTTTGAAAATTATAACCATTGAAACGAGCAAGGAAGCGAAATGCATATCACATGGAATAAAAACATGTACTCGTAGTAATACATTTTCGACGCCGTACTTTAGGGCTTTTATTTTTATTTTGTAAGTTAGTTTTAATTAGGTACGTTATTATAAGTTCAAATAAAGTTTATATTAATGTAAAAAAAAGAACCTAAAACCTTACATAAACCCACTCTGTTTATTGGTAAAAATTATATAAAAATTCGTTATAAAAAAAATGTAGTAATAAAATCAAGACATTTAAAATATGGCGTCCCACAAGGTAGTGTATTGCGTCCGCCTTTTTTTGATATATGTAAATGATCTCCCGAAAGCAACAACTAACAAAATGGTTCTTTTTGCAGATATAATAAAATCTACTAAATCCAATAATTATAATATTGACACTAAAACTTGCTTAAGTGATAATATTATAGATTGTACACGCGTTCCCAAGATAAAGGGTCTTGACAGACAGACAGACACACAGATAGACGGACGGACAACAAAGTGACCATATAAGGGTTCTGTCTGTTCCTATTGAGGTACAGAACCCTAAAAAAGAATATAATGCCAAAACCATTACACTGAATTGAAGTCGCTCTGCCTACAAAGTACCCACAATCGATTTATGATCGTCCGACGATAGTGTCAGTCAATCACACATAGACAATCCATTTGTAAGTAATAGAGAAATAAAAGGTTTGAAGCATTTTACGTAGACTCTAGTGTATCATTTATTTATCAAATTCACATCAAATACGGTGATATATTAACGTCATACAACGGTCAAAGAATGAGGTACCTACTGTTTTGGATTGACTACTACTATTGGTAGTCAATTTGTCAAACGGTTAACTGTTCTGGCTATCTTTACTTATATAATTCTTCTGTACGTGTGTTTGCCACCGAAATCCTCCTAAACAGCTTGACCGATTTGAATGAAACTTGAACTTGAACATTTTAAAAAACCTAACATTAAAAAAACTATGTACAACTCGCTGGTTAGAAGCCATCTCGAGTATTGCAGTGTGGTCTGGTCGCCTAAGTATAAGGTCCACATCAAGCGTATTGAACGGCTGCAAAAACGGTTCTTGTGGCATCTTACCTATACCAAAAACTTGGGTAATAGGCTCAAGTCGTACCAGGATAGGCTTAAGTATTTTAGGATGGACTCGCTGGAGAAACGCAGGAACATGCTGGATTTGGTTTTTCTTAAGAAACTGGTAACCGGTTCTATAAACTGTCCCGATTTGCTGAGTAGGGTATTATTCCATGTGCCACGTAGTCTGCCAAGAAGTTCTAAAAGGAGACTCTTCTGTATGCCAAGATGTCATTCCAATTTGAGACAATACTGTCCACTCTCTAGAATGTGCGCTGCATACAATGAGCTTGATTTGGACATTGACCTCTTTGCTTCATCGGTTCCAGCTCTGAAGAAAGTCGTACTTGCTACTAATAACTAAGTCCTAGTCAAAAACCTAATGTTTACCTAATCTTATATAATAATATTAAAATCGAATATATTAAAATCGAATATATTAAAATCGAATTTATTGTGATCAAATTTAATTTAATTTATTTTAATTTAAATCATTTTAATTTAATTTGGATTATGTCATTTTAACTGTCTTTTTATGTCATTTTAATTAGCTAGGTTATTAACTGCGTACAGTGTAGTGCATGCTGTGCTTTTCTGTAAGTGATGAGGCGCTTAGACGTAAGTTGGTATTGTGCGAATTGTAATGTATTAGCGTGCTTATTGTTGAAAAGCCAAATAATAAATAAATTAATAAATAAATAAATAAATAAATGAAATTTTGTGTGTATATTTGACTGGGTCCGATGGTTTGAAAATAAAATAAAATTGAACTCGGTAGGTGGTGCTTCAATTGGGTTAGCAATTATTTATTTATTTCTGATGAAATGCCAGCTGGAAGGAGACCACGGGTAGTGTGAAAGTGAAACCCGGGGCCCCGGGATGAAGACAAAGAAGGAAAAGGAGTGGGTTTTTAGTCAGTGAAAGTCCGACACTATCTCCCGCTTCGCCCAAGAGCGGAACCAAACTAAAAAAAAAAGATGGAAGGAGAACCTCTGCCGGGACCGCTAGTCTACTATAAAATATTAAGATTTCTGCAAAATTATATATCGTTCATCTTTTTCATCTCTCAAAGAGATTTGATGATGGCTCATATCATGTTGACATTGACACCTGTGTCTAAAGAGTTCAAGAGCTCATTTAATTACTCTGAATGTGTTAATTAATCTTAGGCAACAGGTTGGCAAGATAACACTTATATCGTTAGGAGTCCTGATACATTCGCTTCATTTTTTTCTACAAAATCTTGATAATGGTCATCAACGACCTTAAAGCCAATAGACGCCTCATGCTTGAACTAGCGCACCAAAACAATTCTGTCAACTAGCCGAGGTACGGGTAGGGCAGGCATTACGTTTTGATTGGTTCTGATTGGTACTGGTGAGCGGAATACTGCGTTCTGATTGGTCGAGACATCAGATCTATAATCATATGTGTTGACAGACATGAGTCACTGTCGCCTGGACACGTTCGATCCTTACGTATTATAAAACAAAGTCCTTGTGAAAAGCCCTCCAACGGTACGTCTTCCAGTACGCGGTCGCCACTCCAGAACCTTTCGGTCCCAACGACCATCCGTTCTAATCGGGTCTGTATAAATGTGATAAACTCGAAAAGTACTGAACAGATTTTCATTCAGTTTTCACCAATAGATAGAATGATTCACGAGGAAGGTTTGAGTGTATAATACATGCATATTATAGCAGAGAAAAGCCAAGAATTTCAAAAAATTTTAACACTCGTGCGAAGCTAGGGTGGATCGCTTGTTTACGTACAAGTGTAAGATTTATAGCATATTAAACATAATCAGCCTTTTAATGTTCCCACTGCTGGGACTCAGGCCTCCTCTCTCTAGGAGAGGGAATAGGCCATATATCACCACGCGGGCCCAGTGCGGATTGGTGAATATCACATGTCTTCGAATTTTTGGTTCTAGGACATGGCGGTTTCCTCACGATGTTTTCCTTCACCGTTTTGAGAGCAGTGGTGATGAAATAAATTACACAAAAGTACTTAATACGCCTGGCAGGGTTTGAACCTGCGACCTACAACTCGTAAATCGGGGCCGTTACCACTCGGCCACCACTAATCTTAAGATTTTTTCCAACGAAATTATTTTTTTACCTTTTTATCAATAATCACTAGTGCTTCTCAACCGACTGTCGGCTTAAAAGCTCTCAAATAATCTTCTTTATTTTAAACTCCAATTAATGTTAGCCTTATTTATAATGTGCCTTTATTAGTACTAAATCCCCTAAAAAGGTATGAGTATCTAGCGGTGAAAAATAAATACAAAAACTGTCTAAAGAGTAATGAAAAAGATTTTCAGTGCTAAGTAGTAAAAAACTAACTTAATTTCTGCATGAAAATTGGTAAGTATTATTAAGTAATAGGTCTATAGTAATATACCTATGAACAATTTAACACATGACTTTTGTCCGCTAGAGGGCGTCACTTTAAATTTGAGCAATATTTTGGAAATGTACAAGGTAAGCCCTTTCAAATGATACTAAACATGGCGTATTTATCTCCATTTTTATTTTTTAACACATTAATTTTTGTCCGCTAGGGGGCGCCACATCGAGTTTTGTGACACATCACGTAGCCTATGATCATCGGGGGACAAGTAAGACGGTTCTAACGATATCTCATACGTCGAGTTCCGATAAGTAAATTAGGAGCTATGAGGGAACAGATGAACATACCCACATACATACTAGCCTGTCACAATCATAACCCTCCTTTGGCTTTGCCGTAGTCGGGTAATGAGGTATCTCCCTACAAAGCGAAAAATATGTAAATTGGATGTCTGATGCCAAATTGGTATAATTTGTACATTTAAAAGGCACATCGTTATAAATACCGTTCAGACAAGCTGTAATTTAAATAATTAAAGAGCTACTAAACATTAAAATGGAATAAATACTCGTAAGTACATGTGCTTGCTTTTAAACGGTCATAACATTTTTACTCGAACTCATAAATATACGTGGGTACCTACCTACTGCGAAGTGAGATACTACAAGACCGTTTCATTGTTTCAGCAAAGCTCTTTTGGGTAAATACCTAATGATATATATAGCTTATTTAATATATTTTTAACTACTACTTACTCTGGCAAGTAAAGCTGCTTGCACACCCAGAGCTAAGCGGAGTTAGTTTAGCTTAACTCGCTGTTGAAAGTGAGGTAATTTTCATACTTACACAGCATGGACTGACATTAAGAGCGGTCAACTTGAGGTACATTTTCATACAACCGCTCATAAGTGATTATGATGTTATTACATATATTTCTTCAGATATTATGGATTTACAGATATCTTGTAGATATTATCTAGGCTTTTATGGAAATCAAAATATAAATTTGTATAAAACCAGCCGAATAAAGACTTCTGAAAATCTGCTATTTTACGTGAACTTTAGCCCTCCATAATGTACTCATATATTAAAAATATAAAAAGTACATCCATAGAAGAAGCCTTGTACATTTAATCGAGATTCTGAATGATGAATTTTTTTCAAAAACTTTTAAGGGTTTTTAAAAAACACCGAATGCCAACAGAGTTTCTAGACGTTATCTCTCTTTTTTTGCATTGCCACCAGGCGTACGGCAATGCACCACCGGTACATAGTGGACATCCCACCTATACGTACCCACCGTACGCACAAAACGTTTTGGGAACACATTCATTGTGCGTACAGCTAAGGAGTGGAATTCCTTGCCGGAATCTGTGTTTCCTGATGGCTACACCCCGAGAATTTTTAAGTCAAGAGTGAATAGGTTACTTCTAGGTAAGCGCGCTCCATCGTCGACCGCATCGTCGCTTTTCATCAGGTGAGATAGCGGTCAAGAGCGAACATAACAAAGATAAAAATAAAAATTGCCTCTTCATCAAATATCACGTTGGATTGCGTTAGATGAAGCAACAAACTTTTAAACCATGCTCGATGTTGACTATAGGCGAGTGGAAACGGGCCCTCTTAAATCCATATACTCGTAATAGTCGCTATTCTGTGGGAATGAAAATCCATACCATTAAGAATATTGTAAAAGACAAAAAAATATAATCATCATCGTTATTTCGCCTATTGCCTAAATCTTCCTTAAATGTCACCGTCTTAGTATACATAGTTTGAGGTCAGAACACAAGAAAGAAATTACCACAGCTATGCCAGCCAAGCTAGACTAACTTAGCTTAGCTCTTGGTCTGCAACCGGCTTAAAGCTTTGTCTATATTGCAAGTACTAATTTGCCTATCAACAGCTATGCATGATAATTATGACCACATTCTCTGGCTATTTATATGCAAAATATACAATTGCACGTTTCTCAGGCAAGTTCTGTGTGTAGCATTATTTTTATAGACGGTTAAGAGTTTTGTAGATGATATCTTCGAAACCATGCATTTTTGGACCACATATTCTAGGACTTTTAGTATTATTTTTCCTTATAGAATATTAATCTTGAGTAAAAGGGATATCAAAAACCACATTTTATATTTTGAGTCGTTTCCTTATGCGCTTTTTTTAATATCCCAAAAGACTATATTACGAAAAATTACAACTTCACTTACCTAACGGCTGCCGCCGTTTTTTTTTATAATTTGGTCGTCAAGACTAATCAAATGATGCCACATTTGTTAAAATCCAAAATATGAAGTAAAAAAACATAAATTTTTAAAGTTAAAATGAAGTACGACAGCAGCAACTATAAAATAAAGACACTCACTATCGATAAGAGCGAACGGAAAGACATTGTGTCCGTCTTCAATGATGAAAGGTAACAAATAAGAACACCACAGTGAGGTATCTTCATTCTTCACGCTCTGTTTCCTTTCAGAGCTGCGGCAACGCTTCAAGTTGTGTAAATGTTACCGATAATGTAAACAATTCATGCATTGTATAGAATGCATTACATACAATGCCCGGCAAATCTAGGCAATGTGTAAAATATCTATCGTTTATCATATATTTCAGATGCAGCATGAAAATGAATAACTTTTAAAATAAAATGGACTCTCCGTACAAAATTCAAAATCATTAGTTAACCAAAGTTAGTCATCATCTTCTTGCCCATATCCCGTGTTATTTGGGGTCGGCGCAACACGTTTTTTTCTTCCATTCTGCCCTGTCACTCTTCATACTATCACTAACTTCCTTTTCTTTCATATCACTCTTCACACAATCCATCCATCTTTTCTTTGGTCTCCCTCTCCCTCTCCATCCATCCACATGTAAAATCATAACTCTTTTAGTAACATGCGTTTCATCCCTCCTCTTCAGATGACCATACCAAGACAGTTAACCAAAGTTAGTATGGGGTTCTAATTATTTTTTAACTAGGCGGTCATAGAATGAAAGACAAAATATTTTTTTTTATTGAAACGTAGTGTATAAAGAGTGGGGAAATTTCAGCCTGAAAGTGTTTTGGCATTCTATAATACGCATGTTTATACACATTGGTGGCAAATTAAACATAAGATGTATCTCGAATAATAATTGTGCAAACATTGGGCACTTACGTTTCTTATACGTACTCGTATAATTTGTAGTGTGAGTTTATCAAACATCGAAAAATTAATTGATCACTAACCTAATTTCATTAGATAAGCTAAATAATTAATCTGTGGGTGTGTGTTTGTTTAATTACTCTGTTGCAGTCCCAGAGTTTGGAAGTCGATGGTGTGACACCCGCGTTCCTCGGAAAGCACGTAAAACTATTGAACTGTGGTCGATCTCTCCCCGGTCGGATCAGTTGCATAATCCCTAAAAGAGTAAAGGAATAGAATAGGAAGAGAGAAAGGAAGGAAGGAAAGGTATTGGCGCACTTATGCACTATAGGTACTATCTCCTGCTTGTCCTTGTTGTTTTTGTTACATCTATCACTTTTAAGATTGGCCAATGTGATCAAAAATCGGACGGAAGTATTATTATTACATAAGAAACCTCTTTAATACAGTCTGGCGACTTGGTTTTTTTAGGTGGGAAATCATATAATAGCTTCTTCCACTCTAGGGCGGAGTGGGAGGGCGTGTCAAACTTTTACTGACTAAAACCCAACCCTATGTTCCTTCTTTGCCTTGCGGTCCAGGACCCCGGGTTTCCCTTTCGGAAGCGAATCCATACCCCCAGTAGGCTTCGGCCCTGCTAGACCCCTATGGTTTTGCTGACATCTCTTTGAGGAACGCGTGGAACACTACGCGCCGTCAATGACTCGGACTCAGTCCGGACGGTTCTCGGACGTCCGGACGGTGAGCTACCCATTACTCGCCGTCCGCAAGCCCACGTGACTGATACCAAATAAACTTTTAATAATTTCTTGGACTATAACTATCAGAGCTATTTTCATCAGTACCAATATTCAAAGCCAGTATCACACTTGACCAAACACTGCGATACTAAACACAATAAGATATGCAGTCACGTGTACATACTCCCTAACAGCGATGGCGTCAAAATTACACATATTTAGGCGCCATCGAAGCGGTGAACAGATAGATACATCAAACAACAGTTGTTGCTGAAGTGTTGCCGAATACTTGCTTGACTAATTAGTTACCTTTTAACCTTTAGGAGTTGAAAAATAAGTATAAGTAGGGCACACAAATAGATGCCACGAGCGGTTTTTTTTCGGGTGGGGAAAATTATCTAATGACATCCCCCGCTCTTGGGCGGAGCGGGAGATAGTGTCAGACTTTTACTGACTAAAAACCCACCCCTGTTCCTTCTTTGCCATTTTTCCATTTTTTTGCGAAAGAGATCCCCGGAGGGATCTTTTCGCATTACCCATGGCCCCAATAAGCTTCGACCCTGCTGGGCCCTTACGGTTGCTGATATCTCCTTGAGGCACGCGTCGGACGGCGAGCTACCCATTGTTCGCCGTCCGTAAGCCCGCATGCGATGAGGGGTAAGTACCTACCATGTTTATAATGGGACGCTTTTTGTAATTTGTTTTATAAACCTATAGTGCACAGACTTGATCCTTGAGTAACATTCAAAAGTCCAAACTCAAGGTTTGCCAACGTACTATGGAGTACGGCATACTATATGTTAAATTAACAGACCACGTTCGAGACCACTCTAAAACGCACAAATTGTTGATGTAGCCAAAAAGGCTGCTCAACTTAAATGGCATTGGGCAGGACATGTCTGCCGCTGTAGGCTTCTAAAACACAGGCAACTCTGCGCCCCTAATACAACGACACGAGGCCGCAGCAGACCTATTCAATTTCATACCACCTCTATAAGTTTTGTGAGAACTTTATACCACCTATCGATAAAAATATTTAGAATTTTAATTCAACATAATTATATCAAATAAAAATAATTAGATTTCAAGTTTTCAACTATAAGAGTATCGAGACCATAATACTTCGCTTAACAAAATAATGAGCAAACTTTTCTTCAAACATAATTTTGAACCTTTCTCATTTAAAATAGGAATTTCATTGAAAAAGGTTATGTAGGCTCAGTCGAAGCGTTTTTCAACTAGAACGCTTGGCGACTATGCGAGTCGCCAAGCGTTCTAGTTGAAAAACGGACGCGCCCTCGATTAGTGCGCCCCGATAACAGTACTATCCTTACCAACATGGATTATGCGAAAGTGTACCCCGGGGCCCTGGAACGAAGGCAAAGAAGGAACAGGTGTGGTTTTTAGACAGTAAAAGTCTGACACGCCTTCACGCACCGCCCAAGAGCGAGAGAAATCATTGGATGGTTCGTACCTAAAAAAAGGGGAGCCTAACCATGACGTGCTAAAATGTCAGGCTTGCGAGCGAGAAAGAGAGATGGAACTATACTCCCTATATACATAGCTCTTTCCTTTTAACAGTTCAGTTTAGAGATTTTTAAACATTCGTGAATGGCGCTCGTGCTCGACATGTGACGCGTCACTGTTCGCGAGCAACGAACGAAGACGCGCGAAATGACTGACTCTAACCAAGTGTCGCATCACACAAGTTTGTACCTTAATAATGGAGAGATAGAAATGAAAATTTTATTGATGATGACGCTTCAGCTCTGCGCTAATGTGAGTTGAGCCTACACTTAACGACAATAAATGTTGCCGAAACCCTAAACGAAAACATATTATATTTTTGGGGAACTGTTAAGGTGCGTCTACGCTTACGAAGCTGGCCACATTGCCAGAAACGGCGCGGCAGTTAGGCAGCAGCACATCGCTGCGTCAAGCAGAAATAAATACACGACAAGGCAACGTCGCAAAACCCTTTTTTTGGCCGCAGCGCCAGTACAACACGATATTGTAGTACGACGCGTCACCGCACCGGGTACCGTATAGTCATCTTTTCGATGCGGTAACATACCTTCAAGTGCCCCACCGTGGTAATATGGCCAGGCTGTACGAGCTGAGCATGAGTAAAACACGAACCAAGCATAAGCCGAGCGCCAATTCTTGTAGGGTGGACTGACTTATGAGCTTCGAACGAGTGCGTGCCGAGCATTCAGCTCGTTCTCGACTTGGTCCGCCAATTGTCTGGTTTTGACGAACACAAAGGTTTCGCATCACGTTCAAGAACAGCGATCGTTGGAAGCTCGTTGTACGTCTAAAGTTGACACCGCGAACGTCAATGAGCAGAGCGGTTCCGCTCGTGCTCGGCTTAGACCACGTAGCGTAGTACCTTTAAAGTCAGTTCCGGCAGTAATTCCTTCGGTAATCAATGTAAAAACTAACCTAAAGTAAAAAGAATCTACTTGGTGTCTATTCTCTCATTAGAAAAATACATTTTTTTTTATTTTGATCAGAAGTTAGTGTTTCGGACTTGGCTCCATTTATTGCCACAGCATTAAAGCCATTACAGTTTTATGTCATCTGACTTCCGACAGAAAACTGCTGGAGTCGCTTCAGCCAACGAGCCACTTACACACGACTTCCGAAAGTGATTTGATTGGTTGTTTTTTTTTATTTTAGCCAATAACAGCAGTTGACCTGAGTTTGATAAGGTTTTAGACATAATTTGTTATGTTTTAGAAACCTGTAAACTAAATTACTTTGTGTTACTAGGTGGTTAAAATAAAGATATAACTGTTTTATAGCACCTTAACATAAAATATGTCTGTCAACGGGATGTAGGTTTCTCATGTACACACATTAGTATAAAAAAAATCTTCACTGTGTATTTCACATCACAAGTCGACAGCTAGGCGGAGGAGTTTTTCGACGCCATATTTTAAATTAATTTTAATTAGTTTTAGCGTTTTTATTTCCGACAATCATTATTTCAGGTTGAAAGATGTCTGATACCTGACTTAACTTGGCGATGAGTCTGAGGAGTAGCGAAGAAACAGTTCATAACCAATCGCATTGCGCGCGTAGTGCCCAACACAATCTGGCGAAAGTAGGTATCTACAAAACAGTTTTTCACTTGAGTGGTTTTGACGTGCACCCAACAGAAATCACCAGACTATAAATAATAATTTAGTGCTACCCTTGCGATGCTGAAAGTCTATGGAACATTTATTATTATTATTTTATTTGTGATAATTATGACAATGTAATGATTTAAGGGAGCAGTGGTGGCAGAGTGGTAATGGCTCCGACTTACGAGTTGTAGGTCGCGGTTTCAAACCCAGCCAGGCGCATTACTTCGTGTAATTTATTTCATTACCATTGCTCTCAAAACGGTGAAGGAAAAACATCGTGAGGAAACCGGCATGTCCTAGAACCTAAATTCGAAGACATGTGACATTCACCAATCCGCACTGGGCCCGCGTGGTGGATTACGGCCCATTCCCTCTCCTAGAGAGAGTAGGTCTGAGTCCCAGCAGTGGGAACATTAAAAGGCTGATTATGCTATATGCTAATAATTTTAGGGCGGAATTCACAAATAAAACTAATCGCGTTTTAACGTTTGGCCCGCATAATCGCGTTTAGCCGTTGTCACTAATGTCACTTGTCTGTATTTTTCTTTTGTTGTATTTTTGCAAGTGACACTAGTGACAGCGGCTAATCGCGATTATGCGGGCCAAACGTTAAAACGCGATTAGTTTTATTGGTGAATTCCGCCCTATTTAATTTAGAATTTAAACTAATCTAGTTTTAAGGACATACTTATAATTATCAATCTATTCGACACAATTATATGATGTTATGAATACTACTACTACTACTACATTATAGTATATGTTACCAGTGATGACTTAAACGTGGTCGCTCACAATGGGCTTAATCAGAAGGCTTAAAGTGACACAAAAGGCTATGGAGTGGGCTATGCTGAGAATTTCCATGCGTGATCGAATCAGAAAAGACGATATCCTCAAGAGAATCAAGGTTGCCGACATAGACCGAAGAATCGCCAAACTTAATTGGCTAGACAATTGCACGCAGATCAGATGGTCGATGAGGTCAAAATGTTCTATAGTGGCGACCACGTACTGAGAGACGCAGTGTTGATAGCCTTCGCACAAAGAGGACGACAACCTGGTGAGGGTCATGATTCCACAAATCAAATGGATGCGAGACGCACGGGCCAGGTCGTTGAAGCGAAACTTGGAGAAAGACAATATCAGTGGACCTGTTTCAGCTGCTGAAATGATGATGACATGCAAAGCCAGGGTACTTCACTAATTAATTATTGATTCTAGCCCCCGAACTTGTATACACGTGTTTTCAATTCGTTTCCCAGAAACCATAATTTAGATACTCAGTAATGAATTAACAATCTGCCAACATCCTTCTAACTTTGTTTCCGTGCTAATTGAAAATACCAATCCTGTCAGACTTTCGATATGGTTGAAATATTTCGCTACAAGTAACGTTTTTGAAGTAGAAATTATTTTGTGAGGATAAAATGAACTATACCTTTTATTTTGATCTTTTATTTAAAGCTCTTAAATAAGTTTATTGTATATTGTACAAACATGGCAATAAACAAAAATATTTTGTATAAAAAACTCGCTAAGAATTGTTTATTTAGATATATATATTATCCGTAAGCTTGGTTCTCCTGCGGATATCTTCATTTATGAGGTGATCACGCAAGGAAACTGAGCATAGCTCTTTCCATTGCCCTTTGAGCGACTTTAAGCGACTTTAAGCCTTCTAATGAGAGGGACCTATAAAACCTATAAGCAGAGTCGTTCCTGGAAGTAACATAGAGCTTCAATACGCTAGCAGCTACTAGTAAAAACATGGATTTGAATTTAAAATGATTGTTTACTAACTGCTCCCAGCGGCTTCAGCAGCGTATGGAATTATAAAATAATAATAATAATATTCCACAACTATCACACAACGCCGTCTAGTCCCAAGCTAAGCAGAGCTTGTGTTATGAGTACTAGACAACTGATAAACATAATTATATATTTCTAAATACATACATATATAGATAAATTACACCCAAAATATAAAAAAAATGTCCCAAAGGATACTCTCGGGATAAAAAGTATCCTATACACCCTGTTCAAGCGTGAATAAGTAACAAACATACGTTGTCTCTAACTCTATAAATACCTATCTACGTAACCAAGTTTAAATTCGTTAAAAAAATAAACGTTTTGACAATTGAAAAATACCCTAGAATGTAACTTGGGACGAAACTGAAAGAAACAATAAAATAATAATTAATCATATACGGTCCAGACTAAGCGTTTCGCCTCGTCGTTTATACCGCGTACATCGAAGGACTGGAAAAATTTGCCTGCTGAGCAGCTTTCTTTTTTCTTTCCATCTGATTATAATTTAGGTGTCTTCAAGGCTAGAGTGAATAGGCTCTTAATAAACTAGTGCGCCTCACCATCAACGAGTGCATCACTGCTTACCATCAGGTGGGATCGCAGTCAAGCACAGTTTATTATATATCAAAGTAAATAATATGCTGGAATATATTATGAGTATTCTTTTTGCATATTTAAGTATTATTCGTTTTGACAGATGTCAAAACGGGCTTTTTATTTTTTGACAACTTTAGGTTTTATTCGCATATTTTTTTCAGCATCAGTGCAACTGTTGATAATGCAAGTTATTTCAGGCTCTCCAATAGTGTGTGTTATTAGCTGCACAAGCCATGTCTTACAGCCTCGTGTACTCCTCACGTAGGGTTGCCACGGGTAGGTGTATAACTCCAAAACAAAAAAGATTTAAGTATATATGTAATCTAAAGTAAAGTAAGTCGATTGCTTTACGAAACAGGCCCTACGACTGACTAAACCTCAGTTGCGTAAAGTGACGGCCGTAACAACTGGCCACGGGACCTTTAATAAGCACCTCTCTGTCATAGGCGTTACTGGCAGCTCACAGTGCAGAGCCTGCATAGAGGAGGACGAGACAGCAGCACATCTGCTTCTGAGCTGCCCAGTTGTCGCTGGATACAGGGCAAAATACTTCGAAAACCCAGGTAAACTCCGCGAAATGGTCAACAACACCAAGGTGCTGCTGGCCTTCCTGGAGGAGCTGGGGAGGATCGAATGACGCATTTGTCCCACCCGTACGCAAAATACGCGCTTTAGTCGTGGAATTGCGAACACCAGCCCGAAAATACAAATACAAATATAAGTCGATTGTGGCTCATCTCAATCAATGAGGGTTCTCAACATGCACTATAATTTTAAGTCGTGAACTTGCTATTCCAGGACTACTACTCGTGTAGTCGTTCGAGTGTGAATATTTATTTAATGATTATTTATTTTGCTTTAGATACAAGATCCACATTTTGTAGAAAGTAAGTAGGTACTTACAAAATACGAGACAGACAGACATTATTAAATCAGTATTATATTAATTTAAATAAAGTAAATAATAACAATGGGAGCAGTGGTGGCCGAGTGGTAACGGCCCTGACTGACGAGTTGTAGGTCGTGGGTTCAAACCCAGCCAGGCGCATTACTTTGTGTAATGTATTTCATCACTACTGCTCTCAAAACGATGAAGGAAAACATCGTGAGGAAACCGGCATGTCCTAGAACAAAAAATTCGAAGACATGTGACATCCACCAGCGGCGCTGGGCCCGCGTGGTGGATTATGGGCCAATCTCTCTCCTAGAGACAAGGTCTGAGTCCCAGCAGTGGGAACATTAAAAAGCTGATTATGTCTATGCTAAAATAAAAAATCCTAAAAATAAATCATTAACATAGCAGTAATTTATTTATAAAAATTTTTTCTTTTAAAATTAAATATAACCTGGGCAATCTAATTAAATAATCAAAGAAAATTAAAAAATATGTTAAAAAGTTAAGATAACAAAGAAACCCGTAAGGGTAAGGTATAAGGGTTCCGTTTTTTTTTTTTTGAGGTACGGAACCCTAAAAATACTGCAGGTTACATCTGAAAATATTTTTCAAGTATCTTAAAATCTGAAATCAATGTTCACTACAGATCATTATCATGTTATTGATACAAGTTTTTATCTATTAATATAAGATTGATATTGTAATGGAAATATTTTCGTATCTTTAGTAGGTAATAGAGCTGCTGTTCAAAAAAGTTATCGTGGCCAACTAAACGAACACAGGTGGGTTTTAGTCAGTAAATATCTGACATTTTCTCTCGCTCCAGCCAGAGCGGGAGAAGTTAATTGATGATTTCACACCCTTAAAAAACTGGGCAAGTGCGAGTCAGACTCGCGCACTGAGGGTTCCGTACTATCTCACCTACCTATGAAAACAGTTCAATCAAAAGTATTTATTCCATGTCCTAAATGTTCGTATTGTTAATTTCAAAATAATAGGACTGTCGAAAAAAAAATGTCTAGAGATTTTATCGAAGACAGCTGTGATCCTAAGTACAAGACAATTGATGCCTCATCACTGCTTAATGGTATAAACTAGTGTTAATTTATGGTGGTCATAATTTAATTGCCCAATTTTTGTACAGACACATTTAGATTGACGTCTAGGTACATTGTAGGCAAGTAGGCTTCAGGCCTCATTACTCAAATATAGACAACAAACGTGACATGGAATATACAGGGTGTCTTTGACATCGACGCACAAACAAATACCACGGATCCAGTACATGATTCTGGACCCCCCAATGGTGGAATTTTTCTTCAGCTTTTTCCAAACATAAAAAAAAATTGTATGGTCTTTTTTAAATTTAAACTATGTAAAATCGTTATTCTAACCAACCTCGATGATGTTTTTAGTAAAAATAAAAAAACCAAAAAAAAAATAGTATTAAAAATTTATTAATTAAAAAGTCATTGGGATAGATAGCATCGTTATTCTAATCAACCCCGATGACATTTTTATACTTTTAAAATTCAATCCATTCATTTTTTTTCGCTAAATATGTAAGAATAACGATTTTATAGTTTTAATTAAAAAAAGTAGAAAAAAAATTGAAAAAAAAAAACGAAGAAAATTTCCGCCACTGGGGGGTCCAGAATTATGTACTGGATCCATGGTATTCGTCTGTGCGTCGATGTCACAGACGCCCGGTATATTTAGATACTTCGTAAAATAACCCTAATTATAATTACGAAAAAAATTGCTATTAATTTTAATAACAATATTATTTATGTACAATAGGCCGCGGCAGACCACGGAGAAGACCGGTGGTATGACCTTGATGGCTTCCTTAAGAATTGGAAAGAGAAAGCGAGGAACTGTGGTCGTTGTCGTACAGAATAGTGGGAGGTCTTTGCCCAGCTGTGGGACAAAACCAGCTTGCTATAAAATAAACTATTGTTTTTCTCTATTAGAAGGACATATTAGTAGTAGTTTTATAATTTTTTTTTGGCCGTTGGGGCCGAAAGTTTCTAAAGTGACGACCACGTACCGGAAGACGCAACATTGGAAGGCCTCCTACAAGGTGGACCGATGATTTGGTAAGGGTTGCGGGAATCCTAGACCGTTCATTGTGGCGCCACTTGGGGGAGGCCTATGACCAACAGTGGACGTCTTTCGACTGAAATGATGATGATGATGATGCATTTTGAATCTATTTTTTTTTATATGTTGTTTTGTAGTAAAGTGTGTAATGTAAAGAAAACCCCCTCTCTTATGTACCGTCTTATATCTGTACCTACAATGTTGGCAAATAAATATATCCGGATGTGAACAAATCATGGATAAGTTAAGAGTTTTACAAACCACTCCTAATTGTATTCGTGGAAAGCGTTCGACAGCTTAACACATACAACCATATGGAATTCTTTAACAAACAACAAGATAGGTAGAGGATTTCCTGCAAGGGATCATAATTAGCAAAATATAACACTTTACCTATATTTTTGGAAATGGCAATTTATGAAGTGTCCGCCAGGATCCGGAGCTTGCGGACAGCGAGCAATGGGTAGCTCGCCGTCCGATCGTTCGGTAACCGTCCGGACCGAGCCCAAGACGTCGACGGCGGTACTGTTCCACGCGGGCCTCAAGGAGATGGCATCTTGGCTAGCGATGCAGAAGATAAATAAATTGATTCGCCAGCGGCATGCGGCAGCCCTTCCCTACAACACTACTGATAGGTGTTCTTATAGTGTCAGTGCACACGACGTCGCCGATAGATACAAATGGCTCAATTAAAGGACTCTCGTCGACAACACGCGGACGCAACTGTTTGTTTTCTTAACACAATATATCAGAAGCTTTTCACAACACACGTAGATGGAAAACAAAAAAAAAAATCTGTTTTACCAAGTTCGTCTGTGTAATTATAATTATTATACAAACAAAGCTCTCACTGATTCAACAAAACCCAGCCCAACCCCTTTTTTAGGTGGGAAATCATCCAATGACATCTTTCGTACTTGGACATTTCTCTTTCCCTCTTTCATCCCCTTAGGGGGTGAATTTTAGAAAATCCATTATTTTTCTTTGTATATTAAAAAAAATAATCTCTTTGCAAAATTTGGGCGTTCTAGGTCCAAAGGTTGTGCGAAAGTGAACCGCGGGGCCCTGGAAATAAGGCAAAGAAGGAATAGGAGTGGGTTGTAATCAGTAAAAGTCTGACACGCCCTCCCGCAACCCTAGAGCATGAGAAGTCGTTTCAAACCACAAAAAAAAACCACAATGAATAGTAGCTGCACTAACCGTGCCATAATCAATTAAAAAAATCCAGTTCAACCGTTTTGTGAAATTTAGTTAATCTAGAAATCGGGTGTCCATCTTATCATTGTTGCTAGTCACACTAAGTAGCTTATCGTGAATGTTAAAATGCACGTGTAACAGTTGTCGAGTAGGTATTATATAAAAAAAAACATGTAAAGATGTAGATTCAGATGAATCTCGAAAAGTATTATCATTCATTGCTACTATATAATCTACTAACTCTCAGAATTTAGTGCACTTGAACTGATAATAAGCAATAACCTACATAGAACATTGTACGACTTGGAATTAAAGAATACAATATATAAATTATTTTTATTTATCGTTTAGCCATATAAACATTATTGAATTAAATTAAATGAAACGTTTACACCATGATAAATGAATTAAATAAATTAGACTATAGACAAATTATTGCATAGTCGCCTTATAATTTTCCCACTTTTAGGACTCAGACCTCCTCTCTAGGAGAAGGAATGGGCCGTAATCCACCACACGAGTCCAGTGCTGGTTGGTGGATGTAACATCTCTTCGAATTTTTGGTTCTAAGACATGCCGGTTTCCACAAGATGTTTTCCTTCACCGTTTCGAGAGCAGTGGTTATGAAATAAATTTCACAAAATAATGCGCTGGCTGGGTTTGAACCCCAGATGGAGTCGGGAGCGTTACCACTCGGCCATCACTGCTCTCTAAATAAATGACTTGCATTATTATAAAATTATTAAAATTAACTAAAATCTAAGCAGGTACACACACCCAAATTCTTCAGACACTATCTGATTATTAAACAGGGTCAGTCGAGTCAGGAAAGATGCCTGAAGTCTCTTCAAGAGCACGTGAAAATCAGTTACTCTGTTTTCAACGAACATAATATATCTACCAGTCACACTCCATTGCCAGGGCACATTAAGTAAAACTCAAAAGGCGTTATTATATTGTACACGAAGTGTAATAATAAAAATAATTTATTGAATTATAACATTTTGTACACTCAAACACTTACAAATAACACATAGAACAAACAGATATTAGAGAACAAGAACAATTAGAGTCAGAAGTAACATTTAAGTATTTGTAATGAATCTGGTACCCAAGGAAAGATTAAACTTGTGTTATGAATACCAGTATTCTCACGCTATTATTACATTAGATAAATAATAATAAGGTTTATTCACAAATATGAGACAATCATACAGAATAACTCAATAATATAGGTTTAAAGTTATTTTCACAATAAAATTTAGGCAGGTCTATTGTTAATACAGTATGAAATGACATATTTTAAAAGTTGTTTGGTTGTCTTTGGACTGATACGCCCTGTCCCCTCGTACTAGTGTAGAACTGTATCACGACCGGATAGTCTTCCTCAACCTTATAACAATAGTTTCCCACAAGGTTCCAGTTACAAGTCACATAAGTAATAAATCATAATTTATATTAAATAAGTTACTCGTACATTTTTACATCATGAGAGTAGAATCAGAAAGCAGAAAAAAAGAGTGTCATAAGCTTAACCTATTCTAATTCTAGATTAAGGGGTGGGTGGGATTTAAGGGGGTTTAGGTAAGTCTAACTGCAAATTTTATATAAATTAATTGTAAATTTATTATCATAAATTTTGAAACGCCGACGTCTCCCTCTTGGAGGTGGGCGCTAATGGCTACAACACAGTTTTAAACTAATGTAGTTGATAACGAACACTTAAAAAAAAATTGTAAACAAGTTTATTGTTCAAATAAAATTATTATTATTATATTAAGTACTCATCGTGTACCTGTACCAAAGTTGACTGGTGCAGAACGACTGACTGTAAGCCTTGAACAGATTTATTTTAACTTGTTTGAAGCAGTGAAAAAAGCGTCTAGCCAACATGTTACTTCGACATGCGATACTACACCTCTGTGATCCAGATCAGCATCATTTGCCAAATCACCCATTATTAACACGAATCCGAGATACGGGCCGTTTTTTGACCCCGAAAATCCCAAGACTGAACGTTCAGCTATTCATGGATCGGGATTGCCACAAATTGATCTGGTCTGATTGACTGATCTAGGGTTACAAACAGACGATGGGTAAAGGCAACAAGCCTTCCAATTGACATTAAAATAAAAATTGCAGACAGAAATTGATAACAGCAAGGAATCTCCACATCCTGAAGTACAAATTGAATCGGTATTAATAAATAGTGTTCGACGTGAAATGAGCCGGTATGAAAATAGAGGTGTTCTTGGATATCATTCAGATTTAGCATATAAATATCTATTGTCTATTCCTCCAACCTGCGTATCGGAGCGAGCGTTTCCGTGTGTGGCTTTCATTGGCAGTAAACTACGATACGGGTTTAGTAGACAAGCGTTGGATGCTTTGAAATTTTTTCGCTTTTATTCTCAAGATTGTAAATGGTTTGTATGCTCCTTTTTTAGTGTATTGTGTTGTGTTTGCAACTTATTTTTACAGCTTATCACACCGAAACGAAGCGTTCCCGGTTAAGTTCGCTCTGGAAAACCGACCCAGAAACTTGTTATAATTTTTTTGTTTTATTTTTATGCTAACACTCATTTTTATATCATTACTAGCTGACCCGGCGAACTTTGTACCGCCTAATAGTCAATGAATGCTGTAATAACTTTAAGCTAAACTGTCAAAGGATAACGCCATCTACCGGTATTACCAGAACCAGCATAATTTATTTTAAAATGGCATTTTAATTCGAGATGATGTTGTATTCGGTTTTTTTTTTCGTGAATTTTTCCATATTTTCTCACCATGTACCTTCCCTGAACCAGCCGTTTCGCAAGTTTTAGCGAGGCTAAGGATCAGTTATTTATTTTTATTTATATAGATAGAAAATATATCTACAGAGTGTCATATTCGCACTAGCGAAAAAAAAAGATTAAAAAAAAAACATAGCGACCACTCCCTGGCCACTGTAAGCGCTGCCTTGCGGTCAATGAGCAATAGCTCGCCTCCGGTCGTCTTGTAACCGTCCGGACCGAGTCCGAGTCATCGGCAGCGCCGGCGCGTCGGTAGTGTTCCACGCGCACGCTAAGGAGTGTAGAGCCCAGCAGGGCCGATGCCCGCTAGGCCCACAGTGAATTTCTTAGAAAGAAACCCGCGGTCCTAGAATGCAAAGGGCAACTGAAAGGCTCAGATGTGGATTTAGTCGGTAAAAGTCTGATCTGACACGCCCTTACGCTCCACCCTGAGTTTCACGCGAGAGAAACCGCTGAAAATAATTCCTACAGCCCCACTCTAGGAATTATTCCTGTATCTTGGGTGCGTTTTTAAGGTTCCGTACCTCAAAAGGAAAAAACGGAACCCTAATAGTATCACTTTGTTGTCCATCCGTGTGTCTGTCTGTCTGTCTGTCAAAACCCTTTATTTCGGAAATGCGTTGATAGAGTTAAAATCATGAAATACTCAGGTCTGCGGTCCCTTGAAGCTGGGAAAAATTTAAGCTTCTGAGTTAACAAAAAAAAAGATACGGCCGTTTATGTCGCAAAAAACATGTATTTCGACATTTTCAAGGGAATCTAAATTCATAGGGTACTTCCTGTTGACCTTGATTCCTGAAATTTGGCATGAAGCAAGGTCTCATAGCACAAGTATAGGAAAAAATCTGAAACTATAAATTTGTAGTTACGTTACAAACAAAACCTTTATTTTGATTCGAAAAAATCTTCGTAAATCAATTTGGGAATTGAACTAATTTCATTGATAAATTTGTACGGAACCCTCAGTGCGCGAGTCTGCCTCGCACTTGCCCGGTTTTTTTTTAATCTATAGCCTTTAGTTTGATCTACCAAAACTGTAACACAGAAACGCCTTACGTTTTCACGTCAGTGCATGTTATCACTTGTCAATCTTACCTGCATTAAATTGATTACACAACCAAGCTCAAGATTCCAGTAGCATCATAGCAAAAATATTGAAGACAGAATCGCCACTGATACCTGTCCAAGAAGCCTAAATCCAATGTCAGATTGCAATAAAAACTAGACATTTTATCTTCGCGTCAGACAAACTTAATCCAAAATACTTATACAATGAAAACTCATGTGTAAGCGTCACAGATTGTGACTATGTTTACGTAAAAGACTACTTATTGGTAATTCCCGGTAAAAATTGGACTTTCCCAAAAGGCGACTTAAGGGTTATTCAGAAATAGGTAGACGATATTCGAATATTGACGGCGGTATGAAAAATATCAAGAAGTATTCCCCGAGATTACTTGGTATGAACGTTTACGAATCAGTTTCCTCTACGTTTAGTAACTCAAATATCCACTCTAATCTAACATCAAATAGGTCTAAGATCTATTGTCAGGAATTTAAGGCCAGATTTCACTCATTTTGAACTTTTTGAACATCTTGAAATCAACAAATATAAAAGAGAACACCGTGAAAAATTACTTTATTAAAATTGACCTCATGACCAACCGCTGGGTAAAAATCAAAATACTCGTACGATACAAATTAGTTGGTTTATTAAAAAAAATCGCGAATCTGACCCTAACTTACGATTTTAAACGCATATATCTATGAGACTACAGAAATATTTGAAAGTTAAACAAAATAATAAAGCTTGTTTTTCTACAGGGGTCTTTTCAATAACAAAAATCTTGAATAGTTACAATATTTTTTTTAATAAAAATAATAAAATCGCTGCCAGTGCCTACAAAATACTTTATGAATACAACCAGCTCTTAAGCAAAAGGTATTAGCGTTCCATTGGCATAACATAGTCGGCCTTATAATGTTCCCACTGTTGGGACACAGGCCTCCTCTCTAGGAGAGGGAATGGGCTGTAATCCACCACGCGGGCCCAGTGCGGATTGGTGGATGTCACATGTCCATCCATTACCTCCTAATTATATATATAAAAGAAGAAACTGACTGACTGACATAAATATCAACGCACAGCCGAAACTACTGGGACTAGGAGTACCACATACCACAAATCACACACCACACACATGCCACTCATGCCGTTATCTACTTACTTTTTTGATATTTTTAGTCTTAATTTTTGCATCAATTGTTTGTAATTATGAGGATATGTAAATCTCTGCTAGTGATTATGAGGGTGGGCGCTGATACCTATATATACAAGATATTAAAAGATATTAATTATCTTAGCTTAGGTATCAGCTGTAACACTTAAATATCACAATTGATTAACCTTTCGACCTAATTTACTGTAATTTGGAAAATTTGTTAACTTCAAGGTGCAAATAAATAAATAAATAAAAGGAGTGCGAAATTTTGCACAACGCATCGTTTCATGTCGTAGGTAAGCACTAAGAGAGGATTTTCCAAAATTCACCCCCTAAGGAGATGAATCGGGGATCCAAAGTTTGTATGAAAAAACCTACTTTCTGGTTTTGAAAAATCATTTGTCTAATTTAATATAGAAACCGAAATCTGGTTCCAAAGATTATTAAACTGTTCAGTTAAATTAGAACTATTAGCACTTAATTTGAGCAGCTCGGGTAAATGTCTAATGCAGTCGTAGAGCGGCTTGTGGGCGCCTCCGCAATGTAATTAGATAATTGGACACGGATAAATAATGAATGGAGTGAAAGGTTTGATTTTTCTTTTTTGGATATGTGGAACACAGTGTAAAACCCCGCAAACCTCAGTAGAAAAGGGAGGATCCTCCGACCAGACGGGTGTTATGTCTGGTGGGCAAATGCCCGATAGATGATTCTGGGCTGTTCAATAAGTTCAAAACGCGCAGAGAACTTTAATTGCGCGATGCAGGATTAGTTCTTATGTGACGCCATGGATGTCGCTTCATCACTCCTCTCCGAAGATCGATGGTTCTTGATGCTTCTTGATATGCATCAAGAAGCATAAAACCAGTGGTAGGTTAGTTCCAGTGGGTCGAAACCGAATGCCGCTTAGTTCTCGGTGAGTCGGAACTATCTGCGCTGATGCCCCAGTGAGTCGGGATGGTGCCGTCCCAGTGAGTCAGGCTAATGCCCCAGTGAGTCGGGGTGATGATGTTCCAGTGAGTCGGGGTGATGATGTCCCAGTGACTCGGGATGAAGCTGCAGGCACCAGTGAGTCGGAGCGGTGCTGAGCGACGTAGTTGCTTGACTACTGGCGTCGACCAGGAGAGGTTCTTCGTGGCTCTTCATATGACTGGCCGAAGGTGTAGTGTGCTTCGCCAAAGTCGCTAATGAGGTTGAGGATGATGACCAGGTATGACCAGGTAGGCATGCTGGTGGTCAGGATACCTTTTATAACCATAGCTGTATGACTCGCTGCTCGAAAGCTTGAGGAAGTGATGATGACGTCAAGAAGTAGTGGCTACACGAAGGCTGTGCTGACGTTCTTTGTCGAGGGTCACCAGGGTTTGGATATGCGGAACAGAGTGTAAAGCCCCGCAAACCTCCGTTGAAAAGGGAGGATCCTCCGACCAGACGGGTGTCATGTCTAGTGGGTAACTGCCTGACAGATGATTTTGGGCTGTTCTATATGTTCTAAACGCGCGGAGAACTTTAATAGCGCGATGCGGGATTAGTTCATATGTGACGCCATAGATGTCACTACAGTTTACTTGCCATATAAGTAGGTAAATGTCGGTTTTACCTTTTATGCGCATTTAAAAAAAGGTTAGTAGGCCAGCTAGTAGTGTTCTGTACCTAAGTTAGAATCGGAGATTATTATTTAAAATAATTGTGTCACTCTATAAGTATATAGTGTTAACTCCAGCCACTCTAAGTGGAGTGAGAAAGTGTCAGACTTTCACGAAAAAAAAATCTTTGCCACCCTCCCATAGCTGCCAGTGGGCAGGCATCGAGTCTAGCGGGTCCCGTCACTTACGCTGACATCTCGTTGCAGCGTGTGTAGAACACAACGCGCCGTTTGATTCCGTATCAAATGGCGAGTTACCCATCGCTTGTCATTCTCAAACCTGAGACAACGGTGGCTGATGCATGAGGATTGCTATCCCTCACGCTTTTCACCACCCTCTTTGCTTTGATTACTGCTTCATACCATGGTTTTAACCAGGATCGGACGCAAAAGGTGTGCTCCTACGATCGTCACCACGACTTTAGATAACAAATTAATGTCTTGTCACAGCAATTATTAAAGGTATGTTCTTGTAGCTCGTGCGACCAGCAACTCACGCAAATTATCAACGTGTAACAGAAAGGGTATAGGCATATGAAAGGGTGTGCTACAACCATCAAACTGCAGTACTTTCTCCATGTGAGAACCATTGTTATAGTAAAAAAATAATCAGCTGTCTCATTCATTTGAGCGAGTAGGTATTTTAATTTCATATGGGGCAGTTGATTATTTTTTTGCGATTACAATGTTGGTCCCATGGAGAAAATTTTTCAGTTTGATGGTCTGTAGCACACCCTTCCATATATATCCTTTCTGTTACTCGTTTTATACGTGATATATTAAAAGCTTTCAAATTGTTACTCCATGCGCTTCCTACTCCGTGTCTCTATTACCTCAAACGTTTACGAGAGACTAGCGACGCTTAGCATCGACACACTGCACATTGATACTGCCTCTTAAGTGAATTGAACATAACAGCAATGCGATTTCAAAGGTAGGCACTAGTACTGATTAAATTACTTGCATTTTTTAAGCTTGCTTTTTTACTTGCTTTTTTATTCATAAATTTCATTTAAAATTGATTAAACTAAGCTATATCATAAACAAACTTATTTCTAAAAAAAATGTTTTTAACTTAGATACTAAGTCTTTTAAGTCATGTCACCTCGTCATGAGTAATAATCCCTATTATTAAACCTATACCTAGATATAGGCACTTTGTTTTCCATTATAATGCGGGTCGAACACACTCTAATGCTTTTGCAGTATTTGGCAGCAAATGTCTTGAGTCAGCCTTCTCAGCAAGCTTCGCCGAGGTAGTTGATTAAGCTATACAATTATCAGCACCATTAATCATTATACCGAGATCGCGCTTGTTTTAATAATTCCACAGATTGTCCAGTTGTGCAGACACTTGATATATAAAACTACCCCAATTTTACATCACAACATCCACTAAGAATCAATTTGCGAATAATGAAAACAACCACTGTACTTCCCAAAATTTTCCGAATTTAAAAAATAAAGCTGTTTTGGCACAGGTAAATGTCCTCTTGTTTCGACATTGCATTTTTAATAAAATCCGGTGGCTTTTTGAACTGAGAACGCTTCTTTATTTAAATATTTTTTTCACGCAACGGAAATCCAAACTGTTCATTACTATGGCCGGTGAATTTAATTTCACTTCATTTTTTCGCTTCCGTTAACTCTTTTTTATTAACAAAAGATTCCAACTTTTAATTAGTGGACGATCAAAAATACTTTTTTTGAGTTTAAAAGAGTAATTAATATCGGTTAAACGTAGATAAAATGTCACTTGTCACCTTTGTTAAATAGAATTTAAATATTAGGTCCTTACTTTGAAACTGGGGTTTTTTTAAAACGGTTTGTTTTGAACTTCGAATTGTTTTCGTTGGAATTATAAGTTCAAATAAACTTTATAATAATAAAAGTACGTTATTCTTTTTTTTGTTATTAGTTATTTATTGCTTTCTTTGTGTTTTGTTTTCTGTAATGTCGTTGTTTTCTTTTTTTTTTTAATGATATAAACTAGTACATGACTGTCGATCCCACCTGATGGTAAGCAGTGATGCAATCATAGTGAATCACACTAGTTTATTGTGAATTTATGAGTCTATATTTGCAAAATTCAAGAGACAGGTTACAAGTTTATTCCTGGAGTATGTTCTATTGGAATAATTTTCTAGTTTCACACGGACCTAGCCACTAAAAAAAGCTAGTTCAATATATATATAAAAACTATCTTAACCCTGTTCGTTACTTCATATCGACCAGACGTCGAAGGCGTTGGCAAGTTTATCTCAAAAGTCGTTTCAAAGGGTATCGATGACAAAGAACACGGAGTTCTACAGCTTCAGTACGAACTGTCAAGCGCTGAAGTACTAACTAACTGCTGGAACGTTTATTAAATACTTGATGGTTTATTTAAAAACTATTAAATCTAAGAACCGATTTTATAAATCTAGACGGCACTGTTGCGCTGTGGTTGAGTGATTGGTATCTGCGCTGCGTGTCGCAGGTTCGTTTCCGAGACGGAACAAAATTAAATATTTGTATGGTCTACAGTTGTTAGTTATGCCGAGTTTTTTATTTCCAGGTAAAAGTAGTAATTCAGAAATTAGGGGTGTATGTAAGTCTGCGGGAACGTTTGGAAAAGTGACCGTGGCTATAAAACGCACACCCTCTCGGTCTACAGAAGTTATTCGATAATTTCCTACCTCATAAAAAAGGACTATACGCATCGACTTATTAGTACATATATATCGATGCCTATACGTATCTAAGCAGATAATTAACGCCAAAGACCTTTGCTTAATTTATCTCTTGGTTGAGAGGGAGTGTCAGATTTTACTGCCTGATGCCCACCTGTATTCTTTTACTGCCTAATGCCCACCTGAATTCTTTTACTGCCTAATGCCCACCTGAATTCTTTTACTGCCTAATGTCCACCTGTATTCTTTTACTGCCTGATGCCCACCTGTATTCTGTTACTGCCTGATGCCCACCTGTATTCTTCCATTTGCGCTCCACGGCCGCGGTAGCTCCTTCGAACAATCTCGCAACGCTAAAGGCCTTTGTAAAAATTATTTCCGTTTCTAACTTTCACTTGGTATATAAATATACCAAAACAACCACAACACGAAAACAACAGAACAAAAACAACAAACAACAGAACAAAATAAATAACTGAACGATAACTTAAATAACTACAAGGCACAGTTGGCGCAGTGACTGAGCGATAGGCTGGTGCTCTACGTGTCGCGGGTTCGATTCCCGTACGGAACAAATATTTGTATGGCCTACAGATAGGTGTCTTGAGTATGTGAGTTTACATCATGTTTGTGAACGTACCCATGCCACAGGAGTGAAGTATCTTTTAAATGAATTTCGTGTTGCGCTAAATCATTTATTGATTTGTGGTAAAAAACTAGGAACAGTTTAATTCTTAGATATTAAATATTTTCTCAGTTTTCTTAGCAAAATTATGATATTGGTGCACAACTATCACACAACGCCGTCTAGCCTAAAGCTCAGCAGAGTTATGAGTACTAGACAACTGATAAACATACTTATATATGTCTAAATACATACATATTATAGATAAAATACACCCAGACGCAGAACAAATGATCGTGCTCATCACACAAACATTTTTCCTGGTTGGGAATCGAACCCACGACCTCTGGCATAGCAGTCAGGGCCACTAACTACTAGACCAACAGGCCAGTCAAATCTGTATAGGGTAGAGGTAGGTACTCGTATATAAGTCGTGTCTTTGGCAGCTTCTCTGCCTCTACTAGTTTCAGCGTGTTGCTATTTTCCTTGATAAATGTGCTTTCTGACACTAGTTGAATTTTTTATTTTGAACTAGTAACTAGTTCCTGAGATTAGCGTGTACAGCCAAACAGATAAACCAACTATTCGGCTGTATATTATTATCAATGACTTATTGATAAATAAGAATTGATTGTTTATAAGAACCGAAGCTTTGAAACTCGTGTTTTTCATTTACTTAGACAAAACGGGTGGTAGAGTACCCATTGTAAAATTATATTCTCAGTTTATTTTAATATTCCTAATTTATTTAACAGCCCACATACCGAAGTATAAATGAAGAACGAAGTTCATCTCCAATGATGTTAGGGTTGCTACAAACAACAAACTTCAAAGGGCTCGCTGGGTAAACAATAGTAACTGACAAAATAAACCCGTAGCTCTTGTCTTTTGAATTTAGAATAATTTGATCAAACGCACTTCACAAGCCCGGAGTTATAATAAATTATATTTATTTTGCTAATTAGTTTTCAACACGTTCGGACCAGCAAAGTCCTATAACGTCAAAGTACAATTTGTTGAGTTTTTGATTAGTTGGAAGCGTTAGCGGGAAGCGACTTTATTTTATATAGTGAAGCCATAAAAAATTACAATAAAAGGCGCGTGATATCGCCTCCGCCGATCGCCCTCACGAGGACACGGCGTTGCTCTGCCCAAGCGGGGCACACCTCCAACGTGTGCTCCACCGTGTCCTCCGGGCGGTCCACACAGTGGCGACATCCGGGCGTCACTTCCGCACGAATCCGGTGCAGGAACTTCCCGAACTTACCGGTGAGAACTTGCGTCATGCGGAAGGTGAGGATGCCGTGAGGTCTTTCCAACCACGCCTCAAAGAGGTGTAGTATGATTTTTAAATTAAACTGGTGTAACACGTCACAATTAAACATTGATATTATTTTCACTACGTCTCAAAACATCAAGCGGTCATATTAAATTCCATCAGTTAAACTTTTGCGTCCCAACACTTGTGAATGTCAAACATTTAGAGCTACAACAAATCAAATTAAAAAAAAAACTACTACACTCACACGCAAGCGCGTAAGCATGTAAGAAAACTATTGTGTCATAATATGTGCACCTCACTAGAGCGGCGCTGGGCCGAAAGTGATAAAAAACACTTTTACACAACAATTTTTTTTTCGAAAATTTGAACTAGATGAGGTCTGTGTTTCCTAGCTGACTACCCTGAGAAGAAACACCGAAACAAACTCAAGTATCAAAGTCTCTTTTAAAGCCCATCAGCAAACATGTAATGGTCAAATCATATGAGAACCCTGTACATTGGTGTCTGAGATGGTCTTTTGAGGAAAGAACCACACTTAATTGAGTGATATATAGCATGTGCTACTTTCTTAAAGTGAGAAAATAGCATCCTAGTGGTGAAAGAATCGGTCCAGTTGGAGTTTAGGAGTTTATTTATTACAAACGAAAATTCAAAACTTTTTTAAAAACCCAACACAATTCCTACTCCACCGTCAGTCTGTAAGAAGGCGTTAAACCCAGAAATTATTGAACGAATTTTCATGCGGTTATCCAATAGATTGAGCGATTCATGTGGAAGGTTTAAATTCATAGTAGAGAAAAGATTTTTCTCTACTATGTTTTTAAAGTTCATTCAAACTCATGAGATTGAGCTTTCATTCAGTTCAAATTTTAAGATCTGTAACACCCGTATTTTTTAAGGTTGAAAATCATCCAATGATTTCTTCCGCTCTGGGTGGAGCGAGAGGGCGTACCAGACTTTTACTGACCAAAGCCACATTTGTGTCCTTCAAAGTGTTTGTCCATCTGTAACAGCCGTGGAAAGCTGGGACGTAAATTTTAAAAGAAAACTATTTTTAAAAGATTATTTATAATCCTTTAATTTCTGAAAAAAAGTAACAAGAATTTATGTATTTTATTTGAAAAGTAAAAGTCAGAGTGAAGTACGCTACCTTAAATACTTTAGGGACGCATAATTAACACAAACGAAGAGTTCACGAGTAAAATTTATAGGATTTGAAATAATTTCGAAAGGTACACTGTTCTTTCTACCGGTATTACGCAGACGACGATGGAAATTAACTGTTTTCCTACGAACTTTGTAAAATACATCTTGTTCTTAAAGGTGACTTGGAAGTTTAAATATAGGTACCTACCTTATAAAATTCTTGTAGGTCAAAGTTTAATTCACAAATTAATTTAAAAATCAAACTGTTTGATGAAAAGGTTACCGCTAACGCATCAGCAGAGGCACTTCTTTCTCAGGATCAGCAGAGGTCTCATACAATTTGGGGACAACGACTAAAAATGGATTATGTAACTTGGGGATAAAGCAGTGTCTTCGGAGTGCTCACTTTTAATCCCGAACACCAGGGAGAGATCTATTTATTTATTTATTTAATCTTCATGCAACACAAAGTACAAAGGTGGACTTAATGCTTTAGACATTCTCTACCAGTCAACCTAGGGTGGTGAAGTGACAATATGGTGGATGCATAAAAACAAAATTATATACAACAATAAAAATAGTTAAAATACACTTAAATATACATTTAATATAATATATACCTATTCTTAGACAAAATTATTTTTGGTATCGATTCCCATTTTTACACCATGTTATATTTTTTCAAACTACATTTAATCCCTAGCTACAGAATGACTTGCTTGATTTTGATGGTTGGTGTATGGTAAATGTATGACAAGTAAAAGGGCATTATCCAGCCGGTGGTGGATATGGGCCCCTCTACAGGTGATGGCCTTTCAGTTTCTTCCATTTGTTCCTGTCACCGATTAATCATCATCATAATAATTTCAGCTGAAAGTTATCCACTCCTGGACATAGGTCTCCCCCAAATGTCACCACGACGAACGGTCCTATGCGTCTCGCATTCATCGGATTCCTGCGACTCTCATCAGATCATCGGGCCACCTTGTGGAAATTAGTGACAGCGGGCACGCTGTCATTTAAGTTTGTTCACGATTCTTCAGGCTATGGCGGCAACCTTGGTGCTCCTGCGGACATCTTTTTTCCTGATGCAATTACTCAAGGAATCTCCGAGCATAGCTCTTTTGTGACTTTAAGCCTTCTGATGAGGCCCATTTAGTGCCACTGACTACGACGATACAAAGCTGGCTAGTTACCATTACATCAGTATAATTATAAGTAGTTATTAATTATGTTTTTTTTTTCAAACAAACTAATTTACAGTGAAAGGCTAGCCAGGTCCAAGTTTGCAGACGACGAGCTTTGGTTAGCTCGCCGTCCAGCCGTCCGGTAAAGGCTGAGCTCGAGTCTGTCTAAACCGAATCTGTCAGTTTACGTGTGGGGAAAAGGTAAGTCAAAAATCGTTAAAATCACCTCAACTAATAATGGATGTTACTAAAGGTAGCCATACATGCTAGGGTATACCTGACAGGTTTACCTGCACAGTTATACCTGACAGGTAAGCTTGTGTGGAAACCTACACAGTTGTGCAACAAACAGGCTCAGGTTTACCTGTATAACTCAACTGTACAGGCAAACTTGTCAGATATACCCTAGCGTGTACCTTCATCGAATATAATGAACTGTGCAACATAAAACATGTTAGGTATAAGAAAATGTGATGTGAACTGAGACTGCACACAATCACACATAACGGTACAGCCAGAGGTTTGCAATCAAATAATTAATCAAACACTACCATATCATTAATATTACATTATCATTACATCATTAGTCAAATATACCTGTGTGTGAATTGTCAGGCTTGTGACACAAGATAGACAGGTTTAGAATTGTCAGGCTTGTGACACAAGATAGACAGGTTTAGAAGGTCGACTCCATGCAAATGTTGCAGCCAACTAGCTTAATCATCAGCCTCACGGTTAAAAGCCTAAGTACCGTTCTAGAAGCGTCCTGAAGAATTTAATTAACCATTTAGACAAATTACTTTTTTTTTAATTCTTGATAGGTTCGCGGTTGACCACTATCTCACCTGGTGGAAAGCGACGATGCGGTCGACGATGAAGCGCGCTTCCCTAGAAATAACCTATTCACTCCCAACTTAAAGATACCCGGGTTGTAGCCATCAGGAAACACACTGCTACTTACTACTTTTTTTTTTGAGATGAAAAATCATCCAATTTCTTCTCCCGCACTTGGTGAAGCGAGAGGGCGTGTCAGAATTACTGAGTAAAACCCACCCGTTCCTACTGGGATCACGGGTAGTGTCAAAGTGAAACCCGGGGACCTGGGACGAACCCGGTCCACCCAAGAGCGAGATTTGTCATTACATGAGTTGCCCTTTGCATTCCAGAGTCACAGTATCTCTTTTGGAAATCTACAGCCTTGCCAACCGCCTTCAAACAGGCAATAATTGTTTTTTTTATTTAGTTTACTAGTTGTATGGAGCTGCCTCAATGTGTTTACCTGCTATGTGCCACTATAATCTCCAAGCCGAAATCCGACTGTATTATTCTCAACTCCATATACTAGATCTTACGTCTGGTGTAGGATGAGTGAATACAGATCATATATCCCGAATTTCTAACTGTCTAGAATGTTTGCTTGGATGTTACTTGCATAAGATCCACAACTTTATCTTTGCCGATCGGGCTGGGCTGATTGTATTCCGTCTAACCCGATTGGCGAAGATAAAGTGTAGATATCAAGATGGGGTGTTAATGATAAGTGTCCATGTGGACATAGTACTGTGATGGATAGTGAGGAGCTTATTTTTTACATTGACACCAGCAGGCCTAGCTAAGTTACGACCGTTTCGTTTCGATTCTCTTTCGTCGATCGCCTCGAGTCAGCCACGCCTCCTATTCCTTTGTTCTGTCCACGTGACTAAGCGTTGAGATGACTTCAGCCCTACAATTTTGCTGACATCAGAGGCGCGTGTGGAATTTAACACGCCGTTGACCCGTGCTTAGTCCTTATCGGATGGCCGGACGGCGAGTCATAAGTAGCTCGCCGCAAACTCGCGCCTAAGGTAGCCGATAATCGTCCTGTTACTCCCGATGCCAGGGGCGTCTGTGCGGGATTTTACCGGAGGAACTGGCCCGCAATGGAACACAATGGGCTAATTAGTTAGATATATATTTATTGCCAAGTTCTTCAATAAATGTTGGCCATCCCTGCCTAGACTAAGGAGTCATTATAGGGATTGCAATCCGGATTCTTCGAAATTCGAAAATAATTGAAAAATCGGTTTTTATTGACATTTTTAAATCCGGTTTTTTGGACTCAAATTCGGTTTTTCGGAGTTTAAGTCAAAACTGAGTCTAACGAATAATATTTGTAGTTATCCACAAATTTCCATTAAAAGAAGTCCAAAAGATATTTGAATTGGTAGGATTAGGTGTAGTGTAGTGTATTTGCGCGCATTTGGCTCGCCGCAAAGATGCCACTATTCTAAAGGCCGATATTTTTTTTTTTATTTTTTTTTTTCGGTAGGAAAATCATCTTATGACATCCCCCGCTCTTGGGCGGGGCGGGAGATAGTGTCAGACTTTTACTGACTAAAAACCCACTCCTGTTCCTTCGTTGCCTTTCGTACCAGGGCCGAGTCTTCCTTTCAGAATCAGACCCTTGGCCCCAGTAGGCTTCGACCATGCTAGGCCCCTACAGTTGCTGACATCTCCTTGAGGCGCGCGTGGAACAGCACGCGCCATTGATGACTTGGGCTTGGTCCGGACGGTTACCGGACGGTCGGATGGCAAGCCACCCATTGCTCGCCGTCCGCAAGCCCGCGCCTATGGTGGCCGGAAATCAGGATCGGAATCCCGGCGGCGGTTGGGGCGTGAGGACCGCTGCCTCACGCGATCGGCCGCCTCCTTTGCAAGCATTACTGCTTCGCAGAAGGAGGCGACCGCCTGCCATTCCTCCTCGCTTCGGACCATGGCCTGTACCAAGGCCCGGCGCGAGAGATCGCCGCCGCCGATTACCCCCACGAGGACACGGTGTTGCTCTGCCCAAGCGGGGCACACCTCCACCGTATGCTCCACCGTGTCCTCCGGGCGGTCCACACAGTGGCGACACCCGGGCGTCGCTTCCGCACGAATCCGGTGCAGGAACTTCCCGAACTTACCGTGTCCGGTGAGGACCTGCGTCATGCGGAAGGTAATGACGCCGTGTTGCCTTTCCAGCCACTCCTCAAAGAGGGGACTTACCGCCATAATTACGGCGTGCCCAGCACTGGGTTGCGATAGTCGCTGTCGCCATTCCGCCATGAGTAACGACCGATATAGCTTTTCAATTTTTGATATTATCATTAGACAGCTAAGAAACGATATCTGCAAAGCAACTGGCAAATTCATTGAAAAGCAGAATTAAAGAGAGACGGCTCTATACTGTTGTTGGCTTACAATATAATAATTTAAACAACCTAAATGATTTTTTTAAATAAGTTTATGTTGTTATCATAATTATCAAAATTTTATAATAATGTCCTAATAAAAATGATTACGTGAATTTATTACGGGAAAAATGACTGATGCCTAAAAGTTTTGTGGATTATTTTAGTTGATTTTATTTTGTCGTGCTGTGAATTGAGCGAATAAATACATATTTTAAATTATTTTTGCTATTTATTTCATTTATATCAAATCAACTTAAAACACTCAAAAGTTCGAAAAATCCAGATAATACGGATTTCGGACGAGAATACAGAAATTCGGATTTCTAAAAAGTCCAGATTTTGCAATCCCTAAGTCAAACCAATATTTATTTCAATAAAAAAATATTTCACATGTTGCCACAACGTGGTAAACAAAACAATAAATAAAAAATACAACAAAAGGTTTTCGAAACAAAAGCTCAACTTCTAAATATGAAACTCAACGAATGGTCGTGGAGCAAGTTTTACACAATTTCCGATTCGATTTTATATGGCTGCTAAAAGCGCTCAATAACATTGTAAATAGGGGGGAGGTTCGTTATTATTTTATGAGTTTCTAAGTAATTTTTCAGTAAGTATTACGTTACCTGAAGGTACCTAGTCAGATTTTTTTCTGTGTTTCGAAACTGTAGGTATTTGGGGTCAGCGCAATACGTTTTTTTCTTCCATTCTGTCCTATCACCCGTCACGCTATCAGTATTATTTCTCGTATGATGAACCCTTCCTTTTTAGGGTTCCCATTAGGCCGCAGTAGGCTTTGGCCCTACTGGGCCCCCACGGTTTTGCTGACATCTCTATGAGGCACGTGTGTACAACATTACGTGCCGTCGGCAACTCGGGCTCGATCCGGACAACTAGCTATTCATCGCTCGTCGTCCGACGAAAACGAAGCATAGCATAGTCGGCCTTTTAATGTTCCCACTGTTGGGACTCAGGCTTCCTCTCTAGGAGAGGGAATGGGCCGTAATCCACCACGCGGGCCCAGTGCGGCTTGGTGGATGTCACATGTCTTTGAATTTTTGGTTCTAGGACATGCCGGTTTCCTCACGATGTTTTCCTTCACCGTTTTGAGAGCAGTGGTGATGAAATAAATTACACAAAGTAATGCGCCTGGCTGGGTTTGAAACCGCGACCTACAACTCGTAAGTCGGGGCCGTTACCACTCGGCCACCACTGCTCTCCAACGAAAACGAAGACGAGAATTAAAAAAAAATGTAACACTCGTTCGAAGCTGGCACGGGTCGCTAATAGAAAATAAAATACTCGCAATGTTATGATCAGTTACCTAACTCGGTAGCTTTTAGTTACACGAATGCTTAGAAAATCCAAAAATCTGTAGATAGGTAGGTAGATGTGTACTAAAACTCCAACATTAACCCTCGTAAATCTTAGAAAAGGTTGTTCAGGAATTAGGAAAGTATTCAGAAACGAGTGAATTACCTAATTAGGTTTAGTTAGTTCTCTCAATTTACGTGAAATTCTGTCTCATAGAAACAAATAAATAAAATAACTGAAAGTCCTAAGTTAACAACTTGTATGAATTCCTCAACTAAATCGAAATGCTCGGGGATGACGGATCCTCTTGCCTTTAAAGGTATTTTTTAATGTACTGTGTTATTATTTGTTACTATCTGATGGCCGCGACTTCGTCCGCTTTAGACTGTTAAAACAGTACAATGCCATTTACTTACAATTTCAAAAGGTTTATTTTTACAAGGACAGACACGACAGCTCGCCGTCCGGCCGCCCGGTAACCGTTCGGACCGAGCCCAAGTCGTCGACCGCGTGTAGTATTTAGTAGACTTAAGGAGATTTCAGCCAACCGTAGGGGTCCAACAGGGTCGAAGCCTACTAGGGCAATGGGTTCGTTTCTGAAAAGAAAACCCGAGGAATGGAAGACTACGAAGGAACATAGGAGTAGGTTTTAGTCAGTAAAAGTCTGACATCACGCCCAAGGGCGCGAGATGTCATTGGATAATTTCCCACCCAAAAAAACAACTCGCATTACATTTTTTTTTTCGTGTGAGTGTTAGTTGTTTTTTTCGCGGTGGATGTGAGACGCTCAGGATCGGTCGTTGTAGAAACGCTTGGGGTAGGCCTATGTCCAACCGTAGACGTCTTTTGGCTGAAATGATGATGATGATGACATTTTGACCCCTTATCATTAATTGCGCAACTTTAGTAGCCATTTTTAAACATTTCAACTCAATATGATTTTGTGTGTCTTGTATCTATCTTTTACATGAGTTTTAACCGATGACCATATCCTATTACGTATCTAAATGTCCGTTAGAATAAATTTGAGAGAATAAAGTGACTGATCTGTCTTAAAAAAAAAATCTTTTTACAAAAAAAAAAATACAACCAACTTCAAAGTAAAAAAAAAAAACACTGAAAAGTGCAAAATAACTTTAATTTCTGAAGTCGGTGTTTCTATAATAGTTTTGTCTCTTCGTTATTTAACACCGACTTCCGAAATTAAAGTTATTTTGCACTTTTTAGTGTTTTTTTTTACTTTTTAGTTATGGTCCCACCTCTAAAAAGTACCCCTCAGCCAAACTTAAATACCTTATAGCCAGAGTGCATCTCATGACAATTCTAATAATCCCAAACACGGTTACATTACATTAATTTATTACAGAGTTCCGGTGCCTAACTTCAGGCTTCATCATCAGATCAGTTCGATATATTCCCCCTCTACTTTCAGTCAGTCATCGACTACACGTTTAAACAAAGCAATTTTACTTGTTACGATGGTTCTACTGTGATCCTATGAGGAGTTCTGTTCTATATCTTCGAAGTTCATGATCAGATCGTAACAATATTTCTATGGGACCAACTCGGAAGCAGTAAAAAAAATTTTTTTGAATCGGTCCAGAATTGACCGAGAAATCGGTGAACATACTTAAAAAAAACATACATTCAACCGAACATATAACCTTCTTCTTTTTGAAGTCGGTTAATAAGACATAAGTAGGTACTGACGCAACTCTACGACGGTAGACTTCGGTACCGATCTTTTACTTGAATAAAACTCTTGGGAGTCTATCACGTTTTACTTATACTTGGTAGTATATATTTTATTTTTTAGAGCAGTGGTGGCCGAGTGGCAACGGCCCAGACTTACGAGTACGGTCGCGGGTTCAAAACCCAGTCAGGCGCATTACTTTGTCTAATTTATTTCATCAACACTGCTCTCAAAATGGTGAAGGAAAACATCGTGAGGAAACCGGCATGTCCTAGACCCAAACCGAATTTTTATTCGAAGAGATGTGACATTCACCAAGCCGCACTGGGCCCGCGTGGTGGATTACGGCCCATTCCCTCTCCTAGAGGGCTGGGCCGTAATCCACTCCTGGGACTCCTGGGCCCCCTCTGGGCCTGAGTCTCAGCAGTGGGAACATTAAAAGGCTGATTATGCTATATATTTAATGTCTTTGCTTATACTATTCTTCAGGATTCGATATATATATTAAAATCGAATTTATTGTGATCAAATTTAATTTATTTTAATTTAAATAATTTTAATTTAATTTGGATTATGTCATTTTAACTGTCGTTTTATGTAATTTTAATTAGCTAGGTTATTAACTGCGTACAATGTAGTGCATGCTGTGCTTTTCTGTAAGTGATGAGGCGCTTAGACGTAAGTTGGTATTGTGCGAATTGTGATGTATTAGCGTGCTTATTGCTAAAAAGCCAAATAATAAATAAATAAATAAATAAATCAGCCCATAGCGCTACAATGGTTATCTTCGAACTGCAAAAACATGCACTTCTCTGTTCTACTCAATTTTTAAACCTATTCTAGAACTGCAAAATCCTTAAAAGTATATTTTACAAGCCAGTTCGTTAGCTATAAAAAACCTACCTCATGCGATCTCCTTTTGATATTACAGTATCTACATCATTTGTGTACGCCTCTGAGACGTATATATTATACGGCTTTATGTACCTAACAATCAAATTGATTACGCTTCTAGGGTTAATCACTTGGTCCTGAATGGCTAGCATAAATCCTTCTGTTTTCGGAAACAGTCGACTTAATTCGAGTCATTTCTTAGAAGCTTTATTTTTATTGAGAAAATCTTTATTTTCAAGTAATTCCTAATTCAGTAATGTAGACCAGTAGTAGCCCCGACTTACGAATTGTAGGTGGCTGGTTCAAACCCAGGCAAGTACATTATTTTATATCATAGATATATTTCTATGCTTTTTATAATTTATTCCATCACCACTACCCTCAAAACAGTGAAAGAAAACATTTTGAGGAAACCGGCATATCCCAGAATCATAAATTCGAAGACATGTGACATCCACCAACCCGCACTGGGCCCGCGTGGTGGTCCACGCGGGCCCAGTGCGGGTTGGTGGATGTTACGGCCCATTATCTCTCCTAGAAAGGATTCCTGGGTCCCAACAGTGGGTACATTATAAGGCTGATTATGATTATGCTAATTCCCAATTACTTCTGTTCGTGAGGTGCGTTCACAAACATAACTCACGTACACAAAACACCCTGACGCAGACAATATCTATCTAAAATATTTGTTCCGTGCGGCAATTAAACCTGCGACATACAGCACAGCATCCAATCGCTGAACCACTGCGCAAACCGTATCGTCATCATCATCATCATTATCATTTCAGCTGCAAAACGTCCACTATTGGACATAGACCTCCCCCAAGCGTCGCCACAACAACCAGTCATGTGCGTCCCGCATCCATCGGATTCCTACGACGTTCACCAGGTCATCGGTCCACCTTGTGGGAGGCCTTCCAACGCTGCGTCTTCCGGTACGTCCCTTTTCATCCCCATCGACCATCTGTTCTGCGTGCAATGTGCCCTGCCCACTGCCACTTAAGTTTGCCTATTCTTCGAGCTATAATCGTACCGTGACACTGGATTATTCGATTTCTTTTTCTGTTATATTGAATGGCTGCCTTTCTTTCTATCCATTCCTGAAAGTCTCATTGCTATCAAAACTAAGTAGGTAGTATCAGTCACTCATAGATATAAATAAAATCTGAGGGTTGTATCACTTCTGATACTGACATTTTATTTGACATGGACACAGGACAACTTGGGTCCAGTCCCCAGAGCATTGTGTCCTGACATATCTTCTAAATGAATGGCTTCACGACGATGATTTGTGACAGTGGAAATCTGTGATTAACATATAGTTTCATGTTATTTGGCCCTTATTGGTTGTACCCTCCTAAGGGTGAAAAATACACTACTCCACTTAAATGTTGCTCCGCTTAAGTGTAATTGCGGTTTATTTAGTTTCAATTTATGGCTACTTAGGTAGGTACTGTCCGATTTATTTTATCTATATATGTAAAAGGAGAAACTGACTGACTGACATCAACGCACAGCCGAAACTACTGGGACTAGGAGCGTGAAATTTTGCACAAGGTTCCTTTTATGACGTAGGCGAGCACTAAGAGAGGATTTTCCAAAATTCACCCCCTAAAGGGATGAAAGGGGGTCCAAAGTTTGTATAGAGAAACCTACTTTTACGCGGGCGAAGCCGCTGGCAGAAGCTAGTATAATTATATGGCAGAACGATGTTCGCGCGGGTTATCTAGTAGTTATATAAAGTTAGATATCCAGCAAATATGTATTCTAGACTTGGTTAATTTAACTCAGTTCGAGATTGAGCAAAGGTCTCAACTGCCCATTGCTACTGAATTAATTGTTAAAGTATTAACAAATACATTAGTTGAACTGTTTGTACAGTAAATGGAAATAGCCTCTACAACTTTATCAAAACTGAACGCTTGATTGACGGACAGCCAGATAAACAGTCTTGTTGATAATGTAAGTGTATCTTATGGAAAAATCACAATAGGAATATCGGGGAGTATTGAATACAAAAAAAAAAAACTTACTAAACAGACTTTTTAAATTAACTATTTAATTATAGTATACTAGCTTCTGCCAGCGGCTTCGCCCGCGTGATAGTCAGTTTCTCCATACAATCTTTCGACCCCCGTTTCATCCCCTAAGTGGGTGAATTTTGCAAAATCCTCTCTTAGTGCTCGCCTACGTCATAAAAGGAAACTTTGTGCAAAATTCCACGCTTCTAGATATAGTAGTTTCGGCTATGCATTGATATGTCAGTCAGTCACTTTCTCCTTTTATATATATAGATTAGGCTTTTTTTCGTTGACTCGCCTGTTGGTCTAGTGGTTAGTGGCCCTGACTGCTATGCCGGAGGTCGTGGGTTCGATTAGCACCCAAGACAAATGTTTGTTTGATGAGCACTATCATTAATTCTGTGTCTGGGTGTGATTTATCTGCAATATGTACCTATGTTTTTCGGAATATATATGGGTATGTTTTCAGTTATCTAGTACTCATAGCACAAGCTCTGCTTAGTTTGGGACTAGATGGCGTTGTGTGGAAGTTGTGCAATATTATATTATTATCATGTCGTATATCATCAAATTATTTCTCCCACTCTAGGTGGAGCGAGAGGGTGTGTCAAACTTTTACTGACTAAAACCCGTTGTTCCCGCAATCCTAGCAATAGATACATTAGGCTGCATTGCTACTAGAGATGTGCTATTTATCAATTTGCATTATTAATTTGTAACTGTTGTACTTATTGTCTTCTAAACAGTTTCAAATTTGTAACTTAGCTGGTACTGTGCAGCTATTGAGGGTCTGATTTCCACCAATAAAAGCAGAACTACATTGCGCACACGTGTGCCACGTACGCCGATATGGCCGCGTCGGTCTCCTTACAGTTTAAATGGAAACTAGACTTGTAGAGCTACACTTGATCCACGCCACGCGACGTCACGCGACGTCGTTCTACGTACAAATCAGGCGTGGTCCACGTGTGCGTCGGTCTAATGTAATCAGGGGCGCCAGCTTTTAGAAAACCTCATGGGTGCTCATGCTCATTTGATGGACTCGAAAAAATGGCGAAGTGTGAGAAGAAAAATGCACACTGATCGACCGACATATGAATAAATGTCCTACTTACGTATTACTTACTTAATTACTAATTATGTTTGATTAAAATGTAAAATGAAACCATTTAAAAAAAATAAAACTAGTTTTTATTATTAAGAAATATTATAATTTATACGTAACCTAAACGGCGATTACTGATCTGTTTCTTGATGTCTATTCTCAGGGGTGCTCGGCACCCACTGTTTATTTCTCATGGGTGCTCGAGCCCCTGAGCACCTACGGAGTCGGCGTCCCTGAATTTAGTGCTCGGTTTTCAAAGCTAAACAAATTGGGATAGTTTGCTACTACTTATTACGCGGGCGAAGCGCTAGCAGCAGCTCTAGTTTAATAAAAAACATAGTATTCTCCAGTTATTTCATAAACGCACAAAAGGACAGACAACTTGATATTAAATATTGTCATATATTTCCAGACATGAATTTGTGTTGAAAATGTTAACTGTCTCATATACCTACGTATTGTCATACATCTGACATATAAATTGTGAACAAAATGACTACGATTCTCTAGCATGCACGAAACGTGTGTTCTCTTTTTGAATGCGATAAAACAAGATAATATTCCAAAACTTTTATGGTTTTTTTTAGGTGGGAAATCATTTAAGGATTTCTCCCTATCCACCCTAAAACTCACCTGTGTCATTCAGTTGCCCTTTGCGTTCTAGGACCTCGGTTACCCTTTCTGAAATTCCTCGTGGCCCTAGCGAGTATCGGCCCTACTGGACTCCAATAGTTTTACTGACATCTCTTTGAGATGCACTACTCGCCATCTATGACTTGGGCTCGGTCCTTATCAGACGACCAGACGGCGAGCTACTTCTTGCTCGACGTATGCAAGCCCGCAGCTACGGCAGCCGGGGAACATCCTCCGACTCCCAACGTCTTCTATCACAGTGTGTGGGGCGTGAGAATGTCTGTTTCCTTACCTCTCTTCCCTTCTCTTTGCCGCTAGCATTACTGCTTTGCTGACAAAAGGTAGCCATCCTATTCTCTCTCGCTTAGAACCCTGGCCAGAACGAGGGCCAGTAGCAAGCAACATTAGCATAGCATAGTCAGCCTTATAATGTTCCCACGGTTGGGACTCAGGCCTCCTTTCTAGGAGAGGGAATAGGCCGTAACCCCAGCGGGCCCAGTTCGGATTGGTGGATGTCACATGTCTTCGGTTTTATGATTCTAGGACATGCCGGTTTCAACATGATGTTTTCCTTCACAGTTTTGAGAGCAGTGGTGATGAAATAAATTACGCAAAGTAATGCGCCTGGCTGGGTTTGAACCGTCACCCTACAACTTGTAAGTCGGGGCCGTTACCACTCGGCCACTGCTCTCCAATACTACATTACCCTATACAAATAATTTAATATTACATTTATATTTACTAGCTTCTACCAACGGCTTCGCCCGTGTGAAAGTAGATTTCTCCATACAAACTTTGGACCCCCATTTCATATCCTTAGGGGTTGAATTAAAAATTCTTAGTGCTCGCCTACGACATAAAAGGAAAACTTGTGCAAACTTTCACGCTCCTAATCCCAGTAGTTTCGACTGTGCGTTGATATGTCAGTCAGTCAGTTTATCCTTTTATATTATACTAGCTTCTGCCAGTAGCTTTGCCCGCGTGAGAAAAAGTTTTTCTATACAAACTTTGGACACCCGTTTCATCCCCTTAGGGGCTGAATTTTTGAAAATCCTCTCTTAGCGCTCGCCTACGTCATAAAAGGAAGCCTTGTGCAGAATTTCATGTTCCAAGACCTGTACCATGACGTTTAAAGTAAGATTGTTTCATTCTTATTTCCAGTGTGGGTAAGAGATGGCGCTAGACAATCTGTATAACTCTGTCTCTTACCCACACTGAAATAAGAATGAAACAATCTTACTTTGAACGTCATGGTAACCCCCCTAGTCCCAGTAGTTTCGGCTGTGCGTTGATATGTCAGTCAGTCAATTTCTTCTTTTATATACAAATTAAAGTTTACCAAGCATGTTTCCATAACAATTGCTCAACAGTAAAGACCAATTCAAAGAAATACAAGTAAATTATCTTCAATTGTTTTTTTTTTGCATTCGCGTGACATAGCCGGAAGGTCATGTGGACATCACACATCTTACACGGCTAGATTTTAGATAATGTAAACGCCGCTATGTGTTAGCGTTGGGTTTCACTGTTGCGATTTGTTTTAATAATCGCAATTTTTATTTGTCGCATTAACTCTGACATGTAAAATAACCTCCTTCTTTTTGAAGTCAGTTAATTAAGGTCCTTCGACATATTTTTCAAAGAAAACTGTTAAACATAAATAAAAATAATATCTTTTTATTTTATAAATGTAATTCTTCTGTATGTGTTTGTCACCTTATTCCTCCTATACGGCTTGACCGACTTGAATGAAATTTTGTGTGTATATGTAAGTGGGTTCCTCAATGATTTCAAAATACAATAGGACCCCAGGTGCTGCAATCGGGGTGTCAATTTTTTTTTTTTTTCAGACTAAATGCTGATGCTCTTTATGTGTCTTAAGAGACTTTGCTTCATGCCAAATTTCATTATTCTAGGTTACCGGGAAGTACTCTATGAATTTTGATTCTCTTGAGAGTGTGAGAATTACACGTATTTTGTGACATAAACGGCCGTATCTTTTTTTTACGTTAACTTAGAACTACTGACTGCAGACCTGAGTAAATGTTTTTAATTTCAACTCGATAATTCCATGAGTTTTCGAGATAAAGGGTGACAGAGAGACAGACAGTCAACAAGGTGATCCCGAAGGTAGCCCTAAATGGAAAAAGTAATGTCTATTTTAAGGGTTCCGTTTTTCCTTTTTAGGTACGGATCCCTGAAAATGGTAATTATTTTTTTAGATTACAAAAAAAAGTAGCAGTAGTATTAAATGCTCAAAATAAACGAAGTACACAAAACTGTTCGGACTTTTACCAAAACTAGTTGGTAAATCGTAGTTCGAGTTTTTACTGTAACATATATTTCTCGAAAATATTCAATGTTCCTCGTCAGTTTAAAAAATAACGATGCTGAAGCAGAATACGGCACAAAGGCGCTGATGGGGCGAAACAAGAAAATGAAAAGATAATATGGAGTTTATTAGAGTTTCCTCGTATGTTGTTGGAGCACAATATTGGATAACCAAGATCAACAATACTGAACTGCTTTTTATAGCATTTTTACCATGAGAAAGTGTGGAGCGGTTTTTCCTTTTAAAAGTAGTTTGCTTAACCTATATGCGAAGAAATAAAATTGAAATGGGATGCTGCAAATATTCAGCCTGAAGTACTAATATTATAAACTAGCTTCTGCCAGTGGCTTTGCTCGCGTGAAAGTAGAAAATATGTAGGTAGTGTAGTGTTTGTATACTTGTCTCGAGTGCACGGGCATGTGTTGAACCTAACTGCTGGTGATGTAATAAGCCAATGTCTTTACCCTCTGTGTTAGTACGTCTACTACATATAGTCTGTCTTTCAGTGATAAAGTTGCATTCTACTGGTGAAATAATTTTCAAACTCGGCCCAGCTTTTAGTGGATACACTAGAAGCTGGGCCGAGAGTGAGCCGTGTGAAGCCAAGAAAATAAAGTACAGTATAGTACAGTGTACAACAGTGTAGACAGAGCAGTGTAGTGTGTAGTGTAGTGTGTCACAGTGTAGTAGTGTTATTGTTTTATTTTCTTGGCTTCACACGGCTTGTATCTTTACCCAGTGTCAAGTTTAGAAAGTATTTAGTTTTGATACAGCATAAAGCCACTTCATTTTCCATAGGAATGCGGATATATATCACATCATTTCACCGATATTGCGTTTCTTTCAACGATTTCACATAATGTCTAGTTGTGTAGATACTTAAAATATACATCAATTTTACGTCAGATATCTACTAAAAGTAAATCTGTGTATAATTAAAACCTCCACTAAACTTCACTAGAAAAAATACCTCCAAAATTGCCTTAAAAATCGCGACCTATATACCTACATGAGCTTTAACCCATTTTTTATAAATTTACCTTTTAGCACATAAGCACCCACTCATTGTTTACTCAGATTTATTATCGTTAAACAATATCGATGTATACGTATAAGCATAATCAGCCCTTTAATGTTTCTACTGCTGGGACTCAGGCCTCCTCTCTAGGAGAGGGAATGGGCCGTAATCCACCACGCGGGCCCAGTACGGGTTGGTGGATGCCACATGTTTTCGAATTTTTCCGTTACCACTCGGCCACCACTGCTCATATTGTATAGGTATAGCTACTAATAATAATGATAGTTACCCTACAAAAGTACAAATAATAAAACTGCATTGTTTCATCATTTCAAGAGCCAGCTAGTCTGAATTTATTTAGTCGTGAGTCGCTGCGACAGCACCGCCCTTTTACCGCGGATAACCGTGTGATGGACGATATCTATTGTCTGCATCTAGTATCGGCTGACGTTATCACGGCCTCAGATATGATGCTCTCGATAAAATTGAAGGCTTTAGCTAGTTTATCTTACTTTAGTACCGGATCGCAACAGTAGCAAGACAGTGCGATCAAAATGAACAGTAAGTTATATTTTTGTATTTTATTGGAAGTGAATTTTTATATATATCACCGGAAAATTGTAAACGCCGTAACATTGTAAAATGTCGCGAGAAATTGTAAACTATTTTTTCTAAATAAGACACGGTTATGTTTGAAAACTAATGAATTTGGATGTGATTTATCGTATACGAAACGAATTTTTCATAATACCTATATCGAGAAATTGCAATCTCATAAAGATTTAGGATAATCTGCAATTTTTCGGTGACATATATTTTTAATGTTAGAGAAAATAAACAAATACAATTTTAATGTGTAACTAACTATAATTTCCACAAAATTTACAAAAAAACTTTCTTTGCAAAGTTTGCGATTTAAAACTTAACCGATGCTACCTTTTTTTGCTATAAGTAAGTAGGTAGCATAACGTGAAATTCTAATGAAACACTGAAAAATAAATAAAAATAAATTACGTGAAAATATATATATATATTTTTTTTATTAGTTAAAATAGCTAACTACTTGGAGGGCACGGTGGTACACGAGTACCACCGTGTCCATATGACGGAGACCTCTTGCTTCCGTCCCTGGTTCAGGCCATGGTTCGAAGCAAGATGGAATGGGTGGCGGTCACCTCCTTCCACCAGGAATGCGAGTAAAGAAGGCGGCCGAAACCGTGAGGTGGCGACAAACTTCTCACTCTGACCCCCGCCGAAGACTCCCCGAGCGCCATGAGCCGTGGGTAGCTCGGCGTCCGATCGTCCGGTAAAGACCAAACCTGGGTTGACGGGACCGTATGTTTCAGAGATTTCAGCAAAATCAGGCAGTATTCGATAAAACCTACCTAGTATAATTATACCCAAGTTGGTATTTTATTTGTTCGACTTATTGTTGATTAGTATTGTTGATCAGTAAATAATCTCAATATTTATTTTATTCGACAATGTCTATTTATTAATCAAATACTATCTTAGTTATTTCTATCAGTAAATTGATTAGAATCATATTAGAATTAAAGAATATAACGTTCATCAAAATCACATTATTTTGATGAACTCAAATTATTTTAAAAAATATATACAAAGTTTCAATTGCTATTTTAAAGTTCGAACAAATCTCCAATTATCTCCGCCTCGATAGAGATTTTGTTTGTTGATGAGTTAAATTAAAACCAATTTTGAATTCAAATTCAAATTGAAATGTAACTGAACTGAAACTCAACAGTAAGCAAATATAGCTACGATTTTAGTATGGAGATTGTAGACAGATTGTATTGGCGAGTCCTCAATAACGCGTTGGCTAAAGTTACCAGGGTTGGTGATAGAATTATGCAAATCCAATCAATCAAAGTAGGATGACATTGGATCAGAATAGAAATGCCTTCATTGAAACTATGGGTAGGTACCTAGAAAAGTTGAAAAAACTGCGAAGAAAATGTAAGGCACCGATCTTAGAACCGAAAGTACGAAGACATGTATCATCAACAGTGAGGAGGTCTGTGTCCCAGCAGTGTGACCGGTATCTAAGGCTGAGTCTCCTTTATTATGTGAGAAATCATCCTATGAGTTCTATCGCTCTAGGGTGGACGAGAGGGCGTTTCATGTTCAAAAATTCCCTGTGGCTCTAGCAGGCATCGGCACTGCTGGGCCCCTGGATCCATCCCTACGGTTTTACTGACATCTCTTTGAGGCGCGCGGGAAGCACTACGTGCCGTCGATGTTTTGAGCTTTGTCCGGACGGTTACCAGATGGCGAGCTACCTATTGCTCATCGTCAGCAGGCTCAAGTATACCGTGACTGATAGTCCGAGTCAGGGTCACGGCGACTGGGGCGTGATGATACCCGTTCCCTCACCCGGGCGTTTTTTCTTTCTGAATCCGGTGAAGAAACTTTCCGAAGTTACCATGCCCGGTGAGGACCTGCGTCATGTGGAAGGTGAGGACGCCGTGGCGCCTCTTCAGCCACTTCTCAAAGAGGGGACTTACCGCCATGAATATAGCGTGCCTAAAGTCTAATTGTTTTGCTATGATATGACGTTTTTGGTTAATTTATTTTAGGCTTTTTATTGGTGTGAGAAATCATCAAATAACTTTCACTCTGAGTGAAACGAGAGGGACTGTCAGACTTTTACTGACTAACCAAACCACATAAGAACAATCCCGCAACCCTAGTCAGCAGCAGCTGTGAGGGATCCCGTCAATTATCCTGAAATCTCTAACATTATCTAACGCTTATTAGATGGGATATCGGCTATGACTAAAAAAAATAGATTATCTACGTTTTGACATTATATCATATTAGTTTCTGCCAGCTGCTTCGCCCGCGTAAAAGTATGTTTCTCCATACAAACTTCCAACCCCCGTTTTACCCCCTTAGGGGTGGAGTTTCGTAAAATCCTTTCTTAGCGGATGTTTACACTCTATAAGGAACCTACCTGCTAAATTTTAAGTATGTAGGTGTTATAGTTTCTGAGATTTCGTGATTATGCAGTAAGTGGTATTTAGCTTTTATATAAATAGATATAGATTAGTTACTAGCCAACGTAACTAATAACAATAATGAATCGAATCGAAAACCCGCTCTTATCCCTACCGCTTTTAGGCACTCATATTTACCGTTTTTCGCACTAGTGCGGAAACGTGCGCGAGCTCGCCCTAGGGCGAGGGCGAGCTCGCGCACTTTTTCATTCATTACATTTATGGGATCAGGCTGGGCTCTAAGCAAACCCCACGAGACGCGAGTCAACCCCCGTTTATTTATATTTTCGTAAGTATATTGCCAATAGTCGTATGATATACGTGGAAATTTGTCACTGCAGCACTCGGCTACGGCTCGGGGAATTCCACCTCAGTCGCAATGAAAAACTTTCTCCACTTGTATCAAAATGTACTTACTATATCTTTATTAATTTTACAGCAGCTCTCTGGCTTTTATGTTGCGTGGCGGCGGTAGCCAGCAGCTCGGGGCTCTCAATACCCTTGAGACAGAACCCGGAGACTCTGTGCCGTGGCCAGGAGAACTTCCTCAGGATCGCCAGCATCGAGTCCTGCTTCTTCTACTACCAGTGCTATGCCGGCAACTCCTATCTGATGCAGTGTCCTGCTGATACTTGGTTTAATGAGCAGGAACAGGTGAGGACTAATTGTTGCTATAAGTTTTGATCTTGAGCACGCGCCTTAATTCTTAACGTCCCCTTGGTCCAATATTGGGTAATATGTTCTTCATAGTCCTCTAAGTAACTGCGATTTGGTATTATTATTTTTTGTTTTTATAAAATCTTTGCCCCACATCCTAGTGTTTACTCCTTTAACATGGACACGTTCACAAACATGTAAATTCACATACACAAGATACCCAGTCCCACAAGATACCCACAGCGCAGCAGCCAATCGCTCAAACACTGCACCGACCGCGCCATCAAATTGATGAGCTATGCTAGGGTCTAGTTCAATTTTTATTCCAAAAACTGATTTTATACTATTTCACGGTTGACCCTTTCAGGTGTTGTCTGTTAAAAACAAACTTACTTATCACAATATTTAATTCGATTTGACGTTTACATATATATACACCATTGCTTTTTAATTAGTACAAAATAGAATGGGGCTCTGTCCGTACCCGTTACTGATCATATTTGTGTAGTCAAAAGTAAAAAAAACGTAATCCCAAAATTGTCCATTAAAATGTGTCATAATTGGTAAATTCATAATTGAATCAATCATTCATAACAATTGCTAAATTTCCGAAAATAAAGACTATATGTTTCCTTAAATTCTGATGTAGGTACTAGAAATTATCCAAGGTTATGAATTGATTCAGTTAGTCAAGTACATTTTGTTAGTATTTTGCAATTTTATCTTTTATCTCAACGAGAGTACAGTAGTTTGTCAACTTTTATTTATCTTTTTGTCATGTGCCGATTAGGTATCGATAAACAACATGAGGCACATCACGTAAACAAACGATAAGTGATCTTGGATGTTAAAATATTTTTAGAAATCATTCGAGATTACATAAAAATTTAACTTTAACGTCTAGAATTAACATTGTTTCTGGAAATATACTGTGAAGTTAGGGAACAAACACTGAAATGTATCCTATTGGTCTAATTCCACTTAGCTTTGTTTCATCTGAATCCGTTCATCCGCTGAGTGATTGATCAATAAAAAATAAAATATTCAGGTATTTAATAAGTAAGAAGTAAAGAAAAATGCATTTCTCTTGAAATTCTCAAAAAGCTTTAATGAGATTCAACAAACCAAAACAAAAGTAAAACTAAGCAAAAGGCAAATTTTAATCAAATACAAATTATTTTACAGGTATGTGACTGGTCCAGCCCACCCGGCCATTGTATTGTCCCTGAACCCGAGCCAGAACCAGAACCAGAACCGGAGCCTGAACCTGAGCCTGAACCTGAGCCTGAACCTGAGCCTGAACCTGAGCCTGAACCTGAACAGGAATCAGAAGAAGAAGAAGCAGACCCAGAAGATGAACCAGAACAAGAACAAGAAGCCGAACTAACCCAGGAAGTCGTTGAAGGCTCCGGCGAAGAATGGCAAGAAGACGCAATCCGGAAATATGTAAAAGCATTTAAGGGTATCAAACAGGAGGAAATTGAAGTAGAAGATGATGAAGAAGTAGAAGAGGCTAAAAAGTTAAAACAAGAAGAAGATAGTGATGTCGAAGAGCTTGAAGGAGAATATTTAGAAGAAAATCGGAGAGCTCAGGAGGAAATCCTTGAAGAGGCGGAAGAAGATGTACTGGAGAAAGCTAAAAGACTAATGAGGCAAGAAGAAGAAGAAGAAGAAATTGAAGCCGAAGAAGAAAACGAAGAGGCAAAGAAGAAACGTCAGGAAGAGACTGAGGATAACGAACAGACTGAGGATGACGAACAGTCTGACGATGATGAAGAAACTAAAAAGAAGCGTCAAGAAGAAGCTGAGGATGACGAACAGACTGAGGATGACGAACAGTCTGACGATGATGAAGAAACTAAAAAGAAGCGTCAAGAAGAAGCTGAGGATGACGAACAGACTGACAATGATGAAGAAGTTAAGAAACGTCAAGAGGAGGTAGAAATAGAGGATGAGATAGAAGAGGTAGAAGTTGAAGAAGCAAAAAAACGTCAAGAAGAGGATGTTGAAGAGGTTGATGATGAGGAAGAAAATGAAGAAGCTAAGAAGAGACAAGAAGAGATCGAAGTTGAGGACGATGAAGAAGAATCTGAAAACGAAATCAAACGTGCGAAACGCCAGGTGGAAGAAGAGGAAGATGATGTCGAAGTCGACGATGAAGAAGAATCCGAAAATGATATTGAACCCCGGAAAAGACAAGAAGTAGAAGATGATGACGAGGAAAATGACAGTGAGGCAAATGACGATGGGGCTGATAACGATGAATCCAGCAGAAGTCAACAAGAAGAAAATGATGAACAAGCCGGTGATGACAATGAAGTCGAAGTGGAAATTGATGACGAAACAGAAGTAGTAGATGATTCCTTAGGGTCTAAGGCAAAGAAGTTCTTCAAAAGTGTGTTCAGAGTATTGAACTAAGAGACTTCAGAAGCATTGAAAAATGCCTCTTGAAGAAATTCTTAGAGTAACTTAGAAATAATTAGTTTTAAATTAAGTTTAGAATCACTTTGTGCAATTTTGTAAATATTACTGTTGTTGTTAAATGATATTATTTATTGACTGTGTTTGTTTTTTTTTTTTTATGAACTAGTATCCTATATTATATTCGTGGTCAGTTTATCTTGACACTGTGTTAAAATTTGATTCAAATTATCTACATGAAGACGATTGGACGATTTATAATATTGTAAGAGTCTTTGTCTGACTGTATAGCTCTCCAGCATGATGTAGATGCCCTGTGTTAATAGGCCACCACCAAAAAGATGGAATTTAACATCTCCAAATGCTAAATAATGAACTTTGGCCGCAAAAGGAGTCCTATACAGTATAACTAAAGAATAAACAATGATCTTATAACCAGAGTCTCGACTGTAATAGACCTCAGTGTACAATTTGACACCAAACTAACTTTCGCGAGGGAGCGGCCCTCACGCTCCAGCCGTTCCCGATCCCGATTTCCGGCCACCGTAGGTGCGGACTTGCAGACGGCGAGCAATGGGTAGCTCGCCGTCCTTACCAAGCCCAAGTCATCGATGGCGGCACGGGCGCCTCAAGGAGATGTCAGCAAACCGTAGGGGCCCAGCAGGGTCGAAGCCTACTGGGGCCAAGGTTCTGCTTCTGAAAAGAAGACTCGGCCTTGGTATGAAAGGCAACGAAGGAACAGGAGTGGGTTTTTAGTCAGTAAAAGTCTGACACAAAAAGAGCGGGGATGTCATTGGATGATTTTCCCACCGAAAAAAAATAAAAGTAATGGTTAAGGCACACGTCCGATTTACATGCGGAGTTGTGTCAATTATTTGTACCGAATAATTATAATCGCTCTAGTAAGCATAAATTATTTTAATGTCCCATATTGTCGCACTGTGGCTCGATCCACCTCCCCTATACCGCGAATGCTAACGATGCTCAACGTGCGTGGAGACCAACCCTGGATTGGAATTGCTGATGAATGGAAGACGATATTATTAACTTGGAAAGTTTAAAATTTTGTAAGAAGACAGAGTGAAAGGTTTAACGTAATTTAGTGTTAATGGCTATTTAGCTGTACTAAATACATAAAGAAACAATAATCCATACTTCCATACTTTATTATTTTATTATTAATATTATTTTATATTATTAATATTATAAATGCGAAAGCAACTGTCTGTCTGTCTGTCTGCTACGCTTTCACGCTTATACCGCTGAACTGATTTTGAAGAAATTTGGTACAAAGATAGAATAGAGCTTGAGAAAGGACATAGGCTACAAATTATCACGCTATTTGCTATGAGAAATAATCCAAAATGTACTCGCAACGCCATCTAAAGTCTCAAAGTAAGAAATAATGCTGACAATGACAGTTGAACTTCATTTTTAATTTATTGAACGACATTTGCCGCGACTTCGATCCCCAGCTATAGTTAAAAAAAAATTGACATTATTTTATCTTATTTTTTGTAATAAAATAACTTTTACTATTTTTTCGAACTAAAATTGACATTTATATTCGATATATCTTCTAAATATTTTGTAAAAACTAATCAAAACACATAAAAAAAATCAAAATGGCGACTTTTTTTTTATTATTGATAGGCTCGCGTTTGACCACTATCGCACCTGGTGGTAAGCGATGATGTGGCCGACGATGGAGCACGCTTGCCTAGAAGTAACCTATTCACTCTTGACTTAAAGACCCCTAGGTTGTAGCTATCAGGGAACACAGACTCCGGCAGGGAATTCCACTCCTTAGCTGTACGCATTATGAATGTGTTCCCAAAACGCTTTGTACTTATGGGAAAATCACGTACTATAATGTTACATTATTCCATTTAACTGCAAATTTAACTTCTGAAACGAAAATCATCACGCTATCATCAATAAGGAGCCAACCAGTCAATTATGACGTTTATATAAGAACGTGTATTTTAAATCATAATCATCGGAGACTGTAGCGCAGATGTTTCGTATCTAAACTTTCATGTAATGTAAAGATTGTTCGAATCCCTGGGCTCTCTTAGGAGAAATTTTATTTTTTCACCGTAAATAATATTTTTCTATATATTTTTGCATTATTATTTTTTTTTAAATATCTGCGCATATAATATAATATCTGTAGAAGTTTTTAGTTGTGGGCGTCTTGTGCGTATCACGCAAAATGTTAGAAATCGATGTAGATAACTTTTATACATTAAAATTGTGTGTAACTTGATATATTTACTTATGCTTTGTTTCATCGCAATCGGTTGACTATATCGAAAGATATGAGTTTAAAGTTTTGACTATACGCAATTCAGGTACTCGCAATGCCATCTAAAGTCTCAAAGTAGAAATAATTATGACAATGACAGTTGAACTTCATTTTTAATTTAATAGATGTCATTGTGTATTTTACGTTATTTTCTGAATGTCGGAAGAATGACCAGGTTGTAACAAGCTAATTGACCGTGATTATTCAAGGGATACCAACCAAAGGCGATAAAAGTAAATACCTGTAGGTAATTAATTATTGACTTTAAAATAACACGGCCAAATTTTCGGAAGGGGTTATATTTTATGGTACCTTGCGTTGGAAGGCCCCCAGGTGAACCGATGACCTGGTGAGGGTCGCGGGAATCCGATGGATGAACCGGTCATTATGGCGACACTTGGGGAGGCCTTTCTCCAACAGTGGACGTCTTTCGGCTGAAATGATAATGATGATGAAGGTACCTTTTTTTTTTCTTTTTTTTAGGGTGGAAATCATCGAACGACTTTTTCCGCTCTGGTTGGGGCGAGAGGGCGTGTCAATCTTTTACTGACTAAAACCACACCTGTGTCTTTCAGTTGCCTTTTGCAACATCTCTTGAAGCAGCGCGTGGATCACTACGCGCTGTTGACGACTGGGCTCGGTCCGGTCAACCACCGGACGGCCGGACGGCTAGCTACCCATTGCTCGACGTCCGCAAACCCGCATCTTCCGTGGCTGGTAGTCGGGGTTGGAATCTCGGCTCAGCGTGAGGACGTTCGTTCCCTCACGTGTGCGGCCTCCTCCTTCGCTAGCATTACGGCTTTGCAGAAGGAGGCGACCGCCTGCCATTCCTCCTCGCTCTGGACCATAGCCCGAACCAGGGCCCCACGCGAGAGGTCGCTGACGCCGATTGCCTCCACGACAACACGGCGGTGCACCGCACTTGCAGGGCACACTTCCACTGTATGCTCCACTGTGTCCTCCGGGATAATGGCCCCTTGCGGCCTAATAATGGTGTGTTTTATTATTTGCAGTCTGCTGCTGCGTGCTACTGCTTCATATAAAACGGGGTCAAGTGTGTTTTTCTGATCACAGTTCGACAACGTATGATGTATCTCAGATTCCTTGCAGACCTACGTCGACTTCTGGACGTTACCTCCTTGCAGTGAGTAGTGACCAACACTGGAACAACCCTCTGAGGGAGGCCAGTCTCAGGTAGTTTCCACATAAAATGAATGGAGACCGACGCGCCCAGATAGGTGTGTGTGGCACACGTGTGCGCAGTGTAGTTCTAGCATAATTCATGCAATATAAATGCTACGAGCTCATGCATGGTCATGTTCCCACAGATTTCCCTGAACTCAACATTTTTTACTTTACTTTTAGTAGCATTAGAAACTGGTAATAGCTAAAACCGGACATTCAATTGTAATGAATTTAGGCAAATTATTCCATCAAGTTAAAAAAAAATGGTTTCTTCTAAATTCGCTCAAACACTATTGGTGAGTCAGATGTTAATAAACTAAAAAATCGAGTTCAGAGCCATCTACCGGCAACATATGGCCACGCTCAAACATTATCTTCCGCTGCTTTTTTTTGAGGCAGGAAATCATCATGGTACATTTTGATACAAGTGGAGAATATTTGTCATTGAACCGAGGCGGAATTCACCTAAGCTGCAGGTGAGGGTGTGCGCAGAGTCTTGCAGCGACAATTTTCCACAAGTATCAAACGATGTTTTTCTATACACTTACAAAGATATAAATAAACGGAGGTTGACGCGCATCTCGTGGGGCTCGTTTAGTGCCCAGCCTGATATGATACATACAATAAATTGTGACGGGGGCGAGCTCGCGCACTTTACCGCACTAGTGCGAAAACAGTAAATTGCGTGCCTAAAAGCGTAAGGGTATAAGAGCGGATTTTCGCTTAATTGTATCGAAAATAACTCTCCCGCTCGGAGTGGAGCGCGAGCGCATGTCAGACTTTGAATAACTGAAAAACCCACATGTGTTCCTACAGTTCCTTTTTATTTTCCAGAGTCTCAGTAACTCTTTCAGACAGTCTCGCTGCTTTTGCAGGTATCGGCCCTACCGTGTATAAAATCGTTCTGCGAACAGCCCGGGGTCTGCGATTGTGCCTAGTAAATCTTTGGCTTCCAGCATATTAGGTAATATAAAAACGAGAAACTGTCATATCAACGCACAACCGAAACAACTGGGTCTAGAGATGTGAAACTTCGCACATGGCTTTCTTTTGTGATAAGCCAACGGTAAAAAGGGGTCTTTGAAAATTCAACTTTTAAGGGGGTAATTCGTTTGTATGTAAAATTTTATTTCTTGTTTCCATGTACTTGAAACTTAGCAGAAATATTAACCTATGTAAATAGAAAAGGTTTTCATTATTGGTAATTTAAAATGGGACCAATAAAATGCTTTACGGGGTGTTAATGGTTGTATTCTTACTAGTATAATTGAGTACCTACATTTCTCATGTCAACATGTTTAGTATTTATGAATAACTTGTATTTCTCATATTAAGTGAATTGTATTCTTTTTGAGAAATAAATGTCTTAAACCGTATCTTACTCCTATAAACTTGAAACTTGGTACAAATACAAATTAAAATAAATATAAAGACTGTCATTATCAATTTTTTAAAACTACCCTCGGGGCGTCAAAGTTTTTATAAAAACATTCCCGCGAACGGATTCGCTGGCAAAATGCTAGAATTCTAAATAGGTATGTAGAGAGTCAGTAACAACAATAAAATACCAAAATCAATTTAAAGAATTTATTACATCATTTATTATAGTACAAAATAATCCTCAAATACAATAATTATTTAGGTATAAGTAACACAACCAAAGCAAAATATTAAAAATTGGATTTGAGATGTTCATGTCACCGTAGGCCTACGATAATGGCGGCCGTAAATGCATTTAGGACATAAGTTTTTATATTGATATTTAGTTAACTAAAATATGACTGTTTTGTTAGAGTTATTCTACTCATTGGCAGTAAAATTCTTACAATACTGGCAATTTCTCCTTCGCGAACCAGAAAGTGGTACGACGTTCCACATTAGAAGCAATAAGCTAGAATATAAAAATAATCTTCTAAAATTGTACATAACATACCAACAGCTTCAAAATTAAAGTACAAATAGACTGGGTGTGTGTGTGTGAGCACCGCTGCTTTGACACGTACGCCACACGAGCCCCACTAAATAATTTATAAAGTCAAATGGTCCTGTTAGCAACAAAATGTCCTTTACAAATATTCTTAATATAAGTCAAAGTGCGTTCGAGTACAGCAGCCTCAGCCAAGCCACACAGAACGGAATACCGTATGATAATATATTAAAACTTTATCATGGTCCACCTAACGCACAGTATAAAAGATGCAATGAGTAGATAAGATATGTGATGTGTTAAAATATACATAATATTTGTTCTGTGGCATTGGAATTACTTACGAACAATTTCAACAACAGTCGTCTTCGTAAAGCGCTGTTAACATTACCACAAGGTTAACGCAAATGAACAATATCACATATTTAAGATCAGCACACAATTCCAAACGCCACAGAACTATATAAGCCTACCCCTAAAGCGAATACAATAGTAGTAAAGTACTTGTGTAAATCTAGCGGTTTGTAACAAATAACCATACTTTGACCAGACACTTACTAAAACGCTCCACGATGGACATTGCCGGGGAGTGCGTCGATTGATATAAATATTATTTAGCATGCGCAATACTACTCTCTTCGGGACGCACTGCCCGGCCGTGCCTTACAGTCGAATCGAAAAATATCACCAGTATTACCATAGTTTATTAGCCATATCCACGCGTAAATTGTTACATAAAAAAAGTCTAAAAACTATCTAAACATCAATTAAATCATTAGGATTGCAGTTAAAATATCGATGTAATACAAAAGAGAGAAAAATGGTACGTAAGAAATAAATAATCAAATAAAACGACTATATACAAACATTTAGTTACGTTCGCGTGGATTTGGCTAACGTTATCAACTTCGTAAACAATTCCATCGTCCAAATCCTTCAGTTCACTACTACCCTATCGTCTACGGCGGTTACATGAAAATATCACGAGCGCGAATACATCGTTAGGTACATACATACCGTTAGTACAAACGTTTATTTTTATTTTATTTTACTATAGAATATAAGCGTGCTCTTAACAATTAATTGTATCAAATCCTTTGACGACATCGTTCAGTAAAAAAGTACGAAAGAGCTGCGGTTGTACAAAATGTGTATAATATGTATTGTAGGGGGCGCGGGAGTCGGTCCCGTCAGAACAGACCGACGTCCTTCTTCATGTTGGTCTGCTTCCAGGCTGGCAGCACAGAGAATTCTTCTTTGGTCATGCCGAAAGCCTCCTAGAAAAGGAACAAGTTAATCTATAAATAATTATATGCAACCAGTAACACCTTGGAATTAACCTTCGTATTAATAAAGGCATATTTTTCGCATTTATAAGGCAAAGTTGACAGCCTTCACCGAAATTCCCACTTCCGTGCAAAAAATGTATAGTGCATGTACATATTTTATTTACATTGTAAAAATTCAGTTTATTTTTAGCTCACTTGTAAGTTAAATACATTTTTCAGTCTTGAAGTTGATCTGAAATTTAATAATCTTTCTGTGGGAAACAATTCCTATATATAATATAATATTTTCAGCTGTTAAATATTTTTAAACCTCTTTGCCCATCGAATGCGCATCGTTTAGGGCCGCAGTGATTAGAGACGCCTTTATAATAATAATTAAATTATTTTTTAATTGTGTTATTATTATTATTATCAGGCAACTAAGGCCTGACCAAATACATAATTATAATAATCTAATATTTTATTTTTTTGTATCTGCTCAGCAAGCTCGGTTAGCGCCAGTTTCGGCTTTAGTAAAATGTTTTATACGAAACAAAAAATAAAATTATTCAGAAATGTCCTATTCTGAAAACAGTATAAAATTAGTTATTAAATGAAGCAGGAATTAGAATTTCCAATATTGGTATGAGGGAAAGTGGTGGTGTGGTGGGAATATCCTGCATCTCTTTTGTATGCACACTTTGTTGACTTCACATGTCAGTTTGTGCACCCTTATTGTAATTTGATTGTTTCTCCATTCAACAGATTTGAAGTGTCTAATTAAAAAAAAAATCTTTCTATTTTCAATTTATGATAAGTTATTATTTTATATAAATAGTCGAGTACCCAATTTCTATGAATTACGAGCTCATATAATTACTGATACGGACTACTCTCAGATTCTGGCCAGCCACTAAACCTCATGTTGACGTTATGTTTCTGTTTGAACAATTGTTATAAGAAAAAAACAGAAGATTCTTTTGCTAATAGTTATTCAAATTTTCCTGCTAAGACGGTGACAGTGATAATCTTTGTATTTTTTTTTTCGTAATTTTTCTTGTACTGTTGAAGCATGTTTCATATTTCGTAGAACGGATGGTCGATAGGTTCGAAAGGTTCTAAAAAAGTGTTTGATGAGAGTCGCGGGAATGCGAAGGATGCGAGACGGACGCTTGGGGGAGACCTATGTCCAACAGTGAACGTCATCTGAAATGATGATGATGATGTTTCTGTGTGACGTACCAGGAAGTCAGGCGACGCGAGATGCCTCTCGAGGTGGTGCGGGTCCACGTGGTCGGGCAGCGGGCGGCGCTGCAGCGCGGCCAGCGGCAGCACGGCGGCCACGTGCGTGAGGCGCGACAGCTCGTGCGCGCCCGGCACCCAGTCGCCCGCCTTGTAGCCGTGCTGGCGTGGCGTAGGGGCAAGTGCGTCAGTGCGGTATGGACAGTGCAAAGTAGGAAGCATACAGGCGGTTTTATATACCACTCATTTTTAATTAGTACAAATACTTAAAGGGCTTATTAGAAAAGGTCTTGTTATTATATAAGCAAAGTCTCAGTAAATAATATTCATAAACGGAAAAGTTATTAGCGTTTTTTTATATCCCAAAATGTCACTCAATTCATGGAAATATTGTACAAGCTAGTTGTAGATTATGAATGAATGAATGAATAACGATCAAAATGGAAAAACACTTCGCGTAGTATTCTTAGTAGCAATTGTTATGAATGATTAGATTCAATTATGAATTTGCCAATTATGCAAATTCTCGTGGTCAATTTTGAGATTTCGTTTTTTTTTTTTTAACTTTTGATTATTTAAATATGATCAGTAACGGATAAGTATAGAGCCCCATTGTTTTTGTACTAATTAAAAAATAGTGGTGTATAATAACTCATTTCTCAGGCAACCAAATCCAGATAGACCCTTTAGTTCCAGCTCATAACCAGACACGACGCAACGTGGTGCCCACTTTATAGTATTCCGATCAATTTTTACAATAATACATTATAAAGATTTCCCTTAGGACAATTTTACCCCAATTTATATATAGCATTGCAGGCTCCCCCTTAAAGATTTTGCGAGGTGTCAAGAAAAGCAGACAATCAATCGATTGGGAAACCAAATGGTGAGCACATTGAGATGCTCATTCTTGTTATCCTGATTTTAAACATTGGGTCAGTTGTCAGCATAAAATATCGACATTATTTCGCATCCTTAAAATAAAAGTGGCACTACACTGAACTTGTTCTTTTTTTGCTATTTTTAAGTAAACTTTTAAATTTCCAATGTAATTAACACAACCCATTTGTAATCTGATTGTCGAAGTCTTTGTTCCAATAGTTGATGTTCCTCCGTAATTGATTCACAACTTTATATCGAGTAAATAATAGTACATTGAAAACTTTATGACTGCTGAAAAATCACTTTCTTGGTATATTGCCGTTTTTGTTTTAAGGGTGCGATTTATCCAGTGGTATATATCGAGCAGTCGAAACGTAAGGTGAAAGTGACAGGGCAACCCGCGAATTTTAAGTTTTTTTGCATTTTACAAGTTAGTGTCAAGTTGTCCATAGATGCGTATTCGTCAGTATACGTTTGGTGTACGCCTGTGTGAGACTTACACTATGAAGGTCTGTCGACGTGTGGGTAGGCGTATACCAAGCGTATAGTTACGAATACGCGTCTATGAAGCTACGCGTCCGTGGACGGCAGGCTTAAGTCATTTAATAGGGTGCGTGCTACCCTGGAGCTCCCACCTTAACCAATATTTTTAAAGGTATTTATGCCCTGTTAACTTCTTTGAACATAAGAAAAGTAGACTCACGTTGATATTAGCGTCTGCAGCGTGATCATGGTCCACCCAGGTGTCGAACAGGTCGGTGAAGGCTTGCGGCTCGAGGCCGGCGGCCACGAGGCGCACGTCGGGCGGCGTGACGTCACGCGAGGCGCGCCAGTACGCGTCGCACGTGCGCAGCGCCGCCACGCGCAGCGCCTGCCAGCGCGCCGCGAACGCGCCCACTCCTGGGGGGGGGAAGCGACGGTACATATGGAGAGAGTAATAGACACACATGCAGCTTTATGCGGGATTACATTTTTAAAGATGAAACGACATTCAATATCGTCTACAGCTCTCCTATTCCAATATGAAAAATAAATTCCTAATGGATATTGTGATGTAAAATTTATGTTCAAATCTATCTTAAATGTCTGCGCAACTGGATAATATGTGGAATCATTGAAACAGGTGCGATATCGGTAAAATTAGCTTAGAATTTAATTGTGGTATTGACTACCTCAACGAAGTTTACCGCTAAGGTTGACTTGATACATTTGCTGCCAAATACTACAAAAGCATTAGGTACAATGTGTATATCACGGATGTCTAATAATAAACAGATTAACTATTATTACGAAGACATGACGTTCTCTAGCGTTTCCTAGAACAACTACCAATGCAGTTCAGGGTACTTGGCGGTGACTACCCCCTTCTCTCTGGAAGTGTGCGCATATCAAGAGCAATGTAAAGTATTCATTCTACTGTCAGTCAGTCCATAGGGAGAGGTAGCCATTGCTAACAGGACTTTGCATCAAAGACAAAACATTAACAAAAAAAAACAATATCGCAGCAAGCACGCAATTGCAACTTATGTCGAAGCTATGAACGACATACCGGCGTTCCTCTCGGCAGGCTCTAGTTCCCCGTCCTCCCCGCGCGGCCACCAGCCGTGCCACAGCCACACGCACGCGCCGTCGTCCAATAGGAACAGAGCTGGAAATTTAACAAATACAATCAATAAGTTAGGAGTATCATGTTACCCACTGGGTTATGGAGGTCTGATAAGCAGTCGCTCCATGTTAAACATCGGAATTCCATTGAATCCGATTAGACTGGAAACCGACCCCAAGCTAACTGGGAACAGGCTAGGGAGATAATGATGACAAACCATTTTAAAGCAGTTTCTAGTAAGGAAAGAGAAAAGCTTATTATTTTTATTACTCAGTTTGATAGTAAAGAGTTTATTATAGTCTCTTTGATTCTTTACGATTCTGCCTTGGCCTCTACAGGGACCAATATATTGCCATCAATCCGATAAACATGCAGACTTCGTGTTCCTACAAAGATCTGAGAATTTTACTCAAGATCTCACGTTTGGACCCCAAAAGAGATTTCCACATTCTAAATGAATTTATTTACGTTACACATCCAATTTAATCAATTCAAAATATTTCATTTGGCATAGGCCTACATGGGCACTTAAAAAAGGTCAATAGCTAGTGACTTTAAAATTCTAATTCAATCGATCTAGTAGATTTAGAGAAAACTGTCTGTGACAGATGGATAGACAATCAGACACCCAGTGATCCTATAGGGGTACTTTTGCTTCTTTTTCACGTTCAAAACCCTAAAAAGTTTTATATAACACACAGAAATATTCTTCATGTATTACCTGGTTGCGAAGCCGAATACAACTCCTTTTGATCAAAAGGAAAGGGTGTCGCTAGATGCTCGTGGCGCAGCGGCGACAACACCTCGTTGGCCTCGAACTGGCCCCCCAGGTCGCTGAAGTGGAACAGCCGCGCCGTCACTCCGCCCGGGCCGGCCGCCGAGCCGCCCGGGGCGGCTCCCGAGCCGCCCAGCACTGACGTGTAGTGCTGCTTGTTGGCCACGCCCAGCGCCTCCAACACCTCCTTCGGCTCCTCCCCTTCTCGAACTTCAGTGATCTTCACATCAGATACATTATCCCCAAACAAATACTTAGACTTCCTAGCGATCAGCTTGTTCGCCAGCTCGATAGCAATGTCTTTAGTGTGCTTCATGCTCCGCGCCCCGTGCCAGATGTATAGACATCCCTTCTCAGTGTCGACGAGGAGCAGAGAACCGCGGCTTCTAAGCTGACGGACTGAGCAAGGCACTTGGAGTAGGTAGGCTTCGTTGGAGAGGTTGCCGCGAGTAACAAAGAGTCTGTATCGACTTTTGTCCGTGTCTTTCTTCCCTTGGTGTATGACTAGGTTGCCTTGGAACTGGTTCAAAAAGGCTGGTGGTTCGCTCCCTTGGGCTACACGAACTTGAGGGCCTCTTTCTTTGTCCAACTCGACGGTCAGTAAAGCCGCAGCGCCTTTGTCGTTGGAGCTAGCGTCTCGGCCTTGCCAGCAGAAGTATGCACATCTATCTCTACCAGTAACGTTGTGTTTCGATGGTTTCCCGTTCAGTTCTCGACCAGTCATTGTGATCTGGTACTCCCATCGAATAATATAACTATCAGCGGAAAAGAACTCCCCAATTTCGTTCTCATCATCCACTTTTTGGTAATCGTATTCCTGTATCACCCATTTGCAGACCGATTTTGTTTTGATATCGTAATGTCTCATGTTCACCTTATCGTAGTAATGTGTGCCTCGACCGACATGGGATCCTTCTAAAATGAGATCTGGATCCTGGTACTCGTTCGACCACATCTCCTCGGCGTCACATGGGTTGATTTCGATACTGTTTGATTTATTTTCAGGTGATTTGACTTTGATGACTCGTGAGTAGTCGGGCCAGTCCAGGAATTTCTCTTTGAAGAGAATGGTTTCCATGTGTTGTGTGATTTTTGATAGAATGGCCCATTCTGGTCGACTGGTGGAGGCTTTGATCGGTGGTTCCGTCGCTTCCCTTGCTCCCTGGTACATTGCTGCGTTTAGAGGATTGATATGACATTCTTCATAGTTGTATCCTTCGTCGAACATTTCTTGCGCTAGCTGCGCGGCACGACGTCGACTTTCAAGGGGTACATTTTTTCCGTACCAAATGTACATTTCTGACCCAAAATCAAATACGATGACTTTGGTTTGATTGAGCATCGCGATTTTTGGTACTTGTCCCCAGTACTCCTTGATAGGCACCAGTTCGTCGTCCATGACTTCATAGCACATGTTGGTTTGAAGGATGCAAGACTCGAAGATCTCATCTTCATCAGCATGTCCTGTCTCAATAGGCCGATAGTTCTCAACGCCTTCGGTAACACCGAGAATGGACCAGAATTGATTCCAGTGTTTGTTGCTGAAGTTTTTGATTTGTTCATCTATTTTGATGATCCCGGTCGAGTTTTTGCAACCTAAGTCTTTTGTGTTCTGTATGTGGAGAGCGATGTCTGTGCTACGGTTTCTGAAAATAGAGTTTTGTCATATTAGTTATGGCACTGTGAATCCCGACGTTTGCGTAGGTACTTTTTGGACGTGGGGTATCAAAAAAAATAAAGGAGGCCACTCCAAAAAAAAAATTCATAAATATCCACAAAATTTAAGAAAAAAGACATATTAAAAAGAACCCACAACAAAAAATAAAAACTGAAAAGGTTCTTTTCAAGCAGTCTGATGGAGTTGCTGGTATGAAATCTATGATTCAACTAATATAACTGCCACCATTTGCAGTCGGATCAAGTACACACACTAATACAGCAAAACCACTGATGATAATAAAAAAGTCTTTTTCCCCCGACGAAAGGCCAAAATCCACCAAAACTATTGAAAAAAACATGAAACAAATTCAATAATAAATTTTAAAAACAGTGAAATTTCAGCGCTCATTTTTTGCATAGTTTTGACACGAAGAGAAATACAGACACAGCACCGAACCTAGCGCGACCGCCGGTGGAAAATCAGCCAAATGACTTCTCGCGCTCTGGGTGGAGCGCGAGGGCGTGTCAGACTATTACTGACTAAAACTACACATGTATCCTTCAATTACCCTTTGCGTACTAGGACTACGGGTTGCCCTTTCAGAAATTCTCCGCGGTCCTAACCTCATGATGTACTTACTTCTCAATAACGTTGGCGTAGAGTCCTATGTACAAGAACAGCTGGTCTGACGTGATCAGGATGAAGCAGTCACCGCGGTTCACGCTCGTGTGTACAGGCTCCACCAGACGCGTCTGAGAACAAATGACGACATAGATATAGTGGAGCAGTGGTGGCCGAATGGTAACGGTCCCGACTTACAATCTGAAGGTTGCGGGTTAAAACCCAGCCAGGCGAATTACTTTATGTTCATTTCATCACCACTGCTCTCAAAACGATGAAGGAAAACATCGTGAGTGATTTTAAAAATTGTAATTTTCAACGTAATTCATTAATTTTTTTCACATAAAATGGTAAAATAGCGATTTTATACAGTTTAAATTAAAAAAAAAATAGGAATAAGCCGACGAAAAATTCCACCACTGGAGGGTCCAGAATCATGTACTGGATCCGTGGTATTCGTTTATGCGTCGATGTCAACGACACCCTGAATATTCCATTGGTGGACCAAGGCTTCACCTAGTTTCTCCTTCTAAACCTCTCTGCCTTGCGCGATGTCAAGTCAAGTTTGCTCGGGAAACAGTCGATTTCGACGGCGAAATCTTCCTTCTAACGATCTGACGTCTTATCATGACATGTTAAATTTCGACGGACTCTAAGCAGGTACGCTCCACAGTTGAGGTATTAAATATCAGCCATGCGAGAGAGAAAGAGGAATATAGCTATACACCCTATATAGCTCCATCTGTTTAAGTCGTAAAATCTTCTTCCTTGACGATATCACTCTTGACAGAGTGGTCGTGGTCATCACTTCAGGTGTTGGTGGCAAGCTTCACAACGCGCCGCCACTCCTCTCTGATGGCCGCCTTCCTCGTGCATTCGTGCAGTGATGATGAGCCACTTACTGCCGCTTTAATCTGGTCAGTCCACCTCATAGGCGACCTTCCTCGTGGCCTGGTACCCTCAACCTTTCCCTGAACTACAAGTCGCTCAATAGCCACTTCCCCTCTGCGGCATACGTGACCAAAAAAGGTGAGAATACGAGACTGTACCAAAGACGATAAACGCGTCGTAAAATAAGTCGTAAAATAGATCACGTTAAAAGCTCGTGGCCCTACCACAGTGCTTGATAATCTTCACTTACGGGGTTACCATGACGTTCAAAGTAAGATTGTTTCATTCTTATTTTGGTGTGAGTAAGAGACAGAGCTATACAGGTTGTCTAGCGCCATCTCTTACCCACACTGGGAAATAATAATGAAACAGTCTTAATTTAAACGTCATGGTACAGGTCCTATTCTAAATTAGACAAGTTATTTAAGAAGGGCGTCTCACCTGCACTCTCCGGCGCCCCTTGACCTGCAGCAGCATGGTGGGCTTGGTGCCGTGCGCGGCGGGCGCAGCGGCCGCACTGCGCAGCGCCACGCTGGCGAAGTCCTCCTTGCTGGCGAGGGCGGCGAGCGCTTCTGCTGCGAGGCCGCCATTACTCGCCACTAAAAAGTTAAAATTACATTTAGTATTATGCAAAATAAAAAAGAAATGAGAAGTCTAACAGTGTCTAACACTGGGAGAAATTATGGTGTAAGGACAAGAAAGCGAAACGATAATGAACAAATTCACAAATTAAAATATTCGGCTAACTCAAAAATAAACATCGGAATGTGTCAGGTGCCAATGCGTATTCACAATTTCAATTCACGGTTTCCAATACTTATGATTTATTGACAATTAAAAAGCAATATAATAATATTTCTAAATCTATAGTGAAAAGTCTAAATAAAATTTAGTAAGTTCACATAAAAGTTGTTTATAAGAAACGTAACTAACTAACTAACAGAGTAAACGTAGCTCGAAGTGGTACTAGGATATTATCGATCGTACGCACTTCAGATATTGATTATAAATACAGGGTTATTTGTAAAGTACTGGTAACCTCTCAGAACTGTGTTACTAACATCATAATTAACAACTTTTGTTCTATGACTCACAATTAAAACACACACACACACAACAAAAAAAAAATACCATCGTCATCAAAAACCTACAAAAGAAACCTATTTGATGATGCTGTTCGTACCATGATTCAAAATTAATAGTCTCTATTACTCGAACTGAGAGCGAGTGGTGGATTATGTATGACCCATTCCATCTCCTAAAAAGCCCGAGTCACAGCAGTGGGAACATTATACGGCAGATTATGCTATGCTGATACTCACACTTCTCAATAACATAATTCTGTTTGACGGTGGGCGGCGGAGGCACGTACTCGTCCCTGAGGTCCGTGCGCGCCGCGAGTGCTCGCATCGGGTTGCGAGACGCCGCGTGCCGGCGCCCCACGCGTGCTCGTCTGGACCACTCGCCTGCCAACCTGGCGGACAAAATATAGGTTTAATACATGAAGAACTTCAGAAGAGAATCATCAGCCGAGCGTTTTCAGAATCTGGTTCTGGCCACACAGGATAGCCATAAATGCTGATACTAGAAGCACCTGAGCCTAGAACCTTACGGTGTTCAGCTAAGGTTTTTAGCGTCTCCTCTAATGCACTTATGCGAAATTTGAGAGGAATTTAAAAAATATTTGTATAACCTACTTAAACACATAAATCACGCGGCAGATCAAGAAGGAGATAGTGGGACGACTTAGATGCCTTCTTTAGAACTGAAGAAGACATCTAAGTCTGTCTCTTGGGAGGCTCTTGCCCAGTAGTGGGTCAGTATAGGCTACATTTAATAATAAGCAACAGATACTTGTTTCGTGTCTGAGTTTCTTGTGTATATGAGTATACGGTACAGGACTAATTCTTAGTATGGGGCAAAGTTTAAAAAAAAAGAGATGATGTTAGCAGCAAGATGAGAATTGGTTAACTCTATTATTCAAGTTATGATTTTGGGTCTATTATAACAAACATATACAAATTAATTTAGGTGTCGCATTTCCCAGAGCTATGGGATCGTTTGAAAAAGTCGGGAATACAAATCGCAACTGAAAGGAACACACACAATGCCTCGCGCTCCAATCAGACGCTTTAGAGGTAGGGAAAACAGAGTGTAAAGGCTCATATACCTCAGTTAAAAAGGGAGGATGACCGACCAGACTGATGTTTGTGTCTGATCCGGGCCACTGTCCGATAGTTGATTTTGGACTGCTGTATATGTCCTAATCACGCGGAGAACTCTAATACCGCGAAGGACTTCGAATTTTAGTTTCTATGAGTCGTCATAGATGATTTCCGACCAAAAAAATGGCGTCGCATGTCGTCCCGACAGGTCATTTGTCATATTTTACCTATTTGTCACAACTAAACAATGTTTATTTTGGTATCTTGCCAACATATCCGTCAAATGAGTCAAACTCAACAATTAGAGTGAATGACCAGTTGATTGATACAGATTTGGCTTAAATTTTCAACATATTTTTGCGAAAATGCTACTTGAACGTCTTCTTTAAGAATTCGTAGAAAGTGATATAGAACCGGGAATGATGGAAATAATACCTTTGTCTAGCAGTAGAATATAATGGGATAGCTATAATAATCTATATAATTATATAAAAGGGGAAACTGTTGACTGACATATCAACGTACAGCCAAAACTATTGGGACTAAATTTCCTTTTATAACGTAGACGAGTACTAAGAGAAATTTTTCCAAAAGTCACCCCCTGAGGGGATGAAACGTGAATCCAAAGTTTGTATCATCATCATTCATCATCATTTCAGCCGAAAGACGTCCACTGCTGAACATACCACCTCCAAGTGTCACCACAATGAACGATCCTGTGCGTCTCGCAACCATCGGACTCTCGCAACCGTTACCAAGTCCAAAGTTTGTATGGAGAAACCTGTATTCAAGCCGGCGAAGCCGCTGTCAGAAGGTAGTAATAATAATATTTGTTTAATAGTACGGTTGGCATAGTATTTGAGCGATTGGCAGCTGCGCTACGTGTCACAGGTTCGATTCTTACAAGCGACAAATATTTGTATGGCCTTGTATGTAGATAGTAGTTCCGGGTCTGAGTGCCTTGTGTAAGTGATTTTACATTTTTGTGAAGGCACCCACGATACGAGAGTAATTCCTAGTATAGTGTAACGTTTATTTCATCATGACACAGTTCTGTTGTTTTTGGAGAATTATACCACATCCAGTTATTCTCGACAAATAACCAGAACTACTCGCGTATTGGACTACGAAAAAATTAAATTGGACCTTCTCGAGGCAGATTTCAGCCCCTTGTATTCCTCCCCAGATGTTAATGAAGCCACTGAATTCTTTATTTCTACTCTCAAACAAATTGTACTTCAAAATTCTACATTTAAAGTGGTTTCCAACCGTAAAAGATTGAGGAAACCCTGGATGACCCCAGGGCTTCTTAGATGCTTGCGGAACCGCGACAATTTGCACTTGAAATGTAAAAAAAATCCCGATAACGAAATTCTGCAAATCACTTTTAAAAGGTACAGAAATTACTGCTCGATGATACTTAAAACCGCCAACTCTAACTATAATAGAGCTCAAATAAGTAAAGCACAAAATAACAATAAAAAGCTCTGGGAGACAATAAAATCAATAACTCACACTGCAAAAGTCAAGACACACGCCGACGCTCTTTTGTCATCCTCCGATCCAGAGAAATCCGTAAATGAAGCGAACGCTTATTTTGCTAATATTGGACGTACCTTAGCTGAAAACATACCTGCCGCTGCAACCATACTTTCAAAATCCGATGCTCTCCAGTCGTGCAATAATTCCTTTGTCCTTCTAGAGACGGATGAAGTTGAATTGGATAGTTTAATTATGTCCCTAAGGAGCGATTGTGCGATAGGTTCCGACGATATATCAGCCGCTTTTCTTAAAAATAACAAAAATATACTCATTCCCCACTTAACCTACATATGTAACCTCGCTTTAGGTTCAGGCACTTTTCCAAACGCTTTCAAGCTGGCAGTAGTGCACCCAATTCATAAAGGAGGGGACAGAGATCGTTTGAACAATTACAGACCTATCTCAATTTTACCTACACTATCGAAAATACTTGAGAGGCTAATGAACAACAGATTAATCAAATACTTAAATCAAAATCACACACTCTCATCTTCCCAATATGGTTTTCGCTCCGGAATTTCTACTAATAATGCTGTATTAGACCTAACAAATACTATTGTCACCAAACTTGATGAAAAACAGAAGGTCATAGGCGTTTTCCTAGATTTAGCGAAAGCCTTCGACACTATTTCTGTTCCCACCCTCATTGCCAAGCTGGAAAAAATTGGTATAAGAGGCACTCAACTATCCCTTTTCAGTAGTTACCTCACTGGCAGACGACAATGTCTCAGATTGGGAGATTGGACCAGTGATGAACTCCCAATAACATACGGAGTTCCCCAGGGCAGTATTATTGGTCCCACCCTTTTTCTCATTTATATAAATGACCTTTGCCAGCTAAAGCTTCCTAATGCTTCCATCTTTACATATGCCGATGATACTGCTCTAATATTCTCCGGAGATACATGGGATCTGGTATTTCAATACGCACAGTCTGGACTTGGCGTTGTGACCAGCTGGTTGTCGCAGAACCTGCTCACTCTGAACGTTGATAAAACAAATTACCTCACCTTCTCACTTTCAGCCGCTGGAAAGCCTCCTTCCTCCTCTCTTGCTTTAATCGCTCACTCCTGTATTTCAACTCACCATATGGGCTGCTTATGCCCCCACTTAAATCGGGTAAGTTACATTAAGTATCTGGGAGTGCAGATCGACGACTGTTTAACCTTTAGTACTCACACTGAAACACTTACAACACGGTTACGCAGGTTAATCTATGTTTTTAAGAACCTCCGTTACGTTGCTGATTTGAAGGTGATTAAACTTGTGTATCTAGCACTCTGCCAATCCCTTATCCAATATTGTATAGTTGCATGGGGTGGTTCAGGAAGGTCCCACATGTTGAGAGTAGAACGTGCCCAAAGGGCACTGCTGAAAGTTGGTTGGCAGTTACCCTATCGCTTTCCTACCACAGACCTTTACAAAACTTGTAAGGTTCTGACTGTTCGTAAATTATATATACTCAATCTTTTAATGACAACCCACGGCCACACTCCCTACGACCCTTCTTTAATCTCCCAGCGTCGTAAGCATTCGGTCTGTCCCTCGATTCGTACAAATTGTGCTTCGACCCAACGCTTCTTCCGCTTCCTTAGTAGTCATGTGTACAATAATACTAACAAAATTTTAAACATATACCCCTTGTGCAAATCCAAATGCAAAGCAAAAATAATAAATTGGCTTCTTGATTTAGATTATTCTGAGACAGAAAATATTTTAGCTGTCTTAAAATAAATTATTTAGTAAATTTGTAGACAACATCTTTATACACACACCTACAATCACTCTAACAAACAAACTTTCAGACACACACTCAACACACACCATACACTACACACTCACAGACACACCATTTTTTAGTTTTAGCATTTTTCCTGTTTTATTTTTTAAATATAAATATTCCTCTCTGTACGTGAAGGCTTTGATGTTTACAAACTAGTACTTTATAGTATTGTTTTAAGAGGGTGAGAGCCTGGAGATCTGTCATACAGGTCTCGAACCCACTACAGACTCCAGCTCTCACAAAGGTTACAAATTTGATTAAAATAATATGTTATGAACCAATGTCTGTACCTTTTGAGAGAAATAAATCGATATTATTATTATTATTATTATTATTATTATTTAAATAAAAACTTTTTACAAAAAAAAAACCGACTTCACTAAAAAAAATCACAAACGATCAAAATAACTTTAATTTCGGAAGTCGATGTTTCTCGGTATTTTTTGTTTTTTATTTAACACCGAGTGGTCCATAAACGACGGACTTGATAACTTCCTCTTTTTTTGGAAGTTGGTTAAAAAACTACTTAAGTAAGTTTTGCACCATAATATTTATAAGAAATTCTATCTGAAAATTCATTCACCAACTAAAAAATCAATGCATCAAAGGTCACTCACATCTGTCTAGACCCGCTATCAATAGCATCGAGGTCCACATCGACCCCCTCAGTGTCTGCCAGCCTCTCCTGCTGTATAGCGGGCGTGAAGAACGCTTGGAAGGTCTCGTCGTCAGCTCTTGGTACCCGCACCGGTTGGCCGGTTCGTTCGGCGCCCGATGTTTCATCGTCTGTGAAAGATGAGTTATCAAGTTAGTGATAGGACCTGGGTATTCGCCTGTGTTTATTTTTGTTCAAGATTTTATACTGAACAACAAAGTGTAAAACAATTTGTATTAAAGGGAGATACATCGTTGCGTCGCATCTTACTGCCTGCTTATATCTGTGTTGCAGGATATGAATATAAATTGGTAATATTTCTACTATGCCTAAATATAAGTATCGATACATCTATATCCAGAAAAGGAGAAACTGACTGCCTGACATCAACGCACAGCCACTAGGACTAGGAGCTTAACCTTTTCACGAACAAGAACTGTCAAGAACTGTCAAACTGCAGGGGCGCCATAAACAAAATGGTGGCGGGAATATGACTTTTTACAAATAAAAACGAAAAAAAAAAAATTGAGGGTAGAGACTATAAAATATAATGCGTTCAATTTATAGGAAATTTTTCCAAGAACGTAAGTAATCAAACTTGTTCATAGAAAAGTAGTCTCTAAGTGTTGAAAATAGGGCCTACAATGAAGTGGGAGAGAGCGAACGCCGGCGGTCGCTTGACTTTCGGCCGAATGCCGATGACGTCACGCCGCGCGAACGCGTGTTCGCGTGACTCTGAAAAGGAATTTTGCACAACATTTCCTTTTATGACGAAGGGGAGCACTAAGAGAGGATTTATCAAAATTCACCCCCTAACGGTATAAAACGGGAGTCCAAATTTTGTACGGAGAAACCTACTTTCACGCGGGCAAATCCGCTGGCAGAAGCTAGTTTCTAATACACTTTTACAATATATATCTAAACTATCTATCCCCAGTGGTTCACCTACGTCTTTGGTTATTGCACCCCCCGTGTATCGGGTGATGTTATGTTATAGCCTAAAGCCTTGCTCAATAAATGGGCTATCCAATATTACAATCTTTTTTTAATTCGAACCAGTAGTTTCTGAGATTAGCGCATTCTATTAAACAAACAAACTCTTAAGCTTTATAATACTAGCATATATCCAAAATTTAAAGTGGGTACAGTCCCGCGAGAACGATATTATGGTTATAAAATAGTTTTAAAAGCAATAAAGAAATAGTTAAGATATCTTTCAAGTACCAGGATCATCTATAAAATTAGTTGTATCATTTAATTATAAAACACTTAAAGTCCGTGTAAAACTGATAAGTGTGATAATTTCCAACATTTCTTTGAAATTGATAAAAATATTGAATTGATAAAATTTATCAAACTGCATCGTATGTTACAAGTGCTTATCGGAATGTAATCAGTATCATTTTGATAATGCTTGATTAATATTTGTAAACAAAATTATAATTAATTGTAACAGTCCCTTGCAATTGACCTAACATATTCTGTATGTAATAGTGATAACTTTTGGCCTGAGTATTGATAAACAAATGACGACTTAACGTAATTTAAATATTTAACCGTCTAGCGAGGTTACCATGACGTTTAAAGTAAGATTGTTTCATTCTTATTTCCAGTGTGGGTAAGAGATAGCTCTAGACAACCTGTATAGCTCTATCTCTTACCCACACTGAAATAAGAATGAAACAATCTTACTTTGAACGTCATGGTAACCTCGCTAGACGGTTAAAATGTTCTTATAGATGTTGTATGGTCTCTAATAAAGGTTTTTATTATTATTAAATATTCAATGATAGCTAGCGGTCAAGCTAGTTCTCTAATATGGAGTAGGAGGAAAGAAAGGATTTTATTTATTTATTTAATGCTTTATGCACACAAATGTACAGAGGCGGAATTAAAGCCTAAAAAAAAAAGCTTAATGCTTAATGTCTTGCTTAATGCTGATTTTGTTGTAATGCGAATATAACCACAGGGAAAACACTTTTTTTGTTTATGTGCCTAATGTGGGTAAGTATGCCTAATGGCCAATGAGGGTATATTTGATAACAATAATTAATTAGGCTATAATAATTGCGAGTGAAACCACAGGAAAAACTTTTGTTTATGTGTCCAATGTGAGTATGCCTCCCATGAGGGTAAGCCTAATTCATTATTGTTATTAATTAATAACAATAATAAATCAGGCTACAACTTTAAAGTCGATCAGTTTAAAACAAAACCGGGCATGTGCGAGTCGGACGTCACTCTGAGGGTTCCGTACATATTTATCTATGTACTCGTAAATAGTTCAATTCCTGAATAGTCTTGAAGATTTTTCCGAATCGCAAAAAAAATCCTTTATAGGTACGGAACCCTCAGAGCACGAATCCGACTCGCACTTGCCCGGTTTTTTAAATAGGCCCTTGAAAAAAAAAATTTTCTATACTCACTCTCATCAACCCTGCTGATACTCTCACTGACAGAGTGGCTTCGTTTGAAGGATTCCCTGTCAATCCTGTTGTTCTTAGGCTTGGTGTCAACGGCGGCTGAGTTCACGACGGCGCACGAAGCTGACCGAAGCGGGCCCGAAGCGAATCCGTTCGTAGGGGAGACTTGCTTCCGAGACCTGAAGAGATTGGTTTACATTGTAATGTGATGAAGGTAGATTTGTATGTTGATGTTGATTTGTCTGTCTGATTTATAATATCAACTAGCTTCTGCCAACATTATTTATTTAAACTTCATGCACGGTAGTGGTACATAGGCGGACTTAATGCAAGAAGGCATTCTCTACCAGTCAACCTTTGGGTTAAAAACAACACTGTGGTAGGTTTGCACAATAAACAAATACTTCAAACAGAAAAAATAAATAAAAAAATAGTTATTTATAATGAATAATTATAATATAAATATTTATAAAATACATATATATGCTTAAAAATAAACTTATAAATGCTATGAAAATATCAAATCATTAAGAGAACTTAACAATAATTCTGATGAAGACCGAACTAAGGGTGAGAGGACTTTAGTTCCGAATTTTACGCTTGAAGGAAAATTATCCCAACGGAACATATTCCCAGGATAAAAAGTATCCTATGTGCTAGTCTAGGACATGGTCTCCTCGTTTACCAAGTTTCATTAAAATCCATTCAGTAGTTTTTGCATGAAAGAGTAACAAACATGCATAAATACAAACTTTCTCGTTTATAATATTAGTAGGATACCTTCTTGTGTCGGCATAGAAGAAGCTTATGGAAAAAGTCTCATGGTAAAATTCGTGCCAGATGGCAAAGTAAGAAACTGAGCTTATAGCTTCGTATCTGCTACTCTCGAAAACTCTACAAATCTACTTGAAATAAACAACTATCGCTTTTTGACTGACTGGCTTGGCAGCTACCCAAAAGCTGAGACCAGCAGGCCTTCTAGAATGGCGTCTAATCTAAAACTGGAGTTTCCACAAGTATTTCAAGAGCTTTAATTTTTACTTCTTCATAGACCTGCTTGCACCACAATTTTTTTTTAAAGCTTTGTCCTACACTAGGAATTACTCCTGTAACTTGACACGACTACGACCTGGTGCGTCCACAAACATGTATACTTACATTCAAAAGACACACAGACGCGGAAAAACTATCTGTAGGTCATGCATATATTTGTTACGTACGGGAATCGAACTCGCAACATGCAGCGCAGAAGCCAATCGCTTAACCACTGCGCCAACCATGCCGTCGAATTGAATTCGTTTAGCACTAAACAAATTCAAAACATAATTCTATCTTTGTCATTTTCAAACAATTGACAGAAATAGAACTGTGTTTTGATTTCGTTCCGTGTAATCTGAGGTCTTAGACAATTTGTTAATCTACAATCGCTAACGCTAGTAGAAAACTTCAAATGTTTCTTCAAAAGTCACGTAGTCAGAACAAAGGAATCGGAGTCGTTACCGACTGTAGAATGAGATTCGAAACGAAGCGGTCGTAACTTGGCTGGGCCTGCTGTTGCGCAACTGGTCCTAAATAGATATAATATTAAAAAAAAACTTTCTTACTTAAACGTATTAGGCGGAGGTATCCCAGGCGAGGCTATCACAGGTGCGGTGGCGGTTGGTGGGGGAGTGAGAGGGGGCGTCGCTGACACCACTTTGTCCCTCTCTAACCGACCAGCGACCGTGAATAGAGAGGCGTCCGTCTGTGGTACCCGCTTGCGCCATCCCTGAAACAAGAGACGATCGTGATAAGTCCTTGGTATGAGCCCAGAAACAAACACAACGTAAAAATCTACGAGCTCGCATAACGCACCGTAATAACTTGCGAATTGATTCGTATTTCATTAATACATCGCATCCAGTTTCGTGTGTTAGTCCTATCACTAGTATCACTACATGAAGGTAGGTTTAGTTACCCATAACATAAGTCATCTTCTGTGCTAAATGCTTAAAATAGTATACGTAATTATAATATGATTTTAACACTAGGTTTAGGAGCAGTGGTGGGCCAGTGGTAACGGACCCGAGGCCCCAAAGCTTTACGAGTGCATTACTTTCTATCATTTATTTTATTACCACTGCTCTCAAAACGGTGAAGAAAACCATCTTGAGGAATCCGGCATGTCCTAAAACCAAAAATTAGAAGACATGTGACATCCACTGAACCGCACTGGGCACGCGATTACGCACCGATTACCAGTGGCAACATTAAAAGCTGATTACGCTATGCTTATGCTACTAACACTAGAATCAAGGCAATTTTACTAACTTTTTGGATTTTTTTCGTTATGTTTTTAAATAAATAATAATAATAACGTCTATCAAAGATAAACCAATAACAGACGAAGCTACTGTCTTTCCAAGGCACGGATGGGTGTCGATCTGTAATGGAGGGTCACTTATCCAAGGAACGGACTTTGGCAAACCTTACTGGACCCCAAATATAAACTGCGAGGTCCATTGGTCCATACACACGAGTATAAAACGTCGAGAATAAATTGGTCATAGGTTAGTGGACATAGCAACAGATAGCGCCCTTCCGGTCTTGCCAAAAGCGACCGCTGCATTTGATTGTCATTTTTTATGAATAGGTCGAGTAATTGTTATCATAACATTGTAGTAGGTACCTTAAGGGCGCCCTAGTCTGTCGTTTGACGGAGTAATTTCAAAACAAGAAATGATATCGATTTGTATCATCATTATCTGGCCCTATCTAAGGAGGAAGCAAAACAGTAAAAATATAATAGATTTGGAAGTCTTATTAAGCGTCGAACCTGCCATATTATGACACTTATTTGCGCATGCATCGCTTATGCATTAATAAATAGCTTTAGGGGGTATGAAAATGGCAAATTAGTTATCATACGAGTACAAGTATATCAAAATTTTTGTTTAAAAAGTAAATCAATGTTATTCGGATTCGGACAATAAATTCAGTAGGTTTTTCATAATATCTATACGCCCAAAGGTCTGTTTATTAAATTTTAAGCGATCTTTACTTTATAACGCATCGTAAATATCATTGGAGTATGTATTCGTGCACGATTTAGCTTCTTAATGCTCATCACAGCGTTTTTAACATGATGTTGGACGAGTTAGCATGCATGCGTCATGCACCACGACCAGCAATGATATCGAGCCGCCGACTAGTGCACCATTAAGCTGTGTGCTGCAACCAATTAAAAGAGAACGATTTGAAGTTGCGACAATTACCCAATAAATCATATTTGGGTTTAAAGTCACTGAATAAATACTTATAACGTTAAATGAAACAAAAGAATAACTGCAAAAAACCGCAATAGACACCAATTAGAATTGAATGTGCCCAGTGACCACTGCAAACACTATAATGAATCACTGCGGTCAGTTACTCATAATTCCAAATATTCTCACTTCATGTACCGCATCATTGACGTTTAACAATCTGGCCTTACCCCCTCCAAACACCATTGAGCCCTTGATCTTTAAATATCCTTAGCAGGCAAAGATACATTTATTAACACAATTATAAATGTTTTGTTTTACATAAATGCTCACATTGGAAAGGCCCTAGAGGTCAAGCAATTGTTGCGAACCGCATTCCTTATATCAACTGAATCGCTGAACGCAAGTTAAGGCGAGGTTGCACTAATTTTGAACTTTTTTGAACCTCTGGAAATCCACAAATATAAAAGAGAACGACATGAAAAAATACTTTGTTAAAATTGACCATATATGACCAACTGTTGGGTAAAAATTAAAACATGATATAAATTAGTTGGCTCGATAAAAAATAATCAAGAACGTCACCCTAACTTACGATTTTAAACACACGTTTGAAATCGTAATATACACATATCTACAAGATTACGTCACGGTATTATTTGAAAGTTACATAAAATAATAAAGCTTGTTTTTTAAAAGGGTCTGGCAAAAACAAAAACTCTTGAATAGTTACAATGTTTTTTTTTTTAAAAAAATCGCTGTTACTGGACTGCAACATCGACGTAGACGTACTCTATGACTGCAACCGGCTCTTAAATGCGATTTTGCGTAACACTGATTGTTTAAACAGCAAACAAGGTCTGAACTTTAGCATTTATAAGTTCAACGAAAGCTGATTTATGCGTTTCACCTGATGAGCAAATAAATAAATCTTGTGGTGTAATGATAGACGTGGAGATGGCAGTTGACGACAAAAAATACGCGGTTACTGGTAAAGATCGTGCAATCGCGACGTGTACTGCAATCGTGCATGTGCAAAAAACGTAAGACCATCGCTTTATGACCTACAAAGAGAATGTCAAGAGGAAGAGAGTAATAAATATGAAGTTGTAAGAACGAGCCGCACAGAAATTAAAAATATATGTTTAAAAATAATATAAATTGACTTTTATTAGGCCGCAGGATTTTATTTTAAACGTTGTCCTATACTAGGAATTTCTCCTGTATCGTGGGTGAGTTTATAAACATTTAAATTGACATGCACAAACACCCAGACCAGTTTCCTACCACGACATCTTAACACGATCCATTTGACGACCACAATATCTGAACTGTTAAAGGGATGGAGCTATGTAGGATATCCATCCCCCTTTGTCGCTGGTACGACTGAGATTTTAGCTCGTCATGGTAAGACCTCTGGATCGACTATCGGTATGCCATACTAAAATTTGTTCCCTCCGAGAATCACTACCATCACGCAGCTCAGATGTTGATCATTCAAACACCGCAAAACGAGTTGTTGGTCATAATGGAGCGATAAAATTCAGAATGAATGCTTGAATTCTTTTGTATTATTTATGAACTGTCCGTGTATTCGTAATGCCTATGTCTCATGTGCTGGTTTACAAGTGACCTATTGCCTTTCTTAGGGCATCAGGCATGTCATAGATTTTATATGAATGTATGGGTTTTCACACATCATTAATTTAGTACTTTGTAGTAACACAGAATGTTTGTTTTAAATGGTCACGTATCTTTGTTTTAGCGTTTACATTTCTAACAACCGATATGAGAACTATGCATAATTCATTTTAATTAAAAATTATTGTGGTTTGGTGACTTACTTGTGCAGCAGTTTCTAATTTGTTTCTTCTATCTGCTAAAATGTTTGTTGTTGTTATCTCATTGTTGTCATCGATGCTTTTCTTCTTGTCGTCTACCGAATTTAGAGATTCCTGAAACAAACAAGAACACATTGAATTATCAACATCCAAAGACCCTTCTTCACAATCCACTTTAGCTTTGGAAATATTAACCAAACTTCTTAATATTTTTGTGCCTTTATTCGCGTACTGATCAATGGTTACTAAAATAGCAAATTGTGGAACAAAAAACATTGTTTTCTTTGAGTTTGATAAAGACATTAGATTAATGAAGAGAAAAAAGTGCGAAACGTTATTATTATGGCATCTTCCTTGTATTGTGTATCGAAAACCCCTTTGTTGCGTAAACACCTATATAATTATGTTGCATTTGATCTACATTCACGGACTGATAATTTATTGTCACGCTATCTTGCATAACATCGTGTGTATATGTCTCTCGACACCATAGGTTGTGTAAAACCTTTGGCAAGTCGTTTATAGTACTTAGGACGAAATCCTCGCTAATTATAATCAGATACGTTAATTATACGGTTTTCATAACTGGATGTTTCGATCGAACATTGGCAGTAACGATATCAAAAGTAAAGAGGAAATATATTAGTAATAAATTATTAATATAATTTGGTAAAAACGATGTTTCGTACATCGTTTCGACGATACGTCATTGAAAGAAGTTAACGGATGCAAACAGTAATAGAATTGATTAATTTTGGCAATCAAGTTGTATGTTTCCGGTAACCCTGGTATTATAAAACTAGCATAGTTTTTTGAACTGCGTAAAAAAGAAACCTGCCTGAACATTGTCCACGGAATCAACATCGAATTTTTTAAAAACGGGTTTAAGACCTCCATTGCTAGCATTCTTCGTTTTATTCTTCAGCTCTCCAATAACCGAACCGAAGTTAAGACCCTGTGGAAATCCTGGCTGCTTTTGAAGACGCTTTAAAACAGGTTTGTTTTCATCTGTTTTATTTTCAACGACCTCGTCGGAAGGTTGTTCACTATCTTTTATGATATTATTTCCATTAAATCGTTTTATTCTATCTGCTACAGCATCAATCGTATTTTGTAGCTCCGTAGCCTTCTCACTTATAGTGCATCCTTCCTGTTTCACAAGAGGTTCTATTACTTCAGAAGTGGAGTAAAGCACTTTTGCCGGTTCATCGTGTATGAGTAATTCTGTTTTGTCAAGAGACAAGTTTTGTATAATCGACTGTATTTTGTCGTCGCTCAAAATAGTTTTCTCTAGAAATTCCGCAAGTCTTTCTTTTGGCGGGCTCTCACGTCTAGCCAATTTATCAGCAAGTAGTTTTTCATGGCGTTGCTTGAGCAAAACACTCGGTGTTATTAATTCTTCAGTTTTGATAGATATATTATTTAGATTTTCGTGTTTACGGTCACTTTTGATAGATTCAAATATTTTTTGCTTCGTTTCAACTTTTTCAATTGCGGAATCAACTTTGTTTACAGTATTATCCAATTCCTTTTCAATACTTGTTACTTGGGTAACTTCTGGTTTTTCATATTGAATTTGTTCTTGTTTTGATGGCAACAAATATTTCCACAATATATAAATAAAAACTCCAAGTCCAATGACCGTTTCGAGCAACATTTTTAATTATTTTCAATCACTTCACTGACTAGAATGAGATCGATATGCGATATTGATAGCGCCACTAAAAATCCTTGAAGACTTCGCGCTCCATTTGAAATGAGGAGTCAATTGAGAAATAGCGTTTCACACACAAGAGCAATACATTGTTTTTACTGGCAGCGGACAATGCATATCGTTCAATAACACTTGGCTAATTCACTATGAAGTCACTGTGGCATAAGAAGATTAGAAGGTTTACAAAAAATAAATAAACATGAATAAACTGGGTAAACAATGCGCGTACTGTGACGGTCGGCATCGAACTGATCACTGAGATCGGTCGTCATTATCATCTGGCAGCGGACACGGCACGTGTGACTCATGCGCAGGTCCTAGAGTGTGTGTAAACATTGTATACAACCAGTAGCAGCAACAGTGACGCATACACATTTAATGAAAAATGTCTATAATATAGGTGCGTCGTAACCTGTACCATCAAGTTGAGGGAAACCTTGACCCAAGGCAACACCACACCCAAATATGTAAACGATTTAACCTTAACATTAACTTAGGAGATCGACATAAAAGAAAACAATTAGAAAACAAGCGACGACATCTTCACCGCATGTGGACGTAGGAGTCAAATGGATTACAATACAAATGAAACCAGCTGTTTAATCAGAACTATACTTGCAAACAGCTACTCTATTATGTCCTTTGTGGAATGGTTGATAATAACAGCAATAGTCATTGAAGTTTACAATTTAAACCGATTTTCCTATTATTAACCAATTACACAAAACAGGAAAAACAAAGTTGTTTAAAACTAGGCTGCGATGGACAAGATTCTATCTAACCACCTCAAAGTACGCAATAACGTTGTCGACGCCGAGCTTGCACCAAATAAGCTAACTTGCCCCAACCTAATGTGGAAACCCAACAAAAACTGCGCACGCTAATTCACAGAATATATTTAAATTAATCTAACTTTGAGGATGGTAACAGGCAAATACATGATGTGAACATTGTGTAGCAAACAGGAAGATGTAATAACCCATATTTTAGTTCGAAGTGGAATTGTAATAATACGTCAATCCTGTCAACGAAGTCTTAATAAACGTCAATAAAGGCAATGGTGTAGGCAATATAGGACGAATCCATCACAATTATACTATCAAGAAACGAACGACACACAAATATGCGGCCAAATTGAAATCTTTGACTCGCATTGAATACAAATTACAAAGAAGTAGAGAATTTGAATGTTTACATGCCTTTAGCGGACAAAGAATAATTAAAGCTTAACAGTAATAGAAACGCAGGTTAAGGGGCGAAAGTGTCGTTATGAATAAAGATTTAAATTACAAAGACTGTCTCTTGATTAGCACTCCCCATGAAAGTACACTTAATGAGATACGAATTTCTATATACAGTGTTACGTTAACCTATAACATATTACAAGGTTGAAACCAAAGATAGCAAAGATAAGTTTGATAGATAGAGCAAACGATAATGAAGAGCGCATTATTCACGCTATATATATCAAAAATCACCTCGATATTAAATTGTACAAATTGTCATTTATCCTAATTAACAACACCAACACAACAAATGAAGTTATTCCTTCTATCTTAGCCTTGTTGAAATTTATATGCAGCGATATAAACAAACTGAATTTGATAAGAAAAATAAGGATGCTATAGTAAAAATAATTTTTAATCACATGAAACTGCACAAGTGTTTTAAAACCGTCCGATTAAAAGCGATACATAATCTCAAAGGCACTGTTTCGAATATTTTGGCGCGTCTTTTTGGTCGCGAATTTTAAACGCAAAAATCCGTGGAAGACGTTGACGGCAGCGCGCGCGCACATAGGCCGACTTGTCCAAAACAACTGACGGTGCCAGTACGTCTCGCCAGCCAGTCAGCCAGCCGGGTCATTGTCGACGCATGTGCAATGCAAATACCGCTTTTTGGTATATGGAAGTTAAGATTCGCTTTTTGTTTGCTCAACGATCCGGTAAGTTTCCCGGAAATTATGCACAAGGCTTTTGGAGTTGATATACGAATATGAGTCAACCTCGGGTATAAATAACGGAGTAACTGAGGTTCATGAAATATTTACGCCACAACAAATCATAATATATTATTATGATTTATTTCATAACCCCAGATTCCTATAAAATCCCAGTAGAGTTTTGAATGTATCTGATGGATAGTTAACTAATACGACACTTTCTAATGATATTTTGTTACATATGAGATACAAAGCAAATCGACACGGGAGTCAAATTTCGTGAGAAATAACAGTTTTGGCTTGGAAAGTACATATTATTTAAACAAAGCTTTACTGTTTTGTATTCACAAAAGAGCTCTGTTTAATAACTTTAATGCGTATTCGTAACTTCAGTAACAACTTGATTAGCATAATATGTTGACGATTAGAATATTTCTTCATATATTAACCATTAATTGTATGTCTTTATTGTCGTGCCACAGGGTTTTATCCTCAGCCCCAGGCTCTTTTCTTCTTATGGTTTACAGTTTGTGCATCTGTAATTGAAACTCTTGAACGCATTTTTGCTAACATTACAATTAATTATCCCTTCACGTACTCACAATTTACGATTTTCTGCTCTAAAAAGCATACTTTAGTCGCGCCGCCGTCATTGGGTTCATCATAACTTTGCAGTGGCCAAAATTTATAATTAGATTTAGCTACTAACGCCAAAACTTATGTAGAGCACTTTCATAACAGTTTCGTTGGCACTGTTTGACTAATGAGTGTAACACAAAACTATAAAGCGAACACTGACAGATGTTCTTTAGATGTTTCTTTAATTAAATAAATATTCAAATATGCAGTTAGTGTATGTTCATTGAATTCGGGGCAACAATTTTCATATCATGGCCATATTTCGACCAATTAAAGGTGATGATTACTAAACTCTGCAATGCCTTGAAGTTACGGCATATTTTTTTGAATATCAGACTACACTTTTTTTTTTAATCAAACATTAAGTATAAAAAATCTAGAATCTAAAATCACGTGAAATACAATTTGAGTTTTTGGAATACGGAGTTACAAAGAATGTGCATTCTATACTTGGCTACAGGAATTCATATCTGTAACTTATACGTCTTTATATTTTAAACAAAAAAGGTAATATGGGAGGTACTGATGACTCAGACACTACATATTAGGTATGTCTTAGTGATGCCATTAATTTAAAATGTGATGCAGTTTATTAAGACGTAGAGGACACTTTTGTAGCTGATGTAACGTGTGTTGATGGATTTTAATGGGTAGTTTGCCAAGCGAAATATTTAGATCTAGATAATATTTAAATGTGTCCACAATAACTGGACAGAGATAGGGAATATTTCTTCAGTTCAAAGAATTGTTAAGAATCTTCTACTGCCCCGAGATTTTGTGATAAATAACGAACGTCTTGTGATGAATTAAGAACCAACTTTCGAAAGGATCAATCTATCAACTCTTGGAAGAAAATTCTTGAATATACATTTGCGAATCAAGCATAATGCATTTAATTCTTGTTTTCTTGTTTTTACTCTCTATTGTCTACATTTCTTTTAATATCTCCATCTGCTGGAAGAAATTACTTTTAACAAGCAGTACCTTTGTACAAATTTTTATCATGATCTGTCTTCTTCTCTTATATGCGTGTACACAAATTATACGTAAATCTGAATTTCAATAATCGATCTAAGTAAATATGAACCTAATCTAAATGCAAACATTTCCAACGGCCAAGTATAATATGCATATTACAAATACCACAGACACGTATTCAATTAATATTAATAGAAACAGCGTTAATAATATATCAATTAAAGTAATTTAAAGTCTATATCAGTCTTTGTTTCCAGTTGACATTATTTCTACTTAGGTAAAGTAAATTTTTCTAACACGAGATATTATTAAGGAATGTTTTTTTTTATAAGTGCTTGACTAGGATCCCACCTGATGGTAGGCAGTGATGCAGTCGTTGATGGTGAAGGGCACTAGTTTATTAAGAGCCTATTCATTCTAGCCTTGTGCTAAATTATAATCCGATCGGTTGTTTAGAGTTTTTATTCGTTATGACAGTTTTCTTCTACAGATAAACGATATCTGACGGATATCAATAATAAATATCAAGTTTGAAACCATGTTAGATAAGCTGAATTTCTATTGTAGAAAAACTCATAAAAATTAGAAGAAAATTTATTTAGTAACTAGCTGCTCGGCCCGACGTCGTTTCGTTCACCGAATATCGGAATAAAATGTCAATTAAATAATTTCGATCATAATTAATTATTTTTTAATCCATTTCTTTCATAGATTCTTGTCCTGATTATGACAAACACAAAAAAAAAATATTCTGGCAAATAGGTACAGCCGTTACTAAAGTAACGCGTTTAATATAGATTTTCATTTATATAGATCATGTATAGCAGTGCTACATTATTTACGAGTACTTATGGAAGTACATTATGTATAAAAGTTTTTTTTTAAATACCTAGGTAATTATTTATATCTTTGGAAACTAAATACTGTAATACAGTATACAATCGCAGTGGGTCCACGCCACGCACGCGCCGACCGCGTTGCATCACGACCGCGCATGCGCAGGGCCGGTAACCGACGCGGGTAGGATTACAGCTTGCGGCCAAGCATTGATCATTGCTGTTCGATCTTACATATTCATATAATGGAAATAGCAATGCAAATATTTACTGTACTGATACTATTTTTTTTTTTGAAGTGAGAAAGTATCCAAGGAGGAGTCCCGCGCTTTTACTGACTAAGACCACACCTATGTTCCTCAAGTTGCCCTTTGCGTTCCAGGACCAGGACCTTTCCCTTTCAGAAATCAACCCTTGGCCCCAGAAGGCTTCGGCCTTGCTGGGCCCCAACGGTGTTGCTAACATCTCTTTGAGCCGCACGTGGAACACTACGCGCCGTCGACGACTCGGGCTCGGTCAGGACAGTTACTGGACGGCCGGGCGGCGAGCTACCCCAATGCTCGTCGTCCGGAAGCCCACGCCTACGATGGCTGGTGCTTACAGGTACTACTAAGATTTATTAAAATAATATTTTTAACCTTTAACCGACAGAATTTCAAACCATAAAAATCAGACTTTCATCTAAGCCTACAAACTTTTCACAACACCTAAGATAGGTTTTTTTTTTTTTAAAGAGATATATATATATATCTTTAAATACCTATAAAAAAAATGCTTAGTCCTGAACTCTGAAATCTTCATGAATCGGATGAAACGGGGGTCCAAAGTTTGTATGGAGGAACCTACTTTTTTTTTAAATTATTGATAGGCTCGCGTTTAACCACTATCTCACCTGACGGCAAGCGATGATGTAGCCGACGATGGAGCAAGCTTGCCTAGAAGTAACCTATTCACTCTTGACTTAAAGAACCCTAGGTTGTAGCTATCAGGAAACACAGACTCCAGCAGGGAATTACACTGAAATGTACGCATTATGAATGTGTTCCCAAAACGCTTAGTACGTACTTTCGCGCAAGCGAAGCCTAAGCTAGCAGAAGCTAGTAGCAGATAAAAGTTTTTTATGGAAGTTCGATATTTTCTTATAAGCCCCATCACATCGCACATGGCTTGTTGTTAATACAATTTGGAATATTTACGAATGCTTTTCAATAAACTAGTAGGTAGTCTTATTTTACATATTTTTATACATGGTTAGAGAAATAGGTACCTAATAAATAATTACGAATATAGTAAACAATAGAAACATGCCTAAATAACAATAATTTGTGGGTAGGAAAAGTGTAGCTTACCATTTAAGTTTCCTCGGCAAATCCGTTTATAACTAAAAACTTACTTTAGAATACATAAATAAGCACTTAAGATCTAAGTAAATCGCTCTTTTCGATCTCCAGGCTACTAAAAAAGACATCACTGAGATTACATACACGGAGTTGGTCACTTAGGATTGTATTCCAAAAAGATAATCATTTGCTCAAGATTGTTTTAAAACTTGTTTTTTTTTTTTAATTCCCATTCTCTAAGAATTACTCCTGTATCGTGGAGTGCGATCATAAACATATAAACTCACATACACAAGACACCCAGACCCGGAACAACTGTCTGTAGGTCAAACAAATAATGGTTCCAAGTGGAATCAGACCAGCGACACGCAGTGCACCAACCAATCACTAAACAACTGCGTCAATAGCGTCGTCAAGCACTTTTACAATCATGCTTTTCTAACGCTTTAACATACGGTCCTAGAGAATGACAGTAGAGCGGAAGAGGTCATTGGATGATTTTACACCTCAAAAAAAAAAGAGATCGTCATACAGTTTTTATTTATTTGGGACGAACCTTGCAAATGGATTTTGAAACAGTTACCTCTATCCGATTAAGCTGAAATTTAGTTTACTTATGTAACTTGGATGACAATGCATTAATAAGGTGCCAAGAAGCTGGGGCCTTAGTCTGCTATTTTTATAAATACGTCATTACAACACGATTCCATTGTCATTTTGCTAAAAGTTCGTAATCTGCTAATTCATAATGGTCGATCATTGATCGGTCAATGGTCTCGTAATAGAGTTGTGGTAGAATGACAATATTGAGCTAATTAAAAGCAATGACTGCACAATGACGTTCTAATGGTAGGTCACTGATCAAAGGAACTGTCAAAATTTTAGCAAATTACCGCATACGTCAGATATTCATTTGTCAGTATGTACGAGATTACCACTTCTTTCAATGGAGTGTCAGTGGTTGACCATTGGAAAGTATAATGTATAATGACGCCATTATATTAGGTAATAGATTACCAAACTTGTCAAAATCAATAATAGACCATTCTGACACTATTGTAATAGCAGACTTGAGACCCAGGTCTGATGATGGAGTGGGATAGTGGCCATAGGAGCTTCTGAGCGCAAAAAGACAACCCCATCGCATAAAGTTAGAGATGTTTTTATCTATTTCCGTACGTTGTCGATCCTATACTTTTTATTTCAGATTTTTCATCAAAGTTCATTGTTACTATTTGTCTGTTGGCGTTAATATAAATAAATATAGACACCTGGGACGTACGAAGTGCGACCTCCTTCTAATACCGCCCTATATGGCACGGTTATGCCGAGTGTTACAATGTGCCATTTATGGAAGTGAGGACGCGATACCCTTTCAATTATGCACGCAAATGCGACCTAGAATGCAGAAATATGTTTGTATTCAATTAAATGTCAATGTGATATCAGTAAGTTTTGGTCATTATTGCGAAAATCATTGAAGAAGTTTGTTGATAAGATAATCTCTCGGAACACCTATCTGTAGACCATACAAATATTTGTAATGTCGCTGTGTAGGCTCCATAAAAGCACACAACGAGATGATATTTATTTGTGGTCCAAAAATGTTTCAGCATCGCATGTCACATTAAATAAACGTTAATTACAGAATACACGGAAAATGTTTTCCCGTGCTTTGAAACGAGATTACCAAGACTGCCGCTGGCGGCGCCACTAGCGCACATTTAATTTCCGCCGTCAAACATAGATGGCGCTGACACGTGATCTAATAAAAACACGTTACGGTACGGGACAAATTCAATTTGTCGGTTCAGTAAATACAGGATAAATTTTACAGCACAACAGGATTCGTGGAAAATATTTTTGGAATTAAGAAACTCAAGTCTAGCGAGAAATTACACGAGTAATTTCAATTTATTTTTAGGATCAGAACTAGCCAACGAAATTACTAATGTTTCATTGCCTGATTGGTGGAAACAAGAAAACTTTTTATTCGAATTATAGGAATTTATTATTCGATATAAAATAGTATTTGACTACGATCAACCTGATGGTAAGCAGTGATGCAATCGTTGATGGTGAGGCGAATTTAAAACAGAACCCATTAAGCAGGTACCCTCTGCAGAGGGACATAATTGGCGCTCTAGTCGAAGCATCCACCAGCCATATATTCATCCATAAAAGCACGATGAAGATACACCGGTACATGGTAGACATCCCATCCATACATAAGAAAGCGTTTTAGGAACACATTAATTATGAGTACAGCTAAGGAGTGGGTTTCTCTGCCGGAGTCTGTATAGGTTACTTCTAGGCAAGGGTTCACCATCGACCATGTATCATCGCTTACCATCAGGTGATACAATAATAAAATTAGTAGGTATATAGGACATAATAAGGTTATTACTTTTCAATACACTCACTGGAAAAACCGCTCTTATCCCACCGCTTTTAGGCACGCAATAGACTGTTTTCCGCACTAGTGCAGAAAAGTGTGCGTGCTCTCCCCCGCCACAAATTAATTACATGTATCGTAGTCGACCTCCACGAGTCGCCGGTCAACCCCGGCCCCGTTTATTCATTTCTTCGTAAGTGTATTGAAAAAAGTCGTTTGATACTCGTGCAAATTTGTCACTGCAGGTCTCGGCTCCATAACACAATTCCACCTCGGTCGCAATGACAAACTTTCTGCACTTGTATCAAAATGTTCTATTTTGCCACAAAGCCGGCACGTAACGATGGGTTTGCTTGAAACAAAGCCCTGAAAGGTCAGGGCGATATTTGAAGCTTGCTATTGCTATAAATAGTAATGTCGTTTAGCCGAAAATAGCGTGAACTTTGCTTGGTGACCTTAACTCAGGAACTGATGAGGATGACACGATAATCACCCCTGACGGCCCTGAAGACTTTATAAATGTTAAGGAAACACTATTTACTTAGCATCACACGAAACATTCATTTTGACTGTTGAATTTATATGCCAATGCCAATAAGTTTTAGCGACAATCTTTTGCAGTTCTAACATTGTGATTTGATTCTAGTTATGTACGAAATTAAGAAACGTATATAATAATTACGTAATTATATCCTTATTTTTTTTTACAGGAGATGCAATCAAAGATGTCTATTAAAAGTATGGTAATTCAAGGTATAATGAATAGGCTCTTAATAAATTAGTGCACTTCACCATCAACGATTGTATTACTGCTTACCATCAGATGGAATCACAGTCAAGCACTAATTTATATAATTTAAAAAAAGCATTGAAATTACTTATCACAATCGTCATGATTTTAAAAATAAATTCAATATTGTATAGTTTTTCTTAAAATTACGATAATTATAAATAGACGCTATAAAATGCACATATTTAGCGTTTTCAGTAAAATTTCTAAAAGTGTAATTAAGTAAGCTATTGTTGCACTAAATGTGCACTATTTAAATTAACAAAAAACAATTAACTATAGATATATTTTTAACAGACTTCAAAAAAAGGAGGTTATTAGGCCTTGTCCTTTATGTTTTGATTGACACATGGCTGTTTCGGCTCAAAATTCCGCTATCATGCTCAAAAATACAACAAAACAGAATAAATTAATGTGAGCAGCACAAGTCGTGAATAAACATTTCGTGACTTGTGTCACTGTGAGGACAAGGCTCAAGAAAGTGTAAGGTTAACGACTAGCTCCAATTTTTTTAATAACCTTAGTTTTAGTAATTACAGTGCACTAACTCAAACATATAATTAAAAAATATTTATTTTTGAAACACCATTTCAATGTTCCAAGTCAGAAATACCACGGCTGCGAGAATGATCGAGATAGTTACCGTGGCCCTGGAACGCAAAGGGCAACTGAAAGAACACAGATAACCGATAGGTTACACGGCATCCCTTTTAGACAACCTAGATATAAGTTGTCTGAAATGCCGGGGATTGTGAAAAACACAGGATTTAGTAACTCAATTTCTGACACGCCCTCTTTCTTCATTCAGAGTGGCAGAAGATATTTGATGATTTTCCACCTCAAAACAAAAAAAAACACGTCAGAAATACTAACACAGCTATGTCCTTTATGGTGTTAAATATCCCTCGTACGGAGTTAGTGAGCACATTACACCGAATTCATGGACTTCATAAACACGGGCAGTAGATTTTATTAAGTACTACTATTAGTAACGAATGGAAAGCGGCTGGGCGGAAAATAGGGGCGCCATGATGACAGCGCAGTTTCCATGAGAAAAATGCTTTCCATTTAGTGAATTTCGATGCGGAAGCGAAAATTGTTGAGCGATTGCAGAATTTGGGGAAACAAATCTGGTTTTTTTTCTCTCTCTTGATTTAGAGAATGTACAAAATGTGTGTTATTCTTGGAAATAAATACAAATTAAAAGATGTAGGAAATATATTCCTGGCTTGAAAAGTTTGTTAAATATTTGTGCACCTACCTATTACATAAATTCATCAAACACGTTTCAAGTGTCCACTATCTCCTGCTAAGACAGCGGGAATGTTGAAAAGTTACCACCGCCCTGGAACGCAAAGGCAAATGAAGGAACACAGGTGGGTTTTAGTCAGTAAAAATCTGACATTGATCATTCCCTTTAGGTTCATAACGACAACTTCCCAAAACGTTCACCCTCCTAAAACGCCCACTTCCCAAAATGGTAATTCCCTAAATGTCTATTTCCTATTTCGTCCACTTTCCAAAACAACCACAAATCTATAAATCTAAATAGGTTTTTTTATCAAAATGTTACGGGTTCCAGTCCTGAGACAAGACAAATATTTCTAATATGCGTGAATATCTAGATATATTTTTGTGAGACCCACTACCCAGAGCGAGAGAGAGACCCCATCTAAAAAAAAAAGTGTCAATTTCCTAACCACTTTGTCGCTCTTCATCATCAACTTTATACTAAAGGACAACACACAAAATCATCAACCATATTTCGCTACGGGTTCTATGATACGGTATCTATCGTATACACAAATATTCACCCACAACGTTAGATTTGTCGCTATGAGTGTGTAGTAGTCATTATTTAAGCTTTATCGGGAAATGGAAAAGCGCCGTCGAATAGGAAATTCTATTTGTCCGGGAATAGGACAATATTGGAACGTTCGGCAATCGTGATATTGATTTAGGACGACTCATGTTTCGTTAATGCTCGTTTCGGTGAGGAAAATCACGCTAATGTTATAAGGCGAAAGTTTGTATTTGAGTTTGTGAATGTTTGTGACTCTATTACGCTCAAGCGGGCGGACGGATTTAGACGAAATTTTTTAACGGCTAGACCATGTCCATAGTATATATACTATAAAGCACATAGGATACTTTTGACGGGGAGTATGTTATCATATCACACAAATACACTTGTAGCAATTTTTTTAGTTTAAGTAAGGGTTATTTTTATATAGGTTTATTTATATGTTATATTTATTTACCATCATCCGTGCGTCACTGCGGGGTGCCAGCTGAAAATCAGCGTTGGGTGTCTGACACCCAGCAATTGCTGAGTTGGCGGCCCTTTGGGTTCGGGCACGCTTAGCGCAACTATATTGTAAATCTGTACTTTTTTGTGTTGTTGTTGCCTGCATCAAATAAATACTATTATATTCTATTCTTGGGATAATTTTTTGGCGGGCGACAACGAATAATTTGATAAAGGAGCAATCTACAGTAAACATAACGGTCAAATGTCTGTTCAAAAGTAGTCCAAAAAAATGCAGAGGTCTCTCGGTATAAGTTGCCAATCAATTTTGAAACCACTTTTAACCTGAAACATCTTCAAGTCTTAAAAGTATGTAGAAGAACTAGAGTGTATAACTGTCTACCAAAAACGTTGAGACTTATCACGTCATAATAAACCAGTACCTACACAATTAGCCTTATAATGTTCACACTGCTAGGACTCAGGTCTCGTTTCTACGAAAGTTAATGGGCCGTAACGCGGGTCTAGTGCGGCTTGAAGTCGCAAATCTTCGATTTTTTTTTATTCTAGGACATGCCATGGTTTCCTTACGACATTTTCTTTCACCGTTGAGAGCAGTGGTGATGAAATAAATCACTTCACCACCACGTTACAATCGACCAAAATAAGCTTCGCAATCACTGGCATGGAAATTCACTCTTAAAAATACTGCAGTAATTCCTAGCGTCAATTTTGTCACACAAATCAACCTGTCATTACCAGGAACCCTCTCAAACGCCCTCCTCTTATATCAGCCGTAGTAAATTAAAACCAAAACTGGACAAATTCCTTTTTAAGGGTAAATCTTTTGCAAATCGTTTACCAAAACTGATTAGACAAGGCTTTTAAAAGCTTTACGACTTGATCTTCTTAACATCATAAATCAGTCAATTTCCAATTAAAACGTCAATGTAACGTGACGGATAGGCAGTCAAATAAGGGGAGATTTAGGTTAACGTTTTATTTTCGTAGAAAATCGTACCGTGACCTGTCAACATACCTTTTGTTGGAAGCGGAAACTGCGACCACCCTGCGTTTGCAAACGTCCTTAACGGCCCTAAAATTAGGTCGAGAATGGTGTGAGCATGTTCGAGTAAAGGTTGCTAAGATTGTGCGTTTGAAAAACATCCTTAATAGCCTCAACATTGGGTCGAGAATGGTGTAAATAAGTTTTAGTTAAGGCAAGGTTTTGCGTGAAGCAATATCGGCGGTGTCACGCGATTTTAGTGAAAATTTCACGAGAGGCGGGGTTTTAAAACATGCGTGACATTGGCAAGAGGTCAATAACACTTATTAGTGGTAATTTAGTAAACGGAAGCTTTTGTTCAGAGGTAAAAAGTAAATAAAAAAATAAATTCAAATCTTTATGTTCTTGTGAAGTGTCTTTTAAATATTCTGGGAATTAAATAAGAACAAAATAATGTTAAGTCAATGCCAGTTACATAAATAATAAAAGTTGTTCATGACAATATCATTTTGTCACTAAATATCAAGTTTTTAAATAGTTGTATAAAGACATTCTTTAATCATTTTCAGCTTTACTGACACAAAATGAGAATAACAATTAAACATATACAAATTAAATAAGGCAAGTTAATCAAGAAAAGCAGCTCGAAAAATATATTCGTACATAATAATTTCGAAATGCCGCGCCCTTAATTATGAAAATTAATTGGCTGTAACACACCGGAAATGTCGAGTTTTATGTAGGTTAAATTGTACTAATATTAATTTACTAAATCGTATACAGAGTGTATTTCAAACGGTGAAACATAGTAGGTTGCCTACCAATGAAAACGAGCAATTTCTTTAACGATGTGCTAGATCTTAGATACAAGTGCAACGCTTGTGCAGTTTTTCACCGTTTCGACATTGGTCCCATAGTTCAAGATTCAAAGCATAATCATCATCATCATCATCATTTCAGGCCGAAAGATGTCCACTGTTGGACATAGGCCTCCCCCAAGCGTCTCCACAACGACCGATCCTGTGCGTCTCGCATCCACCGCATTCCCGCGACTCTCACCAGGTCGTCGGTCCACCTTGTGGGAGGCCTTCCAACGCTGCGTTTTCCGGTGCGCGGTCGCCACTCTAGAACCTTTCGGCCCGATCGACCATCCGTTCTAAGAGCTATGTGCCCTGCCCACTGCCACTTTAGTTTGGCTTTTAGTTTGAGATTTAAATTCATTTACAGGCACTTTTGAATTATCAAAAAGTCAGTCAAAAATGATGCTAATTGCACATTCCAAAGCATAGATCTCTATGGAGAAGAATATGCAAGAAGCTAACCTATTTGTGCACCCTAGTGGAAGTGCAGCTGGACTAGCAATTAATGACTTTTTCATTAAATAGCCATTCAATAGGTTAAAGCAAAAACGTGCGAAAATTAGAATTTTGCGGGTTGATCTAGCGCACCTTAAGCAGCACAATCTAAATTTTGAAACCGTGCGTGGTGTCCACCAATGCATATAATTTGGTGCTGTATATAGGAGATGTCTCTGCCTAACACCATGCCCGACCTTGACAATACTTCTAAAATCGATACTGAGACTTTACACACTACAGACTTTACTACCATATTTGTTTGATAGTAACACGAATAAACTAATGGATATTCACTGGGTTTTAGGAATTACTTACATTATTTATTTCACTATTACACCTTTTTTTAAGTGCGGAAATCATCCAATGACTTCTCCCTCTCTAGGGTGAGGGTGTGAGCGCAAGGGCGTGTCAGACTTTTACTTACTAAAACCACACCTATGTCCCTCTCATAGCTCTGCTCAGTCACAATCTCAATTTAATTATTTTTTTTGCATTCTACTCTCCATTTTATTAGTAGGTACGTATTATTATGGCAAGGTGGACCGATGAGTTGCGGGTTGCGGGAATCCGATGGATGCGAGACGCACAGGACCGTTCATTGTGGCGACATTTGGGGGAGGCCTATGTCCAGCAGTGGACGTCTATCGGCTGAAATAATGATGATGATGATTATTATGGAAAAGTTAAAGCAAGTAAATATTTGAAAAAAGAAAAGATGAAGTTTCCCTTTTTTTTTTCATCTTAATCTGTTTCTTTTTTTCAGTTTTATAAAAAAAAAAAAACAAGAAATATATATTGGAATATTTTCTTGAAACTTTCGACTAAAACTTTGAATAAAACAACGGAATTGGAAAGAAACGGGATTTTTCCTGCTATTTTCAACGCTACTTCAGACTGGATTAACCTAAACGCCAATTCCTTGACAACAACACCCATGTATCTATTTTCAACCTTGCGACTTTAGATTACGTTACATTTTCGCTCAAAAACACAGTCTACCCATCTCACATGGCAACAGACTGGGTGCTACAGTATCACAATAGATGTGAAGGGCTGTCTTGAAGGGTTCTGCTTATTAAAGGGGGCCGTCAAAGCGATGGCTATGCAAGGCGGCAAGGTTAGCGCGGTTCTAGGACCCTTGAATGGTAAGCCAGTTGCCCCTAGATATAGGTTTTAAATAGATGGGAAGGTTGAGAGATTGCAAGCAAGTACATTCGTGTATGGAAATGTGAATCTTTTTGAAGAGGTCCTCCTTTATCAGCGAGGAAAGTTGCTTGCTTTAGAGTCTGTTTAGCATGATGAGGTGGGAAGTTGTATATAGATTTCACAGGTGTACCATACGGTTTTGTGGAGCTGGATTGAAACGTGGGTTCTGATGTTGAAGAACAGCTTGATTGAACAGCAGTATTTAATATCTACAAACATAAATATAATACCTCTTCTCCAACATTAACGGTAGATAAAATACTTAAAATAAAAGTAAATTCAGTTCAATATCATACTTAACGAGGTCGTCATAGTGCTCATAATAAAATGCAGAAGCTAGTCTTCATATACCACATATGATGACTAGCTTCTGCCAGCGGCTTCGCCCGCGTGTAAGTAGGTTTTTCCATACAAACTTTGGACCTTCATTTCATCTTCATAAGGGGTACATTTTAGAAAATCCTCTCTTAGTGCTCGCCTACGACATAAAAAGAAACTTTATTGCAAAATTTCACAATCCTAGTCCCAGTAGTTTCTGCTATGCTTTGATATTTCAGTCATTATGGCGGTAAATGCTCAGATCCTCGCAGATTTTTCCACCTAATCGCTCACACAGCGAAGCCTAAATCCATACTAATCTATATCATACTAGTCTATATCCATACTAATATTATGAAATAATGCGAAAGTAACTCTGTCTGTTACGCTTTCATGGTTAAACTACCGAACCCATTTTGATGTAATTTGGTACGGAGTGAAATTGAACCTCAAGGAAGTGATTTAGCCTAAATAAAGCCCTTTTAGGCTACTTTTTATCTGACTTCGACTTTGCGTCCGCATCCTACCTTTAACCGTAAAAGATAGTTTTTTTCTATGATATAAACCAGTGCTTGACTACGATCCCACCTGATGGTAAGCAGTGATGCAACGTTGGTGACTGTCGTGTTGAGTTTCTAATAAAAAAAGGGGTGTCTACTAACATTTATTCTATTCTTGACCCGCTCGATGGCCTTGGAGTCTTCCCTCTCGGGACTCAGTCGACAAACGCGCGCCCGCCAGTCATTAGCACCCGCTGCCTGAAGAGCCGCCAGCCTGTAAATAATAAAAATGTCACTATTAGTACAATATTAAGTGCATACAAATTAAGAGGACTAAACGCCCTAAAGTGCGGTCAATCTCGGACGGCATACAAAAGAAAGAGATCGCGAGGAAACCATGCTTGAAAATTTTGAAGCGGTTTAGCGATTTACTAAAAATCTAGAGATTCGATTATGAAATTATACACTATAACGGTAAATCGTTGCGTGTAGAATAATCTGACAAACAATGAAAATGATAGAGAGGGATCCGTTCCACCGAGAGCGATTTCATTTAACTCGCAATGGTAATAAACAAAAACAGTTATGGGGTGACCGGATGGTTGCAAACCAACGACGTCCAAACCAAAGTGACCTTGCTAGTTTCAATCCGTGTAGATAGCAGTTGTAAACCATGATCTTCAACGCCCTTAGTTGGGAGGCGCGTTTTCCTAACCACCGAACGTGTTGGCGCGTGGTATGCATCCATGTAGCCGCAACATAAACCAAGGTGACATTGGTTGGAACGCTAGTTTGCAACTGTCTGGTCACCCCTTTAAGATTCTCTCAGAAAGGCGTGATGCACCGATGCAATTTTTGAGTAGTCACGGAAGAACAACTCCGTGACTATTTTTGTCATAGACCGTCTAATAGCTACATTTTCACAGCTTAACGGTAAAGTTAACAGTAAACTGAAAAGTACATAGGTCTGAGGTCTTTGAGGGTTACCCTCATTTATAAGAAAAACATTTTATTTAAAAAAAAAATGATCAGATGAGGAATAACCTAGTTTTAGTTTCATATCGCTCTTTAATCCTTTTATGCTTAAAGATTACCGTCACGTCCGCACACAAATACTGTTGGTACAAAACAATAGGCACACAGGATAATCTTATTTAATCACAAACAAATAAAAGGTGATTAACCTACTGTGTTGACCTTATTTCATACACAATCGGAGTGAGAATATAATCCATTACAACCTGTATAGAGTTCTATAGAGGACTGTATTAACTCTTTGTTAGGGCTTTCAAAGGATTCTTTCAAAGGATTCTATTGATGGTTTCTATGGCTGACATAATACGTATCGTAATTAAGACAATTGAGCACGAGGATTGGATTATAATGACATAGTTTTTTTTTGTTTAGTTAGGAATTCATCCAAGGACTTCTTTCGCTCTTAGGCGGAGCGAGAGGGATATTAGACTTTTACTGACTAAAACCCACTCCTGTTGCTTCTCTGCCTTCATTTCAGGGCCCCGAGGTTTTCTTTCGTACAACCCATGGCTCCAGTAGGCTTCGACCTTGCTGGGCTTCTATGGGTTTGCTGACATGAACACTACGCGCCGTCGACGACTCGAGCCCGGTCTGGCCCGGACGGTTACCAGACGGCTGGACGGCGAGCTACCCATTATTCGCCGTCCGCAAGCCTACACCTACAGTGGCTGGAAATCGGGATCGAGATCCCGGCGGCAGGGGTGTGAGGGACGTTTCCTCACGCGTTCGGCCGCCTCCTTCGCTAGCGTTAGGTTAGTATATATGTTAGGCTTATAATGGTAAAGGTACGTAATTTATTTATTTATTAAAATTTCATTTTCATTGCAGCACAAACATACAAAAGCGGACTTAATGCCTTATGAGCGTCCGACCCGACATTCATTTTGACTGTTTTTCATACAACCGCTCTTACGCGATTATGACGTTATTACACTTTTTTTTAGATATTTTGGAAACACAGATATCTTGTGGACATTATCTAGGCTTCGATTGAAATCAATTTAAACATTTGTGTAAAAAGACCTCTGAAATTCTTCTATTTTGCATGAACTTTGACCCTTCATAATGTACTCAAAAATTAAAAAAGTCAAAAAACATAACAATAGAATCCTTACAAATTTAATCAAGATCCTGAATGACGAAAATGTTTTCAAAAACTACAATCTATTCTATTGTTGCTTCTTTTACAGTAAAAAAAAAAACACGTATTTCCTGGAACACGTTTTGTGAAATATTCGAGTGAACGACGGTAAGTAAGTCGTTCTATTACGAAAGTTTAAATAAATGAATGGGAGAACACATTCATTTATTTAAACATTTTATTAGAATGAAAATGAATCGCAAGTACAGAATTATTTTCTAGTTGCATTTATGCTTGACACGGATGAAGTCGCGGGCAACTTCTGGTATACATTATGAGACAGATAACATTGCGTACCCTAACAATCAAATATTGATTGTCTGGAGGGCCAACGATGGCCAGTGACCTATGGAAGCCCGTTATCTCAAAGTCATTAACTTTAATTAGTCGGTAAGAGGCACACGCATTACTAGATATTATATCAGGATGTACCTATCAGTATACACAAATTGTTTAAATAATGATCATCTGATTATTTTCTGTAAAAAAACAAATCTATTTATATACAAAAGGAGAAACTGACTGCCTGACATATCAACGCAAAGCCGAAAATACTGGACTTAGGAACGGGAAACTCTGCACATAGTTTTTATTTATGACTTAGGCGAGCACTAAGAGAGGATTTTCCAAAATTCACAAACCCCTTCTTGATGAAAGGGGGTCCAAAGTTTGTATAGAGAAACCTACTTTTACGCAGGCGAAGCCGCTGGCAGAAGCTAGTACATAATAAATTACTAAAATGGAACTGGAACTAAACTTGGTTCGCAGGAGAACCAAGGTTACCGACATAGCCCGAAGAATTGCCAAACTTAAGTGGCAGTGGGCAGGACACATTGTTCGCAGAACAGATGGTCGATGGGGACGAAAGGATCAGGAATGTCGACCACGTACAGGAACACGCAGCTTTGGATGGCCTCCCACAAGGTGGAACGATGACCTGGTGAGGGTCGCTGGAATCCGATGGATGCGAGACGCACGCGACCGGTCATTATGGCGACATTTGGGGGAGGCCTATGTCCAACAGTGGACGTCTTTCGGCTGAAATGATGATGATGATGACATACACAGACATAACAAAGATGGGTGACAATGATACCTCCATACGGTTTTCCATAATAATTCTATTCGTGAAATCCCAAATGGCCAACAAGCTCGAGGAAACCGATAACTGAATATAATACGTGACACAAAAATATGGACACAATGTTTTATCCTGTCACATTTAGCAAGGCGAAACCCAATTATTACCTAAGGTATAATCAAAACAGACAAATATTATAAAGAGAAAGTTTCTATGAGTGTATGTTTGTTACTCCTTCACGCTCAAACGGCTGAACCGATTTAGATGAATTTGGCACACGGATAGACCATGTTCTGGAATACTATATAGGATACTTGTGCCAAATTTCCTTCAAATCCGTAAAGCAGTTCAAGTGCAAAAATATTTTTTTTACTGTAAATAAATTAGCGAAAACCATTACAAACGTCAACCATTACAAACCATTTATAATACTACTAAATTATAAACCACAGTTACTGCAAACATTTTACATAAAAATGTGATGTTTTGTCATCGGCCGGGTTATGATGATCCGCCATCTTTTTTACTATAGATCAACTTGTTGACACGAGATATTTTCGATGACTTCTTGTTATTCGCAGAAGAAAAAGCGTGCAAAGAAAACGCTAATGCATTCAACAGGAAAGGAGACTTATTAATGTATTCAAACCCTTCGAAGAAAACTTGGTCGGAGGTACCTACATTGTTTTCTTTGTTTACATTTCGTCTCAAGCCCAGATGAATAGGGTATAGATGAAGATAATCAACAACAGTTTTACAATTTCAGAAGATGGGACTATAACCATCATCATCATTTCAGCCGAAAGACGTCCACTGTTGGACATGGGCCTCCCAGAAGTGTAGCCACAACGAACGGTTATGTGCGTTTCGCATCTATCGGATTCTCGCGACCCTCAGCAGGTCATCGGTCCACCTTGTAGGAGGCCTTCCAGCGCTCAGTCTTCCGGTACGCGGTCGCCGCTTCAGAACCTTTCAGCCCTATCGACTATCTGACGACTCTTTCTGAAGGTCCAGAATGCTGTGCCCTTATCGCAAAGTTCTTCTAAGTATTCTAATCAAATCTAATTCTCTTTAGTTAGCACAACGAGAGAGAGGATGTGCACTTGTGCAGATTAAAGTAATTATGGCATAGTCGTGATAAAATATCTTATCCTGTTAGCCTATGTACGAGTATACAGTGGTTGTTGATTTATACAACATTTATTTTTAGTATATCAATACCAGAAGTATGATACCCTTACGTTAGTTAGGGACATTTTTACATTTTACGTAAAATACCCTTACATCAATCACCATAAGATATAGCATAGCATATGGCATAGTCGGCCTTTTAATGTTCCCACTGTTGGGACTCAGGCCTCCTCTCTAGGAGAGGGAATGGGCCGTAATCCACCACGCGGGCCCAGTGCGGGTTGGTGGATGTCACATGTCTTTGAATTTTTGGTTCTAGGACATGCCGGTTTCCTCACGATGTTTTCCTTCACCGTTTTGAGAGCAGTGGTGATGAAATAAATGACACAAAGTAATGCGCCTAGCTGGGTTTGAACCCGCGACCTACAACTCGTAAGTCTGGGCCGTTATCACTCGGCCACCACTGCTCTTGACCACCACTGCTCTCTCACCATAAGATACATTTTTATATTTTAGGTAAATGTCCCTTACGTTATTTCATATTCTCAGTATCTTTATGCAAAACCTGAATATAGTTTGTTCAGAATCAGTAACTGAATCGATTCCTATAATTTTTACACCATATTATATTTTTTCCCAAAAATATTTGAAAAAGGTCACAAGTTGAACACCACCGACACTAAGTACAACACAGGTCGCGGCAGGTTATAACGGACATTAGACACTAGCGCATAACAGGATGCGGGAGTAAAACAACCCCTCAGTCGCCCAGGTGGCCCGGTGATCATGTATTTGTGCGGCCAACCAGGTAACATAACACGCTTATAACTTCGTGATTTTTCATCGTACAATTATGAAATTTTGTACACAGATTCTTTACATAAAACTACTACTACGTGTTTCGGGTTTCGCATATACTAAAACTAATGTTGTATATAGATATTGACTATGGAAATAGTTGAATAATTTTTTTTACGTGGGAAGTCATCAAAGTACTTCACCCGCTCTAGGTGGAGCGAGAGGGTATGTCAGATCAGTGTTCCGCAAAGGGTGTGCCGCGGCACACGTGGTGATTACTTAGTGTGCCTCGGAAAAATTAAGGTTACCTCTCAAAGTTAATAGGCATACGGAAAAATGTAGATCAATCTATGGACTAGATTTAAAATCCATTTTCTGAGGGCATTCCGTTTTGACACTTACCGATTAACGAGTAAGAAGAACTGTTCGAAATGAAAACTAATTGCACATTCAAATTATTCAGAATCTCATCTAGATGATGTTTTTAGCTGCTCGCTCCACCCCAGACAGATTTCGGGGGTGGAAGGAGCAGCCCTGTCACCAATGACTCCAAATAGCTTACTATGAGGTGAGATAGAGGTCAAACGCGAGCCTACCCATAGGATAAATCAAATCAGGCATACGTGCCCCACTTGCAAAACTAAGACCTGCATTTAAAATTTGACGCTTATAACATAAGCATAAGCCTTTTAATGTTCCCACTGCTGGGACTCAGGCCTCCTCTATTAATTTGATGCTTATTTGAGCCAATATGGTTAGTATTATAAATATGACGACAACGTGAACTGAACTTGCGTTTTATAGCTTATATGCTCGTACATACACTGATATTATAAAGAGGTAGGTGTTGTGATAGGTGTTTTTATGTTTTTTTTTTTTGTTTGTACGAGGTAATCTCTGAAAGTACTAGTCCGATTGCAAAAAAATTTTTAGCGATAGAAAGCTGCTTTATTCCTGAGTGACATACGCTATATTTCATGTACGCGAGTGAAGCTGCCGGCAAAAGCTACTGTTATTATAAATGCGTGGCTTAGTTTTCGAAGTGAGGCATGGATGCCTGCTTTACTGTAATAAGAAAATAAAAAGATTGATTTACCTTTCGGCAATGGTACCTCCTCCTTTGTGCGGCATTTCGGCATGTGTAGCGCTGCGCTGCACACCACCGCCCACCCTGCAAACAAACAGAAAACATTAATAAAAAAGTCATTAACACGCATACAATACATTGGACAATAGCTAGCAGTGCTATGGGAATAATGTTTGCAAGAGTTACCGCGGTCCTGGAGCTCGAAGAGTAACTCAAAGAACACTGGTGGGTGTTTAGACAGTAAAGTTAGAACTACACTGCGCACACGTGTGCCACACACGCCGATCTTTGCGCGTCGGTCTCCATACATTTTTTATGGAAACTAGACTTGTAGAACTACACTTGATCCACGCCACGCGACGAATGTAGTTCTAGCGTTAAGCTCTCTCGCTCCACTTTTGAGTGGAGCGGGAGAAGTTATTTAATGATTTCATGCGTCAACAAAAAAAAAAAACATTAAAGACGGCGACACAAATAAGATCGTATATTTCAGCCAATATAAAATTGGATGGGTGGATGGCTTTTAGCCCACCAGTGAGACAGTAAGAGCTGGGGTCGACCGTGACGTATTAATATGTCAGGCGCTCGAGAAAGAGGGGTGGAGCTAGACATCCTATATGTACCTTTATAAGTTCAGTTTAGGTCGTAAAATGGATCGCGTCAAGAGCTTGTGGTAGAATCTCAGCATTCATAGTTGTTTGGAACAAATATTAACATTTTGACCACTACGTCAGAAAAGCAAAATTGTGCTCTCAGCGCAGACGGGCGCTCTTTCATCAACACAAATAAGATAAACAATACTTTCTTATAAGATTTATTAGCGATTAAGTCTGTCGTGTAGTCGTGACCGTGGCGTGCTCGACACATTTTGCTTCGTCATGTATACATGACTGTGGCGGTCATACGTTTAATAAAGTTACATGAACACTAGTTTGAAGATAAAGATATATTGATTGATAAATAAAATTACAATGCGTTTGTTCAGTACAAAAACTGTTTCGGGATGTCGTTGAGATTGCCGTGTTATTGTGGTTGTATCTTCATTTTCTGACTTAAAGTCGATATTTTAAAATATTGGAATAGGATAGAATATTGGATTAGGTCTCTATAATTATTCTAAGTGAGATATGCAATTATTCGAAAGAATAAAAAAGAAGAAGACCTATTCGACTTGGTTAATGGCGCAGTCCAGTTCAGTTCGAACAGCATCTTAAGAGAGTTGATAGACAAATATGATGCACCGTGGTTGTCTCACGCTATGGTGATCCGAAGACATAATTCTATGTTCATCTGTGGTGAATGTTTTATTAACTAAACAGTTTGTAAGAAATCTTAACAAATAAATTAAAAAATATATATATAAAATTCTGCTACAATAAACAGTTATTATTAATTATTTTACAATCTTTCCTCTAGTTTTGCAGGAAAATTGTTTCATGTTGTTTGTAATGAATATGTAAATTAAACGAGATTTTAATATTCAGACAAAGAAACACATTCAAGTCTTTGATTATTATTTTATAAAATTTTGTCTACAACGTGTTCAATTAGATAAGTAAATAAATAAAAATAGAAGATACGTAGATAGCTATTTGCCTCGACTAGATTAGCATTCTCATTAATTTAGCATTCACCAAGAATATTTAAAAAAAACAGATGCAAATTAACCTAATAATATTACCAAGAAGTACAATTGTTCGTTTGTAAATATATTTGTAAGTACTGTCACAATTATGAAATTCTTTCCCTGATAATCATCGAGATATAGCTGAAAGCCAGACTTGCTTCTTATTCCGAAAAAAAATGCACGGTTCTTGTGAGATAAGGAGAAAATCCGCAGGTTTATCCTGTTAGTTGAATATGAAGTAATAGTCTAAACACCAAATTACCTGGTCTGTTCAAACTTTTCTTTGATAGACTTGAAATTGAAGAGTCTATCCTGGAACGCGCTCGAGCGCACCGAAGTCAACATTTTGACGATGTACACACAAACTTTACACGTAAAAAATATATTTCTAAACACTAATTTATCACATTCTACTAGAAAAAGATTTCACAGCACTTAAGTTAAATATTTTTTTAGTTTTTAAGTTAGAAGACGATAGTTCGTCCACATGAAAGGATACTGACAGAATGACAGGACAGGACAGAATATGTCGCTCGTTGGACGCGTTCAGATAACAGAAATTTATTACAATGTGTCGACACAGACGTTATCCTCTTTGGAATATTATTAACTATTTTTATGGGTAAACAATGTGGTTAATTAATTTGAAATAACTTTTATATCTATGCATATTTAAAACAAAAAGTCTATTTGCATTATCAAAACATTTTATTATTATTAAATGCATATGAAAGTATTTTTGATACCTCAATCTGTTTGTTTGTTTGTCACGGCTAATCTTCGAAATGGCTAAATCGATTTTGACGGGACTCACTGATAGATAGCTGATGTAACTTAGACTGCTTTCATTTTAGAAAAAGAATTAGAGTTCTGCGCAAAAAAGAAACTTCTTGAAATTATAACCAAATGGGATGGTGCTATTTAACGAGTGTGTTTAATATGGAAACAAAGTCGGGCCGCTAGTTAATTATAGATTATAAGTATGGAAAATTCAGAACGAGCGATTGTTTTGGGTAGCAAAGATTTATCAATTAATTTCTTGAATAAAATGTCGTCACTTGTAAAGATAGTGACAATTCTCTTGCACAAAATGATTCACCGATTTACAAAAACTTGGTTGAAATATATTTTTTTTTTTTTAAATTCAGTTCTTGAACACGACTACAAGGAATGAAGTAGATACATAAAATGAGAACCAAAAGACAGGACAATACGAAAGCAATACCAATAAAAACGTTTAGAGATACTTTTACAAAGATTTTCAGTCGGTTTTTATCTAATATCATATCTACATGCGATCGTAAACTAAATACAAACGCGGACAATCCGTATCTACTGAATTTCATCGCGGACACAAGTTTTTTGCTCCACTTTGATACTGTACTATCATGAAACCGTATCATTCACTAGCATCCCCTAAAGGTTTTATGTTTGATGATATCTTCGCTTTCTTTACACAGGTCATCTATAAAAATTTTAACCCTGACTGTGCAACAAAAAAGGACAATCTATATACACAAAGAGCAGTGGTGGCCGAGTGGTAACGGCCCCGACTTACGGAGTTGTAGGTCGCGGTTTCCAACCCAACCAGGGGCATTACTTTATGCAATTTATTTCATCATCACTGCTCTGAAAATGGTGGAGGAAAACAACAACAACGACAGAAAACAACATCGTGAGAAAACCGGCATGTCCTAGAACCGAAAATTCGTAGACATGTGACATTCACCAACCCGCACTGGGCCCGCGTGGTGGACTATGGTCCATACCCTCTTCTAGAGAGGAGGCCTGAGTCCCAGCAGTGGGAACATTAAAAGGCTGCTTCTGCTTATGCTTATATACATAAAACATAGTCGTGTTAGTTACACTATTTATAACTCAAGAACGGCTGGATCGATTTTAATGCTCTTTGCTTTATTATTTGTCTCCGCCCCGAATAGCAGAATAACTATTAAAATATCGAAAAATATCACGTATAAGAAAATTTGAAAATATATAAATACGTCGACAGCAACTGTCAAATACATAGCCTTAATCATTCATTCGGTCATTAAGTTTAGCTAAAAGGTAAATCACCATATAGCTAGTATTAAAATTAACTTTGTTAATTTAACTACGGAGGATTAACCGAAGAATGCGAAATACCGGCAAGAATAAAGGGCTATTGGGGAAAGTTTTGCCTAGCAGTGGGACAACATAGGTAAACAAATAAAAAAGAGGTAAACTTTTCTAGAACATTATTTTACTTCTTATAAGAAACCCTGTTTGTAATCTAAACTTATTCTAAATCGCCCCAATCGATAAAATTCCTGAAACTGCATTAAATATGAAAAGCTTAGATTTTTAAACACAAATAAAAAACTATTCAGTCAACTCACGCTACAAAGCCATTATTGCATTTTTGTTGAACAGCGACAAACACGTGCAAAAATCCCATCCATCATATTCGGATATCAATTTTTATTATAAAACGAAAAAGACTTTTCAATTTTACAGAACAGACTACCTCACACTTTTTCATTAAAACATCCGATCGTTAAAAGCTACAACAAAATAAAACATGAAATAACTACCTGAAAACAGAATATTGTTTTCCGAAAAACCAACGGTTACAACTCTCTAATTAAAAAATAATTACCTACACGGTATTTCCCGGAGCTTTCATTAACTGCAAATCAAACTCAGAATTTAAGTAACATGAAAAACCAATCAGTGATAAAATATGCACACTAAAACATTAATTAAAAGTAATACAAACCGGTTGCTTGGAAACAAAGGCGTATAAATTCACGTTAACGTTTGTCCACGTTGACGTGTATTCACGTTTACGTGTGCTCACGTGTACGGAAAGGCTACGCGAGCGCGCCCTACGCGGTGTGTTGAGCGACTGGTGGGCGGGCAGTAGATTTCTGCCTTCGAAGTTCGAGGCTTAAGCTTTTTATTACTAATGGAACTCGATCGAGAATCTCGTTCAAAAATTTACTGCCCATTAAGGACAACGCCTAATAATTCTAATCAAATGATCTATGGCTAGAAGACTTCGTAACTTTATAGAACTTAATATCGTCAGTAAAAGTCATACAAATATTGTAAACTGTACAATAGAATAAACTTTATTGTACACCAAAATCATAATATAACTTATACAAACTTAAATCTACGGGTAAAATGGCAGTCTTATCGCTGACAGCGATATCTACCAGACAACCTTTGGATCGATCGTAAGAACTTAAAATAAAGCGGCAATATCACCATTGATAAATAAACAGAGGATCGACCAAAAGGAGTATTTTTGATCTTATATTTTCAAATCTCTCCTAGCAAATTACGAATACAACACTTACGTTGGGACTTCAATACCATAAAATTCAGAAAAACCAAAAACAAAATACTGCACTACCGCAAAACAAAACATCCGAGCAATTTCAGCACTTCACACAAAAATTCACAGCCGCCAGTCAACGGCCGACAGTTCGAGCTTTTTCCAATAAACATTGGTTCGAGTTACCCCTAGTAAAGTTCAAAGTCAGCGCGGTTGTGTAGACAGTAGGTGTGCTAGCTGCAAGCTAAGGCTTTGTCCACATGTTGAGATGCCGTCGCCGTGTGTCAGACTGGATAGAACATTTAGGGTTTTGGTTTCGTGGTTTCACGAATGTCTTCATCATCATCTATTTCAACCGAAAGACGTCCACTGTTGGACATAGGCCAAGACTCCCCCAAGTGGAATAATGTGCTAAGCCCTACTTATGCAGCACTGCTTCGTCTGGCCTAGGGATCTCGGAATATCAATACAAAGGTTTTAGATACCGAATTTATTTCCACGTTAAAAGCTTGTGAGAAAACCGTTGACCCACACGTCTTGCTTATATATATTTTGCTTACCATGCACTCTGCCATACGTACTTACATGTGTCCCTACAAATGGATAAGCACGACGACTTTGGCACTGTTACTGCAACCTCCTCCTAAGGTGTTGATATACCACAGATACTCTAAGGCCTCCCCTATAGTTATAGCCGTGGATCTAGAGTGCTATATCCACGGCTAATGACTTTTATTCTATCTCAGTCCGATATCTTTTACGGGGTTCAACTGTATCAGGTTCCCAGATCGTGGCTATTTTGCCAGACGTGGCAAGTTCAGTCCCACAACAACTTTGGGGTTACAGCATATGATGAGTGCAGTTACACCGCCGGTTTTTGCAGTATACGCTGTCGGTTATCCGGCAACGGCTAGACGTTTGAACGTGTAAACAGAGCCTAAGGCAATAAATTTACGGTGTTTGCGATGCACACCACTTAATTAATTGTAATTTTTAGTGCTTCACTAAAGGAAGTGCCATACATTGCATTTTATAGAGTGCACAAATTAATTTCAACACCTGTGCAGTGCTAACGAAGTTTTATGCTAAAAGTAATTTGTGGCCAGTAATAAGGATGCAAGCAAAGAGTGAGGGTTATAGTATAAACCGGGTGATTAATAAGAAATCTATGCGTGTCCAATTTCTAACGGTAATAGTGGTAGTAAATAGAGGGGAAGTGTGTATTAAACAGGGAAACCCGAAGAAAACGATTGTGCAAACGGAAAACTAGCGTTCTGAAAGCAATACCACGTAAATACTGATCTAATCTATGTTCATTTACAAGGTCCTTTACTATGGAGAAGAACCGGCTAGAAACTACACGATTAATATAAATAAAAAACCGCATCGAAGCAGAAATTAAATCAATCTCTTTGACGAAATAACTACAACACTCTCAAACCTTTTAAACTTTAAGTCCTAACATGAATAACTCCAAGCAAGCGGCTTTGTCCAACACTTCTATAACTGTCAATACTTCGAAAACTAACGAAAGCCTCTCAAAACAACACAGAATACAGTAACTAACAAGGTGGAAGCATAGCACAGGATATTCAACAACGAAACTTTGTCTGCCGGTTGTGCAGCCGCTCTGAGCCTGACGCTATTGTGCATATAAACAAAAGGGGAGGAGACGCGAGCCTCATTAGCAAGAACACTGGTTAAGCATGCTGTGACGTCACTTTACATTATGGGCCAAATGCCTATGGTAATGTTACAAGTAAGAAAGCTTCTTCGGAAAATGGAGGAGAATATTTTCTGTCCCTTGTTATTTTTTTGTATCATTGTCGTGTTTTGGTTTGATTTAGGAATATGTTTGTGTATGTTATCTCTGTTGAAATAACATCAGATTTTTATTAACTTTTCTTTTGAGCTGTAAGCAACAGCTCAAAATGTGACTCAGGCATTAGATATCTTTTCAATGCTCATTGGTGGAATTCTAGAGGGTAAATCTAAGTGTGTTGTCCTCTGTATAATTTGTGCCGGTTCTCCAAGGTGTTGTTTGAAACTGACCAATTATATGTATACATATGTTGTCTACACTGATATGTACGTGATCAGTTTGTGAGTGACGTCTTTGAGTGCGGTTATTGAGCGAATACAGTTGTTACTTTATGTTTATACCTGTTAATACAATCGTGTGTGTAATGCTAATGCTTATTAATGACAAGCACTACTAAAAGCATCATTCACAAAAACAGCCACCACTTTCTAAGTAATTTATCATTTTCAAACTCACTCAATCATACATAAATAATGAACCCATCACAAATCGTTTATAACCAAACACGTGCAGTCTCAATCTACTAAGTACTCGTAATTCATCATGAGCTAACAGCTCAGCCAGTAGCTAAATGGATTTCGAACACCATGATGAATAATATCGAAGATAGGTACAGTGCCTATCAATTTCCTGACATTTTACCAAAGCTAGCTGCACGGGTTATACGCAGACATAGAAGTAAGGATGTCGATTTCGGTAGATTCAAAATGTATCGATATTTAAAAAATGAATTTTTATTGTAAGCAAGGTCGAACCTACTTGATGCTGTATAAATCTTAAAGAAAAAGGAATGTCCGGAAGGACTTTGCTCACCAGTGGGATGAAAACGGCCGATATTTAGATATCGATAAACATAAGCATAATCAGCCTAATAATTTTCCCACTGCTGCGTCTCAGGCCTCCTCTCTAGTAGAGGGATAGATGTCGATAAAACTACTAAATATCGATACATCGAATGGAAAATATCGATATTTTCCAACCAGCCTACGTAGGGAACGGTGCAATGCCGACGTGTTTTCCGGACATATACATGTAGACGTGTATAGATGGGAAATGTTAGGACATCGCCTGTTGTGTTGTCCTTAGTCGCAGTTAGGGTTCGAAATACGATACGTATGTAAGAATAAATTAGGAGGGGTGTTCTTTATTTAAGATTGTTGGTTAGTGAAGGGAAGTGGTCATAAATTGGTTTCAGGAATCGGACATTAGTTGGGTCCAAGTGTCTCAGTATTTTCTTTTTACTAGATACTACTTATTCTTAACTCATGAAAGAATTTTTAAGTATCAAGATGTGCCAAACGGTTTCACCCGTGTCTTTAGTTACTCGATGTAGCTGGATGTTTTAGAACTTATATTATTTTTTCCAATCCAACTGGCGTGTTTTATTTCGTTTTCGTAAAACTTGTCCTATGTTACTTGGTGACGGCGCAACCCTTTACTTTCTTCCATTCTGTCCTGTCAACCCTCACGCTATCACTATCTTTACTTCCTTTTCACTCCTTACACATTTCCATCCATCTTTCCCTTGGCCTCCCTCTCCCTTTCCATTCATCCACATGTATACTCATAACTCTTTTAGTAACATGCGTTTAACGATTTCCATTCAATTCGGCATAAACATTCATTAAGAGCGATTATAAGTCTCACGTATGTAAACATAAAAAAAAGTTTTTTTTTTGTATAATTGTAAGTAATAAGTAATATAATATCAGACCCACCATGACTGAATAACATTAAACGGACATTGTGTAAAACTTTCCAGACAGGCCAAATGCCAAATGCGAGTACCTAGCTAAAAAACACTTACCCAATAAAAGGGTCCACGTTTTAGAGAATCTAAACAACACACTAATTGCCTAAACCAATTTAATCGTAGCATGAAGCAAGCTTTACCTAAAACTCACACAAAGCTTTCGAGAATGATTTATACGAGCTTTATGAATGTTTGTGTGCCTGTGTGAGTAGCATGGCGGGCTGGAGGCCCCTCGTGACTGAAATACAGCCTCCGAGCGTCGGCTTTTCCGCAGTTTCGCAGAAAATGCGATACTGAAACCGACGGACGATGGCATTTCGCTTCGACTATCGGTCGCGAATTTATGCCGTTCCCTGCATTTTCACGTTCTCAGTTTTATTGCTACCCATATTTTATTATTAAACCAAACGTGGTTGATAACCAAGTGCAATTTTTGTTAAAAATAAAATCGATGCATATTTTTACTCAAAGGGATTCGAAGCAAGTAAAAAGTTGAAAAAGACCAGATCGAAAACACTCTATATTGATCAATACAGATTCTATCAACGAAGGGTCGCAGCAGATCCCATCGAAATTGTAAAAAATACTACATACTTTACTTATTACAATAGAGGCGAAAATCGAGTGGCAACATGTTCATTGAATACAACATGTAGGTAATTGAATCGAATCGCCATTTGTGGGTGTCATCGCTACCACTCGTAAATTAAATAGAGAGCATACAGAACCAACGTATCTTGACCTGAACCTTTCGACCATTCAAACCAAAATCTTCGGAATAGGACAGTTCAACTATAATTGGTTAAACAATTATATCATAACTGTAGAAGTAAAGTTTACTGTAACGCCAGTTTATATTGAACCGAAATTGAAGAGAAGTTTGTATTACACTACAGGCCAAGAAAAACGGGTCGCCACTAACATTATGATGATAAATTGTGCTATAGAGATATTATGCACGGTTTGTTAGCCGTATTTGTCGCGTGCAGTGTCATTAATATCAATTGAGACGTTCATGTCTGTAGGACTGTGTCTTTAGTTAAGGGAATTAAATAGGTTGCGCACATATAACTATAGTGTGATATGTTTATCAATTTTGGCGACATAATTTAATTGAAGAACCATTTGAGCATATTAGATGTGATTTGAAACAGCGAGATTGTTTGAAAGATTTACTGCGGCCCTGGAACGTGAAGGGCGACTGGAGGAACAAGAGCGAATTTTAGTCGGTATAAGTCTGACATTCCCAGAGTGGGAAAAGTAACTTGATATTTTTCCAAATTAAAAAAAAAAAACTGTGATTCGGAATTGGTGTCAATTGGAGCAACTATTTCGGCAAAGGGAGGGATTCTAAGGAAAAAGAATTTTAAATGACATTTTTTCTAAAAAAAAAAAATCAGCACTTGATTTTGAACACAAATAAATCCACAATCACTTTTCACATAAAGTTCAAAAGCCAATTAGTTCACACTGAATTATTTAATTTTTAAAAAACAGTGCAAACGTAAAACCACACACATTAAAACAATTAAACTGAACAATAGTAAATACAAATTAAACCTACAGATAAGGTTTATCTGCTTTTAATTGCAATGTCGTTTCCGAATCTAAAGATATAGCAACTGGGTTATCTATGTATCACAGCGATTGCTACCAGTTGTTGTACCCATTTCGAACTGTATTAACTCGACTAGAAGAACACATTTGTAAGAATTAATAAATATTTTTATTATCATTTCAGCCAAAAGACGTCCATTGCTGGACATATACCTTCCCAAAATCTCGCCACAACGACCAGTCCTGTGCATCCCGCATCCATCGGATTCCCGCGACTCTCTACAGATCATGAGTTCTTATGTCAAAGTCAAAGTACTTTATTCGCCAGAAACAGGGTAATGAGGATGTTGAATACAGTACATAAGTTCTACATGTTTCACCAGTGATTGGTATACAAATATTAGGTGGTATATGTCATTTAAAATTATTGAACATTTTTTTTATTTTTACCTACAGCATTCATAAGAAACCACAATTGAATTAGATATTATTTTACATTTTTAACATGTCACAATTAGATATATATTATGTCACTTATATTTTCTTTCTAGGTCATTCTTGTCGTTAAAAAAATCATTTAAGTTATAATAACATTTGTCCAACAGCCATGCGCGTAATCTCATTTTAAATGATCTCATTCATTGCAATTCTCTTATAGATTTTGGTAATTTATTAAAGACCCGTATTGCCATCATGCTACAGTTTTTCTGATACATAGAACTTTTACAGCAAGTGCTTCTAAGTATCGTCGGATCCCTGCTAGGGTACAATTTTCTTTTTCCAAAAGTTTCGAACAATTCTGGGATTATGGGAGGTCTTCTAACGCTGTCTTCCGTTACGCAGTCTCTACTCTAGAACCTTTCAGACCCGTCGACTGTCTGTTCTGCGAGCATCTGTATTAAATAAGTAGGCAGTAAGTGTTCCCTCATTGAATGTACACGCAGTGCCACGGGAGATGGACAAGTCCGACACTACTACAACCTGCCCGACGATCCATGAACACGACCACTCTGCCTGGAGTGTTCGACTAAGAAGAAGGCATGACATTATAATTTCGTGACAAAAATAACACACAAATACGATAGTTATAAAATAACATTAAATTAGTGAACTTGCTTGCAATATGCAGTAACAAGGAATATCGCAACCAGAGCAACTGACGACCTACAAAAACCATTCGCCAGCTGTTGTCTGCATATTATGAATCTAGGTAAATGTCTGTCAACGTGAAAAACCATTATTTTATACAAATGGACATTGTGTCAAGGCTCAATTTCGCCAATATATATTCTACGATTCATATCTAATTGCGACTGCTATAACTCATGAACAATTGCAACTATCACGCAACCACGAAGGACTATGCGTTGCGTTGCGCAATAAAATACAATTTATCGATGATTGTAACACAGTGATATCAAGTGATACACAAACCGTATTATTAATCGATATGATTTTAGGAAATACGATAAGAAATTGGCAGCGTCAATGATTCAATAAAAAAACTGTTTGATAAAAGAATCGGTATGGAAGAAAACGTCGTGTGCAGCGGCACGTGCAGGCCTGCATGCGATTAAAAGGAAGTTGGAATTAAATAAAAAACGCAAGGACCTCAAAGCTAGACCACCAAACGCTAAGGACACGGTGGAGCATACGGTAGAGTTGTGCCCCGCGTGAACGGAGCACTTCCGTGACCTCGTGAAGGCGATCAGCGGCGGCGACCTCTCGCGCCGGGCCGTGGTTCAGGCCATGATCCGAAGCGATGAGGAATGGCAGGCGGTCGCCTCCTTCTGTGAAGCAGTAATGCTAGCGAAGGAGATAGCCGCACGCTTGAACCGCAACCTCACGCAAAAACGCCGCGACCCCGACCTCGACTACCAGCCTGTTTAAGCGCGGGCTTGCGGACGATGAGCAATGGGTAGCTCGATCGTCCAAACCAAACCCAAATCGTCGACAGCGCGTAGTGTTCCACGCGCTCCTAAGAGATGTGAGCAAACCGTAGGGGCCCAGCGATACCCGTTAGGGCCGCGTAGATTTTTCGGAAAGGGTAACCCGTGGTCTTCGAACGCAAAGGGCATATGAAAGACACAGTTGTAGTTTTAGTAAGTAAAAGGCTGACACGCCCTCCCACTTCACCTACAGCGACAGAAGTCATTGGATGATTTTCCACCTTAAAAAAAACCAACAGCTATTATTTACCATATCTTTGATGGTGGTCTGCCATGTCCGCTCTATGCTGGAAGATTTTTGGCTAAAGCTGGATATTATTATTATGAAGAGCCAAGGAAAATACCCGCTGGTGCCGAAATCGGCTAGAACGCATTATCATCATCAACAAAAAATTCTTATCATAATCGTACGACAGACTATAAAACAATATGGGTATTATAAACAAACACATAAATTCTTGGGCATAAAATAAAAACATTTTAGTGCACATGAAGAATTGTTATGATAAAGTTTTACCTAAAGGGTATATTACACAACTCGATATTCAGACAGTCTTGGTCGATGTCGCGTAGTGTAATAAGGGTTAGACCGGTCTTACTCGGAACAAAAATAAGACAGTCTGAATATCGTGTGCTGAATATCACGTAGTGTAATTAATAGGTCCTTAACTAATAACGTAGCTAAATTTGATATTATAAACTAAATTATAAATACTTCTATTAGCATGTTTATTAATAGGTAGTTATTTTATTGATACAAATAGTAAACACAACAATGGATGTTATTTCTACGTTAATATTTATTTCTGTTTTGTTTACTATAGTTTTTAAACAAGCTTCTGCCAGCGGCTTCGCCTGTGTGAAAATTAACCAAAACAAACAGACTTCTGGATTAAGTTTCCTAAGCGTGGTTCCTGGACTTGGTCTATCCTTGTGCCAAATCCGATCAGTAGTTTGAGCGTGAAAGAGTAACAAACACACATATAGACATACCAACTTTTACCTTTACAATCTACACTGATATTATAAAGAGGTAAAGTGTTTTTCTGTTTGTAGGAGGTAATCTCTGAAAGAACTGGTCCGATTGCAAAATTTTTTTTCACCGATAGAAAGCTGGTTTATTCTTTCGTACGCGGGCGAAGCTGCGGAAAAAAGCTAGTAGTAGAATAATTCTCTTACCTACCTTTTTATGTGGTGGACAATCATCAAATGAGTCATCCAACTTTAAAGTGGATCAAGAGGAAGTGTCAGACTTCTACTGACTAAATCCCATCTGTGTCCTTCAGTCGCCTTTAGCGTTCAAGGAACACGGTAACACTTTCAAAGATTCCCGCGGTTCCTTACCTACCTAAGGATTACTAAACATATCAAATTAAGGTAGGATAATTTACTCGTGTTTTATGGTTCGGCAAATCCCGATACGTCATTTGTTCCCCCACGTGATTAACTACCACCAAAATAGCCCCCAAGAAATACCCCTACACGTAAATAGACTCCATGTTATGGAAATAGGGTGACGATAGGGAAGGAAACATATAAATAAGGCAGTGCAAAGATTCAAGATTCAAAGCATTTATTTCAAATAAACCGTATAAGGGAACGTTTGAATTATCAAGCCAGTCAGAAAAATTGATGATAATTGCACATTCCAAAGCGTAGATCTCTATAGAGAAGAATGTGCAAGAAACTCCATGGACACTCTTTTCAATCACGTTACATATTACAAATATCTCCGTTACTTCATCATCATCTTCCTGCTCTTGTCCCGTGTTATTTGGGGTCAGCGTGACACGTTTTTTTCTTCCATTCTGCCCCGTCACTCCTCATACTATCACTAACTTCCTTTTCTTTCATATCAATTTTCACACAATCCATCCATGAAAATTTTTACTTGTGACAATTATATCTTTATAGGTACTGTAACAAACATCGGTGACTGAAAATACCCGCATTCTAAGTAGCCCTACCTTTAGTTTTTAGGTGGGATATCATCAAGAGACTTTTCTCGCTCCAGGGTGGGCGAGAAGCGTGGCGCTTCTACTGCCTAAAACCCACAGTTGCCCTTTGCGTTCTAAGACCACAATAAACTCTTTAGAAAATTCCCGTAGACCCAACAGAATCAGCCGTACCTTTCAGTCACACCTGAAATAATTCTACAACTAACTTTTGTTACATCAACTGTCAACCCCAATCTCATAGACCTCGGTCCGAAAAGTTCCAAATTTCTGACAGTTACGCCCGGAAGCGTCCCATCCGCTTGTCAAACACCAAACAGGGGGCCTTACCATGATGTGTTTAAATTGTCAGGCGTGCGAGCGGGAAAGAAGGATGGAGCTATACACTCTATATAGCTCCATCCCTTTAACAGTTCAGTTTCGGTCGTCAATTGGATCGCCTCTGAGGGTCCAGTAACTTCCATCACTACAACGTAATATAGATCTGGTTGGCTGAATGAATGCGACTGATAACAAAGCTTTGTAAGCAGCACCATAGTATAGAGTTGTCCTTTCATCTCGGCGCCATTGTTGCGCGGAATATCAGAGCAAACTGACGCGTGTGAGTGCTGGCTGTTCTGTTGCCTATATACATTACAGTAGCCAGCTTTTCTTGTTATGTTTTCGAAGAACAAAAGGGGTTTTTACAACCCCTTTGAAACACTTGAAACAAAGTTGCTTTCCGCGTCTGTCTGCTTATTCGCTTAATCCTCCTATACCTCACAATGGATTTTGATTTTTCATCGTACAGTTATGAAATTTTGTACACAGATTCTTTATATAAAAATACAAGACGTGTTTCGGGTTTCGCATATACTAAAATTAATGTTGTAAGATAGAAGAATTGCACCCGTCCGGAATCAGGGTGAATCATTAGTACTCGATAAATTCAAGCCAAAACTCGCCGTAGACATCGACATTTCAGTTAGAAAATGTCTCCTGAATATGGAAATGACGTTTTCATCGGGCACAGGAAACGGAAGGAGTCGCGTCCCAGTTGACAGTGTATGACGACACGTGTATTTATGTGCTTCCGATAGTCATGGAAATGTTAGTGTTCTATAATATCTACGGCACACGTATATAGATAGTGCATGCCACAAAAAAAAGTTGTCTTTAACAATTTTTAGGGTTTTGTAGCAATTCAGCAAAAATGAAACTCTAAAGCTAGAACTACACGTGTATCACACACGCCGATCTGGACGTGTCGGTCTCCATACGTTTTATATGGAAACTAGACTTGTAGAGCTACACTAAATCTACGCCACACGACGTCGTTCTACAAACAAATCTGGCGTGTTACAAGTGTGCGTCGGTCTAATGTAGTTCAAGCTTTATAAGATCACCTTGTCCGTTAACGCGTTCTTGAGAAAAAGGGTCGTCAAGACCCAAGATGTTTGAAGCTTAAATTAATATCAAATACTCAGGTCTGCTACACTTGAAGTAGTGAAAAAATCAACTTCTAATTCAACGCAGTCTAAAGATAAGCTGTTTATACTCCGTTTAGCTACTTATTTTGACACTCGCTAAGAAATCAAAGCCTATAGAATACGTTTCCTTGACCTAAAATCCTGAAATTTAGCATAAAGCAAAGTCTGATAGCAATAATAAAGGAAAAAGACTGAACTAACTCTTGGAAACTGTAAATTTGTAGTTACAACATCACAAGAAAATTATTTTTTTGCGATTCGTAAAAATCTTCGAGACTCGATTCGGCAACTGTACTATTTACATAGGTTAGTTTATAAAGAAACCTCGGTGCGCGAGTCGAACTCGCACTTGACCGGTTTTTTTATGACAGCCGAATGCTGAAATAGTTCTCATAAAGATGACAAAATAACATTTTATTTACTTAAGCACATCAACATTTTATTTTCCCCTAAAACACATAATGGCATAAGTACGAGAGAAACTTGCCTGGAATCACCAAAGTTTGTCAATATTTTTTACGACTGCTAGATAAGCAGTATAATATATAAAAGAAGAAACTGACTGACTGACATATCAACGCACAGCCGACACTACTGGGACTAGGAACGTGAAATTTTCCACAAGGTTTCCTTTTATGACGTAGGCGAGCACTAAGCGAGAGGGTTTTTACAAACTTCACTCCCGAAGGAACAGGTTAAGTGCCAAAGGGGATGAAACGAGGGTGTGAAGTTTGAATAGGGACACCTCCACGCGGCGAAGCTGGCAGAAACCAGTTAAAGAGTATTTTAGGACATGTCTATAAAAATCGACGTCTACATTCTGTCTAATCAGCATCAGGTACTTCCTGGCTATCTTTTCATTACAGCGCATCATTTAGTACATAGCATAGCATAGTCGGCCTTATAATGTTCCCACTGTTGGGACTCAGGCCTCCTCTCTAGGCGAGGGAATGGGCCGTAATTCACCACGCTGGCCCCGTGCATGTTGGTAAGTTAAGTTACTGATTCTAGATTCAATTAGTACGCAAAGGTGGAAATTATCCAATGACTTCTCCCGCTCTGAGCGGAGCGGGAGGGCGTGTCAGACTTTTACTGACTAAAACTACACCTGTGTCCTTCAGTTACCCTTTGCGTTTTAGGAATACGGATTTCCTTTTCAGAAATTCCCCGCGGTCCTAGCTAGCGGCCATCAGCCCTGCTGGGCCCCTCCGGTTTGCTGATATCCCTTTGAGGAGCGCGTGGATCATACGCGCTGTCGACAACAGGGCTCGTCCGGTTAATTACCGGAAGGCCGAACGGTGAGTTACCCGAATTACTAGGTATACTGCAGGCATCTCGCCATACACCAGCCGATAATGTAACAAGGCGCACTTTGTCGCCTTTGTCGTAGGTGCGTTCACAAACATGAAAACTCACATACATAAGACCTATAGATAGTTCCGGGTCAAGACTCGGAACAACTAACTGTTCCGAGTCTTGACCCGGAACTATCTGCGACACGCAGCGTAATGCCAACCATGTGGAAAAGTTTCAACGGGAAATAAAGTTACTGATCCTAGATTCAACATCCTATTACCAAATTTCGAAAAAAAAAATCGTACGTCGTCTTATACACCACCTAAATGCTTCTAAATTCCATAAACGTATTTATGTATTTTTTTTTCTACTCTCGCTTGCGTTTGACCACTAGCTCAGCTGATGGTAAGCGATGGCGTGATTCACGGTCAAGCATACTTACCTAGAACTAACCTACCACTCTTGACTTAAATACTACACTTACACTATCCTTTCATAAGTCAGTACGTCAGAGCAAAGCGCAATAATTGCTAGGTACCTAGTCGTGTACGCTCCTAAGCACCTCACCCTACGCTAGCCAATGATTTAGAAAGCTACACTTTATCTCGAGAGCTCTCAGCTTTCCGGCACATGTGTTGAAATTCACAGCGATTAGTTACGTCTTCGGAATAGATAGGTTTCTCGTTAGATCGATTTATTTTCTAGTAAGTGGGTTTTAAAGATGATATAGAAAAAGGTTATTTTGGATACTAAATTTTTTTTCACAACTATCACACAACGCCGTCTAGTCCCAAACTAAGCAGAGCTTGTGTTATGAGTACTGCACAACTAATAAACATACTTAAATATTTTTAAATACATACATATATAGATAAATTACACCCAGACAAAGAACAAATGATCGGGCTCATCACACAAACATTTGTCCTGAGTGGGAATCAAACCCACGAACTCCGGCTTAGCAGTCAGGGCCACTAACTACTAGACCAACAGGCCAGTCAATATTGGTAATGACGCACTCGTCGAGATGAAACTTTAAAGTCTTGAGCATCGACGCCGAGTTGCTGGCCTGTGGGTTTTCTACTGGTTGCACTTTGAGAAGTATGCGTCAGAATTGCATAACTTAATTCCGCCAAGCCTACTCCATCATCGGACCATCAGACACTAACGCTACATGGTGGACATCCCACACGGGCGGAAAATGTTGAATCCATACGCACAAAACGTTTTGGAAATACATTCATTGTGCGTACAGTTAAGGAGTGGAATTCCCTAAACAATAACTAACCTCTCATACTCCACTGAATTCCTGAGATCGACCGATTTCTTCTTATGTACAAGTCACAATTTATTAAAGACAGTAGATACAACGATTCAACTTAACACAGTTAAATGCTACAACGTTGTTTTGCCAAATACATAGCACCAATTAATGCCTCATTTCAAGAGTGGGTGTACATCTACGATCGTGATTATACCATTTAAATGCCTTTTTATGGACACTTGAGCAATCATGAGGATCAGTAGGTACCTTGGATAACTACGAGACCTTATCGAAACTACATATCTTAAGCTGAGTTGTAGCAATAAAGGGCCAGTCATTGCAAGTTTTAAATCCAGAAATACAGTCGTGTCTTCATATATTTTCATGGATTTCAATAAAATAAAACAAGACGGTAAATCAGCCGAAACAGCCAAAAAAAGAACAGCAAGAGAGCGAAACAAAAACATTTTATTTCGGAAAAATAATAAGACGCGGGAAAATGCGAGCTCAGCTGAATGTAAACCCTCATTGTACCCCCCCCAGCCCGTCTAGACTAAGGGGTAGTGAAAATCTTAAAAGCTCTTAGTTCTTTGTACACTGCGGGAAAAAAATATGAACTTTATGAGACCCGAAGCCGTCACAAAGCTTTGCTATGATTACATTGTAATACAATACGAGAAAAACAAGGAAACATTGAGTACTTATCTACCTAGTACATACATTTTAGTGTTTATTATAAAATTGAGGCAGCCAGGGGAAAAATATAGGGTGTAAAAATGTCTGCTCTTTATTTCCCTATAGGATTGGTGGCGTTATGAGACTGCAAACAAGGTTTGCTGCGCTTTTCAGCTCCAGGGAAGGAGACAGGGCTATTTATGACAAGCGTGAAACGTGTGTAGACGATGGCTCTGAAGTCTGAATGCACTTTCTGAAATATGCAGCGCTGGTAAAGTTCGCGTATAGCAATGAAAGCGCAAAACTTGACACGGGTCTTGTTACAATGTTTTGAATAGATCAGCATCGTAGTACACGGCTTAGTAGCTCAGCATCCGCATGACTACACAACATAATTACTATTTACTCGTACATATATACTTATAATACTAATAAAACAGTATATACAATAACACAAACAGAGATAATATCAACACAAACATAACAAACAATACCGTATTCAGATATGTGTCGTCTCGTTAGTACAAATAACGCGTAGGATTGGCAGTTTGCGAGACTAATGAGTAATGACGCGCCTGACGGTCAGCGCTCCGTTGATTATGAAACGAGATACGTTGCTATGAGATTTTTGGTAGGCACGTGTGGTTTATGAGTAAGTAGTGGATTTCAGGGTTCATTGATAATGGAATAGTGGTAGTTTTATCATCAAATGGTTTTAAATGTTGTCTTAAACATTTACTACGGATATCGAGAATACCTTTACCTGTCGTTTAATATTGTAGACGTCATAACAACCATTACGGATGTCCGCTAAATAACCTAAATAAAGACAGATAGCGTCAAACTCAGTACCAATACCATATAACTGCTAACCATTACCCTGAAACCGCACATGGGTGCAAAATACGCAAAAAAGCAAGCAGAATATGCGAGACGCTTACAAATGCTCATCTGAATAGTGAATGAATACATTTCTAGAGTTGTATGAAGACACCCGTCTCATCTTGACTCGCCATGGGGGAGAAATTCAAGATTAAAAACCTTCAGACTTCGTGGTTCCGTAGCTGTATCTCATAGCTATGTATGCTTAGGTACCTATATGAACGTAGGCTATAGAAAACGCTGTGAGTTATTACCGGGGACTTTTTTTCGAGTAATTACTAAAGTGAGAGATGTTTAAAAGATGGATGAATGGGATGAGCCTGGCTTCAGCTTTGTAGCTAGTCGTGTAACTAAATGCGAAAAGACGCTGTATTTGTTATGTTTCATTGCGAATTTTATAGATTGTGGTTGTTTCGGTTTGCGTTTTAATTAATGTTTTCGTAAACGAACCCTGATTACAAGTTCATAAAGCATCTCAGGACATGATTGATGATGATTAGTGCTCTTCGCGGATACATTTGTCTTCTGTGCGTAAAATTAAATTCGCGTTGAGTTTTACGGTTGGTTTATTATTTATTAGTGTTTCCAGATCCTCGGCTTGGGTTTATTATTTACAACGAAACAGAAAAAGTAATTTATCTAATGACTATCCACAGAGAGGCACTGTGTGGTTTTCGTGTAAGATACGTTTATTTTTTTTTGTACACCTTATATTAACAGAGAGCAATCTCTTACAGACAACATTTGGTTGGTCTTGACGAAAGGAAATAGATTTAGGGCTATAAGTGTAAAACAACACAAGTAACGTAAAATACGTAAATACAATACCAATTAGGTATTAAATATTATATAAGAACACATTCATAATGCTTACAGCTAAGGAGTGGAATTACCTGCCGGAGTCTGTGTTTCCTGATACCTATAACCTACGGTTCTTTAAGTCAAGAGTGAATAGGTTACTTCTAGGCAAGCGTGCTCCATCGTCGGCCACATCATGGTAAAACGCGAGCCTATCAATAATAATAAAAAAAAACCGTTAAGGGCATGATGAAAAGCCTTGAAATTATAATGAGGAAACATGGCAAAGCCAACATACATTGATAGTTGCGGTTTTAAACAAAAATCCGTTATTCCTATGTTTCCAACTGCACGTAGACACAAAATAACTCAGATAAATGGTGCGTAACGTGCGTCATATGGGTTTAACCAAGCTAATGATACCTGACGGGTCAATTTGTGTTCTAATGTGCGAGAGAGTATCAGCCAAAATCATATTGTCAAGTTCGTGTTATAACTGTGTAGTTTGTTTCTGTGTGTGTAATTTGTTTTTGTATGTGCAATGTTTTATGAACTCTTAATTGTCCATAATAAAAATTTATTATTATTATTATTCCATTTATTTATTTTTAATCCATATCGTTTACATTTTTAAATATTTCTTTAAAAAACATATTTAAAAAAAAACATTTAAAAATATAAAAAATAGTTGTCCGCCGGTGTCGGGAACAGGGTCCAAGCTACCGGTGGTTAGGGCTCCAGAGACAGGAACCTCCTCACAATGCGAGCCGTATTGAGGAGTACTGCCTTTTGTATCAGGCCCTTGATCCAACCGCGCAACGACAGCTTCGACAGATGGTCGTCGAAGCTTTTGGCTATAAGGCCATTGGCGGTCACAACAATCGGCACAATGATAGCCGAATCCACATTCCACATATCGACAACCTCGTGTGCTAAGTCGAGATATTTGATTTGTTTCTCTTTCTCAGCTTTCACGAGATTCTCGTCATGTGGAATGGTGACGTCGACTATCATTGCGCGGCGCGCTAATCGGTCTATCACCACTATATCCGGCTTATTGGCTACAATAGTCCGGTCAGTAATGATAGACCGATCCCAGTACAATGTGACATGGTCATTTTCGAGAACTGGGTCGGGCACATACCTGTAGTATGGTACCTCCGAATCCACTAGGTTATATTTCAAAGCAAGTTGCTGGTGAATAATCCTGGCTACTTGATTATGCCTGTGCAAGTACTCGCCGTTAGCCAGACGAGAACAACCAGAGATAATATGTCTGATGGACTCACCCGGACGATGGCATGCCCGACACACGTCAACCGTCCCGTCCTTCATAATATGTCTCCGGTAGTTGTTCGTTAAGATAACTTCGTCCATAATTGCACAGACAAAACCTTCAGTTTCTCCGAAGAGGTCGCTAAAACGTAACCAGGCCACGGACGCCGCGAAATCTACATCAGGCTCATGAAGAGCCCGATAAAAGCGCCCGTGGAGCTCCTTGCCTTTCCATACTTCCTTGCGGTCATCAGTAGTAAGTACCACAGGTTTGCGCCAGTTCTCTTTAGCCATGGATAACGGGGTAAGTCCCTTGTCCATTGCGACCACATCGCGGTGCATACCCACGTCGGTTTTGAGAAAATATTCTCTGAGGCTGCACACCTCACGGTTGTGTAGAGTCTTTGCGTTCAAAAAACCTCGACCTCCACACTTCCGCGGGATGTACAGTCTCATCACCGATGATCGTGGGTGATGCATCCGATTTGCGGTCAGCAATGTACGGACCCGTCTATCCAGAGCGTCTAGCTCGGTCTGAGTCCATTTGAGTATGCCGAAAGAGTACATTAAAACTGGCATGACCCAACCATTGAAGGCGCGTACCTTATTTCCACCTGACAGAAGGCTGTTTAGAACCTTCTTCAGGCGGCCAAAGAAACGCTCCTTCAATGTTTGTTTCATGTCAGCAACGTTAATGCCCAACGCTTCCGACATACCCAAATACTTATATGTTTCGGTCGAGGAGAGGGTTCTAAGGTGTATGGAATCCGAGAGTTGAATTCCCTCGGATTCCACAATCTCCCCTCGCTTTACATGCATGACTGCACATTTGTCCACACCAAATTCCATCCTAATGGCACTACTGAAAGTTTCAGTTACCTTCAGTAGTTCCATCAGTTGCAAATTGTTGTGGGCAAGAAGTTTCAAATCATCCATGTAAAGAAGGTGAGATAGGACCTGACCACCTCTTCTCAACCGATAGCCTAGACCTTATTATTATTATTATTATTATAACTACACTGGTCGGATTAGAATGGATGGGTATTCGAATACATAAATTAACTGAAACGCTGGATAAAAACAACGCAGCGGTGAAACTGTAGACTTACTGTAGTAGCAGCTCACAAAGTGCATCCTAATTTTCATCGTAAATTCGCCATCAATTTCTTAAATTATTTTAGCACAAACGAGATTGATAGCATATAAGCACGTCACATGGATAAGTTGATTTGCCGCGCACCGGACCGGAAGCACACGCCCGGATACACCGCACTCTGCTGCAAGATTACATTTTATGCTGTCTATGTATAGACAATGTTCAGAAGGCTAACTCATCTAGGAAATGTTTTAGAACGCAAAGAGCAGACGCTGGCCGATCAGGTGCCAGATAAAAAGGAAATGGGGCTGCCCATTTCTGTTCTATATCAGACTAGCTTTTGCTCGCTGTTTTGCCGGCGTACATAAAATATAGCCTATGTCACTCAGGCATAAAGCAGCTTTCTATCGGTGAAAAAATTTTAGCAATCGGACCAGTAATTTCAGTGATTGCCTCCTACAAACAAAAAAAAAAACGTAAAAAAACAAACTTTACCTCTATATAATATTAGTGTAGATGACTAAGTGATAAAATCATCCTAAAAGGATCCTAAATACTAGGAAACGACAACAAATGAAATATAGACAAAGACAGCGGGATAAGCTGGATTCCATCTTAAACGATTGACCATCGACCTCAGAAGACCTGGAAAAGTGGTATCAGAGAAAAATAGGCTTGAGATTTATGTAGAGTATAAGATTTAACCTTTTTCAAATCTTATACTCTTGGTACCTAATGGGAAATCTTCTTTTCACCATAGTGCAATTTTAATTATACCTACAGAATCTTTTTTGTTTTTTTTAATTCAGAAGTTTGATTTTTTCACAGCTTCAAGGGACCGCCGACGTAAGTATAATATAGTTTTAATTTCAACTCGATAGCTCCACGCGTTGCCGAGATAAAGGGTCTTGACCGACAGACAGCCAGACGGACTTAAAAACAACCACCGGTAAGACATGCACTAGATAATACCAATACAAATCCTGTTTTTTTCTGTTCTAGTTCTTTACAATAGCAATCTGTCATTGTCACACACACAACACGATGACGTCTATGGGTGAGGCGAATGACTACAAACCTTTTTGGATACGCTACTAGGTCATACATTTTACGGCTTTATTATAAGTCAAAGGTTAGACTGTTTGCAGTCACCATGATAGTTGACCATAAACGAGAACAATACCAAACCACTTCTTGGCTATACTTCAGTTCTGTTCAGTGGCTATATGTTCATCCAACTCCACATTGAACACTTCATTGTTGAAAGTGGGGCTTCTGTAGATATTTATTCTGTGCCTCATATTCCGAAGTTTTCACGTAAATACGTGAGTTTAGTGGTCAGGTAAGCTTTATTCAAAGTCCGTTAATTAAAACGTGTTTCCATAATACAACATGTTGTACTATGTTGAGTACATCCATACTAACATTATAAATGCGAAAGTGTGTGTGTCCGTTTGTTTGTCCGTCTTTCACGGTAAAACGGAGCAACGAATTGACGTGATTTTTTAAGTGATGGTAGTTGAAGGGATTGAGAGTGACATAGGCTACTTTTTGTCTCTTTCTAACCCCCCACTCCCCTAAAATGAAGGGTGGAAGTTTGTATGGAGCATTCCGAAATTTTCAAGGTAGAAAGCTAAAAATTGGTATACGGACTATTTGTGACTACCCTCTAAAGGGAGGTAACGGGAGGTCCAAAGTTTGTATGGAGAAACCGACTTTCACGCGGGCGAAGCCGCTGGCAGAAGCTAGTTTTATATAATGGAGTACTCAATTATACGCATAGGTACGTACAGATACGTTGTGCTAATGGCTCGGCTCTTTTGTAGTGCTTAAAAAGAGATTTTGCGAATTATAATAACACTGAAGTTTATAGCCACCCTTTTTTCTTATTTATTATGAAAAGATTTTTTATTTTCTTGTCCTTTTCTGTACGTGATATCGTATAGTTACGTTAATTTTGAATTTACTTAAGTAGGCAACCAAAAAATGTTAACTTTTCTTTTTTCTATTATATAAAAAACTTGAGTCACAGTGTTTATTATCGAACCCCTCCGAAACGATTTAACCAGATTTCATGTTTTTTTTTCGTATATATTTGGTAGGTCTGAGAATAGATCGTAGATTATTTTTTTCCCTCCCCTACCCCCCATTTTTTTCTTTGATAATTTACACGGCAAAACTACGTTTGCCAAGTCAGCTAGTTTTATAATAAGTCTCTTAAAAACCAAACCTTAATAAACTAGTTACAACACATACAAAAACAATCAAATCTCATGAAAAGCGACATAGGAAAACTACGTAAATGGTATCGCATAAACAACAGCCGCCACCGTCGTCCGGATGCTTCGAGATAAAACTGTGCCCGCCACACCGGATGAACACAGCCACGGCGAAATTATATGCAGCCATTAAAACAACACGGTTATACTACATCATGTAATACATAACATTATGTCATGGAGGGGAAATTAGGGACGAGTAGATTACACTGCTTTTTGTAATATGACTAGACAATGGTTTAGTTTTGTATTTAGTGTTGAAAAAAAAAATAGCGAAAGAATAAAAGAGAAGAAAAAACATATCTATTTTTATTTTAGAGCGGCTCAGATGTTAAGCGATGGTATAGAGCCGATGTTAAAGCAGGTTTGCCTAGAAGTAACTAATTCACTCTTGACTTAAAGACTCAAGTTGTGACTATCCCAAGACTCCGACAGAGAACTGGGGCCAAAGGTCTGATTTTGAAAGGAAGACTCGGCCCTGGTACGAAAGGCAATGAAGGAACAAGAGTGGGTTTTTAGTCAGTAAAAGTCTGACACTATCTCCCGCTCCGCCCAAGAGCGGGGGATGTCATAAGATGATTTTCCCACCGAAAAAAAAATACTCCGGCAGGGAATTCCACTCTTTAGCTGTACGCATAATGTAATATGTTCCCAAATTTGTGCGTATAGATGGAACGTATGTTGTTTGATATATTTTGGACTGTGTATCTTACCATAGTCTTGAGAATTCAATTGTTTAAAAAAATTATACGGAAGAACCAAGATGCTTGCTGTGCAATCAGCTACAGTTCTAAAGCATAGTTTTACTCTGCTTCAACCTTTTTTTTAGTTACTAAAACTTTATGAACTAATGAAACACTGTACAAAGGCAGATTTAAGTAATACTTTACGCATTTTCTACCAGTCGACCTTAGGGTGGTGCAGAGACATTACCTTTTGCACTTACTACGGTATTTCTTCTGAACTGTTTCTTGTAGTTTCGAATAATTTTGATCCTTAGTCTTTCAATTTTAGCTAAGATATTGCATCAGGTCAAGGAATGCTAATATGCGCAATAAGGCACGATATTTATGTATATTGCAGGATATTTGCCTGCATGCGTGTAAAGGAAACGATTCGTGCCGGTTTTTTCATTCTGTCTCACGTGAAATATGCGTCGGTCGGTGCTTTCCTACTTACTGGGGGAGGCATGGCCTTATGTCGCAACTTGTGCTCAATATTGGAAATATTATTTATGTAATGGACGATATATTATAGGCAATATTCTGGTTAAATTAAAAACATGTTTTTTTTTTTAGATAGGAGATCATAATATGACTACTCCCTCACTAGGGTAGAGCGAGAGGACGTTTCAGACTTTTACTAACATCCCACCAAGCTTCCTACATTCTAGGGCCATTCAAAAGATCACGCAGCCGTAACGGACATGGTCACTATTGAACCCCTTCAGTATGCTGACATTTCTTGAAACGTATGGAACACAACACGCCGTCGTCTCGTTACCGGATGGCTTGACAGCGAGCTACCCATTGGTCGTCGCCCACAAACCCGCAAAATATTATGATAGGGTTTTTCTCGAAGCACTTACCAAGTAGATAGGTACGGAAAAGAACATGATTGGAAGAGTTCATAGGGAGCTTTCGCGATTTAATTTTAAATCTTCATAGTTTCAATAATTCCCTTTGTAGAACGGTAAATAGCTTTTTTATAGATATCACAAAAAGGTGAAAAGCCTTTGCTGGCCTACCGTGCTTTAGCCAAAAAGATATCCACAAGCCATGATAAATTGTCAATTAATGAGAGCAAACGAGAAATCTAACAAAATTGATTTTCAATGAGCCGTAACGCAATCATAGTCCAAAGAAGTCAACTCAAAGGCTGTTTTATCAGCTATTAGACCAATACGTTAGATCGCAATCGGATATTAATGAAAGCTCCACTGAGGTTTGACTCGATAATAAACAACAAAATGGCCGCAATCAAATAAATTAGTTTCATTTCATTATAATTAAAAGCGCGTTTAAAACAGAACTGGTTAAATTTGTTAACTAAGAGCCGAGTAAGAAAGAGTTAAGGGTTTAAGACGGTGCAGCAGTTAAGATTAACGGAACTATATCGATTAAGTAAAAAACTATTAATGAAAATCAGATTGATTGACAATCTGTGACACACTGCAGTATTAATGACAACTCCTAAGCCACCAAACACAGAGCTGCATGGCGTCGCATTGCGAGAGAAGTGGTGGTGCAAGACTCGACCGAGACATGACCACGACCACTTTGTCAAGAGTGCACGACTAAGGAGAAGAAGAAGAATCTGGTTTTTCGGATAAGAAAAAAAACTACAGGGTTTTTTTTACTTGGTACAATGCTCCCTTTTAACATACTATTGCATTCCGATAGTACAAAGGTGCAAGCTTCAAAACTAGTGCCATCCATAAAAAATATAATAAGCCCACAGCATAACACGAACTACTAAATATTGTTCGTAAAGAATACATAATGAAGACGATACCTGCACTGAACCGACTTCTAAAGGCCCAACGAGAACATTATCATAGGCATGTGTGCCGTATGTTAATGACGTGACGTAACTAGACACGTTTTGGGTCCGCGAACCGGTTTGTAAACAAACGTTCTAATAGACAAAACTAATGTTTGAAGCTATTACGTTAATTTTACTTATAATTTCCGACTTCGAAAAATGGGACTAGGACTGAATGTCGTTCCTTGTGGAACCCTACGATCGTGACGCATTGTCTTCTGTCTTGTTTTTAAGCGTTGGAATTTATTTCCTAACCAAATTATGCGAACGCCATTCGTGTAAATAAATATTTCTTACTCGAACTTAATAACGATTTGCCCGGCGTTCAAAGTGCTTGTAAAAAAACTACTAAGTTCGTGATCACGAATGCTGCAGACTCGAGACGTCGGGAAAAAGAATAATAAATTCATTTTTAATAAACTTCTTCTGAATAAAAATCGAGACATTCTGCCTAGCGTAAAAGTTTTACTTAGAATTCAAGGCGGATAAACTAAAGATTTGATGCTGTGTATTTTTTGTAAGAAGAAATTTAAGTTGGGATATTTAAAAAAATTGTTTCGTTTATACTGTACCTGAGATCGGAGGAACAAGTCACTGCCGCCATGCCAATGGATACGTACCTGCAACAAAAACAAGTGAACATCAGTACTGAACATCGCACACGCATTAATTATAACAGGGTGTGAGTTACCTTCCGTGTTCCGCATTCAAAACGGTATGATGCGTGAGAGATTTTAATTATATGAGGCTTGGTATGCAACCCATTATAATAATTCAGACTAGATAACATAGAGATTAAAATTTTGGCCATCACCACCTGGATTGTTACAAGATACAAGATTATTTATTTAAGAACACTTTTATTTTTAACTAGCTTCTGCCAGTGGCTTCACCCATATAAACATAGAAAACATATCACTGAGTGTGATAAAGTGGCATTCTATAAGCGAAAGAATTTTTAAAATTGGTCCTGTAGTTTTTTAGTGTATTCCTACAAACAAAAATATAAGAATCCAATCTTTTCTCTTTATAATATTAATACAGATTACCAGTTTCACTCTAGTTAATACTGTAATGCTATTTTGTAACAATTCCACCATGATAATATCATCAATTGGAATGACAGTTTACTGCATGTCGATTTCAACTAAACTTACACGTCCATTTATAGATTCGACTGGTTAAAATGTGTAGCAACTAATTTGTCCAGCTTACGTTTCTTAAGAAACAATTGGTGATTTCTATCACTACTAAAATAACAAAAACGCAAGACCCCAAAGGGCTAACCGAATAATTGGGAAGTCATTCTATATACCTGCGGAAAGTTTTGCTTTAAAAGGAATAAAACATTATTATCAGTACCTAGCCTACATTCCTGCCATCAAAACAGGAAAACTATAAAGTATATTATTGATATCCACAAGTAATTAGTCATCAATTAGTTTATTACTGATATTAACTTAAAGGAACCAAGTAATTGTATCTTCAATATAGTTATTTCTACGAAACGACTGTTACGGAAGTCTCCCATGGAAGATTCTCAATACAGTTAAAGGATGATATATTATGGCATCAATATTATTGTCGAAGAAGCAAAAATATTGATCTAAATGGTGACAAATACTCGAACAACCTACTAAAATTATAATAATATAATAGTAATATTACACAACTTTCACACAACGCCATCTAGTCCCAAACTATGTGGTATGAGTACTAGACAACTGATAAACATACTTATATATTTCTCAATACACACATTTTATATAAATTACACCCAGACACAGAACAAATGATCGTGCTCATCACACAAACATTTGTCCTGGGTGGCCACTGACCACTAGACCAACAGGCCTGCAATTTTGAGTGATCTATTGCTTTAAAATTTAACAAATACCAGTAAAAAAAATAAAAGCCATTTCCAAATAACAGACCTGCAGGCTTACTCTCCAAACTAATTTCAATCATAAGCCAATACGATTCCAATGCCAATTTTGTAGTTACGTGATTTGTTTCTTGAAAACAATATTGTCAACATTGGGTTGAAATAAATTTCAACCCAATGTTGACAATATTGTTTTCCTCAAAATAGTCACGCAATTTTAAAAAAAATTTGGCGCTAGCATCGATTCACGAGTACGAAACGTCACAATCCCAATTTCGACCGATCGGAATTGAACTCAGAGTAAGCCTGCAGCAAAATGAAAAATAAATAAAAACGGTGTAATTTTTCAACTCGATAAGAGCAACCTCCTTGTCAACATAGGCACTTCCTTCGATGCACCGTGCAGGTTTCACAATGAAGCCAACCGAGTAAACGACACCCATGAGATACGCTGACTAACGATACCTTCACAGTATGTAATTTCAGTCAGGAGAAAATGTTGGAGTAAGTGGAGTGTCTCAATGTTACATGGGTAGTGTAATGGAAGAATCGGTATTGATGTTAGTTATAGTAGCAGGTTTGAGTACTATAGGGAAATCTGTATGATTTATTGTTTCAGTGGTTTGGAGTTTCTGCAACTGCAGTATCTCTATATCATTATAGCATAGCATAGTCGGCCTTATATTGTTCCCACTCAGGAGACTCAGGCCGGTCTGCTGCCTCTAGGAGAGGGAATGAGCCGTAATCCACCACGCGGTGGATGTCACATGTCTTCGAATTCTTGGTTCTAGGACACGATATTTTTTATCACGATGTTTTCCTTCACCGTTTTGAGAGCAGTGGTGATAAAATAAATTACACAAAATAATTCGCCTGGCTGGGTTTGAACCCGCGACCTACAACTCGTAAGTCGGGGCCGTTACCACTAGCCCACCACGGCTCTCTTTTTTTTTATCATACAGTAAAAGGTATGCTCCCACAATGAAATAATAATCATCAACATCATGATTTCAGCCAAAATACGTCCACTGGCAGCACTTGGTAGAGGCCTATGTCCAAACATAGGCCTCTACCAAGTGCAGCCTCAACGATCGTCTCGCATCCATCGGATTCCCGTGACCCTCACCAGGTAATCAATCCACCTTGTGGAAGGCCTTCTAACGCTGCTGAAATAATAAAGATAGTCAATTGTTGGCTCTACCATAAAACCAATTTTGTGTGTAGTTAACGAGCAAAAAATATTAAAGTATCGATTTCGAATCATCTTCGTTTTCACTTGATTATTTCCTATATTTGGTGTTAACAAGATTCAGAATACAAAGGAAAAATCTAAGCATCTAGAGTTAATCGACCTTATTGCTCGGTTAGTTCACTCCTAATACCGTATTGACCTTAGTCGGGCAATCTCCGTAGGAAGTCACGCAGAAATTGTTGAGGCTCATTGTTTGTCTTGGTCTAGGCTGAAGTTATCTAACCTTTTGCTTCTAGGAATAGTGCGATTACGTGGTAGAGAGAAATAGACGATATATTTGTTAAAAAGAGCAAAAACTAATTAAATTTAATTTATTGTAATAAGTATGATATCATTCTATGTATTAGGTCCTTTAGTAAGTTAAACCGCATAAAAAATAGTCTTAAATAAAAATGACGTCAATCCTAAGTTAAAAATTCACCAAGCCGTAACATTTTACCGTAATTTTTTGTTTACGTCAGAAAAAAAAAAAAAAACACGTGTCCAATGTTGTTTTGATATTTTGTTGCTAAATAGAAATTTCCAGGAATATAACTTTTAATCTCACAGTTTTCCTCGAATTTGTACAAAGCTCATTGTGTTTTATTTCTTTGTCGCTTTATTTAGCATTACTTACTTATAGTTGATACAATACAGATCAATATTCTGCAGATTTAAATACACAGTTCGCCGAGTCTAATCTATTTTGTAATACTTGTTGTCTAAATAATATTTTCTTATTTTTTATGCACCTGCCATATTGTCTCTCCACTACCCTAGGTTGACTAGTAGAGAACGCTTAAGGCATTAAGTCCGCCTTTGTACCTTTTGTTGCAAGAAGATTAAATAAAAAAAGAAATCTATAATATTTCATCCTGAAGCGAATAATTTCTGTAGCCAACTGAACCAACTTAAAATCAACGTCTAATACGTTTTAATGTAAAACTTAACGATAAAGCCACGACATTTTGTCCAATGAAGAAACAATATATGCATAGTTTTATATTTCTATAATCAATGTCAGAGTAGTGATGGTTCTGTAATTCAATATCAAATTATCATGGTCTTGCGGTTAGGCTACCTTAGTTTGTGAACTGGACTATCAAATTACGTTTTACAAAAAAAAAGACAAAATATAATTCGGTTGTCTACGTGATTCTTAGCCGTTACACTGGTTCTAGGAAATGTTTCTTGTTCTTATTTAATTTCGACATTATTTTGTCTTTTGTGCAAGGTTGAAACAGTTATTACTATTAACAAAGATATTACGTGACTTCGAACAGAAATCGGAGTAGTTTAGCTATACAAAATATCTTGCTCAATATATTTTTATTGGATCGATATATGGAAACTTTTGTTATTACATAGGTACATAATATTATGTATGTTTCATAACAATAAATAATATGAGACGGTAACTTCGCTACACCTGCGCGAAGTTACCGTCTCGATTCAATCCGACCTCGACTAGTAAGTTATTGAAAGAGATACCTACTAAGAGTTAAATGATTTTAGACGATGTTTCTATAACAGTTTTGTCACTTGGTTATTTAACACCGACTTCCGAAATTAAAGTTATTTTGCACTTTTTAGTGTTGTTTTTACACTTTTTAGTTGTGGTACCACCACAACTAACAACAAGGGATACTTCTTAGTCCGTCATTGACCACACGTATAAACAAAGCAATTTTACTTGTTACGACAGTGCTGCTGTTTTCCTATGAGGAGTTCTGTTCCATATCTTCGAAGTTCATCATCAGATCTTAACAATATTTCTATGGGACCAACTCGAAAGCATAAACTTTCAATCAAAAAAATAATTTTCAAAATTAGTCCACTATTGACCAAGAAATCGGTGAACATACATAAAAAAAATACATTCAGCCGAACTAAGAACCTCTTATTTTTTGAAGTCGTTTAAAAATAGGTTTTTACATGGACTTTTTTAACAAATCAATAATTAAGATTTAGGCGAAATGAACAATAACAAGATGGCTTCACGCGTACGAATAGTATAAATATTATTTGAAATGAACAATATAAGTGTCTTACACATTTCCTAAAAAGAAATTAAAATGAACATAAAACATCCTGCAATTAGTAGTATAACTATCGCAATATATAATTAGTTCATCAACCGTCTGGTTTCGTCTGCCTCGCGGCAATTTCCGTGCACGGTCGACCGCAGGCTCCGATACGATTCCGATCATTTTCCGGCCATTTTCCCATAGCCGCAAGCGGACCGTGCACCATGTTACCACAAAGTGGATTAGCAGGCCTCCCGATTGGCTATCAGCACAGAGGCCGACGGAAAATCGAGTCCACGTTTCGACCAATTGACGACGCTAACAATTGTGTCATATTAAAAAGTAACGGTAAAATAATAATTCAATATTTATTTTACAACTTAATTATTATCAATATAGGAATCGGAAACCAGTTGCAGTTAAACACGTAATCGAAGAAAACGTTGATTTATTGATAAGAAAAAATATTGAAATTACTATCGATTATTGATTCTCGTTAAAAACCTTATCGAATCGTGATCTTCAAAATCCAGTTTGGAGTTAAATTATTTTGTCCATTAGTCGTTGTTAGCAGCACTGGCGTAACTACCGAAGGGCTAGGCGGAGCAGTGCCCCAGGGCCCCCAAGCTCGTGGGCCCCCCAAAATCTGATTCGTAAACCTCTTATTGAACTAGCGAAAATTTTCCTCCACCTTCGAAATCTAAATAAAATAGATTGTAACACTACTATAATCATGGGAACTTGTTTTAGTCAGTAAAAGTCTGACACTTCACCCATTGCAGTCTGAGCAGAAGTTATTTAAATAAGAGGCCCCAGGGTCGCTAGTCAGCTACGCCACTAGTAAGCAGCCATTTCCATAGTGAGGTGGGGCATAAATAAGAGAATTCCATTTACCTCACTATGGTATAGAGCGTTCAGATGCACAAAGCATTAATAACCTACCGATAAGTAAGTATACGTATTGAGAACACGGCCTTGAATCGCAGTAACGACGCAAGGATTACGTATAACTGAAGCCTATTATAACATTAGTTCGCAGTGATATCTCAAGTATTAAGTAATAGATTTAACCCTATAACCTCCTGCGTCAAATGGGTCCGACGAGTGTTTATGCGGCAGGTTCCTTACACCTGTCCAAGGTTTCAAACAAAAGGAAAACAATTTAAATCAACTCGGAAAAATTTCAGCTAAATGTGACTAAATTATTTTTAAATTATTCTAATCATTTTGTGTTTCTATTTTTTCCGAAAGTATTCCTTTTACAAGAATCACTCACGCGTCTTATTTTCCAGGGTCGTGTGTTTGCGACAACTGTACTCCACCTCGTTTAGCTCTTCAATCCCCATAGGTGACATAAGAGCTGACGAGATGTAATATTTGATCGTGGATGTGCAACCCTGAAAGAATAAACGTGAGTGTTGTCGTATATATCCGATGTAAGCGCTTAAAGGGTTAATAGTTAATTTACGAGTTCTTAGGTGATTTAAGATTGGTATAGCCTTCGGAAAATCAGAATTTTAATGAGTTTGCAAAACGACATCGCATCATGCAATTATCGAAATCGAGAGACGTCGATTATAATGAGCAATAAAGATTAATTTCCATTACAGACACGTATGGTTTATAGGCTGTTTAAATCCCAAACAATATAGAACTAGGTTCAACGAACGTGCCGCTACATACTGATTGCTAGCCCTTTGCTAAAAGCACTAAGTACTTCTAACAGAACATCGTATCCTTAATTGCCTCATTGATTGAGGAGTTGCGTCATCATTCGCTAATGGCCAGTGGCCCATTTTACAACTATTTATTTCTAATAGTACTGATATGAGCCGAACTATGGAGTCCGGGTGCCAACCACGAAGCGTTAGGGCGGCTCTTTAGGGCGCCCACATGACCAGGTGTTTTTTAGTTCGGAAATCATCCAACGACTTCTCTCGCTCTAGGTGAGAGCGAGAGGGCAAGTCAGTTGCCCTTTGCGTTCTAGGACTATGGTTTCCCTTTCAGAAACTCCCCGTTGCACACGTAACCAGTTGTCTTACCTATTTTTAGCTAAAGAATCAGCAATAGTCATTCAACGTGGCAATGCTACTAAGGTTTTGGGCACTACTTCCAAAAGATACTTTATGCTCTAAGCGCATTTTCTCACTGTTTTATTCCTTATTTTGTTTTAAAGATATTGTTAGCTATTAAAAATATGATTACATGTAGGTAACCAAATACCACGCGCGCCTCAAGATGTCAGCAAACCGGGGGCAGCAGGTAGGGACCCAGCAGGGTCGAAGACTACCGGGGCTAAGGGTCTGTTTCTGAAAGGAAGACTCGGCCCTGGTATGAAAGGCAACGCACCGCCCAAGAGCGGGGAATGTCATTGGATGATATTCCCACTGAAAAAAAATTTTGGTAAATAAAGAAATATATCTGTATCTAATAATGGGTTTCATAAGTAACAGGTGGTAAATAAGCGATTCTGGTCACTGTTCGCCCACTCGGTCACGAATACAAGTAATACAGCATTATCTAATATGCAAAATAATTAACGGAAACTAGGCCTTCGTCTGTCACGTTTGTAAAGGCTTTGACCGCGACTGTAAACATTGGAATACAGACTAGCACTTAGAGTATGTCAATCAAGCGATTTAAAAAGAAAAACTGGGCACGTGCGACTCGAACTCGTGCCCTGAGGGTTCTGTACAAACTTATCTATGTAAAAAGTACAATTCCCGAAGGGTGTTTCAAGAAATTTTGGAATAGCAAAAAAAGATTTTTTTTGTGACTTAACATGAAATTGGAAAGCACTAAATCGGTTGCGAACCCAGGTAGGCCGCTGCAAACACAACTTGGCAAAATGGGGTTTTATAGACCCGTCGGATATTCAATGTGACTGCGGTGCTCCTGTTCAAAACATGAGCCACATACTAGAATGCCCCAAGTGCCCATACACCTGCACTCTGGAGGATTTGATGAGTGCTACCGATGCTGCTATTAATGTAGCTACCTATTGGGCCCAAACAGTTTGACGAGTTTACCATCGAATCGAAAAGAAGAAGAAGAAGAACATGAAATTTATTGTTTTCAGATTTATTCCTATACTCTATGCTATAAGACCTTGCTTTATGCTAAATTTCAGGATTCTTGAGTCATCGGGAAGTATCCTTTGAATTTTGATTCCCTTGAGAGTGTCGAAATGTACGTTTTTTGCAACATAAACGGCCGCATCTTTTTTTTTTCGTTAACTTATAAGTTTGACTTTTTCACAGATTCAAGGGACCGTAGACTTGACTGTAGTTTTAATTTCAATTCGATACCTCTACGCGTTCCCGAGATAGAGGGTCTTGACAGGCCGTCAACTAAAGGTCAAATTTACATTACGGGCTGATACTAAGAAATACCAAACAAAAACACTTTGCCCGACACAGGAACCAAATCCAAGAGCTCGTGGACAGCAGTAACGCGTTTTGCTAATGAATCAACGAGGCAATAATCAATCAATATCTTAAACTTTCTCATTCAGGGTTGCGAGATTATTCGAATCACTATAGTCCTGGAAAACAAAGGGCAACTGAAGTAACATAGATGGGTTTTAGTCAGAATAAGCCTGACAATAGCTCTCTCGCTCCTTCCAAAACGAAAGCAATTAATTGATGATTTCCTATCTCCGAAAAGTTACTCTCTAATTGCATATGCATTGAAAATCAACCAACTCATAATATGAATGTTCTGTAAACATTACTTTAATGTATTATATGTGCATAACGAATCGCTCATTGGTGGGGTCCAATTAAAATACTGCAAGACTGATTAGGAGACAGATTGCATACGCTTTCTCTAGAATACCTATTAAACATTCTTTCGGATAATGCGGTACGATTATGTAAAGGCTCGCGTTTGACCACTACCTCACTTGATGGGAAGCGATGATGTGACCGAAAATGGAGCACGCGTGCCTCATCATCATCATCATTTCATCCGAAAGACGTCCACTGTTGGACATATGCCTCCCCCGAATGTCACCACAATGACCGGTCCTGTGCATCTCGCATTCATCGGATTCCCGAGACCCTCACCAGATCATCGGTCCACCTTGTGGGAGGCCTTCCAACACTGCGTCTTCCGGTACGTGGTCGCCATTCCAGAACCTTTCGTCCCCATCGATCATCTGTTTTGCGAGCAATGTGCCCCGCCCACTGCCACTTAAGTTTGGCGATTCTTCGTGCTATGTCTGTAACCACGCTTGCCTATAAGCAACCTATTCACTCTTGACTTAAGAGCCCTAAGTTATAGTTATCAGGAAACAGATACTCCGGCAGGTGGTAACGTGTCGTGGGGTTATGAAATGGTACGAACATGTACAGGTACTTGAGTACCAGTCCTATCGGCAATAGAAGGGTTAGGTTGCGTAATTACAACCTGTTCAGCTCCCACGCGGTTTCATAACTCACCTTTCAACTATTAGCAATCTATGGGCCACCTACGGGACTTAAATTAACAGATGTCTTAATACTAACTGCTATTATAAATGCGAAAATAACTATGTCTGTCTGTTAAACGTTTTTTTTTTTTGTGGGAAACCAATAAATTATTCACTCGCTCTATGTTGGAGCGAGAGACTTAGCGAGTGCTAGACTTTTACTGATCAAAACCCAGCTAAGTTCCTTAATTTAACCCATTGCATTCTAGGAGACTTTAGGTTAGAACCAAAAATTCGAAGACATGTGACTTTCATCAACCCGCACTGGGCCCGCGTGGAGGATTACGGCCCATTCCCTCTACTAGAGAGGAGGCCTGAGTCCCAGCAGTGGGAATATTATAAGGCCGACTATGCTATGCTATGTGGATAGCATAGGATGTTTTTTATACCCTGGGACTTTTTTTACAGGTATGCGGAATAGAGTGCAAAAAACAAACTTTCGTTGAAAAGGGAGGATCCCTCGACCAGACGAGTATTGTGTTTGGTCCGGACAACTGCCCGATAGTAAATGTTCTGGCTGTTGTATATTATGTTGTAATCGTGCGTAGAACTCTGATATCGCGATACAGAATTTTTGAATTTTATTTCATAAGTGTCGTCATAAACAGTGGCGTAGCTGGACCTAATGGGGCCCTTTATCAAAAGTTATGAAGGTTTTTTTTTTTACAACGTATGGCCTATTAGCACAGAGACATACGACGGCGACGACAGAGATGACTAGACTAACTGGATAGATTTCGGCCATGTAAGACCGAGACCAATGAGCTCGTTTATTGGAGCATTTTGGAATAGAAGAGAGGTTAAGTTTTTATGGTGATCTTATGTAGAGAATGCTAGAACGAACGGAGCGAGCTATAATAATGGAACATCCTATCATTTAGTAATTGTTCATTAACTACGCACCTCTCATCAATAATAGAATTAAAGGTTGTGGATAACATGTTACGAATTTTAACACATGTCGGGGCCTCTGTAAATTGGGGGCCCCGTATCCTTGATACGGCACTAGCTTCTGACGTTTTATAAGTGCCCATGTAGGCCTATGTGAAATAAAAAAATTTGACTTTGACTTTGACGGTGGTAGTTCCGCCCCTGGTCATAAATGTCGCTACTCGACAATTAACGATTTTCATGCGGGCGAAGCCGATGGTAGAAGCTAGTAGGCGATGAATGTTGAACAGTCCTTGTGTTTATAGGCTATAGGTACACCGGAATCTTGACGGCTTATTGTGAAATCCGCTTGGACTTGAAATAAACTTAGATTGTCGCAGCCTCGCCGTGCCTCACGAGTTAGGGGCGACCGTGGTTTACGATGTTATCATCAAATACAAGCGAATGTTAGCTTAGTGTGCTTTAAGATTTGAGGAAGCCAATTTGTTTATAAAACCATGGACACGTCCAATTAGTAACCGGATAGCAGTTGAAATCGAAGCTGAGATGTAGACGGTAATAGTAGTCACGTAATCACCATGACCAACGTAATTATTTCGATTTCGTATTTAATCGTAAATCCTAACAGTACTGCTATCGAACATCCAACTTGGATGCATTATGTGGAAAAGCTATCAATCTACTAGTCAATCGTAAAGCGTAACTACCATAACACCAGACCCTAGAATCAATTGCAAACGCAAATAAGTGTTAGTGGCAAAATAATTATTTCATAGATGTGTAACGTTAAATACCTACGACCCAAGTCGAAAAAAATAAATTAAATAGTTTATCGATACAAATAATTATATTACACTGTAAAATTTTAAGCCCTGGCTTCTGAGCTAGGTAGAAACCTGTATTACAGAAGTCAGTGTCTTCTCCCATTAGTAGCACTTAATTATCGAAGTCGAAGTGACCCTTCCATAATTTTTATAAACAAAAAGTGAGAAAGAAAAGCTGTTAGGCAATCTATTTCTGTGACTGAAGCAGATCTTCATTCAAAAGTGGAATGAAGACCAGTAACCAGTATATTAAAGGGAATCTGCAATCATCATACTAGAACAGGCTACGATCTGACTGCGGAATTATTGGAAAGAGTTACTGGAGCCCAGGAACTCAATGGGCAACTGAAGGAACACCTAGTGAAACTCTGACACTCTCGCTCTACCCAGAGCCGGAGGAGTTATTAGTTGTATCTCTGATGAAGAGCATGCGGGCCAGCTCGAATAACCTTCTGAGCGTGTTCCTGGGCTGCTAGGACTCGCAAATGTGGCGGCACTGGATGCGACTTCACACTGCGGGTGGTCACGTCCAGGGCTTGGCATAAATTGGCGCTACTGTGTGGTGCCGCTTTGTGATTGTCTTTGGATGTAATTACAATAGCTTTATAAGGTTTCTAGTGTTAGTAACTGATATAGACTACGTCTGAAATAAATATCTTATTATTATTTGATGACTATCCATGTCAAAAAGCATAAAAAACTTAGCCAAACATAAATACCTTATAGCCAGAGTGCATCTCATGACAATTCTAATAATCCCAAACACGGCTAGATTACATTAATTTATTACTGAGTTCCGGTACCTACTTTCAGGCTTCTTCATCAGATCAGTTCGATATATTCCCCCTCTTCTTTCAGTCAGTCATCGACTACACTTTTACTTGTTACAACGGTTCTCCTGTGATCCTATGAGAAGTTCTGTTCCATATCTTCGAAGTTCATGATCAGATCATAACAATATTTCTATGGGACCAACTCGGATAACCTTTCAATCAAAAACAATTAACTGAGAAATCGGTGAATATACATTAAAAAAAATACATTCAGCCAAACATAGAACCTCTTCCTTTTTGAAGTCGGTTAAAAAAGGTATGATCCTTAGATCAGTTTTAATCGTAACATTATAAACGTAGACGGACAAAAAATGTCTGTATCATGTCGCTTTAATTTCAAGATCAAATCCAAGTACACAATCTCTAAAATATAAAATAAAAACCCTCTCGGTCGATGACTCAAGCAAGGCGGCTAGGCAATCAATTCCTGCAAGCAGCAGGTGCCAAGCCCCCAACTGATTACCTCCACATACGGCCCTCCATCATAAGTTAACAAGATTCCCATATTTATGTTCAGTTAATCTGTTTGCCAGTAATATATTGCATCGAATCGCAGTTTCTATGGAGCAGCTATTAATTTACGATGGTTAACGAGATTTCTAATAACTTGTTAATGGGAGGCAGAGATTTTATTTCAGTTTGCAATGAACGGGAAAGATTGAATTTTATTGAGATTTGCAATCATGCAATTCAACATAGTGGTTACATTTTTATATCATAACCCCGGGTTAATCGTCGGAAATCGTAGAGCGATCCCCAGCCACAATAGGTGCATACATACATGCGGACGATGAGCTATAGGTAGCTCGCCTTCCACCCATTCGATAAGAATGGAGCTCGAGTTTTCGACAGCGTGTAGTTTTCCACGCGCACCTCAAAGACATGTCAGCAAAAAGCATGGTCGATGCCGATATGGTCCTATAACGCAAAGGGCAACTGAAGAACATAGGTGTGGTTTTAGTCAGAAGTCTGTCACGCCCTTTCGACCCACCCTAGAGCGCGAGAAGTCAAAGGATGTTCCCAACTATCTCTCAAATAAATAAATCCGAAAGATGTTTATATTGCCACAGCATAAACCTATCGTGTTTTTATTTTCAATCAGTGTTATTGTAGACAGAATTAGTAAAAACAGCAGATAATTTAAAGTAGGTATAATCTCTAAAAATATTCATTGCCATTATCACAATTAGCATTGTTTGATAAGTGATAAAACCCGCATGTGATCATATCACCACGCTATCACTATCTGTTATTTTATTTCGCAAAATTTTAGCATAACAAACACAAGTGAGTCAGGCTGCCATAAATGTTACGATTGTATTTTCCTTGGCGAGTACCGGTTCAAGATGAAAGAAACTAAAGTTCCCGTGATGAATCACGGTGGAGGTACACAATATGAAAGTATAGACAGAAGGCCTTGAGCTTACAACGAACAGAAATGATCTTGATTTTAGTCGTTTGATAACCATAATACTTATTGTGTGGATGTTTGTGAAAATGAAAAAGATGAATAAGGAAACAGTATGCAACTGAATTAGATGGAAACATTACAGTTAGAGTGTGTAGCGACCTCTATGGCGTCACATAAGAACTAATCCTGCATCGCGCAATCAAAGTTCTCCTCGCGTTTAGATCATATAGAACAGTCCGAAATCATCTATCGGGCAGGTGCCCACTAGACATAACACCCGTCTGGTCGGAGGATCTTCCCTTTTCAAGGGAGGTTTGCGGGACTTTACTCTCTGTTCCGCCTACTTCTAAAAGTGTAAATACTCTATTGAACATACACTGGTGTAATATATGTATTCATCATCATCATCAGCTGAAAGACGCCCATTGCTGGACATAGGCCTCTCCAAGAGTAGCCGCAACGAATAGCCCAGTGCGTCTTGCATCCACTTGCCAACCAATGCTGCATGTTTCGGTGCGTCGGTTGCTTCGACCCCATCGACCATCAGTTCTGTGAGCAATGTGCCCTGTCCACTACAACTTAACTTTGGCGATTCTTAAATTCTTTGGGCTATGTCAGAACTCCGCAAAGCCTTATCCATGCTCTGTGGTTGACATGAAGCCTTCTGATGTGGCCCATTGTAAGCGACTACGTTTCAGAGCCATATGTCAGCACTGGCAATGCGCACTCGTCATGGACAGAAATCATCAAATGACCTCCGCTCTAGAGTGGAGCGAAAGTGCGGGTCAGGCCGTTACTAAGTAAAATCCACTTGTGTACACGGTGGAATCGGTAACTATTTCATAGATACCAATACTTTTAGGGCTATATTTCACCGGAACACCATGGCGGCGCGACTAGTCGCCACTACCAACAAAATGTATACAGCTCATAGAGAGTTACTCTCCTGGTGTTCGTTTAGTTGCGCAACCAAATTGGCGACGCGACCAACTTGGACGCGTGCACTTAAGGTCCATTTTGATACTATCTCTGTGTGGTGTAGCGACTCTGGTGTCTAGTTTGGGAGCTTACGAATACCATAGCGACGCAACTGGTCGCGACGCCATGGTGTCCCGGTGTAATATAGCCCTTAGGGTGACAAATATCCTGATCCACAGCAAGAAGATGCGAATCTCAGTAACATTGTGTGAAAGAGTTAACTTTCTGCACATTTCTATAATACGATACATTGATCACATCAGGTGATTATGACGTAACGTTTTGTGAATGGTCAAGTGCGAGTGTATCACGGCATGACCTTTGATTCAATGTCACATTCTAGATAGAAGAAAAAATTCCTTTGTGATTTGAAATAAGAATCAATTAGCTTCAGTGCTTCTTGTTTGTCAGAGTATTATTAGCTTTTAACCTTTAAGATGGAAAAGAGAAAGTTTAATTGATTAAATAATGTAATTGGTTATAACATTTTGCTTGGTACGTCTCTATGTACTTACACGCAATGAAATAACATATTAATGCATGCTCATTCGTCATTAAATTGGCACCACACTCAATGATTAATAGTCACAACAAGAACAGATTAGATACTAGGATTTTCCAGCGACTTTGCCCGCGTGAAGTAGATAATTACCCAAGGAAACATATTCCTGGGATAAAAAATCATGTTTTATAGGAGGACCCATGCTACCCATGTACCAAGATTAACTCCGGTTAGGTGTTTAAGCGTGAAGGAGTAACAAACATACATACACACCAACCTCTAAACCTCAAAATATTATCTGATATTGGTGGAAGAAAAAAACGTGTTGCGCCGACCCCAAATAAAACGGGACAAGGGCAGGAAGATGATGAATAGTGATTTTTGGTGTAAGAACACTGCGCATGAGTGGTATCAAGAATTCAAGCAGTGTAAAATTTAAAAAAAAACATGAAACACACTAACACGCACACATACAAAGTTTAGCTTTTATATATGTGATAGTGTGGCAATACAGACGGAACATAGACAAGACATACCGATCATTCAACCTTTATAATCATTATCCTTTACGTTTTCCCTGTGCTTATTAATTAATATTGAAGCAACAGTACCTGCATTGTATGCAAAACATACAATGTCTGGGCGTGAATATGATATAACGTGCTTTAGAGATAAACTGCCAACATGACGAGTACCAAAGGGAACGCCTAACATAACGCCTATATGTTCATAGTTTTATGATGTAAATGCTGTTTTTTTGTGTGAAATAAATTTATTTATTTTATTTATTATTCTAAGGGTGTTTTTAATATCGTGTGGTTTTGATCACGCATGCGAGATTGCCGAATTGAAGTATTTATTGTAATGCGTGGAATACGCAAGCGGGACGCGTTTTTTTGCACTTTGAAATTTTCTGCATGCGGGGCAATTCCGCATGCGTGATGAAATCCGCACGATATTAAAACACCCTTGTGTGTGGACCTTTTTTCTTAAGCTGTTCTATATTTGAGGTCAGATATTGTACCTACTTATTACATTAAAGTAACACTAAATGTACCTAAGCACACAATCTAATGACGGAGTTTTTGGTGGGACTTCTTTGAGTGAAGATCAGTGGCTGTTTTAATGATTCGCAAATTGATTTCAAGTGGATTTTTTTAATGTAAAAATTGGTGTAGTTTCAAGTGTCTGTACAACAATGCGCAATCTCAGTAAAATAGAGCTGAGAATTTTATTGTAATTAAATTGTATAGTTTGATACATTTGTTGCCAAATACTACAAAAACATTAGAATATGTACATCATGTAAACAAACACGTGGTTTAAAGGACTTAGTATCCAAGCCAAAATAAATCAACAAAAAAAAAACACAATCTAATAACTTTTGTCATATGCTGTTCCATATTTACGGCCAGATATTGTACTTATTACACTGGAGCAACAGTAAATGTATGCACACATAATGTTTGGTTGCAAGTTAACCCGTTAGTGGCACATCCGCCACCCACAGTCGAGACCTGATACTTAACCAATCAGGCACGACAACCTGCCGTCGCGGTAGGGTTAGCAATTGATTTTAATGACCTGAGGCCCTACCACGAGCTCTTAATGCGATCCATTTGACGACCTAAACTGAACTAGTTAAAGGGATAGAGCTATATAGGGTGTCTAGCTCCATCCCTCTTTCTCGCTCGCACGCCTGACATTACCGTTACTGTTGCTGTAGGGTTAGCGATTGTATTTATTAATGAAATGTTTTATTTCAAAGCGTACTTACTCAGACTTTAGTTTAAAGAGTCAAAGTCCATCTTTGAATATTTACCGGTTTGTCTTGCTTAGGATACAGATTTCGTTGGTGAAAAGTAGCAGAAAAATTCTTAGCTATTTTTAGTAACTTTAAATAACAGATCGATTTATATGTGTAAGTATTACAGTAAATTGATTTCAAAATAGCTTAACTATTTAGATGAAAGTGCCAGAGTAACGAAATTGCAGATCAGAGTAACAGTTGTATGTTGATTAAAATATGAGGATGCATCTCTTATCATCTCGGGCGCCCCGGGGCATTATTATTACATAATTGCGCGTTTTTACGTAAATCACAAAAAAAAAAACATTCCTGGATTTTTCTAGGAAAAACAAAGATATAGAAACCAAAATTTTCGGCTAAAAAAATTTCGTACAAACGTGTGTGCAAAACGACAAGCGTTTTTCAAGGTCATTCAAGTTGTACAGACGTATGTACAATCGGCGCTCGAGGGGATATAGTTATTTGGTATATTTTCATTTCAATAACATTCACAAGATAAAATAAACGTGAGATATACCAACTGTTGATATTAATTCTTTACATATAAAATTTATATACTCTAAAAGTTATTTCGTATAACGTTATTGGATAAAAATCATTAGGTCTATCGTTTAAAATATATATTAGTCGCAACTGTATCGTTTAACACACTGTTAATATTACAAGTTGACGCGGCGTATTGAAAAACGTTACTGTAATATAATGCGGCTGCGAAGCCTCGCGACTGGATGAATAGTGACCATTAGAACGCGATGGCGAGCGAACGAAGCGATCGTGTGAGTTAAGTTAGAACAGGGGCTTAGGTATTTTATAAAATACCTGAAATATACAGATTGCTGGTAACATATACCCATAACTGTTTATGAATTAATACAGTTTGTGACAATAAATCTAGTTTCAAACTTGTGTTGCCTTTTATATTTCGGTATTAACTGCTATTAAGTATCAAGTTTCCACGAAACGCGATTTCTTATCAGTACCTATACAAATGAAGATAAATGCATATACATTATTTACGCAGCACGAGAGACGTCTATCGTTGATACTTAGATTTTTAATCCGTGTACGCCAAATATAGCATTGAATTAAACATAAAGAACCGCTTTAAGTATTTAACTATAGAAGTATGCCAGTAGCAATTACTATGGTTATTGCGATTTAGCATGGCGAAAGAGGTCATTGACAAACAAACGGTAGTAAAGCCTGCTAACATCCTAAATTGACATTTACCGTGATACTTATTTATTTATTATGAAATCGATACACTTTTTATTGTTTGGGTTCTTAACAAAGGATATTAAGGAAGGAACAATGGCTGGTGTAGCCTTGCTAAACCGAAATAAATAACTTCAACAACACAACAGCAGAATTTTTTTTTTTTTTTTTTAACAATGATTAACTTATTTTTTGCGAGCAGTAACCAACGCTAAACGTAACCTAACTCTTGACTTGAAGACCATAGATTGCAGCTATTAGGAAAACTATACTCCGGCAGAGAATAACGTCTTAGCTGTACGCATAATTAATGCGTATTTGCCGTAACACGTAACACACAAACACACACCTTTTTTTATGACATAAAAACATTAATTATCGTTTGTGTTATTCAAAAAGATATTGATAAAGGAGCCAAAACCACAGTTCCCTTGTTAAAATGGAATAAATATAGCAAAAAAAAAAAAGCAAATCGTTACACACACACAAGCTGATCATAACAAAGTATCAGTCACTCGGCTGAAACGGTGTCTCGCTAATTTCCTTTAAGAGCGGCCAACCCGAGATACATTTCCATCCTTCTCCAGATATTTTGGAAACACGTATTATCTACATTGGTTGGTTTCTATTTAAATCAAAACATAAAGTGATCAAGAAAAGACCTCTCAAAACCTGCTATTTTGCATGAAATTTGGCCCTTCATAATGTAAGTACTCATAAATTTAAAAAAGTAAAGAAAATAGGCATTTAAAAAATGCGCATTTAATCCAGATTATGAAAAACAAAAAATTTGAGGTTTTATAAAAACACGTATTTTCTGGAACAATTATTGTGAAATATTCGAGTAAATGACGGAATTACCGAAGGCCAACAGAGCATTCAGGCGTTATCTCTCTTTTTTCGGGTTGCCTCTTTATTTTGGATTGTTGGATGAAATAACAAGCTTTAAAACCATGTTTACGTTGACGATAGACAGCTCGAGAGGGGTCCTCTTAACGTGTGCGTATGAGTAAAGACACTGTAATACGGGCGTTTCCAGTTAACACTTCGTCCTCTTTGACCGACTTACAGTTCGTGTTACCGTACCTTGTTTTAACGGGAACCAATATTCTTTGAACAATGAAGACACCGCTGATAAAAAACTAAACATGAAAGAAAACTTTCCCATTTACAATAAAGTAGTCTTTTAAAGAATGTTTACTTTTTAAACAATGTTAACGATATAATTATTCTCATACTCTGATATGATAACAGTTACTTTGTATGTAAGAATAATTCAAATATTATAGAGGCAGCGGAAGTTAACCATCAACATTTATACACCAGTGTCTTAATTAAATACAGCAGAAACACTTAAATAGATAGATAAAGTGTACTTTATTTTACACCAAAATTGTAACACAACTCTTTTTCAATTCCACATTCTGAAGGACAATTGCAGTTTAACTGCAAACATCACATAAAGAAAAAGTACTTATTTTTTACGGAGAAATACTCAAATTAACAAAAAAATTTAACTACATTATATACAAATTTAAATCAAAAAACTCTTAATTAAATATTCCAAAGGACCCTAAGATTAAGCATTGCGATACAACGTGACAGTTTTACCAGTCTTTTGGGTACACTTCCAGTCAACAGCGATACGGAGGGATTCTTTGATGTCTCATCATAAGTAAAACAAATTGACCAGACACCAAGTCACTGAATTTAAAGAAGCAGCTGGCAATTCCAATGTAAATGCACTTACTGCAGTAGCAAACCAATTAACATTGGTTCATCGATCGCTTAATGCACTAAAACATGGATAAGCCAAGAATTAGAAATAACCATGGAGCCTGCAAAGCTATTTAATAAAAGTGCCGACAGGAATATTATTTCTACATATTAACATACGTTTGCCGATTGCAATATCTTCTGTGAGCTCGGATTCTTCATAGAATATATTACATATCCCAGAATTCTTATCCAATAAGCATATATTTTATTTGCGCTATGCAGACTAATGATACATTTTTTATGATTATATGACATCATCATTGTATTCAATTAAATCATCTGTACATTATTGACATTGTAGATGAATGATTATATCTTGGTACGTACGATGTGCCGAAGATATGAATAATGTAGCAACAACAGAGGTGTGGATCAAGTAGCCAAGTCTTTGTCATCATTTGCCAGACATGCATTAAAAAGTATACTCAGTGCGTTACATTTCTTTGTTTGCCTGCACTTTGCGCAGCTTTTTACTTTTTCTGCATACTTAACGTTATTGTCGTCTGCCAAGTAGTTATATATTAAAATTAAAATCACAACTACATAATTATCATCCTTATCCTAAATTATTTGGAGTAGGAGTTTCTTTGATGCATTTCTACTAGCTGTTTGTTCTCTATCTTCTATTCTAGCCGTATCACCTTTGACAGTTCTGTGCAATCCCGATGCATAACCAAAAACTAAGTTTTCCTGTTTTCGTATTACGATAGATAGTCACTAAAGATCTCTGCATTGTAAGATATATTAGTATCTATATCTAATAGTCTGCCAACTCTACTTCAATGAAGTTCGTTCACAAACGAGGGTGACAGACTTATATTGTATTCCACACTACGCTACAGTAGCTTCTCGCTCTGATTACGATATAACATACATACAGACATACATTGAATTAGGTAATAAGCAAGAACACAAACAATATCATGTATTAGATAACATGAATCATTAAGTAGACAACACTGAATCGGTGTCAAATGATAATGAGTCAGCGTAGTCATGAAAGTGTAAGTTGTTTGTGAATAAGAAAATGGAGGGTGTTAAAAATTATATTTGACATTGTATTAGCTATGACTTTCGGCGGGTTTCTGAATTGACTATTTTGAGTTAAGCACGTCTTAAACCTTATTTAAATACTCAACTTCAAATACCTAAATCAGAAATCGAAGGATTGTCCCACCATCACATTAATATACTCAGAGGTGGTTTCAACTTAGATATGACTGAATATACGTATGAAAGTCAAATGAAACTAAATAAAACGTGATATTTCAACACTGGTTTTAATATGCTTAGTCAGCTTCATTGGGAAACTCTTAAGTTTCACTGGTATCCATATCATAAATTACGCCATAAATTTTCAATATTACGGAAAATTCTATAAGATAGAAAATCCTAGGCACATAAATCTATCAAGAAAACTTTTAAGGCCCACATACGTGAAGCAATTTATTTGCCCGATGAATGCAATATTAAAAGTTATACACCCATCCGAAAACTGTTTAGATGCTAAAATTTTTATGTCTGTTTTAATAGCTAATGGAAATACTTCGTCTAAAGGAACTCTTTACTATTTTATTATTGGTAAGTATAAATCAGTTTTCCAAGACTAAGTTTTCGCTTGTCGAAGAGAGATTGAATCTTTTATCAATCAACATAATGTATGCCTAGACTTTATGCCAGTAATTACTTGTCTGCATCCAGATGAACAGATAATATTTATCTATGTTTACAACTGAGTGTACAGCGTTAACTTTATAGACCATTAACATTAGTGATATGCAAAGAAAGTGAAAATATATCAAGTGAAAATTTCGCAAATGATTGAAAGTATTGTTATTAAATATTTGGTATACGATAATGAACATTTTGATGACAGTAACAAAACATAAATTATTTAGGATTGAATAGAAAACACAACAGCAACAAGCACGAAACAGAAAAGAAGAAAACTACCTACAGAATGATATTTAAAATTTCTTTGAGTTATTTTTTAACAAGTTAGACTGAGTCCTTATAAATCTTACAGAGATAAAGTCAGTATTGACCACTTTTGACAATTATTTCCAGTAAATTGAAAACTTGAATAACATTGAAATTAACTTATTGCCAAATCGACAAACAGACCTTGTAGGTTTTAAAATGACATTCAAACTTAAGGTGACAATGAATAAAGTCTCCCGATCATGCATAAATGACTAGAATAAAGCGTGCCAAATATTTTAATATGCCAAAGATGAATGTCATGTACCCTACTCTCAAGTCTTGTTCCTACGATCCTAGCAACAACAATAAATTTAAAACTTTGACCACAATATGGACCCTTTGACCTGTCAGACTCATAACTGCACTATATTATTGAGTGAAAGCCGCTTTCACGACGGAAGCGTACACAAGCGGACAGACAAAAGGCACGACTCTTTTATTCACACTGACCCCAGCTAGATAGGCACAATGGTACCTACACGTACATATGTGTGTGAGAATATTAGAAAATTACAGTGACCAATTTAACTAGAATGTTGGTTTTTAATGTAAGGTACATTATGATATTTCTCTTCTGTAATAAAATTAAAGGAATGCTCCAGCTATAAAAGTTCAACAGTATAGTAAAAGTGGAATTAACTATAAAAGGTTACATATTTTTCTGATGTTTTTATCATTGATAGGCTCGCATTTCGCGGCAGACCAAGAAGGGGGTGGCCGACTAGGATGTCTTCGTTTTGCTTACTCTTAGGTGATACAGTGGTCAACACTGTATAACCTAATAGTAAGCGATGATATGGTCGTCGATGGAGCATGCTTAGTTAGAAGCAACCTACAATAAAGTCTTGTCTTAAAATGACTTATTCTTCTTCAACCTATATTATCCCACTATTAAGAACTTCCTCTTATTCTCCAACCCTGTTCCTCAGACCCTTAGGACTCTTTCGTTAAAGCCTCTAAGTCATCACCCCACCGTTCCTTAGGCCTCACTCTGCTTATAACTGCACACTATATACTGTTCAACCAACAGCTCAACCGTATAGTGATATCACAACCCATTCCAGCAATCGCTACACGAAGTCAATTCCCAGAAGCTATATCATGATGCATGCTAGAATTAATCAAAGACACTGCACTTCTGGAGCACATCACGACGTGACTAACACATATGCGTCGCAATACAACTTGTGTTGATATACAAGGCGTAGCTCGCTACATTATGAAACGACAATTATCACATTATTGGCATCTGTATGCTAACTGTCATAATAGAGCGATCATGATGTTAGGACTTGGTTGGCATTATTGAGACGAAGATGAAATGCAGTATGTAGAAAAAATAGTTCTTCATTTACATGGTTTTCATGAGGTCGAGAGTTGCATCTTTTTGGCAAAGTTTGAGACATTCCGTTCAGTATTTTGAGAGCAGTCACATGCAATCTGGCTAATATGTTTCTCGGTGCTTAACACTGGAATTCTGTACACCTGAACGAGAACAAGAAATGACGTAAGACTTAGTTCTTAAATTATAATAATGTTTTTAATATGTTTTTTTTTTGGATGACTATGGGTACCTTTACAAGCCTCCATGATTTTAAATATATTTTACAAGTTTATTTTTTCTGGCTTAATTGTTGAATTCCTGCTGTTGTGTCTGGTCTGGGCAACTACCCGATAGTCGATTTCAGGCTGTTGTATGTTCTAATCACACAGAGTACTCTATCTCTCGATGCAGGATTTAGAATTTTAGTTTCTATGTGGCGATATAGATGTCGCTACATTCTAGTTCCTATTTTACGTTTATAGGGTTTTATTACCTAACTGCAAAATTGAGCTCGTTTCCATTAGACAGGGTTTTAAGAGACCAGAGTTTTATGCAGATATCGCCTATAAAATTAACGGCATAATTATAACTATGAACGGTATTAATACCGTTCCATGTTTTAAGCACCTTAAAGTAACCGATGTAATAAAACCCTTCTAACATTAAACTGAGATTTACCTCTTACTTATTAGCGAGTGTCTATTAAAATAGAAAGAGTATTTATTATATTCCACATCCTGTTAATCTACACTAATATTAAAATAGAGGAAAACATTTTATTTTTACTTATTTTGTTTGTAGAAGGTAATCTCTGAAAGTACTGGTCTGATTGCTAAAATTTTTCACCGATAGAAAGCTGCTTTATTTCTAAGCGACTATATTATATGTACGCGGGCGAAGCCGCGGGCAAAAGCTAGTATTATAATATTTAGGATATAAAATTACTGCTAATCGGGGTTGACACGGTATTGAAACCTTTCTTTTCTTGAGTTGGGAAATCATTAAATAACCCCTCCCGCTCTGGATGGAACGAGGGTGTGTCAAATTTTTACTGACTAAAACCCACTGGTGTTCCTTCAGTACCACTCAAATGGTTGTGATAGATCAATAAGAGCGAGGGCCCTGGTACCCTTAAGACATGTTGAATTTTAATTCGGTATTGGTACGCAAACTTGTGTTCAACAAAACTTACACATAAAATATACAAAATAGTCTTCTGTGGAAATGCTGTGTGTATTAATTCTTATTAATATTATTATTTATTATTATTAGTTGCCCTTTGGAACTCTTTCAATCTCGCAGCAACACAACTTGCCCCTAACTTTATTTTCCTTTCGACTAAAGATAGCTCATTTGTTTCAAATCAATCTTTCATTCACAAAGCCCTTTGGCTTTCGAGTTATTTCAATCTTCTGATGAATGAATGTGATATGTGAGCAACAAAATTAAACATTCATTACGAGACTTCGTTCAGTTGCCATTCATTACAATACCATAATAGAGACACACATCAATAGAATTTCATCATGAGTGCTACAACAAAATGATTTAATTACCACAGTCCGAGTCTCGTGGGACATTAACGAAGTTATTGTTTAGAGCGTTGTAAAGCCAGGTACAGACTGCCGTAAACTAACATGCAATGTAACACGAAATGAAAGAATTTGCCGTCCACATTGTCGCAACAGAATTCCCATAGTGTGGACGCCTTGCGCACGCGAACCGTGTACATCACGCGCGCGAACAGAGGATTTCAACTCAGGAAACAGATGCGAGTAGGTACAGTCAGGGTTCAAAAGTGCAGTTGCACTCTACTAATGCTAATAATAAAGAGTGTCAATGGTTTATGAATTATTTAATTTGTAGCGTAGCATCTAAAGTATTGAATAAACGACTTATGGATCATTGAACGTCTACTATACAGAAATTTTAGACACTTTAGCATTGGTAAAGTGCAACTGCTCTTTTGAACCCTGACTATACATGCTCGATTCGTGCGCGCGCTGCGTCTACAATTATGAAATGGTCCTTTCATGTTACGTTGCATGTTACGTTACAGCAGTCTGTACCCGGCTTAATGTTTGATTAATGTGTCTATGTAGGTAGGTGTGTTGGCAAACAAATCGAAAATCAGCAGCCATTGGTTCATGACTCATTCTTACGTTCCACATTTGGGTAACGATAAAAACGGCAATTTGTAACAAAATCAAACCACTGTTATGAAAGATTTTTGTACTATGTATTTGTGTAAATCCGGTAAAAAAAGGCTTTAGCGTGAAAACATTTAGTGGCAAAACAAATTGAATTATGTTTTTTGCTTTTGTATATTTCTGATGCTTTTTTAAGAATCTATTCAAAAGACAAATATCTAGAATAGATCTTTTGACTGGGAAATGATTGAATTTGTTTTTTTTTTTTTTAATTATGCAACGATTCCTAATTAAAAAAAAAAACAAATTCAATCTGATTTCTATTCTGCAAAATAGAAAACCATAAAAAGCACTTGCCAATTGAAATCAATCACTGAAACTGCTATTATTTGATAAAAACAGTAGGTATGTATAATTATTTATCTTACCTACAATATTTTTAATATCTATGTGTTATTGTGATAGTTTTTTACCATTATGAATGTATCCCTTTTTTCCTTTCGGGGTACGGAACCCTAAAAACTCTATTCTGTTATAAGACTTAAGTTAATGAATATAACAAAAGCACTAGAATTCTTATCAGAACACGTACGGTTGCAGTTGTATCGAGTTAAGCAGCGATGTTCCGATTAAATCGATTGCTAACTTGACAGCTCCTCGCTTGCTTCAACTAATTATAATAACCGATTAATTATCATAATTATGACTTATTGCGCAGTTAAGTTCATAAATACTGTCCAACTGGTCCAGCGATAAATGGTACAGCAAATAGTTAATGTTTTTGGCAAATATATGCATTTTGTATTTGCATAGACATGCAAATGTATTTAACAAGCGCACAATTCATTGGTGGAGTCAGTCTCACTAAGACAAATATTTGGTACATAACGATTGATCACAGATTTAGAAAAACTCAGACTCTAAATTCTGTAACAGATTTTTTTTAAGGTGGGAAATCATCTAATGACATCTCCCGCCCTTGGGTGGGGCGTGAGGGCGTGTCAGACTTTTACTGAATAAAACCCACTTCTGTTCCTTCTTTGCCTTCATTCCAGGGCCCCGGGGTTCTCTTTCGCATCTCCCATGGCCCCAGTAGGCTTCGATACTGCTGGCCTAATGGATATCACACTAATAATATAAAGGATTGTGTGTGTTTGTATGTTACTTCTTCACGCTCGAACGGCTGAACGGATTTCGATGAAACTTGGTAGTGGTACACGGATAGACCACCCGAATACCTACGCACATAGGATACCTACTTATGTTTTATTTCGAGAGTATGTTCCCTTGGGATCATTTTCAACTATCACGCTGGTGAAACTAGTCTTATACATAACTATCGTCATCATCATCATCGACAGCCCGACATCGCCCACTGTAAAGCACAGGCCTCTCTTTTCTTGGGCCAACCTCCACTCTCCTGTGCCTTATTCAGGTTGTTCCCACGATGGAACAATGTCGTCAGGGCATCACGCCGCCGGACAACTAACATTTCTGATTTCGGTCCTTAGACGCGACTTGGTCATCACCGAGCCTTGTGTTATACCCAGCTCCAATTAATTTCCATTATTCGTTTTCCTATATCTTACACTTATTTTTTTTTCAGGTCAGAAATCATCAAAAGCCTTCTACTGCTATAGGGTGGAGCGAGAAGTGTCTTATACATACAGGTAGTTGAAGATAATAAAACTTTTGACATGCTCCATCGGTTAGAACAACATGTAGGTAATGGAAACTGCAAATTTCACGGTTGCTATCGCGAATCACAACGGTACCTAAATGGTGGTCTGCAAACAGCAAACAGTTGTTACTCAACCCATATGGATGGCACATCACTAATATCAGCGAAATGGTAACACTATACGCTTACTGGATTCGGTTCTACAAACACTAATTACGGACGACCCTAATTGACCCCGATCACACGTACACCGTTATAATGGAATAAGCATGTTACACGGTTCTACGGGTTTGCATTTGAAGATTTGTTCGTTTGAAATGCAACTATTTTTAACATTTCGCCTATTCTTGTGTAATATGGTAAGCATTTTAGTATATTGCAAATGGAAATTGTGTAAACAAAGGAAGTACCTATTTCACAAAATGGTTGATTGATACCGGATAGTGCAACAGCCTATCAAGCCTAAGTCCTTATTTTATTGTACCTATGTGCGTTCGTCTAATTGTACAAGACCGACTTAGATGCAAATTGGGTGTATTGTAAGAGTCATGGTTTCAGACAAGGCCGTAATTATTTGCCACTCATAGTCTATACTACTGAGTAAGTGCACTTATAGTATGTACAAATAGTTCCACACATAACTAACATAGCTTAGAGCCATTAGCAATCTTAAAAAGTCCATAGTCGAACTTAATTAAATATTTTTGATATTTCAATAAAAATTAAGTCACGCTATATGTTATGAATGATTTAACCCCAAATAGTTTGGTCAACGTCACAATTCAAACACAAAACTTATGACGTAAAACGTTTATATGTTCAAGTGTACCACACAACAAAAGTAAAGCGTGGATTTTTAAATAATTCGTATGAAATTAAACAATAGTTGAACTGTTTGCATAGATACGAATTCAGCCAGCAAAATTGACTCCGTATCAACAAAATTTTTCACATGTAACCCAGATAATGAAGTCAAGTAATTGCATAAAAGCTGTTCAAATACTACACGTAAATTTAATATTGATGACGGACATGAGACAACGTTAAGGATCAATAATTTTGCAACCAATAATAGAGCAATTAACCTCGATTTATCGACATTTGCAGATCCAACTAATTTAGTTTGTTTGTCTCTAGATAACAAAGAGTAAGTTATTTTTTTTTCTTGGTCTAAAATACACAATTAAAAGCAAGGAAAGCTCAATTATTTTAATTTCGCCAAAGAATACTAAACCATAGAAACAGATTCACGATAATCATAAAGAAACCGTAGGTAGTAGGCAAAATTTTGTAAATTATTTCTTTTTAAATTACTAAATCAACATGAAGTAATATAAGTTTTAAAGGAACGGAAATTCCCAACGCACTGGGAAAAAACCAGTCGTATAGAAGCCCTGCATCTAGATATTTATTACGACATTTAGCAGGCGCGCGCGCTTGAAGCATGGGCGTGGCAACATCGGTACGCCGAGCCATTTCTCCGAGCTATCCACACATATTAACGACATTTTAATGGCACAGCTATCGCACCAATTACTCGACACGACAAAAACAAACACAATGTTGATTGATTATGTTATAACAGGTTCGATTGATTAGAAGATAGTAATCAGGGAATATTAGAGGTTTCTAATTAATGGTTCACTAATCGACTGTAATTTCATTTAGATCAACCGTTGTTCTTTTGATATATGTCATTCATTATATTGTGTATGTGATTCTCAGAACTCTATGAAAATGTCCGTGTCCTATTAGATGTTTGAACAAGATATTCGTAATAATACTCATCCAGATAAAGAAAAACTGTTTCGTAATTAACTTCCAACAGCTGAATTGTGTTTCCATAACGTCACTCTTCGAGTAACGAACTCGACAAAAACTGAAATAGAAACAAAACCCCTCATAGAGTTGGCTGCACCTATCAATCAACGATCTGAAAATAGTCTGCCCGGAAGCGAACCCCGGCTTAGCAGTTAATTGCCGTGACAATAACACCAGCGCTCATTATCCTAAATTTGGACCACACCTAACCATTAATGGAAGCCACTCGAGATGACTAAGACACTTCAGGATGATACTTGAGGTTTCGAGTGGAGAACTTAAATGAAGAAGTAATCCTAATTTATAATGAGGAATGCAAGATGAAAATAGAAACAGGTCATCAAACAAAACATTCAGTAACTATATCAAACATGAAAGTAATCAATGCGGAAATCAAATGGATGATTATCAAGAAAACAGAACATGACCAAGTCAACACACACGAGATGGAAAGGAAAAGGACCTGACATCTATTTGATAATGTTTGTCACGTCTGTATCGAGAGAAAGCATTGAAGATGTAACACATCGTACGAAACTGAAAGGGGTTGGAAACAAGGATAATGTATTTGACAATGTTTTGCACGCTATCATTAAACATCAAACAACATTACTAGGCAAATAAAACTAAGGTAAAAACTAAGAAATAATATGTCAATTTCAAACTAAATGAAGACTGTTAAATCAATATCAGCTGTACGTGATTAAATAACGCCAGCAAACAGCAGAAATAAACCTGACAAATCATTAAAGCAAATGATGATAGATTAACAATGTGGAACGAATCTCTTAGTTATACCAGTCGATGTGAATTTATTAGACATGAAGATGAAACTAAAAGACAGCTAGCGGTGGGACACGCGAAGGTTAATAAATACAATCGGACTGCAAATGGCAGACGACGACGTGACTAAGTCTGCTACGTGGACTATTACTGGTAACAAAGAGACCCAACCACAAAATATTACTGTTATTATGATAAACTGTGGGATAACCCCAAATAAAGAATATTTACAAACTTGGTTATGGATAAATTGCCCAACACCAAACGTGGCTAATGTTTTAATTTTAAATTATTTGGAAGTGTTGTTTTATTACAATAGGTAGGATCTAGGACCACTTGACAGATAACTCGACGAGTAATCAGTCTCAACCCATAAAACAAATAATAAATATTCATGTAGAAAACCTTTGGTATGATGACCATCAATGATTTGACCTTCAATCGGTACCTACTACAAAATTTTTCAAAATATTGTAATTGACAAGAAAAGTAAAGTGTAAATAAAAAATGAAGAAAATATTCAACCAACCATGAATATATAAAAATAAATAAACAATAAATGGTAGTAAATTAACCAAACAGCGAACATTTAAGATTCAAAGTTATTCTAAACTGCGATGTTGATGGATTTTGAATTTGAGTGCAATGATAATAAAGCCCAAAGTTAATTAGGCCCTGTAAAGAGGAGGAAAAAACGGGGTCACGCTCAAGAGAACACGACATAATACTGTGCAACGATTGTGGGTAACAGGTGACCTATAGTTGATGCAAAAAATATGACTCATCAAGACCAGTTAGTCGAAGAAGTTATAAATTGCCTAGAAACAAAAACCTTTCCCTAAAGAGCAATAAACCTATACAATACCGATCCAATACTGACATACGATACGTGCATAGCAGTAACGTAAGCTTAGAGATTTAACAACGGATTACCAGTCAGTCGCCCACGAACATTCAACCGGCATTATATCAACGTAAACGCTACATACGGTACTAGACTCATAAAATGCTGATAAGCTGTATCAAAGAAACGTAAAAACCCTTTTGGGTCAAAGGAGAAGTGATGTGTGCGAATTATGTACACGGATATAAACGAAGTACGGGAAATGTGCTTTCTTCACACCTGAGAACACTTCCTGGAATACAAAAGAAGGTGAAACTTGATGATAACTGAGACACATCTGACCGCTTTCCGCCAGACGTTGAGTCTCCAGCGTACGCAACTACGTGCGCTGAATGACAATCAATTTAAGTTTATACTGATATATTAACACTCAATTGATGCGCCGCGTCGATTCTATTGTTTTTTTTTTTGTGCATTTAAACTATTCACTGTAATTCATATGTTTAAAAGGTGTAATAGAAAGCCATGTTGCTTATTTGGATTTTCTCTCGAGATTTGTCTCTCCAAAAATAATATTAAATGAAAAACTAAATAAATAATACCTAAACAATAAAAAAATTCTTGCATATTTTATTCAAAATCGCTTTATCTACAAAACTATGTCATTATCATCTAAATATAAAAATTGCCAAAGCAGATTTCGAATTTATTAACGAACTTTCATCGTTTGATATTAAGCCGATTGATTCTAATAATGACCAGAAGCTCGAGATCATTTTTGTATTAACAATGCCAGTTCCTGATGCATAATTCACGTCGATAGTGAAAGTTCTTGATCTTGTTCGAGGTCGGGTGTCGACTGTTTAGATTATAAAACAATGACTGACGAAAACAATACAACCATGGCAAATTTGATACGAGATACTAAAGGACTCGCTTTAGCCAAGGTACATTTCAATTCAAGCGAAAATTGGCACAAGTGAAAGTTGCAAAAGGTAACCTATCAAGTTGCCAATAAATTTTATTTATCTGTTGTAAACAATATAGTTGTAGTGTTTGATAAACTTAAAAACATTAGTTATCAACTAAGCAAAACAGTCGATTACGTTTATTGCATAGTAATTAATCTCAGTAGTTATTGGAGTAACAAAAACATGACAGATACATATGGAATGAACACATGAACGATTATATTCTTTTTCTAGATTACATCCAATATGATCATCGCCGCCAACCATTTGTTTTTACGAATAAATACATTTCAGTGATTGGGTTGGACGACCGCACAGTGCCGTCGGTTCCGCAGCTAGAGGGTAACGCACCCCTCAAGTTCACAGTCAACCCCGGGAATAATGGGACGTGAGTCGGGACGCGACGGAGACCGCCCAAGGGTGCACTGCAGTCACACACACAACACAACAATATAACACTGGCGAAAGAGACAGAAAATTGCGCAAAAGTTCAAGCTGATGTTGTTTATCTACAGTGGATTACATATCAATCAATTAAATCGCAGTTCGTCACTATCGGTTGATAATATTATGTCGAGGATGAAATTCGACAAAATACGAAACAAAAATGGTGTAAATATTTGCATTCCACAAAATATGGATGCACAAATCGGAAATCGATGATTATCTCACGACTGTAACCCATAACGAATTTACCCATAGCTAATACAAATATTGTGATAATCGTTGCTAATCTATGCTTGGAACGGATAATCGCTAATCAACCAATAAATGCTAACATTTGTAATGCCAAGAACACTGAGAAACTGATAAGGAATATGCAAGACATGTGCAGAAATAACGCGAATGTTGAATATATACAGTACACAATAGTACGTAGCAGTAAACGGAACTGACAAAGTAAATATCCGACGTACTTACTCAGGTTGAACAATGATGTGGAAGATGCAGCAAAACCACCTGATATCGAAGTCAGTGGAGGAAATCCATTCTCACGGACACAGCACTTGTAAGATGAACTCTTGCGGTTTTCACAGTTTCTTATTTATCAACGAGATCACTGAATGAAACGTCTCTTATAATAATAAATAACATTAATATTGCAGGTTATTATTGCACGGAAGTATTGCTGAGCTCTATCGCAGGAGGTCGCAGGACCGTTTTCGGGATATCGATCTGATTTCGAGGCGCTGCAGTTGCCACACTGTCTCTTAGTTGGATATTGTTAAAAGCTCACTATTTAATTTGTTTGTGGGCTAGTGCTTTAGTATAGTTTGTGTTATTATGTTTGTTTATGTGGTACGCAGAGGTCGCGATCAGCTGTTGCTTGCGGAGCCGGCGCCGAGCGTGTGCGAGCGTGCGAGAGTGCCGCGCGCGACTGACTGCGAGGCTCGGGCTCGGGCCTGCCGCCTGCCTCGCCACTGCTGTTGGAGCCTGCGGTGTAGGCGCCCCGCGGCATCTTAACGGCCCGTTACCTACACATGGACGTACTACGAAGATATGTAAACAAACAACACGCCTCAAATCTCCTCATGTGGTTGTACAAACGTAACAGAATGATTTTTCTGCTTTGGAAGTTCGTTTTATTTTTATGAAGTCTTAATTCTTTACGAAAGGTTATGTGTCTTTCCTATAGGTTCTTTGATTTAAATATTTTAGGACTTAGCATTTATAAAAAAAAAAATAACCACCATTAATTTAAACACGGATTAGCCGGTTCTTAATTCACAATTTCCTGTGGAGAATTTTAATTTAAAATCAGCAAATCATTATTTATACATATAGTTAGCGAGTTTGATAAATAAGGTTAAATGTTACTTGTCATCACTATCACTTAGCATTTAAAATTTTAATGCCTACTTCTTAGAAAATACTCGTATTATGTATTTATGTAGTTTAACCTATCAGAGTGGCGATCAATATTTATTTAGAAATGATATGAAGTAATAAAAATGTAGTGATTGTATAACCTTCAAAATTAACTTGTACTTAAACAAAACACAAGTCTAAGTAAGTACTTACCTACCGGACAAAAAAGTTAAATTACAGAACAAGTTGGTTTAGGGGACAATGCAAACAATACCCAAATCTCACGAGCTTCCGTCGAGCAAGACGCAATCCGTTGTGTCACTACGATTGCATAGTCCCAACCTTAAAACGCATTGTTGATAAAAAAAATTAAACCAGAACTGTTTGTGATAGCAACAACATTAACAACAAACTTCTTTAACACAATCGTGTAGGTAAATACGAAGCGTGGAATTCCAAAAAGAATGCATGTGACCAAACAATCGTGTGCAATGAAAACAAGTGGAGTTAGATCCTCTGATATAACGTTAGCAATAAACAAACGCGCCTTATTGTAATGAATAAACAATGAAGACCTGGCCACAGAGGCTATTGATGTAGGGATAGCTGTGAAATACAATGGCTGTGAGCAAACACGGGAAGATAACACTGATCAAAAGGAAGACATAACGGACATAATAATTGTAGACATTTGCCGCTATGTAATTCTGAGTTATACTGAATGAAATGTTTGGTGTGAGTTTCACAAAATTTGGAGATAGCAATATTAATAATGTTTGACACATTATCTTTACATATTTAACGCAAATTTAACACGTCTTTCGATTTACAATGATAAATTTAAGTGACGTTGACCGTTTCTGGATTGAGTCCGTCAGATGTCTCCCTTCAATAGTTGCGAGTTTGCCTGGAATTTCGTCTCTTTCTTCCTGCTATACGAATGTTTTATTATTGTATAAGATGTGTATTGTGCTCGTAGCATCTGCCGGAGCGTGTCTATTCACCGGCTGACCTTTAGCGTCGTCGCCTGGTACACGTGCGCTTGCAAAACATGGCACTTTAAATACCACGACGCTTCAACATTTACTGCTATTGGAAATGTCTTTAACTGATTGGGCTGCGGATGGGTAGGTACCTCTGGTTTTCTTTTACTTTGCATCTCGGATGGTGTTTGATAGGTGATATATGATATTTATTTTGCCAATTGGTTATAAATATCATTATTACATACACACATTTTTTCGTAAATTTTTACTAAATGAGGCCGGCGTTTTCAAGCCGAGTACCATGAGAAGAAACACCGAAATAAACTCAAGAGATCAAAATCTGTTTAAATTCCATACTTTGTCGGTCTTTTGAGGAATAAACACAATTTGTGATGACCTGTCACATGACAAATAATGAAGAAAAAATTATAAAAAGGTTTGGATTCTATTTGTGGTACGATATTTTCTTTTTTTAAAATCGTGAGTACTTTAGTACGTACCATTTAGAAGAAATTAGTTCAGCCCAATCATATATCGGACGTTAGAAAAAGTAGTCTCGGGCGGCATTACACATAAACAAAACTCTTATCTCCATAAATAGTATATTGCTTTAGAAAAAAAGGGTCGTGACTTATAGTGACGGAAACGTGGGAAAAATGCGTGAGCCCGACCCAGAAGAGCGAGACGGGCATCACGATCCAGTTTTTATCGATGTTCCGGAATCAATGACTCTCGAAGATACACAGACTGCAGTAAACATTCAAAATGGTACACTGTTGTACAGCCGTTTAGAATGCCAGAGAATTTCGAAACACGTCAACATTCCCAAGATGAAACAAAGGAAATAACACGTTCTAACTTACTTGATATGCTTGAAGGAATTGGAGGAACATACCTGAAACAATAATTTCATAAATCAATATAAGTCGTTAAAGTCCTAATTCGAGAATCAAAGCGCATGACGCGCGGGTATCCCGTCAACCGTGACTACTATCTTGTTCATTAACCTACATCCGAAATATACGAGTAGTATTGCGCACCACAACGTAAGAAATGCGCACTGGATCGCCATTAAAGTTTCACACAATTCTGTCGAAATCGAAAGTGTTGTTTCTAATTACGAAGTTTACGACACTTATGATGCGGAAAATAAAAATCACGCTTAGTTCCACTTGTTAGTATTATCGAATGTGACGTAACTGTAGATACGGTTGAATGACGATTTTTTATTGGTTTTGACGCATCGATTCTTCGGACGGAAGTGCAAAAAACTTAAAGAGCATCCGACATGGTTTTGTCATTTGTTCATTTGCAGCTCCGTTGTGTAAGACAAAGGTTAGCTTGTAGAAATTATCAGTATCACTTTCAGAATTTCCATAGGAAACTGGTATTCTAACCGTAACTTGACTAAAAGCAGTCTAGACGAGAAAATTATTCTCCAGCACATGCAAGACGTCTGCGGTACGACTGCGGATACAAATTAAGTTTTCGAGTATTCACCGAACGTGATTTCGGAGACAAACTAAACGGGACACGCGGAACGAATGTCATGGGTGCCGTTGTATTTTCAATAAGGTTCGTCTAGACTGAGTCTAGACTCAGGGTGGGTGAGCTTTAGGATTTTGAGTTTATGACCACGTCTGAATCGATAGATTTGTCTGGGGGATTAAACCTTAAAAACTGTAGGTTTAGGAGGACTTTTAGTAGTGAAAAGGGGATAATTTATGTGTAGTGAATATCGCGATGTCTGGCTAGACTAGACAGGAGTACTTTGGGAGTGCGGTAGTCATTAGGTAACCCTCTCTGACTGCAGTGGAATAAAACATGCATCAGGTGCAGTCTGGTGCTACCGCGTTACATCAAAATTGCAAAAGTTTAATGTAAACCAACAAACAGTACGATTACTACCACAGTACTATTATAAATTCAGTTTGTACCGTGTTATGTTTCCTAGTTAGATACGAGAAGCGATTTTGTAATATTTCAGTGGCTTGGAATAACTGATTTGTGTAATATGAACTGGCATGTAGCCATAACGTAAAGCTTCGTGTAAATTAATGTGATAATTATAAATATTTATATAGCTACTTCAATTTTTTTTTTTTTATTTCTAGCATAATCTTTAATGTCGTAGTGGAAAGCCCACGCGTGTTTCTATAGGAAAATTTATTGCAACAGCTGAATTATGTAATTTTATTTCCTACAGATAATTATGGTCATAACGGAAGAGACCGAAGCAACAAGTCCTATTTATACGACATGTTCCGTATATGGCAATGTCTAACAAGTGTTAGTTATTATGTGCTTAGCTCAATTGAAACAGTTTTTTTTTTCCAACAGAGGAAGTCTCCCTAAAGACGATTTCATTTTTACATTTTACATCATAAGTTTTTAACTTTATACGTATTTTTTATTCTTACTAGCTTTTGCCCTCGACTTCGACGGCGTGGAGCCAGATAAAAACCTATGTCCTTCCTTCTACTTTGGCCTGAAAACCTGTCAAAATTTGACATTTAAGCAGGGTTTCATCCATTCTTTACTCAAAATACTCAATTCAGAAACCTGCCCTTTTTTTTTCGGTGCGAAAATCATCCAATGACATCCCCCGCTCTTGGGCAGAGCGTGAAATAGTGTCCGACGTTTACTGACTAAAAACCCCTGTGTTCCTTCTTTGCCTTCGTTCCAGGGCCCCGGAGTTCTCTTTCGCATCACCCATGGCCCCAGAAACCTGCCCTAAGACTACTTTCGTACTGATTTAACTTAATAACGATAATTAATTAAAACGTTTTTGATGACTTAGTTCAAAACTTTTCAATTTTAACACGAGGTTTTATACATGCAGGTCAGTAGAATACTGTCCTCGCAATTTGACTTAGGTCAAGAGCATTGAACTCTAAGAACCGAAAAGTTTATCGCTTTGACGTGCTTTTTTGGTTTAACTACCAACTATTATGTATGCTTTTGTTGTTGATGAGAGCTAATTCCAAGTGTGAAGACGAACAAAGTTCTTTCAATACCTCAATAATCATTAACCTTGTCCAAGATCTTGAAAACAAACCATAAACAATAGAGTATTTCTTGCAAATTTGCTTGAAATAAAACTTGAATGTTACGAGCTAACCATAGCTCATTCTAATCGAACATATAGTATGAATGATGTCATCGTAGTATCATAAAAAGTCGTATACCAACAAAAAACTGCGAAGTACATGGTATTAATACACGAATTATCTCAATCTGCGATAAAGCCGTTGAGTCACGGTCGGTATGTGTTAATTTTAAGCTTCTGCCCAGACTAACAATAATAAAACCTTTCCCTTTACACTTGCTAAATGATATTTCCTTTGGAGATCGCGCCCACTTATAAGTTTATACGCAGAGAATAAACGAGGAACGAGTTTGAAGACTGCAGCTTCTGTAGATGTAGCTTAAAGATAAATAAATAAGTCTCCAGTAGTTTTTTACTTGACTTTAAAAATCTAATGTTGCTACGTGCCAAAATCTTTGGAGGCTTGTTTTTTGGCCCATTTTGGAGGTATGTGGAACAGAGAGTAAAGTCCCGTAAACCTCTATTGAAAAGGGAGGATCCTCCGGCCAGACGGCTGATATGTCTGGTGGGCAACTGCCCGATAGATGATTTCGGACGGTTCTATAAGTTCGAAACACGCGGAGAACTTTAATTGCGCAATGCAGGATTAGTTCTTATCGGTAGTGTCCCACCCCGACTTAGCACGGGTATCACATTAATATTATAAAGGCGAAAGTTTGTAAAGTATTTGTAAGTTTGTGGCTTCTTCACGCTCAAAAGGCTGAACGGCTTTGTATGAAATTTGACACATGGATAGACATGTCCTGGGTTAGCATATGAGATACTTTTATCACGGGTTTATGTTCCCTTGGGACCATTTTCTTCTTTTACGCGGGTGAAGACGTTTCCCAACATTAATAAATATTTATTAGCCACACACTAAATAAAGCTGCCCAAAAGGTAATGGAGGGGTATGCAGATGAACCAAGGCCGCCGACATAGCCCGAAGAATCGCCAGACTAAAGTGGCAGTGGGCAGGGCATATTGCTCGTAGAAAGGATGGTCGATGGGGCCGAAAGGTTCTAGAGTGGCGACCGCGCACCGGAAAACGCAGCGTTGGAAGACCTCCCACAAGGTGGACCGATGACCTGGTGAGAGACGCGGGAATGTGGTGGAAGTGAGACGCACAGGATCGTTCGTTGCGGAGACGCTTGGGGGAGGCCTATGTCCGACAGTGGACGTCTTTTGGCTGAAATGATGATGATGATGATGATGGAATAAAGCTGATTTGCAATCGTATCCTCAACTTAAGTTTCAATTCTCTGCGAGATTGACAGCGAGTTGTTTTAAGTTAACACGATCGAAACGTTTACTGCATCTGGCTCTCGTGATTGGTTGAGACCATGGAGCGAGCCAATCGGAGCGCCGAACGTCATAAACGTGTCCATCGCGTTAACGTCAAAGTCGCACTAGGCACCTGCTCCCCCAGCCAAGTTAAAACCTTTTCGTGTCGAATTCCGTTCTCCAATCGGTAACACCTCGATGTCAGCAATTGTAGAAAACGATAAATTGGTAGCCATGTTGACGCGCCCGAGTCGGCCGCTCGATCTACAATGTCGTTCTACATTAACAAAGGATGTAGCGTTGAATATTGTAGAAACGATAACAATTCATTCTATCTTTTTGAACGATGTGAACTTGGCTACGAATTTTCTATTCGTTTGTTCTGACCACGTGACTTAACGTTGAGATGATGTCATTCCCATACATTTTGCTAGCGTTAATGATTGCAGATTATCAGCTTGGCTAGGGGTGCTGAACCCACACTTTATTGTTTTAAATTCAATTTTCGCCATAACTGTTCCTACATTGTATGTGCATAAAATATTTTCTTCGTCTGCTAAAAAAGAATATAGAAATAGTAATCATTATAATTTACATTGAAAGTAGTTATATACGAAATTGATTAGATTCTACGTCTACTGTTTTTTATAGCTTTGATGCGATCACGAGCTTTCGATTAGAAAACGGTTGCTTTTATTATTTTATGATTTATTTGCATCACATTTTGTGATCGTGTCTTCAGGATATAAAAAATAATAATTTATGACTACTACTATAACTTGAAACCAACTACAAATGCCTACTTAATAGATACAGAAGCCAGAATACATCAATTCGAATTGACAGGTGCAATAATGATGTTAAAGTAACTTTCGCTTTTTCGGCTGAATTAACAAATCCACAAAGGGAAGACCGCAAAAAATTGTAACAATTTCTCTTTCACGGTTAAATCGGATTACGTCTATAGAAGTTTTTTTCTAGAATCATTTGTTTTTCGTGCACCCAAAACATGTTTCGACAAAAAAAAGTTTAATTACAAGCGAGAGTGGTAGTTAGGTAGCGCACGCTTGTTCGCGCATGCGCTGTTTGGAGCTAGGTTTGTGGGGCACTCGCGCGCAGCACTCGGCCGTCACGCCCATTGTTGTCAGCTATTGTGCAATGAATAAATTGCATGTAGGTGCGTGTATACCGGGTACTGGGTGGCAAATTGTTACTACAACTGTCTGTCACACTTTGTAGGGAATATTGAACTACGAGACTTCTTTTTTAGGACTGACCTGAGTTGAAAGTGGCTTATGGTCTATGGTTATAAGTGCTGCGCTGTGGGAGGTTAATTAAATTATTGGACAATTCTAATAATTTATACAATACAGTTGAAGAATCAGCGCTTTAAAATCAGTAGATAAGTAAGTAGGAAATCATCAAAAATCGGTCCACATCGTTGCAAACCGACCACATCGCGAAATCTCCGTTTTCAGGCAATTACTCTAATTAAACACGTTAACTTAAGACGTTAATTTCGTAATTGTAACAAAAAAAAATGAGGTTCCGGCACACTGAACTAGTTAGTAAGTAACAATGCCCGAATATTACAATGCCGTTGAATAAGACAGATAGCGAGAAATAACTTACATATTTGACAAACGACGTGTTCTAACTAAAAATGGGGAGACAATTGGAGGTGCCCATTAGGGTTGAACAAAGAAGAGAAACCTGACCAATCTGTCTCTGGGAAAAGTTACCGCTTCTTGTTAAGTATGACTCATGAAGTCTATATTATCTTGAGATTATCAAGGCAGAAGGTAGACCGCATTAGGGTTGCCACAAAATTTTGGGTATTTTGGTAAAGTGCTGAATTTAACTAGGTATACAATTATAATTTTTTATTCTATAATGTTAGGGAGTTTTTATCCACACGGATACGTCAAATACATTGTACCTTATATTCTATTTATACACATTATCATAAAAATTGCTCTTATACTTATTATAAAACTAGCTGTGCCCGCGACTTTCTTCGCGTGGATGACGAAACTTATCAATGAGTTTTTTGTGTAAAGTGCTATTTGTGTAAAACGTTATCTATCGAGCATACTGGTACTTCTGTCCTGGCGCGGACCCTTTGTGGCTAATTACAATAGAAAAGCAATTGTGTCTCATTAGCAGTGATTAAGAGGGTATATGATATCTTTGTTATAAATTAGGAAAGATAATTATTGCCCAAACTTCTATAGTAACCCACAAATTATGCGTTAGTCGTTACTTTTTTTTAGGTGGGAAAATCATCTTATGACATCCCCCCAGCGAGGGCGTGTCAGACTTCTACTGACTAAAAACCCACTCCTGTTCCTTCTTTGCCATTGTTCCAGGACCCCACGATCTCTTTCGCATCACCCATGGCCCCAGTAGGCTTCGACCCTGCTGGGCCCTTAGGGTTGCTGACATCTCTTAGTCCTTTCTGACTTAGGGTACTTATACCAATATATTTTGAATAAGTTCAACATTTCACATATTAAGATTAAACTTCCGAGCCAGAGATTCCCTTTCATCTTTGTTCTTAGCATATTCCATTAGAAAATGTTGTATTAAATAAAAATAATTGTAACTAGCAGTTTGTCTGCCCTATATTCCTCTGTCTGGGCATGGGTGTGGCACGGGTCATCAGTCTAAGTACCTAATTAAGGCAGGGCTTTTTCTACAGGTATTTTTTTATTGGGAGGTTGGAAATCATCTAATGACTTCTTGCGCTCTAGGGTGGAGAAGGTATGCTAAACTTTTAATGACTAAAACGTATCTTTTCCTTCAATTGCCTTTTGCGTTTCCCCATCTAGCGGACATCGGGCCCATGCTAGGCCCTTACGGTTTTGCTGACAAGTCTTTGAGGGGCGCGTGGTACAATACGCGTCGAGCACCACTGACCTCAGTTCTTACTGGATTACCGGATTTTTCTATACGTATGTATTGATTAAATGTTGGTAAGAAGTTTAATTTTAGACCTCCTCTACCAGATGAGATTGTAGCTGTTGTTGGTCCAATTTTGACGATACGAAAAACATACTAAATTGTATAATCAAATGAAAACTCCATCAAAATACCTAGCGGAAGACAACACTAATTATGCACTTCCCACATCTGAATACCATAGAAACTGCACGCCCTAACGACACCAAGTTAATGTATGCGCAGGAGTGAAAGCTCCGACGCTCGTGTCACCCACCGACGAGATTTTGATTGACTCAATATGGCCGCGATCGCCGCTAATTGTTTGTGGGCTTAGAAAACCAAGATTTATCATACATAGGAAGTAAATTATGGACTTGATGGATGAACTGGCATTAGTTTAATCATTAGACGATGATTAGAGGAAAGTGACTTGAGGATCTGTTATCGATTATTGTTTTTATGTTGGTTATAAGATTTCCAGGTTTTTAATGAAGAAATTGTTTCGTTTAACCTCATCATCATAATTTCAAAGACGTCCACTGTTGGATATAGGGTTCCCCAAGTGTCGCCATAACGACCGGTCCTGTGTGTCTCGCATTCATCGGATTCCCGCAACCCTCTCCAGGTCATCGGTCCGGTCTTGTGGAAGGCTTTTCAACGCCGCGTATTCCGGTACGTGGTCGCTTCGTTCCCATCGACCATCTGTTCTGCGAGCAATGTGCCTCGCATACTGCCACTTAAGTTTGGCGATTCTTCAAGCTATGTCGGTAAACTTGGTTCTCGTTTAACTTATTTACAAGTTTTCACGAAGTTATAGATTTTGGAACGAGTTCTCTATTCATATTTACCACACCACCACACCACATACCACCACCACCTTTACCTACCACAGTATTGTCTTTCTAACCCAAAGGTTGACTGGTAGAGAATGCCTTGTTGCATTAAGTCCGCCTATGTACCACTACTGTACATGAAGTTTAAATAAATAAATATTTTTAGAGTGGGAGGAAAAATTCTTCATTCAAGTGTTAGTTTTCTACCGTTTTGTTTGCTGTCCCTAACACAGTCTCGAGAACTAAAATTTAAAAACTCATATTTGTTTTCCTCTTTTAAACTACCAAACAATGAACATACTGGACCATGTGGTTACATAATAACAAGAACACTTCATATTTTCGTCTAGGCGTTCAAGGAGATTGAATGGGATTTATTTACTATGAGCAACACCATATGAGGTACATTTAAAATAGCCTGCACGACTGTCGATACTTAAATGTCCGTCTGGCGTAACCTAGGTCTTCCTTTGCATTCTTAACAATAGTGCTGACCGACGAATATTCTAACCACGGCAATGGCCCGTAGGCTCGGGTTTACGGACGGTGAGCAATAGGTAGCTCGTCGTCCGGTATGGATCATACGACCCGGGGTCGCAGGGCGTTGTGCTCGACGCACGCCTCATAAAGATGTAAAAAGTCTGTATGGGCCGATACCTGCCAGGGCTGTGGTATTGTTCAGAAGACTTACTGTGGCCCTCGCAAAGGGCAACTGGAGGAACACAGGTGGGTTTTAGTCTGTAAAAGGTTGACAATCTCTCTCGCTCTAACCATAGCAACTACGGGACTAGTCATTTGATGAATTGACAAGTAAAAAAAAAGTATTATGACTTACTCTAATTTATTTCTTTCTGATCCATAAGATTAAGAGAACATCTTTTTATGAATCAGATTTCCACCAAAAAGCCTCGCAATTCCCGCCAAACCAAGCAACATCCTCAGTTACACATCAACATAAATACAAAGCCTAAACATTCGCATCTGTATCTGCAACTGCGAAGTACTAACAACAGTCAGTACTTCGGCACTAACCGGTGATTTGTTGCAAAACATTGGATGCGCATGCGCAGATGCTTATTGTTCAGTAAGGAGCATACTTGACCTACTTGAGTTGTGTTTTATCTGTGGCACAAGATTTATGCTGCACTTAAAATTGATACGTAGATTCATGTGTTTCGATCCAGCGGGACCACTCGAGCTAGACCGAAAAAACTAGTGGCATTGCTTTGTTTGTTCAATGTACCTCACTATTGTGATAAATATTATATATCTCGTGAATCTCAAATATTTCAAGACCAAAATTAGCCAAATCGGTCCAGCCGTTTTCGAGTTTTAGCGAGACTAACGAACAGCTATTCATTTTTATATATATTATATAAAAATAATACTAATCGCAACTTGTACCTCTCGATTCATGTATTAACTCCAAGGGCTCCCACTCCAAGGGCTCCACTGGATGGATGAGGAGATTAATTGTAATTTTTATCCAAATAGGTGACAGTATAGTAGACATTGGATCTTGCCCTGTACCATGACGTTTAAAGTAAGATTGTTTCATTCTTATTTCCAGTGTGGGTAAGAGATGGCGACAACCTGTATAGCTCTGTCTCTTACCCGCACTGAAATAAGAATGAAACAATCTTACTTTAAACGTCATGGTAACCCCACTTATCAGTAAATTCGTGAAGTACATTGAATAAACAAAGCAATGCCACAAGTTATTTCGGTCTAGCTCCAGTAGCCCCGCTGGATCGACACACATCGTAGATTCTAAGCTTCTGTTTTAAAATTGATGATCAGTTCTCTGTTTGTTTCTGTATGATGTGGGACTTACCTAATGATTACGTGATGTGGACTTACTATGAAACATATATAAACAATAAACATAACGTCATGTTTTAATTTCAGGAGTAATTGTACGAGTATATGTAGTAGACCCCCATTACGTTATTATAGTCATAGTAAGGGAGGTGTATTTTTTTTTACTGTTAATAGGCTCGACTACTATCTTGCCTGATGAAAAGCGACGATGTGGTCGACGATACTTCAAAACTAAATTAGCGTCAAAATGCGTCTAAATATTGTAATTGCACTTACAATATTAATCTTTATATATAAAAGGAGAAACTGAGCTGAGGTGTGGCGTCGTGGGCACACTCGATCTGTTCCCGAGAACGAGGAGACGTCATTCTGAAGCTGCGCTTGCTTACTGATAATTTGGTTGTTTCATTATAAACCCAAATCCCTAAATAATGATTTTAGTGAACACCACATTACTCAGAAGTAACCTATTCACTATTTGGATAATTTTTTAGAACCTCTGAAATAGGGGGTTTAGCACCCTTCTGTTACACGGAGTTTTCACATATTTCTCTTTTTAGAAACTTTACTCCAAACTAGGAATTACTCCTGCAACGTGTGTGCGTTCACAAACTGTACAACTATTAGAATCTGTATATGGGTATATGTATTAGGAATCGAACCCGCAACACGCAGCGCAACGGCCAATCGCTTAACAACTGCGCCAGCCGTGCTGCCCAATATAAATTAAAAAAAAAAAATGTGCTGCCTATGGCCAATATGAAAAATCTTAAATGCTTTGCTATAGAAATTTCAGTTACGGAACTGTCACACATGTCAGCTGTCGAGACCAAATCGCACTTTTCACCAAATACTTAGGGGACTAATGGGACTAACAATTGTTCGGAAAATACCAATGATGAACGAAGAAGAGAACCTTTCGGGGTAGATTTTGGATATTTTTATCAAACTATTGGAATATTACAAAAACAAATCCATCTTACTTCAACACAATGGTCTTTCTCTTTCTAACCAATAAATATTGTATTTAATTGGTCCGAGCCCCTCGTCAGCAATTGCTTGAAATTCCTAGTATGGTTACAGTTACTGTATTCTTTTAGACTTGCTTATGAGCACACGTCTCACGTAATATTACTGAAACACACCTTCCAATATAAAGTAAAGGATAATAAACGTTATGATTTAAATCCTTAAACAAACGATGTTTCTCTTTGGTGACCACAATGACCACATATTAAACCCAACACAAACAAGTACCTACATAAAAACATAGTTCATTGGGTAACATCAAAACAACATTTGGCACACACAGATATTTACGACAAGACTTAAATGTTTAGGTACTTGTACAATACAAATGTATGCTATTCTACACTAACTAATATTCTGAGCTAAGGCCTAGCGCGCACCGCGGTATAATATCGTTCCGAAAAAATATCATATATCTGTGAACAACAGAAATACCTACATTAAAAGCCGCACACTGCAAATAAGTCGTTTGATTTAAAATAGCAGATGCGAAATCTTACATATATTTTGTACCCTATGAAGCGGATAAAATCGCAAGCGCAGCAGCGGTCAGTCGAATTGCGATCTTAATAAATACGTGCAAAATTAAGTAGTACATTATTGTTAGTTTCTTTTGTAAATTTGTTTCGATGCACACTCTCGTCTTTCATGATCGTACCACATGACTAAAACTGCCTTTGGCGTCCAGTATTTCGCAGGCGACAATAAATCGTAGTGCGCGTAGGAAATAGAATTGGCGTTGTGCGATTTTATATCGCTCTTCAAAAATCACAACGCATAAAAATCGTAGTGCGCGCTTAACCTAACTCAGTGTGTTCTGATGCAGCAAATAATGTGCAAAGACCGCAGACAAATGTGAGGTAATTGGGAGCCCGGATGCTGGAGTACCGAGTATTATGTACGTGCGCATCCGAGATAATGTGTTGCGTACTGTAATGACTTGTTACTTTTATGGTCGAAAGAAAGAATCGAGTCTTGATGACGTAGGCACAACTGCTTATTTACTGGGTATTGCTGCCAGCAGCTCTGCCCGCGTGAAAATAGGTTTCTCTATATAACTTTGGAGCCCCGTTTCATCCCCTTAGGGAATGAACTTTTGCAAAATCCTCTCTTAGTGCTCGTTTACGTCATAAAAAGAATCCTTGTGCAAAATTTCACGCTCCTATCGCAGGAGTTTAGGCTGTGGGTTGATATGTCAGTCAGTCAGTTTCTCCTTTTATTTATATACAGATTTAGAACAGAACTGGTTGCTTGATTGTTCGAAAGAGTTGCAGTGGAACACAAAGAGCAAATGAAGGAATACAGGTAGGTAGACAGTAAAAGTCACACACTCCCTCTCGCTCCGCCCAGGGTGAGAAAGGTAAAGATTTCCCGCAAAAATGCTGAGATGTATTTCAGATTATGCATCTTCTTTCCGTCTGTTTGTCTCAAAACATGCAACCTAAGTGACCTTGCACTGACCGAAGTGAGCCAGAAATATTTAATAGAGTAAGCCAGAACTACATTAGACCAAGGCACACGTGTAACACGCCTGATTTGTACGTAGAAAACGACGTCGCGTGGCGTCGCGTGACGTGGATCAAGTGTAGGTCTACAAGTCTAGTTTCCACATAAAATGTATGGAGACCAACGCGCCCAGATCGGCGTGTATGGCACACGTGTGCGCAGTGTACTTCTAGCTGTACTGTCGTGTTAGCGACACGAAGAAGAAAGCACTATAACTACTTCATAATCATCACTTCAGAAAGTATCATCTTCAGCATCTGCGAATCTACAGGTTAATGTCAAACCTAGAAATCTTTTCTATAGACCACATAATTATCTCATTATTTTCATTTCATTTTTCTACCCTTATCCCATGTTACTTGGTGTCAGTATAACACTTTTATTTTTTCTTCCATTCTGTCCTGACATTTCGAGCGTATCTCTTAAGAACCTGAATTTCTGAAGGGATACCGTGGTCCTAGAACGTTAAAGGGAACTGAATGACACAGTTGTGGTTTTAGTGAGTAAAAGTCTGACACGCCCTCTCGCTCCACCCTAAAGCAAGAGAAGCCATTGGATAACGTCCCACCTCGAAAAATAAAATAGCAGTAAGGTTAACCACTTAACCAAGTTATCCTTAATCATTATCGTGATTGCCTCGAAATTATTCAGTCTTTACTTAACTTCCCTAATGTGGTTCCTCGAAGGATTCGACTGCTGAGCACTAGTAACTCAGAAGCTCATGGTTAGCTAATGACTTCTGGTAATCGATTCCACGTAACAAGCGGGAAATAAAATGGCCGCAATCACGCAACGATTCAGAGCTTTGGCTGAGAATTTTGTAAAAGGAAATATCGTAAAATATCATATCATTGAATGTCGTTTATATTGGACTTTGGTAAGAAAGTGTTAGGCTGTGAAAAAGACTAATGAAAAAAGATTGCATGTAGCGGAGATGAGAATGTTGAGATGTAACGAGAATAGATAAAGTGAGAAATAACTATATTAGAGGAAGTTTGACGAAGTGGCGCCAATGACTAAAAAGTTGAAGAGGAATCGTTTGTCTTGGTATGGTAATGTAAACAGGAGGGATGAAACGCATGTTACTAAAAGAGTTAAGAGTATACATGTGGATGGATAGAGGGAGAGGAAGGCTAAAGAAAAGATGGATGGATTGTGTGAAGAGTCATATGAAAGAAAAAGAAGTTAGTGATAATGTGACGAGTGACGAAGCAGAATGAAAGCAAAAAAAGTGTTGCGCCGATCCCGAATAACACGGGACAAGAGCAGGTAGATGATGATGATGAGTAAGAAAGTATCAAGCGTTTTTCTATAGTGACTATTGATTTGAATTTTGCTATAGATAAAACTAGTGTCATTCTATCAGAAACAAAAAAAAATGAAAAGAAAGAAAAAAAAAAAACTTATTTGTGCCTTACACAAGAATTTATTAAAAGTAAATATATTTTTAAATCTTTGCGTGGCTAAAAAGGCGCCTATCTCAGCATATTTTGAAACAATAAATAACATAGCGTTGATATTCTGCTAGGACCCGCTGTAATGCCACGGACAGGCACACAGAACGTTATATATCCCGCAATTGATACAAAGATACAACTAGTGTCATATCTAAAAAAAAAACATTAATTTATGTTAATATGTAAATTTTGTACAAATATTTAAATAAAAAATAGGGTACATAATAATAAATAATGTTCCTCCGAACAGCGATAACGATTGTCAGTCAGTAGATAGATAGGTATATTCTTTATTGTACACCAATAATAAAATTACAATAGGAACTTAAAATTAATAGGGTGTCACAATGGACGGTCTTATCGCTAAAAGCGATTTTTTCAGACAACCTTTAGAGATATACCTATAGAGATGACAGAACTATTTCTACGTTCTCTAGATCTTCTTTCTAAAAACATGGTGTTCATAGAATATACGCTACAAGCAATGAGTTCGTCCATAATTCTACTTTACAGTTGGAGACGAATTGCAAAAGGAAGTTCCTCAAGCAGATTAATCCCCAACAATTTGAAGGGAATACCGTCCTGAATCAACACTTTAAGCATGAAGGTAAAGCCAACCTGTACTTGAGTCAATCTGTTTCACCATACATGGCTGGTTCGAGTCAACTTCCTAGCCATTTCGCAAGGAAGCAACTGTGCCACTCGGCCGGCTCCCGACACTTTGAAAACTGTAATTTATCACAACGAGATACGTGTTGAAATGGCGTGTGTGGAAGCATTAACGTGTACTATGTTAGACAATGCCCATTTTTGGTAATAAACCGATTACGCTTCGTGTTTCGTGGTAACTGATAATAAATGTACGGTAGCCGTTATACTTACTTTGTTATTAAATTGTAAAGTGTACGCTTTTTACAAGAATGTGGGTTTCGTGTAATTATGTACCTAGTCGTTTAAAATATTTATGTTAGCAGTGAGATAACAGTGGAAATAACGAAATCGATTTGGGAATAACGTTATTTGTGTTTTATTATAAACAATGATGTAACTTTTGTAGCTCAATGAGTGATTACGGAATTACCCCGGGAAGTGGGGAACTCCGGATACAATAAAAGAATTGCACTAAAACTAGGTCATAATCGTCGTTTGGGCTTCAGGCTTCAGGCTTCCCCCAATTTTCACCAAAACGATCTGTCCTGTGCGTCTCGCACAACAAGAACAACTCAGTGACAGTGGGCAGAGTATATTACTCGCAGAACAAATGACCGTCATCTTTTTTTTTAGGTTTGAAAATCATCTAATGACAAATCTCGCTCTTGGGCGGAGCGAGAGATAGTGTCAGACTTTTACTGACTAAAAACCCACTCGTGTTCCTTCTTTGCCTTCGTCCCAGGGCCCCGGGTTTCACTTTCACACTACCCGTGGCCCCAGTAGGCTTCGACCCTGCTGGGCCCCTACGACTTGCTGACATCTTGAGGCGCGCGTGGAACAGTATGCGCCGTCGACGACTTGGGCTCAGTCCAGACGGTGGTCGGACACCGAGCCACCCATTACTCGCCATCCGCAAGCCCGCGCCTACGGTGAAATGACCGATGACGCCGAAAGGTTCTGGCTTGAGTAGTGACCGCGCACCAGAAGACGCAGCGTTGGTAGGCCTCCTATAAGGTAGACCGATGACCTGGTGAGGGTCGCGTGAATCCGATTGATGCGAAAAACTAGGTACTTTAGATTAATTCTGGCAAACATGTTGCAACAAATGTTTATTTTGATATTTATGGTGCATTGAACGCACTTAGGCATTACTACTGGAAATCCAAGCAATATAGCGGTTTGACTCTAATTAAAGACATAATAATTACTACACGGAATAGCTACTATAATAATTTTCTGTCCGTCTATCGAACCAGTGAAGCGTTTCCATCAACTTGACAATATCTAAACCCAAACGAGCGTAAAGCACTTTCCATGGAAAGCTTTGCGCCCGCGAAACGCAGCGGTGAAAACTAAGGCCATGATTAAGAAAATCTGAGTTATCCGAGTATGAATAGAAAAACTGTTTTAATTTTATGTTTTAAATGATATTGGCTAGTGCTTGACTGCGATTCCACCTGATGGTAATCAGTGATGCAATCGTTGATGGTGAGGCGCACTAGCCTATTAAGAGCCTGTTCACTCTAGCCTTGAAGACACCTAAATTATAATCGGACGGGAAGACCGCAGCAGGCAAATTGTTCCAGTCCTTCAATGTACGCGGTGTAAACGATGATACGTTTAGTACGGAGCATAGAAATGTCAACAATGTAAGGGTGGACACTCACCGTAAGTACGCCATAGTGATTGAAGTTTATGTCACGATGAACAAGCAAGTAAGTCTATGAAGACGTAAAAAGTTAATAGATGTGTGACGTAGGTTTATGTTGTGTAAAACAAAGACAGTTTATAATGTGCCAAGAGTCTAGGGCTGGAGGATTGTTCATAAAGTTACCGCCGGACTGGAAAGCAAAGGACAACTGAAGAAACACAGGTGGATTTTAGTCAGCAAAATTCTAACACTACCGGCGTACCCCCGCAAAAGTCCTTTTCATACAAGTATTTATTGTAATGCGTGGAATACACTCGCGGGATGCAGGGCGTGATATCGGGCAGCAGCCACGCATGTGGAGCAATTCCGCATCCGTGATGAAATCCGCACGATATTAAAAATACCGTCGCTCCACCTAGAGTGGGAGAAGTTTTTCAACGATTTCCTACCATAAAAAAGGGCATACCAGTCTCAACTCAAACTTGAGACCATTAACCAATAAGAACCACACAGAACTCCATAACATTAATCTGAGCATCAGATTTATTTTCTTCTAGCGAACCGCTCCAACTTCGCACGGGTATTAGAAACCTTTGAAATTCTCTAGGATTTTCTCTACTAAAATATGCATGTATTACACACCTAATTATAAACCTAGGATAACCAAGGTTACCGACATAGCCTGAAGAATCTATTCTTGTACCTATTCGCCGTTTCTCGCTCTTTTATTGCACCTACCACTATTTATTTCTGCATCCGCCTGAGGTTGACTGGTAGAAAATGCCTAAGGCATAAACCGTCCGCTGCTGTACTTTTGTGCATAAAGTATTTAATAAATAAATCTCCAAACTAAAGTAGCAGTGGACAGGGCACATTGCTCGCAGAACAGATGGTCGTTGGGGCCGAAAGGTTATGGAGTGGCGACCGTGCACCGAAAGACGCAGTGTTGGAAGGCCTCCCACAAGGTGAACTGATGATCTGGTCAGGGTCACGGTAATCCGATGGATGCGAGACGCACAGGACCGTTAGTTGTGGCTACACTTGGGGGAAGTCAATGTCCAACAGTAGACGTCCTTCAGTTTAAATGATGATGATGATGATAATACACCTAACCTTCCTCATGAATTACTCTAAATCCGTTCGATAGTATTTGAGTTTATCGCGTTCATATAGACAGACCGACGCAATGGCAGACCTTGTTTTATAATGCGTTATGAAGGGCCAATTTCCTAACAGAATCTCCAAATTTCACGCGACAAATCTCAGCTAAGTTACGTCAAGTAAAAAACAAAAGAAAAGTGAAATCGTTATTTGTCAGCTTAGAAAATGTTAGTAAGTCACATCAATTTTATGCGCTGTTACACACGATTTCCCGACTGCGCTGGACCACGCCGCTCTTGTAATTGATAACTTTCCTTAACCCGAGCTGGTTAAGTGACGATTATGATTATCGATCAGCTGATGGATGAGTGGGTTCTGATAATGGTTGGTTTGACTATGGGTTATGTGGGTATCTATTTACGTGGGTTATTTTTGTCAATTTCTACGTGGAGTTTGCTAAAGCAAGTCTCCGATAATCATGTTCAATCATGCTTAATTTGAGTGTTGACTGAACATTTTTGGTTATAGGTTTTTTGAGGGTATTTTTTAAGGTTCCGTAACCTCAAAAGGAAAAAAAAACGGAACCCTTATGGGTTCCGTTTTAAAATTAAAATTAAAACCATATACTCAAGTCTGTGAAAAAATCAAACTTCTGAGTTAACGAAAAAAAGATACGGCCGTTTATGTTGCAGAAAACGTGTATTGCGACACTCACGGGAATCAAAATTCTTAGGGTACTTCCCGCTGACTTAGAATCCTGAAATTTGGAATGAAGCAAGGTCTTACAGCACAAGAACAGAAAAAAATCTGAAAACTAAATTTGTAGTTACGTCAAAAAAAAAAACTTTTTTTGCGATTCGGAAAAATTTTCGTAATTCAATTCGAGAATTAAAGGGTTTTGACAAACAGACAGACAGACGGACGGATAACAAAGTGATCCTATAAGGGTTTCGTTTTTTCCTTTTGAGGTACGGAACCCTAAAAATTAAATAAATACACGACTCCAATTGGGTAAAGAAAATAATTTTAACACGATGTTCCTTTTACAGTTAACCCTATCATATACCCTTCCTACATCCTACCATCAAGCACCACATTATCTACAAACATGGATAAAACCTAACTCTACAAATTACATACGCTGCTTAGGCACTAGTAATCCCCTGTCATCATACCCTAACTACATGGTATGAAGGTACTACGTTGCCCCAGGATAACGACCCTAGCAAAGCCTAAGCGTATAAATGATAGCATATGAGAGCTTAAGCTCATCAAAGCGGCTTCACCTAAGCCGGAATCGAACCGGTTGCCGTAGCACGGGGGTATTTAGAAGATATAGAGCGCAAATACAGTCACATAAAAGACTGTAGTGAGTATTTTAAGTTGGAATCAAGAGTGCATTCGTTGTATGTATAATTTGCACAAACCCTATGGCTCAATGAATACACTCGATTAAGAAGGACTACAAAGAAGGGTATATACTGTTAAGCAGAGATGCAAATCACTATCTTGAGAAATGTTGAATAATGGTATATATTAGTTTAAAGACGAAACGGTTTTATTGAAAAAGTAAACTGCAAAGCAATTACCTCTCTATAATAATTATCTAGACTGAAGAAAAAGTTTCGCTGGCAGTAATCTTGTCATAAAAAAAATGTGCCACAACTTACTGCAGTCAATTTTCTTTGATTTGATAGCAAATCGATAGCCTAGAATCTACCAATAGTCAGTTCATACTTTTTTTGTGAAAAATATCAAATAGGAAGCTTTAAGTTAGTTCTTATCCTTTTTGTGTACAGTCAGGGGTCAAAAGTGCGATTGCACTCTTCCAATGCTAAAATTTCTTTGAAGAAGAGTGTCAATGGTTCATGACTGGTTAATTTGTAGCATAGAATCTAAAGTATTGAATAAACTAGTTGTGGACCATTAAACTTTTACTGCAAAGAAATTTTAAACACTTTAGCATTGATAGAGTGCAACTGCACTTTTGACCCCTGACTGAACAATAACTACTTTGTCTGATTAATACTCACAGTTCTAATATATTATTATGTTGCGTTACATCTAAATGGAACTAATTACAAAACGCATTAAAATCCGAGGCGAGCCCAGCCACATGTGAGATTGAAATACTATATCAATATCGTTTAAAAGTTTACCGTTTAAGAGTTTGCAAAGATACAAATAATAATAGATACAATATGTTAGTAAATAGTTATGGTGTTCTTATTTCGAGTTACTTTTTATTTTTAACCGACTTCAAAAAGAAGGTAGTTCTATGTTCGACTGAATGTATTTTTTTTAATATATTTTCACCGATTTCTCGGTCAATTGTGGACCGATAAATAACGAAAAGACAAAACTATTCTAGAAACACCGACTTCCGAAATTAAAGTTATTTTGTACCTTTTTACTGTTTTTTTTTTTTACATTGAAGTCGGTTGTATTTCTTTTATAAAAAGTTTTTTTAGGAAGCAATAATAAATAATTATGATTCAGGTTTTTCTTTGTTATTACTTACAATTCTTCTTTTTTTATTTTGCAATAAATATATGGTTATCATTATTTAGATACGAAACCCTGAAGGTAGTAAGTCGTAGCTCCGTAGCCATTTCCCAACTAGCTTGGGATCGGTTTCCAGTTTAACCTGTTGCGGCTGAATACCTTTGCTTGTTTTAGATAGAGCGACTGCCTATCAAACCTCCACAACCCAGTTACTGGGTGTCACGATACGCCTTGGATAGACTGATGGTCAGACTTTCTGGCATCTGACCACCTTTAACTTGAAGATAGCAAGTATTATTATTATTGATTTTCAATCTGATATTTAACACCCCTAGACAGGGCGATTCGAAAAAATTAACAGCATAATTATCACAAATCAAATATTCACAGATTGCCTATGAATTATTAGGTACTTTAAATTAATATTTTGTCGTTTTAACCAACAATGTGAACTTAAATTATGTTCACATGGTTACAATAAAACGATAAATAGATAAATTGCAGGACAAATAAATAGATCAAACATTTACTATTTTTAATAACCAGAATGAATATCATAATTTGCAAGTACCTAAGTACGAAAAACTTAACTATAGGCATTGATATGAATCGGTGACCAGACAAATTTAAAAGTATAATTTATAATTGGCAACAACATTTATGTTTGCATTTATTATTACTTGTGCAATATTGTTTTATCCGAGAGCAATTAGGGCATTTCATGTTAATCATAACTTTATTGAGGCTTGATGACCTTCCAAAATAATTGCCAAATTCGGTATTTGTAAATAGGAGTACCGAATTAAAGACTCTTACAGACAGCATACAAAATAGGTGGACCAGAATGAAGTTCTTATTGTATGTAGACTCATCGAAAGACGCATAAAAGGTACAAACCGAATGTCTTTAATCTGCGTCCCCAGAAAGATATGGTTTAAATTATAAATTTTGCCCGTTCACCTCCTTCAAAGTTGAATTTTCAAAAACCCCTTCTTAGAAACTCGCCTAAATCATGAAGGGAAGCATTGTGCAAAATTTCACGTTCCTAGTCCCAGCAGTATCGGCTGTACGTTGATATGTCAGTCAGTCAGTTTCTCCTTTTTATATATATATAGAGTTTACGTTAATGGCGCAGCGTGAGGTTCACAACAACCTGTGGCTTACCAGTCTGGAGTTATATAATACGAATATCTTTAAAATCTTCGCAATCAACAGCTGATAGCTAAAACATTTCCACATATTTCACTGTATATTTTTACTTTGCAAAATCCAACGACCTTGATACGCAACAGATGGCACAAATTTAATTTTAAATAATGCATCATTTTTATAAATTAATTACGTAAAACCACACATGTACCTATGTGTTAAGCTGTCTAATAACTCATTATTACGTCAAGTAGTACAAATGTTTGTTACCTCATTTTTTGAGTAATGTCATTAAGTTACTAGTACAGAAGGTTCGCTCCATACAATTCGTGAGAAGTTTTAAGTCTCAGATACATTAGGGGACAAAATGTTCTCCAACATGACTCGCATTACGTGAATTTGTTTTTTTTTTTTCATTTATTTATCATTAATACAAAAGAATACAGGATTGTCTAAGTTAAATAGCAACCAAAAACCACTAAGGTTTAAACTTGTGCTATCACGAATCCATCTCAACATCGAAACTATACAAAATGAGTTTTTTGTATGTGTACGTTATTGTCGATAACAATTTATAAAATCTTTAGGTCCGCAGTCACAAAAAAACATTCTTAAATAATAATTAAGAAATATTGCTTAAGTTGCGTTGTGGGGCAACTAGCGAGATACTGGGCCGTTGCCCAACGTTTTCCAGCGTCACGTAAGATTCAGCGTTGCGCGTCATGTTGAGGGACATTTTGTCCCCTAATGTATTCAGATACATCAGGAAACAACATGTACGTGTGTACGTGAAGTGTGTCCTTGAAGCAGTGAGTGAAAGCGTACAAGTGAGTGTCGATTCTTTTGTTCATAAGATAAACCTATTAAGGATATTTCCATATTCTTTTAATAGCAATAAAGGGACAAACAGACATGGCTGTAGACATTGCAAAATGGATCGACACAAAGCACAGTGAAATTTACAGAAAGGAATTTGACATTTCTTAGTTCTTAACTGTCACCGTCGCGTGTCTCAGCATTAAATGCCATCTGTCAGATTCATCCGGTATGTAATTGACTTTAAGTACCTAACTGTCAAACTAAATTTCACTGTAAAAAACGGTAAAAATTTGGGGTTCACACGTTCTGAACTACAAAATCAAAATTTAGTAGATCTAAGCTTTAGTTCAGTTTCTGGAAAAGGAATTCAAACTAAACGTGTATGTGTACGTTTTTTTTTCATTATGGGAAATTATCAAATGACTTGGAACGAAAGGGTGTGTGAGACTTTTACTGACTAAAACCCATTTTTGTTTCTTCAGTTACCCTTTTCGTTCTGGAGTCAAGGTGACTCTTTCGAATATCGCCGCAGCCCTTGCACACTAACCTGATTTCGCTTTTGTATTGACCTTCCTGAATCCTGCCTGGCCTTCTGTACTTTTCTATAAGGTGGTAATATTTTGTTTCACTATGATTTAGTCTGGTAGGTCTACTGTAGACTATCTATGTAAGTATTTGTATTACAGGTGTGATGTATCATATGATATAATTATGTATAACTTCAAGTGTATTTGATATGAGAATGCATGAGAATGAGAATTTACATACAGTGATTTTTATCGTATTAGGCGAATTTGCATAATTGTGATATCTGAACGCAATAAAAAATTGCGTTGTAATGCCTTTGTAATTATGCTAGAGTATTCTCAGTTACAAATGTGTAACACATTGATTAGGTACTATGATAGCTAAGCGTAACACTCAAGTCTGAATTTTTGCACTTATTATATATTTTACAATTTTATTTTATTACTAGCTGCCCCAGCAAACGGCTTGCTTATACCGGTTGTATTATTATTTTTTTGCGATAGTTACTATGTAAGCAAGTATTTTATCGTATTAACTCTACAAAAACTTCACGGAGCGCCGATGGATGCTGATCTACAATAGATACTTCACTTGTACGTAGTAGCATTTTTCTTTCTTTCTTTAGAACAAAATGACGAAAGATTCACGTTAAAGATACAAGCAATTCTATTGTCAACATGGTGTATTCATAAGTAATTCACAAGCTCAGGCAGTGGCGACATCTGTCCTTAATCTATCTAACTATTATGATACCATGTATGTCGCAAAAAAAAAAATGAATGTGCGTCGTAAACTGTGGCAATGACACAGCAGCCTTATTTATACATAATGCAGAACAGCTTGTAAAGTCCCGCAAACCTCCGTTGAAAAGGAAAGGTCCTCCGACCAGACGAGTGCTCTGTCTGGTTTTTTTAATTATATAAACCAGCGCTTGACTGCGATCCCACCTGATGGCACGCAGTGACGCAATCGGTGAAGCGCACTAGTTTATTAAGAGCCTATTCAGTCTAGCCTTGAAGACACCTAAGTTATAATCGGACGGGAAAACCGCAGTAGGCAAAGTTGATTTCGGACGGTCGTATTTGTTCTTATCGCGGTGAGTCCCGCGATGTAGGGTAGTTAGTTCCTAAATGGCAAAATAGATGTCGCTATAACAATAAAGCAATGCCTACAAAAACGCCTGACAAAAATATATTAGCAATACTTCTATAGGTATCTTCGTTCGGTTATGGTTTAAAGAACTGATTCTTATTGCTATTGATTCCTCGTATTGTTAATTTGTTAAATTTTCTTCACTGTTTTAAAATGGAACCAGCGCCGTTTACCTCGCGTCCATTCAAGGAGTCTGTTTCTCGTCGGAAAATAAGAAAAATGTCACACTTTAGTGTATCTTAGAAGGTAATGATTATTAACGTGTTTAAATACGTTAAAGAATCCTGGCCTGCTGATAAATATCCTTCTAAAAAAGATATCTTGGGAATTTCGAAATCGGTCATATATAGTACTTTAAAAGAATATACCGAATCAAATATTTCATGTAAACCACACTTAATACAAAAAAAATTGTGACCACTGGCAGTAGATAAAGAGGTCATTGTACGAAATTATTTTTGCTCCGCGACTGGGCTTTACAAGAAACCCTGTTCTAGTCCTCAAAACACTACTTCTACTTTTAATCTAAACGAATATAAGAGGAAACTAACCTGTGTCTAACTCTGCTGTTAATCTGTCGCACCTCACGACCGCCACTGCTTTCTCCGTCGCTACCGGATCCTGGCACCTCCATTGTATGTATCGATATTGACTTGCTGACCTGAAACAAATGACAATATTAGTACTGTTGTAATCAAAGACGGCACGATTAGCGGCAGTAGTTGAGCGATTGGTTGGTGTGCTTATATTATAATATCTGGAACACCTATCTATAGACCATAGATAGGTGTTCCGCTGTCTGAGTGTCTTGTGTTGTATCAGAAATCAGAAACGTTTATTTCAAATAGACCAATTACAGGCACTTTTGAATTGTCAAAATGTCGGTCAGTCAAAAAACAAACTAGTGAAGCTAAATTGCACGTTCCAAAGCGTAGATCTCTATGGAGGAGAACGTGCAAGAAACTCCATTCACACTCTTTAAATTATATTATGAGTTACATAAATCTTGGTTACATATTTCTTGTCGCTTCTAATATGAGAGCTCAATGTAGATAAGTAATAAAAATTAGAAAAAAAACGAATTAAAAAGTAGAAATTAAATTAAGCGAATGGCAGCTAAGAGATGACCAGTCTCAACTGACGGCACTCGTTCACGAGCATGACAAGTGCATCAGCCCCACTCAGCTCAACCATTTTGAAGGGAACTGAATAACCCAATAACACATATATAGTATGTGTTGACTTTGTTGTTTATATATTTGTGAAAGCACCCACGATATAGGAGTTATTGCTAGTGTGGAGCAATAGTTTTTTTTTTTTTAATTAGCTTCAACATTTTCCTGAATCGAATAAATTGCGATGTATGTGACCTAAGTGATCTCGAAAGTATTCTCAATAACATAATTTAAGTTTCTTGGGTTAATTTTCTTTCAATTGGGTAATTGACAAATTTTTATGGTTCTGTTTTTACTGACTGTCGACAAAAACGGAAACCTTGAACTTTGGAACTTTGCTGTCCGTCCGTCAAGGCCCTTTTTCTCAGAAAATGATATTAAGCTGTAATTAATGAAAAAATCAAACTGCTAAGACAACGCTATCTAAAAGTAAGGCCGTTTATGGCGTATTTGATGCTCACAAGGCAATCAAAACCTATAGGGTACTGCCCGTTGACCTATAATCCTGTTTGGCCAAAAAACTAGGTCTCATCGCACACACGCGGGCAAAGCCACTGACCATATAATATTACCTACAATAATATCCTATGTATCAGTTGATAGTCACTCATTATTTATGAAGAGACCCAATACATCAGAGGCGCATTTTTTAAAATTTCTCAATCATGCATTCACGCGTAGCGTGGCTATGAAGACCCATGGACGAATCCGTCTACAATTTCATACAAACACACGCAAGAGCAAGCAGTGATTTAAGTTAAAAGTAGTAACACTTACTGGTGGAATGTATTTTCTGACGGCAGCAGCCAACTCATCTATGGTCTTCTCCTTCTTTCCCGGATCTAAGCCGAAGAACTTAGCCTTCGCTGCTTGATTCAGCGCAGAAATCTTCAGGATTTGAGGAGGAGGCACTTCTTGTACAGGAGGCGTGACTTTCTCCGCAGGCCTTCGTAATTTCGCCAGTTGTATAGGCTCATCCATCTTTTTAACGAACCTTCTATATCTAGTCTGGTCTTCTTCTTTTTTTACTTCTTCAGAAGGTTTTCGACCAAGTTTTCCGAGCATCGGGATTTTCACGTCTGGGTTCTTCGCTTGTGTTAGACGCTCTTTCAACTCATTCGCTCCTGGTAGTTTTATCTTACAAGGGAAAGGTTCTACATGGCGAGGTATGTCGGATTCTGTTCGCGATGCTTTTAGCTTGTTGGGTTTACGCTGGAACCTTCGGGGTTTAGGGTCTGGAAGCGGAAGCTCATCGGAACTGTCGGATGAGGAGCAGCTCTTCTCTGATGATGACACGCTGGAGGCTGAGACTGAGTCTTCGTCTGAGGAGCTGTCGATGCCCTCGTCTTTTAAGCCCTGGAATAAGAATAACTTCGGTTAATGGAATTGCATTACATTGTATCTAGTTCAAAGAACATTGAACATAGTTATTACTTCTATGTAACAAGCTAGTTAATTTGCAACAATGAACCTCTAGTCTACCTCCTATCACCAAACACAAATTGTGCCAACATATTTGACATATTCCCAATGCCATTACGCCGATAGCAGTAACAGCCTGCGGGATCGTTCAGAAGAGTTTCCGTGGCACTGGAACGCAAAAGGCAACAACTGAAGGAACATGGGTGGGGTTCAAGCAGTTGAAGACTGACACTGTCCTCTATCCTCTTGCACCACCCAAAGCTAGTAAAGTTATTAGATAATTTACCAACCCATCAAAAAACTAAAGAGCGGCTTTACAAGTATCTATTACTGGCGTGTCTAGGTTTGACAGTGCAACATTCGAAACTAACTATAACTAACCTATCTCAAGAAACGGATGTCCTGTACATAAATAAACATATCAAGACATATGTCAAACATTGGCACTATTCAATATCATTACATTGAGAACATAATAACGGATGTTTGAGCCAGAATAGTAACCAATGCATACCACAAGCATTACACACTACCCACATCTTACTACTGGGCTATTTTTATAGACTAATGCTACAGTATTATCTCTATTTTTATACCAATATCAATAATGGTCTATCTGGACTATATTTATGATCCTATCAGTACTTTAATGGGTTTGAAATGGGACGATAAAGAATAATTAATTATTTATTTGTAAATAAATGGTTGGACGACTATTTAAGAAGAAAAATTAAATAAGTTTGGTGAAACTTAACTGAAATTGCGAATAAGGTACTTTTAAGATGTGTCAGTAAACTTTCACTAGGTAATATAGTTTAGTATAGATTGCCTGGAAGAGATCGCAGGAAGGCCGCCCATTGTATGTTTTTTAGATATCTATATTTTTTTCTTTCTTAAGTATCGTGTTGTATACAATAAATAATAAATAAATAGTTAGATTCTGTACTGTTCTGTGTTCTGTTCTGTGTGTTTTGTTCTGATTCTGTGTTGTGTTTGTGATTCTGTTCTGTTCTGTTTGTTGTGTTGTGTGTGTTTTCTGATTCTGTTGTTGTTGTGCATAATAGGTGAACAGTGATAATGAAGACTATGAATACACATGACTATTTATCTCCAACTGTTTTGTTCTAATTACATCTTACGTTGAATACCAGCAATACGAGTATTGAAACTAACCTGAAGATCTAGAACAGATCAAAACGTATTTTGCACCGCTTGTGAATATAGATCGTCTAGAAAGATAAAGAAAATGGCTTGAGACTAAAAGCAGGCATTTGTTCCTTTGGTTGATTTTTTTCCACCTTACACCTTTGTTTTTCAATAACCAAATATTTTTTTAACTTCAGAATAAAAATGGCGGTTTGACAGCCATATTTATTCTTTAGATAACAGTCGAGTTATCTTTATATCTCAGGCCATGGTGGGTCATTATTTATTTGTTTAACTTTGTGCATAAGTTTTGTCCATCAGGTAAGGTTAGCAATTCAGTATTGATGCGTGAGTAAAAATCTTTATTGAAAACCTAAATGTACGTTGGGAATGAACTGCGGGATTGTTCGAAAGAGTAAAGCCTCAGATATATTAGGGGACAAAATGTCCCCAACGTGACACGCAACGCTCAATCTACGTGATGCTGAAACGTTGCCTAGTGTCCCGCTACTTGTTCCCAAACAGCCTTACAACCCATTCACGTGACGGACGGACATGTTGTTGGACAACCCGACGTACGGCGAGTATCCACCCTTATGTTGTTGAAACTTTAACGGTCCGGACTAAGCGTTTCGCTTCGTCGTTTATACCGCGTACATCGAAGGACTGGAACAATTTGCCTGCTGCGGTCTTCCCGTCCAACTATAATTTAGGTGCCTTCAAGGCTAGAGTAAATAGGCTCTTAATAAACTAGTCCGTCTCACCATCAATGATTGCATCACTGCTTACCATCAGGTGGGATCGCAGTCAAGCACTGATTTATACCAATTAAAAAAAAAAAAATTACAGCGTTGTGCGTCATATTGGGGAAAATTATGTTCCGTAATGTATCTGAAGCTGTACCGTGGCCTAGGAACACACAAAAAAAGAAAAAGATGTGTATAGGCAACGTCATCAACTAGTCAGGTACTCCCATTTTTAAGATATTTTAATGTTACATCGATGCAGCTATCTGTACCTTAGGAATTACAATGGAATAACATTTGAATCCCCTTAAAGTATAAAATAAAATACTAAACAACTGTATACTAACTATACAAACCTCTGAGCTTTCTCCTTTAGCCAGGGTCTTGGGTCTTGGAGGCACTACAGTGGACCCGGACTTCAGGATACCCCTAACTTCGGGAGTAATCATCCTCTGGGCTCGCTCCGTAGGAGAATCATCGTCAAGGTCTGAAAAACAACATTAGACTTAGGAACTGTATAGGTGAGGGTGTGGTCCCGTATATACAAAGCACCCGTAGGATAGCGATGGTATAACCAGTAATATATAGTTGATTAGTGAAGCCCATTAGTTGAGGCAAAGGACGGCAGTTGTCAATTAACGTGTTTTGTGCTAATAAAATTAATATAGAAATAAATTGTTTTAAAAATTTAACACTTCGGCCCTAGGGTATAACCTTGACCCAAGCTTATTAACCAATAGGAACGCAGCACACTGTGTTTACTACATTTCTATCGGCTATCGAGCTTGGACGTAGTTGTACCTTAGGGAAAAAGTAACCCGACATTACGGTACGTCTAAAGTGAACTCCAGTATATTTTACGATATCTTTGACAATCGAAACTTAGGCTATTCACATTTTAAAAGAGTAATAACCCCTCTGATGTTTTCTTATCTTCAACGTTTAATTATAATCTTTGAAGTTCTTGAAACACATCACACAAACGTTTGGCAATAAATAATGTGAACAACAATGTAACATTATACAAAAAAAAACTAAAATATTTCTTGCTATCCCGTCCACGCCTACGAATCTATGTCGCGACCTCACAGAGCGACCTTTTGCGTTTTGACAGATTCCATGTCTAACTGACGTAAGAATACACCATCATATATACAAGATCATCGTGTGAAATATATGTACAGTATAATAATATTGATGAGTAACATCGAGCAAACCAATGACTAACTGGATTATTCAGCTCAAAATATAAAACACTGCGGTCTGTTAAATATTATGATTTATGTCATTATCTCAGTGGAAATGGCGGATTATTCGGATCACGCTCAGCGGTGCATGCACTCAAGTGTAATTATTACTCAAGCTTCGTAACGTTACGTGTCTCTGACAAAACAACTCTGCAAAAACAGTAATCAGTCATATAAAAATAATAGAATAACTCGACCAAATAACGGTTAAATTATACCAAACTACACAACACCTGGTAATCAACCTAATTTGTTAAAATATAAATACAATAGAACGTGCAAATAAATCGTGCGAGTTAAAAATGCACATCATAAACAAAACTTACGGCTACGGTGTGATTAGTACCATTCGAACCCAGAGTAGCGAAAATTCCAAGCGAACGACAAAATCAAACTCATAATAATGAACAAATCAGACCTAAGCTCTTAAACTTGGCGTTCTGCCTCATAATATACTCTAAAGACGTGTTCTTGGCGCTAGCCGAGCGGAACAGCTCCATTTTCAATTGAAAATCATTATTACGGGGTACGTCCTCGTGCGTGAGGGACTTGGTGAGGCGTTCGTTCTGCTCCATGGCCTCTTGTAGCTGGCTGGCGAGCACGGGCATGGTGCGCAGGCGGCCGGCTCTGGCGGCGCGGTCCTCGCGCGCCCGCGCCGCGCCGCCCGCCGGCGGCTTGTGCGTCAGCTTCGAGTTAAACATCTTCATCTTCTCCGACAGAGACATCTTCGCCGGATCATCTTCGTCTAACTTAGCTGCCACCGGTGAGAGTGTGCGTATTTACATAACATTGTGCAGTTGTGTGTTTACGATAGAGCCCGGGACATACACATAGTAGAGTAGTCGAGGACATGCAAAAAAGAAACAAAAGCCGACGATACATAAGACAGGAAGCGGTTCTTGAATGTAATGCAAATTTTACATGCCTTTAAACGGTTTGTTTACTTTAATAAATTATATTTCGAAAATTAAACGAACTCAAAATAAAAATCTATTGAATTTGCGTGAATCTAAGATGGAATATGTGGAGACTTACCATCTTCGTCTCTGTCCAGCACGTTGGCAGTGCTCTTGGACTGAGGGACCGGGAGGGCCTCGTCGGAGGGCTCGCTTGGAGTAACATCAGGCGCGGGGAAGGAGATCGGCTGACTCTTGAACCTGTCCGCCACTGAAGGTCCCTCCTTTAACTTGGAGCGACTGTGACGAAGCAAAGGTTTCGGAGTTCCTGGAACGAACATAGCACAATATTATTATAGGGCAAGGTTAGATATACACTATTAAATGTGACTCACGAAGTTTCGAATCATCTGGATATATTGGATTCTATAAAACGGATATATATAAATGCGTTACCGATATCCATGCTACGTACGGTGGTTATGAATAAATATAAAGTGTACACCAAGTTTTCTTTAAGAACATCTGTTTTACGATGATGTAGTTGTAAAGGTTGACCGAAAGTAAATATTACCTTTAGCTTGTTGTTGCAGTTGTTGCCACATACTGGCGCGCGCGACCACACTGTTCGATTTGACGAGACCGAGCGCGAACCCAGTTGGTTCCCTCCCCTCATCGTCACTTCCTGCATCTTCTGGACTCCTAGGAGCCTCGTTCTCAGTGGACTTCCTCTCACGGTCCATGGCGAGAAGACCACGCTCGATAGATGAAGAAGACCACTCGTTGCTACTGCTGTTCGTCGCGTGATTCTCTCTTATCTCCTGGCTCTCGATCAAGCCAAGCTCCTCGCCTGGAATGTTGAAACAATTTTATTTATTGAGGGGAAATACCACGCCCGCAAATCGAAAGTGTGCAATTGTGCCTATTCTAACGTTTTTCACTCGTTCAATGCCAACCACGAATTCCGTAAAAAAACGACACAAATCGCTTAATAACCGATTAATCTACCTTTAAGTAATGCAATGACGTTTGACAAAGAACACGTGCATTACATTGACCCAAATAAGTGGGCCGAGAGACATCTGCAAGGTTATACTGTGTTTATTTTCAAAACCGACCTAATACGAATAGCGGCGCATTCGGTAAATCTAATTTTACCAAACACAACGTAAACAAACCGCAAGTTAACGCCGGCGCGCCGGACACAACTGATCGCTTTCACATGCTCACTTTATGACACTGACAGTTGTCTCTTGGACGCACTAAATAAGCCTAACGATGTTTTGCATTATAAGTCAGCACGCCCGTTTGGACAAAAATAAGTTTACGAGTCTAATAAACTAACCAATTGCCCAACGTCATTAGTGAATATCAGAGAAACACTAACCGGAATGTGGTCCGGAATCTCTGGAGGAAGCGCGGTTGTACACTCCGCTGTCACAAGACACATTCAGGCTCCAGTTGTCGGCCTCGGCTTGCTGCCGCTCGTCCTCCTCCAGCGCGCGACTGTCCTCGTCCAGCGCGACGCGGACTTTGTTCACTTCTTGTTCTATTTCATCCAACGTCGACTGTTTCCTTGCAGCGTTCACGTCGATGTTTTCGAAGTCTAGAAATGTGGCTTCGCCGTAACTGTCGTCCTTGGTACTGCCGCCGTCCGAGAAACAATTGCCAGCTGTCGGAGACTTGGCAGTGAACGAGCTCACGCCGTACGGTGGCGAGTCCAAAGCTTGCGCGAAGTCTACGAAGGGATCTCGTTCGGGTTCCCCCGGTAGGGGATAAGGGCCCCTGGTACAGGGAGCAACACCGGACTCGACGGGTTGGCTCGGAAAACTACAGCCCGCGGGGCCGAACGCTTGGAAACGCGCTTGGCCCGGCTCCAAACTGCGAAATGAGAAAAGAAACGTTTTAAAGTAGAACACACCCGTACATAAGAAAGAGACGGTCGCTGTTTCAGCTCGCCTTCATAAATTTCGATGAATTATGGCGTGAGTGATTGGATCGGCGTCGCCGATCTATCGTTTTAGGGAAGTTTGACACCATCGGCAATATAATCTAAATATAAATGTCTGTTCTCGATCTGAATGTTATCGATCGAGGTTCGATCTCAATGCGATTTACTGCTGGGCTACCGACGGTCATAATTTTCTATGAGTTGTTTTTAGTTTAGCGGATAGTACTACAATATTTACTTCCAATTGACCATACAATATATTCAGTGTTCTACTTCGAATCATACAATACAGGAAGAATGTGAAATAGATTACTGAGTGAAAGCATGCTGAAATTTTGAATAAGAGTGCACTTTAAAATGTAGATCAGATCAGACGATCGCTGCATTTCAAATGGATGGCATTAAGGGCGCTGGAGCGGGCGTACAGCCGGGTCGCTCATAAAACTCTTGATGCGTGCTTTGAAGCACAACAGAGCCAGAAATAGTGCTTGACCCACTAACGACTGGAGCGCTTATTTCCGTCATCAAGACAGCGCTCGCTCGGTGAATGTTACAGCACCATGTCGAACCAACAATAATTACAATGAATTAATGATATCGAAAAGAAAATCAAAGTGATTTGGTTGAAACAACTGTTGATCCAACGCAACAGATGATGAAGGTAATCAGTTAGCAATGGCTAATGGCATATTTGGATTTATTCTTATTATAGTTCTTCGAGACAACGCCAAGTCGCGGGATGAATAATGCGGTAGCATTTGTGAAGTAGGTAATGCCAACGCTATAAAAAGATGTTTTGTCAACAACAATCAAGGGAGTATAATATAAGACGAGGTACTTCCACAATTTCAATAGATTTCAATGACAATGAGCCATTTTCATGGCAGTCTTTTTGAAGACGTTTCTTTTCAAATATCATCTTGACATTTATTTTGCGTGAAGGATGTTTGGAAATGTGTTTTACAAAGCAAACAACACAAATATTCCTGTTATTGTAAACCACTTCATTGTATTCATGGCCGCAACATCTCCATCAATTCTTGAAAGCTAGTTAAGAAATCAATTTTCTACCTTGATTATGCCAAGGAAAACCATGTGAATATTTTGATTGACTTTTGGGCTGACTATAGAAGACATATATTTGTCTGTCTAGTTCTAGTCAGTACCAGCGTTCTAGCGACCTATTTGTGACTAATGATTAGACAAATAAACGGTTTACTTACAATTCTTTGAGCGGACAATCCCAAATTAAACGATGCATTGCTGCCTGGAATCCGTGCACAGGAAGTCGAGGTACGAAAACAATTTAACGTATCTGCACAGTCCAAATTTAATTCTTACGCTGTCTACTGCGAACGTGAATCAAACAGTAAACTGAGGCAATGTAGATGATGTCAGAACGACGAAAAACACAAATTAACACAAAGTTTGTGTAAGGTTTTCATAAAGCAGTTAATTACGAAAACATCGTCTAGAATTCTCATTAGAGCTAAAGGATTAACCTTCAAAGGCTTGAACTCGATTAATAGAAAACCCTAAGAGAAACGAGTAGAATTAAATTAAGTTATTACTTCAAATATGTGCTTTGGTAAACTTTCGACAAATATTGAAACAGTCGGCAGCTTGAACTAACAAATACATTCTTTATTTACTCAAATACAAGCTTGAATCCACGTGTTCGATTAACCTATATAAATAAAGTGATTACTTCCAATTGCAGTATTAGGAAATGATAATGCAAATATGAACAAGAAAATAAAAACATTTTATGATGACTAACCACCTGGTCAGTGAAATGTATAGTGTTTGGAACAAAACATTTGCTGAGCAGCCCACGTGTGGCGTGGGCGCGCACCCATCAAAATAATGGCGACGCGCCAACTGTTAGATTCGAACACCGGCAGCACAATCACCTTTGCAAAGAAAGTCATATTTAAGGATGTCAGTTCAATAGAACGAAATACTTTCAGTATAAACAAGAAGAACATTCATCATTTATCAAGACACACAACAACATTCTGATATTTAAAATGTGATCATCAACAAACTATGAACACGCTACTAGTGCATGTGTAACGCGTCGAATCGCGACAAATGCAATGACTTTGAATCTCTAGTGATCTAATTACATTCCGCATTTAAAATTTACTGAGTGCAAAAATAGTAAAAATAAACAAAGTTTTACCTCGATGTTATCGACCGCATCTCTTCCACAGTAATGGGCTGGGTTTTGTAGCGTTCCTTGTCACGAGTCTTTGCCCTGGAAGTAGAGGGCTGCTCTCTAGGTGACAGGAGATCTTTAGTCAGCGCTTGTTCCATGGACTTGATTCTCGAGGCTATTGATGGAAACGATTTTGGCTTGCTATCGTCTCCCACTGCGTTGTTAAGTGAACGATTCCAGGGTTCACAAAATCCGTTTTCACAGTTCTCATCTACCTTTAACCGGCGGTTGTTCAGTATAGATAGTAACTCATCGTTCACGTCACACGCGAGGCTCTTCGAGCGAGGGTTCGTCTTCGGGCGAAGATTCCGCCGTCGGAGCACTGCACTCGGCAACTCTTCCGGGTTGGGGGCGGGCGCGGGCGCGAGATTCAACACTCGTCGCGGTCCAGCCGCCGACAAGTCGTTCGCGTCGCAACTGAAATTCGTCACACTAATAATGTTCGCATCGTTGTCCGCGCAAAAAGAGAGCCGTGGGCGCGGCGATTGGCTGCGTTCCCTCGTCAAACTCGAACCTCTCTGCTTTAAAATAGGTCTAACTGCTGCTTCACATTCCGATCCCGAATGGTCAGATGTCCTGGAGCGTAGGAGTGAAGGCCTTCGGGAGCTTCGGTCGTCTTCGCTCAAATCGAAACTAGAAGCATGTCCTTCGTCTCCAGACAACTTTTTCGATGACTTAAGGATCGGTTTTTTAGGCAGGTCGAAATCGTAATCATCAAATTCGGTCGATTTTTTCTTAAGTATGGGTTTGGGTGTATCGGACAAAATATCTTCTAGACATGGTCGTTCTTCTGAAAAACTCTTTTTCTTCAATATGGGTCTTACAGTTTCTTTATCGTCGTCTACTATTTCCGCACCACCCGCTGCTGCTAATAACACAGCTTGAGCAATAGAAACATGAGATGAGGCAGTACTGCTGCTAGAACTAGAATTAGACTTTCGCTTCAATATTCCATGGGGCTCTGGTGAGCTTTGAGATAAGTCATCAGTATGAAGCTGTTCTTCTTCTCTGCTCATTTTCCTTTTCAGTATCCCTTGAATTTGACCATCAGGCGATCTATTCCTAACAACATCTTCTAGGGATGATCGTCTATTTTTCAAAATGGATTTGTTTGTTTCTAAAGAGCCGTCTTCAGCGAAGGATACTTCTGGGCTACAAGATCTCCTTCGAGCTACTTGTGACTCGTCCAAGCTTCTCCGTTTCTTTAAAATGCCTTGGCGCTGTTTGCTGTCAGATCGACCATTTCGCGGTTCGACAACGCTAGGTGAAAATGTAACCGGCGGAGATGCAATGGTTTGATTAGTAGTATTAGATGCAGCACTGTCTTCGTGAATAGATTTACGTTTTAAGATAGACACGGGCGTATGACTACAGGACGTTGACGAAGTATCAAGACGGCGACTTTGACTAGACGTATCGTTATTGAGATCAGAAAACATTGCACTTTGCTTTTCAAAATCAATCAGTCTCTGAGCTGCCGTGTCTATATCTCTTAACCTCTCTGTAACTCCTCTGTTATGTACCGGCCTTTCGTTAATTAAACCATAATTATATGCATGATTGGTATGTTTAAGTTCGGATTTCGGTGCGAATATGGACTCGAAACGAGGCTCAGATGTGTCTAAATTTATCTTATTACTAGTTAAGTTATTCGACAATTTGTTAACCCTATCTAATGTCTGTTTAGTCAACGCAGCTAAGCTGTCCATCTCCTGGGAAAGTCTAGAACTATGCGGTCTGACAGTTTCATGAAGCGTCGACATCTTCGTAACCTTAGAATTTTCTAGTCCACAAGCATTTACATTTGGTTCTTGACTTGCTCGGGAAGTAACATTCAAAAGATTTTTAGGAGAAACGTTTTTAGTTTCATTCGATTTTCTTGGAGAATTATTTTCTAAACTAGTCAGTCTTTTCTTTGAATAATGATATTTTTCGCTAAGACTTTCACTATCTTTTTGAGCTCGATGTCTTCGATCGATACGATTGTTTTCTGTGTCACTCTTGGCTTTTTCAGGACTTTTTCGAGTTGTTCTACTTCTAGGTACTTCAGCTTTCGATCTACTAGATATTGTATCTCGAGTTAAGTCCTGCTTAACCGGTGATGAAGATGTCCGTAAATTTCTATCAGTGGGTTTCTTGGAAAGAGGTATGCAACTAGGTTTGGAACCTGATTCGGGACTTCGACGCCTGTCATAAGTCTTTTGAGGAGTGGAATTTGAAGGTGAAGACTTAAGCGGAGTCGATTTAATTCCAAAAGATAAGTTTAAAGTAGTTTTAGGAGATATTTTGGAAGACGGCAGTGAGCTTTCAGTCTTGGGGTGTGGTGCTTCAAGAGGTCGGCGAGTTCTAGGTTTTGCGACGCTTCCTGCAACAAATAGAAAATTACATATAAGAAATTATAATATATAGTTGTATTTGCTTATAAAGTACAGAAAATTGATCACGGTCAACGAGTTTGGACGGAAGAGGAAGCTGTTGACCCGCGCGTGTGCATTGTTCTACGGAGGTTCACTGACTGTGCGCCAGCGTCGATTCGTGTGTCGTTTCGCGCGATATGGCGGACGGAGCCATTGTTACTGTAAGTAGGTAACGCACGACGCATTGTATTGCAGATAATTCCATTATGTAAAATTGAAGTTCTAAATTGTGTTTCGTGTTACATTTTATACAAATCGGTACTGACATTACGTAAGAGAATAGCGCGATGAAACGCAATACCTATCACTTCATATGATAAACGGATTGAGATTCAGCAGATACGAATGGTATGCATTCTGCGGTAATTCAAATATGTATATACTTATATATTTCGACGTTTCCGAAATGTTTGTAGACTCGACCGCAGTGGATTGCAATCGAAGTGTGAATAAGTAATGCTGCGTATTTACGAAATAATTCTGGGTTAAGAAACCTGTTTTTTTTAAATACATACTTGTGTTAAAGTAATAACCTAATCGGCTTTAAATATCCCCCTTTTTAAACAAAATAGCATGTTTACATTTTCTTTTTGAACAAACGCGTTGCTAACGTCCTTTTATTTTAATCTATTTACGTAAAAGCAGGGTAATACCGGACAAAAAAGTATTTTATTTTTTTAAGCTTCTGAAATCTCATATCGTGGCCATAATCCTGTACATTCGCAGGCTAAGCCGGGCAAGCCAACAGGTAATTTCCTATAAAGCCCTGGCCAGGCGGAACGGCGTCCAATCACCTGCGAAATGCCGAAGCCTGTGGTCGATGCGGTATACGTCCATAATATAAGTATGTGTATTCAGTTTATCATACATGAAAAATCCTTTGTGCGGTTCAAATATGTCAGCTTTATAAAAATACTAGCTGCTGCCAGCGTGAAAGTAAAAAATTTACCCAAGGGGACATACCTACTCCCTGAATAAATAGTATCTTATGTGCGAGGACCTGCCCGTTTCGGTCTACCCGCGAGCCAAATTACATAGAAATCCATTCAGCCGTTCGAGCCTGAAGAAGTAGCAAAGATACCCCCACACACAAACTTTCGTCTATAAAATAATATTAGTGTATAACGATAGGTATTATGTTTATTGAGTAATCTACGAGTATGACGACAAAGCCACAGCCAATTTTTTCACTTTTACTAAGTTTTACCGTAGGGGCCCAGCAGGGCCGATACCTGCTAGGGCCACGGGATTGGTTCTGAAAAAAATATACTCATGGTCCCGGAACACAAAAGGCAACTGAAAGAACAGTCAGTAAAAGTCTGACACACCCTCTCGCCCAGGGTTACCAACTTTTCTTAGAAGAAATAGAGTATATATATGATTTCAAAGGAGGTAAATAAAGAGTACGTACTTATGAAAAAATCTTTAAAAAAAAAAAAAAAAGTTAAGTACCTATTCTTTGGAACTTTTTGCAGCAACAATTTTTCAATGTTTTAAAAGAATTTTACGACTTTAAAAAATACTACTTTAAGTTTACATACATCAGGAGCTCATTTTTAATAAATTTCGATGAAGCCCTGTTCCTCTCTTCCTGCCACTTCGCATTCATGATCGTATAATATATATATGTATGACTGGCACTAGTATAACAAACATTGTGTAACAAGGAGTATTTTAGGGTCCTCTATTAGTGTTATAGATTACAGAGTACGGTTAGCCTAACCCTACTCTCGCCCCGCCCTAGAGCGGGAGAAGTCACAAGATGACTTCCCACCTCAAAAAACCAGGCAAGTGCGAGTCGGACTCGTGATAAGAGACCTTGCTTCATGCCTATGAATTTTGTTTCCCTTGACAGTGTCGAATACACGTTTTTTGCGACATAAACGGCCGTATCATTTTTTTCGTTAACTCCCAAGTTTGATTTTTTTACAGCTTTAAGGGACCTTAAGCATATAGTTTTAATTTCAACTCGATACCTCCACGCGTTCCCGAGATAAAGGGTCTTGACAGACAGACAGACCGGCAGAAAGACGGACGGACAACAAAGTGGAAAAATGCACTTTGTTGTCCGTCCGTCTTTTTTACAGAACCCGAAAAAAGTAAAGAAAAAAAGCAATTTTTTCACTTTCACTAAGAGCGACTTTAAAAATACTAAAGGAAATACCTAAGCGAGTATTCCCGCATTAAATTCCATTATGCTAGCTATTGAAGAACGTGTTGTGTATATCGTAATCCTAGCAAGCTCACGAGATAGAATGCATGTATTTTTTATGAAATGCACCGTACGAGTGAGGCATGCTGAAATTGGAAAAGTTCCAGCCATATTGCGATTGTGGACCGGAATAAAAATGTTTGATTAATCCTTTGATGTAGTCACTGGATGTCGTTTATACGTTTCATCGTGGCGTTCGATATTGTAATTGTGAAGAATTGTGAAATGCTATGAAAATGCGTAGATATTTAAAGCGGATTTTCAGAGTTAATGCGTATTTAACCAAATATACAGTTTATAAACCTTTTTACTGGTTTTCTTTGTGCGTATGTGTGTTCGGTTACAATTATTTAGGTCATTTATTCCATTTTTCAACCACTTCATCCAAATAAGCCCGGTAATATCTTTTCAATACACTTACTTGAAAACCCGCTCTTATCCTAATATATATGATTTTCTAATATCACGTAGGCGAAGCCACTGACAGCAGTTTGTATAATAATAATATTAGGAACAAAAAACATGTTAAGGTAATACGTACATAAAAGGAACGTCGTACATAAAAGGAATCTTACGATAAATAGGTAAACATAAATAAAAATATTATTTACGATGAATTACTGAAATAAAATAGAGCACTTAGCATGTCTGGATTCATATTGGTTACTAGTGATATTACATTTAGTACATTTTCGTTCATGAAATGCTCGTTTCAGAAAAGATTTCCACATAAGAGCGACCAACCCGAGATACATTTTCAAAGAACCACTCTTACAAGATTATGACGCTATTACACATCTTTCTCAAGAAATTTTGAAAACTGAGATATCTGGTGTATATTACCTAGTTTCGTATTGAAATCAAATCAATTTAAAAACACCCTAATTGGCCTCTAGCCGGATGCGGTTGAATACCCATGTTTTACATGGAGCGACTGCCAATTAGACCTTCAAAGCCCAGTTACTGGGCCACACGACACTTTTGGATAGACTGATGGTCAGTCTGGGACCGGGGCTTTGCGTGCTTTCTGAGACACGGAGTGTCAGTAATGTCTTAAATAAAACGTACAAAAATATCACTACTATATGTATAGAACACTGTGGAGCACACGGTGGAGGTGTGTCCCGCTTGGGAAGAGCAACGCCGTGTCCTCGTGGGGGCGATCGGCGGCGGCGATCTCTCACGCCGGGCCTTGGTACAGGCCATGGTCCAGAGCATGGAGGAGTGGCAGGCGGTCGCCTCCTTCTGCGAAGCAGTAATGCTAGCAAAGGAGGCGGACGATCGCGTGAGGCAATGGCAACGGTCCTCACGCCCCAACCGCCGCCGGGATTCCGATCCCGATTTCCGGCCACCGTAGGCGCAGGCTTGCGGACGGCGAGCAATGGGTGGCTCGGCGACCGACCGTCCGGTAACTGTCCGGACCGAGCCCACATCGTCGACGGCGCGTATTGTTCCACGCGCGCCTCAGGGTGATGTCAGCAAATCGTAGGGGCCCAGCAGGGTCGATGCCTACTGGGGCCATGGGTGTGAAAACGAAACCCGGGGCCCTGGGACGAAGGCAACGAAGGAACAGGAGTGGGTTTTTAGTCAGTAAAAGTCTGACACTATCTCTCGCTCCGCCCAAGTGCGGGATTTGTCATTAGATGATTTTCCCAACTTAAAAAAAAAAAACACTATATGCATATAATTTAAATAAATTGTACATTGTTTCGGGATAGAAGTAGATTTAAACTCTCAGGCATATTATAGCTGTCTAGCAGTTTAAGAATTTCCCAATCGTATCAGTTCTGTTTGCGAGTCTAACAAAAAGGTACACTAACAAACCATTTTACTCCTTTTTAACATTAGTTTAGATGGAAGAGCCTTGCGAACGGCTGCGAATTCGCATGAAATAGGCACTTGGCTTTAACCCGACACCATTCTGTCAGACGCGGGATGATTTAGGACTCGAATAAATATCCTGAACGCTGCTGAAAGGCGATTATCTCTTTAATCAGCAGAATAATAGCTCTTGAATGCCTTGGAATCCACATTTCCTATTTCAAAACAATTGCTGTTTAGACAATAGATGCTTACTAAGTGGCTTGTATATTATGTATTATATAACTACATACAATAAATGCTTTGTCCTTAGTAAACAAATGTTATATTTATATCCAGCGAATTCTCGTCGTATCTCAGATTCTTTATTGGTTAATAACAAGGCACCGTCTTTATCGATGAACGGACCTAATATCGGTTGCGACCGTTTCTATTGAAGCGTACCTTATTACCCGCATTATCCGAGATTGGAAGATGGCCGTAATATGTATTAAGAGATTTGTCTATCATTATTAGAGCTGCCAGCTTATCTTGGTCAGTCCATTAGTTGATACCTGATATCTTCTTATTTTAGCATGGACCACTTAACGTTTAACCTCACATATTATGTGTCTTATATTTTTTCTATGATGTCATTGTTTCGACTGAGATTAAAGATCACATTCCCAAAAGTTTCATGGTGAACAAAAGTTTCATTTGCAGTTTCAAAATTTGGTTAACACCAATCTAGAAAGCCTGAAACACAGGGTTAGTATAACCAGCCTTACGGTATTTTACAGGATGTATTTTGGAAAGCATGCGCAAGAATAACATGACTTGATTCCGCTACCACCTACCTACCTACCTATTACCTCGCTACCACCGGACAACATGAGGTACGGCGAGTGTCCAGCTTTACGTTGTCGACACCTCTACGGTCCAGACTAAGCGTTTCGCCTCGTCGTTTAAGCCGCGTACATCAAAGGACTGGAACAATTTGCTTGCAGCGGTCTTCCTGTCTGATGTCATAATTTAGGTGTCTTCAAGGCTAGAGTGAATAAGCTCTTAATAAACTAGAGGGTTTCTCTCATTGCTGCATCATTGCCTACCATCAGGTGGGATCGCAGTCAAGCACTAGTAACTCTTAAAACGGTATTTTCTTTGGTTTCCACACTAACAAATACAATTTAGAAGAGAGAAGAGAATGGCTGGAGGAAGTTGGATTATTTGAAAGCGTTCGAGCATCGTTTCAGACTTTAAACTCCGAGAGGATATACTTAATGCAAAATTATACTGCTCCCACATAAAAAGATCGAGTAAACAAACGCAGTAAAACTAAGCTCAGAGGCCACGAGCTTTTAACGTGATCCATTAGTTGGTTCATAGGTTGCTTCTAGACAAGCGTGCTCCATCGTCGGCCACATCATCGTTTACCATCAGGTGAGATAGTGAACAAACGTGAGTCTATACATAATAAAAAAAACTGGGCAAGTACTAGTTGGGCTCGCGCACTGAGGGTTCCGTACAAACTTACCTTTGAAAACAGTTCCAATTCCCGAATCGAGTTACGGACATTTTTCCGTATTGCAAAAAAGTTTTTTTTGTGGCGCATCTCTTAAACTTGTGTCAAAATACCTTGCTTGTGCTTTAGACCTTGCTTCATGCCAAATTTCAGGATTCTAGTCAATGGCAAGTAGCCTATAAATTTTGATTTCCTTGAGAGTGTCGAAATATACGTTTTTTGCGACGTAAACGACCGTATCTTTTGTTTTTCGTTAACTTAGAACTTTGATTTTTTCACAGCAACAAGGGACCGCAGACTTGACTATATGGTTTTAATTTTAACTCGATACCTCCACGTGTTCCCGAGATAAAGGGTCTTGACAGACAGACAGACAGAAAGTGATCCTTAAGGGTTTCGTTTTTGCCTTTTGAGGTACGGAACCCTAAAAAATTGACGACTTAAGCTGAACTGTTAAAAGGATGGAGCTGTATAGGGTGTCTAGCTCCATCCCTCTTTATCGCTCGCACGCCTAACATTTCAACATGTCATGGTAAGGCCCCTGAGGTCCTGCCACGAGCTCTGATCGCGATCCATGTGACGACCTAAACTGAACTGTATAGGATGTATAGCCCCATCCTTCTTTCTCGCTCGCTGTCATGTCGTGTAAGGCCCTGCTCGCTGTAACCACAGACTTATAAATCAATAACACGATTGGAATGAAGAATGGATGCATTCGTGATCTTAAAACTATCTCACTCTTTAAGACTCAGGTAAAAGAGCACTATCTTTCCACTCTTGTATGATATGTATATGTATATATTTATATATATATTATGTATTTATTTTTAGTGTAAGGTATTTATAGTTATATAAGTATTTATTAGTTTAATTTAAGATTTCACAAACTCTTCTTTGCTTATTTTCTACACACTACAGTCTACATCTTTTCTAATCTCTCCTTTCGCAGGTCTGCTGGAAGAAATTTCTTTTTGAAATAAGCAGTACCTTTGTACAAAATTTATTTTTAGATACCTATCTTCTTCTTCGTATTTGTGTGTACATAAATTATAAAATAAATAAATAAATAAATAAATAATGGAAAATAAACGGTATGTTCATTCCGCAGTAAATATTTTATAAGTTTTGAAATTGTTTACGTATTAACCTCATCACTCGTAAAGTTGTACGTCAATTACGTAGATAGTCTCAAATATGTTATTGGTACTTTATATTATAAAAAGTTGATACCCGTGATCCTAGAACGCAAAGAGCAGCTGAAGGAGCATTGGAGTGGTTTTAGTCAGTATAAGTCTGACACGCCCTCGCACTCCACACAAGAGCGCGAGAAGTCATAATTTTTTTTATTAATTTATTATGATTAAGAAAGGCATATATAGGTGGAAGTAGGTACCTAAACTAATACTTGAAGCTAGCTAGTGCCCGTGACTTCAATAGCGTCAAACTCGTTAGAAAGCACATTGCCATTGATCACAATTTCAAGATGTTTTTTTTCTATTTCTTATTTCCAAAATAAGAAATAGAAAAAAAAACAGCTATCTACAAGTGAGTCTTGTTAAAATCGGTCCAACCGTTTCGGAGATTAAAATTAGCTGGAACAAAACAGACAGACAGACAAAGGCAATGATTTTTTTTTAAAAGTTCAGTTTTGTTAGTATCAAATATTTTATTTCTGTACGTAATTTTTATTTGCATGTAAGTAATTTGTAATTTATATGGAAATGATTTCCTGAATTAAAGGATTATTATCATAAATATACTTTCATAAACATTTAGTATCAGTTGCAATGAAATTTTGAACTTTCGTCTTTAGTTTTTTGTTCCAAAATTTAATAATTATCTCGATTTCTAAATTGAAATATAGGTTTAGCTATGTAAAACTTTTTATTGATAGCAAATACTAGATACTTTTTAACACGAAAAAAATTCAGGATTTCTGTAACATAGAACACAGGAACTAACGCTATTTATCTAAATGGAAAATTTCAACCTTGTTGAAGTTACAGTTTACTGAGAATTCAAAATTGGTAAAGCAATCAAGACGTCGATTATACATAAAATATTAAGTTCCAGAAACAACTAGTAACTGTTAGGTAACGATCGATAGGCAAACTATTATTTTTATTATTGTACTGGCTTTTGCCCGCGGCTTCGCCCGCATACATAAAATATATCCTATGTCACTCAGGAATAAAGCAGCTTTCTATCGGTGAAAACAATTTTCGCAATCGGACCAGCACTTACAGAGATTACCTCCTACAAACAAAAAAAAAACAAAAAAAACAAACTTTGCCTCTTTATAATGTTATGACATTTCAATAATATTTTTCATAAACTAATGCGCTTCACCATCATCGAATACATCACTGCTTCCCGACAGGTGGGATCGCAGTCAAGCACTAATTTCTCTCAATTAAAAAAACAAAACAGGCCAAGTGCGAGTGGGACTCGCGAACGACCGAACGTAGAAAAAAAAAATCTGTTATTTAATATTTGTTGTTATAGCGGCAACAGAAATACATAATCTGTGAAAATTTGAACTGTCTAACGATACGGCGCGTAGTGTTCCACGCGCGCCTCATGGAGATGTAACCAAAACCGTAGGAGCCCAGCAGGATAGAAGCCTACTAACGGCCATGGGTGATGCCAAAGAGAACCCCGGGGCCCTGGAACGATGGCAAAGAAGGAACAGGACTGGGTCTTTAGTCAGTCAGTAAAAGTCTGACACTATCTCTCGCTCCGCCCAAGAGCGAGAACTGTCATTAGATGATTTTCCCACCGAAAAAAAAAACTATCACGGTTCATGATAGTTTTATTTTTATGCCTTGTGACAGACAGACGGACAGCGAAGTCTTAGTAATAGGGTCCCGTTTTACCCTTTAGGTACGGAACCCTAAACACATCGGGTCAGAAGTTATTACTAAGAGAAGTGTAAAAAGGTTTATTTTCCGCCACCGCATTGATTTGTACAGCCAAGCGGATAAGTACTTATTAATGTGGAACGAACCTTGTAATATGGCGTTTATTTCTTTTATGTAGTGTACTACAATACCGAAGTTTTGAGTCATACCAAGTCGTCAATTCGACTTTACGTCGAAATTAATTTGAAAGCTTATTTTTATTGTACATATTTTTCTGAGAAAACATCAACACTGATTACTGTAAAGCATTAAATACGATGAGAAATATTTCATTCTTATAAGCACCTATGAGAATTGAGTCATTTCTTTGTCCCTTCTTTCAGAATTCATGGTAATTTTGTCCTGTCTAAGGCATATATTCCGGAATTATTAGAAAAACAAATAGAGTATTCGGCTACTAAGTAAAATTATCGAAATATTAGCTGCATAGCATGCACACGCATTTTTCTTGTAGACACGAAATGTCATCGGCTTCCTTCGACTCGTCACGAAAGGGAAGAAAACGGAACTGCTCCGGAATACACACATAGCACTAAATAATGTTGCTTTTTACAAGTTTTTTTTTAGTTTCACCTGACCGAATGTTTGTCTGCAATCAAATCTTGCAAATTAAATTTGATCCACTTCCCGGTTACCAATTGAGCTGAAATTTTGCATGCCTGTGTAAATCAGATGACAATGCAAAATTATAATGACAAGGATCTGATCTGACGAGTCTGATCGTCTGTGTTTCCTAATGGCTACAACCCGGGAATCTTTAAGTCAAGAGTGAATAGGTTACTTCTAGGTAAGCGCGCTCCATCGTCGACCGCATCGTCGCTTTCCATCAGATGAGATAGCGGTCAAGCGCGAACCTTTCAAGAAGAAAAAAAAAACTATGGAACCGGAAGGTGGCCATGGGAACTCGGTAGTTAAACGACACAACCCCATCTAGTTTGGACTCGTTTGATCCGTCTTGACGAGCACTTTTGTGCTAGATGGTGACCAGGGTCTGATCATGGAGCTGGAAGATGGCCATAGAAACTCGGTAATAAGCGCAATAAGATAACCCTATCGTGTTAGAGCTTTTTGTAATGGCTTATATAGGTATATACCGAGCTATAAAAGCTTGCTATGAAAAAATTATTTTCATTGAAAACTTGTTTAAATACTTCCCGCGCTAACCCGGTCACGCGATTATTGTCCTACATACCGTCCTAATTCGTAGTTAGTCGTGACGTGATGGGGTAGTACTTTCACGGTAATGTATTAGCTGGCGCCAGAACCCACCTAATTGCAGTGGAAGTGAATTTATATGCGCATACATAAAACTTTCAAACTGAATGAAGCTGAAACTTTGAAACTAAACACGCCAAAAAACAATAGTTAAAGTCAAAAAGTCAAAAGTCAAAAAAATTTTATTTCACATAGGCCTACATGGGCACTTATAAAACGTCAGAAGCTAGTGCACGGTTCCAAATTGGTCGTTTCCTATGGAGAAGAACCGGCAAGAAACTCCATGGTTACTCTTTTAAAAAAAATGATTAAAGATACAGATACCGTGTTTTTTTAGTACACTGGTTTTTTCAAAGAGATTTATATTAGGAACAGCTTTCACATAAATCTATATACATCTAAATTCTTAAATAAACAATTAACTGTACTTTTAAAAAACATGGTGTATAAAAGTTTCTTTATTATTTATTTATCGTTTATTTCAGGCATTAATGAATCCATAGTAATATTATAGAATTAAATAAAATTGACAAAACAACAACAACACACACACACACAACAACATACAACACAGACACATACACAACAGACACATACACAACAGACACATGACACATTGATTTGATTGAGGCATTGTCAACAGTTTTAAATAACAGCAAAAACATAATGATTCTAAAAGTAAGAACATGTTACATTGCGTGTCTAACCCTCGATTTCTGAATTAAGCATTTGATGTTGAGTATTTCTCAAACTCTAGCCTGAAAACCTGTCAAAATTTGGCGTTTAGTACGGTTTGAGACAAACTTAACTCAAAATACTCAATTTAGAAACCCGGCCTGAATCTTTTACAAATAAATAAGACATAAGCTCACCATTCGCATATTTTCATCTTTAACTAAAGCATGTTTGAAATCTGTAAAGGATTTATGGCTTTGCTTCAGATATTTTAGAGCGCACAAACAATTTTCTGCATTCTCTTTGTTACATTAGAGTACCATGCAGTAGGAAAATTATTTACACTTGTTATTATTTAGAAAAGCTTTCATAGTGTTACACTGTTTGAACTTATAACATGAAAGGGAAAAACTAAAGGACGAGGTACACGTGGGTCAGCTCTAATGTCAGCCTTTCTGCATAACAGTATTAGGGTGTCTTAATATCGTGCGGTTTCATTACGCATGCGGGATTGCTCCGCCCGCAAGCGTAGCCCCCGCAAATGTCCTTTTCATACGAGTATTTATTGTAATGCGTAGAATACGCACGCGGGATGCGAGGCTTGATATCGGGCAGCAGCCACGCATGCGAAGCAATTCCGCATGCGTGATGAAATACGCACTTTTTTTTTTTAAAGGCAAAAATTATCGAATAACTTCTTCCGCTCTAGTTGAAGCTAGAGAGAGTAGTTTTACTGAAAAAAACCCACCTAAGTTTCTTGCCATGAGTACTCCGAAAGGGAACCTCGGGGTCCTGGAACGCAAGGCAAAAAAAGTAACATAGCTTTGGTTTTTAGTCAGAAATAGTCTGACACGCCCGTGCTCGAATGATTTCCCACCTTAAAAAAAACCTGAGTTTCTTGAGATACCTTTTGCGTTCCACGGCTAATACAAAAGTGTAGGAAATTCTTTGGAATTATCGGAATCTCATTGAAATATCAAAACCGACGGGGCCAAGTAGTCTGCAGCCCTCGCAATAAAGGGCAACTAAAGGAACATTGTGAGTTTTAGTCAATAAAAGTCTGACCCTTCCTCTCGCCATTATTACAGAGGAAAGATGAAATTTGATAATTTCCCACGTAAAAAAGGGGCCTACTTAATTAGGTCACGGTATAAGCAAATTTTAGAACACGCCTAAGTAATAGATTACCTATCAAGCAAAAACCGGCCAAGTGCGAGTCGGACTCGCGCATGAAGGGTTCCGTAGCGTCCGTAACAAAAAACGAAAAAAAAAACACCTTTCACGTATGGGAGTCCCACTTAAATATTTATTCTGTTTTTATTTGCTGTTATAGTGGTAACAAAAATACAACCACGGTGAAAATTAAAACTGTCTAGCGATCACGGTTCATGAGATACAGCCTGGTGACAGACAGACGGATAGCGGAGTCTTAGTAATAGGGTCTCGTTTTACCCTTTGGGTACGGAACCCTAAAAATTTAGAACATACAGATTACAGAGTCCTCCAATTAATTATAACTTTGTTCTCGGGATGACTATAAAGTTTCTTTTTTTCGGGCTGTTTAGTAGAAATCTAATCAAGCATCCCAACAATACTTGTTTGTATAAAAAGGGCGCCAGCCTTTTGTCTTATAACGTGTTTATTTTAACGAGATCAGTGTTCTGGAACGGATTATAACACCTTTAATAAAGTTTACAACGAAAGTATCTACCCGTACGAGGTTTTTTTTTTTAATGGGAAATCATCAAATAACTTCTCCCACTCCGGGTGAAGCAGGAGAGTGTTAAAGTACAGACTATAAACCACCTGTGTTCTTTTAGTTGCATTTTGCATTCTAGAGCCACGATAACTAGTTCGAATAATCCCGCAACCTTACGAGTTAGGATTGAGCTACATCAGAGTGCCCACTGCGAGTTTGTTTTACGACACGGCTCCGATTGGCCCGCTCTTAGCTCTTAACCAATCAGAGAGCCAAACACGGTAAACGTTTCGGTTGCGTTGAATGATGTGAAAGAAATTATTTTCTGTCATTGCTGTTCATTTGACCCACACGTGTAACAAGCCTGATTTGCACGTAGGACGACGTCGCGTGGCGTGGATCAAATGTAGCTCTACAAGTCTAGTTTCCATATAAAATGTATGGTGACCGACGCGCCCAGATCGGCGTGTGTGGCACACGTGTGCTCAGTGTAGTTCTAACTTAAAGCTAGAACACCATTAGACCGACGCACACGAGTAACACGCCTGATTTCTAAGTACAACGACGTCGCGTGGCGTGTATCAAGTGTAGCTCTACAAGTCGTTTCCATATAAAATGTATGGAGACTGACGCGCCCAGATCGGCGTGTGGGGCACACGTGTGAGCAGTTCTAACTTCACTCTTTCAAACGTGTCCGCAGAAGGGGTACCAATTTTTGTTGTATATAATACACCCTGTTTTATCGTTACTGTAGAAACTAACAGTTGTTTTACAAACCCAATTGTTTCGCTTACTGTCAATACCGCCCGAATCACAACACTAGTATGTTATCAAACTCTGGTCAGCATCGAACATTCAAGTAGGTAGGTTATGCAGCACCCCACTTCACAAACACAACTATCAACTGGGTTAGTAATACACAAACAGTTCATTGTACTAAAAATATAATAAACTGATTTATGTATCGAGAAACAATAATGTATTTTCCATGGTAATCTTCGGAAAAAAGGTGTATTCTGTATTCCACGCAAGTCGTGAGAGCCTGTGGGGGAACTGGGTGATGATAAATTATAGTTTTTACTTCATAACAAAAGCCTGATTCTATTACAACAAGTTTGCATGGGGAGCTGTTTAAATTTTTGTCCCCGATTACTACTGCCGGGAAAGACGGCATAAATTATTCGTAGTGCCACGTTGCCGTACGGTTGCACGACGTATGTCACCTGTTCCGCGAATGTTAATCGCACTCAACGCTCTCCTTGAATCCAGGCCCCCCTAGCCAAGTTACAATCGTATCGTTCACGCCAAACGCCTCGAGTAGGCCACGCCTCCAATTCCTTTGTTCGGACCACGTAACTGAGCGTTGAGATGACTTCAGAATAAAGGAATGGGAGGCCTGGCCTACTCGAAGCGTTCAGCGCGAACGATAACTTGGCTAACTAGCGGTAACTTGGCTAGGGGGGCTGTCCTAGACTAGATCTATTCGCTGATGAATGGAAGGAGATACTGACTGAATGTTTGGTGATTTGCGAGAAGACTGAGTGAGAGTTTTAGTTATATTATCTGTGTTATATTTTCTTTAATGTGTTTTACATAATTTGTACCTAATGTAATCAGTGTAATTGGCATTTTGTCGTTCTGGTTGAACAAATTATAATAATTACAGCAACGTATATTCTTCAGGCCGCGGGCAGAAGACTTCGCACGCGTGGCAAGTGTTATATTATCCTAAAGGACCGTAATACCAGTATAAAAAGTAACCTACATCTTATTGCATGAAAGGTAACCGACTTACTCGTACAGACAGACAGATACTACGACTACTTGAATGATTATAATTTTCATATTGAAATACAATAGCGGCACCGACTTACGAATTGTAGGTCGCGGGTTCAAACCCAGCCAGGCCCATTACTTTATGTAATTTATTTCATCATCACTGCCCTCAAAATGATGAAGGAAAACATCGTGAGAAAACCGTCATGTTTTAGAACCAAAACTTAGACATGTGACACCCACCATCTGGGCCCGCGTGGTGGATTACGGCCCATTCCCTCTCCTAGAGAGAGGAGGCCTGAGTCCCAGCAGTGGGAACATTAAAAGGCTGAATATGAAGAGTACGGAAGTACATGTGGAGTATTATGGGTATGGTCATGTAAAAAGGAGGGATAAAACCCATGTTAATAATAGAGTTATGAGTATACATGTGGATCGACGAAGAGGGGGGGCCAAAGAAAAGATGGATGGATTGTGTGAGAAGTGATATGAAAGAAAAGGGAGTTAGTGATAGCGTGACGGGTGATACGACAGAATGGAAGAAAAAAACGTGTTGCGGGACAAGGGCCGGATGACGATGATGATGACGAGTAGACTACCTATGGATATATTAGTAGGATCCGTAGTACTTACAGCTTAACTGTAGTGAATATCTAAGCTTTAATTCAGCTTTTATTGAAGCTACTAGAACTCTATTGCTCGTTGTGTACTAAATCGCCTTCTAAATTGCATTTCCGATACTCATTTAGTCCGATTTCCAAAGTTAATTGTAGAAGATAAATGCACCGTTCTATTCTACGAAGCCATTTCTATAAATTGTCTGTAACAGAGACTGGTTACACTGAAAAGCTTCAATATATTGTTTAAATAACTGAAGAGAAACGAGGTGAACATAAATTAACAGATGCAACAAAAGATCCTGTCATTTTCCAGGAAAGGACAACTCTAGGCAGAGGAAGATCTTTAAAAAGATAAATGAGAATCATGAATGAGATTGAGAATCATCATTTGAGGATCCAATACTCCAGTAGACTTGCGAGGAATGCAGGATTGCTGGAAAGAATCATCGCGGACCTGGAACGTAAAATGCGACTGAAGGAACTAGGGTGGGTTTTAGTCAGAAAAAAACCCAGTGTTCCTTCAGTCGTCCTTTATTGCGACTCCTTCGAACAATCCGCAGCCTTGGCAGGCATCGGCCACACCGGACGGTCCGAACCAAACGATGGCGAGCCATTTATTAATTTATTTATGTATAGTTAATTAAAACGGTACATGCCCACTTACATTAATTAACATAGAATTTAAAACATTAGATAAAAAAAAAACATAGGTAGCTCGCCGTCCGCAAACCCGCGCTTAAGGAGGCCGGTAGTCACCCTGTCATACCCGATGCCGGAGGCGTCTCTGGCCGGGGGAAACATCAAGAGTGCCTAGTGATCCTATTTGAATAATTGAACAGAATAAAATTGTCTACAAGAGCAAATCCACGTAAATAAAAACTTTGACAGTATAATCAACCTTATAACGATCCCACTTCTGGGAGTCAGGTGTCCTCTCTCGAGAGAGGGAATGAGCTCATCACGCGGGAACGGTACGGGTTGCTTGACGACACATCATATCTTTGAGTTTTTGTTCTTTCCATCCTCACGATGTCTTCATTTATCATCTTGAGAGCAGTAGTGTTGAAATAAATTACAAAAAGTAAAGCATCTGCCTAGGGTCTAACCCCCTCGACCTACGACTAGTCCACCACTGCGTTGACAGTCCTTTTAAAAATTATCATGTCAGAGTTCTAAACGACCGACCAATTACCTACATAATAAAAATATACGCCTAGTTAATATGTGTAATGGATCGTCCACGTTTGGCCGGCGACTGCGTGATAAGCTTCGCCACGTGTAGCGGGCTTTTCGTTCAATATGTTATTTAAATAATTATACAGGATTATTTAATTAAAGGTATGTATTATGTTCCATTGCCATTGAAATAGAAAGGGCTATTCTCGGAGTTTCCACGTGTGATCGCATCAGAAATGAAGATATCCACAGCAAAATTAAGGTCGCCGACATAGCCCGATGAATCCCCAAAATTAAGTGGCAGCGGGCAGGGCACATTGCTCGCAGAACAGATGGTCGATGCCGAAAGGTTCTAGAGTGCGACCGCGCACCGGAAGGCCTCCCACAATGTGGACCGATGACCTGGTGAGAATCGCGGGAATGTGAACGATGGATGTGAGATGCACAGGACCGTTCGTTGTGGCGACACTTGGGGACTGCCTATGTCCAACAGTGAACGACTTTCGGTTGAAATGATGTTGATGATGATGTATTATGTTATAGTTATTTTTCATTCATTACTTTTCCACGAAGCTTAATATGCGAAAAATTGTTTCAGTAATTAAAAAGTCGATTTAACGGTAGTCACGTCTAAATGAGTTAGAGGAATATTAAATGCAAATAGGTCTAATCCCTAAGTTTACGTTACAATTTGAATCTTAAAGTTTTAGTACAAATAATAAACAACAGAGAAAGTTCAACTAATATTTTAACCCTTCCATTAGTTGATAAATAATAATGAGAGAAAGGTTCACCATTTTGAAAAACAAACTCAGTGAATTCTGTAAATAAATTACATTTATATTGAAAACATATGGATATAAGACGAGAATTTCGGAAGAGTGTCGTAAGTAATAAAATAAATGTTATTTATTTGATTCATTCACAAGAAACGCAATAAAATATTTTATGTTACATCCGAGATATGACGGTTGAATCATCAACGTTATTACGCATTATATCCAGAGTTATATGAGGAATTATTATGAAGAAAAACTAATTAAAATTGAAATACTTATTGGTCCTGCCCAATAATTGAATGCTTATTATATTATGTTAATTGGTATCTACTTTATTTCATATGATTATGAATCACTAACTTTTGTACGTGGCTTCGCCCGGGTCAAAGAAGTAAATTATCTCCAGGGAACATACTCGTACTCCCTCAGTATCTTATGTGGTATTCTAGGACATGGACTTACCATGTGTCAAACATCAAATCCGTTCAGACGTTTAAACGAAGGAGTAACAAAGATACACATATAACTAGAAACTTTCGCCTTTATAATATTACAGTGATGTAATCATTACATTAGGTACAGCGAACAAAGGAAAAAAGTAACCAGGAATCGTCAGATAGTTTTTTTTTTAAACAACGATAATGATAATAATAAAATAGTAAAACATAATTAAATTCATAGATATTAATTAAAAAACTCATTAGTGTGCGTGTGGTGTGAGGGCCCTTTTTTTAAAACTCTTTCAAAATATGCTTAAAATTTAGTGAACATTCCCAAAGAAATGTAGATCTTGAAAGCAGAAGCTAGTAGCTTATAGAACTTCAAACAGCAGCTGTAAGTTGGTTTCATTTTATTTGCGTAGTAAGCATTTACGTCAGTGAGAATTGAGGGCCCATTTTGAACAAGGATATATAAAGTAGGAGAGTGTTTTGCGATAATAACTTGTTTCCACAAATTTTGTTTGGCATTAGCTTAGATTTCAGCATAAAGAGGTTTTCTGTAGTGTCCATAGTTTATCCGGTACAAGTGGACCCTCAATCATCTATGTGAAAACTGAGGGCCCAACTTTACAGTCCATAACTCATTTATTTGACTTTCACAAATTCCGATTTCAAGGTCCACATTTCTTTGGGAATGTTGTTTTAAAAAACGGGCCGTCACACCACACGCACACACTCATTAATAAAAATTAAAATTCATTCATATCCATCGATCAGTTTTCATGAAAACTTCAACTATATCTGTCGACCCTGGTCACTTATCGCCTTTGTTAACTGTACATCCAACTTACCCAAATTTCTAGAATAAAAAGTCATCGCAAAACGAAAGTGAAATTCATCAATCAATCCAAAAACCGATGGCATGGCTCTCAACAGTTTTAGTCGATAAAAACTAACTTAAGTCTAGCTATATGTCCACATAGGTAAATATAGAAAGAAAACACTTTTATTCTGCCCGAAAAGACTGACAATAAATTATATAAGATCACTTATTACTAACTAAAACAAACAAATTATTATTTATTTACTTATTATTTTACGATAGGAACAATACTAGATTTGCCTGTTCCCATTCCGTATCAAAAATAAATACTCCTTTTTGTTGAATTATCGAGAAAACCCTATTACTGTTACACAAGTAAAGCTACCTCGCTCGAAAGTAAATTATATCTTACCTACAGATACATTTTCAAAGAAGAAAACCGTATACAGATATATTTTCAAAGAAGAAAACCGTATACAGATATATTTTTTACATACCAACAAAATCTACACGTTATAATAATCAAATAGGTTGTATAGATATTCATATTCAGCTTTTTCGGTAGTTTCAATTCAACATACATATTTGGGTTACGAGCTCTCTGATTGGCCAACCGTTCGGGCTTTAACAATGCTATTCGAATATTGAAGGCCGTATTTTTTTCGCTCTTTTGAATATCAACAATGAAGCCAAGCCGGCGTTGCTGGGTATTATTCGAAGTTTGAAGGAATTCTCTCATCGATAATATCTAATATATCTTTATGGAAAAGCTTCCAAGTTACAAATAAAATCATTACCTAGTCTAAGTACTTTTTATTAGAAAATAGTCTGACAAGGCAATCCTTATATATGTCGTGGCCATATCATAGAAATTGATCACTTCATGATACGGCTAACTAAAACTGGCCAGATCGTATAAAGGTTAACATTTGATGTTATGTCAATCCTCGTTTGGCCTAATCATTGATGCAGGATTTTAATGATAAAAAAAGGTCTAAAGAAAATAGGCCAAACGACGATTGTAATACTCGTATCATCAAACTTTAACGTTTAAAACGATCTGGCCAGTTTTCTTGGCCATTCATATAGTGATCAATTTCTATGATCTGGCCACGACATAGACACATTTAAAAAACAAGGTCCTCCACCGCGTCTGTCCGTCTGTTGGCGAAAAACTCAAAAACTACTAAACGGATTTTCATGTTGTATTCACTAATTATAGACAGAGTCTTCATGAGGTCGGTTTAGGTGTATAGCACATGCATATGTTAGTCGAGATATGCCGACAATTTTAAAGATTTGTAACACCCATGCAAAGATGAGGCTCGTCGTTAGCATAAAAATAAAAATGCTCATAAGTACATTAATAAAACTAATCTATTTATATACAAGCGAAATACCACTCACTAATTAATCCCGAAATCTCAGAAACTATAACACCTACAAACTTAGGTAGGTAGGTTCATTATAGGGTGTAGACATACGCTAAGAACGGATTTTCTGAAATTCACCCCCTAAGGGGATGCAACGCGGGGTCCAAAGTTTGTATAGAAAAACCGATATTCACGCGGGCGAAGCCGCTGGTAGGAGCTAGTTACTTCATAAAAGGAACCAGGATACAAGTGTTCGTTATTTAGGTTATCAATATTAATGATAGCAGACTAGATTATTTGTCCGTTGGGATGTGGGTCAGTAACAAAGTACTCGTAGATAGATATAAACCCCAGAACAGTCATCTAGACAGGATAAGAAAATGCTTGTTTTTCTCGACCTAAGTGAGCTTAATGTTGTGCGTGAATGTGCAAATTCACCTTATCTTATCCTTTTTTTACCTAACCTTTGTTTAATGTAAATTCTGAAAGCTTCTTTGTAGAAACATTATTTTGAAAAATTAAAAAGTAGGTTTTGCTTCGAAATGTTTTTATTTACGTAATTTCAGAAATTTGTTTCTGGAAAATTTTGAACAGAAATTTATCGTTTCACAAGAAGACATGACGAAAGCTCATTAGGGAGAGTGTTATAAGAAACTTCACTCACCTTCACAACAAAGTGAATTTCTTGCAAAAACAAAATCTCAGAAACTTGATTAGGTACTAAATTAATCATGTTTTTTTTTTTTTATTGTATATAAACCAGTGCTTCATTGCGCTCCCACCTGATGGTTAGCAGTGATGCAATCGTTGATGGTTAGGCGCACTAGTTTATTATGAGCCTATTCACTGTAACCTATTAACTGTGTAGCCTTAAGGACACCCAAATTATAATTATTAACGGAGATGAAAGAAACAAAAATGGAAATAAACAAGGATAGCATAATATATATAACATTCACATTTCGTAGTTACCGCGAACCCCAAAGGAAAATGATATGAGTTCATGTACTTATGTAATTGAAAATATCGATCACATAAATATGGGTAACATACCTGTTTGCTTTGTGCGGCGCTGCTGTGACAGACAAGTTACATACAGTGTCTCATCGCCTACCTATACCTATAGTTTAATAAATTTTAGAATTGTAATGTATTGAATATTTATAATTAGCACTAGCATATTTTTGAATTTTTGTATTTATTTATTTTTAATTTAATCTAAATGTGAATGGTTTTTACATGGGTCATAATAAATGGTAACTGAAATAAATAAAATTAAATTTTTATTTTTTTATTTTTGCCTTCTATGAAAGGTAATTTATTACATCATTCAATTTGAAGTATGAACACGTCTTAAGCCGCGTTCCTACTTTGTCGTGACGACAGATAATTGTGTAGCTTTAACTGCCATGGCTTATATATATGTATATTTAAATGGATAGTGTTTACATATAGGACCACAGATTGTCATGATAGTGGGAACGGCTAGCACGACAGTAGTGAAACGACAAAAATTTGTCAAACTAAACCGTGACGGTAAATCATGTGTCGTTGTTGCGACTTCCTATCGTGGCCCCGCACAAACAGTTGTTATAATGGGAACAGCTAGGACCAGGTGCCTAACCATGACGTGTTAAAATGTCAAGCGAGCGAGCGAGAAAGAGGAATAAGATCTATACACCTTAAATAGCTCCATCCCTCTAACAGTTCAGTTTAGGTCGTCAAATGAATCGCGTTAAGATCTCGTGACTTTGGAACACAGAATACAATGCAAATTGTGAACTGATTGACGTGAGCGATCCAATTAAACCCAAAATCTGCATCCGAGACATTAACACCATTAAGAGGCAAATTATATCGTCTCATGCTGACACATTTATTATAACTTTACGAAACCAGAAAACGTAAGCAATTCTTGAACTCCCATAACTCTAGCTTGCCCCAATTTTCATGAAAAAAGAAAAGTTTACATCTTGAAATCTTTCGCCCCAGTTACACACGCCCACTTTTAAATAACTTTGGCTTTTAAAAAGTTACCACATACTTCGCTCAGCATAATTAGCCCTATAAAGTTCCCGCTGCTAGGACTCTAGACTCCTCTCTGGAGGATTCTGGGGAGGGACTGGGCCGGAATGCACTATACGGGTCTTTGCGGCGTGTTAGATGCCACATGTCTTCCCATTTTGAAATTAGTAGTAATGAAATAAATTACAGAAAGCAAAGCAACTGGATTATTCTCGGGGCCCTAGGACGAAGGCAAAGAAGGAAAAGGAGTGGGTTTTTAGTCGGTAAAAGTCTGACACTATCTCGCTCCGCCCAAGAGCGGGAGAGATTTGCCGCCAAGAGCGGTTGCTCTCCCAGCAAGAGCTACAATTGGGGGGACGTTATGATGAGTCACCACTGCTTTGCTTCGCGTATAAAGAGTAAATACGAGGGCGGGAAAAAATAATTTTAATTTTGAAAAACTTACAAATACATTATAATGGAGTAAAAAAAATTGCAGTTTACAAGTAGGAAGTTACTCGTACAATTCTTGATGAAACGTCTATTTATATCCTTTTTATAGCCGTTTTATTATCCATTCATCTTCTATACAATTTGACCTAAATAAAGCAGTGCTTGAAAGAAAAATTTATGAACAAGTCCAAACTCAGCACGTCACATTAATCTGGAGTAAAAAAAGTTCATAAAGCCACTTGCTTGTACTACGCAGCTTCGAAATAACCGTTGAAACGGTTTTGTGTGCATATTTTTTTATGTGGACCTAAAGGTTATTTTCAGCTTTGTAATAATTAAATAAACAGACACAGCGATCACTATACAGATAGTCGTGTCAGCCAATGGCTTAGTAGCCACGAGTCTCGGCCAACATATTAGGAAGCTCTCGCTAAGCGACTGGATCAAGGGCTTGATTCAGAAAGCAGTACTTCTGGCACGGCTCATATAGTTAGCCAGGTTCTTTGCTCTGGAGCCCTGACCACCGGTGGCTTGGACAGAAAAAACTACCCACTAGTACCCTGGTACTGGTGGGATATTTTTTTTTTTACAATAAGTACTTTTTTTAGTTTTCTGTTGACGTATTTTAAAATATAACTTATATATAAACGAAATAATCCAATAACTAGCTTGGCTGATTCCAGAAGATTCTTATCATACCGAAACGTTTGTTAGACTAAAAGTCGATGAATAAGCGTATCCCTATTGTCACTGCATCTCATCGCCCCGCACTAGCATCTTTGACAACCAGACAATGAATTTCGCGCATTTTTGGAACGTTGTATTTTTTCTGACTTTTCAAAGTTGTAATTGACCAACTCTCCTCGCGCGCCAATTGTATATACGTCTGTACAACTTGAATGACCTTGAAAACGCTTAAGCGTCGTACTGTACCCACGGGTGTACGAAATTGATCCTTTATATTGGCCAATCCTATTTATTATGGTATTCACTAACTGCTAGTCGGTTACCTTAACTTACTTACTTATATCTTTGATGTATTATTACCAAGACCTAATCAAAGGATGGCTATTGTTATGAAATTAACAAGTTGATGAGACATTCAAAACTATGGAACTGTTGTACCTTCTAAATTGTAATCAAAATTATTTGGTACCTATCTACATTACCTACATATTGTAAATAGGGAAAGTTGTTTATATATTATGTAAATAATTGTATAGTTTAGGTTTGTAGTAAGTACATAATAATGTTTGTACAATTATATTTGTCTGTGAAATTGATTGTATGTAAAATTGTTTCTGTTTGTAGTTCTTTTTTATGTTTGTAAAATTGTTTATCTATAAAATTGTTTGTTTGCAAAATTGATTGTTTGTAAAAGTGTTTATGTGCAAAATTAAATATCTAAAATCGATTCAATTAGAAGAAAATTCGTTCGCTACTTTTTATTGCGTAGAAATCCACGTTTTATGTGAGATATCGAAAGTGAAACCGCACGAAAAAGCTAGTTAGAAACGTAATGTTAATAAGATAATTTTATTTGCCAAGTTAATATCAGCGCTTACAGTACATTTTGCTGTCGTAAGGTAATTACAAATATAAATTCTAATTAAATGTCTGCATAAGTTTAACTGAAGATTAGGATTCGCTTCCATAGTTTCTCAAGCGAAATTTTCAGTTAGGTTGGCTTTAATTAAGGAATTCGGTATCTAAAATGTATCCAAAAGGCGCGTAACATGGAGATGTCAAAAAGTTTATGAGTAATGAAATATTAATTTAATAAAATGATGTGAGGTAAATTCGTAGGTTCAATGGCCACGCCTCCCACAATAAAAGTTATATTATCTAAATGATATGTATGTTGACATTTTGTTTTCACATCGACAATATCTATGTAGGTAGTAGGTACGTCATTGATCAATTGTCTTGTGATAATGTCGAATATGTCATGAATATATTTATAGGTAAGGTATTCAGTGCTGTGAATTTTCCATGAATCAACGTATTGCTCTTCACTTCTGGTAGCAGCAGCTAGCCTAGCATGCTACAGCTAAAAATTCTTAGGCCTAACAATATTTTACAAGATACACATACAGTCACAAATAAAAAAAGCAACATTATATCCTACTTTTTTTTCCAGCTCATTTGGGTAGGCTAAGGTCTTAGAACATAACGATTCGTCATGAGTAGTTTTTTTTGAGTTATGTACATTAAAATACGGGTGCAAAACATTCTAATGTTTTTGCAGTATTTAGCAGCAAATGTATCGAGTCAACTTTCTCGGCAGGCTTCGCTAAGGTAGTGAAAACTAAAACTAAGTACTATACTAAATTCTACACTCAATTCTCAGTTCCATTTTACCGAGATTCCGCCGTTTAAATGATTCTACATTTTGTCCACCTGTGCAGACACATAAGAATACAAAACTACACCAGTTTTTCATCAAAATATCTACTAGGATTCAATTAAAATAAATATGAACTTTTTTTTGTACCTTACAATTAAATATCCTTTCATCAATTAGGGACTTCATAATTCCATACATGTAGAACACACGTGTAACAATAATAGGAGGTTAATAATAAAAATGTGTTGAAATATGATGGAACGAATAAAAATGCTCGCATGTCCGCGGTACATTAATATTATTTATATAAAGGTAACTTGAGCCCCAATTACGTCAAATTATTTACACTGAAATAGTTATGGCGCGTCCGAAAATTACGCGAAAAAGGGATTTGAGGAAATTAAGAAAGCGTGATTAATGTTTTTTGCGTTATCTTTTTAAATCTAAAGCCAACTAAGTCAATGCTCTTTACGCGGTTCGTCTAGTATTGTTATTTTTTAATTACATAACCTAGTGATTAACTGCGGTCCCACCTGATGGTAAGCAGAGGAATCGATTTTTTTAATATAGTTTATATTATTATTTGGTTTATTAATAGCCCGTTAACTCTAGCCTTGAAGACACCTTAATTATAACCGGTCGGAAAGACAGCAGCAGACAAATTATTCCAGTCTTTCGATGTACGCGGTAAAAACAACGAAGCGAAACGCTTAGTCCTGACCGTAGAAGTTAATAATCAAATCTGTAGATATTTAGTAAACCGCTAAAATGTTTCATATTTGTCAGCACTGTGTTTGCGCATCTTTTTTGTATGCAGTCCGAGTGCATACAAAATGTATAAAAATCTCACTTTAAAATCATCCCTATCGATTAGTTCTAGTAAGTATAGCTTTATCGTTAAAAAGCGGTAAGGCACATTTTCGTTCACCCATTTAAATAACGTGGCCCCGTAGTTTACAGGTCATGTCAAGCTGAAGCCGCCAGCCGCACCGAAACCCCACTGATTATGCACGAAACATAAATAATATCATCACTAAAGAGAACACAGATGTTTCAGAATATTACGTAATTAGTTTGGACTAAATATTTCAATTCCAGCAACCGCAGGTATTTCAAAACACGTGACAGACTCGAAGCAGCGTCACAATAATGGTAAACAATGAAGGATACTGAATTAATGTACTCCAGACAGCAGGCTCATCTAATCACATTCATGATATAGGATGACATCCCATTTAGGTTATTTGGCTTGGATACGACGGTATATTCGAAAAATACGAATACAAAATGTATTATACGTATACAAAGTCTGTGAAATATTTCGACTTCTGAATGACAGATTAGGAAAAGGGGGTCGAACGCTCTTTCGTAAAGAAATCACACGCGTCGAGCTCGGTGAGACCACGGCCTGCCTATCGATTGTAATCTATGAATATGTTGCCCTTTGAGCGATATTTCAGCACTGGGTTGAATAAAAATAACATTTCGCTTCACGAGAAAATAACATAAAACACAAAGTGATGGATAAACATCGACATGTCATTTTGGAAATTGCCACCTCGCTATCTTTACATAGACGTCGTAAAAGATTATAAATACCTATCAATCACACCTACCCACGTTCACAACCACCCGTATATTGAAGGATTACCAAAGACCACTTATGAGGACTACAACATCTAAAGGGCTGTCACTTTCGGACTGCATACAAAAGAAAGAGATGCTTGAGACACAATGCTTGCTAATAACGCACTAGCTTCTGCCAGCGGCTTCGCCCGCGTGAAAATAGGTTTCTCCATACAAACTTCCAAGCTCCGTTTTTCTCCGTCAGGGGTAGAGTTTCGTAAAATCCGTTCTTACCGGATGTCTACACTCTATAAGGAACCTACCTGCCTGTTGGGCACGCCACAATTATGGCGTTCTTACCTACCGCATGACGCAGGTCCTCACCGGACATGGTAAGTTCGGGAGGTTCCCGCACCGAATTCGTGCAGAAGAAACGCCTGAGTGCCGCCATTGTGTGGATCGTCCGGAGGACACGGTGGAGCATACGGTAGAGGTGTGCCCCGCCTGGGCAGAGCACCGCCGTGTCCTCGTGGGGGCGATCGGCGGCAGTGATACATACACTATACATATACATACTATCAGTAAATATATATATACATAATTATATACTTATATATTTCTTTCTTCATTAATCCACATTTTGGCAATAATCTATACGCTGTACGCTCATTATTTTGTTCGTCCACTATTTTTGCGAAGACACTGCCTCCTAAGATACAGGATCTTCCTAGTTTAGGAGTCAGGGTGTTCAAATTAAATTGACTGTTGTATTGCTTATATTTTTTGTGCTTACATTTGGTGTCAAATATGTACTTTATAATAAATAAATATTATTATCGTTTATTCATTTGTTTATGTACATATAAATTATATTTTTAAATATTTCAATAAAAAAAAATAAAAAAAACATTTGAAAATATAAAAAATAGTGCCCCACCGGTATCGGGAACAGGGTCTAAGCTACCGGCGGTCAGGGCTCCAGAGAAAGGAACCTCCTAACAATACGAGCCGTGTCCAGGAGTACCACTTTCTGAATCAAGCCCTTGATCCAGCCGCCTAACGCGAGCCTCCTAAGGTGTTGGTCGAGGCTCTTGGCTATTAAGCCATTGGCTGACACGACTATCGGTACAATGATCGCCGAGTCCACATCCCACATGTCGACAACCTCGCGAGCCAAGTCAATATACTTGATTTGTTTATCTTTCTCGGCTTTCACGAGGTTCTCGTCATGCGGAACGGATATGTCAACAATCATTGCACGCCTCTCGCTTCGGTCCACCACCACTATATCAGGCTTATTGGCTACAATAGTCCTGTCAGTGATGATGGACCGATCCCAGTACAAAGTGATATGACCATTATCAAGAACTGGGTCGGGCTCATACCTGTAGTACGGCACTTCTGATTCCATTATTATTATTATTATCTCTCGCGCCGGGCATTGGTATATACAGGCCTTGGTCCGGAGCGAGGAGGAGTGGTCGGTGGCGGTCGCCTCCTTCTGCGAAGCAGTAATGCTAGCAAAGGAGGCGGCCGATCGCGTGAGGCAACGGTCCTCACGCCCTAACCGCCGCCGGCTTTCCGATCCCGATTTCCGGCCACCGTAGGCGCAGCCTTGCGGACGGCGAGTAATGGGTGGCTCGCCGTCCGGACCGAGCCCAAGTCGTCGACGGCGCGTATTGTTCCACGCGCGCCTCAGGGAGACGTCAGCAAATCGTAGGGGCCCTGTAGGGTCGAAGCCTACAGGGGCCACGGGTAGTGCGGTAAAGCGAAGCCAGGGTCCCGGGATGAAGGCAAAGAAGGAACAGGAGTGGGTTTTTAATCAGTAAAAGTCTGACACTATCTCGCGGTCCGCTCAAGAGCGGGATTTGTCATTAGATGATTTCCCCATCTAAAAAAAAAAACCTGCCTGTAAATTTTAAGTTTGTAGGTGTAATAGTTTCCGAGATTTCGTGATTAATCAGTGAGTGGTATTTCGCTTTTATATATACAGATTTCAGCGATTTACTAAAAATCTACAGGTTTCATAATACAATTAAAACACTATTAACGGTAAAACGTAGCTTGTAGAATAATCTGACCAACAATCAGAATAATTGTATGTATATTAGTCCAGTTTTTAACCGATAAAAGTAATTTTTAGAAGCATCTTCGTGATTTCTTCTATCGTAATAAATTAGCTGTATTATGTTTTGAACACACTATCCATCTAGCATTTATCCTAAAGAATAACATATATTTTTCTCATTCTGTTTACTGCAGTGGATCTCATAGGTACTTGGGCGCACTATAAAACTCGCGATTAGATCCTGTAGTCCCCTTAAATTAAAGGCCAAAGGGGAATCAGTACACATGGTGCAAAGATTAGTGATCGAAGTTAAAAGAATAATAATAATTAATTTTGTATTCTTTGGTCAGATCCTAATCCGCATAGGGACAACACAGTCGGTAAATAAACCAAAAATTACTCATTAAACAAACACCGATACAAAATGAAACGCTATCCTAAATCAATACAGGTAGATTTGTGTAATAGCAACACTGATTTGTGTGTAAGTAAAGTAAATAACCACAATGAGTCAACAGGGGTGAGTTTGAGGTCGCCTGCCGGAGTCGCCGCGTCAATATCCATTGCAATATACCTTGACCCCGACTCACGCTTCGCAGTAATTTGACGAGAGAGAAGCAATTGTAGGACTGGTCCAGTTTGGGATTATATTCGGTCTGGATAATATGGTTCGGATTTACAATTGTTTATGAATTAAACAACCAAATTATCAGTAAGCAGGCACAACTTGTGAATGACGTCTAGTCGTTCTCGGGGACGGATCGAGAGTGCCCACGACGTCACACTTCAGTTGGTCTATATTTAATGCCCCGTTAACATGTGGGCCCAGCCTCGGCCAATCGCCGTCCCTAGCCATTGTTTAAACGGGGAAAAAACCCCGTTTAAACAATGGCGATTGGCCGAGGCTGGGCCTACGTGTAAACACACCATAATGTGTATCTCACATCTAAACTTTCGGTTTTTAACAATCGTCATCAACATAAATGAGTGCTGATGCCGATGAAGATCATGTTGAAATGACTCCAAGCAACATAGCACCAGAACTGGCAAAAGACAGTTCTGATGAATCAATGTTTAAAGTAATCATGGATGGGTTTCATTAATTTTTATTTATTTATTAATACCAATTAACAGCAAAACAAAAAAAAATGTCAGCTAAATTATAGCACATAAAATTGAAATTATCAAAATTAAATTGACTATCATTAAATTATAATGATTATATTAGTCACTCAATCATATTAAAAGAATAAGTACCAAACTAAAATTCAACAAAATTTCATAATTAGATTCAAATAAATTACTTTTCAGTCAGCTAAGGAACATCGGTTGTAACTTCGGAAATCATCCAATGACTTCTCTCGCTTGAGGGCGGGGCGAGAGGGCGTGTCAAACTTTTACGGACTAATACCCTACTCCTATGTTCCTTATTTGCCATGCGTTCCAGGACCACGGTTTTCCCTTTCGGCAGCGAACCCATGGTCCCAGAAGCCTTCGATTCTGAACTTCCAAAAAAAAAGGTAGTAATCATGGTTATAAGTATTAAAACCAGACACAACAATATACGTACAAACAGAAACACACAGTTACACATCCAATATTTGCAAAACGTCTGGAAATTTTCCGATTACGCAAACACTGAAAGCGAAATGAAAACGATAGACGATATAAGTCTTCTTACGTTAATTAAAGATTATTTCCTCGTAGCGTTAGTATTGCTGAGTAACAGTTATGTGTAATCTTTAATCCCGATCTATCACTACACATGGTTCTAGTATCAATATACTCAGACCTTAGTGGAACTGTAAAAGCGTTCAACGATAAAAGTGCAAGTGCATCACTTCTTTTGATTTCACTTAAAGTACATAAAAGTCTAACGTACAGATAATTTTACACGTGTCTTAGTTTTCGTTTTCGCGTTTTCTTTTGCAAATGTTAAAATTTTTGCTTTGTAATTTTTTTGCCTCATCAGAAGGCATAAAGTCACCCAAAGGGCAATAGAAGAGAACTATGCTTGGAGTTTCCTTGCGTAATTGAATCAGAAATGAATAGCAGGAGAACCAAGGTTACCGATCGGGCAGAGCTTGTAGAACAGATGGTTGATGGGGTCGACAGATTCCGTCGAGACCGCGTACCGGAAGGCGCAGGCTGGAAGGGCTCCTATAAAGAGGACCAATGGATGCGAAACGCACAGGACCCGGTCGTGGTGGCAACATTTGAGACAGACGTCTGGCGGCTGATATGATGATGATTTTTTTGTGTGGATTTATTTGATTAATGAAAAGAAAATAAAGATTACAGGGTGTATGTAATGCTAGAACATTTTGTTTTTATTAAATAATAATATAAGAGAGGTTTCAAAGACTTTCTGCACTAAGCGAGGCCTGTCTCGCATGAAACATACAAAACTATGGAGTTAAAAATTATATAAATGCTCAGAAAAATAAAAGGAAACACGATATACCTATTATTGCAAAAAATCAATTAATATATACCTATTATATATAGATTGCACTTTGATATCACAAACCATGACTTGCACTTTATAACCCTGACAGTCATAATATTATTGACTCATCCTGTTTACCTTAGTGACGGATGCATAATCAGATTATCAAATTAATATAGTGACGTTGTTATGACATACATTCCCAAGAACCTGGGTGCCAGACAGCTTATCGTAAATGTGAATACAATGGTTAGCACCGGTGATAATCAAGTCACTTGGCTCCAAGTCAAATTATTTCACACAGCGAGGAAGGAACAGTTTATTGTAGCACAGTTTACAACCACCATTTTAGATACGTTTCCAAGTAATTCCACCGGGCTTGTTTTGATTGGAATCGAATTTAAACTCATAAATTTTTGTCCAGAAATAATTGAAAAGTAAAACAGTCGATTTATAGATACTTTCGTTCGAACAAGTTTCTAAGATATCTTTTCTATGCGTTTCTGGCAGCATTCCAACTACCTAGATCTGGGCAATTATTACGTCAGATTTATGATGTTGTAAATTATTAGTGTGTACTGAACTGATAATAATTTGTTATTTATGACTGAAATTTATAAGGGCATAAAAGTTTTAATTAAAAACAATGCGTTTTCTCTGATGAAACGTTCTTTCGAAATGCCGCTGGATAGGGATAAAAGTAAATTAAATTAAAAGCAACGGACTGAAATATAACAACAGCAATAAACTAGACTGCTGACAAAGCTCACAACCTCGTTTTACTAGTTGCCTCAACTAAGGTGCTCAACTAGGGCGTCTGGTTTAAGAATGATAAGAAAATTAGAAAGTGTAGCAAAATATTCTAAACTAATAGTTACTCGAGTTTTTGGTACGGAAAGAATTTGGGACACTGATAGGCAGATATCTGAAAGGGACGATGACATCGTTAAAGGCTGAAGCGAAGCAATGATCGAGGTTGACGTGGGATTCAGAGATATATCTATTCAAAAGATAGCCTAGCTCATTTTAGCCCGATCCGGATAAAAGAGAGTGCTCGATATTCACAAGTCATAAAGTGCACTGAGTGTTAGTACGGAATAGAATCTCATAAACACGTTCCACATAGGAAAAGCTACATAAACATTAAGAAAAGGGAGAACAATAAAATTGTCGTAAACAGGAATGGATGCACGTAAACCACTGTGTGCTTTACTTATTGCATTGGACTTAGAAGAGGCTGCCGAGACAAGATTAACGATGGTTCCTTAACACAACAACATGGCATCGTTGGTTGCCAAATTGATTGTTGCACTAAAACCGTTTAGTAAACTTGGCCATGTGTTGGTAAAACAAGACAAGCAATTTCTAATGAATCTTCTGAGTATGTAGCTAAACAATTGTACAAAGGAACAATAACCAAACGTGACTGTCTGACTGATCAATCTTGGAATTCAATTTGATCTCTAACTTTGAGAGTAGCTGTTCTATTTTTACTGTAACAATGAAAAGTATATCGTTGAAATCTTCTGAGAAATGAAATATCGACTGTTGTCTAGAAGGATGTCCGATTTTGAAATATATGTCCTATCTGGAGACCTTAATATTGTACGAACTTCGGGGTGTACCGCACTAAAACCGGACCGGGGTTACAAAAATGTTCGTAGTAAATCTTTGAAAACCTTTATCGTGGTATATGGTAGTGTCGTGTGTTGTGTCCAATAAGTGTTTGTATTCCGCAAAATATGGCGTCGTCTATCAATTTTGTCCGTTCACTGTTGTTTTGATAATAGCTATTATTTTTGTTTTAGGTAACACCAATATGTTTTTTTAGGATAGATCTAGATGTATATTTTCCATTTGGGTTGGACCAACAAAAACGAACTATCTACTAGTTATGATTATTATTCAAGTACTGCCAAGCAAACTGCAAAATGAAAAGTAAACAATGTACCTAACCAATGTATAATCATATTTCAATTAAGTACTTTATGAATTCTAGATTTTCTCGAGCCTATTATTATTTGAAGTTATATAGGTCATAGCGATTAGGGATCACTGATCAAGTATTTAATATAAATATCACGGCTTTTGGAATGCTTTTACGAAATAATGCTTAGTTATCCAATTTACGAAACATGTTTCTGATAAATAACTGAATTTAAACTGAGATTAAAACTAGATAATGGAGCCCTATATAATAATGTGTTTTCATTTTCTGAGGACGCAAACTACCGCTCGAGTTTTCAGCATACGAAGATTAATTACATTGAGGAAGGCGTACGTTAATCTCCCCAAAAACATGATAATGTTTATCGCCCATATATAACGTTCTTACACAGCTTATTTCCCGGTGCTTACCTAGCAATAAAATCATCAAGAACATTAAAGTTCGGGATCCATGCAGACACCTATAAGCTTTCAGCCCATAAACCCACAGGCCGACATGACGCTGAAGCAATACCTCCGTAATGGCAGATTAAGTTCCACAATAAAATTAATTAAGAATTATTCCATTTATTTCCCTGCAGTAAAGCTGGCGCCATTCGCTTTTATGTGACGCGGGTCAAGGTTTCACTGCATTTCTGTTAATGATGAACCGCTAAAATGCAATTAGAAAACTGACTGAAGGTTTTTGAATGAGTCAGATTGCATTTAAAATTTAGTTTCTCTTTACTGGAGAAGTTAGTGGGGCGGTTAACTAATTCATTAGTTGTCTGTTCTTCCTGGAATCAATTTAACTGATCTGGAAGGGTTGATTCAGTTACGCCACGCCAACTATTATAAACCGGTGAAATGATCACATCGTGCGCTGTGACGACGGATCCATTAAATAAATTAGATTTTGGTTATATCCATCTTTATTACGGTCTATCAAAGCTGTCATGAATTTAGCTATTAAATTCCACATTGTAAAATCTTGTTCTTATAATAAAATTTTAATAGAAATTGAGATTTAATTAATAGTTCAAAATGAAGTCAATATTTTAACGGGTCATACAGAGAATTTAACTGACAATGCTACAAAAACTTGATTAATCTGTCAATTTAGTTAACTAAGAACTACTAATTTTAATTTATTAAGTTAAAATTAGTAGTAATATTAAGTTTTTTATTTATCCTCATACACTGCTAACTAGCCTTAACAAAAAGCGACAGTGCAGTTACTATTCATTACTCATATAAGTCATATCTAATTTAAAACTAAACTAACCTAGCCAAATATTAATACTTAAATGGGAATATGACATTATGTTTCTATCTAACCGTTAACAAGCGGTGCAAGCTGCAACTATGATTTTAGAGTGAAAACTAAGAGAGAGATCGAAGAAGGCGGCCCAGTTCACGGGTAAAAATAATGGCTTCAATGACGCGGGGTCGCAAGTTCGTAGCCTGATCAGACGGCCGTTCACCTCAACGTAATATTGCAAAAATGTTACAAACTTAGCTATTTGCGACTTGAATCGAATCATTTTAATTATTAATTTGATTTTGATTTAATTATTTCGTTTTAAAGTGTGGCAGCTTATTATGAGTTTCGTTGAAGATAAAGTGAATTTTAGAGATGGTTGAATTTGATTTTAATTACCCGAGTTGTCACCGAAAGTCATGACTGGCTCAAGAGAAAAATTTCTTGGTTGTTATACTGGACCAGTGTCAGTGTCAACAGACCAAGTTTACTTTATTTTCTTCATAATACAGTTAACGATGTCCGTAGGTCTACGACCGCACGAACCCTGTTATTCCCGCTTACATCAATCCGTCACATAATTTTTCACTTCACACAGTGAAGCCCAAAATATCGTGTTCTCTAGAATATGACGCTAAGTTTTTAATAAATTGTTCTGGTGAAAAAGAAACGTCCGCTTCTAATAAACAAAATACAAGCTGACTAATGGCAGATGCAGAGAGAATAACTAAATTAAAATGAATAGGTTAATCTATGTATATAAAAGGAGAAATGACTGTCTGACATATTAACGCACGGCCGAAACTACTGGGACTGGGAACGTGAAACTTTGCACAACGATTCCTTTTATGACGTAGGATGATGACCATTAAGGGCGCTTTCAATTAATGCGTTTTTTGACGGCCCGCTGCGGTGCGTTAATCATACAAACAAAGCGCGCGGTGCGGCAACCGTGCGGCGTCGGTACCGCGAACGGTCGACAACAGGACGGCAACGTTGTGTCAATTCGGTGTTGAATAGCGCATCACTGGCATACAAACGCACGGCAGCCAGATATGTTTTCAATTTAGGCGCTTGTTGTCAGACTGCTAACGTACTGCAACCGGCCGGCGGCGGGGTACTACGTTCTGATTGGTACGCGGGAGTATTGCGTTCTGATTAATAATAATAATATTCCACAACTATCACACGATGCCGTCTAGTCCCAAGCTAAGCAGAGCTTGTGTTATAAGGTCTAGACAACTGATAAACATACTTATATATTTCTAAATATGTATATAACATATAATAGATAAATTACACCCAGACACAGTACAAATGATTGTGCTCATCACATAAACATTTATCCTGGGTGGGAATCAAACCCACGACCTCCGGCATAGCAGTCAGGGCCACTGACCACTAGACCAAACAGGCCAGTGATTGGTCGAGACATCAGATCTATAATCATATGTGACAGACGTCAGGAAACAGACTCCGGCAGGGAATTCCACTCCTATAGTAGTAGTATGGAGAAACTTATTTTCACGCGGGCGAAGCCGCTGATAAAAGCTAGTAATAAAAACGACTGTAATTTCTAATTAAGGCTGGGTTTGCGTTCATATTCCTCGTTACATCAAGCCTAATGGATGTTACTGCGAGAATTTTCCGGAGTGGGAGAAAATTCATGTGGAACTTAATCCCGCCCACATCCGAGTCATTATTTACGAGTTACGACACTTTGGTACGACAAATAATTTTACGCGCTGCCGCTCCTACTTATAAGACATTCGTGGTCAACTTTTTAGGGATCTCTAGCGCAATGGCAAAAACGAATCCCTTAGAATTTCGTCTAGTCTGTGTAGTGAAAACAAAAAGAAATTGATATGGTTTCCTCATTACATGTGCCTAATCGATAGGAATGAAAAACATTAACCCAGTTTACACAAGCGTGTGGGGAATCATTAGACCATTTTAAGCGACTTTTAATTAAATCAATATTTGTCGTTTCTGTTTTTGAATTGCTTTGTGAAGTATTATCAAATTCGAATAAATTTTTGAAGTCAATCAAATCAATATTGTGCATAAAAATTCTAAACTAGCTTCTACCAGCGGCTTCCCCCGCCTGAAAGTAGGTTTCTCCATACAAACTTTGGACCCCTGTTTCATGTTTCATCCCTTTAAAAAGTGAATTATGGAAAATCTTATAATATCATAAAAGGAAGCCTTGTGCAAAATTCCACGCTCCTAGTCTCAGTAGTTTCGGCTGTGCGTTGATATGTCAGTCAGTCAGTTTCTCCTTATATATAAATAGACTAGCTTCTGCCAGCGGCTTTGCCCGCGAGAAAATTGGTTTTTCTATACAAACTTTGGACCCCCGTTTCATCCCCTTAGGGGGTGAATTTCGGAAAATCCTCTCTTAGTGCCCGCCTACGTCATAAAAGAAAGCTTTGTGCAAAATTTCACGCTCCTAGTCCCAGTAGTTTCGACTGTGCGTTGATATGTCATATAGATAACCGAGCAGACTACAGAACCCTATAATTTACTAACCGGCATTCTCCCAAAGGATTCTTGTTAGTTAGTCGAAGTATTTTTCCGCGCACACTACACTCGTACAGCATTGCTCTCATGAGAACGCAATCTAATATAAGTAAACTAGCTGATGCTAACGGCTTCGCCCGCGTAAAAGTAGCTTTCTCATACAAACTTTGGACCCTCGTTTCACCCCTTTAGGGGGTGAATTTTGGAAAATCCTCTCTTAGTGCTCGCTTACGTCATAAAAGGAAACCTTGTGCAAACTTGGTCTTAGTCCCTATAGTTTCGGCTGTGCGTTGACATGTCAGTCAATCAGTTTCTCCTTTTATATATAGACTAGCTTCTGCCAGCGGCTTCGCACGCGGATTAAAAGGTTCCTCCATATAAACTTTGGAACCCCGTTTCATCCATTTTGGGGGTGAATTTTGGAAAATCCTCTCCTAGTGCTCACCTACGTCATAAAAGGAAACCTTGTGCAAAATTTCACGCTCCTAGTCCCAGTGGTTTCGGCTGTGCGTTGATATGTCAGTCAGTCAGTTTCTCCTTTTATATATATAGATTACTAGTAAAGGCATGACCTTTACAAATAGTTTCCAATCAACCGCATGACCCATTTGAGAAATAATTCGAATTAAGAACGGAATTATTAGTGATGCATATTAATTATTTTAATTAGCTCATAAATTGCGTGAATGACTAGATGAAGGAATGAGAGTAAACGAAGCGAAAGGAGAATGATGCAAGGATCGTAGTAGATTGATGGTAGCGTGTCTGTAGTTTCTATCTAGTCCCAAGGGAAAAGGGCGAGAGTTTATATATATTTCGTGGCCAGATCATAGAAATTGATCACTTCATGATATAGCCAACTAAAACTGGCCAGATCGTTTAAACGTTAACATTTGATGATATGTCAATTCTCATTTCGCCATATCATTGATGTAAGATTTCTATGATAATAGAAGGTCTTAAGAAAGTAGGCCAAATGAAGATTGAAATATAAACAAACTTTAACGTTTAAAACGATCTGGCCAGTTTTACTCGGCTGTATCATGATGTGATCAATTTCTATGATCTGGCTACGACATATACAACATGTAACAATATACACACATCATAAAAGTAGTATGTTAAGAATTGGCTGTCTTCTGAATCGAATTCAGCAATTTTTTAAATAAGTACTTTTTTTTCTAAAATCATCAGGAATTATTCTAAGATAAAAATATTACTCTTCGAAATCGTGATTGTGGCATTGGCGTATTTGTAAGTGCATGACCAAAACCGATGCGCTACACAATTAAGATAACAGATTTCTTAAAAAAAAACACTACTTAAGTCTATTTATCGAATACCGTAATTAGAGACACAATAGAAAGACAATGAGAGAGCGAACGCCGGCGTTAGCTTGGGGTATAATGAATTAAGTAAAATTTTAGTGCTCGAATTATGATTGTAACTTTGTGTAAGTTCCTAATTGGGATGTATAAAGTTGTACAATTGTTCTAGTTACATCTTCTAGTATCTGGTCAATAAATCAATGTCCACGGATTTGCATAGCTTAATGCGCTTTTGTGCTCCTGTGGCTTGTGATGGTGATGTCATATGAAACAGGATTAATTTATGACAAAATCATCAAGCCAAGTCTTACAGATATTACTATGCCACAAATACGATTAAAACACTGATTTTATGAGGATTACCTGTATTAGTTACTAATGTATACTTACCAACCAAGATTATCAATTTAAATTCATTAGGTACTTGTTTTTAAATTACGTTTATTTTCCGACGTGAACAACTACTACAGCTGTACATAATATTAATTCTATTAATGTAGAAAATAATAAGGCATGTTATTACATCGTGAAACAAAGCACTTGATGTTGCTTTTCAATTATGAATTCAAATGTTCACTTAATAAGACTATTTTTCGAATGTGGTAGTGACGTTGTCAAACAAACAGACTGTGCAAATACAGATATGAATAAAAATTATACAGTGTGTAGTACTAGAGCACGAATAAGCATGGACTAGACGAAAACACGAACCGTGTTCAAAGCAAGCAGTGTTTTTGTAGTCGAAATATTTCGTACAATGGAAAAATGAATTCTGGCCCGCAATAACCATTAGTTTAGTTTCGGGAATAGAGCGGTAGAATTTTTTATTTAACCATGCCCCACAATGAACGTTCCTGTGCGTCTCGCATACATCGGACTACCATCGGTCGTTGTGGCGACACTTACGGGAGGCCTATGTCCAGCAGTGGACGTCTTTCGTGGGTGCGTTCACAAACATGTAACACCCGGATCTGGAACACTTATCTGTAGGCCAAGTATTTGTTCCGTGCGGGAATCGAACCCGGGACTAACAGTACCGCAGCCAATCGCTCAACCATTGCCCCAACTGTACTGTCGGTCGATATGAGTCGTACACATTGGACGCATACGACGAATTTTATACTGTTTTAAGTATTAGACCAAATTGTTGAAGTATGGCGTTCCCACTATGTCATAACGGTTAATTTATCGTCGGACGACTGTCGTTTAGCTGTTCCCATTATAACGACAGCATGTCGTGGCCTCGACTGATGGTCTCTACAACGACACAAGATTAACCGTAACGTTGACATATTTTTATCGTTTTGAGACTGTAATCCGTTCCCACAGTCATGACAATCTATTGTCACTGCCAAAAAATCGTAGACGACAGTAAATCGTGTCGTCCTCTATGTAAACCCCTCTATTTAAATATATAAGCCGCGACACTTAAGCTACACGACTGTATGTCGTCACGATAAAGTGGGAACGCGGCCTAACAGTTAGAGCTACAATTTGTATTGATAAAATGTTCCACTTATAAGATCGAGAGAATTTAAAACGTTGCTCATAGTTTTAGAGTTCATTGAAATAGTTTTAAATACTTCTTGAAAATCATTTTGAACGTTTTAAATGCTAAAATAAAGTCATTTTGCTTATAGTTAAACCCTGCACTATGTGTAAAAAGTACTTAAAGCTTATTTCATAAAAAAAAATCGTTGAAGCAAAAAAGCGTAGTTTTAAACTTAAATAATATTCTGTAAACACTTTAAACAACCCCATTTCACAGACATTTTTAACTTATTTCTAAGGAGAGAGAATACTGTCACGAATTAAAATTGCAAAGCTGACAGATAATGTCAGAACAAAATCTGAAAACGAGGGTTGAACAAAAAGAAATTTCTACACGACCGCACCCGAAGTCGATTGCAATAGAGAAAAAACTTGCAAAAGTGTCTCTGAAAAGAAATATCTCGAAGAAATTCAAATAATAATCAAGTCCCAAGTAAATATTTATTCTAACGTTACATTACATATCGTTGTTTTTCTATAGACGTTCTAAGAGATGGCTCGTGTTTATTGTATCACACATATATAACATAACATAATCAGCCTTCATCTAATGACATCTCTCGCTCTTGGGCGGAGCGCGAGGGCTTTTCTCCTGACTAAAACCCACTCCTGTTCCTTCTTTGCCTTCGTTCCAGGGGCCCGGGGTTCTCTTTCGCACAACCCATGACCCCAGTAGGCTTCGGCCCTGCTGGGCCCCTGGGGTTTTGCTGACATCTCCTTGAGGCGCGCGTGGAACACTACGCGCCGTCGACGACTTAGACTCGGTCCGAACGGTTACCAGACGGTCGGACGGCGAGCTACCCATTGCTCGCCATCCGCAACACAATCAGCCTTATAATGTTTCCACTGCTGGAACGTAGGCCTCCTCTTTTTGAGTGGGAATGGGCCGTAATCCACCCCACGAACCCGGTGCGAATTGGTGGATGTCACATGTCATCGATTTTGTAGTTCTAGCACATGCCGGTTTCCTCACAATGTTTTCCTTCACCATTTTGAGAGTAGTGGTGATGAAATATATTGAATAAAGTAATACACATGGCTGGGTTTGAACTCGCGACCACTGCTCTGCTCAGTCATATAGTTGGTCCAATATATTCTTGAACGACACCTATATTACAATTCTAATTTATCTCCTAACAGGAGACAAGGGTAAACCACAAATGATTTTGAAATGGAAAACAGGTAACGGGGAACGTTGGTAACACTACAAAAAGGTCCAAGTTGGCAACCTAAGCAAATGAATTTTAAAACTCTGAAAATTCTAATTCATAGGTGCTCCATGTTTCGGTTCAGACAGTCATTGACCAGCAAGGCAGTGTGCCTTTGCCCAAGTAAATGAAAAACTTCACCCTTATACCAATTTATCTTTAGGGGAAAGTTAATATTGTCTGTCAAATATTGTAAGAACTAAGATTTAAGCTTTCAAAGTTCTAAAGAGAATTGTCAAATTCTAAAACAATGTGTAATCGTGCTGTAATAATGAGATGGTTTTATTGCAACGGTAACGAGGCAGAAATACATTAAGACGAACAATAAAATGACCTTGGGAGAATTGTGAACCAGCCTTATATTACTTGGGAACTACGCTTAAGACCAGCCTATTCAAAATTACAATGACGCGAGATAAGGTCACAAACACAGTTAGATAAAACACTATTCAGAGTAAATGAATAGTTGTGAATGGGAAGCTTAAACCTTCGTCGTAATACGTGATGGAAAATTCACTGAGGTTGTTGGCTCGTTCAGAATCAGCAATCATAGCAACGTTGCTTGTCAACTCTATTCTCTGAGCTCTTTAGAGATGCAGCGGGTTCGGAAGGTAAGTATTTTTCGAGAAATTGCAATAATAGTTATAATTGTTGATTTTAAGAAGAAGGTAATGGATAATCAATTAATCACGGTTTCTAGAAGTATGAAATTCCGACTAGAACTTTATACCATAACGATGTACACCAAGATCAAAATTAATGAAGTTCACAGTCAGCCATCATCCAGAAATGATTTTAAATCACTAAACTCCAAGCGAATGCCGGCGTTTGCTCGCTCATTGTCTTTCTAATTTGTCTCTAATAACGGTACTCAAAATGATTAGCAGAGGCATCAAATAGTAGAAAAATAAAAGACTGCGGTCTTGTTCATAAAAAAAAAGATGTATTTATGTGACATAAATCTACCGAAAAGTTATATTAACACATGAAAATACGACAACTAAAGTAAAAGATGTTTGTCGAATCGACGAAAAAAATAAAGTTTCTGGGATAAGCGAACATTAGGTGGCTTGAATTTAGACACAGAATATTTGTTTTTACCTAGTTCGGTTACAGATGCACCTGTTATTCTGTATTGTGTTTAAATTTATAATAATATCTTATATTAAATTTTAAGTTTCTTAAATATTATTATATTAATATTATTATATTTTATCCCGGTAGTACGTTTACTTAATAATATCAATTACCTGAAGCTAGTAAACTATAAGGACGTCACGCTCACGAAATAAGTTTGAGCCACGGTAGGAGCGGGCTTGCGGACGATGAGCAATGGGTAGGTCGCCGTCCGGCCGTCCAGTAACCATCCAGACCGAGCCCAAGTCATCGACAGCCGTAGTGTTCCATCGCGCTCTTCAAAAAGATGTCAGCAGACCGTAGGGGCTAGCAGAACCAATGCCCGCTACCGTCCCAATTCCCACCAAAAGAAAAACCCAATTCATTTTTCGATGAAATATTTTTTGGAAAATCATAATTAATCTCAATTAAAACCGAACCCTTGAGTATTCTAAGTATAAGTTTTGGTACAACTATAAAGTTATCTTTCATTACAGTTTCAAATTACGACATAACTAATAGTTGTTCTTCTATAATCTCAAGTAATAAATTGAACAGTAAGCTGGATTATAAGATTTTGAATCTAAAGTTACAAATAAAATATAAATGAGCTATCTAAGTAAAGAAAATGGTTATTGAAATGAAAGGAATCTTTTCAAATCTAAAGTGGAATGTATTATAGACAATAGAGGTTCATAGAAGCAGGTGTGCACAACATTTATTTTTCGCATTCAAACAATTTTAATAAAAGATTGGTTTTAATTAAAAAAAATAACATTACCTACTTACATAAATTTGGTTATTGTAATGTAAGTACTTAGATAACTAAATGAAATGGATTTATTAAAATTAACATTACTTTATTTCAAACAATTTTACATTTTGTTTAAATGGCGTATCAACAAGTTTTCTCCTTACAAAACGTATAAATTGTATACAATATAAGGTAATAAGGTAATTATTTCACATTCATACAAATCGAAATAACAAATATTTGAAAAACGTTTCAGGTACTGGCAACCCCTGCTTCTTTTAGGTTTTTAACATGGGCACTAGTAGTATAGGTAAGAACTAAATAATTGATTTAATTAAAAGCCTCATAAATTCAGAAGATGGATATCTCAAATGAATTCATTTAAATATAACAGTCAAAATAATTTTACCACAAATATAGCAAATGTTTTTATCACAAAATTGTAAGTCAAATTACAGATAGTCATAACAATATAATAATAATTTTACAATTTATAAAATGTCAAATGTCAAATGGTCAACAGTTGGTATATAGCATAGCATAGTATAGTCGGCCAGTAGTAATGTTCGCACTGTTGGGACTCAGGCCACCTCTCTAGCAGAGGGAATGGGCCGTAATCCACCACGCGGGCCCAATGCGGGTTGGTGGATGTCACATGTCTTCGAATTTTTGGTTCTAGGACATGCCGGTTTCCTCACGATGTTTTCCTTCACCGTTTTGAGAGCAGTGGTAATGAAATAAATTACAGAAAGTAATGCGCCTGGCTGGGTTTGAACCTACGACTTACATCTTGTAAGTCGGGGTCACATTACCACTCGGCCACCACTTCTCTCTGTTGGTATATAAATTGATTAGGTACAATAAATTCAGCATCAATCTTATATGTAATAAAACAATATACATATTAAGTACTTTTATTACAAAGTGTACCCTAAAACAACCTTCTTTAACTTCTGTCTAATGCTATAGCGTATAGATTACTAGAATGGCTTCATCCAATATATCAGAATACTTCAACATTAATCTTAAATTCAACGGCAGACGCATTTAATGGATAATTCTCTCTAGAATGTTTGCTTGAAATCAATTAATTCAAGTACATATCACCCTTTAAGCCTGCCGTCTCGTCACCGAGGTGTCTAGCCTAGCCGACAGTACATCGGCCGGGCGAATCCTTTGTGGGTCACCACACATTTTTTTTATGTGGGAATTTGTCCAACGATTTCTCCCGGTCTAAGGTGGGGCGAGAGGGCGTATCAGTATTTTGTTTACTAAAACCTCACCTATGTCCTTCGGTTGCCCTTTGCGCACTAGGACACACTGTCGACGACTTGGGCTGCCGCGACACCACACTTTAAACTAAGGATTGTTTTTGCTGAACATCAGTATTTCATTTATCAAATTACTTCTCCAGCTCTGGATGGGCCGACTTTTACTGACTAAAACCCATCATCATGTTCCTTCAGTTGCCCTTTGCATTCCAGAGCCATGATAACTCTTTCGAACAATTCTGTAGCCCTAGTTATCACGGTAATGTTGAATTTGCAATCGTGTTGGCAGGTTAGAGAAATAACACATTATACTAAATAAAAAAGGTGTAACAAAAATTACTGTGATCATTGTTTATATTGAAGAATGTGTGTGAATTGGGTTACATCGTACACAGTGGGGTCATCGACTTTCAAATTAAAACGACAGGTCAAGTCTAACTAACTCTACTAAAACAGAATGTAACAAACTTTTGTAATGGGATAAAAATTGGAGTTGATATAAACTAGTGCTTGACTGCGAACCCACCTGATACCATCAGGTGGGTTCGCTAGTGCAGCAGTGATGCAATTGTTGATGGTGAGGCGTACTAGTTTATTAAGAGCCTATTCACTCTAGCCTTGAAAACACTTAAATTATAATAGGACGGGAAGACCGCAGCAGGCAAGTTCTTCCAGTCCTTCGATGTAGGTACATGGTATAAACGACGAGGCGAAAAGCTTAGTCCGGTCTCCGGACCGTAGAGGTTTCAACAACGTAAGGGTGGATAGTGGATACTCGCCGTACGTCGGGTTGTGCGATGGTTGATCAATCGAAATAATATGATTTTAAAGCATAGTCTGTTTTGTCTTCTTTATGATAAAACAGACTATGTATTACTATACACATTATAGTATATATAGTATATAGTATTATTATACACATACAACATTAAGAATGGCTTGCACCACGAGGAACGTTACAATTGTCATCAAAGTTAATTTTTACAATATTCACAATGACCATTGAATTTTACAATCTGTTATAGCACGATAACTTAATACGACAAAATTAAAAAAAAAAAACTACTTTGTAATGTGCTTTAACCGTAACTATAGCTCTTAACCGCCCAAATTGAGCGGTTAATGACATCGTTATTTGTGACGTCATTTTAGACATTGCTAAATTGATGCAACCTGTAATTAGCATAACCAGATATTTTACGGCTAGTGAGACGTCGATATCGTTAAAGTTAGTTGGTGCAACTCACTCTAAGATATCCCATCAAGATAATTCATGGGAGAAACCGCATTAGGAACCGGTAAAACCTCTAAGTAACTATAGAGCTAGAACTACACTGCGCACACGTGCGACACACACGCCGATCTAGGCGCGTCGGTCTCCATACATTTTATATGGAAACTAGACTTGTAGAGCTGCACTTGATCCACGCCACGTCGTCGTTCTACATACAAATCAGGCGTGTTACACGTGTGCGTCGGTCTAGTGTGGTTCTAGCTTAATATACCTAACCTTTACTTCGGATTTTTTTAACTATTACACAACTCCATCTCCTAAACTAAGCAGAGCCTGTGCTATGAATACCACACAACTGATTAACATACTTATATATTTCTAAATAAATACATGTTATAAATAAATTACTACCTGACACAGAATAAATAAATGCAAAAAATGCAAAAATGAATTAAATATGTAAAAATGATCCTAATGCACCCCTTTACTTGGTGCGATAACGTTACTTTTGTAGTACGCATAGTTTCCGTATGAGGGCGTGAGTGTCATTGCCGTTTTGGCGCGAATCACGCGTCGCTGGGAGCAACATCGGTTTTAAATGCTTTTCCCGAAAAACTACATTTTTGCATAAGTGACAGTGTCGCACGGGGGGTGCGAAAATTTGTCTTGGGTGTGAATCGAACCCTAGACCTCCGGCTTAACAGTCAGGGCCACTAACCATTAGAACAGCAGGCCAGTCAAACTATTGTAAATATATGGACAGGAAACTCATTATGATAACACTACGATGTTTTATCATATGCAATACTTATTAATAATGATCTAGACAGAGATACGAAACCAATACACAGTGTTTTTAATAGACACACAACCAGATAACGAGGTAATTATACTAAAATTAACTACTTGTTTACGTTATGTTGTATGAATTGGGTAGTTAGCTATTTTATTTGTTTATTTATTTTTATCCTCACATCGAAACGCCTTGCAGCAATTACACCAATGGAGCACAAATAGTCCAGAATCTGCTACTTTCCAACATCGTGTGCGCAGTGGAATGGTCGTCAGTCATCAAATGAGCGGCGCGGCGGAGGGTCATGTCGCCTAGTGCCTACCCTATGAATTCGAATTTATTCCCTTGAGTGTCGAAATACACGTTTTTTGCGACATAAACGGACGTATCTTTCTTTTTCGTTAGCTCAGAAGGTTGATTTTTTCACAGCTTCAAGGGACCGCAGACTTGATTATATGGTTTTAATTTCAACTCGATACCTCCACGCGTTCCCGAGATAAAGGGTCTTGACATACAGACAACAAAGTGATCCTATAAGGGTTCCTTTTTTTCCTTTTGAAGTACGGAACCCTAAAATTAAGAAGTAAGTAAGTATCTACTAATTTCATATTCCATTTTTATTTAGGTCTTGATGCTTTTTTCAAGGTGTTATAGATAGTGGCTTATGATCTGGTATTTATGTCAAGTTAGAATTTGTTCATGGTATTCGAAGAAAAAGAATATAATCTTATTTCTGTTTGAGCTGAAGGTAACGCTCGTCACATTGAATTCAGATGCTGTTTTCAACATATACCTATTATTCTTATATTGTATTATCGTTAAAGGGGACTATAATACAGAACAAAATTGAAATACACTGTTTCCCTTCCATTTTTATTAAAAGTTGTACAAACACAATATTATGGACGCAGTATTATCTGTTTACTCCAGTTCCATGGACACACATAACATATTATTATGTAGAAGATTAAAAAACCTATCCGTGCGTACTCAGTTATTCGGCTACATTTTAATACACTAATGAAATTGTGAAACATTTTATCTAGATGACAATGTAAAAAAGGACCTTGAAAATAAATTTGCTGTTACGTGCAAGGAATTCAGTATGTATTTGAAATTTGTTGGTACAATCTTTACAGATTTTCATGAAGTGCATGTATTATGTGGTCGGTAAGTGTTTACTACCATCTATAGGCCCTCACCTCAGTTAGTTGCAAATAAATCGTCTTGAAGCAAACACGCTTTTTAAATTACCAAATTCCTGCTAAGCAAACTTACACCTTATCCTAAAGAACATAGTGTGGAGGTCCCACGGTGATTTGAACTCGGATCGCTGGATTCTGGTTTTGGCTGGTTGTTTTTTTATTATTTCAATAATAAATAAAAAAATACTTAGGCTTACGCTTTACCACTATGATATCATCTGATGGTAAGCGATGTTGTGGTCGACGATGAAGCACGCTTGCTTGGAAGTAACCGATTGACTCTTGACTCAAAAACCCTAGGTCCTAGGTTAAGAAACACACGACTCAAGCAGAGAATTATACTCCTTAGCTGTACGCACAGCTAAGGAGAAAAGAAATGGAAAAAAGGAAGTGAAGTATAAAATATATTTACATATCTAATCTTTAATAAACGGTAAATTATCTTATGATGATAAAACTACAGTTTGAATACCCGCTGATTACTAATAGCCGCGGACAAAATAGTTGTTACATCTTCTACTGAGACTCTTCCTTAATTCCTTCATTATTTTAAGTTTGCAGCTATTCATCAGTCAATTTAATTATATCTAAAGGTGCGTGAAATAAAAGCGAAATACCACTCACTGATTAATCACGAAATCTCAGGAACTATAACACCTACAAACTTAAAATTTGGCAGGTAGGTTACTTATAGGGTGTAGATATTTGCTAAGAACGGATTTTACGAAACTTCACCCTTAAGAGGGTATAACGGGGGTCGGACGTTTGTATGGCGAAATCTACTTTTACAATATAGACCATTATAGACATGTTTGAATAGGCATAACTATGTGCCTTTTTCAAATCATCAAATGACTCTTCCCACTCTGGTTGGAGCGAGAGGGAGAGAGACATCTTACTATCTGACTAAAACCCATCTGCATTTCTTCGTAGCCCAATTCAATTGTGCCTACGTGTTAAATTACAAACGTCTGCTTCCAGCAGCGGGTAATGTGTCAACTGTCAATCAAGAGGTCGAGTTCAAATCCTTCTTAACCTATTAAACTAATTGTGGTGAACCATACTTGTGGTGCAATACTATTAACTAAGCTCCAAGGATTACTATAAGCGGCTAAAAGCCCAAATTTAAAAAATGTAAAGAAAGGATTTTTTTTTGTTTAGAAATTTTTGCCCCACACTAGGAATTACTCCTGTAACGAGGGTTTGTTCATAAACATGTAAACTCACATACAAGACAACCAGACCCGGAACAACTATCTATATAAATATTTGTTCCGAGCTGGAATCGAACCCGCGACACGCAGCACAGCAGCCAATCGCTCAACCACTGCGCCATGTGTCGTCTCGATTTGATGGCAGTACGATCGTTTAAGCTAGAACCACACTGCGCACACATGTGCCACACACGCCGATCTGGGCGCGTCGGTCTCCACACATTTTATATGGCAACTAGACTTTTAGAGCTACATTAGATCCACGCCACGCGACGTCGTTCTACGTACAAATCGGGCGTGGTCCACGTGTGCGTCGGTCTACTGTAGTTCTAGCTTTACCATTACATGCTTACTCACAAGACTGTCAAATAATCACTACAGAATGATACCTGCCAACTCCCGTGGACAAAAGAAACATGAGTTTATAAACATCTACACTAATATTATAAACAAGTAAAGTTTGTTGTTTTGTTAGTAGGAGGTAATCTCTGAAAGTACTGGTCCGATAGCTAATTTTTTTCCCCGATAGAAAGCTGCTTTATTTCTGAGTAACTTAGGCTACTTTTGCGAAAGTTGCTACATATTTACGTGTGAGTGTATGTTTGTAACTCTCTCATGCTTAAACGGCTAAACGTATTGGGATAAAAATTGGAACACGGTTAGACCATACCTAGGCACAGGAGATAGGACTTTTTATCCCGAGATTGGTGAGGGTCGCGGGAGTGCGGTGGATGCGAGAAGCACAGGATCGGTCGTTGTGGCAACGCTTGGGGGAGGCTTATGTCCAACAGTGGACGTCTTTCGGCTGAAATGATGATGATGATGATCTCGAGATTACCTATATTCCCTTGATATACTTTTCGACTTTCATGCGGGCGAAGCCGCCAACAGCAGCTAGTCTGTTCATATTTATATATGTATGTGTGTGTATGTATATTTGTCACTCCTCCACCATCAAACAGCAAAACAGATTAAGATAAAAATTAGCACACGGGTAGGTAGACCATGTCCATTTTATGCCAGGAGAATGTCGACGACTAACACACGGGCGAAGTCACGGACAGAAGCTAGTGAGTAGGTACATGTCCAATAAACTTTAAATAAAGTCACACACGTACATTCTCTAAATACATAATGTGAAAAGGGTTCCGTTTGAGTGCAAAGGAATAAATACCTACGTCTGTGTCTGGAAAGTTTTCTCAGCGGTACCGAAGGACCAGTGGCAGTAAACACATGCATTGATCCCGCAGATATCGAGAGCAGACAGATATTACAAGGACGATTTGGTACCTAGTGTTTTAGAAAGTGTATTATTTGACAAAATGGTTGGTCTAGATGGATTTGCGATCGCTTTTATGCAGATGTATGCAGTGGCCATAGCACCTAGCCAGACCAACGGTCCTGGGGCAAAGAAAGCTGGGGCACCTTTTTGATGTAGGAAAATCTGGGGCCCCTGTTTGACGTGGAATATTATCAAATAACTTCTGCTTTGGGAGGGGCAAAAGGGAGTGTCAGACTTTTACTGACTAAAACGAGTTGCCATGATTACAGTAGTGTTCTAACCTATTTCATTTAGATTTCGAAAGGGGAAAATATTTTGCTACTTCGAAAAAGATGGCTTATCAGGTTTTGGGGGGCCCCGGGGCCCTTCCCCACCCAACCCTTCGCTAGTTATGCCAGGGATGTATCTATGTTTGTGGAGGATATATTATTCGAGTGTTTGAGCGGAAAGAGTAAGAGCTAGCGCGCACTGGTGACTTTTTGTTTACTGTCATCGTGCTTATGAACCCAACATGTGGTGCGCGCATTTGAACACGTGACAGTTGGGTAAAAAATTACAAAAAAAAATATTGTCACCCTGACAAAAGTCACCATTGCGCGCCAGCTCTTAGATCAAAGAAACGAGAAATGGGAGATTTCGTGACAGATATTATGATATAGCTAGAAAAAAGAATACAATATAATAAACTTTATTGTACAAAAAAATAGTAACAATACTTTTACACCAACTTAAATCTATGGGTACAAAGTTGATCTTAGAAGAAGGTTGCTATGGAGCCGAGAGTAAACAGAGATGTATGGAAGGAGACATACAGTGCCTACTCGCGAATAAATTGAGCAAAGGGAAAGCGGATGATTTAAGAGTAATTTGGTTTAAATTGATATAATTATGACCATCGTCAACAATGTTATTGTTCCCCTAGCTCCTCGCCTATTAAACTGAGGACGAAGTGCCGCGCTAGGCTACATGAAAAATCATTTTTTTTTACGATATTGTCTGCAAACCGTAGGGGCCTAACAGGGTTGATGCCTGCTAGGGCCATGGGTGGTCCTAGAACGCAAAAGGCAACTGAACGAACATAAGTGTAGTTTTAATCACTTAAAGTCTGACACAAGAAGTCATCAGATGATTACCCACCATATAAAAAAGAACGCGCACAATAAGTTTCAGAATAATGACTTAAACATAAGTCCAGCTCCTCAACTACTGACCTGCCCTCGCTCCGCATTCTATACAACGTGCACCTAACCGCATAATCGAGGTTAGTTTTTATTAATTATTTAGCGACCAACCATAGTCCATAACCTACCGCAATAGGCATGAACTTCCTCCATACCATGTTAGAATCATTAAGTCGCGATAAAACTAAATTGTCGTTTAATTAAGCGTTGAAATTAAAGGGATCGTTAACTAATATCCGACGACAGTTTGGAACGGTAGAAACTTTAATGAACGGCTAAGAATGACTGCTTGTTCAGCGAATTTAGGCTGTGAGAGTTATTATTTTGTAAGAAATTAAACCAATAGTTTTTTGGATGATTGGATGGATGGAGAGGGAGGCCAAATAAAAGATGGATGGATTGTGTGAGAAGTGATAAGAAAGAAAAGGGAGTTATTGATAGCGTGACGAGTGACAGGACAGAATGGAAGAAAAAAACGTGTTGCGCCGACTCCAAATAAAACGGGACAAGGGCAGGAAGATGATGACTTTGTGATAGATACTCGTAGAAATATTAGCGAGTATAAGGACGTGAGAAGAAATGGGATACGGTCGCCTCCTTCTGTGAAGCAGTAGGTAATGCTGGCAAAGAAGATGGCCGCAAACGTGATGGTATGGACATCCTCGATAGAACACGCCCTGGGCGTGAAGAGTCGTAGGACAATTCCCGGCCACCGTAGGCGCGCGGACTACGAACAATGGGTAGCTCGCTGTTTGCCCGTCCGGTAATGACCGCAGTGTTCCAGGCGCGGCTCTAAAGAGATGTTAGCAAAATTACAGGGGCTCAGCAGGGTCGATGCCCGCTTGGGCTACGGTGAATTTTTGAAAAGGAATCCAACTGCTTCTTCTTTTCGTGTCAATGTACTCTAACAATTTTTTTCTGACTAGTATTTGGCAACCTCTGAGGCTCTGTTATTGCCAAACTGCAGGTGGTTGTGCAGGATGGGCAGCATAGCATATGACGCATGTCCTGTAGTCCTAGAACGCAAAGGATAGATGAAAAAACAGTATAGCTAAAATCACTAAGTATGCTTCTTTTATTGCGGTGGGAAATCATCTAATGACTTCTCTCTCTCTAAGGTGGAGCAAGAGGGTGTGTCAGACTTTCACTGACTAAATCCACCTGTTTCCTGCAGTTGCGTTCCAGGACCACGGATTCCCTTTCAAAAATTCCCTGTGGAAATACTTCCCGCACTAGAAAATCTGGCAGTAAAAAATAATAATACAAATGGTTTCGAGTTTAAACAACTATACTAACGACCACTGCACATACTTTTAATTACAAGCAATGACAGTAACAGTGGCCCCAATGGTACTGTCACTGCTTGTAATTAAAAGTTTTATTTTATGCTCATTAAATACAGAGATTGATTACGTCTGCGAAGTTTTTCTAGGTTATTAATTTGACCCTGTATCTATATCATAGGTAACTTTAGGTGGCTTTAGTGTTATTGTTATGATATTTAAAAAGTCGTAAAACAAATAATATCTCAAACTTATCTGCCAATATACTCGTACATTTTAACAACTTATACAACTAATCAGTATCATCATCATCATCTTGCCCTTGTTCCGTGTTATTTGGGGTAGGCATAACACGTTGTTTTTCTTCCATTCTGTCCTGTCACCCGTCACGCTACCACTAACTCCCTTTTCTTTCAAATAACTTCTCACACAATAAATCTATTTCAGTATATTATTAAAAATATTTTATGAACGCTAAAAAAAAAAAAAAATCACATCTGTACTTACCTATTTTTCTGTTTCCTTCTTCTAATCTTTTATTTTGTGTGTGTACATAAATCGTTAAATAAATAAATAAATCTGTTTAAAAATACAGTCGCATCTGGGGAATCTAATCCCGCATCGAAATCGTAATCCCGCGCTTGCGGGATTGGATACCCTAGTCACATCCATTAAGTTAATACTAGGAACAAACACAAATTTTTGATTCCTGCCATAAGAGTGCAAAAATTGGGGGTTCATTTAGATGCCAATTTATACTGTAAAAGATCATTTTGAAAACAAAATGGCTTTATAATGAGCGGTTCTATTAATATGCACTATAAAATGGTTGTCAATTTTTTCTAACACCTTATTTATTATTTTTTGTGTCATAAATATTGACACTGACGAATACTATTACTTTACAATTTCACATTTGATAAATTAACTTTGACATTAATATTTACTTTGTGTATACACTTTTTATTTTTATTATATATTTTTATAGCTGTGAATGTGGGAACTACGTGCATTATTTTTTATTCTTATATAATTTTTAAGTTTTTCTGACAATTTAAGTACTTTAACGCGGGCCTACCTGAAAGTCCTTTCTTTGCTATTGTATGTTGAGTCTTTGTGCTCCTTAGTAGTCCTGTGTTGAGCTACACGAATACTGACAAATGATTGCACTGACTGAATAGCTCTCCTTAAATCTGCGTGAATTTTTACACAAAAGACTATCTCAGACACTAGGCTGCATGATTCGCATAACGTACAATACGTTATGATAGAGAATGAGAGGACTATGTAGGTCGTTGTTAGGGGTTGATTTATTGATTGTCTGGCAGTCTCAGTACTTTGTGCGGCCTACCCAAATGTCCTTACTGTATTGTTCGTAAAATTGTTGAGCTTCTTTAAGGCTTAATTTAGCTACATGATATCAGACAAATGCTTACACTGTCTGGGCTGGTCCCATTCAAATCTGTGTGGAAAGCCTCAAAAGGCCACTTTAGACATTGACCTACATGCTCCTCGTATTATTTGGAACACTACATGCTTATTGTATGAACTTTAAAAGAGACTTTAACTTCGGAGTTCATTTCTGGTGTTTCTTCTCAGGGTAGATAGAAAACACCGTCCCTATTTATATATATAATATATAATTCTTCTATACGTAGGTTTGTCACCTAACTCATAAACGGCGTGACCAATTTGGATGTAATTTTGTTTGCGTATATTTGAGTTGGTTTCTGGATCTGGTTTAAGAATACAATTTGACCCGGTAGGTGGCGCTGTAATCGGGTTCTCAATTTTCTTTTCTGACAAAATACCAGCCTTCGGGTAGGTCTACGTCTGCCGGGACCGCTAGTCTAGTATAAAATGTCGTGTAAAAGTGTTATTCATAACCAATTGACCAGCCTGTTGTTCTAGTGGTTAGTGGCCCTGACTGCTAAGCTAGAGGTCATGGGTTCGATTCCTACCCAGGACAAATGTTTGTGTGATGAGCACGACCATTTGTTCTGTCTGGGTGGAATTTATGTATAGTATTTTCGTATTTAGCAATATATAAGTATGTTTATCAGTTGTCTAGTACTCATAGCACAAGCTATGTTTAATTTAAGACTAGATGGCGTTGTGTGATAGTTGTGAAAAAAAAATTGCAAAAATAAATATTATTCATAAATACTTATACATTCTGACCTCCATAATGTGTCCATTTTATTTCGTCTGCAGGTACGTACCTACGTGTTTTATCGTTTTATTTTCAGGCTATACTGGTAAGCCAACGTGTAGAATAATAACACTTAGACCATAACTTAGTTATGAGTTTATTGGGCCACTCCACACAAAACAGAGTTGATAAAATATTACAAATGTATATTACAAATACAAGATTAAAGTTATACCTAATATCGAGGTAAGTTCTTTGTTTTCATATCTGAGGACAGTCCCTAATGGATATGTTATTTGTGATATCGGAAAAAATATATATTTCAGATACTAGTCTCAGGACATATTTCAAATTAGCTACTGCCAGCTACCGTCAGAGGCAGAAACAGATGGAGGAATATCATTCAAAAAAAAGTTATGAAGCAGGGAGGTCAAGACCCTCAGCATTGAGGAATACGACGCAAGGAGGGGGGGGGTGGACTGCCAGCATCTTCGTCCGTGTGAAAGAAGAATTTTTTTTTTCCAATGGAAAATATTCTCGTGATAAAAAGTATCCTATGTGTTATTCCAGGACATGATCTACCCGTTTAAAAAATTACATCCGAATTCGTTTATCAGTTTGAGCGTGAAGTAATAAACACACACACGTGCATACAAATTTTCGATTTTATGATAAAAAATTCGTTTATTTTGGCTACATGTGCCTGTGATATTAGTATTTATGACATTTTATATTATTTTAGTTTGAAACCAGTGACATGTTATTAATGAATAAGTACATAGATACATGAATTTCATTTGATAGCAACACTTTAATTTAAACGATACAATTTCGAAAGCCATAAAAGCAATGTAATGACAACATTATATCTCAGCTTTGAAATAAAACGAAGCACTAAATAGTTAAGCAAACAAAATTAATTAACATCAATCTATCAAACGAAGTATCTCAAATGGAACAAAAAAATCTAAAGCTTTCTCAATTTTGTTTCGTTATAGATAAATCCACAAGAATGCATCCGACAGACGCTTTTATCTTTTAACTTAGGAATATGTTAATGTTGTCTTAAATAAAATAAAAATACATCGGGAATAAATTACGTGGCAACTCTAACGTCCTCTTAAGAAACTATAAAAGTTCATTTGAATATGAATTCTCTTTCGATGCACACGTTCGGTGTGTTGGTATAAATGTTAGTTTAATATAATGAACCAAGGTCCAATAAGGATTGCTAGGGCAATTGTTCGAAAGAGTTACCGTGGCCTTAGAACGCAAAGAGCCATTGAAGGAACAAAAGTGGATTTTAGTCAGTAAAAGACTAACACTCTTCATGCACCGTCTAGACTGGGAGAACTTATTAGATGATTTACTACTAAAACAAAAAAGTGGACAAGTGCGAGTCGGACTCGCGCACTGAGGGTTCCGTACAAACTTGAAAGGTAAATTGCTGTTTATGTCGTATTATAAAAAAAACTACTTACTAGATCTCGTTCTAATCAATTTTCCGGTGGAAGTTTGCATGGTAATGTACATTGTTTTTTTTAGTTTTATCATTCTCTTATTTTAGAAGTTACAGGGGGAGGACACACATTTTACCACTTTGGAAGTGTCTCTCGCACAAACTATTCAGTTTAGAAAAAAATGTTATTAGAAACCTCAACATCATTTTTGAAGACCTATCCAGATACGTATAGGTTTGAGGAAAAAAAAAAATTGAGTTTCATTTCTAAGTATGGGGAACCCCTAAAATATTTTATTTTTCTATTTTTATGTGAAAATCTTAACGCGGTGCACAGAATACATCTACTTACCAAGTTTCAACAGTATAGTTCTTATAGTTTCGGAAAAAAGTGGCTGTGAAATACGGACGGACAGACAGACAGACATGACGAATCCATAAGGGTTCCGTTTTTTGCCATTTGGCTACGGAACCCTAAAAAGGAATGGATAACTAGCTTCTGCCACAAGCATCGCTCGCGAGAAATTAGAATCCAGTTCAAAGCAATCCGTTTTGAAATATGTTAATTTCATAGATACATAATACATTATCTAGTAACGAATTAGGTACTGATTTAATCGCAAGTAATTGTGTTACATCACTTGATAAAATTATCTATTGATTAATAAGATCGATGTGTTAATTGAGTGTACTTGCCAAGATGTCCAGATTGTTTAAGCATTGCTGACTTTTTCTTAGCAATTGGCAAGCGGATATATTGGTAAGATTATTATTTGATTCTCTCATTATTACCACATTTATTATTTCTTCTATATATAAAAGAAAAAACTGACATATCAATGCACAGCCGAAACTGCTTTGACTAGGAGCGTAAAATTTTGTACAAGGTTTCCTTTTATGACGTAGACGAGCACAAAGAGAGGATTTAAAAAAAATCACTCCCTAAAGGGATGAAACGGAATCCAAACTACTTTTACGCAGGCGAAGCTATTAGTTATTTCGTGTCACATCTCACTCTTACAAATGACTAAGAATTGACTCACATTAAATTTCAGCGGATTTTTTACTTTAGCAGGAAAACCTGTTAACTTTACCATGTAGTAGATTTGGGCACGTTCTTAATTGAAAATAATCAATTCAGAAACTAAAGGCGGGTTTCTGAATTAAGTATTTTGAGTTAAGAATGTCTCAAACCCTACTTTAGTACCAAATGTTAGGCTTTCAGGCTTGAATACTCAATTCCTCCAAACAAATCCCCAAATCGGGAATATAGTTTAGACACTTGAACATACACTATTCTTAACAATTTCCATTAAATTTGTTTTGCAAAAGAGACAACAAATAAGCCACACACTTAGAATCGTAAAAGACACCATAAACTTGCAATATAAAACCCAGTATCTTCTCAAGCATAACGTTATCTAATAAATTCCGTTATCAATGCAATTGGATGCCAACACAGGCATTCCTGGTTAAGCCTTTGCAATTTGAAACACAACCCATAGCACATTAAATCGGAGGGGCCCAGCAGGGTCGAAGCCTACTACAGAGTCACGAGTAGTATGAAAATGAAACCCGGGGCCCTGGGGCGAAAGCAAAGAAGGAACAGAAGTGGGTTTTAGTCAGTAAACGTCTGACACCATTTCGCGCTCCGCCCAAGAACGGGATTTGTCATTAGATGATTATCCCACCTAAAAAAAAAACCACAGCACATTATAATCTAACTAGCGAACTAAACCAGCTAGACCACTTAAAGAAAGATGAAAGAAAACCATTTATTTATGACTTGTAAGAGGAAACTACAATAAAAATGTTAACTAATTTAAAAACAAGTTAAAACAAAAAAATACAACATTAAAAAAAAATAACTGATCAAGTGCGAGTCGGACTCACGCACGGAGGATTTCGCACAAAGTACAATTTCCAAATGGAGTCTCGGAATAGATTTTTCCGAATTGTAGTATTTTTTTTGTGACGTAGGTAACAACAAATTTATTGTTTTCAGATTTATTCCTATATCTTTATTATAAGACCTTGCTTCATGCCAAATTTCAGGATTCTAAGTCAACGAGAAGTACCCTATGAATTATGATTCCCTCGAGAGTGTAGAAATAAATACAAGTTTTTTGCGACATAAACGGCCGTATCTAATTTTTTTTTCGTTAACTATGAAGTTTTATTTTTTCACAGCTTCAAAGGACCGCAGACCTGAGTAAATAATAGATAAAGGGTCTTTACAGACATTCAGACAGACAGGCAGACAGACGGACGGACAACAAAGTGATCCTACAAGGGTTCCGTTTTTTTCCATTTCAGGTACGGAACCCTAAACAAAGGACCTGTGCGAAGCGAAATAGGCTCCTATCTCAGCATATTGGCTGTTAGAAATATGTAGATACTTATTTGAAATTCTCGACTTTCCTCTATGATATGCATGTAGCATATACCTAAACCTTCCTCTTGAATCACTCTGTCTACTGGTGAAAAACCGAATGAAAATCCGTTCAGTAGTTTTTATGTTTATCGCTTTCATATGGACAGACAGACGCAATGGAGAACTTAATTTTATAACAGGTAAGGATAAATTCCTCACGATGTGAACTAACTTCTACATAAAATAAACAGTTTTATAATATAAGTTATAAGACTGTAAGGAACTACTAAGTTAACAGCGTAAGTTTCTGAACTTAAACTCAAGAACATTCTGACTAGTCATTAATAAATTACTTAGGTGAATTTTTGCTGCAGTTTTGAACACTATTATACACATATTTTTTTCGGAGTTCAACTTATCTGCAGAAGTTCTAGCATGGAATTATAAAGTGAACTAATATTTATACATCACATTATGAAGGCGAAAGATTGTGGGTATGTTTGTTACTTCTTCACGCTAGAACGGCTGAACGGATTCGGATGAAATTTGGGACACCGGTAGACCATGTCCTGACATATATGATACATAGGATAGACTTTGTATTCCGAGGGTGTGTTTCCTTAAAACAATTTTCAACTTTCACGGAGGTAAAGCCATCGACAGACCCTGACCTGTCTGTCTGTTCGTGATAAACTAAAAAACTACTAAACGTATATTCATACGTTTTCATCAATAAACTATTTTCATGAGGAAAGTTTATGTGTATAATATACCTACATACAAGCATATTATAGAAAAGAAAAATCGATAATTTCAAAAATTTGTAACCCCCGCGCGAATCTGGGACAAGTCGCCAGTGACTACGAGTATACTGTAAATTCAACCCGGGGCCCTGGGACGAAAGCAAAGACAGAACAGGAGTGGGTTTTTAGTCAGTAAAAGTCTGACACTATCTCGCACTCCGCCCAAGAGCGGGATTTGTCATAAGATGATTTTCGCACATAAAAAAAAAACATTGACACATATTTTTACGATTCCATTCCATAAACTAAAACAAAAATTAAGCTAGTCCTTCACTTAACCCTAACCTTGCATCATACATCTATCAATAACGTACCTACAAAGCCAATCCATCAGATAAAAATATGAAAAGATACATGATGTAAGTATAAATAAAATAAAATCTAATCCCATCTCCTCACACTCACACCGACCCAGCTCACCAAAATACAGATGTTGAGACTCCGGCATATCATATTTTACGTACACTCAACCTTTCATACGATTCCGCAATATTTTGATTGAAATATGAAAGATATCGTATCTTGAACAGCTTTAGGTAGTTGAGGGAAATATCAAATATTATTTGACTACTGTAAGTGTGTACTTACGTAAAAAAATTAAGTACTTTATTCTTAAAAGAAAATAAGTAGACAAATTATTTAGTTATAATAAAAACCTAATTTGAATTCTTAACATTCAAGATTACTTAACAAACTTCGGCTGGACGAAAGACGAAAACAATTTAAAAAACGGGTTCAGTCAATTCAACTGGCCGTGCAGCGGAGCGATGCCACAGATAATTAAAATAAAAAAGAGTGTTTAACGAACCCGCAACAAGTTGAACCATAGATTACGTAGAGTTATAGGTTATCAGTTCAATCATAGACTATAATGTGAGAACACTATACACCGGCTTTGTTCTTAACGAGATCAGAATCACAAACGATACCATCTCCCTTTCGAAACCATTTCCGTGGTGTAATAAGTTCCTTAAAGGCTATGATATAAACCTATAGTACAATTATGATACTTGTGCGTCTGTGTGCGTGATCGTATGTGATTGGTTTTATCAGCTACTGATATCAATTTAAGATAGCAGTTAAGAGATAAACGCGACAATCAAATACTGGTCTAAAATTGAAGAAATAATATCACAGTTTAAGTTTATTCTGCATTCGATTTAATGTTTGTCATATAGGACGTCGGAGTTTAATGTAAATATTATTGAAATAGCAACATTGTTCATTTCTTTTGAATTCGTAAGCAATTAAAGCACGCGACACTGAATGAATGGTCATAGAAGAATACACTAACAATAACAAAATACTTCACTGCATGACTGCAGCGATTTGCATAGACATGCACAAACAGTTATACAATATAAATAAACAAAATGAAAATGAACAAGATAATTAAGAAACAGGTACAGATAACATGTAACTGTTAATTAAAATTATTGTGTTGGAGCTCTTCTCTGAACAGTTACTTTAATTACAATTTACAACCGACAATACCGCACCGATAGAATTCAAGCAAGTCGTAACTTATTCACTAACTGACGTAAGATAACGTTCGTCTGCAATAACTTCCTGTTTTTACTGAGTAAACACGTCACACACTCGAAATGCATTCAAAACACACGTGTAACCGAACCATTTAACAACCACTAGTCACTAAAACACTTTAACCTCATCAAATGTTTGATTAGCAGCGGCTCAGATACGACAGTATCATAAACACACTCGAGAGCCGTTCTATGTTTCACAGCTGATCGACATATAAACAAACTTACCTTATGGTATTACTGTAAACACTACATCCCATCGACGTACGAACGTTCGATTCTCAAGTAATATAAACTTCCTTTGTGCACTCTCGAATTGGAACAACACTGGAAACTGTGGACGACACGCGATTTCCGTGAACTAAAAATATTTTAAAGAGTAAGGGTCGCGTTTACAATGACGCGCCCGAGGACGAAGGGCGTGTTGCTCCGAGCGCGGTCGGCTGACTACTGGCTTGGCGGACTCGTGTCGTTCGAGTGCAAAGCCATCAGGTGCGACCAAGAGGTGCGACTCAGCCACAGTTAATTGATGCGGTATCAGACGTGACGTGGGATAACATCGAACACTCACATCCTTTCATCCATCATTATTATGTCCACCATCGCATTCACAACAGGGAAAATTCCAACTTGATATAATGTACTTTCAGTCGAGTTACATTTGTGCCACGATTTACGTTCGTACTTGCTCCCATTATCGACAATGCACAACTGCAATGCGAATCCAATTTCCACAAGGCGAACACAATAAAATCAAAATGTGACAACGTTGTAACGAGGTGAACAGCATCCAGTCCTGCCAGATGCTGCTGTAACTATGTCAACGGGTGTGGTCGTTTAGATCGTTTCACATAAAAATTTATTGCTAAATACGCAAATAAAAAGACTACCTAATTTACAGGAAAAAGTTCGGAAAGGACTTCAAACGAAGAAAAGCGACGACAGCTTGTTCGTAGCACACAATTGGATCAAATTCAAGGCGAAAACATTATAAAGTAGATTAAGCTTTTTAGAGTACATTATTATCCTTGCCTTTTAGCTTGAATGCACTCAAAATCCCACTTCAGAGACTAAAACAAAACTTTTGTGAGTTATTATTATAAGAGAGATATTTTCACAGGAAATAGCCTGCATTTTTGGCCCCGAACCGTATACCCATTAGCATCTCAGGAAGTTAGATAAACAAAGGAATGGCCCCGGGCCGTTCTCTGGAGAGGGAATTCTAGGTTAAAGTGTTCAGTGTTTCCAGGGTTGGAAACAGCGTAAATCATAATAGTTACCAAGGCCATTATGGACACGATTCTTAGTTCGTAGCCCAAGGGCGCGGGCAATGCAGAATGCACAGCCGCTCTGTTGCTTCGGAATAGAAACGGCCGCACTCGACCGTATACGCAATTTAACCTAGGGGCAATTTATTAACCCTAATAATGGAAATACAAAGGAATATCAGTTGTAAATTTAAGCTATATGAGCGAGTGATAATGGGCAAATGGATTAGGTAGAAGGATTAGTCGAGAGTCGAGAAGCCTTGAGTTATACTGACCCGGGACAGACAAATCGGACAGCGGAAAAGCTCGTAAATTACAGTGTGGAATAAGAATGGTTTACGTCGAGATGTTATCCGATCCGACCTTCAACTCTGACCAATTATATCAGCAAGAAACCTTTAAAGGCGCGTCCAATCTGATGGGGGAACACAAAGCCGATTCAGGCCCGCCCCTTAACACTTTCATCGAATATAATACGCAGAAAGCCGAAGACGGCCGTGATATTATCTATAGTGGGCTAAAAATAGCACGTGGTAAGATAACATTGTTGACGGCCGTGTCCCATCCTAAAACAAGAACCTTGTTAGTTAATGGCTGACAATAGGCGGGCATTTCGCAGTTTGTATTCAAAATGGACGAACATGTTATTTGTGTTATTAGAGGCAAATTGTTTTGTCCTTTTGTTTATTTATTCAACGTGACCTATAACTTGGCAGTCCATTTTCCCTTATTTTCGATACTATCACAAACAATTTATATTTCAACTAGCTTCTGCCAGCGGCTTCGCCCGCGTGAAATTAGGTTTTTACATTCAGATTTTGGACCCCAATTTCAACCCCTTAGGGAGTAAATTTTTGTTAATCCTCTCTTAGTGCTCGGCTACGTCATAAAAGGAAACCTTGTGCAAAATTTCACGCTCCTAGTCCCAGTAGTTTTGTCTGTGCGTTGATATGTCAGTCAGTCAGTTTCTCCTTTTATATAAATAGATATGAAGTCGCCACGAAAAGTTGATATTGCTAGATTTTATAAAGTATTCTTATTGTTGACAAAATAATCACACATTTCATGAATCAGTTGAAATGCTTACAAATTTACTGTCAGAAAAATAGCAGACTGACTATGCAGATTAAATTTGGTTTACATAAATCCTAATTTCAGATAAGCTGCTACGTTTTAAATATTAACAAAGAGTAATAGATCATTAAAATTCAGTCCTATTGCATTTGTAATGCGTTTCTATAAAGCTGCACTGACTCGTATATTGTATACTTCGGAGTATTTAAATTCGGAAGGCTTTTCTTTTTTTTTACTGACAATCGATCAGTACAAAAAGTGTGACGGAGCCGTTTTTCATACACTCTGTCACGCAAGTTAAAAAAAAGTAAGATTATAAACCTATTTAAAAGGTCTTAAAAAATAATAGTATGTATTTTACTTAATTTTAATAAAAGAATTAATAAACAATATTTACATCATTATTTATGCACAGTGGAATGATGAATTTTCAACGATAAACTATTTTTATTTTATGTTGTTAATCAATAATTTCGTTTATTAAATGAATTAATTTTACGCAACTATTTAATTAATTGAACAATAAATTATGACTTGTAAATTTATTTTTAGTAACAAATAAGTTTATCTGTTTATTCGTGCCAAATGCGAAAGTTAGGTACCTTATCTGTCGTTTGTTAACTTTTGTTGCATAAACCGCTGAAAAAAAAATTGTCTTAGTCTTGGGACACGGGAAGCATGACCTGGATATTAACACATAGATTTTTTTTTCTCTTGTACAACATATCAATGTTCCCTTCGGATGATAAAACACTTATAAGCTGGCAAAGTCGCGGGAGGAAGCTAGTTCACATTTAAAGTATAATCAATACCATTCGCAATTCCATTCAGTTTGTCAGTCTGTCATTCTCATTACCGATTATGACGGGACACGCAATATCCCGTAGCGCACCGTAAAATTTTTATGCTTTTATTTTTACAATCTGTTTCTATGTTCTGTATAGGCCCTCTATAAAACTTTTCGATACAATTTTCATATTGGAATTGGTTCGAATTTCTCCGACCGTGTCATTGTATACTTAGGTCCAAATTTTAATTAGACTAGGTTACGTTAATAAAAATAAAACGATAATCGATCTGTATCATAAAAAATAGTGTGATTAGAAATAACAGACGATATTTTATAACAATTGCGAAAAGAAAATTAAAAATGTCTGAAATATATTTGTTTTACATAACACACACATTATTTATGATACAGATCGAACCTCAAAAACCCCTTTTTTCGACTTTATATACAAGTGGATATGTGTATTTATTTTAATTATATAAACTTTTTAAATCTTTGTTTTTTAAATAATATCTTCTTTTTTATGTCACCACCCTTAGTTGCCTGGTGGAGAATGCCGAAGGCATTAAGTCCGCCTTTATACCTTTAATTGCATGAATATTAAATAAATGACTAAAACAGCTAATAAATTAATTGAATATCAGTTAGTTTTTTAATAACGTTACCAAGTCTAATTATCTGGTTATGGAACAACACAAAACGAAACATTTTTATAGATAGATACAGCCGGCTGCATGAGCTTTTTTACCTTAGCGCATAACTTAAAAATGTCAAGTGTAGCGACAACTAATTTCCGCGCTGACGAAGCAGTCGGAATTCCTAGATTAATTAAATATTAACGTAAAGGGGAGCTGCAAACGCTTTCAGTCTAGACTCAAAGAAGTATCTTGCGAGTACAACTCCTTTTAATACTTTATTCCAGGATTTCCATTAATTAAAATAACTCCATTACATTCTTTTCTAGTTAATTATATTTCTGTCTGAAGCTAACGCTGTTTTATTGTTGTATAAATAATGGTCATGCCAGTTTTTTTCCCGTCTTTTTTGTTTGAACTATTTACACGCTTATTGAAATGGAACATCTTGTTTTTAAATATTTTTGTATTTAGCTCCAAAAATAAGACCTTGAGAAGTCTGAATATTTGAAAATTAAATTATATTTACCTGAGGCGGCTTAACTTTAGCTTGATAAAGATGTACCTAAAATTTCCACAGTAACGACGGAGTAGTTAGGGTCGTAAATAAATAAGCAGGTAGCTGTCATGTTACATTGGATTGCCAGTGAAATTGTAGTTACCTCAAGCAGCCTTCAATTATAGACATTTTGCGAAGGAATTTTCCTCGAAGTAGACATTTTCTTAAACGAAGTTAGAGTACTAATTGAGCTCTTATTTAATCATCAATACTCGTGTCATTAGTTTGAACTGAAAATAAATGAGACCGGAGAAGTGGATATTAAAAACAGGGTAAGTGCAAGTAGAACTCACGCACTGAGGGTTCCGTACAAATTTAAAAAGTTTTTCTTTTGTGACGTAACTACAAAATTACAGTTTTTAGTTTTTTTCCTATACTTGCGCTATGCGACCTTGCTTCAAGCCAAATTTCAGGATTCTAGATCAACGGGAAGTTGGTCTAGAATCCCCTATCCCTATTAATTTTGATTCCCATGAGAGTGTCGAAATACACGTTTTTGCGACATAAACGGCCATAACTTTTTTATCCATAACTCAAAAATTTGTTTTTTTCACAGCTTCAAGGGAACGCAGACATTAGTATATGGTCTTAATTTCAACTCGATACCTCCACGCGTTCCCGAGATTATGGGTCTTGACAGACAGACATACAGACAACAAAGTGATCCCTAAAAGTAAGAATAGGAGCTCAAAAGTGTACCTACCTATATCAATAGGCCAGTTTTTGCCTGATTTCTCCCGCTAGAGGACTGTCATGACATTAAATATTTGTAACACAAAAACACTGTTGTCTTTAGCATTTTCTGTGGAAAAAGGCTTACCTACTAGAACATCATTCTGTATTTTCTTATAATATAACCTATAAATATTCATTCTCATTTACCAGGACCGCATAAAGTCTGCGCCATTATTTATACGTAGTTTGCCAACCCCTTTAGCGTAAACAAAACAAATATGGATGCCCATATTGTCTTCATAAATCAATCGAAATTTTAATTAAAAACTGTCTACCGTGGAATAAAACTGCCTTCTATAATAAAATAATAATATTCCACAACTATCACACAACGCCGTCTAGTCTCAAGCTAAGCAGAGCTTGTGTTATGAGTACTAGACAACTGATAAACATACATAAATATATTTCTAAATACATACATATTATAGATAAATTACACCTAGACACAGAACAAATGATCGTGCTCAGCACATAAACATTTGTCCTGGGTGGGTATCGAACCCGCGACCTCCGGCATAGCAGTCAGGGCCACTAACCACTAGACCAACAGGCCAGTCTATACCGTTGTGACTTGTCAGTCTTTTACTGACTAAAACCCACCCCCATGTTCCTTCTTTGCCTTGCATTCCAGAACCCTGGATATCCCTTTCGGAAGCCAACTTATGGCCCCATTAGGCTTCGGTCCTGATGCCCATCAGTCTACGGTTTCGCTGACATTTCTTTGAGGCGCGGGTGGCGCACCGTCGACGACTCAGATTCGTTCCGGGCGCGCGGGCTGTTACCGAAAGGCCGGACGGCGCGCTAACCATTGCTCGTCGTACCCGTAAGCCCACGCCTACGGTGGCCCGCCCTTCTATTCTTCACGTTGGCAAAGTATGTTAATAATTAAAATGAGTTTTAAATAAATTGTTATGCTTTATTTCAAGAACAAAGTTAGCTAAGTTATCTTAAATAACGCGGGACGTTTACGTTGATTTATTAAGATGGCCCCGTTTTGCCGGCTCTAAGCAACTTCTGAAATAATTTAGGTTACTTACGACACAATTCTTAATGAGCGTAAATCCGCGGAAGAATGTTTCAAAGTGTCTTGAACGTGACACGTTGCTATTTGGATCAATAAGGAGTTTAAATAAAGGTGTAATTTATTATTTAAGTCAGAAGATATCGATTTCGGACTACCTCGTGTGCGCGTTACATCATCTCGTGTATCTGTTGATGATCTGCAAATGTCAGCTGGTCTTTCGTCGTCATAGGCTGTTAGAAGCCCACAACTTTGACAACCAGTTTTAGCAATGGGCTGTGTGTGTTAGGCAGTCACCCCCTGTAATATACTGGTAGTCAACAATATCTAGCCAGACTAAAAGTCGACTCGCATCAGATTTGGTCAAAGGCAAGGCAGTCTGATCATTCAGCCAACACCCAAGACCTGTGCTTCCAACAGATCCGCGACCATCGCCCTGTCATCTGTACACCTTGCTATTGCGTTTATATTGACTACACTATTGAATACAATTCAATCTGAGTTATTTAGGTATATCCGAAAACTAAAATGTTCCACAGTATAAATGCAGACCGACTTTTAGCCAATCCCACGCGTCACTACATCAGCTCAGACAGGTGGCAATTTAAAATATCACACTTGCAGTAAGGGGGTGAGACACAACACAAATTCTTCTATATAAATATCTACAGTTAGGGATGCCAAGTCTTAAAACCGAAAAACTAGACGGATTAGCCAGTTTAGTCGGATATTTGGGTAATAACCGGATTCAAATTTCATTTGAAATAAACAGCACTTTTGTGCTCTTCTATCTGTATTTTTTTTTTTCATTTTAAGTGTTTGTGTGAACATAAATAATTTAAGTAATAATCAATTTATTTTTAAAGTAAAACAAGGCTAAATTTAAAAAGCCGAGTAACGCTACCTACATTAACATTATTTTAAAGAAGTTAAATTGTAGAAGTGACATAGTGCATTGAGAAAATATTTTAGTGTCTTGATCGACGCATCAATGAATTTTTTATTTTTTTTTATTTTTACGGAAAGGTTGGGAGAAGAGGGAGACCTTTGTCCCACAGCGGGACACAGAATAGGCTAATAAAAATAAAATAGAAGCTTTTAGTAAAGTAACCAAACAAAGCCCGTATCTTAGTAAGTTGTGCGTTTTAATTATTTTTTCTACGATGCCGAAAAACTTAAAATGCAATTATTTTAGTTTTTTTTTTAATATATATAATACGTATCGTGTTGTATCTACAATAAAGTATAAAATAAATAAATAACCTCGCCCTTCTGCCAATCTCAGATTTGTAACAAAAAACCATCAGATCAGATCAAGTTGTCAAGTTAACAAGAATTAGCGAGACGACGCCTTTCACAACGGCTGAGCTCGAGATAGCTCGAGAATAGACCTAGAAATGAGACAGTGAAGGCTAAATAAAAAGTTTATAAAACGTTCGACACTGACATTTAACCAAGACAAAATTTTAAAAAATATGAAATCTTCAACAAACGAACCAGTCGTGAATGTAACTGTACCATTAGCATTCATACGCGCTCCCACCACTACTGTTGGTAATTGTACACTACATCCTGATGCCTGCTCATTAGAGATGGACCGAATATGAACTTGACCAACTAGCCGGCTTGACGACTAGTCGGTTCTCAAGTGGCTGACAGTAAACGTGGCCAGATAGTTGGTTTCCCCGACGTCTTAGTCCCAGTCCATCTATTTCAATAGTTTTTATTTACAAGTAGCTTTTACCCGTAGCTTTGTTTGTTTGCGTGGACTTTAAGAATATTACTCATCTTTTGTGGGCCAATCGTGTAAACAAATTTATACGTTTCAGATATATCCACCCCCCGGAATTAGGTCCCGTTCCAGCGGGAAAATAAAAGGCAGCTTAAGTTACTCGTTATACCGTTAGCTATTTCTCAAACCGTACTTTAATGCCAAATTTTGAAGGGCTAAAGTAGAGTTTGAGAAATACTCAACTTCAAATGCTTAAATCAGAAATCGGGGGTGTATCCCAGAAAATTGCCGTCAATTGTGTTTAACCGTGCCAAAGACGTATTCCGTAGTTTGAAATCCCGTTCCCGCAGGAAAATGAAGAGTAACCTAAGTTGCTCCTTGTAACATCAGCCAGTCAATTATCCGTCAGTGAAAGTCTCACCGAAACCGGTCCAGCCATTTCAGAGATTAGTTGGAACAAACAAAACATTTACAATTTTTTTTTTGTTATAAGTTCCGAATACAATTTCATATTCATTTAGTACAGACAAATCACAGCGGATTTTTTTGTTTTTGCTCATTTAGTGACTACCTAATTGTGGACTAGTCGTTGCCGGACTGTCTGCTTTCCCGACCTGTCAACGACTAGTCGGTTCATCTCTACTGCTAATGAAATCTCAAACAAGTTTAGTTGAATATACTTGATCGAACCCGGGTCATTAAGCGAAGGTACGAGTTAATTTAGTCGGCACTTCGGTGCAATCTTAATAAGATTAAATCAATCTTAAAGGTTAAATACGTAGATATTTTGTCCTTTATACGTGTTAGTACATCAGTTTTTTTTTTTTTATTAGGGCGAAAATCCTTAATTACATTATAACATCGTGTCTGACAACAAACTTTCTTAAAGTGTAAAACAACAATTAGTGGGTCATTTTGCATTTATTAGTTTTAACATTACCTTTTTCCCGACCGATAATATATTATTAGGTGTCTTCAAGGCTAGAGTGAATAGCCTCTTAATAAACTATTAAGAGATTGCATTACTGCTTACCATCAGGTGGGATCGCAGTCAAGCACTAGTTCATATAAATTTGAAAAAATAAAACCTGGGAAATCGTCAAATAATTTCTCTCGCTCTGCGTGGAGTGAGAATGTCTGACTTTTATTGACAAAAAACAAAAACCCACAGTGTTCCCTCAGTATTCCTTTGCGAGTGCAACTCTCGAACAATCCACAGCCCTGGCCGGCATCAGCCAAGCTGGCCCTATCACTTCAACATTAACACTACCTTGCCTACTAGCAATTTAATAACTATAGCACAAAATAAAACTCGCTCATCGATATTATATTTCAAAAGTTCTCCATAAACATATGAAACAAAAGGGAAATAATCTAAGTTTGTTTATTCTCATTCAACAAATCCCTTTGAGAAATACAAATAAATAACAGAACATAACTCATACGGCTTTGTGTTGATATAACAAGAACATTATGTACTGTGCAAAATGTTTGGATTATTTTGTCGCTTTATTTATTGAAGCTTTGGTCCCCAGCCAAATCTAAGCCCCATATAATCATGAGAATATTTCGCTCTTAACTCCTTGTTGGAATAATTCAAGTAAATTGTTGTACTCAGAAATTAATTTCAAGAAAATATGATCCTTTTTTTCTGTGGAATCATCAGATGACCCCACCCGGTCTGGATGGAAAGAGAGGGAATTTCAGACTTTTACTGACAAAAATCCACCTGTTTTTAATCTCACAACTCTGACAGACTTTGGCGGCATAGACATCGACACAGGCAGGTCTTTATGCCACCTCTTCGCTCCAATTACTGCTTCGTAAATGGAGGTGACCGTTTCCCAGTCCGTCTCGCACCGTATCATGGTCTGGAGATGTCATATCACGAGCTGATCCATTAAAGGACCTAAACTGAACTGTTAGATAGATGGATATATAGGGTGTATAACTCCATCACTCTTTCTCGCTTGCACGCCTGACATGTTAAGAGTTTAAGACGTCATAGTAAGGTTGCTTGGACGAAATCGTCCAACCTTGGGGTCGGATGATTTCGTCCAAGCGAGGCAGACCGCCATCGTCTGCTCCAGTGTCCTCCGGGCGATTCGAATAGTGGCGACATTCGGGCTTCTTGCTCTAATGCGGGTCAAACTGGCTACCTAATATGGAAGTTAAAGTTTGTGAAGATAAATAGTGCGAAGTGAAGTGTTACTAACATAGTTTTAAATCATGTTTAATAACAAAATGATTTATTATGTATGTTAGTCTATAAGGTATTTATGATATGGTTACATGTTGCCTGAAAAGCAGTGGGAACATTAAAAGGCTGAATATGCTATGCTATGCTATATGCAACAATGAAAGTGTGAATTTGTGTAAACAGTAATAGTAAATAAGAATTATTTTTTATTTAAATTGCAGGTCCTTTCATATTTCTGATCCAACATTCATCTCTATTTGTTAGCGTGAAAAATTTACTTCAAACGAAAGTCTAATAAACAATGGAATATGAACAAAGACTACGAAAATATCTTTAGAGGCGCAGTTTGATTATTCAATGACCTATGACGCTATAGACTGGGGGTGGACAACCGGTCGTTCTCGGTTGTCAATCCAGTCGATCTTAACAAACTATAGCGTATTTTACTTTCTGACCAAGAGGGCTATGGGTCTTGGGGCTCTTTGGACCGGGACCGCGGTCCAAACTTACACCAAAAATATATTTTTTTAGTAGTCATCATCATCATCATTTCAGTCGAAAGACGTCCACTGTTGAACATAGGCCTCCCCCAATCCTAGGTCCTGTCACCTCACCTCACCAGGTTATCGCTCCACCTTGTGGGAGGCCTTTCAACGCTGCGTCTTCCGGTACGTGGTCGCCATTCCAGAACCTTTCGTCCCCATCGACCATCTGTTCTGCGAGCAAAGTACCCTGCCCACTGCCACTTAAGTTTGGCGATTCTTCGGGCTATGTCTGTAACCTTGGTTCTCCCGCGGATATCTTCATTTCTGACGCGATCACGCAAGGAAACTCCGAGCATAGCTCTTTCCTTTTTTAACCGACTTCAAAAAGGAGGAGGTTATATGTTTGGTTGAATGTATGTTTTTTTAGTAGTATTTACAAATAAAATAAATACAGTTTTTTGGTAACTGTACTTTAATACCCTTTTCCTTTTTCTATTTATTACCTTATCGGCACGTAACTTCTTGTTTGTCAAAAGAAAATCGAACTGTACTTGTGGCAGGTTTCTCACACTTTTTAGTTCACTTCGCTCGGTCTTTCATCATTCATTTTGATTTTTCAGCACAATCCGACGGAGTTCTTTTTACTATTCGTTATATGGACGTTTAACAATTTCGAAGCGTTGTGCTTAAAATTTTAGAGCTCGCTGGCTCTTTTATTCTTATTGTTAAATGGAATTTTAACAATTGGTGGATTTCACAGAGTCTAGTTAGTAAACAGTAGATCGTAGAGCGAATCAAGTTGATCTTTTGTTAAATAAACTTTTATTATAGAATCGTGTACTAATTGCGAAAACACGCGGTTTTTGAAGGTCAATTTCATTATAATTTATTTTGCGCTGTTAGGTATTAATTTTTAGGAAGTTTTTGTTATTTCTAAGTAGTTAAATTAAACGCACAGCACCGTTTATTGTGACACTTAGGGGAGGCCTCTGTCCAACAGTTGACGTCTTTCGGAAAAAATTATGATGATGAAGTAAGTACTTAATTAAATTCGCGTGAAACTCTTCCTGTTTGGTGTTACAATCTTTTGTTTTGTATTTTGCTTTACGATCGTTTATGAAAACAGTTTATTGCAGAATGTATCCATATTACCTACATAATAAAGTAACACCGAACTGCCATAAAAGATACTAGACGCTTTTATATTCTTTAACTTTTCTCCTCAGCTTAGATTTAAAAGTGAGAAGTTCATTAGTAAAGTTTATAAAGTTGAGTCTAGTGGTGTTCATTCCATTATACTTTAGGGTAACTTAAAATGAACTTAAGATTTATGTGTAAGTTAAGTTCTTTGTAAAAAATCTAAGTATTATCCTACTTAGATTTTTTACAAAGAATCAAAACATAACAGCTAAACGATGCAATGGTATACTTATTAAGTCACAATATGCAATAAAACTTCTTTATAACCTCGCAAAATTTCATGGTAACATCACACCACATTGCAATACAAAATGCTCGATAACCTACTTTCGTTCAACGTTTTCAGATTAATAGCAGCCTTTATATTATAGAGAGGGTTACATTCATAACAATGTGTTACGTCATTATATCCTTATGTACATTTCGTATCGATAAAATGTGTATCATTTTATCGATACGAAATGTACACAAATCCCGATCCATTTGCATTGCTAACGGTACCTACGTCGGCGGGCGGTGGGCATTGACCGGCCGCGAAGGCCGTACAAATGGGCTCTGACGTCACAGCTAATCGGAAAATAATAAGACGGATGTTGAACTCCTTTTCAGTGAACACTATCAATATACACATAAGGTTTATTTTTGTATTATGAATCGAGATTAGTTCAAGGTGGACGGTTCCTGAATGTAAATAAAAACTAGTTTAGAAAAGCTGCGATATGACGAATTTGTAGGTTGTTTCTAATGGTTACAATATTTTGTAGATTAAAATTTACAATACTCTTGAGAGATTAAAATAACATAATAATAAATTTTGGTAAGATATCGATTTTGCTCTTTAACACACAATAGTAACTAAGTATATAACTAGAAAATGAAAGGGCTTCTCTTGTAAATACTATAAATATCGCCAATATTCAATATGGCGCCCTCTAGCAGATAAAACATCGTGCGCAAATCCAAAATTGTTTAAATAAAAATAAAAAAAAATAAAAACCTATCACGACAAAAAAAACGACTGAAAAATTATGAAACAAGATTTTCAGGATGCTGAAATAAACAAGGTAACTGGAAAAACAAGAACAGAACAAAAAAGAAAGCCGTAGTCACATGTTATTAATAATATAAACAAATAAATAAAATACATACATGCATAGGCTATGTATATGTCAAAATCATAACCCTTCTTTGGCTTTGCCGTAGTCGGGTAATAAAACTAAACTTTTAACGATTTTTTATTAGGTGTTTAAGAGTTTATTTTACAAACTGAATGTTTATAAGGCAAACCTTAAAAAGTTATTACAACTTAAACAAACGACTTCAGTTTATAGACGAATTTCTGAATGAAATATTGTTGCTAATATATTTTCTGAATCGGCCTTTTCTGAAACATTCTCCAAGCACTAACTAATAGTCCTTGAACCACCCCTCCCCCTACTTTCTACTCTAAATTAGAGCTGATTTATCAACAGTCAAGTTAAATTCGAAGAATCTATATTCTAGCTTGATAGGTATACAGTTTCTATCATCTTCATCTTCCTGACTTTGTTCCATGTTTTTGGGGGCTAGAGCAACCGTTTTTTCATCTTCCATTTTGTCCTATCAACCGTCACGCTATCACTATCACACGCTATCTTCTATACAAAACTATAATTGTATACCTCAGAAAATAAAAGTTATCTTATGATTGAAAACTCGTCCCTAAACAAAATAAAACTAAACGTGAACAATCAATGAAACCAATAAAATGCTAATTGATTATTATTAGGTTCAAATAATTAAATAAATGTAAAAGGTCAAGCGGAAAGTTAGCTTAGTAATTGAATTGGTTAAAGGATCATTCAAAATGGTTTTTATTGAAAACACGTGCTTCCTAGAGTACAGGTAGGCCACAGAGTAGGTACAGATGCCTGCCGACCAGCTAGGGCCGATGCCTGCCCCCTAGCCAAGTTACGACTGTTTCGTTTCGATTCTCTTGCATCGAACGTCTTGATTAGGAGGGCATCTCAACGCTCAGTCACGTGGTCAGAACAAAGGAATCGGATGCGTGGCCTAGTCGAGGCGTTCGACACAAGAGAAACGAAACGATCATAACTTGGCTAGGGAGGCTGTTAAGATTGCGGGAACGGTCGAAAGAGTTATCGCGGCCCTGGAACGCTAAGGGAAACCATAGAAAGACAGGTGGATTTTTATCAGTAAAAGTCCCAACACAGAAGCAAAAAATCCAGAGCCTTATAAGTCCTATGATGATATCCCACCAAATAAAAAGAAGGGTACAAAGTATGGAGAAACCAACGGCCACTGCTAGATACTGCTAAAGAGAGGTAAAGTTTGTTTTTTGTTTGTAGGAGCTAATCTCTGAAAGTACTGGTCCGATTGCGAATTTTTTTTCACAGATAGAAAGCTGCTTTAGTCCTGAATAACATAGGCTATATTTAACATATGCCGCTGGCAAAAACTAGGTTGCAAAATACAGGGTGTGAATAGACTAGATTCTAAAATAATCTTTTTGGTCCATGAGTCACATCTATATTAATTATATCTAGCATGTAGTGTTCCACTGTTGGGCAAAGGCCTTCCATTGATCCCGACTCTGGGCCACTTCTTGCCAATTCTTAAAGTAGACATCTAAGTCATTCTGCCATTCTTGGTCTGCCGCGACCCAGGTGTGCGATTTCACAGCATACTCGTATGTTTCTTTCTTTATACAAACAGAAGACATGTTGTCTTCTGTTGGTTTAAGAAAGAAAAATGCGTTGAAATTTCACGTGACGTTACGCATAGGTAGGGACACTTATTGCCCCAATTCTGAATTTTGAAACGTTTTATCTTTGCAATATTTTAGTCATTCGTTAAAGCAAAAAAATCATGTACTCTGAACATCTTATTGACGAACCAAATAGAATTTATTTTATCCATAGATTAAAACAAAGGCCGTGTTTATCCATCTTTCGATTCGCAATAAACACAAAAACTATAAAACTGCGTTTCATACGGTTTTTACCAATAGACAGAGTGATTTATGAGAAATGTTTAGATGTATAAAACATACGTAAGATAAAAGCCGTGAATTTCATTGATTTGCAACACATGTGTGAAGCTGAGGCGAACCACATTTTTTTTTTTTAAATATCTGTGCATAAATATTTTCACTTTTGAATAGCGTTCCTTGCTCTGTGGTGTCCCATGTCCACGTGGGTCGGCAAGTGCACACAACACGTACACTCATGTACAAAACGTTTTACGACGTAACATAACATCATTAACACTCTAAGTACGGTAGTTTGTGTTGAGTTTACTAGATAACTAGGTCATATAGACAAAAACGATAAGGAATTTGCCCAGTAAGGCCAGGTTACAGTTATAAACGTGAGCTTTTAAGCTAGCTACACCGTAATTCGTCTAATAAAACACTAATAATAATTTTAGGCTAAAATTAAAAGAATTCAAAGACAATCTCAAACGTAAATCTAAGCATTGTTATTAAAATCGTTCCTAAAACTCAAATGATTAAAGGGCTATCCTCTCTCCCACTATTTAAAATTTTTCTATGCCCTGTGATAAGTCCATAATCATCATCATCATCATCATTTCAGCCGAAAGACGTCCACTGTCGGACATAAGGCCTATGTCCACAATTATTGTTTTTTTTTTAATATTTACCAACTGTATATTCGTAAGTACATTTAGATTGCAGTAAATTGATTGTAGTAAAAAAAAAAGATTCGAGATTTGGATATCTGATAATTTCGTATTTTTAAAGCAAAATAATACTGGTAATTTATAATCTGTGGTTCAATTAGCTAAACAAACACTATTACTCAACGGAATTTTCCTAGTAATGCGTAGATACCATAGACCACAATTTTAGGTTCGGTCAATAAAAGCTCAATTAAAAGTTTTTTATAACGTCTGTTTACTTGGAAAACGAAAATAGATTGCTTGTTTTATCTGTGGGTTAATTGCTTCACTAGATAGTTGTTCGAAATATGTTTGTACAATACTTAGTTGCAAAAGATAAAAGTAATCGACAGTCTTTGTTCTGAACTGAATCAACAATCTCATACATTACCTTTACGCAACGTTCTTACTGTAAACATACGAATTTTATAGACTGCTAAAAAAAAAACATAATAAAATAAATTCTGAACGGGTTACATATTTTGTAAGCGACAGTACATGCACAGCGAATGCAGACAGTATTTTTAGCGAGCCATTTATTTGGCTACCTGATACCGGTAGTTACTCCCAGTGCATTATTGACTCGACCAGGTTAAATACGATCTGAGCCACGATTTTATAGCGAACATCAGTTAAATGTGAACAGAATTAATGGTAGACATATAAAACATTACAACACTAATTGGAAAATGGTTGAGAAATTGTAGAACTGTGAACCATTACATAACATAACAAATGAATGGTCGAGATTGTACAGAAAAACCGGCCAAATGCGTCGGACTCGCACGCGAAGGATTCCGTACCGTTCGTAGCAAAAAAACGGCAAAAAGAATCACGTTTGTTGTATTGAGCCTCACTGAAATATAAATTTGATTATATTTTTAGTATTTTTTGCTACAGAAAGACATCATCTGTGAAAATTTCAATGGTCTAGCTAACACGGTTCATGAGATACAGTCTGGTGGTAGACAGACGGACAGCGGAGTGATAGCAATAGGGTCTTGTTTTTACCCTAGAAAGAAAGAAAGAACACACGTTTATTTAGCACACGGGTACACACAATGAGATAACAATTACAATTACATTGAAACTTAAATACTAAAACTTAAAAAATACATCAACATTGTGTGTCTTACGGCTGCGCCAAATAGGTCCAATTCAGCATAATGCCAGGCCACTATGTAATAGTTGCTTGACGCTGGTTTTCAACTGAACCTTGCTATGAGTCTACGGATGCTAATCAGTTTGTTTGATGTGAGGTAAATAAATATATGTATATTATTATATGTAGGTATAAATTAGTGTGTATTAAATAATAAACAATAGATAGATGTTTAGTGATGAAATGTATATGAAACAGAAAATACACATACTAAGAATAAAAAAAGTCATCATCAAAATTATATGTAAATTCGATCGAACAGTCGTTGCTTTACCCTCGGATTAAGGAACCCTAAAAAATGCTTAACATTTACTGAAGTCCGCACAAAAGACTTTAACAGAATTCAACGGCTTCTGTTATTGAGACGGCGGCAGCGCCAGCGCTCATTTACCAATTGGTTTTCTAGATAAAGATCCATTTTACAATACTGGCATTGTAAATCCAATAAATTGTTTATTTGAATTATTGTTATGTAAAAGTTAAATTATTTTAAGTTTAATTTGACTTTTGAGTACCGTAATTAGAGACACAATAGAAAGACAATGAGCGAGCGAACGCCGGCGTTCGCTTGGAGGTTTAATGAATAAAATAAGAAACAGAAGAGAAAAATGTATGATCAGAGATTTTTTTTTAATGATATCAACTAGTGCTTGACTGTGATCCTACCTGATGGCAAGCAGTCATGCGATCATTGATTTTATTAAGAGCCTATTTACTCAAGCCTTGAAGACACCCAAAATATAATCTGACAGACGGGAAGACCGCAGCAGGCAAAGTGGTCCAGTCCTTCGATGTACGCGGTATAAACGACGAGGCGAAACGCCTAGTCCGGACCGTAGAGGTGTTAACAAAATAATACTTGTAAAGATATCTATTCTAGCTGCAATAATAATTTAACTTATGTTGTACAGCGGAAAATTCTTAAGAAAAAATAGATACTAACATATTTACCTATACGAAAATGTTGGTAGTAACAGTGCTGTAACCAGGGCGGTGCCAGCGGTGCCCAGGTGCAGGGTGCAGGCCCTGGATTAGCGTAGAAATGATCAAACCAGGGCCAAGTTTTGCATCATGCCTGGCAGTCAGTACCTTAGCATACAATACCTACCAAATATTTTTTTCGTGTACATAATATGCCTATAGACGTGCCCTACCAGGATTGCCGATTCGGTAGATGCTAAGGACTCCAGCATCCACAAGAGGTAAATAGTGGGTGGTGTTTGAAGCATCACGTCATGGGTATATTTTTTTTACATATAGTCATTACTCTTTTTATTATTCGAGCCGGGAAAAATCAAAACTTTTGTTAAGGGGGTGGGGGGGGGGGGGTCTTGGGGCAGCTAAAGAAGCTCGCACCGGGCGTTTAAAAGGCTAGTTACGGCACTGGGTAGTAATATGAAGCTACGATCGGACCACCGGTCAATTACCTCTGAAAGGTAAACTCCGTGTAATTAATCGAACACTCTCGGTGCTGAGCAAATGACGGGCATTGCCTGTTAATTAGGCGCCAGTCACCCATTACTTTGCCTTCTCCAATAACACTATTGTATCTCATGTCAATCCTACGCAATGTTCATCCAATTCCATTGTGTATGGTAAAAATATAATAGAAAGGATATTTCGTCCTTTTTCGACATGGCCTCTATTGAAACAACTAATGGGTACGTCTAAGTACAAAAGATAAGTGGAATGGGAGAACTTAGCTCTGTAGACAGTACTTAGTTCTGGACATATTTAATTATTATCCATCTACACTAATATTATAAAGAGGTAGTTTTTTTTTTGTTTTTTTTTTTTTTTATTGATATAAACTAGTGCTTGACTGCGATCCCACCTGATGGTAAGTAGTGATGCAAACATTGATGGTGAGGCGCACTATTTTATTAAGAGCCTATTCACTCTAGACTTGAAGACATCTAAATTTTTATTCTTTTGTTTGTAGGAGGCAATCTCTTAAAGTCCGATTGTGAAATTTGTTTCACCGACAGAAAGCTGCTTTATTCCTGAATGACATAGGACATATTTTATATGCGGGAGAAGCCGTGAGCAAAAGCCAGTACTTAATATTAAAAATGTGAAAGTAACTTTGTCAATCTGTATATTACGCTGTCACGGTTAGACTATTGAACCGATTTTGATATAATTTGGTACGAAGGAAGCATAAAACTTCAAGGATGGACATAGGCTACTTTTTATTTGTCTACGACTTCGATTTCGCGTACGCAATAACCAACATTCACACGGACGAAGCTGCTGGCAGAAGCCATTAGTCTACTTGAGTATAAGAAACAAAACAATTGAATAACGTAAGTGTCAAACTGTATTTTTGTCGGTCCTTGAGAAACGACCACGTGTAAAAACGCTGGCTACACTTTTTTCAAACTCAAGACATCGTGAAATCAAAACGAAATGGCCGTATTTTTCTGACAAAGATGAGAGCTTTCGTGGTAATAATTTCGTATTTAAGGAAAAAGCTTACACAAAAGAAATGCCCTTAGGAAGTATCACGTACGTTTCCCTTTATCCTTGAGTCTTCCCTCGAGTGTATTTAGTTAATCTTCATGCAGTTTCCTCAGGCACTTAAATACATCAGCTAAAGAGGTATACCACATCAAAGTATGCAATTTCGTCATTCGAGTCGGGTGCAGCGGTGGCGAAAAGCAGGTCACCTACATTCTGCAGTATAGGAACGTCGAGACGTCTGGCGTCCTGGTACAACAACTTGTGCAAACTTACTCTTTTGATAGCCTAAGCACTGTTCTTTAATACGTCTTTGTGTGAGTGTGAAATACTACGAAGAAGTTCGGGAACTTTCGAGAACTTTCGGGATTGATGTGATATTTTTGCTTCAAAGAACAGAAGTGTTTTTGTTGGTTGAACGCACACGGCTGGCATTAGAAAGATAGTAAGCTTTAAGCTCAAAGTTTACTCGTTGCTAGTGTGGTGAGCCTAACTGGCACAAAAGCACTTAGCTTTGTTGGACAATAACATGCACAGTCGTGTTCTGTTTGATTTTAAATTTTTCGTGAGTACAATAAAATTTGTCCGAAACGACCGATTAAAATTGTATCGTTATTTTGTACATCGTTATTGTCGCTTGTCTGAATATAGACAAAGGTGACAATTAATGATACAGATCGACGACCCACGATAAATTAATCTTGATTTATTTAAGATATAACAATGACTAATTACAACGACAGACTAATCGTTTTTCTATTTGTATAGCTGTAGCACTAATAAATTGTAATATTTCAAAGAATAAATAGTAAATTTTGATTGTGCTGCAGTGACCAATTTCCACGTGTATAAAGCGACATTTTTCAATACACTTACGAAGAAATAATAAAACCGGCGTTAAACCGCGATTCGTAATGGTTGCTTATTACCCAGGCTGATACGATAAATAAGTACAATAAATTGTGGCGGGGCGAGCTTGCAAACTTTTCCGCACTAGTGCAGATAACAGTAACTTAAATTGCGTGCCTAAAAGCGGTGAGGATAAGACCGAGAAATTGAAAATGAATTCGAAGTTATAAATTCATTATACTATCATTCTATAATTTTAATTAAATCCGTTGACACGGAAGTCCAGTGGACGTCTGTTACTGAGCGACCGAAATGTGTTAAAATTTAACCCGGTTAAAGCTTGATTCACAAAGTTGCATAATAACATTTCGCATATAATATATCGTTAATAAAATAACTAGTTACAAAACTATTTTGTAAGTAGACGTTATCGGCAGTCGCTGTGGGTAGTCAAAAGCTTGAAAGTTTTTTTTAGTGTGTCTTATATAATTCTTCCCGCAGTGAGTGGAGCGAGAGGGAGTGACAGACTTTTACTGACTAAAACCCACCTGTGTTACTTCAGATGCTCTCTGAGGTAGGTACAGCATCAAGATAACTCTTTCGTAAAATAATCAAGCATTATTTTAGGTTAAATAAATTACCTATTTTGATAAAGCTAGGACTACATTAGACCGACGCACACGTGTAACACGCCTGATTTGTACGTAGAACGAGGTCGCGTGGCGTGGATCAAGTGTAGCTCTACAAGTTTAGTTTCCATATAAAATGTAAGGAGACTGACGCGACACACGTGCGCGCAGTGTAGTTCTAACATAAATCTTGATTGCGTCACCAGCGTACTTGTGTGTGCTTGCCTTAATACGAAAACCGATGCGCTACAATTAGATTATCTAAATTAAAAAAAAAAAAAAACAGTAAAAGTAAAATTTCAGTACTTGAATTATGATTGTAGTTTAATTTTCTAATTGTGGTGTTTATGGATGTGCATTATTCCTGTTGCTACAATGATTGCATTATATGGAATCGCCACATACAAAATAAAATATGTTTTTCAGCTGCATCCTGCTAGACAGGAAGTCGACCCCAACCTAGTTGGAAAAAAAGTGGTGTTAGTCGTGAACCGCCATTAAAATTTTAGTTTTACCGCTTCCTGGCAAAAATCGAATAGACAAAAAAACCTTGTTTATAACGTGACATATTAAATAATTAGGACATCCAGCGGTCATACTATTTATATTCTATGTCATGTTTGCACTGATGAACCCGTCCCAGTTTAGAACCAAACGACAGCCATAAAACAATACAGATAGGTAGGTATATGCGCGTGTTATGCATCGCTGATATAAATAATTAATATTATTTATGTTAAACAGATTTAATATCGTCATTCCGCAATAATTTATGGGGAAAGCGGTAAACACTGGGTGTTGTGATTACGTTAATATTGGAAAACATTAAAGTTAATTTTCAAGAAAGTTTAATGAAGTAGTAAATTACTGTGACGTACGCAATCGATAATTATTTTTTGCACAAAAAAATTAATCACTGTAAAATTGAGTTTATTGCATCTACAGTTGATTGAGTAACAGACTTTGAACCTCCAAATTACTTCAATTGAAAGTTTTTATTTCCATTTCTCTTTTTTTTTGACAACATTTTTATTCGTTATCATCATTTCAGCCGAAACATATCTATAGGCCTGCCACAAAAGTGTCAGCACGAAGACCGGTCTTGGACGCCGAGTTGACAGGCCTGGAAGGCCTTCCAACGCTGCGTCCAAAATCGGTCGAGGTGGACCAAAGGCCTGGTAAGGGACGCGGGAATACGATGGATGCGAAACATTTTTGTTACAAAGCATTAATTTATTTATAAGGTTTTATTTAACTTGCAATCGCCTACACCTATACTGTGGAAAATGCTGCCTACTGGTCCTGATACCAACTCAGCCAGCCATGAAAATAGTTTCCAAAAAACTTTCCAAGGTAACAACAGCCTGTCTAGACCAGTTTCAGTATATCCCTCGGACATTTGCTAACACAAACACAGACATATCGATTTCCAGTTGGTATCGATATTCGAAGCACAATATATAAAGCTATCTATTCACCGAACGAATTTATCTACAGATACATCTTCTCAAAAGTGTTTATTATTTTAGTTACTAGTTTTCGACTTCTAATGATAAATCGATATATGGGACGTTTATTTTTTTACCAACAATTAATTAGTTTAAAAACGTGTGTACAAGTCGTATTTCAACTACACTGTTTCGCAAATAAAAAAGTTAAATAGCTTAAGTTACTCATTTGTCCTTGATTAATATTTAGTATGTATTTTACTAATAAGCTTAAAATAAAAGAAAATTGGCAAACTTAAAAATTATATACGAATATTATTCTTTAATTTTCGAGACAAGACATTGTCAGTAAAAAAGAAATAACGCCCCCTATGCATAACCCGCTTTATCCGCGTCGACTAGTTGACACGCGATTGTGCCAGATTCAATTAAATCGATGCAACATTCAAATCATTCGATTAGTTTCAAATTGATATTCGTTTCTTGTTCGGCTGGTGGAACGAATAACATTATACATATTCGAATAGGATTGATTTGGGGGCTTGTATTGAATAATTAATTGAGAGAAATGTAAATGTTATGTTCTCGTAACGCTGTTTCTATACGGCGGTGGTTCCCAATCGTTTTTTTGCCGGGGACCACTTTTGTTTCAGGGACCAGAAGTCCAGAAGTGCGCTAGCTTCTGACGTTTTGTAAGTGACCATGTAGTCTTATGTGACATACAACATTTAAAATTTAGATTTTTTTAGAAAATATAAAAAAAAATTCTTTCGAGTTGGAAAGTTTGGAATTTTTCGGCCTTACGCGGACCATACTTTGGCCTTTGCGGATCACCGGTGGTCCGCGGAACACAGGTAGGAAAACCACTTTGACTTTGACCCCTGAGTTTGATTCGGTGTTTCTTCTCAGGGTAGTCAGCTAGGAAACACCGGCCTCATCTAGTTTAAATTGACGAAAAAATTTACGTGTAAAAGTCTTTTATAAAACCTATTTTTTATCAAAATAAATATCATTTATCACTGCTATATACAGAGTTATTGGTAACTCGATGTATTCCCGACAAGATGTAGTAAGACAATTAAGCACCCCAGGAAAACGAGGCCATGGCCATGGGTTTCGAGAAAATCCAGAAAAAGTTTTTAATAAGCAGTTAACTAAATATGTCACACAATCCCGTCCTTTCGGGTAGATGTGGAGTTCCCTATTTTATAGGGTGACTGGTAATTAGTGTACGATACTTATACACGTGATTGTGCTCATGATAACAAACAGTTTTTATTATGGGAGCAAAGCCGAAATCGCGAAAAAAATATCAGCTGTTTAGTACATTGGGCAAACATAAATGTATTGAACAGCTGTTTTTTTTCGCGATTTCAGGTCACCCTATATAACCCTGTATAAAAACTTATTTCCGTTGTTTCACTCCCAAGGTACCTATTCTACACGAATTGTGCATTTGACTAAAACGAAAAAACTATGATAGCGTATACATATACCTACATTTAGCTTTCCAGCAGACAAAGAATTAGTAAATATTTTTATGGCCTACAGATAGTTGCTCCAGTTTCTGAGTCTTTTGTGTGTGAGATTACAAATTTGTAAACACTATACAGAAGTAATTTCTGATGTCGGGCAAAATTTAAAAATAAAACTTTATAGAATCAAGAATCAAAGCATTTATTTCTAACTAGCTTCGGCCAGCGGCTTTGCCCGCGTGAAAGTAAGTTTCTAACGGGGTTCCACAGTTTGTATGGCAAATTGTGGAACCCCGATTTACCCCCTTAGAGGTGGAGTTTCGTAAAATCCGTTCTGTAAGGAACCTACCTGACAAATTTTAAGTTTGTAGATGTTATAGTTTCTGAGATTTCATGATTAATCGGTAAGTGGTATTTCGCTTTTATATATATAGATAAACCATTTGTTAGAAAAAAATTGCTAATTGCACATTCCAAAGCGTAGATCTCTATGGAGAAGAATGTGCAAGAAACTCCATGGACACTCTTTACAATCATGTTACGTATTACAAATATCTCGATGACTTGTTTCTAATCGCTACTATTGCTACTATTATGTATGTTAGAACAATATAAATAAATTAAAAAAAAAGTCTTTTTATTTTTTTTTTGTCATTATTTTGGTGTACAATAAAGTTTAATCTATTCTATTCTATTCTTTTCTTGCAAACTTACATTGTTAACGGCTTTTCGCTCAAAACGAGTTTATCCTGATAGGTATACCTACTTCGGAGTTCAGATGGACATAAATGGTCAGTAAAATGAGAGCTATATATTTTATTCCCCAACAAATAAACAGATGGCGAAAATACGACGGGTACATAAAACGAGAAACTGTCAAACTCGTTTTGGTGTTAAGCCGTGATAGATGGCAGCACAGTCGGTAGAAAATGTCACAGGGGTTGATTACGTTTTAATTTATAGGTACCGCTGAGATTATTTCAAGGTTCGTTTTAAAACCAGAACATAATTAGTTTAGTTTTTAATTTGTTTAGCTTTTTACATTAAGTTAAATCATTCAGCTAAGGAGTGGAATTCCCTGCCGGAGTCTGTGTTTCCTGATAGCTAAAACCTAGGGATCTTTATGTAAAGAGTGAACCGGTTATTTCTATGCAAGTGTGCTCCATCGTCTAGTACATCATCGCTTACCATCGGGTACGATAGTGGTTAAACGCGTGCCTTCAGTAAGAAAAATAATAAAAAAATAGTGCAGTTCATTCAAATATTTTATTTCAAATAGGCTCATCTCGTTATGAGTGTTCATCATTCATAACACTTTAGAAGCTAGTGCACCGATGACATGGTTTCGATTGGTGGTTGGTTGGTTAACTAGTTTCTGACGATAGCTTCGCCAGTGCATAGTGAGTAAATTATCCCAAGGGAACATACTCCCGTGATAAAAAGTTTCAGTAACAAACAACTAAACTCGTATTCACACTTATAATATTGGCGATCGGCGGCAGCGAACTCTCGCGCCGGGCCTTGGTACAGGCCATGGTCCGGAGCGAGAAGGACTGGCAGGCGGCCGTCTCCTTCTGCGGAACAGTAATGCCAGCAAAGGAGGCGGCCGCACGCGCGAGGATACGGCGGCCGAACGCGTTAAGTAACCGTCCGGACCGAGCCTAAGTCGTCGACGACGCGTAGTGTTACACGCGCGCCTCAAGGAGATGTCAGCAAACCATAGGGGCAGCAGGGTCGAAGGCCGGGGCAATCGTTTGTGCAAAAGTGAACCCCGGGGCCCTGGAACGTAGGCCAAGAAGGCACAGGAGTAGGTTTTAGTCATTAAGTCTGACACGCCCTCACGCACCGCCCAAGGGCGGGAGATGTAATTACAAAAAAAAAACTAATAATATTATCTACTAGCTGCTGCCATTTGCTTTGTTCAGGTTGGAACCGTGCACTAGCTTCTGTCGTTTTATAAGTGCCCATGTAGGCCTATGTGAAATAAAAATTTTTGACTTTGACTTTGACTTTGATAGTAAAAAATTATGCCAAGGAACATACTCCCGGGATCAAAAGTATCCTTTGTACTATCCAGGACATGTCCTGCTTGTGCATTGTCCTGCTATCGAACAGCTAAGCCGATCGATCGTGAATAAGTTTTCTTTTTTTATTATTGATAGGCTCGCGTTTGACCACTATCTCACCTGATGGAAAGCGATGATGTGGCCGACGATGGAGCACGGTAACAAACAAACAAATATACACACTCATAAACCTTCGCCTTTATAATATTAATGTGACTACTTAAATGATTAGTTAGGATTTCTCTTTAATCTCTAGTTAGACATGTAGAACCGTGATTACAATTACACAGGGCCTAATCGAAATACAAACTGCATTACACTACGAAAGCTACTAACCTACCTACCTATAAGAAATATTTTTTTTTTAATGAAGTCTATTCCATTTTCTTGATGAAAATGCAAAACTAAACATATCAGAATCTCTAAAGAACTTTTAACTTATTTATGTAAATTATTCTTTCAACTGCAAACTACTTTACTACCCCGCTAGTTAATGTAATTGCTTTTTCCTAGTATACGTTATTTTTCAGTTAATTACACTACACAATACACATTATTATTCCACCAAGTGACCATCGATCATGTTTTCAAAGAAAAAAATAATGTTTCCGAAGTGTAAATGAGTCACAGAGACACGTGAAAACCCGGTAAAGTTTATAGTGAAAGTAAAAACACTTACCTATAGCAGTGATCGCACTGATCTGATAGTAACAGCGACAGATGAGCACCAAAAAAACAATCCAGGATATCACAATAGGTCCATCTTGCACTAGTAACTTTTCCATCTTGTTGACAAACAAAACGTTGAGCAACAAACCTAAAAAGATCACTTCCAAACTATCTATATGCGACTGAAGGTAACTCTTTGTATTTTAGACAAAAAGTATAAAAAAGTCTGTGGGGTAGACGCACGGCACGGTGTCATCGGTCGACACTAAAGAAATGCGCCTCGGACGCTTGGCACATGCGCGGGAGTCGAGATCCAAATAACCGGCGAAATTACACGATTTAATTAGTGCTTTGGAAAAGTTCGACACTATAATGATTAACGATCTTCTTTTTATAAACTACTTTTCTTTAAAATAAACGATACAATAGTTTCAAGAAATTTTTTCTAACGAATAAATCTTGAATAGAAACACAAGAATGCCTCGCTTCACATGCTGCAATTATCTCACATACTAAACACGTCGTGATCCAATCATCGATCAGAATGGATCAGATAAGCGCGCGCAACAAACGAACCGCGTCGACTGACCTGCGCCGGCGCACGCGCCTCTCTACCCGAACATATGTCGACTTGTCGATGGGTACAATACTCTCGTAAATGATAACTAAAATAAAACCAACCTCCCAAGCAGAGAAATGAAGAAAAAAAGTAGTAGAGATATTCTAGACTTGTTTCAAGTTGTGGTTCAAGATCACATGTCAATGAACTATGTAAATTAGTGTTAAAACAGTTGGGTGCAAGAAAACCGAAGGAGATACACGAAGCGGCTTTTTAATGCTACTAAAATAAGACAAAGCTAAGTTAGTTTTATTACAGAACAAAACAGTTTCAATAACTCCAGTTCTCTGTATAAGTTATCGTTTATTCGATTTCAGTTTGACGAAGTTTATAGTTTGAATACTGGAACATTCGAAACTTTGAATTGGAAATATTGAACCTACCTATTTGCACGTGATACGAGTGTGACATTGGACAAAAGCTACTTGAGCAAACATTTCCCTGAAACTAATCTTACACGTGAGATTGTTTTTGATGCGATATTATAAGGCTAAAACATGCGAAATACAATGCAATTCAAATAAGAATAGGAACGTAAATGATTTCTATCTGTCAAATTTAACTTAAAAAGTACGGTTTGCAAAGAAAACTTCTTTGCGTATCAACCAATAACGGATTTTTTTTTGCTTTGTAATAATAATAATAATATAATAATAATAATATTCACACAACTATCACACAACGCCGTCTAGTCTCAAGCTAAGCAGAGCTTGTGTTATGAGTACTAGACAACTGATAAACATACTTAAATATTTCTAAATACATACATATTATAGATAAATTACACCCAGACACTGAACAAATGATTGTGCTCATCACACAAACATTTGTCCTGGGTGGGAATCGAACCCACGACCTCCGGCATAGCAGTCAGGGCCACTAACCACTAGACCAACAGGCCAGTCAAAAAAAGTATCGATACTTATAACGTTAATTGTAAACAATATTTTAATAGATACCTGCGTTATCGTTAACATGTTAACGTTATGAAAATAACGTTACTTAACGCTATTTATAGTTTTTTTTTTAGTTGGGAAAATCATTTAATGACAAATCACGCTGTTGGGCGGAGCGGGAGATAGTGTCATACTTTTACACTACTATCGTGTGAATTTGGTAACGTTAATAAGCCCTGCTTTAAAAGACTTAAAAAAAAACTAATGGCACAGCTATAAACGTGGCCACCTGTGCCCAAATACTTTGAGGGAAAGAAAACTATCGATTAGAGAATAAGGTGGAAAAAAATCATGAATCCGAGCAACCCACAGTTTACCTCAGTAGTCTCTGCAAATCAAACTTTGAGATGAATTCTTTAATAGTAAATTATTATTAAACTTTCAAATGGCAGACTTGTGTTGAAAGTTCAACACGTGCGTATAAAATTATGCATTCATTCATACAATAAACATTAAATTTGTATTTTAAAAGCTATTTGACGTACCTACTCGTTTATTTAATCAGTTGGAACGGCTGCCGAGCTTCAGTTTCAGATATGTGGTTTATTTCCCAATGAATGGTGAGAAAATCTATTTCAACGTAAATTCGATTATTCCTGTTAATTGATGAACAAACGACCTTTCGGTAATTGTCCTCAGTCTTTCACTGTAAGGTCATTTGAACGAATGAGATCTTTCAAATGATAAGTAGGGGATAAAGTAGAATGGAATTATTCTTTAGGATGTTGTTTTTCAGCCAACTACAGGAAACAGTTTCCGTTAAACTGAGATAAATAGTACTTACTTCTACATTAGATATTTATTTATTTATTACTAGCTTCTACCAGCGGTTTCGCTTGCATCCCTTTGTTACTCAGTAAATTTATTTTGACTAGTAATAGGTGAGTACATACCGAGCCCAATGAATAAAATTGATCCATAAGGGTAAACCTTTTTCTCATTTAAAATTAATACAATTATTTTATGAACACGTTTCCTCGCTAGACTTCTTATTTCAGACAACGATATAAAGTGCAGGATAGCTTATAATATTTTTCTGTAAAACAAGCCAGCAAGGTCCAAGTTTGTACAGTATATTCCCCGACATAACTCTTTGGGGAATACAGTCGTAATTACGCATTGTTCATTATCTTTGGGGCAAACGAAAGAAAAATAATGAAAATAAAAATGCTCCTAAAATTCTACGAAGGAAATACATTTTTCTGTTAATATAGCGTGTTTGAAAAGAAATATTATTCCCAACAGTCGTTCTGTATTTCAACAAAATAGGTATTATTGGTGTACGTGATGTAATTTTACCTATGTACTCGTATTTTTTATAAAACGTAAAACTTTTAATGAAATACTCACCTGTAGGTATTTTTATAGGATCATGGTCATATTTTTTTGCCATTTCATCAATTAGGGTCTCAAGGGGAATTAACTAAAACACATAATAGGTGAGTACTTAGTGATATCTTGATCGGCTAAGGCACAGTTAGGGGATTAAATAATCTTTTACAATTTGACCTTTGCGTTACAAATCTAACTTTCGCGTGTCAGTAAAATATAGTTTCTTAAATAACTAGATCAGCTAGCTATGTATATAAGTCATGTGTACAAGATTAAACCCTAAATTATTTTATAGAAACAAATGTATACATGTTGTAACCAAAATATCACATTTACAAAGCATATTTTTAGACGATCATATTAAGCATTAAAATTTAAAGCCCCCACGTGAAGAAACTCGATATTTTAAGTCGGGCTTGCATTAAACTACTTCTAAAATTAGTATCAAAGAAGCAAATGAATCATGATTTATATCTGCATTTTTATTAGACAAAACACTCCTTGCTTATGACCTTTCTGTGTTGAATGGCTGCCTTTAAAGAGTCATAAGTTATAAGCAGTACTTAGTGCAGCTGATAGTACTGACTCATAGCTGGGACACACCACGAACTCACGAAGGAGTATAAATCATATGTATAATTTCCTAAACACACGTGCGCACACATACCTACTTACATGTAGGTACACGTGACTATAAAGTTTAGGCCCGAATGATTCACGAACAGTTGACTTTCTGATCTACAAACATAAAAGGTCTTTCTTGACTACCTTGTCGGCCTTGCGGTGACTTAGGGCTGCTATTTTATCAAACACAATTTCAAAAGAAATAAAAGCGAGCTCTGCCCACTAAAGTCTACTTTGAAGTCAGAACAGACTCCTTTTTAAACGCAAATTAAGTCTTTGAATATCTAAAAACTACTACTGTAATTCAAGGTACGAAGGATTGTTAGTAAGAGTTTTACTTAATTTCTACACCCACGTCCATCTCTTTGAGAGTCAAAGGCAAGCGATGTTTTTCATTCAGTAAAACCTATTTTGCATGCCTTTTGCCTTAACTCACTTCGGACTCCTGAACTCGTAAAATAACAGAATATTATTGTAGTACAGTTTTGTGGCAGCCCTATTCAAAGCTTAGTCGCTGTGAAATCGGTCGAAATTTAGCGTTACTGGGACTTTTATTTACATATGTGATGGCAGTAGTATGAAAACAATGGAGGCGAATATTGAGCTTTTAAAAGTCGTGAGACGAAGGCATATCGAGATACATTTAAATGCAAGATATAATATCTCAGGTGTATATTTATTGCATTATTACTAGCTGCCCCGACAGACATCGTTCTGTCAAAAGCTATTTTAGTAACTTGAGAAGCAAATGAATTATGTAAACAACCAAGAAAATAACGCTGTCGATGACAAAGTCGTTATATCGTAAAAAGAAAAAGTGTCAAATCTATTAATAGACTAAAGTAAGAAGTAGGAAAAATTCAGACAAATGTGCCTTTTACGGTTTTTCAATTTTTTCTTTTTATAAGAACCTTTCTGAGACGTCACATATTTCAAAAAAAGTTCATCCAAATTTGTCTCGTCATAGTTTTGCGTTTAGCAACACATTACACAACAACACAAACCGACAGACAGCCGGACAAAAATATTAAAAATTTCATTATAGGTATCGATTATTTATGCTTCCATCTTCCATGAAGTAAAATATTATTTTATTATTACAAACAGACACGTCAGTTTCATTTATATGTACAGATCATTTGTATTATATATATTTATTTGGTCCGCTGTGGTCTTCCTATCCGGTTATAATTTAGGTATCTTCAAGGCTAGACTAATAGGCTCTTAATAAACTAGTGCGATTCACCATTAACAATTGCATCACAGCTTACCGTCAGGTGGGATCGCAGTCATGCACTGGTTTATATTATTTAAAACTAGCTGACCCAACGAACTTCGTACCGCCTAAAGGTACAAGTTGGTAGCCGACTGCACTCAGCAGCAGCAGACGACGTGACGCAGCGATACTACTGGTTTCTACGTATTTCTATGAAATTCCGTCCGTAGTTAGCGACATGAAGCTAGCGACGCGTCGTCGAGCGGCAGACGGCAGTGTCGTCCGACCGCAGATCAGTAGTGCCGCTGACGCCGGAGTAACGACACGTCGATTATTCTTGAACACGGCAGACAACTTGTTTCACGGAGCACTCGGAACCAACTGGATGCTATCTGCTGTTGCCGTCTGCAGTCGGGTTTTGAAATCATGACTGCAGCGACATGACGCAATGACGTGTCGTGACGACATGAAGCGACGACATGTCGCATGCAGTCGGCTACCAACTTGTACCTTCACAGTCAATGAATGTAGTATATCTTTCGATATATTCAACCGATTGCAATGAAACAAAGCCTTAGTAATATATCAAGTTACACACAATTTTATTGTATGAAAGTTATCTAAATAGATTTCGGACATTTTACGTGATGCGGACAACTAAAAACTTCTATAGATATATTATATGTGTAGATAAAAATTTTCTTTCTGATATACATATAAAACGAATAAAGGAACTAAACGAATTGGCAGAACGGAACAACATATAATGCTATTACACATATTCTTTACAACACTTAGCTTGGTTATGCACATTCTATCACGGAATCGCTTTGTGACTACTGAAGCGTAAACCAGGCAGCCAAAATCCATTGATTGGACCGCCGATCTACGGCACGTAATCCGTAGGAAATAATATCCGTCAGTTACGATCAGAGACCCACCCTACCACTAGCTCTTAACGTGATCTAAACTGAACTGTAAAGCTAGAACTACATTAGACCGACGCAAACGTGTAACACGCCTGCCCCCTAGCCAAGGGGGTTACGTTGATCGCCTCGAGCCGGCCACGTGTCCTATTCCTTTGTTCTGACCACGTGACTTAGCGTTGAGATGACGTCAGAATAAAGGAATCGGAGGCGTGGCCTACTCGAGGCTAGAGACTAAAAGAGAATAGAAACGAAACGGTTGTAACTTGACTAGGGGGGCTTATTTGTACGTAGAACGACGTCGCGTAGCGTGGATAAAGTGTAGCTCTACAAGTATAGTTTCCATATAAAATATATGGAGACCGAAGCGCCCAGATCGGCGTGTGTGGCACACGTGTGCGCAGTGTAGTTCTAGCTTTAAAGAGATGGAGCTATATAGGGTGTACAGCTACACCCCTCTTTCTCACTCGCACGACTTTTACCACGTCAGCATCATGGTAAGGCCCCAGAGTGATCTTTTGATGATCGGATAGCGATACCTTTAGGAGGCCTTGAGTTGCGGTGGTATGATTTTCTGCATAAGGCCTGCTCGGTCAAGAGTCGAAAGTTATAATTAGAATTTCCCTTTTAGAAAAGGCTAGCGGATATCCGGCGTGTGCTGATGCGCTAAAAAAAATATATATATTTCGTTCATACATAACGCATAACGCACTTAGAACAGTCTCAATCAACAATGCTAAGACTGTTTGGGGCACAGCGATTGGACGGTTTCAAAGTTTAGAGTGAACATAGCACGTTATTCATTTATATGATCCCTATAAAATATATTAATATAGCATAATAATTTAAGAATAATTTATCATTATTCATCATCATCATCATTTCAGCCGAAAGACGTCTACTGTTGGACATAGGCCTCCCCAAGCGTCGCCACAATGAGCGGTCCTGTGCGTCTCGCATCCATCATTATTTTCAATAAATAAATATATTAAGTCACTTTAAACTTCTCAGAAAATTAAACGTCTAACGTTCTCCTTTCAGGAATTATTGATACTACACCGATGATATGCCATTTTAAGGGGTATGTATTATAAATCTAAACTAATAAAGAGGTAACACTGTTGTTAGACGTAATCTCCGGAACTACTGATTCAATTGAGTTAAAAAGTTAAAAGCGATGCAGCAGCTGTAGTAGGCCAGTGGTAAAGGCCCCGTAAATCTAGGCAGGCGATTTATTTTCCGTAATTTATTTCTGCTTACAAAACGGTGAAGGAGAACGTCGTGAGGAAATCGGCATGTCCTAGAACTAAAGACATTGACATCAACCACCCCGCAAATGGGTGTGAGTGTTGCATTACGGCCTATTCTCTCTCCTTGAGAAGAGGCCTGAACCCCAGTAGTGGGAAAATTATAAGGCTGATTATGCTTATAGCTTATTCAGCCTTTTAATGTTCCCACTGCTGGGACTCAGGCCTCCTCTCTCTAGGAGAGGGAATGGGCCGCAATCAACTACGCGGGCCCAGTGCGGATTGGTGAATGTCACATGTCTTCGAATTTTTGATTCTAGGACATGGTTTTCTCACGATGTTTTCCTTCACCGTTTTGATAGCTGTGGTGATGAAATAAATTACACAAGTAAAGCGCCTGGCTGGGTTTGAACCCGCGACCTACAACTCGTAAGTCGGGGCTGTTACCACTCGGCCACCATTGCTCCCGCTTATGTTTATTGATGGGCAAAACCACGGGAAAAAGCTAGTAAGTTAAAAACATATTATTATAATTTTTCCATAGATATACAAAGTTTATTCTGGTAAACATTATAACAGGTAACTTAAACTTAGTGTTAGCAAGTCAAGTACACTACAATGTAAGGATACGGCTCACTTAAGTCTCGCATAACGGTGCTAGACAAAACCCATCGCAGTTTCCTATGAGAAGTTAGTTCGTATGGTACTTAAGTTATTAACGATGAAGCCAAGGTATACTTGGAAATTTAATACCTATTCTATTATCTACAGGGTAAACTTGTTTTTAAGATCAGTCTTATGATCTAGACAATTTGGTTTAAATCACACTACTATTATAAAGGCGAAATTTTGTGTGTGTATGTTTGTTACTTTATCACGCTAAAACGGCTGAACGGATTTTGATGAAAATTGACACGCGGGTAGACCATGTTCTTTTTATTCCCAGGAATAGGTATGTCCCCTTGGGATAATTTTTTTGGCAGCATTAGTACCTAAATAATTCTGAGTTTCCGATACCTGCCAGAGCTGTAAGATAGTCAGTAAAATTCCGACACTCCCTATTAGCGGGAGAAGTTAGTTCGTCATTCCCCACCACAAAAAAAGGTGTCAGCGCTAAAAGCGGTGGAAAATCCAGAATCGATGGACGGAACTATATTTTTTTAAATAATATAAACTAGCACTTAACTGGTATACCAACTGATGGTAAGCAATCATGTAGTCGTTGATGGTGAAACTCGCTAGTTAATTAAGGGTCTATTCACTTTAGCCTTGAAGACACCTAAATTATAATCGGACGGGAAGACCGCAGCAGGGAAATTATTTTTGTCCTTCGATGTACGCGTTATAAACGACGAAGCAAAACGCTTAGTCCTGACCGTACAGGTATTATCAAAATAAGGGTGGACACTCGCCGTACGACATGTTGTCCGGTGGTAGAAAGATGATGGCGGAATCAAGTCATGTTATTCCTGCGCACGATTTACAAAATGCATCCTGTAAAATACCGAAAGGCTGGCTACCCTACGCCTGTGTTCCAGGCTTTGTGAGCGAAAGGTGTAGTAAATTTATATTGCTTTGTAAAAACCTTTGTTTATGTGTTGTTTTGCGAAGTCTACAAACGAAACAATAGATCGTAGTGATAAACTTTATTCGTGTTGCCAAATAACTATTTAATTTGTTTTCGTAATGAGGACAAGGCGTATGTTTTTGCAAAAGAATTTGTTAGAAAACATCGTCCTGTTATTTTCTGACTTTGAATATCGCGATATTCTATTGCAATACAGGAACTAGTATGACAACTTAACTACTTGACAACCGTTCCATTCATGGAAAGCTGATAATTATTAACAAAATATCTTGATAAAAACTAGCATAGCATAGTCGGCTTTATAATGTTCCCACTGTTGGGACTCAGGCCTCCTCTCTAGGAGAGGGAATAAGCCATAATCCACCACGCGGGTCCAGTGCGGGTTGGTGAATGTCACATGTTTTTGAATTTTTGGTTCTAGGACATGCTGGATTCCCCACGATGTTTTCCTTCACCGTTTCGAGAGCAGTGGTGATAAAATAATTACACAAAGTAAAAGCCAGTCTGGGTTTGAACCCGCGACCTACAACTCGTAAGTCGGTTAAGATAAAATCTAAGACAGCATTAATTTTGGCTTCCTCTTGGGAATATCTTTTTTGTTGGGTTGAAATGGTTTGTCCTACTCCTTCAATTCAGTCACGTAAAGGTCACAGACGTGGCTTGCTAATTTCTTAACCGGTTAAGTAAGTATCTACATTTGTTAAATCTTCGACACTTATAATATTTTCAGGAAGAACATCGTTGGTTTTTTAATTTTATTATTGACTAGCTGACCCGGCGAACTTCGTACCGCCTAATAGTAAGGATAACGCCATCTACTGGCATTACCAAAACATCATAATTCATTTTATTATGACATTTTAATTACAGATGGCGTTGTATTCCAATTTTTTTTTTATTATGATATTTTTGACAATTTTTTCCCACCGAACCACCACCAAAATTAGCCAAATCGGCCAAATGATAGGCTCGCGTTTGACCACTATCTCACCGGATGGTAAGCGATGATGTGGTCTACCATGGAGCACGCATGCCTAGAAGTAACCTATTCACTCGTTTCCTAAATTCTGACTATAAGCCCACTCCTGATTTCGATCACGCTGATGGTAAGCGATGGAGGAACACAGAAGAGTACACTATTGTATTAATGCTGACTGGTATTGGTAGTGTACGCAGATGCTTGCAAAAAATTCCACTCCAATAAATCTAGAGGAGAAGCGTAGTACTCGGTATATCAATCAAGTGTCGTACACTTTTATATAAAACACTTTTCAATACAAAGAATAGGTTTCTTATTTACTGAATTTATTATACGTGCTTTTCCGAAGTAGGTATTAATAACGTTCAGAGGTGCACTCGTGTGGCATATTTAGCAGCTTCTAAAAGTGAAAGAGTCATTGACATATAATAGTGATATATATGCATTATTATATGGAAAGAGGCAACTTTACCTTTTTGGAAGTAAAAAAAAGTTATTAATTATTCGAAAGACATCAAATGCTACTTGCGAATTTTTCGTAAAGACACTCGTGCATTTTTAAGAAGTTCATCATGAATTGTCAATGATCAGTTTACCAAACATTTTTGGGGTGAAATTAGGACGTCCCTACGGTGGTTTTCTATCTAAAAATGTAAAAAATTACATTCTCGAGCTTTTCATTGTAATATTAATTTTTCTTTTAGTTATTTACAATTATTTTTTTGCCATTACTGTTGGTCCCACAGCTGGGCAAAGGTCTCCCCCAAGTGTTTCCAGACATTATTATCTCAGCTCGTCTCGACCCAGTCCTCGCGGTACGCATCTGGATCATCTCGCAACCTCTTTCTACGCCGGCCTCGACGGTACTTGCCCTCTGCAGGAATCCACTGCGTGGCGACACTTGCCCAGCTGTCTCGGTGAATACAGCTGACGCAGCTCACCCAATCCCATAAGACTGGTCAGTCTTTTTGCCCACGTCTGTTAGGTATGTCCATCTTGGAGCCTTTTTTGGACCTTCATTTTACGTAACAAAAAAGTACCTATAAGTTACTAAACACTGAATTATAACGTGTAAACATTCACTTACATCGCTCACGGTTAGTAGTCACGCTACGTGAAATGACAAATAGGTAGAAGTCAGTGGATTTTTTTTTCACAAAATGTGTAGAAACGGCCGGCTAGCTACTTCGGTCACGTTTAATGAAACTACATGACGTCCTCCGAAAGCTACTGTAATTGCGCCGTGGTTTCCGAACAATCGCCACCGAATCCCGTCAAATGTAATTGCCATTCTTGTCTATACAGATATGTTTTGAAAGAAGCAATTTGAAGCTTGGCTTTACTTTTGGGGTGGGAAAAGAAAATCGTTTTGCGTGAAGCTAATGTGAGAGTCAGCTTTTTACTGACTGAAACTCACCCGTGTTCCTTCATTAGCAATTTGTAACTCATTTGAATATTCCCGCTGCCTTCAACAAATCATTAAGAAAAGCCTCAGATACATTAGGGGACCAAATGTCTTCAAACATGACTCGCAACGCTCAATCTACGCTGCAACGCCCCGCAACTTGCCCCCCAATATTTCGACGCATTCACGTGCCGTGGGACATGTTATAATAATATAATAATATCCTACAACTATGACACAACGCCGTCTAGTTCCAAGCTAAGCAGAGCTTGTGTTATGAGTACTAGACAACTAATAAACATACTTATATATCTCTAAATACATACATATTACAGATATATTACACCCAGACACAGAACAAATGATGGTGCTCATCACACAAACATTTATCCTGAGTGGGAATTAAACCCACGACCTCCAGCATAGCAGTCAGGGCCCCTTACCACTAGACCAACAGGCCAGTCAAGTGTTGTTGGACAATTTGACAGCGTTACGTCTTATGTTGGGGGGCATCGTCCCTTAGTGTATCCGAGGCTTTAGGGAGTATCTTTCTGTATTTATTTCAAGTACCTTAGAACTTTAAAATCCTATATCATCGAGGATATAATACGCTCTACTCTATTATCTAATAAAAGGCAGTGACTACAACTGAGGGTATTCAGGCAACTTCAACTAAAGTAAATAAATCTTCCCGGTAAATGTCAGGCGTAGGTGCTGATGAACCGTTTGCCTATGGAACAAGGACCGACATACTATCTCCACCCACGTACTGCATCTGTGGCCTGATAACACGAAGGTTGGCTTCTGAGTAATTCAGAGGCATAATATTGTTTTATACAATTATGGTGCTATCTTAAGACAACCTTTTCATAGTTTAGACTAACGACCCGTCTCAGCTTCGCATGGCTGTTATAAATCGTTGAAATTCTTGTTTTTCTCTATATTTACACTTAAACCTTCCTCGTCACAATTAACTCAATAACTGAAAATTCATTCAGTTATTGAGTTTATTGTGAACAGACTGACAGACGCATTGGGAACTTACTCTCATAATATGTAAGGCTAAAGCCTCAGTTTCAGAATGCTTAATTTATAAACAAAGGTGACAATAGTTTGTGAGGTATTAGTTGGTTGGTTTTACTAATCTCCGGCTACCGTAGGCTGAACTTGCGGACGACGAGCAATGAATAGCTCGCCGTCCGCCCGTCCGGTAACCGTCCTGACTAGTGTTGCCAGGCGTCCCGATTTGCACGGGACGTCCCGATTTGCACCTGATCGGGACGCTAAATGTCCTGATAAATCAAAATATTAAAGCCATTATTATTCCAATAAATTAACCTATATCGCAGTCGTATTACTAGGTCAAGTGCGTTCAAAATGATACACTGCGTATCACTGGCTAGTAGTTTCTCTCTCGCACAGAGCTGCGTCGTCTTCGTCCGTCACACGGGAGTCGCGACTATATCTTTCTTCTGCTTTACTCAATCCACATAATTATTAGTAATCTGTGACTCAATTAATCGATCTTCGTTCATCCATTCTATTCATAATGTATGATACAAGAGACGAACAGGGCTTCATTGAAATTTATTAAAATGAGCTTCTGATTTATGTCAACTTAGAATGTTGGGAGTATACAATTCTTTAAAAACAATGAAAAATTGTCATGCCGCAAGAAGTTCCAAAAGATACCTTTTTAAAAATTTTAAATAAATGATACACTTTTTTTATAACTCTGTACTCTTTATTTACCTCCTTTGAAATGAGATTTACTCTATTTCTTCTAATAAAAGTTAGCAACCCTACGTGTAGTGGGTATTCCACGCGCGCCTCAAAGAGATGTCAGCAAAACCGTAAGGGCCTAGCTGGGCCGATGCCCGCTTGGGACACGGGGACTTTCTGAAAAGGTAACCTGTGGTCCTAGGAAGCAAAGGGTAACTGAAGGACGCCCTCTCGCTCCACCCTAGAGTGCTAGAAGTCATTGGATACCATCCTACCTAAAACAAAACCAGAAGGCTTAAAAGACCAAATGACTAGGTAATTCTCTAAAGCCTTGCAGTAAGCTGACCCCGTTCACGAGAATGAAATGAGCTTCTTAATGAAAATGAAAATAAATGTCATCGTAATCCACAAACATTATCCTTGTGTTTAACGTCTATTCTGTTACGTGTATGCATTCATTTGAAGGACGAGAGAGGTAACATTGACCTAGTTTAAAGGCCACAGTTACCTGTCGGGTCTATTCATGTGTCAAACGTTTGGATCTTGACAGGACCCCCCGGACAGAACCTTTTGCATCGGCGGCTTTTGTGCGTTGACAGCTGAACAAGGGAAAGCCTTATCATTATTGTGATGGAAGGCTAAATAATGCACTTGGTTGGTAGGGTCTGATATCATTGTTTACCTAAACATTGAGGTTAGGACTTATATGACGCCATTGGAAGGCTTTCGATAAGATGGAACGACGACATGGTAAGGGTCATGTGAATCCGATTGATACGAGATGCACAAGACAGGCAATTGTGTCTAGCTGGCTTATGTCCAGCAGAGGACGTCTCTCGGGTGAAATGATGATGATGATGATATGACGCCAGATTAACCATCTACCTCTCTACACGCATCGTGTTCTTTATTATTGAGGGCAAAGAACAAGATCCTTATGGTCAAGCAAGTAAGTTCCATGACTAAAACCAAATGACTCCTCATGCTCTGAGTGGAGCAACAGGGAGCGTCAGACTTTTTCACGACTTAAACCCGCATGTGTTCCTTCAGTTTTTTTTTCGGGTGGAGCGGGAGATAGTGTAAGACTTACTGAGTAAAAACCCACTCCTATTCCTTCTTTGCCATTTTTCCAGGACCCCGGAGATCTCTTTCGCATCACTCATGACCCCAGTCGGCTTCGACCCTGCTGGGCCTTTACGGTATGTGTTCCCTCAGTTGCCCTTTGCATTCTAGAGCCGCGGTAACTCTTTCGAACGATCCCGCAACTCAGGCAAGATCTACTACCACCCGTGTCCTGTTTTTGACGTTGTGTAGTGGTCATCATGCACTATGCAGCAGCTACTTCAATTCTCAATCATTATTTTGACCTATATCACAACACTATATCTATATTTTATTTATAAAATGCTTTGTCCTGAATGACTGACGGATCAACGCACAGCCTAAACCGCTGATCGTAAGGACCTGAAACTTGGAAAGTATATTCTTTGTATAACGTAGGCTTCCGATAAGAAAGGATTTTTTGAAATTCTACCCCTAAGTGGGTGAAAAGGGGGGGCAAAGTTTGTATGGGACAACGTGATTCCTTGGTCCTATTTACTTCAAATTTTGCATGAACATTATTTAACAGAATTGATGGAAGCGAAAGTTACATATTTTATTAAAATCCATCCCTTATCGGGGTTAAAAAAGAGTAGAAAGTCTAGAAAGATATTTTAGGAGTGATTTGTTTCGAAGGTGATATCAATACTCCATAGTGCTTTTGATTTATATTACATTTTATTTTGACGCATATTTGAAAACTCAATCTGAAGAAGATAGAACTTTACAAAATTAATAAATTTAAAAAAAAAATCAATTAAAAATCCTATTAGAGCCATTTTCGACTTCTACGCAGACGAAGGCACGGGCACAAGCTAGTCCTAAAATAAAACATTCGTTCATTTTATTTTGTATGCACCGTTCTGTTATGAAGGACCAGTCAGGTAAGGTCCTGACCTTGGCCCACTTTGTACGCCTGACCAGGTCTTGTTCGATTTTGCGCGCATTTATTTTGCGACACCCCCGTAACCCCAGTACACAATCAATATAGTTCGTAAAATCCGTCGAACTTCGACGGTATTTTAAATGTTTTCAGTCAATTATTTTTCAGTTTTAACGTTTCCGCCAGTGTTGTTAACTGCTACAGTTTTACGCCAGCTAGAGCTGATAATTTTTACAACAGATGGTATCTTGCTGGCCCGTAGTGGATGGTTTTATGACTACTTAGCATAATGGGTTACTGCTTTCCTCGTAACTTCAATGATATACGTTTACCGCGTCATGGACCATCGTTTATACAAATGTATTACCATAAAGAGCTGGTTCAAGTCTAAGAAATCCTTTTTTAGGGTTCCGTATCTGAAGGGTGTCAACGGGAACCTAAAACCAAGTTTTCGCTGTCCGTCCGTCCGTCTCACAGAATGTGAAGGTATTTCTATAGCCGCTACAACAAACGAATAGTAAAATTAAAAAGATTCCCATATAATAAACGTTATTCTTAGCTCAATTTTAATATTGTAAGTACGGAACACTTCGTGTGCGAGTCCGACTCACCCTTGGCCAGATTTATTTTATTTATTTATTTTAACTAGCCTGATACATATAACTGAAAAACCTTTCGATTCTTCTTTAAAGGTGAAAAGCGCCAAGGTAAGGAGACCGCATTCAAATTTTTTGCATATTGCAGATAAGTCTCAAGTTATAAATGTTGATTAAACTAAGATTTGCGACCATAACACGTCTTTATTGATTGAACTAGCAGTACCGGCGAACTTCGTACCGCGTAATAGTCAATAAATGTTGTGATAACTTTTAGCTAAACTGTCAAAGGATAACGCCATCTACTGTCATTACCAGAACCAGCATAATTCATTTTTAAACGACATTTTAATCAGAGATGGCATTGTATTCGATTTTTTTTTTTGCGTATTTTTTTCCATATTTTCTCACCGTTTAAACCTTCCCTGGACTATCACGAATATTTCAAGACCAAAATTTGCCAAATCGGTTCAGCCGTTCTCCAGTTTTAGTGAGACTAACGAACAGCTATTCATTTTTATATTATCTATAGATAATTAAAATCATCAATACTACCCTCTCAGTTCGTCTAAACCTATTGAATGACGTTCTCATGAATAGTCAGGCGCTTTTTTTTTCTGCGACCCTCGGTCCTGGAGAACCTTGTCCCGTTTTGTATCCATCCTGCACTGACCTTAGCATTTGATGCGTTACACAATACATGTATGAAATGTTCCAAGGTCACTCACTAGTTAAAAGTGCTTGTTAAAACTTTCATTAGCAGAACTCACATTTACAAACACGTTGGTCCGTTACCATTTATATTAAATACTAGCTTGTGCCCGTGACTTCGTCTGCATAGAAGTCGAAAATAGCTCTAATAGGATGTTTAATTGTTTTTTTTACGTTATTTATTTTGTAAAGTTCTATCTTCTTTAGATTGAGTTTTCCAATATGCGTCAAAATAAAATGTAATATAAATCGAAAGCAATAAGCAGTATTGATATCAACTTCGAAGCAAATCACCCCTAAAATAACTTTCTAGAGTTTCTACCCCTTTTTAACCCCGTTAGGAGATGAATTTCAATAAAATACGTAACTCCGCTTCCATCAATTCTGTTAAAGAATGTTCATGCAAAATTTGAAGTAGATTGGACAAAGGAATCACGTTGTCCCATACAAACTTTGACCCCCTTTTTCCCCCTTTAGGGGTAGAATTTCAAAAAATCCTTTCTTATCGGATGCCTACGTTATACAAAGAATATACTTCTGACTTTATATAAAAGAACAAATGCTCTTACTTTCAGGTCTTTACGATCAGCGGTTTAGGCTGTGCGTTGATCCGTCAGTCATTCAGGACAAAGCATTTTATAAGTATAGAAGATAGATAGATTACTACAATCATCCGCGTGTAGGTTTAGGTAATATAGGTTTTTCCATACAAACTCTGAACTCTCGATTCAAATATAGGTGGGAAATGTCAAATCAAATCGCATTTAGAATATTTGGTTGAGATATGGGGTTCCGCAGCAGTAACTAATTTAAATTCACTTCAAAGAGTTCAAAATAAAATAATTAAAACCTTGTTCCATTATAATTATCTTACTCCAACGAAGACCGTATACGAAAAAACAAAATTATTAAATATTAGACAGATTTATTACACCTGCATTCTTATCAAAAACATAACTTCAAACTCAATACAAACTAACATACAACTAAGGAAAAAAACAATGTCACATAACCTGAGAAATAGATATAAAAACAAACTTGAAGTCATCAGCGTACGCACTAATTACGGTAGAAAGACCATATTATTTGAAGAAGTACATTTGTTCAATGGATTACCGGACGATATTAAAGAGTGCAACAATGTGAATACATTTAAACAGAAGCTAAATAAATATGTATGTGCACTATAATCTGCTAATACTCTGGAGGAAATTTGTATTGTATTATGTTCATTACTTTGTATCTCATTTTAAGTGGACTGTACGTTCTTATGAGAAATAAATTTCTTTAAACCGAAATGATCCAGTCTTCTATCGAGATTATTAATGACTAAAACCCGGAGTGGGTTTTATGTTCCCTCTTTGCTTTGCGTTTCAGGATTCCGGATTTCAATTTCAGAGGGAACCCATGGCTCCAATAGACTTCGGTCGAGTCAGTGATACAAGTTTGCCTTTTACAAAAATATCAGGACAAGACCTTCTTTTCTCTGTTTCCAAACATAAGGTTTTTTTTTCAGTGGGAAAATCATCTTATGACATCCCCCGCTCTTGGGCGGGAGATAGTGTCAGACTTTTACTGACTAAAAACCTACTCCTGTTCCTTCGTTGCCTTTCGTACCAGGGACGAGTCTTCCTTTCAGAATCAGATCCTTGGCCCCAGTAGGCTTCAACCCAGCCGGGCCCCTACGGTTTGCTGACATCTCCTTGAGGCGCGCGTGGAACACTACGCGCCGTCGACGACTTGGGCTCGGTCCGGACGGTTAACGGACGGTCGGACGGCGAGCAATGGGTGGCTCGCCGTCCGACGGTGGCCGGAAATCGGGATTCCAAACATAAGGTAAGATCTCAAACAACTTTTCCCAACAGCCGAAGATAATATTTAATATCATGATACATCCAGACCACGTTATGTCTTTGGACTGCTATAAAAATTACACTCGTAAAAGGACACTCGACGGACACATTTTATGGCCAAAATATACCCATTTTATATTACCTACTCTTTGAAATGCTTCCGAGGTAAAAATGTTCAGTTACTTTTAACTGGTTACTGCTGCAGTAAAAATGCTATAACTTTTGTCTTATTCTAATTAGGGAAGAGACTCTGTAAGCGTTTTGAAATGTTTTTTCCTGCTTTAATTTATCTTTGATCTGTATAAAGGTCTTTTTCGCTATTATCGAAAGACTGGAACAATTTGCCTGCTGCGGTCTTCGCGTCCCACTATAATTTAGGTGTCTTCAAGGCTAGAGTGAATTGGCTCTTAATAAAATAGTGCACTTCATCATCAACGATTGCATCACTAAGCCATCAGGTGGGATGGTAGTTAAGCATTATTTTATGTTATTAAATGTTATATATTATTCATCATTATAATCACATACAAATTACATTTAAAAATATAAAAAATAGTAACCCATCGGGATCGGGAACAGGGTCCAAACTACCGGTGGTCAAGGCTCCTGAGATAGGAACCTCCGGACAATACGCGCCGTGTCCAGGAGTACTGTCTTCTTCTGGACCAAGCCCTTGATCCAACTGCTTAACGAGAGCCTCCTCAGATGTTGATGGAGGCTCTTGGCTCTTGTCACACACGACAATCGGCACAATAAATGCTGTGTCCACTTCCCACATGTCGACAACCTTGCCAAACCAGGTCAAAATACTTAGTTTGCTTATACTTCTCAGCTTTCACGAGGTTCTCGTCATGAGGGACCGCTATATCAACAATCATTATTATTATTATATTATATTAAAATTATTTCCCCAAGTCAAGAAAAAAATGTATTTACAGTTTTGCACCCTTTTCAATCAAAACATCGTCATCAAACTGGTTCGTCCAGAAGGTTATTTTCAAACACTCAATTCCTATTTCGTGTCAAGGCAATATGTAGATTTGTGTATTCCATATTCGGAAAACTAAATTGCTTTGACATGCTAGAAATATTCCTAGTCGGCATGGTTAATTCAATTTGTTCACATAGGAGACCAAGATCAATGTACACGATAAAGCCGAAGCACTTGACGGTGTTTCCTTAATTAAACATTTGTTACTCCACCGGAACGTATAGTACTTAGTGACGTCATAGCTCTTATTCCCGTTGTGAACTAATGCATAAACTTGAAACGGTCTTAGTTCTAAGACAAACAAGTTTGCTCCATAAAGCTGGCAAGCTAGAGACCACCATATAATATTCCTGCTCCACTGCTTCTAAATAATTCATGGTTAGGTGGGCTCACACGTACGGCTCCAGGCTCGAAGCTAGCTTGCACGTCAACTCACTAGCTCTACCTGTGGCCTATAAATTGAGCTCATTTAAATAATAAATTGACGACACCAACTTCTTCGATGGATAAAATATAGAAGCGAACACGGAATTCTTTGAGACTGGCTAACGTAGCTGTAGAGCAACTAGAAATAAGATATTTTTAAGTAATATAAACTAGTGCTTGACTGCGATCCCACCTGATGGTAAGCAGATTTATACATTGTCACATTTCCTATCTATCGTCACATTATACACATTTCTTAATTTCGACTATTCAAGAAATACGTGTACGAATCGTCGTACGGTCTAAATTATCTATTTGATGTTTAAGATCCATTATTTTGTCGTACTTCTTGAATGGCAGAAGTTAAGATAATTATATTGAAAATGTGACAATTTATATTGCTCGTGACTGTACTATCTGTAAACATACGTCTGCAAATCGTATATTATTTAATACGACTTTTCCTTTCACTTCAGGGTAAAAACCTCAACTCACGTCGGCAATCGATGGATCTAATTGATACGTTGAACGAAGCGAAATTAATAGACACGCAGTTTAATTTTCTATCCAATTAATCTGTTTCGATTCATATAGTGACACGATACAACTTTCCGAGAACTTTTGTTATCGTTACGAAATATCATTTTCATTTCACTCTTCAGCGTTCGACTATATTATTATGTAAATAAAGTTTAATAGATAATCTCTTAATAGAAACTAACAAAACAGGTTAATTAAACCTACTCAATTATTGCAATTAACGTAAAAGAGATATTTCATAAATACTATCCGGAATCTAATTTTCGAGATACCGCTATTTCAATCAACAATTACACATAATCACGAACACGATACTGAGAATCCATAACCAAACATTTAATTCATGAAACTAGAAATACTGGAAGTGAAAACAGTACGATTCTTTCCGTCAGCAAATCTATACGAAGAACCAAATGTATTTGCAGATGATTACATCTGTGTAAGGTACGAATTCAAATGCAAAGGGTACGAGGCTACATTCAGGTAACGCGTGCCAATAATCACGGTAACAATAGGGCTGCCTTATCCAGTCATCCGGGAAAGATAACAAGCATGTATAAAGACAAATTGACGTATAGACGTGTAAATTCAGCGTCATAGCATGGAGCTATAACGCTAAATCTACACGGAAAATCGCGACCAATTTATATTCAGGAATTGTTACAACATTTTAAAGATATTCAACAAATCTGAAATGTAACAGAGCATCCGCATAGCAGTTATACGATCTTTTGTTAAATACTTGAAACTTTAAACAATTCGTTTAATCTGCCCGCTTTAAATTCGGGGAACAAATTCCGTATAATAAAATTTGCAAATCGGCCCGATTCATTTATGGCTCGAAATACGGGGACGTGTTTGGGACATCAACATGTCCCGGGCTAAAAAGGGGTTCAAGGGACATTTGGAACTTGCAACCCTGCGTGTGCTGTTTGTGTTTGGCGTGTCAACGTGACTGCGGTCATGGCCGGACGATAGTACGCAGAAATAGACTGAGGGCGTATCTTTGACAGGTCGAAACGCATTGTTATTGTTATGTCATTGTACCTGGTGAGAGACGCGAGTGGAGCATCTGGCTTAAATAGAACAGTTAGAATTGGTAATATAATTGTGCCCAAATATGATGATTTCGGTTCGAGATATTTAAAAAAATCACATCAGAGTCGCTATTCAGTGAATGATGTCTCATCCATCCAAAAGAGAAATACACACAAATTCCTAATCATAAACGGTAACTGAGCCTCGCCTGCTAAATCAAATGAAGGGTTAAGCTGCGGTATAACCTGCTAAACTGCATTTCACACGCATGAAATCCAACGGTTATTGCAAATGAGCAGCAAAAGCCCCGTTTAATCTCAACCCTAAACTGAACAACTGAGGGTCTATAACACCCACATTGACATGAAAGTAAAAAATTACGAGATTTTCTAATTGTGGTATTAAAACAAATGAAGGCCATAATGATTTCTGTGGGAGTTTAAATTGTGAGCATTAAAATGTCGCCACGGCACCTATTTGTCACGAAAGAATTTTAAACTCGGTGATAACTTACGAAATCTTTTAGGCCAAGAGTACCATTTTGTCGAAACGAAACAAAATGAACTGCGAGACGAATGGTGACAGCATTCGCGTGAATTTTGTGCTGTTAATGCGTCTACATGTTGCCAGTTAATCGCCGTGTATTTCACAATGTACATTATGTGCGTACATGTAAATCATAATGCCTTTTGTTATGTCGCGTTTAGAGCTGTTTCTAAACATGAAAGTTAACTGTTTTTGATATTTGATCGTATTCATAGCTTTCACATTTAAATGGAACTATAGATACGTTTCTGTTTCTATTGAATCAGCCCTTATTTACGGTACTAAACCAACACCGATTTTGGTACGATATTAATCCATCTTCCTCTTCTATCAACTCATTAAAAAAAATTAAGAATTTTAAATACTAAAGTACTCACCAGCAGCATCATTGTTGACAGTAGGCTGCGCAAGAGTTCGCTTGGGCGTGCTGGTGGTCCGTGGTGATGGCTGCGCTCGCCGGCACGGAGGAGTACACTCCGGGCCATTAGAGCGCTGAAACAATATAAAAATATGTTACTGCTGCGTTAAAACATTTAAAGCGTCTGACGGGGCCTCTGCGAGTCGGCTGCGACCCTTTGTACGCCTCCAAAGGACGGAACCCTGGGTTCCCAGTTATCAAGAAGCAGCATTATAAAATCTTCTTTTCGATGGTAAATGCTGTTGGGCCCAGTAGATAACACTAGAAATCTATAATCCCCATTTTGGTAAATTTTATTTGCAGCGGCCTACTTGGGTCCCCAGTCACCACCAGTAGGGGTCATTACCCCACGTATTTTCTTTGGTTTTCGCTTAGATTCTGTCAATATGCCTTAACCCTTAAAGCACTAATCTATCAGCAAGGTTTTAGAAAAATCTAAGAGCAAGAAAAAAGAAAAAAATATAATATATATACGGGAAAATTCGCAATCTTATTCACTAACTTACAATTACATATCAACCACACAAAACGGTCTAACGCTCAGCATAATGCTGTGGTCCCATGCATAATGCGACGAGTCGTTAGCGCTGCTTTTCACTCTAGTTCATTGCAAGACCGTGATTTTGTGGACCATTGGTTAAAGGATTTCATGTATTAAATAACAAATTGCACATTATAGCTGTCATGCTGTGCAAGTTTATGATAGGTGCATAATATTACTTTATGGTACATTAAGTCGCATGTTTCTAGTTGTTAACGCATTATTTATGGCATAGCATAGTCGGCCTTATAATGTTCCTACTGTTAGGACTCAGCCATCCTCTCTAGGAACCGTAATCCACCACCATTATTTATGGGCTTCATACATTTCAGCGAGTTCAGTAATTGGTATTAATTGGTACATAAAACCAATCTAAACATTGCGTATATAAAAGACTATTTATGAATTTTCACATTTTTTTGTGTCAATTTCGTTCAAATATTTTGAAAAAGTGTAGCGACATCTATGACACAACATAAGGACTAAAAAAAAATCAGAAATCCTCCATCGTAGCATAAGAGTTCTCTGCGCGATTAGAACATAATAATATATACAACTACCTGAAATCAATTATCGTACAGTTGCACGGACCAGACAAAACATCCGTCTAGTCGGAGCATCCTCCCATTTCAACTGATATATATTATAACTGATAGGTCTTACACCTTTTTGGAGGTAAGCGGAACAGAGAGTAAAGTCCCGCAAACCTCCATTGAAAAGGGAGGATCCTCCGACCAGACGGGTGTTATGTCTGGTGGGCAACTGTCCGATAGATGATTTTGGGCTGTTCTATATGTTCCAATCGCGCGGAGAACTTTAATTGCGCGATGCAGGATTAGTTCTTATGTGACGCCATAGATGTCGCTACACACTGTTCCGCACGTCCCTAAAAAGAAAATAAATATTGCTCTGATACTTTCGCCTATAGATTTCTTTGACAATTTATATAAGATTCTGCACCAAGCTTAATCTAAAAAGAAAATTTAACACTGAACTTGTAATGCCCTCGACCCCGAGAATTTAAACTGTGAATACGTACAATAATTAATTATTTACATAATCTCAAGTTTAATGAAGCACTACTTACTAATTTGAACAGCCTTCGTGTAATTTAACGAAGATAAAAGACCTTAATTAAATACTGCTAATAATAATATTGGCACGCTTCGAGATGAGTATAGAAATGAAATTAATTCAAATTGTTTTTAATTATCTGTGCGCTGAGTGCGAGTTGTTAGGTTAACACGATCGAAACGTTTGCCGCGTTTGGCTCTCTGCCCCCCTCAAGTTTCGTTTTGATTCTCTTTTCGTTGATCGCCTCGATTCGGCCACGCCTCCCATTCCTTTGTTCTGACCACTTGACTGAGCGTTGTCAAGACGTCAGAATAAAAGAATCTGAGGCGTAGTCTACTCGAGGCGATCAACGAAAAGAGAAACAATTGTAACTTGGCTGGGGGGGCTGATTGGTTAAGAGCTTGGAGCGGGCCAATCGCGAGATTCATGAGTTTTGACTGAGTCAAAGCCATATCATGTATTAGCGAACCGCCATTCACACGGGTGCTAGATATCTTTGAATTTATATAATAATAAACCTAAACCTTCCTCTTGATACACTCAGTCTATCGTTGAAAACTGCATGAAAATCCGGTCAGTAGTTTTTGAGTTTATCGCGAACAGACAGACATGACATACGCGGTCTGGCTGGGGTCTTTATAATAGGTACACTACGATTGCTATCCATTTCTCTCATCTCAAAGATGCATTTTTTCGTTCTGCTGTCATCCTACCCATGCTATGTAAAAAAGAACTTATGTCATTGTATGTAAGGCCAAAAATTAAGATTAAATACGTCGTATCATCGTGAGGAAAGCGGCATGTCCTAGAACCAAAAAATTCGAAGACATGTGACATTCACCAACCCGCACTGGGCCCGCGTGGTGGATTACGACGCATTCCTGCTCCTATAGAGGAGGACTGAGTCCCAGCAGTGGGAACATTAAAAGGCTGATTATGCTATGCTATGCTTATGCTACGTCGTATCTACAGTTTCGAAATATTTCCAACTAGCTGCTACCAGTGAGCGGGTTCGCCTGGGTGTACATAGAAAATTGTCCCAAAGGAACTACACTTACTTGTTCCCAGGACATGGTCTACCCGTGTGGCAAGTTTCATCGAAATCCGTTCAGCCGTTCGAGCGTTTAGAAATAACAAACATACACACACTCACAAAACTTTCGCCAGTAAAATATTAAGTGTGATACAAGTGTGTCTTAACCACTCTTCAAATAATTTATTAGGTTGGTCTGGACAGTTGTCAAAATACTTTCGTCTATTTTATACAAAATGTCGGTATGAAAACTGTTACCATGACAACGAACCCAATGAAGCATAATTGAAAGCAAATTAATTAAGTATGTTGTTGCAGGATTATTAACGTTTAGATGATTAAATATTCATATAGTGTAGTAACTTAGTAGTCAAAATTATGTTGTTATTACTAAATTACAATTAGTTGGCATTTCATGTGATAGATGCTTCTCCACTTAATGTATGACGTCACAGACAAAGTTATCGCGTCATGCCACCGTCATGAAACCGTCTGGAGAATCAAACGTTCGGCGAGTAAGTATTAGCATAATTTCTTAATGAAAAAAAATCAATGTACTGAAAATTTAAATATTTCAAGTTTTTTGTATGCAATCCATAATTCAATCACATTTAATTCAAAATATTTTATAATACATAAACCTACACGAGTATTCAACTATTCATAATGCTTAGTAAATACTAGCAACTATTTAACTTAATACTAAGAAGTTTTCAGTACAGTATGCGCTAACTTAACAAAATCTTAAACTTCAAGGATCTGGAAACAGTTCAATATGTAGAGAAAATGGAAATCCAGTAAACTCCACACCTCAGTCAGTGTGCAAAACTCGTAACATTTGCATACTGAGATCACGTCCTAACATCAGCATCTTGAACAAAGTATAAATTCTCCCTTGAACCCTGTTTAAAATGCTACATGTAGCTAGAATTATTGTTTAGTCCGAATCTAACAAGATTTGCGCTTGTCAATTTGATTAAATTAAGCAGCCTTCAACAAAAATTTAGTTTAAAACTCTTTTGGGTTACCCCAAGGATTCGCCAATAAGGTGCAACGCTGCGTTAAACGGGCGCAGGCGCGGGCACCGCGACGGTCCCCGTAGCGGAAACTGGGTTATTAAAATAAATGCAGTGTTGCTATTTCAACTTAAACGGTGTGCATGTAGTCGTGTCGATGGACAAATTTAATGTATAATTACGTAGCAAAACGGGCGCAAGGCGCGGCTCCCAGCGACGGGTGCCCGCTCGGGTTACAGCAACGGAGCACTTTTGTTTAGGACCGCGCGGGTACCTGCTTAACGCAGCGTCGGCCCTTACTAAAGCACGATTTTCGGCCAAAGCCGCTGACTTATGGCATTCACCATAAAATAAGCATTGAGTATAATCTGGATTATACCTAATGTCCCCACTGCTGGGACTCAGGCTTCCTCTCTTGGAGAGGGAACAGGCCGAAATCCACCATGCGGGTGCGCCCAGTGCAGATTGGTGAATGTCACTTGTCTTCGAATTATGTCTTAGAAAGGCGAAGTAAAGTGGGTGGACCATGGAAGGCCATGCTCCTTCGGGCCAATAATTAAAAAGTAGTATTCAAAAAAAAAAAAAAAACACTGCAGTTTAAACTAGACGAGGCTTGTGTTTCTAGGTCTAGCTGACTACCCTGAGAGGAAACACCGATGCAACTATTTGTTTCATTTATCTAGTTAATACAGGAATAATATGGGAATTCTGTTAAATTGCATGATACATTGCGACAAGGTGGACGGCAAATGCCATGTTTAAGTTGAAAACTACCGATAGTTGTAAACCCTATTTCTTACACTTTATAATATTGACACTGACCTGCCTTTATATTCTAGAAACAGTAATGTTCGTTAGAAATAATAGTAACTTATTTTCGCAAATGGCAGAAAGAAGATCAAACTCAGCTGTGTCTGCACAAGAGTAGGACTGCACTTATGCGCAAAAGTGTTTTCTGCATGGCTCGCATTAGGTATATATAATAAGTTATCTAAAAGTTGGAGAGAGCTTAATAATGTATGATTGAAGAAACAACTAAAGTCATTCTGAACAGACAAAGCATAACATTAATGAATTTCTGACAGAACTATTTAGAGTGAATTAGATTTAATTATGATTTTATTAATTACTTTTGACATGACTGTATATACTTTGACATTTATTACTTTTTGTTTAATTTACAGACATAGATTTATTATCATTTTTACTTTTGTTTTGACATGTATCTTATTTGACATTGATTTCTTTACAGGTACAATAATTTGAATATTGTACCTAGTAAAAATTTAAATTAGTAGGTACTTATTCAAAACATTTGCACGCCATAGTATGTGGCAAAAATGTCTGAACCAATTATTATTTCTTTATGTCATCCTGCATGCATTTTCTTAATATTGTATGTGTACACATATTTGAGCAAAATATATCTTATCTTATAAAAATACTTTCGTTGCGTGTTACATTGCATGTTACGTTACAGCATTCTGTACCCGGCTTTATGGTGGCCTTCCTTGGTCCACCCATCGTTACCACTGGTCAAATCTGCTCTAAAAACTAGATTTTTCAGTAGAGTAGTCGCCTTCTTAATGGGTAACTTCATTGTGCAGTATTGGGCATTTCCTGGCACTAGTGGTCCATGGTATCTCAGCAATCCCAAGATCGTAAACATAGGATTGTGCAATTGTAATGAGGATCAGTCATGATTTTTGTGGAGTATACAGACTTAGAGCGTCAAAAAAAAACAGTACTTAAATACTGTGAAGAAATTATTTAAATCGGACCATAAATTACGAAGATACAGCAATTTTAGTGTATTAGTTCCAGAAACGCGCCCGAGAATGAAGCGACTCGCTGTGACGTCAACTGTCATGATCGGTCTCCACCAGCGAATGAATACGATCAAGCTCGCACGGATCATGACAGATGACGTCACAGTAACCAGTCCAACGAGAGCGCACGTTTCAAAGAAGCCGTTCAGAAAAACTTTAATAAATCCATAATTTCTTAACGGATTTTAATAGTATAAAAAATTAAATGCTCAGTAAATTATTACACCTATGATGTACATAGTAAAAATCGGACTTGGTATAAAGTATGTGATTGATCCTCAATCATTGATCCAGGAACGCCATTTTTCTTGCAAATAAACATTAAAAAACAACTCACCATCTTATTAATCTTATACTCCTTAAAATAAATCCTCATATTGAATATCTGGACGGCTCTTTAACTTTATGTTTCACATAGAATTAAGAGTCCAACTCACTTATTCACTTCACGTTTCAGCTAAAGTACGATTTCACCTTAAATCCAACAGATATTGCTCATAACTCTTTCTAATGATGCCATAAAATCCTTTTGGAGGTATAGCTCTTAGTTTTTGAGTAAGTACTAAGTATTCGCGAGACAAGAATACACACAACAGTTAAATTCTCTAAATACAAGCGTGCTATTGGATTTTCAACGTTCGGTTTAGGGAAGAAAGTTCAAAATTCAACAGCGTTCATTAAGGGGTCGCTTAGGGATAGTGAAAACGCGTATTAACCTGTATTACAACTATGATTGGGTAACAAAGGCTATCCACATTCTATCCACATTTTAGACATTAATGAGAGATAGACGATCTCGCGATAAAAAAAAAACTAGCTAGGTCGACTGCCCCACCCAGGATATGCCAGTTGTATTATTGTGGAGGCTAACTTGCTCTGTCGCTTGGCCCACACAGACAGCATTCTGCATGTGATCCCGTTCTCTGGACAGAACGCAGTAGGTGTCTCAGTAAAACCAATATAATTATCAGTCGTCAATTAATAATAAGGACATTAATTTCTAGGAAAGCTTTTTTTATTATTTTACTAGCTATTGTCCGCTGTTTCGGTCGCGTTAAATTATAAAGGTGAATGCACACTTATCCGAGCCGAACGCGTAGAACGCATCGAAAGAAAAGAATATTAGAATTCTTTATATGAAATTCTATGAAACCCCGAACACCTAACGGCGTCGAATCGTCCGAATCTGAAAGGACTCCATGATGAAGACTTCTAAAATTCTTTTCTTTCGATTTGTTCGACGCGTTCGGTTCGGATGAGTGTGCGTTGACCTTATTAAGACTTTAATTTTTAAGTAAATTTTAAAAATCTTCTTAATAATTATTTACCATTATTAATAAAGCACGATTTGAAAGACATGTAGCGCTATCTAGTGTCCTAAACATAAATCACTGTTAGGGATTGCAGGAGGACGCTCACCGTTGTAAATAATAGCTGTGTACTTATACTTTTCTTTCTAAAATACTGAAAAGTATGTTTCAGGTTTCAGTAATATTCCTTTTTAACCGACTTCAAAGTTCTATGTTCGGCTGAATGTTTTTTTTTATTTTTTGATCACCGTTTTCCCGACCAATTAAGACCAATTTCGAAAAAAAAATTTTTTTTTGATAGTGATTTGAGTGGTGTTGTTATGATCTGATCAGGATCTTCGAAGATATGGAACGGAACTCCTCATAGGATCATAGCAGAACTGTCGTAACAAATAGCTTTGTTTAAATACGTGTAGTCGATGATTGACTGAAAAAAGGGGGGGAGGGGATATATCGAACTGATCTGATAAGGAATCTGGTAAAGATAGACACCGGAACTCTGTAACAAATCAATATAACCTATAAACTACCGTGTTATAAGCTACCATCGAGCTAATCTGATAATGATTAGCTGAGGGGACAGTTTTTAGTCCACAACTAAAAAGTGCAACAAAAAAACTTTTAACAAAAAAATACAACCGACTTCAATGTAAAAATAACGAAGAGATAAAACTATTATAGAAACAATGACTTCGGAAATTAAAGTTATTTTGTAAAGTACAAAATAACTTTAATTTCGGAAGTCGTTGTTTAGTTTCTTTTACATTGAAGTTGGTTGTATTTTTTTTGTAATAAGTTTTTTTTTAACCTTGCGTGATCGATGGTCCTAAAGCAACTGTAACTATCGAAAGTTATTGTTGTTTGCTTCAAGAATAGTACCTACTTATTTTGATTGAGGTACATCTTAACCTTTTTTTTCCAAAATGCATATTGCATATATACATACAATTTTTTATCTATCTGTTTGTTCCGGCTAGTCTCAGAAACGGTTGAACCGATATTGAATAGACTTTCACTGATAGATATTTGGAGTTATTAGTAGTAACTTAGGCTAATTTACTTTTAGAAAAAGAATTTGCGATCAGCGAAAAAACAGTTGTAACCAACTGACATTGAAATAATAGAGTAGACGTTATTTTACGAGTCTGACGCGGACAGACGATGTCACGGGCACCTGCTAGTTACAAGATTCGAGAACGATGATAAATATAAGATCCTATAACGTATACCTATTTGAAAACTTCCAAGTACCATCGAATTTTAGTCGAAGTAGCAACTGTGAAGCGACTGTTCATTATAGGTTTCTTGTTAGGACCGCTTGATAGAAAGCGTCTATGTTTGACTAGGAAGGTGCATACAGTTTGATCGGAAACTTGAACTTAGTGGTTCCAGCGTCCTACTTAAACTTGGCAAGACGACGATTCGATTGGTCTGGGCACCGAAATGTTAGTTTATAAATAGAAAGAAGCAAGAAAACATGTTTATTCTGCCCAAATAGACGCACAATAAGATACATCAATCTGTCGGGCCATGTGTAAACCTGGCATAACTGTGCTGCACCAAAGACACTGGACAAAACATAGGAACAGTTGTCTGATGTCTACAGCTTAGTCTGTGGTTGTTCATACAAAACAGTGGTCTGACGATGTCTACTGCTTAGTCTTTGGTGTTTTTGTCTATTGCACCGACCACCGATGAACAGAGACTAACATAACATAAATATAAACAATAATATAAGAAAATCAAATACAATATATAAATCCAAGTTGTGCGTCGCATCTAGGCAAAAATAGGTTGTTGCTCAGCTTATACCGTGACGCTGGGCAAATCCTGCAATCTACGATACTGATTTTTAGCAACCACAGTTCTAGTGACACTTTGGCGTATAATACGAGGGTTGATTCTGATTGAATAGTATTTGGTCTTTGATTTTTCAGGTGGAAAATAGAATAGAAATTATTTTATTCGGGACAGATATACACAGCACAATGGTTACAAACACAAAGTAAAAAAAGAACAAAAGTACAGAATGCGCTGAGCGAGTGACCACCTCAGCATTTGCTGGGCGTCTCACACCCACCGCTTGTTTTCAATTGGCACCCCTAAGAAAATATCTGTAGATGTGTTATATATTTTTATTTATCTACATACTTCCAATCAAGCGAAACACTTGTATCGTCTCCCCTGTTCTCAAACCGTCTTCCAACAAATGGGCAGTTGAAAATTAATTGGTTATGTTTTCTATTACAAGGTTTCCTTTTATAAATTGTAATCTTGGTGTAGAATAAAGTATATATAAATAAATAAATTGACTTGCTCAATAGTGTGCAGTAACCACCAGTAGTGGTATGTAGGTAGTAGTAGTAGTAAAGGAATGTATGTGTAGTGTGTGTGTGTGTGTAGTAGTAGTATGTGTGTGATGGATGAGAGAGAAAGAGGCCTTTGCCCAGCAGTGGGACAATATAGACAAGATGATTAGATTAAGTACCAAAACTTTCGGAACTAAATACAATAACCTGAAAGGAACTTGAAAAACAATAGTAGATAAACGGCAAGCACTTATAGAAACTTCAGAGAATGGCCCTTTTAGGAAAAGGTTTCCCATATTGCCCCTCCAACTAAGTTAATACGGAAACATGGAAAGAACTTGTGTAATTAGTGGATTTTCGGAAATGTTTGTTGGTGTTGCTTTACTCTGGCAATGAAAGCCGTTAATCTGGGCTGCGGGATAAACCAAGCTTTTAGTTAAAATAATTTGGATTATTTTGGCGGTGGGTAGAAATTCCAGGAACTTAGCTTAATTATATTAACTTAGGTATCTAATGAAAGCTAGGAAGATCCTAAAAACAGCTTCAAATTAAGTAATTATCAAGAACTAAACGATTAACTTCTAGAGAGGAAGCCTGAATTCCAGAAGTGGGAACATTATAACTTATAAGTCTGATTATGCTATATTACTCGTATCTTAATAGATTTTAAATAAGGATTTGAGGGAACTAAGAATAGAAATGACATTAAATTCGAGAATAAAAGACTTTAAGCAAAAACGACATGCAAAGCTAGCTAGCAAAATTCTAAATAGATTACAAGAATAGAAATTACATAAAAACCAAGTAAAAAACTTCCAGCGCGAATATACCAGGGTCGCCAAACAACGCAAGTTGAACCTAATATTGACAAAGTCATACACTAGTTTGAGGAACCGAATAATGTAAGGACAAAGTTACAAGCGCTTATATTTACCAGTAGAATGTTATGTTAACTAAATTACCACTGAAGTTGGGACAAAGTACCAGACAGTCTAGTCAAGGACGATGAATCAAAATAAGAAGCCACTGTTTCTAGGTCATCCGTCCTTTGAAAATTTGACGCCTGTAATTTCCAAGGTAAAAAGAATATTAACAATCAAGACGAAGATTGAACATAAGTAAATACAAGATTGATGTTAACAGTTTCTATAGGAGTAGACAAGCATTGGTAGATCGCCGTCTGGCCGTCTGGTAAGAACTAAGCCCGAGTGATAGACGGCGCATAGCGTACAACACGCGCCTCAAAAACCGGCCGAAAAAGCAAGCCGATGCCCGCTAGAGCCTAAGGATTTTTTTAATAGATATACCCCATGGTATATCTATTAAAAAAATCCTTAGGCCCCAGGAACGCAAAAAGCAACTAAGGGACACAGGTGAGTTTTAGTCAGTCAAAGTTTGACATGCGCTCTCTCAACCCTAGAGCAGGTAGTCATTGGATGATTTCCCACCTCAAACCTCAAAAAAACAGTTTGAATAGATATGAACAAGGCGCACTTTAGATGAAATCTAGAAAGGCGTTCAAGAAGTATCACAAATAGTTGCTATGTTACTTGTCTTACAAAATCACAGAAAGACGTTAAAAATAATGAGTGAAAAGACTGGTTGTAGTCTAGAAAAGGCAAAAAAGGTCAATTAGGAGTACAACTTTAAATAGTGGGAGGATGTGGGCTTCACAGAAACACAAGATAGTAGTTTCCACAACAAAAGAGGTCATGCGAAACTCTCATTTAACCTTTTTAAAGAAATAAGCTTCATCAAAGATTTTTAAAATCTGTACCTACTCTGTATCAATTTTTAAATGAAAAAGTATAATATAGACAGAAGCGAGAAACAAGCTATTTAATTCTTTATGCACACAAAAGTATCGTGATCGAATCAGAAATGAAGATATCCGCAGGAAAACCAAGGTTGCCGACATAGCACGAAGAATCGCCAAACTTAAGTGGCAATGGGCAGGAACATTGCTCGCAGAACAGATAGCCGTTCCGTTGGGGCCGAAAGGTTCTGGTGTGGCGACCACGTACCGAAAGACGCAGTGTTGGAAGGCCCCCTACAAGGTGGACCGATAACCTGTTGAAAGTTGCGGGAATCCGATGGATGCAAGACGCAAAGGACCGTTCATTGTGGCGACATTTGGGGAGGCCTATGTCTAGCAGTGGACGTCAATCTGCTGAAATGATGTGATGATGATGATGATGACAAAAGTACAGAGATGGACCTAATGCCTTAGGCATTTTCTTCTTTAGGGTATGCAGAATATAAATATTGAAGTAGATACGTATGTTCTTGTGTTCAAATACAAGAATATATCTACTTATATTAAACTATAATAGTTCTAAATCAGAGAACAATGTTAGCTCGCAAAGTAGTTGTTTCGAAACGGCTTACATCTCGGTCTGCGGCAGGACAACCTTCAACGACGAGATAGATTGTCTGATCTACGTAACTTAAGCCAACGAACTATCTGCGCTATGCAAATTTGTAATACTAAACTTAGATATCAAGTATTACTTGAAGTTTGAACTGAGACGAATTGAGCACTTACGATTGTGTATTCAATAAATGTATTGGTTTCTGAAGGACTGAAAACTCTTAAGCATCTGCTTTAGAGTAATTAATAAAATTATACTGCAAGTTTTAATTGATAAACATTTGACTGGCTTGTTGGTTTTGTGGTCAGTAGCCCTGACTGCTATGCCCGAGGTCGTGGGTTCGATTTCCACCCAGGACAAATGTTTGTGTGATGAGCACGATCATTTGTTCTGTCTGGGTGTAATTTATCTATAATATGTATGTATTTAGAAATATATAAGTATGTTTATCAGTTGTCTAGTACTCATAACACAAGCTCTGCTTAGCTTGGGACTAGACGGCGTTGTGTGATAGTTGTAGAATATTATTACTATTAGAACATTATTATTTGTCCACTTTTCCATTTAACTTTGTCATCATAATTTGCTTCCCGTTATCTAGATCTTTAGTGTCAGAGCCACATGAATTCTAATTCTATGATTCTTTTAAATGTCATCTAAGTAGTCATCCCCTTACCCACCGGAGACGGACGGAGAGCAATGGGTAGCTCACTGTCTGGTAAGAACCAAACCCGAGTCGACAGGGCATTGTGTTTCATGCGCGCCTCAAAGAAATGCCAGCAACACAAGAGTTACCGTGGCCCTGGAACGCAAAGGGCAACTGAAGGAACACAGGAGTCAGTAAAACTCTGACACTCCCTCTCACTCCAAAAAGAGCGAGAAAAGTAATTTGATGATTTCCTAAGTAAACATATAGGTATATAATGTTTTTTTTTTTTTTTCGTAATAACTGTGCGTAATTTTCAGGCAATCTATCAATCGTTTATTTCTAGTTAATCTTTTTTGGGAGAGAAATCAGCAAATAATTTTTTTCGCTCTAGGTGAACTGAGAGCGAGTGTCTCTTAGTGACTAAACCTCACCTATGTTCCTTAAGTTGCCCTTTGCGTTCCGCGGTAACTAATTCGGTCGAGTCGGATGGGCAAAAATAATTTTAGATGGGATAGCCAAGTTCATGACTAGGCTACATAACATCGCGCTACGACCCACGAAAGCGGAGCAGTAATCAAAGACGCAGGTGAAACCGCGGGGGACACTAGTCTTACTTTAATAACTTAAGTAAGGAAACTCATAAAAGATTTTGCCACTGTAATAGCTTTGCAAAACACTGTTGGAAAATGTTGTTCTTAATTTTAATCAGAACGATTACTTAAGTGCGGATCTACTCAGCTGATGGCCGTAAGATGACGAAGGGTGCTTAACTTGAGAGACCCATGTCCAGCGGATGACAGATTAAGACCTGATTGAATCCATTACTTGATACGGCGGAAGGCCGTGATGACCCAGTGGTTAAGGCAACCGCCTCTCAAGCATGCGGTTGCGAGCTCAAAACCAGCCCCCCTAGCCAAGTTACGATCGTTTCGTTTCGATTCGGTTTTGATGGAGCGAGAGGGAGTGTCAGACTTTTGCTTTTTCGGTTGGCGATACGTTCCAGAGCCGCGGTCTTTCGAAAAATCCCTTAGTACCTATTACAATTAATAAATGGTATAATATAGTTTTAGAGACCTTATAACTAAATGTTGAGTAATTTTTACTAGTATGTTTTACGCATAATGCACTTATGTATTTATGTAAATGAGTCGACACATAACACCGTAGTTACTTCTTACGATTGCCTTAATTTTATGTTCCAATGAAGCATTAAATGGAATGACGAATGGGGTGGTGTAGTCTTTTCAGTAATTAGCTGTCATAATAAATTACTAACATAATTAGCAACTGAAGTTATGGGGCTGTGACAGAATATTCCAGATACTTAGGTAGGTGTAATCAATTACTTGTACCGGCTTCGGTTTTATGAAATAGTAGTTTTTGCCCGTGGCTGCGTTCCTGTTATTTTCGCATAATATGAAAGAATGGATTTTTCAATAGAAAATGAGTGAGGATTTTTCAATAGAATTTTTAAACCATATTTCTAGTAGAAAATATTTATATATAAATTTTGGTGAGTTCCCCTGACACGACGTGCCGTGAGTCTTCTGTAAAGAAGAGGTGAGCACATTTATTCCGATCCCGATTTCCGGCCACCGTAGGCGCGGGCTTGCGGATGGCGAACGATGGGTGGCTCGCCGTCCGATCGTCCGGTAACTGTCCGGACCGAGCCCAAGTCGTCGACGGCGTGTAGTGTTCCACGCGCGCCTCAAGGAGATGTCAGCAACCGTAGGGGCACAGCAGGGTCAAGGCCTACTGGGGCCATGGGTGATGCGAAAGTGACCCCCGGGGCCCTGTGGGTTTTTAGTCAGTAAAAGTCTGACACTATCTCCCGCTCCGCCCAAGAGCGGGGGATGTCATTAGATGATTTTCCCACACGATAAAAAATAGAAAAATAAAAATATCTTAAAATTACTAAACACTAAAATCTCCTTTACTGTCGCAAATCTACACTATAGCTAAAAGCAATAAGATAATATTTACCCAAAAAAATAATACACAGATTATATATATATATTATGCAATAGGCCCTAGGAGCGAACATGCAACTCGATATACATTTTCACTGTTTTTAATACAAGCGCTTTTACGCGACTATTACACATTTTTTGTTAGATATTTTGTAACCACTTTGTGTAAAACTAATCCAGTAAAGACCTCTGAAAATTTTGCATGAACTTCTTCATAATTTACTCAAAAAATTAAAAAGTCAAAAAATGTATAGCAATAGAAGACTCTGAATTTAATCAAGATTCTGAATGACGACAATTATTTTCAAAAAATTTTAAGTGTTTAAAAAAAAGATTTTCTTGGAACAAGTTTTGTAAAATATTCGAGTAAATCACGGAATTACCGAATGCTAACAGACTTTTCAGGCGTTATCTCTCTTTTTTCGCGTTAGATTAAGTAACAAGCTTTTAAGCCATGCATGTTGACGATAGGCGAGTGAAAAAGGACCCTCTTAAGAACCTGTATTGGGTAAAGGAAGACTTGTTATAAGCTCTAATATAATCAAGTGGGCAGAAGAATATACTATTCAGCCCACATTGACCCTATTGCATTCATAAATTGAGTTACGTTGCTATGCTGAACAAAACCAAGCTTAGAACTTAAAGAAATACTGAATTATGTACAGTCACGAGCAATAAGAAATATATATTGTCACATTTTCTATCTATTTTAACTTCTGCCATTCCAGAAATATGTGTACGAAAGATTGTTCCAAATTACCTGTTTGATGCTTAGGTAACAAGATTAATAACCAATTATCGTACACTTATTTTTTCTTGTAGTTAAGATAGATAGAAAATGTGACAATGTATATTTCTTATTGCTCGTGACTGTACAAATAACGAAATTAACGGAGAAGATAAAAATATTCGCAAAACAACCACAAGTACCTCTGTGAGTATCTGTGTTTACCTTTTGTTGAAGATTACAAATAAATAAATACTGTGTGTTTCAGAAAACACTCAGTTTTGTAGATAAAAAAAAAAACAAATAAATGTATACAGACGTGTTAATTTATAAAATCAGAAACTGAAGACATGGAAAAGTTACTTTTAGAAAATAACATTATTCAAAGGTCAAGACAAAGAGTGTGAAGCCTCAGAAGTTAAGTAGGAATATTGTTGATTTCTTTTCTAATATTTTCCTTCATCCACAGAGCTCAGACCTCACACCTCCGGATTTTTTCCTCTGGGGTTATTTGAAGAATAACAAACATATCTGAATGGGTAGTAAACGAGAATTGAAGGAAAACATTAGACAAGAAATCAAGCACATTCCTAGTACCTGCTTAACTTCTGAGGCGCGATTTCACTAATGTAATGTACGTATGATAATAAGATGTAATTTCTTGTGTATACTGTAAGAACTGTTTAAACATCTTTTGCTTCAGGACCCCTGGGGCCCAAGTCTGCTATTTTTATATATATTTTTTTTAATTATTATTGATAGGCTCGCGTTTGACCACTATCTCACCTGCTGGTAAGCTATGATGTGGCCGAAGATGGAGCACGCTTGCCTAGAAGTAACCTATTCAATCTTGACTTAAAGACCCCTAGGTTGTAGCTATCAGGGAACACAGACTCCGGCAGGGAATTCCACTATAAATTCGTCATTCCAACACGATCCCATTGTCATTTTGCTAAAAGTTCGTAATCTGCTAATTCATAATGATCGATCATTGATCGGTCAATGGTCTCTTATTAGAGTTGTGGTAGAATGACAATATCGAGCTTATTAAAAGCAATGTCTGTACAATCTCGGTCTAATGGTGGGTCACTGATCAAAGGAACTGTTAAAATTTTAGCAGATTACCGCATTCGTCAGACATTCATTTGTCAATATTTACGAGATTACCATTCTATGCCACTACTTTCAATAAGTGGCGGTGGTTGACCATTGGAAAGTCATAATGATGCCATTATATTAGTAGATTACCTAATTTGTCAAAATCAACATTTATGAAATCAATGATAGACCATTCTGACACTATTGTAATAGCAGACTTGAGGCCCTGGATTGTTAGAAACGGTTACCGCGGGCCTGGAACGCAAAGAGCAACTGAAGGAACAGAGGCGAGTTTCAGTAACAATCTGACACTGCCTCTCGCTCCAACCATAGCAGGAAGAGTTATTTGTTGATTACCCAACGAAAATAAAAGACATTAGCTTATGTTATGTGAAACCAATTTTGTTAAACCATTATAGATTCTCAACTTTTAAGTAGTAAAGAGAATATAAGTACGAGTACAAAAACAAAATTAACACCTCACTTCTACAGACATTAATTTAATTTCCTTGCATCAATATTAACAACGCGACAGGAAGATCACGACGCCACACTTAATTATCCATACAAGGTGCTATATCGCGAGGTTACTGATTAGCTCCTACTTCCGACAACAATGCCCGTATTTAGTTATCGGTTAATTCAATGCCGTCTTATTAAACGGAAACGTTCTACTGAAACTGTAATAGTTTACACACGATTAAGATTAGAAACGGGTAAATTGGAGATGAGGGTGGTAATTTTCACGACATGATTAGAGATTATGAACAACATTACAATAGAAATCGTCAAATACATCTCTACATCATAAACTTTAAACAAAAAAAAATCTCCACACGGAATAACTGTTGTAACTTTCAATCACTGTTTCGTCAACGAATCAAATCACTATGTAACAAGTATTACACAAAACCGAATAGAAAATAAAATCGCACATTAATCAAGATACAAACGATAATAGAGACATGCGCAGACGCCGATGCGCGTAAACACGCGCGAAGTGGGTTCGCAACTGCGATATGGACTCAAGAACGGCGCCCGCGCAACTTCTTTCACTTCAGTTCGGGTACGACCATTCATATGGTGCCGTATGGTCTGTGTACTTTGATTTGAACACCTGGTTTCAATTCTAAAATTACTGGTCACTAGAGACAAGAAAATTATTTGGCGTAAACCATTTCGCTAATTAAATCAACACTGACAAACAAAGTCCCTAGATAAGATAAGTTTTGCACAAACACAGGATATTTGCGTAAATTATTCTATACTGCTTACGTAGTATCACCGGGTATTCCCATTCAGCAATCTGGATGCCTATCGTAATGATTTTATCGGCACTTTCCCCACTAAATTTACTTTATTGCAACGAATATAATGGCACACAACGGCAAATATCGAAGTCTGGTTTACCTTCTGCGTGGGAGCATCGATTTTGTTAGTGATGTGATGATTATTGATTTTGTCGAGTTCTGATTTAGAACTCGACTAGAATTGAAAATTGAGTACCTACGTAATTATTTAGCAAGGTAGCAAGTCGCTACCAATTAGTCTACAGTGAATCGAATGAACAAATATTGTTTACGGTTTTGTCCGGATTGTAAAAGCCTTATCCATGAAAGAAGATAGGATTATAGGATTCCAAGAAGAGGCTGTTTGTAATTGAGCTTTGATAACTTTGTTAAGCTTTGGCAGCCAACTGATTGGTAGAATGAACGGAACGTGTCATAAACTTCGTGACATAAAGCAGTTAGTACCCTATTAAATTTGCAAATTGAGAATTTATTGCAATGTAATCGTGTCCTACATCATGTTAATTAAATTTCCAAGTTAGCTGTTAACCGTAGCTCGTGATAATGTCACTAAACTTGATACACGCTCCTGCTAATTATTCTAATATGGCGTGCAATCAACATAATACTTCCTACTACGAGTGAAAAGAAACGAAGATACTTGCACGGAAACCGGAACGTGCATTTGCTTATATGTTTCTAATACTGTGGTAATGGTTTAATGGTCAAGAAGATCTCTAGACAGACCTTAGAAGCAGTGGCGTAGCTACGCCCCTGCTTCTATCCTGCGTCGTATCAGCCTTATCAATGATACGGGGCCCCGAGCTACAGGGGCCCCGACATATGCCTAAATTCGTAAATGTTATCCACAATCTCAAATTCTCATATTGATAAAACGCCAGGAGTGAATGAATAATGACTATTTGATACTCTGTAAATAGTTTTTAGTAAAGTAAGTTAAGGAACCGTCATTAACATAGCACCTAAAAATTGAGACAGATGATGATCGGGCGGTGCCTAGCCTGTTACGGTCTGGCTGGACTACCTTTGCACAGATGTATCAATTAGCAATCTCTAATCCTCAAAGAGCAGTAGTGGCCGAGTGGTAACGGCCTCGCCTTACGAGTCAGTGCAGGTCGTGGGTTTAAACCCAGCCAGGCGCATTACTTTGTGTAATTTATTTCATCACCACTGCTCTCAAAACGGTGAAGGAAAACATCGTGAGTAAACCGTATATTAAAACCTTATATCAATAAAAAAATCTGGCATATCCTAGAACCAAAAACTTGAAGACATGTGACATTCACTAACCCGCACTGGGCCCGCGTAGTGGATTACGGCCCATTCCCTCTCCTAGAGAGGAAGCCTGAGTCCCAGCAGTGGGAACATTAAAAGGCTGATTATCCTATGCTGTGCTAATCCTCAAAGTCAAAATATCAAATATCTGGAACGACTTTCATGTTATCATACGAGGTTGGTTAAGGCACCATAATTTGCATTAGTCAGATTGATAGCCGGATGCAAAAGCTAATAGATGATCAAGGATTTAATGCTTTGGAATTTGGTCATACCATCATATATTTTTTTCAATTATTTGTGCCTTATCAACAGCTTAACTTGTATTGACATAGGTCCATTTTTCACGCCTACGCGTTAACGATCATCAACACAAATAACAATGATTCAACGCTACAACTAATACAAAACCGTAGTATTTATATTAGAGTGATCTCAGCTACTTAATAAGAATAACAGATGAGCTGACTGTAAGTAAAAATGTTTTAGAAACTGCAGGGCGGAAACTGACGAAGAGTTTTTTGTAAAATAAAAAGAACTGACTAATATTAAGAAACAAGATAGTGACTAACATGAAATAGATACACACACATACATATTCTATATATATACTTGCTATCTAGGACAATACTGACACCCCGTACCTCGGAAAGCACGTAAAGTCGTTGGTCCCGCAGTTGTCATTCGTAGATCTTTGAAAGTCGTTACAGGTAGTCAGAGGCCAGTAAGCCTGACCATCAGTCAAGGAGTATAGTGTCGTCCAGTAACTAGGTTGTGGAGGTCTAATAGGCAGTCGCTCCATGTAAAACACGGGTTCCGGTTAGTCTGGAAGCCGACCCCAAGCTAATTGGGAAAAGTCTAGAAATGATCCTGATATTAAAGAAGAAACAGACGATTAAGTAAAGGAAGAAACTAAAAACGTCTACACTACAACAGAAGAGAACCTACATTAATTCTTCTTCTTCTTTTCGATCCGATGGTAAACTCGTCAAACTATTTGGGCCCAATAGGGGGCTAGATTAATAGCAACATCGGTAGCACTCATCTAATTCTCCAAAGTACAGGTTCAAAACATGAGCCACCTAAATTAATTTAATTCAGCTGATCATTACAGTGATTACCTAAACAAGACTCGAGAAAGATTAAAAAGTAAAAGTGCGTAACACCTTCATTCACAAGACGTGTAACATTAGAAAAAATCTCTTGCATAAGTAATGAGAATAACACAATAATATTCTAGTTGTTAAATTTCTACTCGAAAATAAATGAGACCAACGCAAAACGGAGATAAAGCGAACAATTTTTATCTTCAACAAAATTCAAGTGTAATCTTGTATTCATAGGATTTTACTAAATGTCTCATGAAACCTTTTGTTAGACGAAATGCACGAAGGTTTTTTTCGAAATGCGAAGTAATCGCAATAAATGTTATCTATGAGCAATGGCTTTGAGCAATTGTGATAGAGTTGGTACTAGGCATCGATCATGAATATTCGAGGTAAGTTCGGTCGAAAGCGTAAAACATATATGAAAATTGAGATATAATGGTACGAATGTGAGGGATTAACGTCACAGATGAACTGCAATTAATTACCTTTCAGCAAAACCTATGTGCGATGGATCATATCAAAAATATATGAACATTTATTACCTTCTGTGTGTAACGAGAATTAAGCCTGAGTGATGAACTACATAAGCCCGTGTTAATTTCGGATATATGATTCAAAATAAGGATCAGAATCATCACTCTAAGGGTTTGAAACCCATGAGTTGGTGATGAAGTGCTCGTGTAGTTCACATAACTTTTTACTAAATACTTTTTTTATACATAATATGCTGCTATAGCTTAAGTGGCACGGGGCAAGGCACACCACTCGTAGAACAGATGGTCGTTGGTGCCGAAAGGTTCTGGAGTGACGGCCTCATACCGGAAGACGCAGCGTTGGAAAGCCTCCCACCAAATGGAACGATGACCTGGTCACGGGAATCTGAAGGATGCGAGACGCAGAGGACCGTTCGTTGTGGCGACACTTGGGGGCGGCCTATGTCCAATAGTCGACGCCTTTTGGATGAAATGATGATAGGAAAACTGACTTGCCCACTTAGTCATGCACCAATTTATGAATTTATCATTGAGTACCTGTACGTCTATGTAGAAACACTAGTTGCGAAATAACGATACATCAATTAAAGACAAGCTGCCAACATGTCCAGCGAAGCGAATAGAAATAAGATCACGCAACTCATAAACGCAGAATTTGATTAAAATATTTGCAGTGACAGTTTTCGTGATGGATATGGGAATGCGGTATTTCGTCACCACTTGTCCTCCACCTCCCTAGCCTTTTCCTAAAGGGAACGCCGACTGACTGGTAGAAAATGCCTAAGGCATTAAGTCCGCCTCTGTACATTTGTGTGCATAAAGCATTAAATAAATAAATAAATAAAACGCAAATGGAAACTTATATAACAGGTGGGTTTTTAGTCAGTAAAAGACTGATCTTATCTCTCGCTCCACCAAGACCGGTAGAAATTATTAAATAATTTTCCATCACACAAAAAATATTAATTGTAACGAATGGATCGTAACCCAGTGTCAATAAGCTGGACCACATTCCATACAAGATTACCGCCGTATCAAGTCATCATCTCCTTGATGCTGCTATGATCATGCATCTATTGAAGCCTTTTCCCAGCTAGCTAGATTGGATGCCGACCTTGGGCGGTTTCCAATCTAACCGAATGCAGCTGAATACTCGTATTTCACATGGACCTCCAAAACCCTTTTACTGGGCAACACGATGTTTCTTGGATAGACCGGTGCCGATGGTCAGACTTTCTGGCATCTGACTACCTGCGACGATTGTCAAAGATCTCCGAATCGGCTTTATTTTGTAACCACTGTTATTTTTTTTATCGACCAAAAAGTCGGGAAACTTTTTTACAAACAGACGCCAGAACTTAGCTGACGAAAAGCTGTGACAATCCTTTCGCCTTTTAAGGGTTCCGTACCCCAAAAGTAAAAAAAGAACCTTTGTAGGATCACTTAGTTGTCCGTCTGTCTGTCTGTCAAAATCCTTTATCTCGGGAACGCGTGGAGGTATCGAGTTGAAATCAAAACATAAGTCTGCGGTCCTTTAAGCTGAGAAAAAATAAAAGATACGCCCGTTTATATCGCAAACAAACGTATATTTCGACGCTCTCAAGGGAATCAAAATTCATGGTACGGTACTTACCGTTAATCCAGAATCCTGAAATTTAGCATTAAGCAAGGTCTTACAGCACATATATAGGTGTCGTGGCCAGATCATAGAAATTGATCACTTCATGATATGGCCAAGTTAAACTGGCCAGATCATTTTAAACGTTAAACTTTGTTGATATGTCAATCCTCGTTTGGACTTTTCATTATCATAGAAATCTTACATCAATTAGTTTTAGTTGGCATCATGAAGTGATAAATTTTTATGATCTGGCCACGACATAGGAATAAATCTGTAAACAGTAAATTTGTTGTTACGCAACTAAAAAAAAATACGATTCGGAAAAATCTATAGGCTCGCGATCGACCACAATCACACCTGATGGTAAGCGATGATTTGGTCGACGATGGAGCACGTTTGCCTAGAAAGAACCTAATGACTCCTAGGTTGTATCTATCAGGAAACAGACTCCAGTCCAGCATGAAATTTCACTCCTTGTTCTGTCTTGAACCAGGCTGTTTGAGAGGTAAGGAGTTAAAAGGTTTTTTTTTTTTTGTAAATAAAAAAAAGCCTTTAACTCCCATTACCCTAAATATGACATACTAGCTTCTGCCAGCGGCTTCGCCCGCGTAAAAGTAGTTTTCTCCTTACAAATTTTGGATCCCAATTTCATTTTCTCCTCCAGATGAAGAAGAGGAAGATCCTCTCTTAGTGCTTGCCTACGTCAAAAAAGGAAACCTTATTCAAAATTTCACGCTCTTAGTCCAAGCAGTTTCGGCTGTGTGTTGATATATCTGACAGTCAGTTTCTCCTTTTATATATATAAATAAAATCTATCTAGGTATTATTTTCTTTCTAATTTTTTTGTAGCTTTTAAGTTTCATATAATCTAAGTTAGTAATAAGTTCTTTGGGATAATTGCCTGCACCAGTTTCTTCTATTTATCCGTCACTTACATAATAACTTAATATTCTGCCTATCTTTCCACCTCACTTTCACACCTCTTCGGTTCGCCTTCTCTTCTTTTCAATATCAATATATAAGATTATGATTGTTCATAATCCACCACAACCAAACATATCGTGACCATAACAGACCACGACCCCTTTGATATCTCACACGGCAATAGCTCATGCATTCTGTATTGCGATCAACGAGACCACAGGCGGATTAGTACTAGCTAATTCAAAGTCAAAGTCAAAAGTTTTTATTTTACATAGGCCTACATGGGCACTTATAAAACGTCAAAAGCTAGTGCAATTCGCTGAGCGATTGTTCAGTTTCTTAGCTACCCGTAAAGGTATGCAATGTAGAGGGTCCGGTGAAAACGGAATTGATAATTTGTAGCCAGAACCAAGGACACAAAGCTTGATAGACGAACTCAGAAGCATTTGAAGTTTGATAACACACTATCACATTAATATTAGAAAGGCAATGGTTTGTATGTTTATGCCAGATCTTAAATATTGATCACTTCATGATACGGCCATCTACAACTGGTCAGATCGTTTAAACGTTAAAGTTTGATGATATGTCAAACCTCGTTTGGCCTATTTTTAGACCTTTTATCAACATAGAAATCCTACATCAATGATTATGACATTTTTTGAGGCAAATGTTGAGATGCAAATCTTTGGGTATGTCACGCTCATTACAATTTTGCTGTAGATACTATTCTTATTTTTTACTTTGTATTGTTGCTGTTGTATCTAATAAAAAAATTCTATTCCATTCTTTGATAAATTCGCAGTTCAACCAGTGCGTTCGACATGAACGGCCGTATCTTTTTTTTTCGTTAACTCAAAAGTTTGACAGACCTGAGTATATGGTTTTAATTTCAACTCGATACCTCCGCGCGTTCCCGAAATAAGGGGTCTTGACATACAGACAGGCAGACAGAAAACAAAGCGGTCCTACAAGGTTTCCGTTTTTTCCTTTTGAGGTACGGAACCCTAAAAATCACTTCTAGCGATAAGACCGCCCACATCATGAAGTGGTCAATTCTAGATCTAGCCACGACATATATTACATTTGTGTGTGTGTATGTTACTCGTTCACTAGCTAGTAATATTTTTTCAATTCAATTCAATTCATTTATTAATTTTGTGAACAAAGGGTACAATGATCTTATAATATATGTTTGGTCCATCCAATGTTCCGCCGAAAGGCATACAAAATAGCGATGGTAACGTCAATATATGTATACCTACTATCAAAATTAAATTAATTGTAAATACAAGGTCCACAAATGATAATTCACAAAAAAATATAACAGTATAAAAATCATGCAAAAAATTAAAAAAACAATAAACGTAAAAACAATGTCAGCAATACTAGAGTTGTCAAAACTAAATCAAAAATATTACAAAATGTCAAAATATACTTTAAATAAAAAAATAATACGTCTGCAAAAAAATTAAATTATCACAAGAACATTAAAAACAAAATGTCAGCTATACTACAGCTGTCAAAATAATTACAAAATGTCAAAATATATAATAAAATTAATACAATGTCAGGAAAAAAATTTTTAATCTGTCTTTTTCACAGCCTAAAATTCTTATCAAACAGTATTACAGAGGCCCTTCCACGAGCTTTTAACGCGATCCTTTTGACAACCTAAACTGAACTGTTAAAGGGATGGAGCTATATAGGTTGTATAGCTCCATCCTTCTTTCTCGATCGCACGCCTATCATTATACCTCTTCATGCTAAGGAGCCTTGTCCTATCAAAAACTTGTACAGATTTTACCCTTAAGTTGTGGGCCATCCCTGGGTCGCACTAGTATAGACTTCTCTTAGTTCATTAACCCTGTCACCATTAAGAAGGCACTGACTGTCACTTAGATGAGTGCATGTCTTTAGTAGTATATAGCTAATTGAGTATGAAGCACGTCTCTAAGAGCTGAGAAATCAATGCGTCGCTAATTAATTTAAATGGCATTTAAAGCGGCTGTCACTTGAAGTTTGCTGCAGACGATTCCGATCAGCTTAGTAGAGGAATGGAGTGTTTCTCAAACAAAATAGAATTAACAGGCCTGTGTGTCTAGTGGACAGTGACCTTGACTGCTATGCCGGAGGACGTGGGTACGATTCCCACCCAAGACAAATGTTTGTGTAATAAGCACGATCATTTGTTCTGTGTCTGGGTGTAATTTACCCATAATAATATGTATGTTTTTAGAAGTAGGTATATAAGTATGCTTATCAGTTTTCTAGTACTCATAACACAAGCTCTGCTTAGTTTGGGACTAGATGGCGTCGTGTGAAAGTTGTGAAATTATATTATTATTATTATGAACATATCGTTGCATATTCGCAAGTAAGAGGCCGTATTCTTCAGTATCGTAACCAAATAAGAATTGATCTCGCAATGGGGTGACGAGGTCGGCGGCATGTCAGCCGGACTCGTTGGAGACAACACAATACAATCGATTAACACTGTAGGAGCTACCAAAATTGGTGCTGTTTCACTTAACCAGTTTATTAAGACACTTCTTTATTTATGTAACACGTTAAAAACGTTCTTATTATCATATGAAATAAGACATATGAATTTTAGTGACATAAGTTTTTACGCGCCGGTCGCAAGTCACCGTTTAAGGTCGATGGTGCATTCGGTAGCGTGGGAGGTCATGTAATGAAATTACAATACCTTAAAAAATATTTAATTTTATTCCATGGAAATACTTTAAGAAAGTAAGGGATTCTGAATTAAGGTGGTCAAGTTTCGAACAATGGTGATGACATGTCAATTGAATACTTGTTGGCCAAGCTACAAAAAAACTTTCAGTATACAATAACCGAGCCTTACAAGCTTTTAAAAAATATTACATCAATTGGACATCTTTCGTAATTTAACAGTATTTCTTCGTGTAACTTTTTACAAAAGAAAACAAACTTTGGTATGACACAATGCAGAAGTTATGATGAAACTTGCAAGTAACTTTGTGAACATTTGAAGACGAACAAAATTAGAGAAAAAGTTAAAAACTTTGAAACAGAGGGATAGCTTTTATCAAAATTTGTTATTGTGTTTATAAATAGACAACCTTGAACAGCGAAAGTAAAACTTTCTTTTTATTATGGATAGGCTCGGGTTTGACCACTATCGCACGCTAACTAAGCATAACAGTACATATTTGGACTTAATACAACTTACCTACACATAAACAAATCATTAGTCCATTAATTGGTACGAACTGGTGTCGCCTAGACAAAACCCGCAGTATTAGTCCAAGAGTGAGCGACGTGAGATCGGAATTTTAGGCCCCCCCCCCACACGGACAGGTTAGGTAAGAAGGTTAAGGAGGGTGCGGTGCTAAGCGAAGCTCCCACCTTAGTCTTCGTGATTTTTTTTTATTATTCGTTTTTGGCCGGTAACATATATTTGTATTAATTTATCTAATAAATATTATTTATGATTTATGTACACTGATCGCCCCAAATATATCTCCTTTCGTTCAGTCCATCCTAAGGTTGTCTGCAAGAGATTGCCCTGTGCAATAAGACCGCCCATTGTACACTAAGTCTTTGCTAAAGTTTATCCTGTCCACATTGTGAAGTATATAATAAATAAATAAATAACATTACTATTCCATAACAGCTTTATTAGGTAAAAAAAAAACCGGTTCACAAACAAATCAGCAATTCACCTATTTACTTCAAACAATGAGAATGTCATAGTCAAGTCCCACGGCTCAAGTCATGCACCGGTTTTCTCAAAAGCCTCACTATCTAGGTCCCGTCACCCATACATGGTGCTAAAATGAAGCGTCGATAAATTTACATGTAATTTCACGACAACGCCATATGCAGCAATCGTGGATACTTGACCCGATTCCGAAGTAAGGCTGGCCGTCTATTTAAGCTGAGCGAGTAAGCGGGGAAGAACGAAGTCCATTTTTTGTTTTTTACTTGTATTTTGGGTTGGTGTCCGCAACTCCACGTTTAAAGCGTGTATTTTGCGTACGGTTGGGGCGAATTTGTCATTCAATCCACTCTAGCTCCTCAAGGAAGGTCAGCAGCGCCTTGGTGTTACTGACCATTTCGCGGAGGGTACCTAGGTTCACGAAGTACTTTACCCTGTATCCAGCGACCACTAGGCAGGTCAGAAGCAATTGAACTGTAATTAATTTCCCAATTATCCCTAAGTGCACAAATAATTACATACTCCTTATGTCACAACTCACATACTAAACACTCACACACACATGCAAGGACTGTTCTCGTTTTTAACTATTTGGGGTCACGGAAACGGTCATGCAAGCGTCAATCAAAACCATTAATCATGAATGAAGCTTGACTGACGGAATTTTATCGCCATAATTATATTTTTCGTCATGCAAACGTCAGTCATCGCTTTACACGGTAGGTTATTCGTCAGTCAAGATATTTGACTGTGGCAAAACTGACAGCAAAACCTATCGTGTAATGGACCCCATAGGCTTTTGACCGATATTACTTGTGTTTTCTTCTGCTGTAAAGGTCGTGTGAGAATCCTGGTACCCATAACACAAGTTAAATCTTTCCTTGGGAACCTAAATTCCTTACAAATACTACTACCACACAACTTTTTTATTTTCTAATAAGTATGTCTGTGTTTTTTGTGTTGTTTGTAAGTGTTTGATTGTACAAAATGTTGCAGTTCAATAAATTATTATTATTATTAACTGCCGTCTCGTTCTCCTACGAACGAAGTCCTTTCATGGTCTTTTATTCTGGTGTCCTGATGGCCCGGTTGCACCCGCATGAGGATGCATGGGAGGCGGGTACGAAACCGGGCCAGTATCAATGTGATTTTTCCAATTCATACGTACTTTGGTTAGTCGGTCTAGGACTTTACTGACACTCCGTGCCTCGGAAAGCTCGTAAAGCCGTTGGTCCCGGTCGTCATTCATAGATCTTTGTCGAGAAACAGTCGTTACAGGTAGTCAGAGACCAGTGTACAGTGTATTATCATTCATGTAGAACACGGGTATTCAGCCGCATCCGGATAGACTGGAAACCGAACCCAAGCTAGTTAGGAATACGCTAGGGAGATGGCGATATCCATCATAGTCTGCTAGTGTCATAATCATTCTAATTTATTGGCAAGAAACTTTTTTAAGTCAAAAGTAGTTTTAAAAAAAACCAAATTAAATAAATTGCTTTTTTTTTCAATTTTGAATGTGTTATTAGCATCTGTATCACCCAGGGCCGCGGTAACTCTTTCCTACAATCTCCCAACCCTGGGTCAAATGAAACGCAAAGGGCAAATGATGGAACACAAGTGGGTTTTAGTCAGTAAACGTCTGACACTATCGGTCCATCCATAACGGAAGAAGTTATTTTTGATTGCCCACCTCAAAAAAGCATAAGTCTCAAATTATATCTCATCTCACGCTCTGGTCTGAACCCAGTAGTCAAAGCGACTAATGCTGTGCCATCGGTGACGCCGTGGAATTGGCGATATATTATGCAGACTGTACTGTACCATCGCCACGAAGAAGAGAGTAGCAGGCCGGTGTCTGGACTTTAACTGGTTGATGGCTGGCACCGTAATATGAAATTTAGAGTTTTATGATGGAACTCACCTCGACGCCCTTTAGCAAATTTGGGCATCATGTTATCAATACTAACTAGTGGTTACGGCAGACGTTGTCCTGCCCGAAAGCTGGCTTTTTGTCAGAAAATAAAATTGAGACTCTGATTGCAGCGCCACCTACCGGGTTCGATTATATTTTCAAACCATTCAGAGACACACTTAAACATACACACAAAATTTCATCCAAATCGGTCAAGCCGTTTAGGAGGAGGCTTTATATATAAAGATATTTTAAAGAGGAAAGATTTGTACATTTGTGTTTTTGTGTGTAATGAATTTAAAAAAAAAACTTTTATCAGGAGAATGCTATTTTATCACTGAGTGATAAAAAATATAATTATAGCCTTTACGGCTATAATTATATTTTTTTTTCTTACAAGCGGGTGAAGCCGCTGACATCAAGTTAATAATATTGTAATGATTGGATAGGTAAAGTTTTTCTAGAACTGATCCCTCTGCTTTAATGTACAAAGTCGATCTTGTTCGTTCGAGGACTTCGACTGGTCTAGCTTGAACGATTGAATCATATAAAATGAGATACATTCTTTGATCTTATCGGAGGGTAAGGAGATACTGTATATGTATGCAAAATTCTTCGATATTGAATTCAAAGTCGGTTTCAGATTTCTGATACTTCGTTTTCATATTTCTAGCTTGCCGATATCAAAAGCAACAACCTTTACATTTTGAGCTTTAGAAGGTACAGAGCGAATAAAAAAAAAACGCGTCAATTACTTAAAAACCGAATTTATTAAAAAAAAAAGGAAAACAAACTTAAATTAACATATAATGGACATCCAATCGAAATTAACATACCAAAAACGTTTTAAGACATAAAAATTGCAATTTCAGACTATAAGGAAAGTTTCGGACATATTACAGAAATTATGAAAGAAAAACAGGCTTTAAGTAAATAAGGTAATTACATAAGAACGGCCAACAGAACCTTGAGTTTAACGAGAGAGAACCAAAAAAGAATTAATATGATAGTCACGATTCCACATAGCAAGATTACCCAGTTGATAATCGAGAATTTTAGAGGCATAGGTGTTTCTTTTTCTTTAGAAGTTTTTTTTTGAGGTGAGAAATTATAAAATGACTTCTTTCGCTTCAGGGTGGTGCGAGAGCGCGTGTCAGACTTTTACTGACTAAACTACAGTTGCCTTTTGCGTTCTAGGCCCATAAGTATACTTTTCAGAAATTTTCCCATGGCCCTAGCAGACATCAGCCCAACTGGGCTCCTACGGTTTTGCTGACATCTCTCTGAGGCGCGCGTGTAACACTACGCGGCTTGTTTTGTTTAGAGGTGGGAAATCATCAAATACCTTCTCTCGCTCTGGGTGAAGCAAGATGGCGTGTCAGACTTTTACTGACTAAAACCCACCAGCGTTCCTTAACATTCGTATAGCCTACAGGTACAAGTGTGTGTTGGTATTATTGCCATTTTTGTATGTGATAGCTCTGTGGGTGCTGTTTTCTTTAATTAAATAGTGTGTTATTATTTAAAATTGCTGGTTATGTTTTTATAATTGGCCCTGTCTAGACTAGACGTATTTTCTTAGCGGCAATGTGGTATCTTTTGTAACGTAGTAGCTATATTTCAACCTTAAAATCTATTTCAATAATTAAATCTAATTATGTACCTAACTTAAGCTTACAACTAAATCGATGGGCTTGTGAGAAGATGTTACACTTATTAAGTAAAAATAATAAATGATAGTGTAGTAAATGAGTAACTATGACTTAATGAGGTGAAAACTAAAATGAATATTTAAAAGATAAAACATAAATTATATCCGAAGGAGAACCAAGGTCGCCGTTATAGCCCGAAGAATCGCCAAACTTAAGTGGCAGTGGGCAGGGCACATTGCTCATAGAACGGATGGTCGAAGAGGCCGAAAGGTTCTAGAGTGGCGACCGCGCACCGGAAAACGCAGCGTTGGAAGGCCTCCTACAAGGTAGACCGACGACCTGGTGAGAGTCGCGGGAATGCGAGACGCACAGGATCGGTCGTTGTGGCAACGCTTGGGGGAGGCGAAGGCCAAAAAAGGACGTCTTTCGGCTAAAATAAATGATGATGAAAACAAGAATTCGATAGTGGATCGACTTGCATTAACAAAACAAACCGACATTTCCCGTGACGTAACCACCTACTGGGCCACAATTTTATGAGTTTAAAATCGATTCGAAAAGAAGAAGACCGGACATTTCCCCAGAACCTCTGTCAAGGACTAATACATCGAATGCTACTCTAGAAACACAAACTTATAAATAAGTAATTACTCTAAAAACTTATAAGAGAACCAGTAAGACATACGAGCAAAAAATTAAACATAAAGTGTTAATGAGTAACGTCTTAGCATTACACTCGAAGTTAAGTTAATTGAAGTCAATTTGTTTATTCAAGAACACAACAATATCTACAAAAGAAATACAAGATAAAATACACTTGTACAGAATAAACAGAGCAATGAGATAAAATGGACTGTAGATACGTTACCAGCGAAACTCTAATAAAGTTAGTCAAAGAGTCAGATAAGCAATCAACTGAGTTAGAATCTAGATAAACTTGTTAGTGGAGAAAGTATCTGTACTACTGTAAAAGAATAATATTAATTAGGATTAGAAACTAGCAGACGTTCGCAGAATAGACGATAAAAGTTTCAGAAAACTAATTCGGCAAATAGAACGAATTTATTCATCTGTCTTTTGAACCTTTTCATTGTTGAGTTTAGATACAGTGGATTTGTTTTTCAGCATTACTTTAATGAAACTATTAACACAAATAAACATTTTAAGAACGTATTTTTTGTGAAGATAGACAGGCCATTTGAAACACGCCATAACAGGGTGTTGACTACTGTTGTACATGCGAGACCTTCAAATTTATCAATGGAGAAAGCATACTAAATGTTCAGATTAAAGCTTAGCACATAGTATAGTTCAGAAAGCATGTAAATACTAAGATGTGAAAGAAATAGAGAGAGATAAAGCCCGTCAAATGCAGAAAGACAATGACATACAAATTTCAAAAGAATCCCACAATAGACGAGATCAAAAGAGTATGACGTACAATACTGAATAAAACTTATAACGGTCAAAAGGCAATGGACCTTTTAAATATATACTATTGATCCTAATTGATAACTGACAACAATTGATTAATGAAGACAATTTCGCACGCGATCAATCCAACACAAAGTGCGTCATTTAAAAACTGATATATTAAATTTTGTACATGTCGAGGCCTCAAGTATATTACGATGATGACTGTGCACGGCATTGAGTAATGTTATTATAAAAACCGTAAATAATAAGTGTGAAATGAGTAATATTATATTGTTATTGAAAACACAATTGTAATGAATTACATTTGCTGTGAATTAAAACAATAGCTCGATTAGAAACACCGGTTACTGGTCATGGAAAAATAATGTAGATTTCGTTGCTAAGATTTTTTTAAGTCTGATATTCGCATAGAATTAAGAATGGAAGAAATACGGTACAGGTGAATATTTAAAATCGATATCCGCTTATGTTACATTAGATTTTGGTACGTTTCACATAACATCACAGTCATTGCAATGAACTATGCATAATTCTCGTGTGAAAATTTCTAACCTAAATTATATGCCTTTACTTATATTCTACAAAAAATCAAAATTATTAACTTAATCATAAAAGTACACCACTAAAGAGGTATTACTAATGTACGGAGTTCAACTTACCAGATCATTGTCACCATCAATTCCATTTTCGACTAAGATGTCTTCGAACAATATATCCGCCTCGCAAGGCGAACACAAGTTGCTAAGCAATTCACTGAACCTTTCCACTTTGCGCACACACACAGCGCCTAATAAGCCTCCTACATCCTCTTTCACTTTTGGCACTACACTATCTTTTACATAAACAACATTATTAACCTCTATTGCTTTATCAGCGGCAGGAATACAACTATTGTGACTATATTTGAGCCCATCACCATCCAGAATCTGATCATTAATCTTAATTTCAATACCATTCTGGTGTTCAACATCATCAACTACAAGATCATTAAATAAATCGTCGATTTTCTCGTCATCTATACTATTAGACATGTCTTTTTCGTTTACAATATCGTTAAAAAATTCTTCGCTATTGACTCGCAATGGTTTTTCGTGTTTTCTTTCGTAAATTTCACCATTCGATTTCTTTTCTTCGATTATGGAATTCTTGTTTCTACTTTCATCTAATTTAGAACTGCGCTTCTCGTCAATATTCTTCCCTTTAGGACTAGTCACTATAAAATTATTTTTGTCTTTTTCTAAATTATTTTTATTGGAATGTTTAGTTTTCGTCTTAATAGCACCAATTTCCTTATCAAAGCGTGTTGAAGACGTACTTTTAAAATTTTCTTTTTCATTGCTTTGTCTTCTGTTCGATCTTTTATCTCTATCTAGTAACTTGGAATTTTTAGGTGACTTAGTTTTGTCTTCGAGTAAGGATTGTACTGATGAACTTCTATTCGATTTTCTTGGTGACGGCGAGGAATCGGAAAGATTTGCGGCGGCAGCTCTTAGACGTGAAGTACGCGTTGTTCTAATAGGCACTGAAGTTGAAGCTGTGTTAAGATTTAGCTCCGAGGAAGACTTAAGATGAGCAGCAACGTCGTCTGTAGGCGTCAGTTCGGGTGATCTTTTCGGGCGCCTGGAATTAACAACAAAATACTTTTAGCAAATCAAAAAGTCCAATATAGTAGTAAATATATAATTAAATTCATATTCGTCCATTCATATTTATATTTGGATTGCAAAAATCAGAGCAGAGAGTGCTCACCTCTCTGTGACGTTCGCAGAAAATAGCGTCGCTGTTCTAGCCGTCAGCTGTTTTCTCCTCTCCTCCTTGTACTTCTGTATCCTGGCCGCGCGGGCCTCGTCCTGCGACTGACTCATATCGGCCTCTTTGCGCTCCCGTCGACGTCAGGTGCGCCAGTACCTCTCGAATTTTCTAAACCCTTGAGCTTCCTTATTATAATTACTATAAATCTTGTCTAGCATGGCGGCATTAAGCGCGCTATAGGGCGGAATAGTTGGCAGTGATGAATACAGATTAAGGCTCGCGTTGTGGTGACCTGGAAATAGAAAATAGAATACATAAGTCACTATATTTATAATGAACTGTTATCGTAATTGGTGTGAGTAATAAGAGCAGATGTAAGGTCGGGGGCAAAACGTAGAATACAAACAATGATGTTTGATTTATTGGATCGCAGTTGGTTCAGTTCTTGTGAACGGACTTAGGTACAGGCTTTGTTCCATTGTCACGAAAGGTGAAAACATTTGTACTAAAAAGTGCACTGACGTGTGTGTTACTGGACTAGTTATCTCTATTCTTGATACAAAAGACAGCCAGTGCCAGATCTTAGAATTCATGTTTTGAGAACGAACTCTTTTTTGATTGTTTAAAAACAGCAAAGACGTGCGAACATCACTGTTGCTATTGCAAAGATACAAAGTTGTGATCCGTAAATAATCATTAGATATTCATTAGTCACAGGCATATATAGAAGTAATGGTTGAAAACGTAATTGAAGTTTACCCATAATTATATTGTTATTATTTTAATTCAGCGTGAGAGTGCCTACTTAGCTTTGCACTTTACATGATGATTTTAATCATTCATTAAATCTTGTATCAGTAGTAGCAGTAGTAGTTAGTTTGTAAGTTTTTGTTACTATTTTGGTGTACAATAAAGTTTTATTCTATTCTATCATCATCAAAACGCAAAAACTTAAGAAAATTTGGATTTCGCGGGCTGACTTTGACCATACCCCTTAACTGAAATTTGTTATCGTTAACATAACCCCTAACCACTGTTAATTAACCTAATAGCCAGTATGGTTGAGCAACAGTTTCTGCAGCCTCGGTGTAAGGATCTGATTCCATTGTAGCATTGAATGTATATGCATAGGCTATGTCATATAGCTGCACCACGCGCAACATGCGTTTAACAACCGACGAGACCCTGTTATACACCGTATTTTGCATAGGGATTTGTAGCCAGCGGTCTAGAGCAGTCCACGCGTGTTTTCGTTTCATCTGATAGCTCACATCTTTCCAAACCCTCAAGCGCCTACTTATTCCAAATGGGGCTTCCTCGACCCATCTCTAACACAGTACCAGTGTGGAGCCGCTGGACATGCGTCATTTGCTATGCTGTCCATCCTGCACAACTACCTGCAGTTTTCAGGAGCTATACGAGGCCAATAACAGAGCCGTAGAGGTTGCCAAATACTGGTCAGATAAAATTTAATTAGAGTACATCGACACGAGAAGAAGAAGAAAAGAAGAAAAAGAAGCGCCTACTTATTCCAAACGTATGAAAAACAAAATATCTTGAACTTACTGCTTAACATAGGCTGTTTGGCTGACATTAAGAGCTTTGTCTCTTATGAATCTAAGTGGTATATCATGCGACATTTGATGGCTGAACGTAGCGTGGCCGTGAGTTTTAGTACCAACGCTTACACGTGTGTAGCGTGCCTGCCAGCAGCAATGGCAATGAGCCTTAAATATCTACCACAGCGCTGTGATATGACATGTATTTGACATCTAATTACAGTTGATTAGACTGCGGTTTGCTAAATGAAGCTGAATGAGACCCTAATTTGAAAGGAGTTATGTGTAAATTATTACATCAGTCTAATGTAATTCGCAACTAAAGTACTATAAGCGAAATTTCGCAGAAGCAGTAGGTTTACTAGGCTCGCGCTTGATTCACCAGATGGTAAGTAATTATGTGTTCGACGGTGGAGCACGCTTGCCTAGAAGTAACCTATTCACTCTTGAGATAAAGACCCCTAGGTTGTAGCTACTCGTATCAAGAAAAAACAGACTCCGGTGAGGAATTCCAATCTTTAGCTGTACGCACAATGAATATTTTCCCAGATTCTTTTTTGCATGTTGGTGGGATGTTCACCATGTACGGGTGGGGGGCAGGGTGGCATCGCCATACATCTGGTGGTCCGGTTAAGATTACGTTATACAATTCGGACGTTCACTCCCCGAAATGCAGCCGGTAGAAAACCGACAGGCTAGCAACTCATCGTCGGTGCTCCCAATTTCGAAGCTTCGACTCAACCAGTGCATCAAGCACATCAAGCTACATCAGTTTTTTTTTTTATATTATTAACTAGTGCTTGACTGTGATCCCACCTGATGGTAAGCAATGACGCAATCGTTGATGGTGAGGTGCACTAGTTTATGAGGAGCCTATTCATATTCACTCTAGCATTTTAAGTAAAAATGTCTGCAATAATTGGTACACACACAGGTACCTACCATTTAACATAAAATAGCTTTTTAAAAGGTAGCTGTGTACGTTAAATAATTTAACTATGTGCTACTATTTAATTTTAATAAGCAATGTTTTCCGTGTTTTTCTCACAATAATTGACAACTACACACTGCTCGATATATGTTGTGGTTACATACATTATTTAATGTGTGATTAATTAAAATCTGTTCGCATTTGGAAACAGCTAAATCCGACCGACAACAGACCACATATCCAAACATTTATGACGTAAGCCACCCAAAATATTAGTTTACCTACCTACTGATGAATATTTATGCTGTATAGAAGCAGCAAAAAAAACGCCAAACAAAATACAATTTGATATTCAAAGAAGAAAAGGTGATTGACTGAATAAATGATTGACACCAACGCATAACCATTGTTTAATTATAGAAACTTGATACTTGGATGGTATTTTAGGCATAAAAAAGTTAGTATAAAATAACCTAAAGATAATAGGGGAAAGCAAAAATGTCTTGTGAAAGTCATCTTAGATTACAGGATAACGTAAGTATATTCGCGGCCAACCCTATCATATAAATAATCTTAAGTGACAGAGGCTATAAATATAAAACATTTATTATAAAACTAGCTTTTGCCAGTGGATTCTCTTGCGTGAAAGTAGAAAATTCTCCCAAGGGACAAAAATTGAAACAAATTCAGTAAAAGAGCTTGCTTTTTTTTAGGTGGGAAAATCATCTTATGACAAATCACGTTCTTAGGCGGAGCGCGAAATAGTGTCAGACTTTTACTGTCTAAAACCCACTCCTGTTCTTTCTTTGCCTTCGTCCCAGGGCCCGGGTTGCTGGGCCCCTACGAATGCTGACATCTCCCTGAGGCGCGCGTGGTTACGCAACCAGCAGGTGAGTCAACATCTTATTTAGAAGCTGTAATTGTAGACCAGTCAAAACTTGACCCTCATTTGATCCTATTTTGGGGCGAATGTGTTTCAAAAGCCACAAACAGGATCGTATTTATGAGGGTCAAGTTAACTGGGCTGTGTTTATAGCTGCTACTATCAGATCTAACTCTCTTCGAGGTCTCCACTACCCACATTATAGATTTTGACATTTAAAACAGTGCATTCTAACTAGGAGAGACTGCTTGAATTCAGGTCTTCACTTTTTATCTCGACCAAGATAACAAGCCTTTTCAGGAAGAACCTCGTAAGCGACGATTTGCGTTTTTTGCAAGATTATCCGATCCATCTATCTTCTTGTATGTATAAAAGGAGAAACTGACTGACATACCTATCAACGCGCAACCGAAACTACTGAGTCTAGAAATATGAAATTTTGCACCAGGCTTCCTTTTATGAACGGCGAGTCTATTACAACAGACAATAAAAAAAAACAGGTTGGTAAATCATCAAATAACTTACCCTACTCTGTATGGCGGGAGAGGGAGTGTTTGACTTTTACTGACTAAAATGCACGCGTGTTCTTTTACTGACTAAAATGCATGCGTGTTCTTTTACTGACTAAAATGCACGCGTGTTCTTGCATTTGATATTTGCGTTCCAGGGCTACGGTAAAACTTGCACAATCCCGTAGTGAGGACTACTCATTTCTTTTCATCTCAATAAAAAACTGGGTAAGTGCGAGTCGGACTCGCGCACTGAGGGTTTCGTACAAACTTACATAGGTTCAATTCCCGAGTAGTTTCGAAGACTTGTCCGAATCGCAAAAAAAAAGAAAAGTATTTTTTGGGACGTAATAACAAAATTTACTGTTTTCAGATTTATTCATATACCTGTACTATAAGACTTGCTTTATGTCAAATTTCAGGATTCTGGGTCAATGGAAAGTACCCTATGAATTTTGATTCCACTGACAGTGTCAAAATATACGTTTTTTTGTGATATATACGACCGTGTCTTTTTATTTCGTTATCTTAGAAGTTTGATTTCCTACATCTCCTCTTCGAACACAAAACAGCCCCAAGTAGGCTTAAGAGTCGGAAGAGCTTCCTGCGTAGCATACAGGCTATCGAGGACCCGCCTCCCAAGGAAAGAATAAAGATTTGGGAAGAGCATCACCTACCACCATCTGACTTCTTGAAACCCCAAGAACATCTCCCGCCTGGGCGTGATTTGCAGTGGCCTATATGGAAAGCACTAAATCGGTTGCGAACCTAGGTAGGCCGCTGCAAACACAACTTGGCAAAATGGGGTTTTATTGACCCGTCGGATATTCAATGTGACTGCGGTGCTCCTGTTCAAAACATGAGCCACATACTAGAATGCCCCAAGTGCCCATACACCTGCACTTTGGAGGATTTGATGAGTGCTACCGATGCTGCTATTAATGTAGCCACCTATTGGGCCCAAACAGTTTGACGAGTTTACCATCGACTCGAAAAGACGAAGAAGTATAATTATAGTTTTAATTTCAACTCAAAGGGTCTTAACATACAGACAGACGGACAACAAAGTGGTCCTATAAGGGTTTCCTTTTGAGGTACGGAACCCTACAAACACGACAAACTTAAGTGGTAGTGGACAGGGCACATTGCACGCAGAAAAATGGCCATAGGGGCCGAAAGTTTCTGTAATGGCAACCGCGTAGGTACCAGAAGACGCAGCGTTGGAAGGTTTCTCACAAGGTGGACCCATGACCTGGTGAGGGTCGCAGGAATCCGATGGATGCGAGACACACAGGACCGTTTATTGTGGCGACACTTGGGGTGAGGCCTATATCCGATTCGTGCCTATGTCCACTAGTTGACGATATTTGGCTGAAATGATGATGATGATGATGATGAATAAACATACAGGCAGACAAACTTCCCTATATAATATTAATGTGATATAATAGTAACCTGTCGGTATTATTATCGACACTCGCCTTGGTTTGCTGACAACTTTATTTCTAAATAACCATGAATTAAATTGCTGTTTTACTATTTAAGTACAATATTATACAGTCGGTAAGTACTATGTAAAAATAGTAGAATATAGGCTCACGGTAATCATGACAATCGAGAAATCTTTTATAACCCTTATGTCGAAGGATTTGGTACAATTTGCCTGCAGCGGTCTTCCCGTCCGATTATAATTTAGTGTCGTCAAGGCTAGAGTGAGTAGGCTGTTAATAAACCAGTGCGCCTCACCATCAACGATTGCATCACTGTTTACCATCAGGTGGGATCGCAGTCCAGTACTAGCTTGTATCAATTAAAAAAAAACTGGTTACGATTAATTTATTCAGATTTTAGTGAATCTGGACATTTTTAAGATCGGAATTAGATATTTAATTACAATTTTTAAATTAATCTTGCTTATTAGGAAACTATACAGACTATACAGATATTTAAATCATATTAGCTTATGGGTCTGAAAGTGGTACTAATGATCAATCAATCAGATCATTTATTTGCTTAACACAGGTAGACAGATGTTCGAAAAATTGTGTAAAAATTTGAATTTGTGGTATTGGCATGATTGGAGATGCAATCCTCACGCCTCAGCTGCTGCTGGAGACACCCGGACGTCGGGAGTCGCAGGGCAATTTCCGGTGCAGGCTTGCGAACGGCGTGCAGGACAAAGCCCGGGTCAACGTTTCCCAACCCTCAAAGAACTGCTAGGACTAAGGTAGGAAATCATCTAATGACTTTTCCCGCTCGAGAGCAGAGGGGCTGCGAGATTGTTCGAAAGTTTTACCACGATCATGGAACAAAGGCCAAAGGCAACTGTTTTTTTTTTAGGTGGGAAAATCAGACTGACCTGACGATTGCCTATTTACTAGAAAGGCCAAACTGTCCCTATATCTGCACTTTAAATGACCTTAAAAACGCCACTGACACCGCTATAAATGTGGCCACCTACTGGACCCAAAATACTTTAACCAACGGTAAAGAAAACCATCGATTCAAAAAGAAGAAGATGGTATGAAAGTAGACTCCGATTACAAAGGGATAAAGACATAGACAGGAGGATAATGATGAAAGTAGATAGATAATTTATTGTACACCAAAAAAAATACAGTTCAGTCAATTTTAAGCTCCTATAAAATTAATGGTATATCATAGTCGGCCTTATAATCTTCCCACTGTTGGGACTCAGGCCTTCTCTCTAGGAGAGGGAATGGGCCGTAATCTACCACGCGGGCCCAGTGCGGGTTGTGGATGTCACGTCTTCGAATTTTTGGTTCTAGGACATGCTGGTTTCCTCACGATGTTTTCCTTCACCTTTTTGAGAGCAGTGGTGATGAAATAAATTACACAAAGTAATGCGCCTGGCTGGGTTTGAACCCGCAACCTACAACTCCGTAAGTCGGGGCTATTACCACCAGGCTCTCACTAACTTAATGGTAGGCATGTAATAAAGTAATTATACAGCGGTTTGTAATCCACCCTACGCAAACAATCTGTATTAAAAGCGCTGCCGAACTAAAAACCGATACATTTAGAATAGAATAAAGGTTGTAAAATTGTACACCAAAATAGTAACAAAAAGTAATAACAAGGGACCTTACTAAGGCGTAATAAAATGTCAGGCGTGCGAGCGAGAAACAGGAATGGAGCTATACACCCTATATAGCTCTTTCCCTTTAACATTTCAGTTTAGGTCGTCAAATGGATCGTGTTAAGAGCTCGTGGTAGTCTCTGTATGAGATACAGTATCTTTTTTCTAAAAAAAAAAGACTGCTTTATTATACCTATTATAAAGTACAGACATATTTAAACTTCCAATATCCGAAAATGGTTCATTTATAGAAAACTATTTTAAGTTTCTTGAACTATGACTGATTTCCAGAAGAACAGCTATCCGTCAATATCGTAGTACGGCCTCAGCTCTAAGTAAATCCCGGCTTATTTCAAACGAAAACACTTTTACTACCAAAAATATTAAGGTAAGTATGTAAAACAAGAAGGTACAATCGCAAACAAAAAAATACTTTTCGAAAAGCGCCGCTTGTCTACATGTTGTTAAGCTTTTATTGTACCATAAAACAGACCCTTTAATCCCATTTTTAAATGATAACTTATTGCTGCTCGTGACTGTACTGATGAGTCATTTTTATTCGTTTCCTTTCATGGGAATTTCGATCTCGATTCTGACAGAATAGAGGTTATTTTCCATTGATGGGTTGATACAGGTGGAGCCTTTGAGCAAGACCACATTTCCAGTCACGACCTCGGGGAGGCTTAGAAACGGCATGGCAGTGTCTACACGATAAACTGTAATTGACATTGACATTGTGCTTTAACGTGAGTCGTAAACAAATCGCACGAACTAATGTGCTGTTATCACTCGTATAATTTTTATTATGGCTAGGAATTTTATGATAAGACGCGTATGGCGGTATGGTCCTTGTCATGTAAGTAACATATCTTTGGAAATATCAATGATTTTAAAGAAAACAGAGCTTGAGTTATTTGCGACAATGTACTGAAGAATGAAATTAATCTGCCTTCCTTCCACCACGTCAAAAAAGCAAAAGCGTGCTGTCGGTGCAATCGAGTCACTTGGCGATTTCATCCTTTAATAACACAAATAAGAGAAACAATATTTTCTTATAAAATTTATTAGCATTTAAGTCTATTATGTAGTCGTGACCGTTACATGCTCGATACATTTTGTTTTGTCATGTATACATGACTATGGCGATCAAAATGTTAAATACGGATTTTTTTTAAATAATATAAATTAGTGCTTGACTGCGATCCCACCTGATGGTAAGCAGTGATACAATCGTTGATGGTGAGGCGCACTAGTTTAATAAGAGCCTATTCACTATAGCCTTAAAGACACCTAAATTATAATCGGACGGGAAGCCCGCAAATAACATTTGCGATTGGGCAAAAACACTTCAAACAAATGCATGATATCAATCGAGAGCTTGTTGTAGACAACATCTATTACATATTTGAAAGAGTAAGACAACCCAAGTTCAAAAACAATGTAAGTACTAATATTTTCCTTCAAAGAAGCACTTAAAGAAGCTTAGAACAGAAAACCTAATCCTAAAAAAGCAAGGGTTGCTAAATACGTGACACTAAGCTACTGGAGCATGCATCAGCAAATCCCCAATGTCTACATGGCTTTAGCAGAGGTTAAGCTCTGCAGTATTAAGCAGAACAAATACTCCTGCCGAGAGCTATTCCGTAGTCTAGACAGCTTCCAAACTATGGACCGTATTATCGTATCTTTATTTTAAACACAGCGGTTTTCAAAGCAAACGACCTCCCCCCCCCGACTGGATATTTGGGGGGACAACGGGTGGAAGAGGGGTGAAATGTGAGGTAAATGCAAATATTTGTTTAAAAGTAAAGAATGGTTAAATTGGTAAATCAAGAGTATTTTTAACTTCTTATTTTTCAGTCGCTGGTAAAATTCTTTGGGACCCGTAGGTGGCTACTTTCACTGCAGCATCAGTGGCACTCATTTAATCCTCCAAAGTGCAGGTGTATGGTCACTTTTACTCCAACGTGTAGCTCATATTCTGAACAGGGGCTAAACTCAATTTTTTTTTTACACTAATAATGAAAATTCAAACACCAGGAAATGTCTCCTGATCGATTTTTAAAATAAGACACCAAAAAACATTTCAAACTCCGCGGAGCTGTATAAAATTTTCCAAGATAAATGTTAAATTTTTAGAACAACGTGAAGAAGGCCAAACGTAAAAGTTTGACAGAAACTGTCTTATACAAACCTGCAGAGGGGTACAACCCCCGGGGAGAGCCTTTAAAGTCTTAGCATTATGGCTTCATAACTCGAAGAAAGTTCGAGAAGGTTTTATAGGTGAACGACAAGCAACATCTGTCGGCTACAATATCTGTAATAAGTGGAGTCTGGAGTATTCCGACCACGTGGAGCAGAAACGGCGAAAATATCTTACGTCAGATGAGACCTTATGATTAAACATTGTTTTTCCTGCTGAATATGAAATGAAGGCATTTTGGGAAGAGCAAACATTGGATAGCAATGCGACGTATGATACTCAAAAACATCATCATTTCAGCCGAAAGACGTCCTCTGCTGGATATAGGCCTCCCCCAAGTGTCGCCACAATGACCGGTCCTGTGGGTCCCGCATCCATCGGATTCCTGCGACCCTCATTAGGTCATCAGTCCACCTTGAGGGAGGCCTTCCCAAATTGCGTCTTCCGGTACGTGGTGACGACTTCAGAAGCTTTTGGGCCCATCAGCCATCTGTTTTGCGAGCAATGTACCCTGCCCACTGCCACAAAAGTTTGGCGATCACGCACGTTACTGCTTTGAAGAATTCTTTAGCATATAAAATTCACAAGAAGAAATGTTCCATCAACAAGCGTTAATTGACCTATCAAGGATATTAAGCTTAATAATGTTTTTTTTTAGTTTCAAATCTTCATATAACTCCTTCCATGATCTCTGGGTGGAGTAAGGAGAGTCAGACGGTCACGGTAACTTTTTTTTAAATATTGCCCCGCACTACGAATTTTAGTCCTATATCGTGGGTGCATTCACAAACATGCATACCTGGAATAACTATCTGAAGGTCATACAAACATTTGTTCCGTGTGGAAATTGAACCTGCGACACGCAGCATAGCAGCTAATCGAGTCGTCTTTCAAGCTATCTCGCAAAACTAACGATTAAAAGCTGTGACGCTGCTCTAGTATCAAGCTCGATTATTCAAGCCAATCAAGAATAACCCTATAGACACATCGTAAGCATCCATCATAGGCTGACACATAATATCTAATGTTGTTTACTCGGTCATCACTCGTGTATATATTAAGCAAGAACTATACTGGACCACTACGTGGTACGTAGCGGCCCTTTACGTGGCGGCGCGTGGCGTGGATCTAATGTAGCTCTGCAAGTCTAGTTGCCATATATAAAATGTATGGAGACCGACGCGCCCAGATCTGCGTACGTGGCCAACGTGTGCGCAATGTAATTCTAGTTTTATACTAGCGTGATAGTTTATCCACATTATAATAGATGAAACATGGGTACGTCCCTTTACTTGGATAGTATGAGCTGATCTGAGGCTGATCGAAACATTTACCGCGTTAGGCTCTCTAATTGGTTAAAAGCTTGGAGCGTCATCACGTTAAAATAAAGAAAACGCACACTAGGTACTCAAATTATACTCATTTACAGGCGTCTCACGTATATGCAGTTTAGATTCGAACCCATAAAACTTTCATTCTAATGCTATTCTTAGATGGCTTATAAAGTTCGCGAAAGATGTCAGATGCCCAATTGCCAAGGATATTTTCCGAAGACCGGAATCACGAGTGCAGCCGATCTAGTTCGTAAACGTCCGGCGAACGTCGGAAGCTTTGTCACTTAGTTTAGAAGTGCTGACGGATGCGAAAGGATGCAACTGTTGAATACCAATGAACCCGTTCGCTTCCGAATGATCTGAATAACTTCGAGACGCGTCCGTGCGCTTCAGTTTTCAACGAAGAAAGTCTTTTCTAAATCGATGCTAATGGATTGGATCTGTGTCAGAGAACCAAAGCCCTATTGCCCTGTTTTTCTACTTTCAAGGCCGCAGAATTCATTTCAATTTCTAAGAAATCGCGTATCGAAAATGTTTCTTTTATCTTTGACTTGACATTATTAGATAACATTCAATCAATCCATCAAAATCTAAGACGTTTCTCGAATTAGAAATAGGTCAGTTCACATCGTATTTATTTCGTTGTAACTATTTTATCTTAACGTTTTTATTTATTGAGGTGGGAATCATCAAATAACTTCTCTCGCTCTAGGTGGAGCGAGTGGGACTGTCAGACTTTTACAGACTAAAAATCACTCGTGTTCCTTCTGTTGCCCTTTGCGTTTCGAACATTCCCGTAGCCTAAAATGCGATTGTGTAGGAAAAACAGGATCATACGAGTCCCTGTTCCCTCGAGCGCCGATTGTACATACGTCTGTAAAACTTGAGTGACCTTGAAAAACGCTTAATTGTCGTTTTGTACACAAGGGTGTACGAAAATTATTCGGCCGAAAATTTTGGTCTCTATATCTTTCGTTTTTCCTGAGAAAAATCCAGCAAGTTTTTTTTTTGAGATTTTATGTAAAAACGCGCAATTACGTAATAATAATACCCCTATACGCGCGAGGGGTGTTTACTAAGAAAACCTATAAGAGCAATTTTTTAGGGTTACATTTAACCCTTTTTGTGTGGGGTATCTACCCGAATGGTGCCAACGAGACCCTATTGCTTTTCGTCCTTCGCTGTTCGTCCGTCCGTCTGTGAGTGGGCTGTATCTCATAAACCATAAGACTGTATTTTATTTCCGCTCCAACCACAAATAATAAAATTAAAACACTGAACATTAAAGTGAGTTTTCATAACCCGTGTACCAAATTTCATCGAAATCCATTCAGTAGTTTTTGCGTGAAAGAGTAACAAACAGCCATACATGCAAACTTTCGCGTTTATAAGGGTATTTTTAATATCGTGCGGATGCGGATTGCCCCGCATGCAGAAAATTTCATAATGCAATAAAAAGCGTCCCGCTTGCGTATTCCACGCATTACAATAAATACTTGTATAAAATGGACTTTTGTGGGGGTTAAACGTGCGGGGCAATCCAGCATGCGTGATCTAAACCGCACGATATTAAAAACACCCTAATACTAGCAGTGTCATTTAAAGTTTCAGGTGAGTCGACTCAAAGACGGCAAAAAATAGCTCGCACAACTTAGAACAAGTAACAGTACAAGCATATGTAATTACGAAAATTCCTGTTTCACTAGTGTAACCCCGTACGAAGCATCAATATGGCGTACCGTTCTCACAGTCTGATTCACACGACTCAAGACTGTATTATGAAGATAGTTAATGGGCAACAAACACGCGGATGTGCATTGCTAGACCACTGAACGAAGATGACATCAATGCATAAGTTTTGAAAAAACATACATGATTAATAGGGCAGAAAACTGATACACAACCAATGATTTGTATGATGATGTTTTTTAGGGTTCCGTATCTCAAAAGGAAAAAACGGAACCCTTATAGGATCACTTTGTTGTTCGTCCGTCTGTCTGTCTGTCTGTCAAGACCATTTATCTCGGGAACGCATGGAGGTATCGAGTTGTAATTAAAACCATATACTCAGGTCTGCGGTCCCTTGAAGCTGTGAAAAAATCAAACTTCTGAGTTAACGAAATAAAAGATACGGCCGTTTATGTCGCAAAAAACGTGTATTTCGACACTCTCAAGGAAATCAAAATTCATAGGGTCATTCCCGTTGACCTAGAATCCTGAAATTTGGCATGTAGCAAGATCTCATAGCACAAGTATAGAAAATTGGAAACTGTATCTGAAAACTGTAAATTTGTTGTGACGTCACAAAAAAAACTTTTTTGCGATTCGAAAAAATCTTAACTTAATTCGGGAATTGAACTATTTTCATAGGAAGTACGTAACCCTCAGTGCGCGAGTCCGATTCGCAATTGCCTGGATTTTTATAAATTGGAGAAGAAATATTGCTTTCTTGACAGTACAAGCCATATCCTGTGCGTAAGACTTCCTCCTGCATTTTTCCACAAATTATATTCTCACTGCTAGGGCAAAGGTTTTCCTCATGGTCTTTCACTCTTCCCCCAGTGTTTTACGTTTTGCATCCAATCTCCCGCAAACGACTCTAACTCATCACGCCAGCATTTTCCAGGCCTCCGTCTGTGACGACTTATATATACCTTGGTACTTGTATATTATATTAAGGGGATGCAACTCGACATACATTTTCACTGTTTTTCATACAACCGCCCGCGCTCTTACTCGATTATGACGTTATTACACAATTTTCATTAGATATTTTGGAAACAAAGTATCTTGTGGATATTATCTAAGCTTCTATTGAAATTAATTTATAAATTTGTGTAAAACTAATCCAGTGAAGTCCTCTGAAAATCTGCTATTATGCATGAATTTTGACACTTCATAATTTACTCAAAAATTTATAAAAGTCAAAAAAGTATAACAATAGGAACCTTGCAAATTTAATCAAGATTATATATGACGACAATTTTATTCAAAAACTTTTAGGGGTTTAAAAATAATCATGTATTTCCTGGAACAAGTTTTGTAAAATATTCGAGTAAATCACGGAATTACCGAATGCTAACAGAGTTTTCAGGCGTTATTTCTCTTTTTTCGATTTCATTGCGTTAGATGAAGTAACAAGCTTTTAAACCATGCTTGATGTTGACGATAGGCGAGTGAAAAAGGGCCCTCTTAAGATATAACACTGCATTAAGCTGCAATATTTTTTTTAAATGAATCAAACGATCAAAAACGTTTATTTAATTCAAACCATTTACAGGCAATTTTGAATCCAACACATTTTGAAGTCGTAGAATGCTTAAAAACTTCCTCCTAAAACCACGTTACAACAAAAAACTTGAGAACAGACCATAAAACTTTTGTGCATCGAAATATTTTCTAATAAAGACTTTTTCTCACTTCTGTTAAACCGAAGCAAAACACTTATTGAACAAACAAACAGCTTTCAACAAGACCTAAAAAGCACTTTTGTCTGGTACATTAGCGAAATTGGATAAAAACCTTCGACTGCAATGAAATAGATACAATCTTTAGAAATAATGAACAAGATCTGATGTCTGGATTGGTATTTCATCAACAATACACTAGTCGGCAACTCGAACTTGCCGATAGATGACGTCTCAATGCATCCTATAGGGCCTATTACGCTACGCGATATTCAGCACACGATATTCAGACTGTCTTATTTTTTGTTCCGAGTAAGACCGGTCTAACCCTTATTACACTACGCGACATCAACTAAGACTGTCTAAATATCGAGTAGTGTAATAGGCCCTTTGATGAGTAATAAGAAGCTAGAGCACAGATAAATATACACTCACATAACATTTACGATGATTTGTAGCGAAAAGAGCGCGTACAATTTTATGAAATGACCTATGGGCGTCTAAATATTATTAAAAAGCTGCTGAATTTATCCGTACAAAATAAAATTAATTGCACTTTTGAACAAATAATAATCTATATCTGTATGGAAAATATTTTGCCATATAGGTACATACTCCATAAGTTATTTATTTACGCTTGAGAGAGGTGCGCAAATTAGTATCAAAACAAAGTTATGACGCACATAGGTAACTTCAATTTTTTTTAATTTTTTTTTACTGTTTTGCTCCCATACCTCTACCTACTTAGATAATGACGAAACAAATCGATATCTATCATATTTTCTGGTTAGAAATTACACCGTCAAACAATGAAGTTATCGTATTTCATTTATATGGAAGAATGATCGACTAGGGTACCTTTAATGTGCAAAGACTCAATAAATGATCCGGATGAAAGGAAGAAATCAGAAACTAACGGATGATTTCATCAATATAAATGAGAAGACTTCCGTAATACGCTATATCAACGGGAAGAGAAAGGTTCAGTATCTTTAGCCGACGACCACCCGAGTCAACCATCAACTCGACCAAAACAAGAGTCACTCATCAATCATAAGATATTTAATCGAACTCATAAAGTCAAATTATTTAACGATAAAGAATCAAGTCAAAAAGAAACTGTCGCGCAATTCACATAATCATATTAACATAAATCTTTAGGCAGTAACGGTTCGCATAAAAGCACCTTTTACTTACCTAAAAGATTAAATAAAAAGCCTACAGATTAAAAAGCTTGAGTAGGTACCTACAGCGGATGATGAAATAAATTCTTATTCATACCACGAATGTTGGAAAACATCAATACCGAACGTTAAGAGGGTCCTTTTTCACTCGCCTATCGTCAACATCGAGCATGGTTTAAAAGCTTGTTACTTCATCTAACGCGAAAAAAAAGAGATAACGCCTGAAAACTCTGTTAGCATTCGGTAATTCTGTGATTTACTCGATATATATCGATATTTTACAAAACTTGTTCAAGAAAATCACGTATTTGATTTATTTAAACTCTTAAAAGTTTTTGTAAAAAATTGTCGTCATTCTGAATCTTGATTAAATTTGCAAGGCTTCTATTGTTATATTTTATTGACTTTTTAAATTTTTGAGTAAATTATGAAGTGTCAAAGTTCAAGCAAAATAGCAGATTTTCGGAGGTCTTTATTGGATTAGTTTTACACAAATGTAGAAATTGATTTTAATAGAAGCCTAGATAATATCCACAAGATACTGTGTTTCCAAAAATATCTAATAAAGAATGTGTAATAACGTCATAATCGCGTAAGAGCGGTTGTATGAAAAACAGTGAAAATGTATGTCGAGTCGCATCCCCTTAAGCTCGAATACATACAGCTGAAAGACGATGTTAAGGCTGACTACCAAATAAAATTTAAGCAAACTCGGTTACATAAGCAAGGAATTACATTACTAGTCATAAAGATCAAAATGTCACGTGATCTAAGTAAATATTGAGAGTAAATAAAGACGAACGTGATCAATTGAAAAGCGAAATCAATCTTTCTCATTCATAATTTACGCTTATTTGTCTTTCGCATTAGCTGCTGTCTGTAGACTCGCGTGTAGAGAATTTTAAAATGTTTAATACAAAGCAAATATCGACATATACACAGCACTAAAGGTTATCTTTTAGCATGCCTCAAGAAACTTAAGTAGACCGAAGTTATTTTTAGAAATAAAGTTTTTTGTTTACCATATTTATAAGTCACAGCTGTATAGATTTGTGTGTCACCTGTTATCAGTGTTCCATTTAATAAAACCGAGACATGACTACATGCCGCTGACGTGACACGCCACAAGCGATAATGCTTCTCGTCAATATTTGCACGTTTCATAAAAGTTAAGACGGCCGCAAACTAGCCACTCTACGGACTTTCTTCTTCCTTCAACAAGTTTATGTAACGCCATTGCTTTCTTTGTTCGAAGATTATATTATGATATAAATTTCAACAATAATGTTCTAAGACTTCACGCAACGAACTGCTATTTCTAGAAGCTTGAATATTGGGGCGATGCTCAAACGAGATGGTAGTATCAGACAACGCAATATCTCTCAGATTATATATCTTATAGAAATGAAAATGTAAATCACAAGCACTATGCTTAGTGGATCACGTAGCTGAAACCGCGGTTGTTAAGCAAACCAAACCGATGACTCATAGCAACTTGTTGCTCGACTTTTTAGTTGGAGAAAACAGGACCATTACTTAGATTGGAGAGCACAAGACAGCCAACATGCTCTGCACGTTGCAACATAGATTCGTTTCGCGACATGCGCCAAACATCATGTTGATCAAAGTAATACACGACGTTTAAGATCTTATCCCGTTTTGTTCGGTGTCGAGTGTTTACGCTCTAAATCAACTGTTATCGAATCCATAATACTAATGTTTTCATAACATACAACCATTTAAAGAATGAATGAAATATTAGCGAACAACATAATGGGAACAATGAACTCGTCCCACCAAAAATGTAGTCTTTAAAATCTATTAACAAGACAAAGAGGTATTTTTAGAAGGCATGCAAATGTTAGCATTTCTGAAATCATAGAAAGTTTCCAGTAGATTAGAAACTATTTTCAGAACCAGTCACATAAATAAAACTGCACATAACTTTTGTTTTCAGGATAGCATTTTTAATTTCATAGCTGAAAATATTAAAACAGACTGCATCAGAAGAGAGAGAGAATTATTTTGTTTTGCAAATCGCAGACGGGAGAAATGTCTCGTTTCGCTTGTTGTAAAAGCGGTCAACTTCAGTACAGCTAGTTATTCCCGAGTGTCGGATACGGGTGTAATAAGCCTGGGTCGTGGGCATCAGCATCCACAAATAAAAGTAAAGTCGGACCGGATTTTATCGAAAGCCAGTCTCGCCTTGGAAGATCTCGCTTAATTTATACGGTAACTTACAGTAAGTGGTGGGCACGACTTTTTTTGGCACACGGCATTGAATGGCACAGCCTTTGGCTATATTAGGCATCGAAGCTACAATCGATTAAAAATTATTGATAAAATAAAATGGCGTAGATCAGATAAAACGGAGAAGAAAGAGACACGGTAAGACTAATTAAGTACAGTTTTCTATTAGATGCTTGGATTAACAAATAAGTAAGTGATAGAAGAAATCATATGGACATACAAGTGGGATATCGGTAGACTATATTCGTTATAAAACTCACATAATGCTATTGTTATTCGTTTAATAAATAAAAGTATTTGCATAATACCGTAGCAATTGAAATTGATTAAAATAAGTATTTTTTCAACAACCAAAAAAAAAACGCATCAGAAGAAGAAAACGACCCTGTATTGAAGTCACGTATAGAACCTTGTTAGTCAAAGTAGGACTAAATCAAAGCTTTGAAATGGTAATTCTGATAGAAATGAAAATCTGGTTTGTTATTGAATATGAAAATGACTTCTTTAAAACGAATTTACAAAGCAATACAATTTATTTGAATTGTTAAGAGAAATTTCCTTTGACAATCTTTCAAATAAGACAATGCATAAATTGAGTGGCGAAATGTGAATAACCTAATTCGAAATAACCGCCAAAGTTTGTCTGTTTCAATCTTGTTTCTTTTATGCAACATGCAACGCTATCCGCCATATCGCTATAAAACCAGATACGCCTTAATTCGGAGCCCTACGAGTTGCATAAGGCTACACATCTTCTTCAAGGTCTAAAAATTTGGCAGTCTATATTTAAAGAACAGTTTCTCCGTTTTGCGTCATTGACAAAACTTCATACTCCCATGAAAAATACAAAATCAAACCGTTACATAAGATGAACGTGCTGTATCTCCCTAAAATAAGTAAAAAACAAAATTCTGTCCCCAAAAACTAATAACGTTAACTTCGCGGATGCAGTTTTTGGCTGGTTTCCATCTTATATTATCCACCGAGTCTACCTACTCCGAGCCATATTTGAAGTATCTTGTTGCGGCAGTATTTTTGTAAAAACATCTCTAAACTGCTGAAAACTTTCAATTGGAAAGTTAAGTGTAGTTACAGCATAACAAGATAGAAATGTTACTAAAATTGGGTTTATCCAACTGGCGAAAGAGATAACGTAGAATCAGAATGATTAATATCTTTTCAACAGTGTAAATAATCATCATCATCTTCCTGCCCTTGTCCCGTGTTATTTGGGGACGGCGCAACACGTTTTTTTCTTCCATTCTGCCCTGTTACTCGTCATTCTCAACAGTGTTAATAATACAATACTTTTATTTGGAGATGACAACCTAGAATTGAAACATTTCAATAACGACAAAAATTACATTAATGAATGCCATCCTAATTTAACAATTGGCGTAAAACAGGCGGTGTAGAAGAGCACATTTAAAACAGCATTATGATTCAGCACAACCCGAATCATTGTGTATATTTAGATTTTATACGGTTGACAATTATTTAGAAGATGCAGCGTTAGGTAGGTCATGTTAGCTATGTAAACTCACATACACACTCTGTGAACGAGGTGCTATGTGAAAATATCTTGGAAGATGACAATAGTTTCGGAGTAGATGATGTAGGTGGCATCGCGAAAATCTCTTACTAAAGAACCGTTATGTTTATATTCACATTCAACACTTAGTAAATGTGATCCACCAAGGTAGGCAACTTGTTTAGCACTATCGACACAAAGGAACATGGTACAGATTAAAGACGGTTTATATTCCAATAGCTACAAAATAAAGAAAAAGAATGATCTAATGCTTTAACAAGTTCTAAGTCAGAAACAGTTGAATGAAAACATTCTGGAGGTAATACCATCCCCTAAACCTTTCATATGGCATTGGAATATCAAACAAAATTTAATAAGAAATAGGTACCTTAAGAAACATATCTCGTAAGGAGAAAAAATTCAACTTCTCCGTCGATAGAAAAGCTTTTTAACAAGATGTCTCAATCGGCTACAGCGAAGCCATTTTTAACCCGCTAGCAACACACGATATAACCATAAACAGTTTTATTTAATATATTGAATATTAATTACAACCTAAGGCTCAACATGATTGCCTATTAAACTAACTATCAAACGTAAATTATCATTAACCTGATTTCGCACAACGAGCAATTTTTACTTGATCTACTTCGATACTGGCATGAGGAAGTCACTATTAACCATCCATTATACTGGCAATTCATTATAATTATTTTGATAAACATTATTAGTATTATTGGTAGGTATCATGGCATTAAGTATTTCACTTGACTTGACAAGGGAAGAGCATCTATTTATTGCTTTTGGATATACCTTCTTTAACGTTATGGTTAACTTTAATCTATATTAAAGGTCTGGTCGTCCATTAGCTATCGTTTAAGCGTATCTGCCATTTGTTTTTAAATATTTGTCTCATATTTAAACATATGTCACATATTGATATAAATTCCCGCCTTATTGTTTTTAGTCTATTTTCTTTTATTTTCAATTTTTTTTTTGTAAGTTATACCTACAATTTTCTGTGTGTCCGTGGCATCAAAGCGGGCCTTAGTAGAATATTAGCGCTGCGTTATTTATAACTTTTAAATATCGCAACATATTGAGTTACGCGCCTTTTTTACCTCGCACAATTTTTATTCTTTATTTCATACATAATAATTTAGATTTAATAAGTTTTTGTATCAAGTACAATGTTTTTTCCTACTCTGTTTACTGGGAAGGGTTGTCACTTTGATATATTACCTCCGCTATAAATTCTATATCGGAATAAAATAGTACCAGCCTTGTTTATGGCAATACAGATCACATATTTATTGCCGTGGCTCGATGTGTACTACGTTCCATTTACTACAGGTCGTCGGTTAAGGGAAAACCCCATTTTTATTGAAAATACTACTTCACTCAACTTCATACCACAATAAAGGAGCAGACAAGAAATTCAATTCTATATCTTTCGCATTCCCAAGTGCACTTAGAGTCAAAAAACCTAACCAAACACGTAGATAGGTATGTAATAAAAAATTTCACACCCTTATCGCTAGACTGGTAGTATGGCACTTACGTCGCACAGTAGATACATTTACGCTAATATGGCGAGAGAGTCGAGGCGAGGTAATAGAAGGTGACTTTTGCGACATCATGCTTATATTCCCTATGGGGATGCATTGAACGCAAAGTAGAGAGATCGCAGTAGTGGTATTAAAAGTAGTCGAACCTTATTTGACTTCTATACAATATTTAATTTTAGCTTTAAGAACAGTTTAAAGAAAAGTTTTTTCTGCGCCTTGTCTTGGATCTGACTCATTCAGTTTTCTTTTATTGAAAATCGTATAGTATTTCACATAAAGACAATAGGTATTTAAGAAAATGTCATGTGTATTCTATGATGTTTAATGCTAATTGTATACTATGGTAATGACCTTATTTATTTTTTGTTTGTATGCCGAATCATCTCGAAAATTTCTGAATGGTTTTTAGTATGGTTTTTACCACCTTTTACCTGTTCTTTATATACGAATTTAATAAGTTCATTATACTCAATCGAAGCAAAATTGCCTACGCACAGTATGTAATAAATATTACGGTTTATTTAATGCATTCATCAAGCAACAATCAGGTTCAACGACTCGGCTATTTAAGTAACAACGCGACATCTCACTTTTGGTCGTGTTTGCTTTTTTTTCTCTGTAACCTTTAAGGCCGTCGCTTGATACAAAACTGTTGATTTAAGGCTCCGGTTGTACATGAATATTTTTTTTCTTTTTTAATACGTAGTTATAACTGATAAAGAAGATGAAAATAAACTGGCTGATAAGACATTAGAGACAGATCCTTTTAAGTTAGATACGTCAATGAAGAAGAAATTATTATAAATGAATTATAAATTAGTAAGCTAGGAATATTCCCAACTGTTTACTTTAGGAGATAACATGGAATGTTTGCCACTTAAATAACATTATATACAACATACACACATGGCCTTCACAACGTGCGAACAACAAGACTTCTAATAAAATTGAAAACTTCCAACTTTGCAGCTAACTAAATTGCGAAATGCCTAGATACCAAAGTTATTTCAATCAACCAACTGGAACAAGTAAAGTGAAGGCTCCTTTAAGCTAATTTCGAAGTTATCAAACAAACACAACTCATTTTCTCCAATAAAAACATATCGACGAAGGGGAAGCAAAATATAACTTCTGCAAACTTTCTCTTGAAGAGCAGACTTTATCACTTGTACCTATTGGGTCAGCGATTGATCAGTTACATAAGGTTAACCGACTTGATGATCCATAATAAATAAGTATAATTAATGATAAATTAAAATTTATAACAAGTAAACTGTACCTTTTGAGTAAAGAAACAAAAAAAGTAATCACTATTTAACACACAACACAGACACAAAGTTCGTATTCAGGTTATGGTTCTCTCGTCAGAGTACCAGGGAGGCAGAACGTTGCAAGAGGTTGAGCGCACCTGTTACCGCGACGCGAGGAGCGTTACTGGCACGAAGCGGTCCATTAGTCGCACGGCACACGTCATGCGGAAGCCGGTTCTGCTGGACACCGATGCCTTCGAAGAAAACCGCGATAAAAGATGCATTCTACACTCAGCGACTACGCAAAAAAATGACACACCACCCCATTTAAAGATGATGAAAACATCAATATGCGCAAATAAAACGTGAATACGAGGTTTTAAATTTCGAATTACATCAGATACTCTTAAAAGATAAAACTTTATTGTTCTCAGAGAATATTTATTTCACAAAAGTAAAATGCACTCAGCTTACGAAAGATAAAAGAAAAAAGTTTCCGTAACGAGTCCGGAAAGGGGATTAAAGAAAAAAACAGAATACTATACCAACTTCTTATCAAGTAAGTCAACTTACACATCTGTTACAGATACTCAAAGATAAAACACTTTTGCATCGCATAATGATAAAAATTTAATGCCATGTTATTGCAGTTACTGTAGACATAAGTCATAAAACCGTTAACTTACGTCGGATTATTTCATACGTCAGTGGTCATCAGTTAGATGTTTTGCCTCGATTTACTAATTATGATTACAGATCCCGTTATTTTTCTCATATTTATTTGAGAGACTTGTAAAACTAATGCCATGTAATCATGCCATTGGTTCAGTCTCCTGGTTTTGATAGTGGTGACAATGTTTACTGTATTTCTTTTAGCTTTTCAAAGCTGCCTCAAAAATCCAGCCAGTATAATTTTACATTTATATCAAGTCTGCTCTTCTGACGAATCGTTCTGAAGATATTATTCAAACACTTTTGTCTCAGTTCATATTCATAGGTATCTCCTGAGAATAGGTCATCTCTATTTTACTGTTATGATAGTATGACGTAATAATCTGCTTTGAGCGAAAAAGTAAACCACTTTAACGTCACATGTGTAATGTAATAGACCTAGCGAAGTTCTACCACGGTAACTATAATATTTAGGGCTCACTGGGATATCATAACATCAAGGAGAAAATGAGGATAACAACACACATAAGGAGAAAGTGTGTTGCCAACATCTGGCCAATAAACATGTAGAAATTCATTCAACTCCAATTGATTATCATAATGGTCAGGTTTTTACTCGTGTGGGCAGTGACAATGAGAATAAATAAAAATAAAACTCTTATAATGATAGCTAATCGATCAAATCCATATTTATCAATGAGAACAAATTATCGATCAATACGTGATATCTGCACTGGAAATAGTTTTTTTTTTTTTTGTTGATGTCATGTTTAATTTGTTTTTAGATTGTGACATAATGTTGCTGACTTTACAAATTCTTTTAGATTATCAGCAAGCTAGGCTTTGGGTAGTGAGTTTGTTCGAAAGACTTACCGCGGCTCTGGAACGCAAAGAAAGAAAGAAAGAAAATAATATGCGCCACATCCGCGCAAAACGGCTGAACGCTCTGCATAATGCCGTGACCACACGCAAAATGGGATGAGTCTACGGCGCTGGTTTTTAGCGTGGGCCGGTAACGGTATCGACATAAAGGGTAACTTAAGGAACAGTGGTGGTTTATAGTCAGTAAAACTCTGGCACTTTCTCGCTCCATCCAGAGGGAGAGGAGTGATTTGACGACTTAACACCAAAAAAATAGCTATTTGATATTTATCTAAGTTAATAATGAAAATAACAAAGATGAAGTCACAGAAGAACTCATTACTATTCTTAGACAATTTATTGACACTGAATTTGTTGTGCAACAAATTAATCTTTTGTATCAAAAATAAAATGTTTTTATTGTTGGAATATAACAAAAACAAATCTATCTTACTTCAACACTATGGCCTTTCTCTTTCTAACCAATAAATATTGTATTTTATTGGTCTGAGCCCCTCGTCAGCACTTGACTGAAATCCCTAGTATGGTTACAGTTACTGTATTCCTTTAGCCTTGCTTAGAAGCACACGTTTCACGTAATATTACTGAAATACACATTCCAATATAAAGTAAAGGATTAATAAATAGTTATTATTCAAATCCTTAAAACCGTGTTTGTTTTGGTATCCACCTATTAACCCCAACATTTATTTCAATAAAACTGAGCAAATCAATTTCTGCAATACCTACCTTTCGTTTTGGTTTTGCAATCACATGTTAAATTATTCAGTTTCTTTTTTATCTCGAACTGGTTCATAGATGTTCCGACCTCGTCCCGTGTTTCTAGAAATTTCTACTTCCTTTAATAGTATTGGAAGAAAATTGTGTGAAACTAGCTAAACCTCCCAGAGGGTACACGACAATTTGTTCTATTACATCTGGAGGTCCCTTGAGAATTCTTACTTTCTAACAACGGGCCCTCTCTTTATAACAATAAACGGAAATTCAGTTAGTTTGTTGATTGTTATGTCGTGTCGTTTACTACGTGAGTTAATTGCATTCTCATCTTAAATTCACACTCATTTACCCTTACATAAAAGTAGAAACGGAACTCGAGAATGTAACTTTTTTTGCACGAATATTTATTTATAACAATTTCAGCACAGCTGTGCTGAAAGAAGAAGCAGCATTGCTATTCTGAAAAGTTTATTTGCGAAATCACTTCTGAATCCGCAGTGAAATCATGTGAAATTAAAGTTTCGTATTCTTAAATAAAGTGAGTCGATGTAAATCATAACAAGACACAATCCAGCACTGCACTACTACCATAGAGCAATGTCACTTGGGTTCTCGGAACTCTTCTTCTGTTCTCGGAACACTTGGCCTTGATCTTGACATAAGAATAACGAAACTTGTACAGGCGAGATGATAAGCGAAGTGAGTGTGACTTTCGAGATGATTTGCGAAATGACTTTCGAAATGATTTACCATTTACAGAATAGCACTGCAGAAGCTTCTGACGAATCTGATTCAAAATTCGTATCCTGTACGATTCGCAATAAAAATAAACCAACAAAGCCCTCTTCAAAGTAATCTAAGTATAGAAAGCGTTCGGAAAGAACAGTCTTCACATAACGATTCATTTCGCGTTCAACTTTTTAGTACATTTCCGACGAGCCAATTACGTGGCCAACTTCGCTCTCCGGGATAGCTCCGCACTGCGCGCCGTCCGCCGTCCCAGAACTGTTGACTCACCACTCGAGACGATACGACACAGTCTTCATTTGATACTTCCAAACATTTACTCAACGTTTTATCAAACTTACCGTTTATTCCTTTGAAGATCCATTTGACCTTCTAGCCTACTTTTATTGAGCGCAGCAATTACAGAAACAATACAATATTTCTCGCAAAAAAACAAAAACTTTGTGGACGATTCGTAACAAACGCTTTAATGAAGAAGCATTACAATCAAGGGTTTTAAAGCCACCAGTAATCTGCGTAGCGTGCCGACTAGACACGGACCGTAGACGCCAGTTTCGAGCGATTAGTGCATAAATAGGAGACGAAGAAGCAAGTTTCAACGCCCGTATGTGGTGATACCAACCGGTTTATTAATATGGATCGAGGCCAAAATCTATCAATAAATTCTAATCACAAGAAGAGTGAAAACCATCCAGAGATAAGACGCTACATTATTCACTCTCGTATCCGTAACTCATGAGGCTGTTTGCAAGCGGTATCAGTTAAGTGTTAGTTATCAAGTAGACATTCTATTTAATAGCAGCAAGCTAAACGCCAAGCAGTTTCTACCGTTAGATGAAATTTCACCAATTTGTGGTGAGCGACAGTTACGCAGAGAAACATAAATATAAATAGACAAAGTCATTTATCATGTACATTGATCTTCTTACCAAAGCGAAACCTAACCACTGCATCATGTTGAACGTGTTTAGAAAAACACAAATATCGAATGAAATCTGTATGATTTTTTTATAAGATAGTAGAACCAGTTAGATACTAAAAAATCTTATCGAAGAACAAAATGTAAATAAAGAATAATTTATTTATCGTCAGTAATAGCTAGCTAAATAGAAGTATGTAGTTTGGTTAATCATGCATATGTGAAAACAATCAATGACATGGTAGACTAAGTTATTGGCGAAGTACTCATAACAACAATACTTCGCTTAGCATTCTTGACAGTTTATCTAAAGTCAGCAGCGAAGAAAGAAAGATTTGGAACCCTATAGAGAAGACAATTGCTTTTGTAGAAGCCCTGAAAATGGGAACACAATTGCTAGTTAGGATACATGATAAAAACATTATGAATAGCTATTCATAACAGTGAGATCACCAATCCACAGGTAGTCAATAATAAGTCAAGGTTGTCCATTGACATGAGATATTTATCGCATATTTACTTCACCTTCAAAACAATAATACTATATTTAGCAGAGTATACAGAGTAATAGAGTACACGACGATAACATTTTCGTTCGTTCCGGATCACTGTAAAACTGTCTGGCAGAACTTGACAGTGAGACATGTTCATATCACTTTCGCCGGTTCCTAGCGTGCTGAGTTCAAAGATCACGATAAGCCAAAGTGGCAGGTTTTATTAGCCCATCGCCAATCAGAAGCTGAGTAACATGTATCCCTCAAATGAGTGGCAACCAGACTGGCGTGATAACTCGTAGACACTACAGATATTATCGAGTATGTATGTTTCTATGTCGTATGCACAGAAATAAATTACTGGCTAGCTGTATCCTGTATCCTAACGCTTTATTCCGTTACTGGGTTTTTAGACTTCTGAGAGTCACTGTGAAATAATCAGGACAATGGCACTAACTTAAGTTTCGCTTATTTGCGTTTCCAGGTTATTCCAGACAGAAGGACGGTCAGTAAAGGTGTGTGGAGGGAACGTTAATTCGGACTGTTTATATGTAGATTAATAGCTTTTGCAAAGGTCATACATCAATTAATGATGCAATTACCATAACAAACAAACCGCACATGATTTCTCCAGCTCAGAACATAAGAAAACGCAATGTTCGAACGGAAACAGCTATTATTGCCTACATGTTGAGTTTACGGTCTGTCGATCATTGCGATCGTTGCACTGACCACCACAACACTGCATGCATATCGATATACCTATCTATCGGCTATTGCGTTAGCCAATTTAAGTATCGTGAATTACGAATGAGGTGTAATTACAGAAGGCTTATGATGTTGTTTGACTTAATTGAATGTGTTCTGATTTTAAGGCAGTATTGTTGCATTATCTGAAAGTTTGACCGTGAGTGCATGGCGAAACAACACATTATATATGTGATCATTCTTGGATACGGGTTCATGTATGCGTTTATTTATCCCAAAAGGATTATTTAAAGATTTGGCCAACTGTGGTGTTCTAATTTACATAAACAGTAAATGCACAATTCTTCGCTGGAAAATAAATCAACCCGATTTAATCTGTTATTTTTAGTACTACAGTTTTTATCTTACTGCAAGAGGCAATAAGGAAGCGAGCCGCTGCATTCTGTGTCAGAAAAAAATACAAAAGGAAATTAATGAAGCTAGAACTTGCACGTAATATCTTTTGCTCTGGAAAAATTGCGACAGATGTTCCAAGACAGCTCTAATTCGAAAAATTATAGTTGGACATCCCTTTAATCTCCTATTCGCAAAGTGCATCAGTTAGCTACATGGCATTGACATTTCTATGTCTGGAGTAGCTGGACCATAAGACTAAACTCAGATGAAATCAGTTTCTGTGACGTTTTTAGAACAAAAGCTAACAATAGCGGGTCTTAATGCCTGTTATAAAAGACGTCAGGGACAATCGAAACATAATCTAGGCATTTCTTTGTGGATGACATTATCAGCTGAGTGCTAATTTGAACTGGGAGATACGAGATATAAAACGGACTGCGTTTTAGTATGTCAATTATAATTGTAGTAAGGTTCTGAATCCATTTTGATCAGCATTATTTTTCCTTTCTTAGCCGAAACGACATCCATTCGGGACACGTGGCCTCGAGAGAAACTCCCCTAAAATTTGGTTTACAAATGACAAAACTTCGGCGAAAGCATCCAAAGTAGGCACATTACAAGTAAATTGCTTTTTAAAGAAAACATCCTGACCAGTCACAAAGATCCTTAATTGGTCAGCTCGGGATTGGCGGTTGTGTGGTTGCAAAAACCTGTTTCGGAGGGACTTAAACCAAGGCGATAAAAATCCTTCTTAAAGTGAATAACGCTTTCGAAAGCTAACTGACCCAACTGTGACGAATAATGAGAACGATAATGTACCCAGTAACTGCGTCAATGGGCCTAACATGAATCCATAACAATACCATTCTCATTTATTACATTAGTATGATGTTATTAAAAACACCGATATTCTGGTGGAACAGCTAATGCAGCTGCATTACAACGGTTTCTTCGCCAAGTAGGCGGATTCTCGCAACGGTCGCATGCATCCAAGTATACAAAGTCATCGTTAGAACAAAACCGATTATTAGATAAGGCATTCGCTATCTTGACTACCTCGTTTATATGGAGAAAAATGTTAATATAACAATGATTAAGAATAGCGATATACTTATGTACTGAAAAAAGAGACCTGAACAGTCAAACTTGGTAGATTTTCAGACAACAATGTGACTAGATTCTGAAAAATGACCGATTTTAGCAAATACAATTTCCTTGACCAATATAAACTTAAAAAATTAGTTTAACGCCATCTAGTGACAACCTGATCACGTTTGGATTCCTAGCTTTCACCTTAAACCGAAACTTTTTCATCTTGTTCTACACAATGTTATGAGTTAATTAAGTACCTATTAGTTTTTTAGTAACTATTTGTTCCCTTGTTCTTGTAGGCTTCTATTGTTTTTCTGTATTTTATCCAAACTTTTAATTTGCTTTTCTTGATGTGATTGTTTTAGCTGTATTTCTTTCATATTATTTAAATAAATAAAAACAATGTGTCTTACAGGACAGTCTTTTGACGGTTTTTTTTCCCACAGCTATCACACAACGCCGTCTAGTACCAAGCTAAGCAGAGCTTGTGCTAAGAGTACTAAACAACTGATAAACATACTTACTTATATATTTCTAAATACATACATATTATTGATAAATTACACCCAGACACAGAACAACTGATCGTGCTCATCACATAAACATTTGTCCTGGGTGGGAATCGAACCTCGTGGGTTCGATTCCCTCCGGCATAGCAGTCAGGACTACTAACCACTAGATCAACAGGCCAGTCAAATTATGTATGGCGTCTGCCCCTCTAGCCAACTTACAACCGTTTCGTTTCGATTCTCTTTTCGTTGATCGCCCCGAGTCACGCCTCCTATTCCTTTGTTCTGACCACGTGACTGAGCGTTGAGATGACGTCAGTATCAGAATAAAGGAATCGGAGGCGTGACCTACTTGAGGCGATCGACAAAAAGAGAATCGAAACGAAACGGTTGCAACTTGGCTAGGGGGCTGAGCCGAGAAGCTTGTTGAGTTCACTTAATCTATACTTAGGAATGATTTTATCAACTAATTTGATCGCCTTGAGAATATATTTCGATTTACGTAGGAAATCATCAAATAACTCCTTCCAGTCTAGGTTGCACAGAGTTTCAGACTTTTAATGACTAAAACCCATCTATAATCGGAATGTATGTTCCCTTCGAGGTCCAGGGCCATCTAGACTGCGTTCAAGAGCTGTTACTGCTGTTAATGTCATTATTTTTATAGAATACTAGCTTCTGCCAGCGGCTTCGCCCGCGTGAAATTAGGTTTTTCTATTCAAACTTTGGACCCCCATTTTAACCCTTTAGGGAGTGATTTTTGGAAAATCCTCTCTTAGTGCTCGCCTACGTCATAAAAAGATACCTTGTGCAAAATTTCACGGTCCTAGTCCTTGTAGTTTCGTCTGTGCGTTGATATGTCAGTCAGTCAGTTTCTCCTATTATATATATAGATTAACACTAGCAGCTTTTTAGTGCAGTCAAGATATTTTTCAAGGTATTGAGTTCCTTTTCATTGGTGTAATTTGCTGTAAATGTATTTAACTATTATACTGCTGGGACTCAGGCCTCCTCTCTAGGAGAGGGAATGGGCCGTAATCCACCACACGAGCCCAGTGCGGGTTGGTGAATATCACATATCTTTGAATTTTTGGTACCTGAACATGCCGGTTTCCTCACGATGTTTTCCTTCACAGTTTTGCGAGCAGTGGTGATGAAATAAATTCCACAGAGCAATGCGCCTGGCTGGGTTTGAACCCGCGACCTACAACTCGTAAGTCGGTCCACCACTGCTCTATTACCAGTAAGATTTTTATTCGTGTGTACTGTGGTGTGTATGTACCGGTAGCGTTATTTTCCTTCCGAATGACAAAGCCTCAGCAATAAAACAACGGAATGAGCTTGGGCTGTCAAGAATTCCTGTGGTTTGTGGCTATACGTTTATACTTTTTTATTGTGCACCGCGCGTTTTTATGACGTCATCATCAACCAGAGCCATTACTAAATGCAAATACTATGGCGGTAGATTATTATTATGTTCGCCTTGACCTTGACCTTTCTGGACATAAAATATAATGAAGTGTCACAAAATAAACTCAAGTCAAGTCATAAGATTCGGCACGTTCATTCAGTGATAGTATTGGTTCCAGAAACTTGGTCTTTTTCGTTAACCCGCAAACTCTACTTTTCTTTTAACAAAGTTTTGCCCCACACTAAGAATAACTCTCTTACTGCGCGAACAAATGTTCGAAGTTCGGAACGGTCAAAATATTTCGGCCGTACAGTAGAGTATCTATTTTATCCAGGCGGGAACCGAACCCGCAACCCACAGCGCAGATGCCAATTGCTCAGCGTACTAATATTATTTTACTATCTTACAAAAACAGTAAAAACCTATCAAGGCCAGGTTTAAGTCAAGTTCAACGAACAATTAGCTTTTTTAGAAGCAAGTCAGTATTAAATGAAAACGAATATTTTCCTCTCAATTCCAAATTAAGGCCCTTGCTCCCATTTGTTACAGGTGTTACTACCTACCACAGGCACCAGCGATCCACAAGCAAAAATTGTTAGCAATGGTATTGTAAGATTACTCCTTGGTACAGGCTGGGTTGATAGATTTGAAAAAAAACGAGTGTGCTTATGACCACACGACTGAAGTGAAACTTCTTTCGCTCCATCTGTATGTATATATATATATATATGTGTGTACAATATATACATGTATACACATATACATATTTGGCTATGAGAGAAAGAGAGAAAGAAAATGTGCGCGCGCACTGCTGTCTCTTGCTTATATCCCCCACTTAACTTCCGTTCGCCTTGCCCGATCACACTTTTCGTAACGCTTACGTCACGCGTTCGCCAGCTTACTCCCCAAGTCAAGCGTGCGTAAAGAAGTTTCACTTCAAAAAAAATTGTTATAGATCCATTTGACTGACCTGTTGGTCTAGTGGTTAGTGGCCCTGACTGCTATGCCGGAGGTCGTGGGTTCGATGTCCACCCAGGACAAATGTTTGTGTGATGAGCACGATCATTTGTTCTGTGTCTGGGTGGAATTTATCTATAATTTATATGTATGTTTATCAGTTGTCTAGTACTCATAACACAAGCTCTGCTTAGCTTGAGACTAGACTGCGTTGTGTGATAGTTGTGGAATATTATATTTAAGTTATAACTTAAATATAATATAATGTTTCGCTTGTTTTCTCTAATCCTTTCAAACTGCTTTGATCTTTAGAAATATGTTTACAAAAAAAACCGTTAAATGTTTTTCAAATGGTACATATCATATGTAAATCAATCAATATTTTGCACAAAAAAAAAAAATAGTTTTAAAGGCCCCCGGCTCTATGCGCAAGCGGCATTACGAGTTTGTGTATGGACTAAACGCCTTAAATGTACAATTTTGAACTCTCCATTTTGTAAGTTACCTCATGTCTTTTGTTTTATTACTTACTCGTAATATGACGGACGGAAGGAAATCTCATCTTGTATTGCGTGAATCTTTGTTGCTATTTATAACATAACAATACAACAAACATTTTGATTACGTTAACGGTGAAATTTTTTGTTTTGTAATTGTGTATTGTTGTTATTTTCATGTTTGATAAATTTTCTTTTTGTCTTCGACATTCTTCATTATTAGCATAGCATAGCATAGTCGGCCTTATAATGTTCCCACTGTTGGGACTCAGGCCTCCTCTCTAGGAGAGGGGATGGGCCGTAATCCACCACGCGGGCCCAGTGCGGGTTGGTGGACGTCACATGTCTTCGAATTTTTTGTTCTAGGACATGCCGGTTTCCTCACGATGTTTTCCTTCACCGTTTTGAGAGCAGTAGTGATGAAATAAATTACGCAAAGTAATGCGCCTGGCTGGGTTTGAACCCGCGACCTACAGCTCGTAAGTCGGGGCCGTTACCACTCGGCCACCACTGCTCCATTACATTACATTGCTGCTTCATTATTAATCTTAACCAATTATCTGATTAATTAGCACAACATAATAGACAAATAAGGGAATCGTATAATGATCAAGCAGATACTAGTCGTATAAACAAAAAATAAAATGATGACAAATAGAGAGAGAGATATTTTTTTTGTAGGTGGGAAATCATCTTATGGCATCTCCCGCCCTAGGGCTGAGCGGGAGGGCGTGTCAGACTTTTACTGACTAAAACCCACTCCTGTTCCTTCTTTGCGTTTGTTCCAGGACCCCGGAGTTCACTTTCGCACTACCCATGGCCCCAGTAGGCTTCGACCCTTCTGGCCCCCTACGATTTGCTGACATCTCCTTGAGGCGCGCGTGGGACACTACACGCCGTCGACGTTGGGTTTGGTCCGGACGGTTACCGGACGGTCGGACGCCGAGCTACCCATTGCTCGCCGTCTGCAAGCCCGTGCCTACGGTGGATGAGATGGTAAGTAATAAATCGTTGACTGCTTATCGAGAATTAGTTACTATATTTACACAGCCATACAATTAAAAATACCGATCTATGCTAAATGATAACACCACAGATTATAAAAGAGGAATAAAATTTTTGTTTATATATCGCAGCCAATTTAGCTTAATTCGCCAATCAGTTAACTGCCTAGCCAGATAACTAAACGACGCCGTTCAACTAGCGGCCTGAATGTCGCGGCCGCGGTGAATGATGCGTCGGAAATTCTGAATTCTAGTTAACTTAGGGCGGATTACTGAATTGAGTATTTTGAGTTAAGAACATCTCAAACCATACTTAACTGCCAAATTTTGACAGGTTTTCAGGGCAAAGTAGAGTTTCGAGTAATTCTCAACTTCGAATGCTTAAATCAGAAACCGAGGGTTAATTCGCCATTCAAAATCAAATCAATCAACTGGTTGCGAGTCGACACAATTATATTATTGTCACTGATCACAAACGGATTGTACCTATCATAAGAATCCAAAATCACACTAATATTATAAAGGCGAAAGTTTGTGAATTTGTTTGTATGTTTGTTAGTTCTTTACGCTTGAACGGCTGAACGTATTTTGATGTATTTTGGCACACGGGTAGACCATGTCTTGAAAATACGTTACGTCAATTTTCAAAGTACCTACCGATGGAAACAGCTAGTTATTTCATTTCAACACCTGCGTTAATAGCATAATCAGCCTTATAATGTTCCCACTGCTGAGATTCAGGCCTCTCTTGGAGATGGAATGGGCCGTAATACCGTACGCGCTCCCAGTGCGAGTTGGTGGATGTCAGATGGCTTCGAATTTTTAGTTCTAGGATATGCCGGTTTCCTCACGATTTTATCCTTAAAGCAGTGGTGATGAAATGAATTACACAAAGTAATGCACCTGGCTGGATTTAAAGTTGAACCACCGGCTTACAAACAACTCGTAACTCAGAGCCGTTACCACTCGGCCACCACTGCTCTTCTGCGCATCGTATCCAAATTATTTCAGCTTCAATTTTAACCGCATGCAACTAAAAAGCGCATGATGCTTAATGGTTAGAAATTTTAAATCTTCAAATGTTATAATTAGGTACATATTTATACAATGCTTCTAAAGTTATACAAAGCACAGGTCCGATCGTGTGTGGAGTTTTGGAGCCACATATGGACTGGTGCTGCAAAATGCCATCTAGCGGCTTTGATTCAGCGGAGAAGCGTGCGAATCATAGACTTACGGTAGCCAGCCTCCAAAATGCTTCTTATAAAATGCCGATTTTATAAGAAGCATTTTGGAGAGTATGCGCGGGAATTACATGACTAGAGCCTTACGTTTTAAAACCTCTACGGTCCGGACTAAGGGGGCCCACGACGCGTTGCGGCGCCGCACCGCAACGCATTATAATTTAGGTGTCTTCAAGCCTAGAGTGAATAGGCTCAAACTAGTGCGCTTCACCATCAACGATTGCATCACTGCTTACCATCAGGTGGGGATCGCATTCAACCACTAATTTATATTATTAAAAAAAAAATGCATATTGCCCTACATGGAAATTAATGTTTTTCATCAGACCACTGTTTCTAAGTTCTTTGAACCTTCAATAATGCATTACTAGTATTGATAGTATGGTCTAGAAAATAGACTGATAAGATTAACCTCTTATCAATCATGAGTGTGATCTCAAGTATTTCTTATGAAGTCAGAGACCTTTTTCCTCCTACAGAAGTGGCAGACAATGACAGATTAGATACATTCTATCACCAGTTTATCTTTCACTTGAATTCTTTAGTAAATATAACAAGGACTTTGATAGTCTTTGGGAGGATTGTAGTACCTACCAGGGGCGCCGGCTTTTGGAAAACCTCATGGGTGCTCATGCTCATTTGATGGACTCGAAACAGTGGCGAAGTATGAGAAGAGAAATGCACACTGATCGACCGACATATAAATCCTACTTACATACTGCGTACTTAATTAGGTACTTAATTTTTTTTGATAAAAATATAAAATGAAACCATTATACTTATGTATAAAAATGAAACCAGTTTTTAGTATCAAGTACCTAATATTATAATTTATACGTAACCTAAAAGCCGATTACTGATCTGTTTCTTGCCATTTCTCAGGGGTGCTCGGCACCCACTGTTTATTTCTCATGGTTGCTCGAGCCCCCGAGCACCCACGGAGTCGGTGCCCCTGATACCTACAATAGAATGTGTTTGTACACACCTAGGCACTAGGGATTTAGCAAATAACATTGTGGTACTTCCTGAGAGAAAGATTTTTCAAAGACTTGATGGACTTTATGTTTTCTAATATCTATGTTTAAGTTTATTAAACAATAATATAATATTATATTTTAAGATATTTATCAGTAATTTAGTTTTAAATTCTCTCTTAGTGCTCACCTATGTAATAAAAGGAAACCTTGTACAAAATTTCATGTAACTAGTCCCAGTAGTTTCGGCTGTGCGTTGATATGTTAGTCACTTAGTTTCTCCTTGATTATTAACTGATTACTTTTTTATAGAATGTATTGTATCTGTTTTAAGCACATTGGAAGAATGTTAAATAATATTAGACAACTTAAAGTAACCTAACTTAAGAGTAGCTTGTAACTGTGTTTAGGATCCTGAACGTCTGGAAAGTTTTAATCCAAACCTAACTCACTTTGCTGTCATACACCAAAATAATAAGTTATTGTTTGAGTGAACATGTTTTGTTTTGAATTATAAAAGTAAGATTATGGTAACATGATTTGAATATTTCATTAAATAATATATCCCACATCCCTATATTGAGTATTCATCGCAGACCGAACTGCAAAATGCTCGCGAATGATCGGCCAAAATTTTCGCGCATGTAGAATGCATACTCGAACACGCAGTCGGCTTGAATAAAGCATGGTCGAGCAAAATTTGGGCGTGTATTCAATTTTGCGATGTTCGATAATAATCATAAGATATTTTTTTCAATAATCTCATAAAATGCTCTGCTCTGCTCTTGGTGTGCGCTAACACTTATTGTGTTAATTATATGGTATGGGTCAAAGTACAAAGCGACTTGTTTGCTATTAAGTTTTTTTTTACTTATCAAATTAATATCATATCTTGTTGTGAGGCTGGCCCTGGGCCAGAGCAACCCTTCTGAATCTATTGTACTATGCCCCTCCTGTCTACTCAACCCATAGCAACCCATAACTCCTTCATGAGTCACAATATGGCCTTGATGCGGCTGAGCCAGTAGTCCTCTGGTCTTGGAAATGGTTGGCCCAGATAACCTAATCTTCTGGAGCTTAGTGCTGCACAGTACTTATCAAATAACTTATTAGTGACTCTATATCATTACTAGCAAGCAAGTGGTCTTGCTTACATGAAAGTAGGAAATTATCACAAGGAAACATACTTCCAGGACAAAAAACTTCCTATGTACTATTCCAGGACATGGTTTACTAGTGTGCCGAAGTTCAAGTAAGTGTGAAAAAGTAACATACATACAAAAACACTCACAAACTTGCGTCTTTATAATATTAGTATAATTTTGGATTTTTTTAACTCCCTTAAATCTTATCTCCTTACCAGCTGTCCCCTGTATCTTTCGTTATTTTAGTATCAATTATTATAATATTATGTGCTATTCCAGAACTTGTTCTACTTGTGTACTAAATTTCATCTAAATCCTTTCAGCCGTTTGAGCATGCAGGAGTAACAAACATACACATTTGGGCTTTATAATATTAGCCTGATTATTGGAGTAGTTCAGGGATGGCAAACCTTTATATGAGAATGTGCCTCTAAAAAAATTAAAAAAAAATATAGCCAAAGAATCTTGGCTTAGTAATTTAATTAACAAATATTTAAACTAAACGCAGTGGTGGCCGAGTGGTAAAAGCCCCGACTTACGAGTTGTAGGTTGTGGGTTCAAACCCAGTCAGGCGCATTACTTTGTATAATTTATTTCATCACCACTGCTCTCAAAACGGTGAAGGAAAACCTCGTGAGGAAACCGGCATGTCCTAGAACCAAAAATTTTAAGACATGTGACATCCACCATCCCGCACTGGGCCCGCGTGGTGAATTATGGCCCATTCTCTCTCCTAGATAGGAGGCCTGAGTCCCAAAAGTGGGAAGATTATAAGGCCGACTATGATATACCATTAATTTTTTTCTTGCAAATTTTTATTTTCAAATTCATGCTATGCTATAAACTAGACGCTATTAACTTTTAATTAGCAGCCCAAAATTCGTATATTGTAATGTTTACAGTAATTTGTTTATTCTATGTATACAAGAGAAAATTGGTATGATTACTTAATAGTGTTTCAAATCACCTACATGTTGTACTTATTTCACTGGCTTGCCCGAATTATTTCACATACCATAGGTTCGCCATCCCTGGATTTATTTAACACTAGCATAAAGACACACCAGAATAGCTCTCAGTCAACCGTAATTCAGGAAGGGACACAAGGATTTCCTGGAAGCAAAGCTTGTGCAACAGGATCTACATACAGCAGTGGTCAATTTAGTGCTAAATATAGAAGCAGGGCCCCGTGTCCAAAGTAGTGGCGGTCAAGATTTATCATTTCCTCATCAAACCAATTGCATCTGACCTTGTTGATTGAGACAGCTGTTTGTCTGTTTTCCAATATTGTTAGGTTGATTTTTAATTTCTTTTTAATCTACTACAATACTTAACCTTTTTAACAATTATGGTTTCCTTTTGTACCATTAAACTAAAATTGGTTTGTACTATGAATACCTAATGGAGTTACAATTGCAAATTTTGATTGCAATGACTGTAAATATGTTACTTAAAGAGTTTTTTTTTTGAGAGGTGATTTCCCACTCTGGGGTAGAGCGAGAGGGTATTCCTTCAGTAACCCTTTGCATTCTAGGACCACGGATTTCCTTTTAAGAAATTACCCATGGCCCATGGCCCTGGCAGGCATTGACTCTGCTGGACCCATATGGTATGTTACTTTTAGAGTGAGTTGCGCCAATCAACAATAACAATTACCAATGCCAATCAATCGTCAAATAACTGGATTTAGTGAAATATGGGTTACACCAATTTTGCATTGGTCACAAATAACAATAATAATAGAATGAATGAACAACGGTCCGAAAAAAGCATTTCGCTTCGTCGTTTATACCGCCTACATCAAAGGGTTTGCCTGCTGCAGTCTTACCATCCAACTATAATTTAGGTGTCTTCAAGGCTAGAGTGAATAGGCTTTTAATAAACTAGTGCGCCTCATCATTAATGATTGCATCACTGCTTATCATCAGGTGGGATTGCGGTTAAGCACTGAATAATATAAATTTAAAAAAAATAAAGAATAATGACCACTCAAATTTTGGCAGTTAACGGCTATAGTTCTGGATAAAGGAAACAATAATGCTTTTTGACAAAACTTTAACATGTGACATGATGGTGCAACAGCAGATGGTAACACTCAACCATCATTGCTAATATTACTGTTTAAATTAAGTTCGATGGAAGCTGCAACTTTCCTCTTGGTGCAATCCACTCATATTATTTCACACCTGGTTTCAAAATAAATTTCATTATGTGTCAAATCTCTATTTGACATGTTTTTATACTACACAAGCTTCTACCAGTGGCTTTGCCTGCAAAAAAGTAGGTTTCTCCATACAAACTTTGGACCTCCGTTTCATCCCCTTAAAAGATGAATTTCGAAAAATCCCTTCTTAGTGCTTGCCTATGTCATTTAAGAAAGCCTTGTGCAAAATTTCACATTTCTAATCTCAGTAGTTTCAGCTGTGCATTGATATGTCAGTCAGTTTCTCCTTTTATATATATATATATATATATAGATAATAGCTTGTGATTCACTGTCAAAAATAACACACAATAGCACAGTTTAAAAACTTTTCTCTATTAAATTCATAAATTTTTATTTTGGCCTCTATTTCTAAATCAGAAGAGGTTTTCTACATTAGTTAAAAAATTTAAATGCTTTGGAAATACTTTTTCTAATATATAGTGAAACTACAAAGTTTTCAAAAGACTGTTCAAACTAGTTAGTTAATTGCAAAAAATATAAACAGGTAGGTAGGCTAGACTAATAAATAGGTACATAATGTTATGCATTAATAAGATGAATGACAAGTTATTACCTAGTTGTTGTAGTCATGAATAATTCATTGACATCTCATTACATCACTTTGATATAATAGAAATGAGTTAATGTCCAAATCACCCATGATTACAAGTTACTTCCTACTTTATTTTAATTACCTAACTGAGGATAAATGATAAAATAAGTACCAAAACTTTTCAACACTTAGTTACGAAAATATTTGCTTGTGGTTCGAATAATTTACCGCCATTCCTCGCCGTGCTGGGCAGTTATTTGTGTTTAGACAAATAAACAACTCATAGAGAATGACTAATCATAACTTGCAAATATGAATGAAACCCATTGAAAATTCTCGAATAAACTAACCGAAACGGAAAGATTTTGCACTACGATAACGTCGTGGATTTCCAAGTGTCACCAATATCATAACAATAAAACAAAATGAGTAAAGATAACACGACGAAACCGTTGAAAAACGGAGGAAAACATTAGAGAAAAACGCAAAACTTCACTAGAAAAAATCAATTACATAAACAATATGAGCTAAGTAAACTTCTAGAAGAGTGTCTAGGATAGTTTTTATAGAAAACAATATAAATACCGTTACCTTTTAAAACAATCACAGTGCGGACACAGGTCAACAGGAACAAAGTAGGTTGCCGTCCAGCGTTCGTAGGAATTTACACGTGCAACGGCACCATATAACAAGAGTAAAACACTAAAGACTAAAATTTCGCAATAGCTTAATTCCACAAACTACTTATAACAATTTTAATCAAAAATAATAAAAGGCTTTTTGCAAAATAATATTCACAACACGCATACGATACACTCTTGCGAAAAATCTGACATTAATGACAGTTGAGATTTTTTATTTCGTTCCTCGTTGAGTCCACGAAACCGGTTAGGCACAGATAGAATTTTGTTTTGTTATATGTAAATGTTTATAATAAACATAATAATTTAGAATTATTATGTTTGTAAAATGTATAAGTTTCGATCATAAATAATTGTACATAATATTTTAGTTTGATGTAACAAACAATCGTGTCTCTTTATTTTTACAATCGTGTTGTCAGTGTCATCTATGCTCAATGACTGACAAACAACAATCCGAACCTTCGTACAGCGCCATCTATTACTACTTCTGAAAACAATAAAAATATATAATGAACCACTAAGTTTCAAGCGATGAAAATAGATGGCGCTTACACTAAGCCATTTATTTTTTTATTTTACTGGTATTTGGAGGAAACCTTGAGTTATTGTTATTATTTTTCTGAGATTGTTTACACATCTAGAATAAGCGTGGCGCTGACATAACAACAATAAATTTTCGTCTATTGTTTGTAATCTCTGAAAAAAGAAAAAGTGTTTGAATGTAATTTTTCAAGTTTTGAATATTTGAATTTACAATCTAAAGTGTTAGATAAATTGATATTCGATTATTTGGCATTCGATTTGGCATAGTTACACCCCTACCTATACCCATCGGGTTTATTTGAATCGTCCTGATAAGTAATTAGGCACCTAATTTCATTGTAGTTCGTGGTCGGTAACGAAGGTCTGTCTGATGATGGATTCTAGAAAGATGGGTGATAATCCCTGAATTAGGACCCAAGATGTGTTCCACGCACGCATCTCTTAGACGTAGTTACCTTCTACGGGACAAGGCCCGCGGACGGTAGGCCAGCATTATTCCAGAGCACTCGAAGTCACACAAACATTCGACGCAAGTAAGTATATAAGGGAATATTGAGATGGTTTTAGTCAGGAGGAGTCTGACAGACCCCTCCGCCTACTTCCAGAGCGGAGAACATCCATGAAGATTTCCACCTCGTTTTTTTTTTTTGTAATTAAGTATTCGTGCGTCTATTCGGGCAGAATAAACATGTTTTCTTTCTTTTTTTTCACCTCGCTAAAGTTAGGAGTTAAGTACCTTGGCTTGCTGAGGTTAAATTAGGTCAGATTACAAAGTATAACAGACCAAGGAGCAGCTGACTTCTTCCCTTGACCAGAGATAGAGTAGAAGGAATGCTGACAAAAGCTGAGACTGAGCTGATTGCAGCAACTGTAGGTTCCTATTTATTCTAAAGGGCCTATTACACTACGCGATATTCAGCACACGATATTCAGACTGTCTTACTTTTTCGTTCCGAGGAAGACCGGTCTAACCCTTACTACACTACGCGACATCGACTAAGACTGTCTGAATATCGAGTAGTGTAAAAGGCCCTTAACACGGGCGTAGCCAGAGGCCCCGTTTTGGGGTTCAAAGAAATAATCAAAATTTAATTTAAGCCCGACAAAGAATCTTTTGTTAAGAGGGTCCTTTTCCACTCGCCTATCGTCAACATCGAGCATGGTTTAAAAGCTTGTTGCTTCATCTAACGCAATCCAACGCGATGTTTGATGAAGAGTCAATGCAAAAAAGAGAGATAACGCGTGAATAGTCTGTTGGCATTCGGTGATTTACTCGAATATTTCACAAAACTTGGTCTAGGAAATAGGTAGGTACACACGGTGACTTTAATAGCGTAGCAGGGCACACTAACATGATAAATGTGTGCGTAAACGCTAGCGCGTGAAACACAACAGGTATTATCGTTGTGTGATACAAAGTAACTCGTTTCTACACTCACACTCTTGAAAAAAAAAATAGTAGCCGTCTAATTGGCTTCTGTTATTAATGGCGCTGTGGCGCAATGCGTATGATACTTAACTGACGAGTAAGAGGTCCCAAGTTCGATTCCAATTATCTGTTATTTTCTTTTTGTTTTACTCATGTTTTTTTTGAATAGTAATGTTATGGTTATTCTCGTAATAATTAAAATATTCGAAATATATTTTTGTAATTTTATACATATAAACTATGTATATTTACGAAATTAATTAACGAAATTTTTGTATATAACTTGTAATATAAATAATTTTATAATATATATATATATATATCATTTACGTAATATAACAATACGTTATTATTAATAGTTGACAATCCTTTCATTGTCAACTTTTTTTTTTTATTTTCGCAAACATTCACTTATGAAATTATTATAGTTATTTAAATTAGCATCAAACACTTACACTTAATCTTTGAAAAGTAATTTTGATGATATGGGTAGGTAATCAGCAATAATGTTCACAATAATCAAGTAGCTGTGGGTATCAATACAAACAGAATTAAAACCGAGCGTGCCATCCCACAATAATTCACCTATTCAAATAATATGTCTCCAGCTCAACTCGCAAACAAAATAAAACTCGTTTACTACTCGATATACACACACACACACATATTTGTATATGTGTTTGCTACGAATTAGATAAAAAAATTCGCTTCGTTCATTAGATGGAAAATTAGCACTGATTATCAAGTGCTTGCTTGCCGTTAAAGGTGTATCGAGTTCGATCCTAGCCATTGACAAAACATTATTTTCTATTTTATTGTAGTATAATGATAACGAAGTTTATTAAAGCTAAAACTTAGAATATTTGCTTTAAAAACTAAGTGTATGAATATTATCATCTACCCACTTTATTAGTTATTTACTAAGAAATGAGTCGGATAATAAGTTAACCTGGCATAACGCTTTTGCCTATCACGATCGTGTGTTCTACAACTTACTCCGAGACAAAAAATAATTAATCGTTGTGGAAAGTGATACTTTTTACAAGTAATAATTAACATGTCTCATTTGTCTACACTTTTGAGGGCTGAGATAGTAGTATTATATAAACAAAATATATCCATAAGTGAAATTTCGAGGAGACTAATGCTACCGGTAAGTAACAAATCCAAACTTAACATAATGCGAAATAATTTAACATTGTTGATATTTGTTAGGTTTTAACGTAATTTTGTGATTGTTTACAGAGGAAAACTGTGCAGTTTTGGGTGCATAGATATACAGCTGAAGGGACAATCGATGCCAAACGTCCGGGTCCAAAAGCAATTGCAAATACGGATGCCAACCCACTGCATCGAAATATTGTTGCTACGTATAGCGCTGACGGCTTTGCTACAACAAGAAACACTGCGATTATGCACGACGTGTCTATGACAATTGTTCGACGCCACTTACGAGCAGCAAAAATTAAATGTCGCAAGCCTGCGAAAAAAATTTTACTGACGGCGTTGCATAAGGAAGAAAGGATGCGGTTTGCAAGAAAATTTATAGATTTTGATTGGTGCAATAACATAGTTATATTTAGTGATGAAAAGTGTTTTAAGTCAGATAAGGATGGGCGTAAAATATTATGGAGAAAAGATGGAGAACGTTACCATCAGAAAAATATTCTCCCATGCAGGTCTAGTGGTCGCATTACGTTAGGTTATTGGGGCTGGATGTCATCGATGGGTCCCGGTGAGTTAGTGGAGGTAGGGGGTCGCAATACCAGTCAAGGTTACTTGGACATCTTGCAAAATGTTATGTTGCCTACCGTGCGCGTGGCATACCCGGACGAGCATATTTACTTCGTGCACGATAACTGCTCGGTGCACCGCGCACGAATGGTGCAAGACTGGTTAAGTGTCCAAGAAAACTTGACTGTTATTGAATGGCCCTCTAAAAGTCCCGATTTGAACCCCATAGAAAATCTATGGGGTCACATGGTGCTCAACTGGGATTCATCTGATGTGAGATCTAAACGTAATTTAGATAATTTAGTGTCATCCATGTGGGAATCGTTTCGCGGCACTGACCTGTGTGAAAATTTGGTGGCTAGCATGAGAACGAGGTTACAAGAAGTAATCGACAATGAAGGTGCACCAATTAGATATTAATTTTGATTTAAACTGAATCCAATTATAAATATTTTTAAAAAGCTGTATTACTGTATGCTGTTTTTGTTGTTGTTGTTTTTATCATGTTATTGTTATTGAAATCAAGAGTTACGATACCTATCATAGTTCATTTTTTAAAACATGTTGATTGATATGTTATAAGTAAAAAAAAAGACTAAGAAGTAAGCTGTAGGTAATTATACTGTTGTTGTTATTATGTGACATGATGTTATTGTTATTGAGATCAAGAGTTGCGATATCTATCATAATTCATTCTTGATAACATGTTGATTTATGTCACTAATAAAAAACTTAAAAAAGTGACGTCCATCCTTGTCTGACTTAGAATGTTTTCACTTTATATATTGTATTAAAGATAATCATGAACAGATTCGTTAATTGTGACCATTCCGTTTAATGTATGTAATTAATAAGTTGTAATAAACATAGTTGGATCGTTATCGCAGTTTTCTTTGTCACAATATTTTCAAAATATTTTAATTATTATGAGAGTAACTATAACATTACTATTAAAAAAAAAACAGGGGTAAATCAAAAAGAAAATAAAAACAAGCAAACTTTTTGTTACATCAGACGATTGGAATCGAACTTGGGACCTCTTACTCGTCAGTTAAGTATCATACGCATTGCGCCACAGCGCCATCGTCAACTATTAATAATAACGTATTGTTATATTACGTAAATGATATATATATATATTATAAAATTATTTATATTACAAGTTATATACAAAAATTTCGTTAATTAATTTCGTAAATATACATAGTTTATATGTATAAAATTACAAAAATATATTTCGAATATTTTAATTATTACGAGAATAACCATAACATTACTATTCAAAAAAAACATGAGTAAAACAAAAAGAAAATAACAGATTTGGAATCGAACTTGGGACCTCTTACTCGTCAGTTAAGTATCATACGCATTGCGCCACAGCGCCATTAATAACAGAAGCCAATTAGACGGCTACTATTTTTTTTTTCAAGAGTGTGAGTGTAGAAACGAGTTACTTTGTATCACACAACGATAATACCTGTTGTGTTTCACGCGCTAGCGTTTACGCACACATTTATCATGTTAGTGTGCCCTGCTACGCTATTAAAGTCACCGTGTGTACATGTTTTTTGAAACCCTTAAAAGTTTTTCAGAAAAATTATATTTTATTGTATGGGCATAGGCATCATATTGTATATGCAATATGATGCCTATGCCCATCTCGCATGTGCGCGTGAACTGAGGGAGGATGAGGGAAAACTGGTATTTCACAAAATAAAAGACATAGGATTTATTATGAAACAATTACATAAAAAACTATTGCGGTCCTTCAGTCCTCACAGACCATCAAGGCAGCTCAGAGGTACTACAGGTAGTACATACTACCTACCAACAAATATTGTGGACCAAAAATCTTTAAATAATTTATTTATTATATACTTATGCCAGTCCTTGGACGCCACTCGATCACTGTATTACTCCACCTGTCTTCATTGCGCCTCACCATGAATCCTGCCCAACTCCATTGGAGCTCCCCAACTCGTCTACCGATATAAAAGACCTTTGTACCTACATCTCTGGATCTCGACGTTTGGAACTCGGTCTAATAGCCCCATGCCAAATATGGATACATGGCTCTCTGTGCAACTCTCAGAACATTAGTGCGATCCTTGCTCAGCAATTCATGTCGACCAGTAGGTCGAAAATGCCATGAAATGAATTGCTGTTCAAAAATGACCTACCTCTTTGTCTGTGTGTCAAAGGAAATTGAGCGTTTTTGAACCCAAAGCTTTATGTGGTATTTTCTGTTTTTAGAAATGTTACATTATTCGTTTTATTTTGTGAAAGATTTGTTTCTCCGTTTATTTTAATAGGATATTATCGATTTTTGTCGCCATAGACAAAAAATCGATGTCATTCTGTGGTGAACGGAGATTGCACTTATTGAACTCTGTCTAAATTGAGGGCAGGTAAGTTAGTAAGTACTTACTAATCTGAAGTAATTTTCCTGAAGTCAGGCAGCATTGGGTAGACGTCGTCCTAATAGAATGCTATCATCGCGCAACTATGCGACTATCACGTAAATTAATAGTATAACCACAATACGCCTTCTGTCGGCGCAACTACGCAATCTAGTTTACCGTACAAATGAATGCAACGATCGCACTTTGTGTTACAACAACGCCCAAAGGGTAAGTAAAAAAAACAACAACTTAAACTGAAACATTTTATTTAAATTATAACTCTTTCTTCATATAAATAACGCTCTCTTTAAATGTATCTGGAAGCCTCTACATAAACATAGTAAATTTTAAATGTCATACAACTAGGTACAGGTTAAAATACAGAAAATGGCTTAGGTAAAATTAAAAATAGCTTAAAATTAATAACGTCGAAGTACGCGAGGGACCGAAGTCACCCAATGGATCACTGCAGGCAATCAATGTTCACCTAGAAAATAAATTGAGCGTTAGGTCCTTTACTGACTATATATTGAACGAAGCGTTTTTATTTTAGTTCGCATTCTCGTGCCAATTTTCGTTACATTACCTTATAGCATTTTTTTTTATTAAACTATAACAATCTATGAGCATAACTTGTCTAAGACTTTGATTAGGTATTAGCTAATTCATAGGATTTTTTTTTTGTGTTCAATTATATTTCGTGTAATATCATTGAGTTTGGTCGCAAAGATATGAAAATATTACATAGCTGTTTGGAATGTTATGATTTGCTCCAAGGTGTTTGCTGTATTTAACGTAAGCTCGGCTTACTATGGGACAAAGATAGGACTTTCTTTGTGTATCAATACCAATAAAGTGTCTATAAAATTAGTAGCTTTAACTGTCAAAATGTGAACAGCTATAGAAAAATATTTCTTCTTTATAATATTGGTAGCTGATTTTAAGTAAGTATTCAATATTTAAAAAATAATTTAATAATTAAATCTTGTTGCATTTTACATCTATGTGAACTAGTAAAAATAGGCCATAAAACATTGAACATACATTAGCTAAGCCATTTCATTCACGGATTTATTTAAGAAGTAAATTTAGTCTCTTGTGATTAACACTAAAATCTAAATACCAAAACATTACATTTATTTTATCGGCTAAATTCCATATTTGTAAGCACAGAATATAATACACAAAAATCATGCAAATACTTAAAATATACAACTGAAAATCATGCGATTTCAAACAAACAACCCAATAATAATTTTTAAAACAACTTTTTGATCGTAGATTTTGGCACAAAAAATAAAAATTATAAGATTTACATACAAAACACAAAACGTTAAATTACGCTTAAATTCACAAGTAAAAGGTAAAATGAACATCACAGCTAAAATTTTTAAAATAATAATGATTTAGAAAAAGATAATAATCCAATTTTCTTTATATAAAATAACTATGTTAAGTATGTCATGAACTAACTACTTATATTTAAAAAATAAATGATCCATGTATATTTAAGAAGCCCTTAATATGCTTTGCTATGTGATGCACAAATCAACAGACCAATTTTCAATATCAGTACCTAGTAAGTAATATATTGATCTCCAAAAAGATAGGTGATTTGTATAGTCAAGCATAAATTTTAAACAATACATTCTATTTGTTCTAAGTAATTTTATTAATATGGTAACGTGTTTCAAAAGTCCAAAGACATCCTATGCAAAATAGCGCAACATCAACAAATATCACCCACCTTTCAAACACAAAATCTACAGCTTTCAATATAATTGGTCTACAAACCGGTGCATCTCTATTAAGGAATTTAGTGGATACATTGTTACTTCTTGTTATATTATTAGCATAGCGATAATTGTGATCATTGCCAGGAGCAAACCGAGCAGCGTCAGCCAATCCAAATCTGCCAGGTGTTGGGAGAACATCATAGTGTAGGTACAAGCTAACATCAACGTGCCAGAGTCGTGCCAATCGCGCTTCGACTGCGTGTTATCGTCTGTCGAAACAACAAAAACAAGGCATACAATAAAAAAAAAACAAGTTAGTACAGGCAACTAAAAAACAAAAGGTTTGTGAACACAAAATGAACAACAAAAAGCTGGATGCAAAATGGTTAAAGTGAACACCATACGCCGTGCATGAGAATGGCCAACGTACCTCTATTTTCTTTTTGTGAATATTGAGTTTGCCTTTTAGCTCTCCACGGAACTACGTTCGTTGGCAGTGAGTTGCTTTGACTAGGAGTACAATCATCTGTCTGGTCCACAGACAACCTTCGCAGGTGCTGATTCATAGTCTGAACCAATTTGGGCGAACTTAACTCATCGCGAATTTTATTTTCGGTGCCATTTTGGCTTTCGCTTACAGTCCGCGATTTGGCGTTACTGTCTAATTTAAATATCGTCGCCAATTCTTCAGAAGAATTATATTCTGTTGAATCAGCAGCATCCTTCTTAGTTTCTAAATCGTCTTCGTATATTGATAGATTTACAGAAGCCCTGTTAGGAACTTCTTGACTATAAATAGTTTGTGAAACTTGGTTCAGCCTTTCAGTGGCTTCTGTTATTCCAGTCATCTTATCTGTATTAGTATTACCATTTTCCAATTTTGGTCTATTATTTTGAGTAAATAATTTTTCATTTACTTGACAAATACCAGCGATTAAATCAGATATCCCGTCTTTTAACTCTTTGAAGGCGTTGATTTCATTTATTTCTTTTATTTTATCGTCGGTGTTTAAAAATGGATTCAGTGAATTGATAACTGGTGGCTTGAGTTCTATATTATTCATATTATTTTCTTTTTCAGTAACTGTCTCTATTTTGATTGCATCTTCTTTTATAGTCAATGGGACAACGTCAGGTATCAAATTACTCTCTGGTATCACAACCGTGGTTTCTTGAGCCTTCAATTGTTCTTCTGCTTTTGTAATATAATTCGAAAGTTTCACACTTTCATCTTCAAAGTTAAGTTCTTTTTCGAAACTATGCTTGAGTTGATCTTCGACTTTGTGTAACTGATCTGATATGGCTAATAGACTATCTTCAGTCTTCTTTCCTTTAGAATCTTCGTTGCCTCCATGAACGTTTGTCACTGGTTTGTCATCTTTTTGTTCACTTACTACTTCAGACCGAACACTAACATGCTTCACTTCTGGCGGATCTTCTGAAGATTTACATGTCAAACCGTTCAAAAAGCTTTGTCGACTGTCAGAAATTCGACTCTGGACATCTGATTTCTTCTCATTATTGTTCCTATTTTTATCCAGTTCTGCTAATGCTACTCCTAACTTGTTACTTGTATCCATGGCTTCTTGCGCCAGCAAGCTAAGGACCTGTTGAAACTCATCTTTTGATGAACGTTTCGATGCTTGGGGAGATCTGTTTGATGGTGATGAGCTTTTGGACTTATCACAAGATGGTGGCTTAGCAAGGTGCTTATCATCACTATGAATGAATGAATCATCTTTTGCGAAATGATGGGTGGGTGCATGGGTGTTATTGACAAATAGACTGACAGTGTTGTGTCTTTGCTTTACCTTGTTACGAGGGTAGTGCTCCTGCTCGTTGTCATTATTTTCGAATGTGTTACGCAGTCGTTTCATGACGTCACTGTTACTGTGAGTTTTTTGTAACGTAGCCATTTTACTCATGTTCAACGCATCATCGATTTCTTTTTGTATCATGGTGAAAATGTTGGCTGACAAAGACCTCACAGCTCTCTTCTTTTTAAGATTAGCGGCAGAGTCTTTAGTGTAAGGATACTCATTGTAAGAATGATTGTTATTGATAAGACCAGTATAGTCTTCACCATTAAAATGTGAGGAATGCCTATTATCCTTCCTCAAACTTCTGTATGCTAAATCATCAGAGACAAGGTCCGGTGATCTCCTTGGAATAAATCGTGATCGGCCTTTATTTTCCGGCGTTGCGTGAAGATAATCACTCTGAGGAGCTGGTGATACTGGGCCTATCGGTATGCCAAACGGCGGTTGAGGATCTATGGTTTTTAACCGACTGTTAGTCTGTTTTATATTTCTGTAAACAACGTCGTCATACACTATATCTGGCTCGTTGCGTTCGGACTGCCTGTCATCATCCGACGCATAGGGAACATAAACAGGTGAAGCTAACATGTAACTTATTTGCGATTGTGCATCTTTATAATTAGGTTTTTCCTTTGTTAAGGAATTCATACGTCTAAATGCCATATCATCTTGCAATTTGTCAGGTAATGTTGACCTTCTTTGCACACGTCTCAAAGGTGTCGTTGGCTGACTTCGTAGTTGGATCTCGTCATCGTTTCCATTCCAGTCATTGAAATGGTCGTTAAACTTCGGCGTCATTAACTCACGACGTTCAGCTCTATCTAATAAATCTTCGTCACCTAAACCTAAGCTATTGTAGATGGCTTCTAATTCATTGAGAGCATCGTCAAGGTTCGTAGATTTTCGTCTCTCTGAACTCTTTTCATCGTCAGACGGCATTTGATAAATACTGGGAACATACGTATCAGATTTATGTCTAACGTGTGTTTTTGAAGTCGGTGATGTAACAGTTTTTGGTGGGTCAACTGTAACAGACCGCTTGTACTCTGTCGTCGCCTTCCAAACTTTAGCACCGTCGGTTGTGTCAACAGAAGAACTTTTAAAAGGAGTTTTGTTTTTATTTTGAATGTCTGTATTTTCTTGGCCCACTTTATTTTGTTCTAAATACGGAGCTACTCTGTTCAGTTGCGTACAGTTTGAAAAGTCACTGCTGCTTCTTGAGTTTGCATATATATTTTGCTGCCGTCTTTGTCTTTCTGCGTCATCAATTTTTTTCCAAAACTCAGATGCGTTTCGTGGTCGACGATACACACTCTCAGCGACGTTTTGAGAAGCTTGTGAGTCACTTAGGTATTGATTTTCAAAACCATTTTGACTAGTTTTAACACTTATAGGTCTCCGGGATCTGGGGCTTTGATCCGCGTAATAGAGATAATCATGTTTTAATTGAACTGGTTCTGGTTTAACAATATTTGTGGGACCTATAGATTTTCTCCAAGGCGGTGAGTTAGCATAGAGCCCATAATGATTTGGTTCTGCTGATACTGAAGCTGGTCTCCGAGGTTGTTCGTTCCTTATCTGGAAGTTCTGTATATATTCATTGTTTTGCATTGCAATGTGATCCTCGGAGTTTGATATAGGTCGTCGCAATCCGTTGAAACTTTGACTTAGTGACCTTTCTTGGCTTCGTCTCATTACTCGTTCAAAGTCGTTATTAGGTACGCCGTGCATTACATTTTGCTGTGTATTTGCTAATCTATCTGCTACCATGGGGTTATTTTCATAGTACATTGAAATAGGAGTTGCGACTTTTCGTTGCATATCACGTGGGGGTGGCACAGGAGGCGCTTTCTCCTCTCTCTTAACATTTGTCACATTCCCCAAAGGAAACTTGACACACATTACGTTCTCTGGGTTCTCATACTGGTTACTGACACTTCTTTCTCGGTTATTATTAGCATAAAGCATTTCTCTATTAATGTTACTAGTAGGTATGGAATAGTTAATATGTTCGTTGTTAACTTTTGCGTTAAAGTTGATGGATGATGGGTAACTTTGTGTCGAAGGAAATGATGATATTGATTCGGATTTCATAGGACGACGGTTAACGTCATTGGCGTATAATTGTTCCGTTTTGATGTTTTGTGTTTGGTCGCGTTTGCAGGTTCCATAACCACTACTTTGACTCGTCGGCGTTCTTGTCAACATTTCAACTTCAGCTTTCGTGTAGCCTTGCTGTAATAACTCTGCTTCTTTATTCAGTTGGTTTTCTTCATCGCGAGATAACCTTTTGATGTATCTCTCATTTCTAGCACTTCTCGACCTTTTGTTCAATGAGCTGTCACGTGAACGCATTAATGAATCTTCACTTCTAAATCGAATCATCAATGATGAATTTGATGACTTGAGTGATTCTTCTTCGCTGCTTGATTCTCCCTTCATGCTGTTTCTTAGTGCTTCGACTCTGGCTTTCAATCTGCCTTTTCTTGTTTTCCTAGAGGGTGTTTCCAAAGATGGACCTAAAGATCTATTTGAATTATCTTCTCTTAAGCTGAGGGATTCTTTGGAAGCTCCGTACAGTTCTTGAGTTTTAGCACGATAGTTGATGAAGCCGGCCGATGGGTCGGAAAGCACACCGTCATCGGTAATATCTCTAAGGTTAGGTTTCGCTAGACTCTGTGCCCTTCTAGAATCCCTTATTACTATGTGGTCAAAATTATTGATTGCCGGAGTCTTCTTTTTCTTCTTTGACTTTCTTTTCGATGAGGAGCGTGTGCTGACTCCTTCGTCGCTTTCTGAAGACTCTTCGCTTTCGTCTTCTTTCTTCTTTCGTCTGAATAGTTTTCCAATGGACCATTTCTTGTCTTTTTTTCGTTCAGTTTCTTCTGGTTGTGCGGGCCGCTCGACACGGCGTTGGACGGTGGCATATTCTTCTGTGTAGGGACGGTAAGTCGCCGCGGGCGCCGATATTTCTCGGTGAGGAACCGGTGGGGAGTTGACAGCCTGAAATGAGAGAAAAACTAAATTACTTTTATGTCACTGTTAATGTGGACAAAGGAGTATGTTGTAATTTAAAACTTTATTTAAAGGCGTTGTTCCAGTTTCACGGCTTTTTATAAAAAAAGTCGCATTTGAATATAAACAAAGAGAGTAATTGTAAGGCCAGCAAAAAATTATATTAACGCGTACAAAGAATGTACTCATGAAAGTTCACTCGTAACTAGGTACTAGCCCTGCTGTCTAGAAGTATAATTCGCCAAGGACAACCGTTTGGCATGGTGTCAAACGTAAAAATATTACGAGTATTATGAATTTGTGTTGTTTGTAGACCCGTTATCGGAAATGTTTTAATAGTTTTAATTATTTTATCTTCGGTTAAAGATCAGAGTAATTTCGACCAAGGGGAGTGATAAATCTGCAGTGGTAAACAGTCAGTCTTTATTATATTTAAACATATTTCACGGAAGTCCAGTTCTGCGAAGTTATTTTTATTAAACAAGAATGTGAAATAAAAACAAAATACAATATGAAACTCAAGAATTTTGTTACAGTTTCAACATATTATATTGTTCGTTTTATAAAATGTTGACCCACACTAGGAATTACTGTATTGTGATGCTTTTACAGTCATGTAAACACACACAAGACTTAGAAATATTTTGTTCTGTGTAGGAATCGAACTAGCGACCGTGCCTTCTCTATACTAGAAGATACATATGCCTGTAGAAGAACAGTAATAAATAGTTTTATCTTCGTCATAATTGTTACATTTTGAGTTCTCTTAAGGGGATGCGACTCGACATACATTTTCACTGTTTTTCATACAACCGCTCTTATGCGATTATGACGTTATTACACATTTTTCGTTAGATATTTTGGAAACACAGTATCTTGTGGATACTATCTAGGCTTCTATTGAAATCAATTTATAAACTGTAAAACTAATGCAGTAAAGACCTCTGAAAATCTGCTATTTTGCATGAACTTTGACAATTCATAATTTACTCAAAAATTAAAAATGTCAATAAAGTATTAAGTATAAATACGTGCTTTTTTTAAACCCCTAAAAGTTTTTGAAAAAAATTATCATCATTCAGAATCTGGAATAAATTTGCAAGGCTTCTATTATTATACTGGACTTTTTTAATTTTTGAGTAAATTATGAAGTGTCTTTTGTGTGTTTTCAGAGGTCTTTATTGGATTAGTTTTATATTTATTACAAATTTATAAATTGATTTCAATAAAAGCCTTGATAATATCCACAAGATACTGTGTTTCCAAAATATCTAATAAAAAATGTGTGATAACGTCATAATCTCGTAAGAGCGGTTGTATGAAAAACAGTGAAAATGTATGTCGAGTTGGATTGTATCACTACTACACATAAATTTTAAATAAATACTTGATCGATCCTTCAATAATCTTTTTTTCGGTGGCACACCATCCAATGAATCCTCCCGCTAAGGTGGGAAATAATCCAATGACTTCTCTCTCGCTCTTGGGCGTATCAGTCTTTTACTGACTAAAACCACACCTAGGTACGTTCCTCCTTTACCTTGTGTTCCAGGACCTTTTCGGAATACAACCCATTCCCGCTCTGGGTTGAGCGAGAGGGGGTATCAGACTTTTATTGACTAAAACCCAGGCCCAGCAAGGTCGAAGCCTACCGGGACCATGGGTTGTGCGAAAGAGAACCCCGTGGCCCTGGAACGAAGGCAAAGAAGGAACATAGGAGTAGGTTTTAGTCAGTTAAAGTCTGACACACCCTCTCGTTCCGCCCAAGGGCGAAAGAAGTCATTATATGCGTTCTTGGGAGTTAAATTGGAAAGGAAACTGAATGAATTCCTTTGCATTTAAATCTTTTGAATAACACCGGAGCCCGTGTCTACAATGTCCTAATAAACAGTTTACGAAACCAATAACAGAAGTTTAACTGATTTAGCATTCTGCTTCCCTAAACCCAGTTTCTGTTTATTTTACGCCAAAGCTCATTAATTAGCAGTGGATAATGAAAACAAAACAGCGTATCAGCAGGTTATCTTTTATGTAAATTATATGTCACGTTTATGTATGTTGTTACCTCTTAAATGTATTATGGCAACATTGTGAATCAATCATCAAGATCTGACTGGTCTAGTGGTCTAGTGGTTAGTGGCCCTGACTGCTATGCCGAAAGTATTGGGTTCGATTCCCACCCAGGACAAATGTTTATGTGGTGAGCATGATCATTTGTTCTGGTTCTGGGTGTAATTTATCTATACAAGAATGTATTTATATCTTAGTATGTTTATCAGTTGTCTAGTACTCATAACACAAGCTCTGCTTAGTTTGGGACTAGATGGCATTGTTTGATAGTTATAGATATTATTGTTATATGTTATATTGTATCTTGGATTCTCTCACCATCTATGTACTCGTAATAACAAGTTTTTTTTGGATTCAGTAAACAATAATGATTGTTTATTAATGTAGATAGACCTTTTTAGGGTTCCGTTCCCATAGGGTACAAATCGGACCCTATTGCTAACACTCCGCTGTGCGTAATTCTTTCACCAGAACTGTGACATCTAGACAGTTGAAATTTTCACAGATGATGTAATTCTATTGCCGCTATAACAACAAATACTAAAAACAGAATAAAAAAATAAATATTTAAGTGTCACTCCCATACAACAAACGTGTTTGTTTTTTTGCCGTTTTTTACTGCAGACGGTACGGAACCTTTCCTGCGCGTGTCCGACTTGTACTTAGCCGGTTTTTTATTATTGATAGGTTTCTGTGTAACCACTATCTCACCTGATGGTAAGCGACGATGTGGTCGATAATGGAGCACGCTTGCCTAGAAGTAATCTATTCACTCTTAGCTTAAAGACTATTAGCTATTAGGAAACACAGACTCCAGCTGGGAGTAGGGGCTCAGCAGGGTCGAAGCCTACTGGGGCCATGGGTGATGCGTAAGAGATCCCCGGGGCCCTGGAACCATGGCAAAAAACGAACAGGAGTGGGTTTTAGTAAATGTCTGACACTATCTCCTGCTCTCCGATTTTCCCACCGAAAAAAAAATAGACTCAAGCAGGGAATTCCACCCTATACCTGTACGTACAATGAATGTGTTCCCAAAAGGTTAAAAGATGACGTTCTAAAGAATATCAATTTTAAGCTAAATTTGAGTGCAGTTATATACCTATGGGATCCATACTTCTGTATGCAGAGATACGCGATTTTTCGATAGAGTTACCGTGGCCCTGAAAAGCAACTGAAGAATCTCGCTCCATCCAGGACTGATGGAGTCTTTTGGAAAAAATAATGCTTCAACATCGATAAGTACGGCGATGCGCCACCGGTACATGGTGGACATTCCACCTATACGCACAGAACGTTTTTGGAACATATTCATTGCGCGTACAGCTAAGGAGTGGAATTCCTTAACTCTGGAGAATCTTTAAATCAGGAGTGCATAGGTTGCTTCTAGGTAAGCGCGCTCCGTCGTCGACCGCATCGTCGCTTTCCATCAGGTGAGATAGCGGCCAAGCGCGAACCTATCAAGAATAAAGAAAAAACAAAAGATGGCCCTACCTAGTGTTTTCTTTGTTTAGTTTTCACGGTCATGAACAAGTTCGCGTGTATATCGGCCAGTGGGCAGTTCATATTATGTAAATACTTGAAAAAAGAAAAAAACATTGTGTTCTAAATGATTTTTTTTCTTTTTTGGCGTCGGTACGGATTCTGAAACAAGAATCTGGTCCAATATCCATTTTACTCAGCTGAAGTTAGCTAATATTACTGAAAGGTCGCCCACTTGATTCATATTCGACACCTTACAAAAACTCGCTTACGAAGCCAGGGTTACACCTAATCACTTTCAAATACTGACCGTGGTAGAGGAATTTTAAGGCCAGTATGAAAAAAGAATGAGTTCAGCAGTAAATGAGGTTTATTATTCAGACTGAAAAATCATTACTCCTTTTCTTGGACAGTCGGGTAAAAACAGAATCGTAGAAACAGCTTCATATTTTTTGTTGTTTAAATTACTGTTCGAGTAATTTACTAATTAAAGTCTACAACTTATGAGTACTTTATCTGAGTTATGAGTATTAATGTGGATGGATGGAGAGAGAGATGGAAAGGGAGGCCAAAGAAAAGACAGATGTATGAGGGGTGATATGAAAGAAATGGGAGTTTGTGATAGCGTGACGAGTAACAGGACAGAATGGAAGAAAAAATGTATTGCGCTGACCCCAAATAACACGTGGCAAGGGCAGTAAGATGAAGATAAACTTACAGGTAAAAACGATCTAAAGTAGTCATTGTTTCTCCTCTCGGCTACTTCAAGCATGGCCACCATATTTTTTATTATAATAAAAACACTTATTTAAAGAACTTTTACAAATATTCACACCCACTACCGTATTTTTGGCACGACGGTCCTACCGTATGTTTTAACACAATATTACACACACTAGCACATAATATAAACCTACATATTATATCATACTAAGCGTTATTAATTTATTTCACTGAAAACTTCCAACGTGTTCCACTATATATTTCAGTCTTTGAGCATCATCATTAGTTTCTTAATTAGAACTAAAATATTGCTTAAACTAACACTCCGACCACACGTAATATTGTATTTTCGTCCCATCTGTGTTGCAAATCTTAAATTAATTTACACACTGTGTATTTATTGTAAGAGCTTTAAAATAACGTTATTATGGTACACACGAAAACTTGTATATGTTATATCACAACGGAAGACACAAACAAATAACTATTTGGTAGCTTTGGCTGCGCGGGCGCACCGCGGACGCTGCGCGTGCGACTCGCCAACGACGCCGACGCGCGCGCGTCGCCTCGCGATAATTTCGGCCAACTACAGATAGATCCGCGTCTTATCCTATATTTCTTCGCTATAATAACACAGGCGCCCGATGCTCCACAAATCTAGCTATTAATACACTCACAACATTTTTTTTTTTCAGATGCAATTCTCGTGTCGAAAGGAATCTTCTGATGTTTTGGACTAATGTTATGAAAATAGACGTGTGTATAGGAAGTGTCGTTAGCTCTGAATGGCTCGCTTTATATTAATTTTATTTAAATGTTATTGATAACGAGCTCAGATGTCGACAGTTGCTCATTAGGTTTCAAAGATAACAAGAACTGAGAGAAAATTATTACATTTAGGCTTAAACGTTAATTTGACTTTCCTTTGTATTTCGGCCAAAGATCAGAGACCTCATACTAAAAAAAATATTCGTTAGACATTTTAACGTGTCAATAAAAATATTTGGAACGCAATAAAGATATAAATATATACCTGGAGGAACTAGAGATAGACACGTAATTTCTTGATCAAGCGATATATAAATTTGAAAATACAGCAATCTGACTAAATATTATAAATAAAGCTCATGCTCCTAAATAGATAAAGGGTAATGCAAAATAAGTTCAGTTACTGCAAAAGGTGGGAGCAAATGAAGTGAAGAAAGCTCCGAAGGGAGATCCAAATATAACTCGGCTGAGTCAAGTGCACGATGTTGATTTTGAAACACTATTCAGTGTAGTTGCTCTAACATGTTTGAGATATAGACGAGGTCACTGCTAGCAGACAACTATTTGAGAACAGCGGATATCATGAAAACAGACTAATGATAATTTGTTTACGTGTCGAACCATTGATGTATCTGCAGCAACGTCTATAATTTAATTTGTTATTCAAAGCGCATTAGGTTGTGAAATCAAAACTGAATAGCAGGTTATCTTAATTTAGATTGAGCCGCCATATTTCATTGAGTGTTAGTTATTATTTATATTTACGGACTGATTGACGATGGGCTAACGATGTTTCTAAAAAATGTGTTTCGAGTTCAAGCATTCACAAGTAATAAATTCAATATTGAAACAGTTCTTTTTTACATCTGCGAAACATTTGTTTTTATGCACACAGATATGAGGACTTTGAACAGTAAAACAAATGCAAAACGTATGTTTAGTTGGAATTGTTCCTACAAGTATCAATCTTGGAATCGTAAAGACTTCGAGGAGATTTATAGGACGGACTGCAAATATACGACTGCGAACATCCGACCAAAATAGTTCTGAACGATTGAAGAAGAACAGTAAATGATGGATATTCCGATGAATAGACTTATGTCTGATTTCGGTTACCCTGGTGGCTTTTGATCAGTAAATCTGCCGTCTAAATTGATGTTTCCTTTTATGATATCGAAATAGCAATATCCAATAAAATCAATTTGCAAATAGACATTGGTTTTCAGACATGACAGTTTAAGCTGAAGTTGCCTTTTCAATTTAAGATTCACATTTTCTCATAATGCCTTCAGAAGTAAGCAAACTCTGCGAAACATCTCACATTACATACAACGTTTGGAATCCATTTGGTATCACAAATGTTTTGTTGCCAGCACTTACTTTGAATGTATATGACCAAAACGCGCAAACGACGCAGCTTTTTGTTACCCTGGCGTATTGCTAAACGATCCCCCAAAGCCGCAGTCGTCCAAAACATGCGATTCTTGTGCCAAAAATACGCTGCGTCGAAGCATCGGTTGTGTTCTTTTTACTCGCTATAAAATGCATCACGAACAACACAATATCGTCGGGAATGTGATCAATGCTGGCAATGTTAGCTGCAAACGACTCTGTCTAAGTGGTTGTCTCAAATATTTAGAATTCCTTTGCAGTAACAGCTATTTAAAACTCTTTTTAATTTTGTAATAGATGGGACTCTCCCAAATTAATTCGGTCCAACAATGATTGGTTATTTTTAGAATCTCATTCCGTATCCGTCACTTTGGGCTGACGTCTAAACAAATTAACCCAACAACTCCATTGGAGCAGACACTATTTAATTAAGCCTGAAAAATGGCGGGGCTGTGCGGGAGGACCGCATCAGATACACTCCATTAAAAATAGGACAGCGTTGGGGACCGATTTATACCTTGTCGGGATAATTAAGAAGCCGCAGAGAGCAATCAAATCGAAGTAAGGGCCATTAAAGGAACTGCGCGTAAAACTTTTACAAATTATTGCAACAGAAAACATGTTAATACCCCATTGGCCAAAAGTTTGAGGTGTTTTGACTGCGTAATAGATGCACAATGAACAAGTAAAATTCAACATCGTTTTTATTACGAATATTTTATTTGACAATGGATATAATCTCGAACAGAGCCCTAAAGAACAAATTGATGTTGCAGAAAATTGGGAACCGATTCCATCTGCTCAAGGTGCCCAATTTCGTACCATTTTTATTGAGGAAGTAAAAAGAAATGCCCGTTATACTTAAGATGAGAGTAAATGAGTTGTCGTCACATTATGTAGGCAGGCTCAGGTAATAGCAGCTGAGGCCGCGATCAGAAATAGATGAGCTGTTCGGTGATGTAACGTTTTGTGTTGATCTAGTATTTGTGAAGTAGATGTATGAACACAGATTGCTTGACACTTGTTTCGTTAGTGTAAAGAGGCCAGTGGACCAATTAAAACAATGTATAGTGCATCCAACTCTGGATGTTTGTTTACGTTTTATGGCTTTGATTCGTGGTACGTATATGAATGAGGAATGATTTGTTAAATTTCCAATTTAGAGTTACCGCGGAACGTAAAAGACAACTGAAAACACAGTATGATGGACTTTAGTAAGTAAAAATCTGATACTCTCATTTCACTCTCATGTCTCGCTTTACTCAGAGCGTTAGAAATCATTTGACGATTTCAAAACTTCGATTTGATTCGATTCTTTTGAGCTTCTTTACTAAGCAGATTCCGGGCTATCACTAACAGCATCCTACAGGTCATTGCAAATAAACAGGACTCAAACATCCTAAAAACATTTATTCGTGCCCAAATTGTTTAGTTGTTAATAAGCGTATAATTTGTAATAATATGGATGAAATTCTCCAATGAAGATTTATTATTATTATTAAAACTCAAAAAAAAAAAAAAAAAATATGAGATTGGTTTGAGCTAGTTAAATTTGTTGTATTATGTTGAGAGATAAGGTGTAAGTTTATATTTTTTCTTGACCTATTTAATCATTAAATAGTAGTGTGATAGTTGTGGAATATTATTATTATTATAATCATTTATACATTAGCTTTCATCATTTCATATTCACACTCTATCTTGATTTATATATATCTATCGTACCTATGTCACGGTATATTTTATTCGCTCTGGTATACCTGTTTCATATTTCGTCCATTAATCTAGCCGTGCGTGTAAATAATTCGATCAAATCCAAATAATATTTCCTACGAGCTGTAAGAACATCACCATGTGAACGGCCCCCGATCCATCTTAAAGACGAATCTGTCTTCCCTAACTGATGTCCCTACGACACAGACACGACCGCCCAGTGACAACCGTCACACACAACTACGCATTTCCGTTACGAATACACTTTTATTTATTGCTTTTTCTCATTTTTTCGACGGCAACACCGATCATGGCTTGAGGAAGACGCTTGTTTGAGGAGTTTTTTTCTTTGTTTTAATAAACGTGAGTGCTGAATCTCGTAAATTAAACAACAGTCCGGATTCTTTTCATGATGATGTTGAACTTTCTTGCAACCATAAAGTTAAGTGTATTGGACTGGACTGTCATTTGTTCTCAAGTTTATTGTGTCATTTTAACCATCGATTCTGAGTGGTAGTTTCATAAGTTTAGATTTAGGGTGCGATTCCACGGACTCGGAGCTGAGCGAGTGGAGAGGAGCGTACCGTGAATTGGCCAATTACAGTGCTCGATATCTCCGAAGTGGAAGCAGTGTAACTTGTGGAGCGGAATGGAGCTGAGCGGACTTTCAAATAAACATTTTTTTTTTTTTATTGTGGGAAAATCATCTAATGACAAATCCCGCTCTTGGGCGGAGCGAGAGATACTGTCAGACTTTTACTAACTAAAAACCCACTCCTGTTCCTTCGTTGCCTTTCGTCCCAGGGCCCCGGGTTTCGTTTTAACACTACCCGTGGCCTCAGTAACTTTCAAATAAAGATATGAATATGCGGGCCCTGCAGTGCTACCACGAGCTCTTGACGCGATCCATTTTACAACCTAAACTGAACTGTTAAAGGGGTGGAGGAAATATACAGGGTGTCTAGCTCCATCCCATAATTTAAATAACCACAACTTCGGGAAAAGTGTACTAAACTGGCTCAGTAAATTAGAGTACGAACAAATAGAAAATCTAGTCACCAGTAACCCAAACAAATAAAAGGACTGTACTTTGAAAACATAACACAACAACAACACGCACACACACAAACACATCATAATTCTTAAGAACTCTACAAAAACACACCATCATGAATAACACACCACACCACACGCACACATGAGTAACCATTATATTATTGTTATTTTATACTACTATTTTTTTTCTTTTGTTATCTTTATCACGATCAATATTTTTTTTTATATAACGTGTCTCATTTCATTACATTTTTTTTTTTTTGAATCTTGATATAAGTACCAATTGGCATTGTTTGTAAACGGATGGTAATATGTATAGGGAAGGAACTGTCTCCTGAGATACAGGTTCACTACCTAGTTCAGGAGGCAGAGAATTCATGTAATTAGTGTCACTTGTTTGCAAATAAATGATTATTATTATTATTATTATTATTATTATCCCTCTTTCTCGCTCGCACGACTGATATATTAACACGTCATGGTAAGACCCCTGAGTCGGATAGAACGGAGTCAAGTTAGTGGTGGTTCCGAGCGGAGGGTACGAAACGGAGGGTAGCTCAACTCCACTCATCCTGCTCCTCATCTCCGTTTCACCCTGCCCAGCTCAGCTTTAGTGGAAATGCACCTTAAGAGGGTCCTTTTTCACTCGCCTATCGTCAACATCGAGCATGGTTTAAAAGCTTGTTACTTCATCTAACGCAATCTAACGCGATGTTTGATGAAAAGGCAACGCGAAAAAAGAGAGATAACGCCTGAAAACTCTGTTAGCAGTCGGTAATTCCATGATTTACTCGAATTTCTTACAAAACTTGTTCCAGGAAATGTGTATTTTTTTAAACCCTTAAAAATTTTTGAATGTTTTTGAAAAGTCTTTCAGAATCTTGATTAAATTTGCAAGGCTTCTATTGTTATACTTTTTGACTTTTAAAATTTTTGAGTAAATTATGAAGTGTCAAATTTCATGCAAAATAGCAGATTTTCAGAGGTCTTTACTGGATTAGTTTTACACAAATTTATAAATTGATTTCAATAGAAGCCTAGATAATATCCACAAGACACTGTGTTTCCAAAATATCTAATGAAAAATGTGTAATAACGTCATAATCACGTAAGAGCGGTTGTATGAAAAACAGTGAAAATGTATGTCGAGTTGCATCCGCTTAAGATTCGATGTGGTTTATGGATCATTTTCTCTCAATCCAACTTTGAACAATAGCTTTCATTGTGCTGTATTCTCGTTTCGAACTTTGGTGTTTTGAGGGCTAAAGTAAAGACCAAGTTCCTGAAGAGAGTTAGAAGTTTAGATGGTTTTGTGAATGAAAACCTGAAGCCGAAATGACTGAAAGACTTTCTTTAGTAGCTATTAAGAAATAAGATAATAGGGAATAGATAAGAAAAAGGATAAATTAATTTTACTTTCATTTACAAGTAGGACGAATCTGGCACAAGTTGGACAACAAGTGAAAGTTAATCTTTTGTTAACGCTTATCATTCGCGGCTCGATCTTAACGTTTCTGTTAAATATAGCTCCCAGAGGTGTTATCTCTGTTATCTGCCCATTATCACTTCCCATGACTTTTGTTTTATATGGTTTTGTTGCGAACAATGCGATTAACGTGTTAATCGAATCGAATTGCACATGCTTGGATTTTGGAATACTTAAGTAAAAAAATCGTGTGATAGCTTAAGTTGAGCTACCTTTTTTAATATAATTTGGGTAGGAAACCATCAAATAACTTTTATTTGTCCTGCCCTGCGTTGAGCGAGAGGGAGAGCCAGATTTTTTACTAACTAAAACCCACTTGTGTTCCTTCAGTTGCCCATTGCGTTTCAGGGGCGCGATAAATCTTTCAAACAATACCGCAACCCTAGTCTAATTGCTTATGGACCGTTTTTTCAGTAATCAGATAACTTTTACTTTAACAATAAAAATGGCGGTTAGACAGTTTTCAAAAAGGTGGTTTGACAAACGTATAAAAATACTTCGTACTTCGTTTGTGGCTTATATTGGACTTGGCTTGCAAAACAATAAAAAAGAATGAGTAATTATTTAAATTGGATAGTAAAACATGTGAATAACAAAACGAAATTTCATGTAAAACCACGATCTTTGCCGAGTCCTTTTCAAACCATAAATATACCTGAAATCAATGTATCAAATCAACTTTATTATGTTTTGGCTACAGTCACGAAACATGAAAAAAAAAAACAAAGATTCAACGAATTGGATAAGAATTGACCACTTCATTTATTTATAAAACTTCACTAAGAAAACTGGCGTCTTTGTCACAATCCTAATGAACTCTTTTCGTGGACAGAACATGATTTCGTAAATAAAGAAGTGTAATTTTTGGAAGCCTGCTAATTCTTTGAAGTCTTTCAGTAAAAATGAACGATGAGAACATTGAATTTTAGTTCATTGACGTTAACGCCAAACGAGGAAATGGTAGCGTAATTTTCGTCACTCAGAATGAGTGGCTGAAATTACGTAACATTCGATTTTAGATAAAAAATTTCGTGCTTTGAGTTGTATTCGATATAAAGTGTGAATTAGTCAAATGGTTCTTTTGATTTATTATAGTTTCTATAGTCGCTGCTGATTGGCATAATTTGTGAAAAAAAAATCAGTCAACAAATTAACGTTTAACGGGTTACGGGATAACGTTTAATTTGTTGACTGATTTTTTTCTGCATAAATTATTTTCACTGTCGACAAAAATGAGTCTGATTCAACAATCAGACTCATGTTTTCGTCAACAATGAAAATAAAAAAACAGTATACGAAACCGTATGAACGTCATTTCGGTGTAAGTTTCAGTGACTAATTTTTCGTGACGTAAACTACGCTGGATTACTTGCATCTGGTTCTATTCAGTTTAGTTCCATATATCTTAATTAAGCGTCGCCAGTCCGCACGTGCATCGTGTTGGACGTGGGTTCGATTCTCTGACGTTACAGGAAGCGTTGCAGTTTCCCATGCAGAGTTAGAATGTACATACCTACGCCAGAATCTTTTATATTTATAGACTTCGTTCATGGGAAGAATGTGGTGATTGTGACGTATGGACGTTAATGATGTAACCATTTTGTTTTGTATTATTTTCTTGTTGTTTTATAGCGTGGGACTGGTTAGGATTTGAAGGGTAAGTGACAGTTTTGAAATAAATTAGATGAGACTGAAATTAAAAATATTTTTAACAGAGTTCAAAAAGGAGGAGGTTCTATGTTCAGCTGAATGTAGGTTTTTTTTTTTTGAAAAACACCTTAAAGCTTAGCGTCCACCGCGTTGGGATAGGAGCGTACGGAGCGGGCGGATACGTTGCTTTGTATTGATTTGTATTTTACAGTGTGCACTGGATCGGAATGCAATAGACGCACCTTATCGGTAAATACCGACGGCTCGTACACTCCGATTCCGACGCGGTGGAAGCTAAGCTTTAGACAATGTGTATTTTTAATATCGTCAACAGCAAAACCTACGATAGGAGAATTGAAAAGAAATATATGTAGACAACTAGCTTTTGTCCTCGACTTCGTCCGCGTGAATGTCAGTTATTACGGACGAGAAGTCAACGACAAACTCAGAAAAAGAGAGTTTATGTCCTTCCTTAGCGTTCTACCTTACTCTGTACCAAAGTTAATTAAAGTTGGTTTAGTTGATAAATCGTGAAAGCGTAACATGTAGATAGAGTTACTTTCACATTTTAAATGGATGGTGTGTAAGAATAAGAAAAGAAGAGTAGGTAAGCATCATCTTCGTGTCTCCCTGTCTGCTTCTTGTGGTCGGTACAACACGTTTTCACGGCGTTTAGTTCAGCGTTTAGGCGCAGGATTGCTGACGACGAGCAATGGGTAGCTCGCCCTCCGGCCGTTCGATGACGACCAAACCCGAGTTGTCGACGACGCGAAGTGTTCCACGTGGACCTCATAAGGATGTGGAGCAAAACTGGGCCCAGTAAGGCCGATGCCCGTTAGGGTTGGGATATTCTGAGTGGTATACCGTGGTACTGGAAAACAAAAGGCAACTGACGGACACAGGTGGGTTTTAATCAGTAAAAGTCTGATACGTCAACTCGCTCCACCCTAGAGTGAAAGAAATCATTGTATGGTATTCCTAACTCAAAAAATAAATAAAGCCCAGCCCCCCTAGCCAAGTTACGATCGTTTCGTTTGTGACGAACGAGTAGGCCACGCCTCCGATTCCTTTGTTCTGACGTCATCTTAACGCTCAGTCACATGGTCAGAACAAAGGAATCGGAGGCGTGGCCTACTCGAGGCGAAACGAAACGATCGTAACTTGTCTAGGGGGGCTGTATTATATATTCCTTACGCTATTGCTAACTCTGTTCTATCACAATGTTTCGCACGTCTCGTGCAAATTCATTTTCGCACGTTAATGAGATACTAGTCGCCAAAACAATGCGTACATGCAGCACGCGCATTTAAAATATGCGCGTAAATTGCGTGTACTTCGCCAGACTCTTGACTTGCGCTTAATTCGCGCAGATTGCGTGCAAGTCGAAATACTAAAGACAGAGACGCCGCGTGAAATTCAAAACGACCGCGACCGCTTCAATTCAATTCCATGTTTAATACTGATTAAATTCGTCCCCACATGCTCGCCCGTTGATATGATCCTTCTGGACGCAACGGTCACGCGTTTTACTCACGAGATAATCGCCGTGAATTCGCTATATTTTCTGTAGCTATACTATACTCCATTTGTTTAGGTAGTTAACTAAACGTAAACAATCTTGATATGTCTTTATATTAAAAAAAAATCGTATAAAAGACATACAAAGATTATTTAATTACCAAGCATCGGTCTATGTAAATAACAAATTTTATATAAAAGACATATAAAGATTGATTACATTTAGTTAATTACGTAAGCAGATGGAGTATAGTTATATTCTAGTAGTAATGAGATATCCCGCTAGACAGAGGTGGGTGCTGCTGCCCATCGTCCTTAGTCATAGTTTCTTGACTCACATTTACGCCACCCACGAAACTTGAGCTGATCTATTTATAAGCGAGACTTGGCTAGAAATGAAATGAAAATTAGGTATAATTGCACTCCTGGATTAGTTTTATATGCAAAACATCATCATTTAAATCAATTTAATACCTTAATACCGACGACATTTAAATATTTTTCAATAAACGTGTTTTCTTTCTTTGATGATTTGTATTTTCTACACCCGTAGGTATCGACATGAAAACTTTAGAATAGGTCATCATCATCATCATCATTTCAGCCGAAAGACGTCCACTATTGGATATAGACCTCCCCCAATTGTCGTCACAACGATCGATCCTGTGCGTCTCGTATTCCCGCGACTCTCACCACGTCGGTCCACCTCGTAGGAGGCCTTTTCGTTGCGGGGTCGCCATTCTAGAACCTTTCGGCCTCATCGACCATCCGTTCTACGAGCAATATGCTCTGCCCAGTGCCACTTTAGTTTGGCGATTCTTCGGGCTATATCGGCGACCTTGGTTCTCCTGCGGATATCTTCATTCCTAATGCGATCACGCAAGGAAATTCCTAGTATAGCCCTTTCCATTGCCCTTTGGGTGACTGTAAGCCTTCTGATGAGGCCTATTGTAAGCGACCATGTTTCAGTGCCACTGGCTTCACTGCACAATTCAACTCGATTCCACCACGCGTTCTTGAGATAAAGGGTTTTGATAGATAGACAGACAAACAGACGGACTACAAAGTGATCCTATAAGGGTTTTGTTTTATCCTTTTGAGGTACGGAACCCATTTTTTAAATGGGTAATTTTCAAATGCAAATGTTGCGAATAATAATTACAATGTTTCCTGTGTAACATAAACTCTGTAACAAATAACAAAGCTTCCTATTGACATATCCGGCTTTTAACCGGCGCACGCGCATACATCTCTTGCCAATATGTCTGACCAAACATCTGTGTTAATCTACTTATTTATAACTACCCTTGTTACAATATTTTCTGTATTAACTGGCTAATATCTACGATAGCTTGACTTTTCAGTATCACGAATATTATTTACTATACACAATTTTCTTAGTGTAAAGTTAAAGGCATTTGAAAAAGTTGTAGCCATTTCAGGCTAAAGTTTTTATGTATGTTTGTTACCCTTCACATCTAAATAGCTGAACGGATCTGGATAACATTTCGTACGCGGGTAGACCATGTCCTAGAATAGCACATAGAATGGAATCTGGTTCCTTAGAATATTTTATTATTTTCACGTGGAATATTATGTATGAAACAAACATAATTATCATCAAGAAATATGCAAAAATAGAATAGTAACTGTGAAAACAACATTAAAATATATCCAGAAGGCAACGAGATATACCTATATGTATACATAATTTTAAATATACATATAAATCTCTCTTGCAAACACAACACTGTTGTCTTTAACGTCCATACTCGTATACATAGGTGTGATGGACTTTGACATCATAGTCTATATCGATAATCTATTTCAAATTATCAGCTTTGAAGCTTTATAAATTCGTCATTGATGAAGACATTTTTAAAATTCTTATACGAAATAAGTATTTTATTTTGTACATAAAAAAATATATATATTCATATTCCCTATTACATGAAAATGTTTTTGATCATTGTACCAACATGTGAAAAGTTCCGTAGGCGTGGGCTTGCGGATGGTGAGCAATGGGTAACTCGTCGTCCGGCCGTCCGGTAACCATCCGAACCGAGCCCGAGTTGTCGACGGCGCGTAGTGTTCTATGCGCGCCTCAAGGAGATGTCAGCAAAACCGTAGGGGCCCAGCAGGGTCGAAGCCTACTGGAGCCAGAGGATGTGCGAAAGAGAACCCCGGGGCTCTGGAACGAAGGAACATAGGAGTGGGTTTTAGTCAGTAAAAGTCTGACACGCCCTTTATCTCCGCCCAAGAACGAGAGAAGTCATTGGATGATTTCCCACAAAATTATATGTGTATGTAATTAACAAAAAATCTTCCTAGACACGCTCCACATAATTGAACTTTTATAGAGTTCATCCAAGCTTGCAGTGTCCTGTGCCTAAAGCAGACACACTAAAAATTTCTTCCTGCATTAATGACGAGGAGGAGGAAGTGTATTTTGTTAAACTCACCTCATTTGACCTAGAGACATCTTTTCCAATAAAAATACTAATAAAAATTGTATGTTAATTATCTTCGTTTTATTTGTCTTATCTATCTCTGAGGTTTTTATTATTATTTATTTGTAATATTGTTGGCCACACGGGATTATTCATTAGAAAACCCGGGAAGATCCATATTAACATGAACATTTCGATGCAAGTACATGAATAACTCTACCTAATTCCGACCCCTAATAACAGAAACCTTCATAATTCGTATCTATAAAACAAAGCTACTAAATTAAAACCTTTCATAATTCCCTGTTAATGACTAAAGAAAAGGGCACAATTGCCGAGCATTCCTCCGTAGTGTTACATTTTGAAAGCATGTCATATTTTAGACGACCCGGCTTCCTCCTCATTAGCGACCCGCTAATGACGGCACGATTTATTTGAATGGCAACACAACAAATAACTACACAAAATGATAACAAGTGGTTTTTGAGGGCAAATACAGGGTGTCTTTGATATCGACGCACAAACGAATACCATGGATCCTGTACATGATTCTGGATCCCTCAGTGGTGGAATTTTTAATCGGATTTTTCCTTATTTTTTAAAAGAAAAATTTACGTTTTTAAATTTAAACTGTATAAAGTCGTTATTCTAACATTTTTAGTGAAAAAAATTAATGAATTACTTTTTAAATTTAAAATGTCATCGGGGTTGATTAGAATAACGATTTTATACCCCGACTTTCTAATTAATCAATTTTAAATTATATTTTTTTTACTAGTTTAAATTAAAATAAAAACGATTTTTTTTTTAAATTAAGAAACTGTCGACGAGAAATTCCACCACGACCCAGAATCATGTACTGGATCCGTTGTATTTGTTTGTGCGTCGATGTCAAAGACACCCTGTATAATAAATATACGGGGCCAATGTCTGCTAGGGTAGCGAGAATTTTTGAAAGAGTTACCATGGTCCTGTTATCCAAAGGGTAACTGAAGGAACGCAGGTGGGTTTTAGTCAAAACAGTCTGATACACCCTCTCGCACCACCCAGGGCGAGAGTTACCATAGTCCTGTTATCCAAAGGGTAACTGAAGGAACGTAGGTGGGTTTTAGTCAATAACAGTCTGATACACCCCCTCGCACCACCCAGAGCGAGAGAATTTATTTGATGATTTACCACTTAAAAACAAAACTGGCAATTATATATTAATCTAATCTATATATAAAAATCTCGTGTCCCCCGAAACGACTTGACTTTATGGTTTTTTTTGTGTATTTTTGTAGGTCATAGGCTATTTATCAACCAACTTCAAAAAAAGAAGGAGATTCTCATTTTGTTTTTTTTTTGTAGTGATGTCGATTGTTTTTTTTTTTTTTAAATACCATTGTGTCCTCATATCCCATTTTTTCTTGGATAATTTATTATATCGTTTGTCGAGTCAGCAGCCAGTATTAACATATTTATAATTATATTATAAGGCAGGCAGTTATCTGTAACTACCTGCCTTATAATATAATTATAAAGCTTTGGAAGTAAAAAAAAAACTGGGCAAGTGCGAGTCGGACTCGCGCACTGAGGGTTCCGTATAAACTTAAAAGGTAAATTGCGGTTTACGATTTATGACGTATCAAAAAAAAACTACTTACTAGATCTTGTTCAAACCAATTTTCGGTGGAAGTTTATAAGGTAATGTACATCATATATTTTTTTTTAGTTTTATCATTCTCTTATTTTAGAAGTTACGGGGGGGGGGGGGGGGCGCACATTTTACTACTTTGGAAGTGTCTCTCGCGCAAACTATTCAATATATAAAAAATTATATTAGAAACCTTAATATCATTTCTGAAGACCAATCCATAGATACCCCACACGTATGGGTTTGATAAAAAAAAAAAATTGAGTTTCAGTTCTAAGTAAGTAAGGAACCCCCAAAATTTATTGTTTCTTTTTTTTCTATTTATTGTAAAAATCTTAGTGCGGTTCACAGAATACATCTACTTACCAAGTTTCAAAAGTATAGTTCTTATAGTTTCGGAAAAAAGTGGCTGTGACATACGGACGGACAGACACACACATGAAGAATCTATAAGGGTTCCGTTTTTTGCCATTTGGCTGCGGAACCCTAAAAAGGCAAAAAATACAGTTCATTTTACAGACAGCACGTGTTAAAATGACCCCACGTAAGCTGACGTTTCACTTCGGCGGTAAAAAAAAAAACCAATTGGCAAATAAAACTAAAGCTTACTTTCTATGTAATTCCCAATTCTAGGCGAAGAACATAATAAACGTTAAAGCTGAAGCTAAAATCTTCGCACACGATAAAATCATGCAAAACATGATTATTTGGTACTTACACATCGTAGTTATTACATGTGTTACCAGTATAATCTAGTTCGCTGCTCAGGTCGACTGGAATGTCCTGGGTAATGGTCTATTAGGGACGTGGCAAGGTCATCCCGGGATACCCCCAAATGATCCCGTATTCCCGGCCCAATTCCGAGAATTGGTGGAATAGCGGAAATTTTTGTTTACGCATTCTTGTCGCGCGATGGGAATAAAAGGTGGGATTATATTCGACGCGATGACTGCGACGAGTAGTGATGTGCACAATCCAGTTATTTATCGATTGCTTCGTTAGTACGCATTGTCATGTAAATGTCGTTACATCGCAATTATAGGGAAAGGTGTAAAGCGTGTAATTTCGTAATTGTATTGTGTTGTGTGCACGCTGATTACTGAATAGTTATTAAATCATTTGTACACACAATTTAAATGGTAAAGCCGCATATATCGAAGGATTGGAACAATTTACCTGCTGCGGTCTTCCCGTCCGATTATAATTTAGGTCTTTTCAAGGCTAGACCGAATAGGCTCTTAATAAACTGCTCTTTACCATCAACGATTGCATCGCTGCTGATCTGCTTACTGGTAGAATCTCAGTCAAAAACTAGTTTATTTTTAAAAATAATAATAATACCTACGTCAACTTTAATCGACCTAAGTTTAGTCATAAAAAATAAATAGTTACGTAAAATCTTCACATAGCAATTAATTCACAAATTAACACACTAATAATTTTTTTTTATTATAAAAAATTTAAGTACGTATGTTATTATTTTTTAAATTTTTTAAACTTATAATGGAAGAAATAATAATCCCAAACGGGAGAAGGCGCTGGCAGATCCCAGTATTAAATAAATGTAGGAGTAACTATCTATGTACCAAATCCAAAAATCAAATCCAAATCATTTCCATTAAAACTTGGGTAGAAACCTTAAAGAATATATATTTTGTTTACTTGTAGGAAAAAAAAAGGAAATTTTCATTTTTTTAAATCAAATTGCCTACTCGCCTACCTAGCTTGCTACCTTTCTTTGGTATCGTTGAGCTCCTTAGCAGTCTTGAGTTGACACGAATATCAATTCAAATGTGTGTGGTTCGTTCCTTAAAAGACCAACGCAGACACTAATCTGCATGGCTCTCTTAATATGATTTGATTTTTTTTTTTTTTTTTTTTTTTTTTTCTTAATTTGATTTGAATGTTTACAGTATGAACTTTGAACTCTGAGTTTGATTTGGTGTTTCTGCTCATGGTAGTCAGCTAGGAAAAATGGCCTCATCCTATCTGCGTACCAAATCCAAGAGTCAAATCCAAATCCATTCCATAAAAACATTTCCAACCCAAACCCTCAAAATTTTCCCGGAGCATTTGTCATAAAAAAATCACGAACCCCAAAGTTATTTCAGTAGTGCGAAGTAGGACATAGTCCGCATGACCCAGTGCACTAGGTACTCGAGTCCGCTAACGAATGAAAACATTCCATCGTCTCAACCACAGTTGTAAATCAGGTAAAATGGAACGGACCATTTATTTTCCTTTTTGCCTTAGAAATTGAGTTTCTAATCAGAAGAAAGTTTTAAAGTTAAGTAATTAATAAATTGATTGGATTTTAGATGTTGTTCGGCTATTATTCTTTGACTGTTTATTTAAAATGTAGATGAGTATTGTAGCTCAGAGTTTTATTGGAAACATGAAAGCTTTTGTACTGATTATGTCTTAGCACTCTACTCTCTAGGGTGCTGGCATTTTAGGTATGCATTTTGCCGCCCTCAGAAATGATACGTTATTATTTACGAGACTGCAAGAATCACGGTCAAATGTAGCGTAACGTGGCCCAGTAGCTGATGCCTCATCCTTCATCTACCTGTATTCCAAGTTTGAGTACATATTCTGTTCACAGACGACTATGATATATAATGATTTCTATCTTCAAGTTTTATGCTGCGGCAAATTGCTTATCACGCGAGCACTCTAGGCTAAATTTTGTAAAAAAATATGTAATTATTGATTTACATTTCTAGAATATAGTCAGATATTATAGTGATGAAGATTTTGATATTTATTATATCTCAATATTAATGCCAAACACTATTAAATTTCTGTTTTAAATTATCTGCACCAAGTTTATTTGTAAGCGAAAAAAAATCTTAAACGCCCATTGAAAAACAAACACTTCCTAAATAATTCTAATATAAACATAACCTAGAAACCACCATAAAATAACTGTCATAATTACAATAAAATCGTCTATCGATAACATCGATAATGCACAGCCAACCCTAAAGTAAGACGGATGGCCGGCACTAATGAATGAATATTACAGCCATAGCTTTTCGCCTTGAGCACCCACACATACGCACAGAAAATTTACGTATAAACTGTGACATTTATATCGTTTGCACACACACGGTGGGCCCTTTAGTATGTCAAATCAGAAGATTCTTTAGGGATTTTTCAAATATTTTCAGATTACTACAGGCATTAATGAGAAAAAAAAAGCATTTTTGTAATTTACTAGCGGATACTTCTACGCTAAAAATAAAAACCGGCCGTAACTTTAAATCTTTTTTTTACACAATTTATTTCATCTTTTTTTTTGGTATTTTATTATATACTAGCTTCTGCTAGCGGCTTCGCCCGCGTGAAATAAGGTTTTTCCATTCAAACTATGGACCCCCTTTTCAACCCCTTAGGGAGTGAATTTTGGAAAATCCTCTCTTATTCTTATTCTTAGTGCTCGCCTACGTCATAAAAGGAAACCTTGTGCAAAATTTCACGCTACTAGTCCCAGTAGTTTCGGCTGTGTGTTGATATGTCAGTCAGTCAGTTTCCCATTTTACATATTTAGATTAGACTGATGAAATTTTCACAGATGATGTATTTTTGTCGTCGCTATAACAAAAAATACAAAAATCAGAACAAAATTAATATTTGAGTGGAGCTTCCATAGAATTAACGTGAATTTTGCCGTTTTTTGCTACAGACCGGACGGAACCCTTCGTGCTCGAGTCCGACTTGCACTAGCATATTCTATATGCAAAATACATATCAATTACCATCGGATAGTTTTTGCAATAAAAATGAACCTTTGTAAGGTACACGTAGATTCCACAGATAAACCAATATATAAAACTGGGGGACTTTATTTTCATTTGACAGGCACCAGGTTAGTTTCGAATTGGAATATTTGGAATATGAATGGTACGCTTTTCTTTTACGGTGTACATAAGTTTATAAGCTGGTTGTGTTTAGAATTTTACATATGTATTTTGCAGAAATCAGAGATGCTTTATTTATTTCTTTATTGCACACTTTAACTTAACGTGTTGCGCCGACCCCAAATAACACGGGATAAGGGCAGGAAGATGATGATGATGATGATTGCACACCTTAACTTATCACAGGACAGACATTTATAAAAAATAAGTGTATAATAGGCGGTCTTATTGCACAAGGCAATTTCTTTACCTGCCATTGGAATTTCAGAGGGACAATTCTCATATTTGACAATGAAACCGGTTTTTGTTTGTTTTAGTTAGTGATCCCTCCGCATGAAGTCGTAAGCCAAAAAGTGTGTTTTTACAGGAGAGTTAGTTTTCGTAATTGTTTTTTTTTTTTCTAAGCTTAACAAATATCTTCTCTGATATGAAAGAAAAGGAAGTTAGTGATAGTATGACGAGTGAAAGGGCAGAATGGAAGAAGAAAACGTGTTGTGCCGACCCTAAATAACACGGGACAAGGGCAGGAATATGATGATGAACAAATATCTTCTCAAGTTAGACCCAATGCGATATTATAGTTTCCTTATTTTATAATTTATATTAAATATGTCTTTTGGTCGCAAATCATATTTTAATTACCATAGACACTGATATTTATAATGCAAAAAACTGTTAAAAAATAAATTAATAATCCAAAGCACAGAATCCTTTTTTTTACGTTTCCGCTCCCACAATAGTGTGATACCTGTCTGGTCCGTATACGATGGAGATCAATTCGACTCGACCTAATTGCAATTAGCGTTTAATTAACAACTATTACAATCAATCTCTCTCAATTAACTCACAGTTGACAAGCGCCTAATACACTAATTGTCTTGTACTAATTAACCAGTAATAGATATATTCTATAGTTCGTCAGTGAACTCTTTTCGGCCCTGTCTAAAAAATAAAGTAAATTTTTTTTTTAACGTTAATACATGTGAGGATTTAAAAAACAAATCTACCCAAATCAGGACAAAAATACAATAAAAACACAAATAAATACAATTACAAAAAGATACTTAATTATCCCTTGTGTTCCTCACGGCAGTACCAAAAGGCTCAATTCAGTTTAAATTAGCTTAGGAGACCTTGAAAAGAGACTAGGTACTAGGATTAATAAAAAAAACTGGACATACAAATGTATTCTCACACAATCCATCATTTTTTCTTTGGCCTCCCTATCCATCGATTCATTTTTCAGAAATCAGAAACGTTTATTTCAAATAGACCGATTACAGGCACTTTTGAATGGTCAAAATTAAGGTAAGTCAAAAAAAAAAAAAAGTGAAGCTAAATTTGTATACCCATAACCCTTTTAGTGACATTCGTTTCATCCCTCTTACGAAGACAAACAGTGCCCTTATAGCTTCCAACTGAAACAAATACTCGCTATGCTAGCTATGTCCTCGTGGCGATCGGCGGCAGTGATTTCTCGCGCCGGGCCTTGGTACTGGCCATGGTCCGGAGCGAGGAGGAGTGACAGGCGATCGCCTCCTTCTGCGAAGCAGTAATGCTAGCAAAGGGGGCGGCCGCACGCTCGAGAGAACGGCCCTCACGCCCCAGCCGCCGGGATCCCAATCCCGATTTCAAGCCACCGTAGGTGCTGACTTGCGTCCGACCGTCCGGTAACCGTCCAGACCGAGACCAAGTTGTCGACGGCGCGTAGTGTTCCATAGGGGCCCAGCAAGGTCGAAGCCTACTAGGGCCATGGGTGATGCGAAAGAGAACCCCGGGGCCCTGAAACGAAGGCAAAGAAGGAACAGGAGTGCGTTTTTAGTCAGTAAAAGTCAGACACTATCTTACGCTCCACACATGAGCAAAAAAGCTGAAACGAATACTAGTTTAAAAAAAAAAACGGTTACTTTACATACTTGAAGGAATTCATTCTCATGTAACTCAAATCTACACTAGACTAAAAGTAGGTATCGACGTCCACGGTTTGATATAAGCCTTCCCTAAGTTTCACCACAGCGATCGGTGTGTTTTGCATCCTTCGGATACCCGTAACCCTTTAGAAATCAGAAATCAGAAACGTTTATTTCAAATAGACCAATTACAGGCACTTTTGAATTGTCAAAATGTAGGTCAGTCAAAAAAAAAACAAGTGAACCTAAATTGCACGTTCCAAAGCGTAGATCTCCATGGAGAAGAACGTGCAAGAAACTCAATAGATACTCTTCAAAATCATATTATGAGTTACATATTTCTTGTCGCTTCTTATATACGCACAATGTAGATAAGTAAAAATAATTTAAAAAAAAAAACGATTTAAAAAATAGAAATTAAATTCAGCCAATGGCAGCTAAGAGATGACAAGTCTCAACTGACGGCACCCGTTCACGAGCCTGACGCGTGCATCAGCCCCACTCAGCTCAATCATTTTGAAGGGAACTGAATGACCCAATAACACGTGCCACCACCTTAACAAGCCACCTTGTTGCCACAAGGTGGCTTGCCGGCCTACCAACGCTGTGTCTTTTAGTACGCGGAGCATACTAAAATAAGAACGGTAAAACTAGAATACGAATAGCTCCTAAATTTCACACAGTCAAAGAGATCGATATCGGATGTGAACCTGTGTTATTCGGATCTACTCGTATTCGCCGTGCAGTCGCTTCAGGAACCGTCCCAAAGCGGTCTGTTAAAATTTTATTTCTCCCACGCGTATTGGAAGCGATATTCCATAGGGTTGGCGAAGGGATTCCTCGATTGGAATATGATTTTCGATTTGATGTAAGATTTCCTTTCAAAGTACATACGTTAAAATGTTGTTAGAAGATTGGGTTTTATTATCAGCTGCCGCAAATATGAATGAAAATATGTTTCAGTGCTAAATGTTCTTACTGCTGAGACTCAGGCCTCCTTTCTAGGAACTGAATGGGCCATAGTCCATAACGTGGATTCAGCACGGGTTGGTGGATGTCACATGTCTAAGAATTTTTGGGTCTGGGACATGTCAGCGATCTCACGTTGTAAGTTAATGGTTTAATCCACGACATATTATAATAATAATCTTTAATTTGTGTGTTTAACACACACAGTAACAGTATATAAATTATCTAAGTGGTTGCAAAAACTGTCTTATGATTATACCGAATCATTACTAACAACCATCGCATAACTATTCCCCTATATGTCTATATAAAGGCTATCTTAATTGTACCTAACATCATATTTTTGATCATCTCTTAGGAGAAACTGACTCCTGAGATACAAGTATTTATTTTACTTAGTTTAGGAGTCAAGTGTTCATTTTATTTCCATTGATCAGTGTTTGTACTATTATATCCGTTCATGTCTGTACTACAGATACTACATATACTGTTAAACGTACAAATAAAAGATTATTATTATTATAGTGAATAGTTTCATCCACGACATATAAATCAGAACCATTATAACTGGTCCACCACTGCTTGCAGATTTAGTGTATGAAAATAAAAAAAGGAAGAAAAAAAGGGAAAAAAAGGAATAAATAAAAGTTTACGAAACAGGGTGTTAAGTGCCAAAAACCTCCATCGAAATGAGAAGATCCTCCGACCAGACTGGTGTTGTGTCTGGTCCGGGCCACTAACCGGTAGTTGATTTCTTGCTGTTGTATAATTATATTCCAATTGCGTGGAGAGCTCTTATACCGCAATACAGGACGACAAAGACTACAGTCAAAATTGCCGAAGTCAAATGCATGATTTACTTAGAAACTACAAGCAACCTTAAGAGCCTTTTCCTCTCGCCTATTGTCAACATCGAGCATGGTTAAAACCTTGTTGCTTCATCTAACCCAATCTAACGCATGTTTGATGAAGAGGAAATGCAAAAAAAAGAGATAACGCCTGAAAACTCTGTTGGCATTCTCTAATTCCGTGATTTACTCGAATATTTCACAAAATTTGTTCCAGGAAATACGTCTTTTTTTAAACCTTTAAAAGTTTTTCAGAAAAAATGGTCGTCGTTCAGAATCTCGATGCAATATGCAATTGTTTTTGATGTACTTTTTTATATTTTTAATATGTGAGTACATTATGGAGGGCCAAAGTTCACGTAAAATATCAGATTTTTAGAGGGCTTTACTAGATTAGGTTATCACAAATTTATGTGTTGATTTCTATAGAAGCCTAGATAATATTATAAGATAGCTGTGTATCCAAAATATCTAGAGAAAGATGTGTAATAACATCATAATTACGTAAGAACGGTTGTATGAAAATGGACCTTGAAAGGACGCTCTTAAAGGATCCTTCAGCTATCCATAGCTTCCCCATATATTTCTGAACATAACACAATACAACTAAAACCAATCCCTATAAAGGGCTATCTGATTTTCAACTCAATACCCATACAGGAAATTGCGCACTCAACACAGAAGTACTCAGTAAACTTCCATGCATTCGGATAAAATCTGCCATCCCTACACTCCGATCAATATTGTAATGACAAGCCCGCATGTGACTTGTACGCGAGATGAATCCTAAGGTCAACGCCTTATTGGCACTTACATAAGAAATCTAAGCCACGAAAACACTGACTTCTTAGTACTGGAGCATGTTTTCTTTGTTATTTTTCCAATCTGCTATATATCAACAGACTGGATCCTACAAGAATACTGGATAAAGTTCTGTAATATATAAATACTAGCACTTTATTATTATTTATTTATTTATTTATTATATACTTTATTGTATACCTCATAATGTGGATAGAATAAACATTTGCAAAAACTTAAATGTACAATGGGCGGTCTTATCGCACAGGGCAATCTCGTATAGACAACCTTAGGATGGACTGAACGAAAGGAGATAGATTTGGGGCGGTCAGTGTACAAATTGCTTAGATAAAATTAATATTAATAACACATAATAAAAATACATTTATACAAAGTCAATTATCTATACATATAATAAATCTATAAAAGTTTTTAGTTGTGCACGCATCACGTTAAATGTAAAAAATTGATGTAACTCCATCTAAAACCGTATTTTGAGTTAGTCATTCGATGATTTATCTCCCACCTCCCAAAAAACCTCCCAACTGTTCTATTGGAGGATGTTTTGAAAAAAAAAAATATATAAAAACCTTTATGACTAACTTAGGTTAACTATTTGTACTAACTTTTCAATATATTGGCACACAAAATGAGGTTTTGCGTACATACAGTCCAAATTCTCCCTTTTTACCCCCTTATAGGTTCTTTTTTAGGTGGGAAAATCATCTATAAATCTCGCTCTTGGGCGGAGCGCGAGATAATGTCAGATTTTTACTGACTAAAACCCACTCCTGTTCCTTCTTTGCCTTCGTCTCAGGGCCCCGGGTTTCACTTTCACACTACCAGTGGACTTCCATAAAGGTTGAATTTCCAAAAACTTCTTAGTGCTCGCCAACGTCCTAAAAGGAAGTCTTGTGCTGTTCATGTTCCTAGTCCCAGTAGTTTCAGCTGTCCGTTGATATGAGACGCCATTATGTGGCATTATGTGGCGTTCGCCATTTGGAGACCTTCCTCAAAGGAAAGTTTTGGCCGAAGGGTGTCGTGTATCGACGATTTCGTGGAAGAATACCGACCTCGCAGCGGAACACGACGCCGTCACTTCGTGTGCAATAGTATAGTTTAATAATTGTTATAGTTTCTTTTATATGTATTAGTTTATTATTTTGTAAGATTATTTGTGTATCTTTTCTATGGGCCTTAGTTGCCTGATAATAAAGGATTATTATTATTATATGTCAGTCAGTCAGTTTCTCCTTTTATACATATATATAGATACTTCATGTTTTCCTGACGTGAATGTTCTGTTGTTGTACTGAGTATCGGAAATAGATGAGCATTTTAGAATTTCAAATACACTTTTGCCTCTTATGTGAGTTCAATTTCCTGCAAGCATAGTTGAAATTCAGGTCAAGGGAGGGTCCATCCGGAATAAAAAAGGAGGCCTTATAACGGGAGAATTACCAGAAAATAAGATGGAAATCATGATATTAATAGCGATGAAGCCAAATGTCATAATGTCGATGTTGCGCTGTTTGAGGTAAGCTATGTAAAACATTTGCCTGTTTTTACTTAAACAGACTCAGAGACTTTGATTGTCTATGGACTTATAAACTAGTGCGTTTCACCATAATTAATTGTATATCTGATATAATATCTGATTTCCATCAGGTTTTTTTTAAAGGTGAAAATCATCCAATTACTTCTCTCGCTCGGTCCTAGCTAGCAGGCATCGGTCTTGCTGGGCCCCTACGATTTGCTGACATCTCTTTGAGGAGCGCGTGGATCACTACGCGCTGTTGACGACTGGGTTCAGTCCGGTTAATTACCGGACGGTCGGACGGTCGGACCGTCGTGCGGACGTCGAGCATTGGCTCGACGTCCGCAAGTCGGAATCTCCTCCTTCGCTAGCATTATTGCTTCGCAGAAGGAGGCAACCACCGGCCATTTCTCCTCGCTCCAGACCATAGCCGGAACCAGGGCCCGGCGCGAAAGGTGCTGCCGCCGATTGCCTTCGCAAGGATACGGCGGTGCTCTGCCGAAACGGGGCACACCTCCATTGTATGCTCTACCGTTGCTTACCATCAGGTGGGATCACTGTCAAGCTCTAGTTTATATTTTTAAACTTGCATTTGACCACTGTCTCACCTGTTTACCTGTCGCGATTGCTTAGAAGTAACCTATCCACCCTTGAATTGTAGCAGCCAGAAAATACAGACTCCGGCAAGAAATTCCAGTCCTTAGCTGTGAATTATGAAGCTAAAACTTACACTTTTCCTGGTCCAGAATTTCTTTCCAACTTTTTTACTTTAAGTGGAGTCGATTCTCCTTATTTCAAGGTCTTGGTTCAGGGTTTAAACCAAAAAATGTCTGCGATAGCGTTATGCATAGTTACAAAAACAACTGATTGTATATACGACATTATGTTAAATTTAACAAGATATATCTATTTAAAGACGAGAGTTAAAGCGCTGTTATATCGAGCGAGTAATGGCGCAAACACATACTTGGATGCCAAATAGTTTCACACTCGATTAAATGCATCGGGACGTGGAAAGTTTGATGCTCATCATCGGCTCATGAAACGTACAGTGCCGATGCATGCATCGACTAAACTAAGATTAGCATTTATAAGTACTTATAAGCATGATCAGCCATATAATGTTCCTGTTGAGACTCAGGTCTCCTGTCTAGGAGCGGAAATGAGCCATCTTTGATTAGTGTAACTGCAAAATACAATATTGTGAAAAAGAAAAATTGTTTGTTTTTAGACATCTCTTGAAGTCACTTTGATATTATAACCATCCCAAATGACGAGAACCGAAACGTGAAAGGCGACAAAAGTAGCAAATCAAGTGTCTTGACTTGGCGCGCCATGTGCTCGACTGACGAGATATAGACTCAGCGATCATTGTACTGATAGTCGTATCAAATAATAGCTCATAACCACGAAGCTCGACCAAGACCTTAGTAGGGTTTCGTTAGGTGGCTGCGTCAAGAGCTTGATTCAGACAGCAGTATTTCTGGATGCAGCTCGTATTTTTTGGAGATTTCTCTCTCTGGATCCCTGACTGCCGTCAGCTTAGGCCCTGTTTTTGATACCAGCCCCCCTAGCCAAGTTACAATTCCTTTATTCAGACGTTATCTCAATGCTCAGTCACATGGTCAGAACAAAGGAATAGGAGGCGTGTCCTACTCGAGGCGATCAACAAAAAGAGAATCAAAACGAAACGGTTGTAACTTGGCTAGGGGGGCAGTGGTTTACTACTTTATGGTCTGATTACGAAAATTATTTCACTAATAAAAAGTTACATTATCGCTGAGTGACAATAGACTACTACATATTTATTCGAAAAAAAAAACCAGTTTCAATAGGATAGGTATATATAGAATATGCTCACCAAAAAAAAAACAAATTACCTCTTCGAAATGTACTTATTTAAAATTTGGATTCACGCTGGGGAAAAAGTAAACCGTACTATATTTTCTATTCATTATATTTAGACACCATAAACTATAGGGACTAGAAATAAAGACAGACCTAATATTTTGTCTTACTGATATAATAAACTAGACGAACCTATCATACCGGTAACCGTCCGGACCGAGCCCAAGTCGTCGACGGCGCGTACTGTTCCACGCGCGCCTCAAGGAGATGTCAGCAACTGTAGGGCCTCAGTAGGGTCGAAGCCTACTGGGGCCATAGGTCTGATTCTAAAAGGAAGACTCGGCCCTGGTACGAAAGGCAACGAAGTAACAGGAGTGGGTTTTTAGTCAGTAAAAGTCTGGCACTATCTAGCTCCGCCCAAGAGCCATGTCATAAGATTTTCCCACTGAAAAAAAAAACACGAACGTCTATCATATCAGTCGTTCGTTACATTAAAATATACCAATGCAAATATACGATAGGTATGTATTTCAGGAAAAAGCAGAAATGAAAATGTATTTGTCCATTGGTTTCGTTATGAATGTGAGTATCGAAGAGACCACGTTACGTTCGATGCTTTTGATTGCTCCACGATACGGAGATTATTTCAAATGATTTTTCTTTAATGTAACCAACATACGTCTCTAGAGGTTCATCAAAAAAAGAATTTGCGAAAGGAATATTTATCGGTATTTTGTTCTTGTTCAAAAAGGTACCTTTGTGTTCAAAGAACTGTCTCAGAAAACAAAATTAAGGAAATGAAGATTATATTAAAATTGCGTGTGCACAGTATCTATAATAATAAAACGTTTAATTCAGATCTTGTCATATTTTGTTAGTAACAATTTAACTTGGAACTAGTGTTAGTAACTTAAAGAACAAATCAGTATCTATACGTGGATATAGTATAAAAATAGTACATTTTGAAACAAGTGCAGAAACTTTGTCATTGCCATCGAGGCGGAATTCGCACGAGCCGTAGGCGAGTGTGTTATGGAGTCGAGGACTGCAGTGACAAATTTGCACGTGTATCAAACGACTTTTTCAATACACTTACGAAGAAATTTATAAACGGGGTTTGACCGGCAACTGGTGGGGGTTGACGCGCGCCCAGCCTGATACGATAAATGTAATAAAATTGTGTGGGCGGGGAGAGCACGCGCACTTTTCTGCACTAGTGCGGAAAACAGTCTATTGCGTGCCTAAAATTAAAGCGGGTCTTTGAGTTAGTTTATTGAAAAATAATTGTTATACTACAAAGAACGACGCTACTGCTAAGTTCTTTTTTTATTATTGATATGCTCTCGTTTCATCACTATATCACCTGATGGTAAGCGATGATTTGGTCGACAATGGAGCACGCTTGTTTAGAAGTAACCTATTCACTGTTGACTTAAAGAACCCTAGGTTGTAGCAACCTAAGTACTGCAATATGACCCTGGAATTTTAGACAGAGTTAGGTACCGTGACCTTAGAAAGCAAAGAGCAGCAGAAGGACACAGATGCAGTAAAAGTCTAACACGCCCTCACGCCCCACCATCGATGATTTTACACTTCAAAAACAGGTACTTTAAGTATACTATGTATCTATATCATATCTACAAACAACGTATCAAGATGACTTGCTTAATTGTTACCAAAGGCCCACGTCCGGTGTTACCGAAATGCCTTTAGGCTAACAAGTAAATGTGTCTCCCGGGTATTACCTATCCTAGGCCGAAAGGTTCCGGGCTTTGACCAATTGCTATTTGAAAGGGATGGGAACCTGTATGGAGCATGACGTTTTTAATTCATAGGTAGCGTAGGTGTAGTAATATTAATGTAAGTTCCATTTGAAATTGGTTTCTAAATAGATTTTTAATCATTGCAAAATCAAGCTTCTCCAGAATTCGATTTCAAATGACATCATCATCATCATCATAATTTCAGCCGAAAGATGTCCACAGCTGGACATAGACCTTTCCCAAGTGTCGCTACGACCGGTCCTGTGCGTCTCGTATCCACTGGATTCCCGCAACCAGGTTATCGGTTCACATTTGGCGAGGTCTACCAACGCTGCGTCTTTCGGTACGCAGACGCCACTCCAGAAACTTTTCGGCCCGTCGACCATGTGCCACTTAGGTTTGGCTAATCTTCGCGCTATATCGGTTACCTTGGTTTTCCTGCGAATATCTTCATTCCTGAAGCGATCACGCAAGAAAACTGAGCATATTAGCCCTTTCCATTGTCTTTTGGGTGACTAAGCCTTCTGATGAGGCCAATTGTGAGCGATCACGTTTCAGACTCATATGTCATCACCGGTTATTGACTTTCGTCTTGAGATACTGTGGTATGTTGGACGAGAAAATACCGCGCAGCCTTCCGAACGCTACCCAGCCGAGTCAGATTCGACGGTTGACCTCTATCTCGAAATTAGATCTATCCAACTGGACCGTCTGTCCCAGGTAAACTTAATCGTCCACCACTTCGAGTGCAGAATCTCTGATCTTGATAGGAGTGGAAATTGGAAATTTTATTAAAGGTAATAAATTCTTTACAATCAATCTAATAACAATTGAGAATAATTTTAAACAGAGTGCCTGTTATAATTTCATTACAGTAAGTGCTAATTTTAGTAGCACTAGAACCGACCTAAACTTTAGTGCTACTAAAATGTTATCAGCCTCTGAATCGCTGTTACAGCCTCGGTTAGGGTTGCCAGATCTTAAAAACAAAGTCCAACATACCAGCTTGTTTCGCATTTTTTTTTTAGTTTAAGAGGCGCGACCGGACACCTTTACCGAATCCGAAACAAATATTTTCTAATCACCTAGTGAAATAGTAAAAATTAAGCATTAGGCCAATCTCAACAAATAAAGAAAAATCTGGGCAAGTGAGAGTCGCGCACTAAGGGTTCTGTACAAACTTGTAAATAATTCAATTCCCAAATGGAGTCTCGAAGATTTTTCCGTATCGCAGAAAAAGTTTTTTTTTTGACTTAACAACAAATTTACTGTTTTCAGATTTATTCTTATACCTGTGTTATGCCAAATTTTTGGATTCTGAGTCAACAGGAAGTACTCTATGGATTTTGATTCCCTTGAGAGTGTCGTATAATTATACGTTTTTTGCAACATAAATGGTCTTATTACTTATTTATTTAATCTTCATTATGACGCCATATTTTAATTAGGAGTAGCCTTTAGTGTATATCATCGTCATCTTCCTGCCCTTGTCCCGTGTTATTTGGAGTCGGTGCAACATGTTTTTTTCTTCCATTCTGTTCTGTCACTCGTCATGCTATCACTAACTTCCTTTTCTTTCATATCACTCTTCACACAATCCATCCATCTTTTCTTTGATCTCCCTCTCCCTCTCCATCCATCCTTTAGTGTATATATATAGTTTTAATTAGTTAAGTGTTTTTTTATATAATTTTGTATATATATAAATATTATCGTGGAATAAACAAATGTATTAGTAAAAATATAATTTAATCTTCATGCAACACAAAGTACAAAGGCGGACTATGCCTTAGCCATTTTCTACCAGTCAACCGATCGTGATGAAGAGACAATATGGTAAGTGCATAAAAAAGAAAATGTTATTTAGAATAAAAGTATACATATTGTAGCCGTATCTTTTTATTTAGTTAAGTTTGGTATTTTCAAAGATTCAAAGGACCACAAACTTGAGTATTTGGTTTTAATTTCAAATTGACACCTCCACGCGTTCCCGAGAAAAGGGTCTTGGCAGACTGACAGACACACAGACAATAAAGTGATCCTATAAGGGTTCAATTTTTTCCTTTTGAGTCACGGAACCCTAAAAATTTTATCTTTTTATTTCGTTAACTTAGAAGTTTGGTATTTTCAGAGAATCAAGGGACCGCAAAATTGAGTATTTGGTTTTAATTTCAACTTGATACTTTCACGCGTTCCCGAGATAAAGGGTCTTGGCAGACAAACAGACAGAAAATAAAGTGATCCTAAAAGGGTCCCGCTTTTTTCCTTTTGATTACTTCCTTTTGAAGTGAATGTTACAATATAGAAAGCTAGACACACATCATCATCTCCTAAGCCTTTCGCCACTCCAGAACCTTTCGGTCTTATCAACCATCTGTTGCCCACCAGACATACCTACCACCGACTAATTTTCCGGCCAAGCACCAAACGAGTCACCACTCTACGTCCGACTTCGATTTTATCCGGACGCTGGCAACCCTAGCCACGGCAAGCCGTTCTCACAATCATTGAGTTTTCACTCTATTTTGTTTCGCGTGTCTCTCATTGGCATAAATGGCATTATGGCCACTCCAGCATAATGACACGAAATCACGACATGTTTATGAATTACTCAGATTAACAACCGTGACCGGCGAAACGAAAAAAAAATTGTATTAAAAATAATGAGTGCAAATTTTAGTCACGTTCAAGGTAATCCATTCAGTAGCGTAGCTAGGCGTGGGCGAAGTGGCTCCTCGCCCGGGTCCTCGCCCACGGCCTCGCACCCAAAGGGGCCTCACACGAGCGAGGGTTCTTTAAGAACGAGGGTTTTTTTTATATATAATAGGCTCACATTTGATCACTATTTCACCTGATGGTAAGCGACGATGTGGTCAAACGTTGGTTTACGACAGTTGCTGTCTCGTTTTCGAATTTATGAAAGAAAAAGGCCTCGCTGAGGTGCCTTCGCCAACGTCTAAATTAGTCCACGCTACGCTATGTCCATTCTTCACACTATATCACACTAATAGTTTTAAGGCGACAGGATATGAGTGTGTATATTTGTATGTCTGTTAATTCTTCACGCGCAAATGACTAGCGGTTCTCTGAAACTTAGCACACGGGTAGACAATGTCCTCCAATGACAATGACAAGGAAAAGTCGAGGTAAAAGATCACGTGGACGCTCTCCAACAGGGTCGACGGACCCCATCAAAACTATGACACACTCCAGCATTAATGACAACTCCCAAGCCGCCAAAAACACAAGTCTCAACCGAGACATGACCAGGGCCACTCTGTCAAGCAAGAGTGCGCAGACAGTGTATCCTAGACAAACTTAGAAAGTACATATGAATTGAAATTCACATTAATACTTGCACGCTTTCGAACCCGCAGCCTCAGGCATGAGAGACGGGTTTCTTAACCACTGGGTTATCTGGACCTAGCATTTAATAAAAAATGTACCAAAGTAACAGTATTTATCCTAGAGCCTAGATAAACTAGCATCTCAGGATATGAATATTTATCACATACAAATATGTGACCAGCGAAAATTCAGTAAAATATAGGAGGTCTAAGGTCTGACTGTTGCCGCATAGTACCTTAATAACTTTAGCTACTTTATAACTTCTACACACGCACACTTTGGACCCTTAAAGCCTTTTTTCTAACAAGAAAATATTTCTTGGGTCTAATATCAGAAATTTTTCCTACATTTAGGTAAGGAATGGATGTTCTCACATTTCCAGTTCATGTAAAAAATAGGCTAATGATGAAGATATGAGTATAGCCCTTTCTTGAGGGTGGAATAGCATGAAATAACTTCTCCCGATCTGGGTGAAGCGAGAGGGCGTGTCGACTTCGTCAGGTGGGCAGGATAAAGTCTGCCGTTCCTGCTAGATATCACATATTATATCCTAGTATATCACAATATTTATATAAAGATAAACTTAACGCTAATTGAATACTACTTTGCAAGACACAAGTTATGTAACAAAGTACACTAATAGGTAATGAATACAAGAATGCAATTATTTATAAAACACTATATTGGCTCACATTGTATTCGTGGGAGTATTATCACTCGGCCTATTGTCTTAGACAATCAACTAGTTGAATCTCTCACAAGAAGGGTTTTGTTTGTTCCACTGACACCCAGTGCCGTAACTAGGGCGGTGCCGGCGGTGCCTAGGCACGGGGCGCAAGCCTGGAGGGGCGCAAAAGACGATCAAACAAGAGCCAAGTTTTGTATTATGCTTGGTAGATAGTATCATACATACAATAACTATTATTTATCATATACCTAATAAGGGGAAGTGGCCTACCAGGAGTGCCAATTAGGTAGTGAGTGCTTAGTACTCTCGGCACAATCTGTTCTCTTTTAGCCTGCCGCCCTGTAGCTTAATACCTACCACAATAAACCTGTCTTGGGCGAGGTAGGTAGGGTAGGTAAATAGTTTTGAGCCCGGTTTTCTCGCTCCTGCATCATTGTTTAAGAAAATAAGAACCTTTATTTTTATAAGTCTACAAACTTACTAATATTCCGTGCGTATAATTATTTAAAAGAACAACTATCCTACGCAGCATAGTCAGCCATATATTGTTCCCACTGTTGGGACTCAGGTATCCTCTCTAGGAGAGGGAATGGGCCGTCATCCACCACGCGAGCCCAGTACGGGTTGGTGGATGTCACATGTCTTCGAATTTTTGGTTCTAGAATATGCCGGTTTCCTCACGATGTTTTCCTTCACCGTTTTGAAAGCAGTGGTGGAGTGGAGCGGTGGCAATTACACAAAGTAATGCGCCTGGCTGGGTTTGAACCCGCGACATGCATATTCGTGCTCACATCGCTCGCTCTTTCTTGTTAGTTATTAGTCTTTTTTCAAGGGCCACAGTTATAGAAGCTTGCACCAGGCATAAATTAAAGGCTAGTAACGGCACTGCTGACACCAATCTTGTGGCATGTGTTTTTAGATATGAGTTGCTGAAATCGATGAATGAGATCTTTCGTAAAATACTGTGATATCAAAGGATATCACAGTATTTTACGATTGTGCTAGTGTGCTATTGTGTGTGTATTGTTCTTATTAACTAGCAGACTGGCAAGAAAATAAAGCTAGAACTACATTAGACCGACGCAGACGTTTAACACGCCTGATTTGTACGTAGAACAACGTCGTGTGGAGTCGCGTAGCGTGGATTTAGTGTAGCTCTACAAGTCTAGTTCCCATATAAAATGTATGGAGATCGACGCGCCCAGATCGGTGTGTCTGGCACACGTGTGCGCAGTGTAGTTCTAGGTTTATACTTTAAAGGTTTATGCAAATAAATTAGGGTAGATTAAAAAATTCGCGGCCTCATACAGACATAACTAAAAATTTCATTTCTTTCTTCCTTCATTATATTCAGTAACTCTTTAGTTGCCATCGTGTAAAGTTTCATAGTGTTACTTTTGGTTAATAGTTTACACTGTTTTATTGAGCTTTAAATGAAGCGATTTGTAAAAATGGACAAATCACACGTCTTGAGAAACGATGGCTGAAATTCTGCCTTATTCACCTGATTTGGCACCATCTAACTTCCACCCCTTTCCCAATCTAAAAAAACATTTAGGACAGAAATTTTCAATAATTCATCAAACCCAAGCGAACGCCGGCGTTCGCTTTCTCATTCTGTTTCTATTGTGTCTCTAATTACGGTATATGAAGAGATTGAAGCCGTAAAAATACAACAAAGAAAAATACAGACAAGTGACACTAGTGACAGCGGCTAACCGCGATTATGCGAGCCAAACGTTAAAACGCGATTAGTTTTATTGGTGAATTCCGCCCTTAAACTTAACACGCCGATGCTTCGTTTAAGACTGCCTCATGTCGGCAACTTGTTAAACTGACAATTCAATTCAGAATCGAATGATTTGACAATTTGACAGTGACATCGAATGATTCGAAAATGATAAACGAAACTCGACTATAATAAGACTTATCCATGGACTGTTCACTCTAGTGTTACAAATATATATCTACCCTCACATCTAATAGACACGTCTTGTTACACATATTTTTTGCATCCACTAATAAGCTTTTTAATGTTCCCACTGCTCGGACTCAGGCTTCCTCTCTAGGAGAGGAAAGGAGCCGTAATCCACCACGCAGGGCCTGTGCGGGTTGGTGAATGTCACATGTCTTCGAATTTTTGGTTCTAGGACATGCCGGTTTCCTCACGATGTTTTTCCTTCACCGCTTTGAGAGCAGTGGTGGAGTGGAGCGGTGACAATTACACAAAGTAATGCGCCTGGCTGGGTTTAAACCCGCGTCCTACAACTCGTAAGTCGGGGCCATTACCACCCGGCCACCGCTGCTTTGCATCCAGTTCGGTCCAAACCAAATAATTCGAGCTTAATTTCAAGGATTTCATGAGAAACACACTGCAACATTCCCAATGTCACGCACTATGATAGACGGGTAACTAAAACACGTAAACCCTTTCAACAGCAAGTAAGACGATGACCGCCCCTGACCTATCGCGTCCGGGCCAGGGGTGAGCGGTGACCGCTGATAAAGAAGCCTCACAATGTAGGTGTGGTCGCACGCACCTACATCTGACCTGACTCGAGTCGGGTCAATTCGTGGGCAAAGCGTTAACTAAGGGAATTTTTGATAGTCTATGTTTGACGATTGAATAGTTTAGGGTCGATTAACCCTTTCACCGTTTGCGCCAGATTGGTCCAACGAGTGTTTTCGTGTCCTATTCGCCAGGGTCGTGTGTTTGTGACCACTGTACTCCATTTCGTTTAGCTTTTCAATCCCCACAGGTCACAGAAGAGCTGACGAGATTGTTTGTCAGATTTATCCGACGTAGGCGGCGGGATATGCTCAAAATGTATGCAAATGTAATTTTTAGTTCGTCACCTATTTTTCATAGAGTAAGACGAGCTTAAGTGGCAGGTGCAGGGCACATTGCTCTCAGAACAGATGGTCGATGAGACCAAAAGGTTCTGGAAGACGCGGCGGCGTTGAAAGGTCTCACACAAGGTGGACCGATGACGTGGTGAGGGTCGCAGGAATCCGATGGATGCCAGACCCAAAGGACTGATCGTTGTGGTGACACTTGGAGGAGGCCTATGTCCAACAGTGGACTTCTTTAAGCTGAAATGATGATGATGCTGCTGCTATTCATGCTGCTTGGTCCAGACAAATATCGGTTTCCATTCTCTCTCCATAAGTCCATAGTCATGGCCTAAATCCGGGTCGACCGTAAGAGATCGCCGCCGCCGATCGCTTCTACCTCCCTTTGGTACCTAATTAGTAAGAATCACTTTATAATTTATCCCTCTGCTACTGCCCATAGGGATAAATTACACAGAAGGTATGTTAATTAATTTCGCATTTTCCCCCTTTTTTCTGTAACTAGGGTTGCGTGATCCTGGTCCGTATACAAATAAAAAGAAATGTTTATAGCCCCCGGCAGTTAAGGAATGTAACGAGGAAAACGTACTAATTGAATAAACCAGTAGTTTCTCATATTAATTATGACGTAAAAAACCTTTTGAAATTAACGCTCGCGTAAAGGTTTCGAGAATTCGTTTTAGCCTTTTTTAATTTAATCGTAAATAAATACAACATTAAATTTAATTGTTTTATTTAGAAAAATAGCAGGTTCTGCCTTAATCGCGTTTTTTTTTTGAGGTAGGAAATCATCCAATGACTTCTGCCGCTCTAGGTTAGGGCGAGAGGGCAGCATGTCGGTCTTGTTGTTCATTGTACACTTAGTTTTTGTAAATGTTTATCCAGTACACATTGTGAAGTGTACAATAAAGTATACAGGGTTATTTGTAAAATACTGGCAACATCTTAGGACTATGTTACTAACATCATAAACGTTGTTGTGCATGTGTGTTGGAAAAAGTTGTTCATATGATGTTAGTAATACAGTTCTGCGAGATTGTTTGTGTTTTAAAAATAACCCTGTATAATAAACTAGCTTCTGCCAGGGGTTTTTTCATACAAACTTTGGACCCCAGTTTCATCCCCTTAGAGGATGAATTTTTGAAAATCCTGTTAGTGCTCGCCTACGACCTACGACCTAAAAGGAAACTTTGTGCAAAATTTCACACTCTCAATTCCAGTAGTTTCGTCTGTGCGTCATGTGTCAGTCAGTCAGTTTCTCCTTATAGTTTTTTTTTTATTTTTATTAATTATAGGCTCGCGTTTGACCACCATCTCAACCGATGGCAAGCGATGATGTGGTCGACGATGGAGCACGCTTGCCTAAAAGTAGCCTATTCACTCTTGACTTAAAGACCGATGATGGAATGGAAAATGCTTTAATTTACTTTTTCGGGTTACGAAAGCAACTTTCACCCAAAATTATTACAGAAATCGAAATTTTATATAAAAAGTTAAAGCCACTGAGAGATATGCTAACAATCAAACAACAGTATTTACTGCTATCGAACGACCAAATAAATGTCGTTAGAGAAAGGGAACAAATCTAAAGATACCTGTAATGGTACTTGGGCAATTTATCTTCACCCTCTTAACAATATTGTCGGATTTTACAGACCCTTAACTTGAATATATGTTGATAGATGGTTACAAGACGTGACGTATAAGAAAAATCTTTTTTTTAGGTGGGAAATCATCCAATGTCTTCTCTCGCTCTAGGGCGAGGCGAGAGGACGTGGCAGACTTTTACCGATAAAAGTAGGCCACGCCTCCGATTTCTTTATTCTGGCTTCATCTCAACGCTCAGTCCCATGGTCAGAACAAAGGAATAAAAGGCGTGGCCGACTCGAGGCGATCAACGAAAAGAGAATCGAAACAAAACGGTTGTAACTTGCCTAGGGGGGCTGTACCTCTACGCTAAATTTTATAAAACTACTTTATGATCTGTCAGTCTATCCGCCTGTCCCTTTTTCTTAAGAACGCATGGACATTTGTTTACAAATACATATTAAATAGCGGGTCTGCTGCCCCTTGCAATAGAAAAAAAAAACAAACGTCTAAGTCAACTCAATTTAATGATAAGACCGTTTATGCTCCGTATAGAGTACCTACTTCTTGTTGACCTAAAATCCTGAAGTTAAGCAAGAAGCAAAGTCTCATAGCACAAGTTAAGGAAAAATCTGAAAACTGTTGTAGTTAGAAACATTACAAAATTATTACATTTGCGATTCGGAAAAAAAAACACCGAGACTGGATTCGGGGACCGAACTATTTACATGGTTTTGTACAGGATTCTTCGTCATCTCGTGGTCCTATGATGGAACGAGCTTCTAACAGACCTTCCTGCTCCTTAGTATTTCCATTAATAATGAGAAGTGTGCGTAGATTTGCTCTTCCAATGGACATAGAGTTTTTTGAGGATGACCTTCGCTTTCCAGAGAACTCCAAGCATATCTTACCTGAAACAAACCAAAATATTCGTAAGATAAAGCCAAAAAAGAATCTTAAATGAATTCAATTCGAAACTAGCCATAGAAAGAAGAAATAACGGATAATCATCATTGCCCGTAGACCTTTTTAATTGGCAAAGATGGCGCGCGGGAAAGGCCTCCTCAATTAGTAACATTTTTCACCAAGAAGGGTGAAATTTGCCTTAACAGTTAACCTCAGAAGCCAAAAGAACCCTTAATTCTGAACAATATCACACAGAGCCTAATTAGGTCACTCTCATTTGCAGAGGCTCATGGTATTCATACGAATATTAGGTCATTTTATTCTGAACGTGTACATCATCATCATCATCATTTCAGCCGAAAGACGTCCACTGCTGGACATAGGCCTCCCCCAAGCGTCGCCACAATGACCGATCCTGTGCTTCTCGCATCCACCGCACTCCCGCGACCCTCACCAGGTCGTCGGTCCACCTTGTAGGAGGCCTTCCAACGCTGCGTCTTCCGGTGCGCGGTCGCCACTCTAGAACCTTTAGGCCCCATCGGCCATCCGTTCTACGAGCAATGTGCCCTGCCCACTGCCACTTAAGTTTGGCGATTCTTCGGGCTATGTCGGCGACCTTGGTTCTCCTGCGGATATCTTCATTCTTTATGCGATCACGCAAGGAAACTCCGAGCATAGCCCTTTCCATTGCTCTTTGGGTGACTGTAAGCCTTCTGATGAGGCCCATTGTAAGCGACCATGTTTCAGAGCCATATGTCATCACTGGCAACACGCACCGGTCATAGACTTTCGTCTTGAGACACTGTGGTATGTTGGACGAGAACGTGTACGCAAGGCGAGTATTACATACAAAATTAAAATCTCCAAATTCTAATAATTATGAATAAATTATGTAAGTGCGATACCGACTCGCGCACTGAGGGTTCCGTACAAACTTACTTATGTGAATAGTTCAATTCCCGAATGGAATCTCGAAGATTTTTTCGAATCGCAAAATAGTTTTTTTTTTGTGACGTAATCACAAATTTTCTGTTTTTGATTTATTTCTATATCTATACTATAAGACCTTGTCTTATGCTAAATTTCAGGATTCTGAGTCAACGGCAAGTAACCTATGAATTTTGATTCCTTAGAGAGTGTCGAAATGTACCTTTTTTGCGACATAAACGGCCGTATCTTTTTTTCGTTAACTCAGAAGTTTGATTTTTTCACAGCTTCAAGGGACCGTAGGCCTGAGTACATGATTTCAATTCGATACCCCTACGCGTTTCGGAGATAAAGGATCTTGACAGACAGACAGACGAACGGACAACAAAGTGATCCTATAAGGGTTCCGTTTTTACCTTTTGAGGTACGACCCCAAAAAAATTTTGAAGGGGCTTTTACGCATAGCGTATGTCATTCCCATCGTATCCTAAACAATTGTACGTACATCACAAAACATGAGCCATGAATTCGAACAAATCTTTCGCATTGTCACTATTTGATTGGCATAGAATGTTATAAAACATGCCTATATCAGTTCAGTTCAAATTTAGACACCTTATCAAAATATTTCTACTGGACTCATATTGGAGAGTTTTGGTAAGTAGTGATGCAATCATTGATGGTGAGGTGCAATAGTTTATTACGAGTCCATTCACTCTAGCCTTGAAGACACCTAAATTATAGTTAGATGGAAAGACCGCAGCAGGCAAGTTGTTCCAGTTCTTCGATGTACGCGGTATAAATGATTAAGCGGATCGCTTAGTTCGGACTGTGGAGTGTGTCCGGATCTGAGTCTAAGAGCAGTTACAAATGTTGTATATTTAATGTATAAAAATCACGTGTCACAGTAATTGTTATGGAACTTCACCAAAACGGTTTGACCAGTTTATTTTTAAATGGCTCTTTTTAAAATGGGGCATGGGGGTAGGAGGGTCCTACCCCCATGCCCCATTTTATCATTGAAAAATTTGTATAACAAAACAACGTAAGCTGGGGTTTGTATATATATTTATGTATAATTATATATATATTTTAAATTTTTATTTAGGTATTTTTTAGAAAGAAAAAAGTCCCTAATAATTTCTAGTTTCCTCAAAGAAACAAACAAATTCCTCTTCATAATATTTAAATTCAGATGACTCAATCAAAATCAACTACCACATAACTTTCCATTCCTTTCGTTTATCTGCTTCCCATCGATTGTTAGACAACGATGCATTGTATCACAACTTCACAAGGTAGAAACAAAGCGAACCCTTTGCCAAGCCGCCAAGCCGCCAAGCCGCTGGTAACATGTTTAATGTGTCTACAGTCTACACCAGTGGTTCTCAAAGGGCTAGTTCTCTTGTCTAGACGAGTTTATTTTATAGTAAGGCAGCTTACATATTTTATATTACGCTAAGGGACTACAATATGATAACGGCGTAGTGTTCTTTGAATAGAACACTGCGTTAATAGAAAAGTTAATAGTTTTGTGTTAATTCAAATATAATTTCACCGTTTTGAGAACATCATGAGGAAACCGGCATGTCCTCGAACCAAAAATTCGAAGACATGTGACATCAACTAACCCGCACTGGGCCTGCGTGGTGGATTACGGTCTATTCCCTCTTCTAGAGAGGAGGCCTGAGTCCCAACAGTGGGAACATTATAAGGCTGACTATGCTATGCTAAATAGAACTTCAAAAAGATCAATTAAATAATTAAACTTCTAATCTGGTAATATTTTATTTAGTTATATATTATGTTTTTATTGTCCCAGTCAGGATAAAAATTTCCTCAAAATATAGATATTTTAAAGCTATTATATAATAAATCCGATGGATGCGAGACACACAGTAGTGGTCGTTATGGCGCCACTTGGGGGAGACCTGTCCAACAGTGAACGTCTTTCGGCTGAAATGATGATCATACTGAGTAATACAAACTAGCGACTCGCCCCAGCTTCGTACGGGTGGTAGGTACAAATCTTTGATTTGCTTTTTCTCTACTATAATATGCATGTATTATACATATGTATACTTATATTATCAAAAAATAAAAAAAGCTATATCGGCCGTTAGAATAGTGGCATCTCTGCGGCGAACCAAATTCGCGCAAATATTCTACATTACACCTAATCCTACCAATTCAATTATCTTTTGAAATCTGTGGATATTATTCGTTAAACTCAAGTTTTGACTAAAATCCGAAAAAAACGAATTTGAGTCCAAAAAAACGGTTTTCAAAAAGTCAAGAAAAACTGGATTTTTCAATTATTTTTTAATTTCGAATCCGGATTGCAATCCCTATGTATACTTAAACCATCCTCATGAATTTCCAAAAGCCCATTTTCAATTAAATGGACTGCACTATCCAATCCACACCATGTACTACCTACTACACCTTACTACCCATGCTTTTAACATTTTTAAAAAGACCTAAGTGTTTTTCTACAACTTTGAGCTACCGTGCCTCAACGTCCACAATAAGGTGTGTCCAGACAGGAAGGCAGGGTGACGTCATAAGCCCATTAACACTAATGCTACCCATACAGGCACACTCATTGTTTTATGGGCGCTGATGGAAGACGCTGTTAAGTGCAGGTGCAAGGGCGCTGCGTAAGCGATGTCGCTGGATATTTATTACTGTGTATCTTTATACTTAGGTAAACAAGTGCATACTTAGCTTGTACATGGAAGTGTCAATGGTCATAACTGATTTAATTTGTAGCATAAAATTTGTTGTGTATAGAAAAGAAATTTGTTTGTTTTATAATGAAAATAAATATAGCGAAAACACTTGATATCACGTCGTGAGTCTTACCATGGCCTAGAAAGAGACAGCCATACGTAGCATACGACAGAGACGACGAATACATGTCAGTTCGCCCCCAAACCCCGAAAATGGCGCACGAGTAAAGGTAAGAACTATAGCACAAAAGATCCAGAAGGATCGAAGTGCTCTGGTTTTAAGGCCAGCCCCACATCAAGATAAAGGTAAGAACTACATTGCACACACGTGGGCCACGTACAACGATCTGGGCGCGTCGGTCTCCATACATTTTATATGGTAACTAGACTTGCAGAGCTACATTAGATCCACGCCACGCGACGCGCCGCTACGTACAAATTAGACGTGGTTCACGTGTACGTCAGTCTGGTGTAGTTCTCGCTTTAGTTGTGCCTCCGCGCGATGTTATAGGTTCTCGTACGCTGTGGCTTCAAAAGTTCAAACACAGACCAGGCATTTTGGTATGTATAATTAATTTTTTTTAGCACTGGACTTAAAAAGGTGAAGGAAAACATCCTAAAGGAATCGGCGTGTCTTAGAATCAAAAATGCAAAGACATGTGACATTCACGTCCATCAACCCGTACTGGGTTCGCGTGGTGGATTACTGTGATTCCCTCATTTCCCTCTCCTAGAGTCCATCATCATCTTCCTGCCCTTGTCCCGTGTTATTTGGGGTCGGCGCAACACGTTTTCTTCTTCCATTCTGCCCTGTCACTCGTCATACTATCACTAACTTCCTTTTCTTTCATATCACTCTTCACACAATCCATCCATCTTTTCTTTGGTCTCCCTCTCCCTCTCCTAGAGTTCGTGGTAGGAATTTTATAAGGTTGATTTTTTATCATAGAATGACCCGGCGATGTTATGATACCTTTTAGCTGAACTGCCAAAGGATAATGCCATCTACTGGCATTACCAGAACCAGTATAATTCATTTTAAAATGTCATTTTAATTAGAGATTCGGGTTTTTTTTTGTGATTTAAAAAAAAAATCTCACCGTTTAAACATTTGGACTATCACGCATATTTTAAGATCAAACTTAGCCAAGTCGGTCCAGCCGTTCTCGAGTTTTAGTGAGACTTACGAACAGCTATTCATTTTTATATAAGTACATAGACAAGCTCGCGTTTGACCACTATTTCACCATTAGATATAGATAACCGATAATTTCCTGGACTCGAGAGTACTCACAAGCCGCCTTTTTCCATCATAACGGTATATCCGTTAAAGGAGACTTTACCTCAATATTTTATTTAGCTATATATCTAAAAACTAAACAAAATAGCAAACAGGTTACAGAGTTACTCATGCGGAGATCTAAGGTAAGTAACTTGAGAGGAAAAGTAATGTACCAACATAATTCCCTGAAATCGAATGAGAGCCAAGAGCGGCCTCAAAACATAATTTCTCAAAGATTTTTCTCTTCAACCCCAAATATTGTAAAAAGTATGCATAAGGAAAAACCCTCCGTAGAACGCGAAAAAAAAAATATATTTATGGTTATGGCACAATTTAACCAGAGATAATCTCAGTGAGCCTGTGCCACCGGCTACTTCCTATAATGCCAGGCCCATCGTAAAGTTTAAAATACTTTATGGTTGAAAAAGGAAAAGAAAATGGACGTCCCTTCGTTTTTAGGGTTCCGCACCTTAAAAAGAAAAAATAAACTTTCAATAGGATTGCTCTGTTGTCTGTCTGCCTGTTTGCCTGCCTGTCAAGATCTTTTCTTTGTCCCAGGAAAGTGTAAAAGAATCCAGTTGAAAATAATATCAAATACTCAAGCCATAATTGTGTGTGGTAAAAATAATCAAACTTCTAAGTTAACGCAATCAAAAGATCCTTCATTTATTTCTATTAATCAAGGGAAAGATTTATATTTTTGTTTGTATTGAATAAATTCAAAGACTACTGGACCTATTTTAAAATTCGTTCACCAGTAGTATGCTTACAAATATGTCAAACAGTATGACATATCTGTGAGTATGCTATTGTATCACTAAGTGATATATCTATAAAAGCGAAATATCACTCACTGATTAATCACGAAAAATCAGAAACTATAACCCCTACAAACTTAAAAAGGCAGGTACGTTCCTTATAGGGTGTAGACATAAGCTATGAACGGATTTTACGAAACTCCACCCCTAAACGGGTTAAATGGGGGTTGGAATTTTGTATGGAGAAACTTACTTTTACGCAGGCGAACCCACTGGCAGAAGCTAGTGATATATACTTACCACATTAACATTGGCGAAGCCGCTGGTAGATGCTAGTGTAACTTATTTTAACACTCGCAAGGATATCAAAATAAGTACTATACTACTGGGTACTTCCCATTAACCTAGTCTTAAAACTTGGCAAAAAAAAACCCGAAAATCGTCACTTTGTGGTGTAAAACCACTAATTAACGTTTTTCGGCCCATAATTCTGTTTTTGCAAGTACTCACTTATGACATTATTTTAACTAATAAATTTTCTTCGCAATTAATTTTTTATTTTATTTTGTTAATTGACAACCATTAATTTTCGTTGTTTTCGGGAACTACGGAACCCTATTCTGTGCGTGGCGCAACATGCACTTGGCAGGTTTTTAAAAGTTATCTTTTTTTTTTAGCACCAAGTGTAGTCGGAAGTTAAACGTGTTTTTTTGCCACTGTGTATTTTACTGTTTTCATCAAATGGTTAGAAAATCTTTCTCAAATATTATTTTTCTGCAAACAGAAACTTTGTAGTATTGGCAAGCAGTGACATTACACCAATATTATGAAGACAAAATTTATTTATTTATTAACACACACAATTGTTTTAACAGGCATACCCAAGATAACAAATGTAGTCGCAAAATAGCCGCACTCAGAGACGCCACCCACAGACTGATCAAATATTCATTAGTGTAGGCAACATACATACATAATAGTCGATGGTCAGTCTTAAGCAGCGCCCTGGAGAACCGGCACAAGTTACACAGAGGACAACACACTTAGTGTCACCCTCTCGAATTCCGCCAATGTGCAAGAAAAAATATCTAACCGCAGAGAGACGCTATTAAGTATTTCAACCGCCCGAGTCACGGGTGCGAACTTTAACAGATTTGTGCGGGCTACCGGGACTTTAAACAGCCTTTCCCTCGGTTCTGAGCGCAGTCTACTGTTTCGAACGAGCAATCTCAACGATTCTAGTATTTGTGTATTTTTTACAATGAAGGAAATGGATTTCGTTGAAAGTCAGCACGCGGGTAGACCATGCCCTGAATTAGGACAAAGAATTATCGGTTTCCTTGGCATAATAAATACGATGTAGAGGATGTCGCTGGCTGGAGCAAGTCATTTATAATTTTGATAGAAAGAAAGAAAGAAAATGTATTTATTTTGTCACAACGCAATAAAATATATATACACATGCACTAACATACAAAAAATATAATTACTTATTAATATTTTGATCCTTTAGTGTTTTTTTTTTTTGAGTAAGTCTTATTTTTTATTTTTTTATAAACCTATGAAGCTTATGCTGATAATAAGAAAGAGAAATTTGATATGGATTTTGACGTCTGTGTTCATCATTTTGATATTGATTTCAGAGTTACTCAATTTTCTATGTATATCGTGGCCAGATTAAGAAATTGATCACTTCATGATATGGTCAACTAAAACTGGCCAGATCATGTAAACGTTATCATTATATAATCTGTCGACCCTCGTTTGGCCATATCTTTGATGTAGGATTTCTATGATAATGAAAAGTCTAAAGAAAGTAGGCCAAACGAGGATTGTCATATCATCAAAGTTTAATGTTTAAAACGATCTGGCCAGTTTAACTTGGCCAGATCATGAAGTGATCAATTTCTGTGATCTGGCCACAACATGTTACATATTTATTGTTAAACTGGTTAGATAACAAATATTTTGTTCCTGCATATTTACAATTAGTTTCATTGCACTCAATCACGATTCAACTACCTACATATAGACCGTGTATTTTGCTTTACGATCCCTAACAAATCTAACCGGAGACTCGTTACTCAAAATCAAAGGCATTCCATTCCATCCGTTCTATTCTCAGTGCAGATTTCGGTTCAATGGACCGATTTTTAATCCTCTCTAAACCCAGTTAGCCACAGATTTTAAACCACTAAACATTTTGGTAGAAGTGCAAGCGCCTTACCATGATGTGTTCAAATGCCAAGCGTGCGAGTGGAGCTCTATAGCTAAAGCATAATAGTATAATGAGCTTTATAATAATAATATTTATTATCAGGCATCTTGGGCCCATATATAAATACCTTACAGACTAACATATATAAAGTAAATTAAATACAATTTATTTATGTTAGTAACATTTCACACTGCATTTGTTCACTTTGTGCTGTTCTGTGGCACTTGTCCGCGGAAGCGACGGAACACCACGCCCTGCGGCCAAAAGTCTTCCTTCAACATGAGGGGCAGAAAAGTGTTCAGGACTCGCACCACGAACGCCTTCAATTGACTTATGTTCCCACTGCTGAGACGTAGGCCTCCTCTCATGGTGAGGGAATGGGCCAAAACCCATCACGCGGGCCCAATACAGATTGGTGGATGTCACATGTCTTCGAATTTTTGATTCTGGGACATGCCGGTTTCCTCACGATGTTTTCCTTCACCGTTTCAAGAGCAATAGTGATGAAGTAAATTACACAAAGTTAAGCGCCTGCCTGGGTTTAAACCCGCGACCTACAACTCGTAGACCTGCTCACGATACTAATAAAACCCTATACAGCTACATTTCTTTAACAGCTCAGTTTAGTTCGTCAAATCGATCGCGTTAAGAGCTCGTGGTAGGGCCTTTTTTTATTTATTATCGGTTCGCGCTTGACCGCTATCTCACCTTTGACCTAGTAATGCTGCAAGATACTTGAGAACCGTTCTAAACATACAAGGAACTAACAAAGACAATTCAGGTCTACTTCACTTATACGTCCGTGGTCTCCGCTCATTAGTCTGATTTTTCTAAGCACCCACTGTCCCTAATTTGGCACGGTTTATTTAAACGGTCTACACATTATTAAGAGCTTAATGTAATGCGTTTCACTTAATCTTTTTGGTTGGTAGGCTCGCACTTCGCGACAAAAAAAAGTCCCACACTCCCTGGTCTTTTCCCCAAAAGTCCAGGCGCCTTTTGAAGGTTTCCTCCAGAAAACAAAAAAAAAAAAATCTCACACTTAGCCAATAACCCACCTGGTCGTCGATGACGTGGTCATCAATGGAGCACGCTTGCCTAAAAATACGCCATTCACTCAAGATTCAGTAGGTTATTTCTAGGTAGGCGTCCTGATATCCTGGGAGTCTATAAGGCAAGCCTTAAATACGAAAACCTCCAGGATATTTGTAAATCATTTAGGTGTAAACCAGTTCGCGAACCTTTTCAGCAGAATATTACGGAGGTTTGAATCCGAATCCGTAAGCTCGAAACTTCCGATTGATTTTGCACCTTCGATTCCGATTTCGGTTCGCCCGAGCCTTCTGTCGTCTATTACTCTTTCATTTGTTGTTTTGTTTCGTATTTGGAATGTTATGAATTCACCATTCATTTTTACTTATCCGAGTTTTATTAGTTTTAGTATCTAGTGTTTTTTTTGACTCTTCTATCCCCGATTCTGCTTCCGCCTCCGATTTCGCTACCATTCCCGGTTCCGATTCCATTAACCAAATTTAAAAACTCCGGTTCAGAATTCGTTTCCACTTTCGTCACATCCCCACTTTGCAGCAAGCGGCAAGCATGTAAAAAGCTGCTATTAACCCAACTTAACCCAAGAATCTCGAAAGACGTACAAAAAATTTAATAGACTTCTTTTTAACCACTGCAGAAAGGCAATATTTAAACTGGTGTTAAAGTAGCAATAGAAAGTTAACGCCAAAAAGTTCAGTGCACTAAAATACACGCAAATCTAAAGGCCTCTAACCAAAACACAAACTAATTATACACGCCCGGACTCGCTCATCTAAATTTATGAGTGAGATGCCTTATTTAAGTCAAATTACGCTTAATGAGTAGGCCGTTTCAAAAAACTTGTAACACATAATTATCAGTGCTAATCTACTTTCATAGTTGTTTAGGCGGGGCAAGAGGCATTTACGGATACAAAGCGAGACGACAGTTTTTGCTTGATGTAACTTGACTGTTTTGTTGTATCTTTTGCATTTAGAAAAATATTATAAAGAGGTTAGTTTCTAAGTTAGTTTGTAGGAACTACTGAATTAATTTTGAAAATTCTTTTCCAGTACAAAGTTACATTATTTCTGACTGACATTGTTTAAGTAAAAATATTTATAGAAAGTAGAATGATTTGTACATTTGTTTGTAAAGAAGTTTTACGTTATACGTTGACAATACAAATTTTGACAGGCCTGTTGTTCTAGTGGTTAGTGGCCCTGACTGCTATGCCGGAGGTCGTGGGTTCGATTCCCATCCAGGACAAATGTGATAAGCACGTCCATTTGTTCTGTGTCTAGGTGTAATTTATCTATAATATGTATGTATTTAGAAATATATAAGTATGTTTATCAGTTGTTTAGTACTCATAACACAAGCTCTGCTTAGCTTGAGACTAGTCAGCATAGTGTGATAGTTGTAAATAAAAAAAAAACAATGCCGTTTCTAGCAGCAACTGCTGAATCATCTCCGAGTTCTATGGTATAATAGTATCGTTGTCTGTCAAAAAAAAAATAAAACCTGACATTGACAATTCTTCATACAATTAAATTTTTTGTGGTCCAAGTCGAGGTGGCGTGATACATTGCACTTACTTAAAGTTTTTAGAAAATGTTGATGCAAGTAAAAAAATAAAAGAAGCTCGCTAGTGATAGCGGTCTAGAAAAATATGGATAAGTATCGCGTCCAACCAGGGACGCTTCTCTAAGTTTCCTACAAAGAACAGGATGAAGGATAATAGCAATCGGAAGTAGTCAGGTACTCACAGGATGCTGGAAGCCGGGATATCACCACACTGTATTCACTAGCAGTTGTATTTCACGACATTTTAAGTTTTCTTTAACTCCGCGCGCGGGTTGACGTGCTGTTGAGTTCGAACATGGACATGCTTGACTGATGGACATTCTAAAGCGTTTTTCAATTCAGTATCTAATTCTAAATTAAATTCTGTTCTTATTGAAATGTTAGTGTTGCTGATACCTACAACCGATTGAATCTTTGAGCGAAGAGTGAATAGGTTACTTCTAGGCCAGTGTGCTTCATTGTCGACCACATCATCGCTTACTATCAGATGAGATAGTGGTCAAGCGTGAGCCTTTTCTATTTTTGCTGAGGTAGGACCATTTTTGGTCTCGCATAGATTATTGATCAATTGTTTTTTATTTGTTTTTTTAATTATTACTTTTTATGATTCCGTACCTCAAAGGAAAAAAAACTGGGGCAAGTCGAGTTTTTTTCCGTGCTTCTACGTTAGTCTATTATCTCAGTGTTTAGTTACTTTAGTTAAAGCCTTGCATCTTTGACAAGTCTCTACAATCTATGTGTGTGATATTACCATCTTTCACTTAGTGCATTCATCCATATTCAAACGGTACATTAAATCCATTTCTTTGATTCCTTTGATACCGAAGAAATAAATGTAAAGAACCAATCTTTATATTTATTTCTTCGGTTCCTTATAATCATCTCATTGATACTTTTTTTTAATTTCTTTGATTTTTTAAATTTATTTCTTTAATTTTTTACATTCATTTCTTTTATAGTTTCTTATTGTCAATTCTCTTTTGCGTCTGAAGAGTACCAACAAATCGTAAGCCAGTGGAAGTTTAGGGCTAAATATTTAACTTTTCTATCAAATTCTGTGCAGGGTGAATTCATTGGTATTCTATACGGGTATCAATAGTTCCTATACGAGTGTAATTAACATAGTAAATATCCTTATCGAATGACAGTACCGTTGACGTCAATCCACTTGGTAATGAGTTGACAGTATCTACATCTACCCAATGTTGACGCTGTAACTTAGTTTATACTAGTTTTAGTTTAATTGAAAGAAGAAAAATGTGTGGTGTGACGAGAATGGATAAAGTGAGAAATGTGTATATAAGGGGAAGTTTGAAAGTGGCGCCAGTGACTGAAAAGTTGAAAGGGAATCGTTTGTCTTGGTATGGTCATGTGAAGAGGAGGCATGAAGCGCATGTAACTTAAAGAGTTATGAGTTTACATGTGGATGGATGGAGACGGAGAGGGAGACCAAAGAAAAGATGGACGAATTGTGTGAAGAGTGATATGAAAGAAAAGGAAGTTAGTGATAGCATGACGAGTGACAGGGCAGAATGGAAGGTATTCACCCAGTTAAAAACCATATCTTAATTAACATCGGACTAAGCGTTTCGCTTCCTCGTTTACACCGCGTACATCGAAGGAATGGTACAATTTGCCTGCTGCGGTCTTTCCGTCCAACTATAATTTAGGTGTCTTCAAGGCTAGGCTGTTAATAATGAAAACCATCAATGATTGCATCACTGCTTACCATTAGGTGGGTTCACAGTGAAGCCCTGGATTATATCAATTAAAAAAAAATATGTAACCAGACACTATTCTGTAAAATTGAAAAAAAAAAAAAATTTCAAAAATTTTAATTTCGCGGGCTACCCTGGAACAACACGATTAATCGGCAACATCTATTACTAAAAAGTGCTCATCAATCTCAAATAAAAATTATTTCACAAACTATTCACGAGCACTTGTGAACTGTGCTTACTTACTGCGCGTACTTTGCTTGTGTGCGTAGTGGTTACTTACAAGAAAGAAGCTTGCAAGTCCGTAATTGAGGTCTTTATTGGGGAAAACGTGTAAGAAATACAAAGTCCAATTAAATATTTAGTTATTTCTCGTTATGGTCTACTTATTCTAAATGGTTTCATTACTGACAGACCACCCATGAACGAAACCACTAGATATAGAAAAGCATGATATTTTGCAGCATTTTTTTTTTTGTTTTGGCTTCGCACGACTACACGAGCTAAATCAGTGTCAAGTATAGAAAATATTTAGTTTTTGCAGTGCCTTCGAGTTCAATTAAAATGCGGATGTAATACATTCTAATGTTTTAGCAGTATTTGGCTGCAAATATCAGTCAAAGTCAGTCTGCTCAGCAAGCTTCGCAGAGGTACCTAGTCAATAGCATACTCGGCCTTATAATGTTCCCACTGCTGGGACTTAAGCCTTCTCTCTAGGAGTGATGTTTGGTGGATGTCACATGTCTTCGATTTTTTTTTTCTAGGACATGCCCGTTTCCTCGAAATAAATTACACAAAGTAATCCGCCCGGCTGGGTTTTGTACCCACGACCTACTCGTAAGTCAATACAATAAAATTCTCAGGCCATTTTACCGAAATCGCGCGTTTCGATGATTCTACCAAGGCATACGCATTGTCTAGTTCAGATACAAAACTACACCAATTTTACATCACCACATCTACTAGAAATCAATCTACGAATAATAAAAACAACCACAACTTCACTCAAAGAAAACCCACCAAAAACTCCTATGTAGTAGTTAGTAATCGGTTTGCATTCAGCAAATACAGAAACGGTAGTGGTCATTGGAATTCCTGTCTCCTGTCATACGGGCTATTCGATCTCGTTACGGGCGTCCGACTGTCCCACATGTGGGTCGAGTCCTGTTCAAAAGTTCCACATGTGGGCCTAGTTCTGTTCAAACGTTCGAATGTCCACAGCATTCCCGGGGCACAGCAAATCGATTACTTCCGACGTTTGCGATGCAACTGTTGCGTCCGTTTCTATTTTGTGAACTTCCGTGTGATTACTATTAGGTTTTATCTTTTTTATTTCTGTTATTGCAGTGAATTAGAAGTGCTTATGCTTAGTCAAAATAAAGGAATGACTATGTGATATTTCAGCACCACAGGTCAATCTTCTTCATTGCCCAGTGAGATATTAATATTGGGTAATTTCAAAACACTGAAGGCACACATTGTAAGGAAACAGAAATGTCCTAGAACAAAAAAATTGAAAACATGTGACATCTACCAACCCGCACTAGGCCAGCGTGATGGATTACGGTCCATGAGAAGAGGCCTAAATTCTAGCAGTGAGAACATTACATTATAAGGTTGATATATTATGTTAATCACCAAACATCCAGTTACATAATTCTGTCTGCTTTCTATTCCTATCTATCAACACTGAAATGGGCGTATCAACTGCATAATATATTAATTAAACTAGTTCGTTGTTCCTCGCTCTGAATAATGTCCCGTGTAGACGATATCGCTATGAACCAATCTGCATTAAATTATAAATCATTGTTGATAACGATTTCAACTAGTTTGCGGCTGTGATAGTTTTGTTGGCGAAATAAATAGGTTAAGTAAATAGTGTGTCGTTTTATCATCAGCTCAAACTCAACGCATTTATAATACTTACTCGTGTTTTATGTAATTAAGTCATTGGTGGCCCAGTAGTACCGGCCTCGGCTTACGAGTTGTAAGTCGTGGGTTCAAACCCAGCCCGGCATCATTTCGAATAATTTATGTCATTACCACTGGCCTCAAAACGGTAAAGGAAAACATCGTGAGGAAACCGGCATGTTCTAGAAGAAGAATTAAAAATTCGAAGACATCTGACACCCACTCGCACTGGACCCACGTGGTGTATTATGGCCCATTCCCCCCCCCCCCCCCCCCTAAGAGGAGGCTCAATTCCCAGCAGTGGGAACTTTGAAAAAGGCTGATTATGCTATGCTAATTAAATCATTTAAGAACAGGAAATTTTATATTGCCAATAAGTCTGTCAGTTACAAAAAGTAAGCTAATTGGACATTCCAAAGCATACATCAATCAAGAAAATAACATGCAAGAAAGTCTATGGACAGTCTTTTTAATCATTTTACGTATTAAAAGTCTTGGTACTGAAATAAAAAAATTAAAAAATATATATATAAAGATGAAAATCAGTGGCAGTTAAGTGTTTACTACTGTCAACGTGACGTGCCCGTAAATGAAACTGGTGCGTGTGTCAGCAACATCCAGCTCAAACATTTTGAAGGGAAATGTATGATTCAAAACACGTGCCACCATTAGCGAAACATTTGAGTGAGCATGACAAACTCAACTGCCATGTAGTGTAGTGCTTGAATGAAGGGTTTATGTAACTAAGTTGTTTAGATAAGACTATAATATAATGAACGGTTTCTACCTATTCACGTTATCAGCTAATCAACTTATTATTTTTTAGCTTGATAACTCTACAGGTCTTTACAGGCGGACAACTAAGTTATCCTACAAGGGTTTCATTAAGGTATGGAACCCTAAAAACGACATATCATCATTTCAGCCGAAAGACGTCCACTGCTGGACATAGGCCTCCCCCAAGTGTCGCCACAATGAACGGTCCTGTGCGTCTCGCATCCATCGGACTCCCGCAACCGTTACCAAGTCATTGGTCCACACGCTACGTCTTCCGGTACGTGGTCGCCATTCCAGAACCTTTCGGCCCCAACGGCCATCCGTTCTGCGAGCAATGCCCATTGCCACTTACGGTTGGCGATTAATATAAAAAAAAAGAAATATATAGGCTCTTAATAAACTAGTGCGCTTCACCAACAAAGATTTCATCACTGCTTACCATCGAAAGGATCGCAGTCAAGCACTAGTTTAAATCAATTAAAAACAAAAATTGAAATATTCTTAAAGTTACTTTTTGATACAAATAATTTAAAAAAACGCGTCAACTGCCCAATCGTGTGATACTTATTCATATCATCGAAATCCATCTAAGCTTTGGTTTTACGAGCAACATTACAGCAGCCGTTGACAATACGAGACACCATCTCGTCATTAAGCTCCCAGTGTCATCATACTCATTAAGTGTCGACTTAATGTCCACGAAGCCATGCGACACTTCCTGCCACCATTATTATGAAACATCACGCTGATATAATTGTCGTAAATGACGCATTTATACGTCGTTGAAATGTTAAGGATGCATAGGAAATGTGAGATAATAAAACAGTGAAGCGCGAGATACAGGGGTAATTAGGTTTGAGTATTGTTCTAAGTTTATCACAGGTCCTTGACCCCTGTTTGTCGGGGTTCTATATTTCATCATCATCATCTTCCTGCCCTTGTCCCTTATATTTAAAGGTGTTTTTTTTCTGTGGGAAAATCATCCAATGACATCCCCCGCTATTGGGAGGAGCGGCAGATAGTGTCAGACTTTTACTGACTAAAAACCCACTTCTGTTTCTTTGTTGCCTTTCATACCAGGGCCGAGTCTTCCTTTCAGAATCAGACCCTTGGCCTCAGTAGGCTTTGACCCTGCTGAGCCCCTACGATTGCTGACATCTCCTTGAGCCGGGATTGGAACAATACGCGCCGTCGACGATTTGGGCTCGGACCGAGCCCAAATCGGTTGGACGGCGAGCTGCCCATTGGTCGCCGTCCGCGAGCCTACGGTGGTCGGAAATCGGGATCGGGATCCCGGCGGCTGGAGCCTGGCTGCAGGGATATGGATCAAATTTGGTAAACCCACCTCTATATTTAAAGGTCGGTTTACACTAAAGGAGCCGAGCACGAACGGAGCACGAGCCGAGCTGAAATTCGTGTAGTGTAGACCGACTCTTAAGGAGCCGAACACAAGCGATACTACAGGAATTTGAGTTCGGCTCATCAAGCGTAGACCCGGATAGTCATTTCTTCTTCTTAAACTTAAACTCAAAGCTTTTACTTCAAATAAACCAGGTACAGGCATTTTTAAATTGTCAAAGTCGGTCAGTCATAAAAAAAAGGTGAAGTTATTTGCACGTTCCAAAGCGTAGATCTCTATGGAGAAGAATGTGCAAGAAACGTCATGGATACTCTTTTAAATGCATAAATATTTATTACAAAATTATAGTTACATCGTTTTCTTTTTAGGGTTCCATACCTCAAAAGGAAAAAACGGAACCCTTATAAGATTTCTTTGTTGTCCGTCCGTCTGTCTGCCTGTCTGTCAAGACCCATTATCTCGGGAACGCGAGGAGGTATCAAATTGAAATTATATTGAATACTCAAGTCTGTGATCTCTTGAAGCTGTAAAAAAATCAGATTTCTAAGTTACCTGAAAAAAAGATACGGCCGTTTATGTTGCAAAAAACGTATATTTCGACACTCTCGAGGGAACCAAAATTCATAGGTTACTTCTCGTTGACCCGGAATCCTGAAATTAAACACAAAAAGCAAGGTGCACAGGTATAGGAATAAAACTGAAAATAGTAAATTTGTTGCTACGTCACAAAAAAAATCTTCTTTGCGTTTCGGAAAATTCTTCAAGACTCGAGAATTGAACTATTTACATAGGTAAATTTTTACAGAACCCTCGGGGCGCGAGTCCGACTCGCACTTGCCCAGTTTTTTTTCTACATTGAAGCCGGTTGTATATTTATTTTGTAAAAGGTTTTTTATTAAATGTAATCTTTAATATTGAAATTATACAAATATATTGAGAACGATGTCGAAAGAGGCATCCGTAAAAACTGTCCCATCTGTCTATATGTCGGGTTCCTATCTTCAGTAGTCCAAAACACAGAGCTGCGGAAACCTTTGAAAGAGTTACCGTGAACCTGGAACGTAAAGGGCAAATGAAGAAAGAAAGAATGAAAAAACACTGTAGAAACCACAGATAAAAAAAAAGAAATCTAACATTGTATGTCTCACGGTGAAATGAAGCAACATAGGTTATGTTTTAGTCTGATACGGAGTCTGGAGCGGGAGAATTCATTTAATGATATTTCACCACAAAAAAAAAAACAACTATTTTAAGAATAAAACGTAGTTTGCCGTCATTCACAATTCCAATGGTTGAACTTTATTCAACCATTGGAATACACGTGTGAATCAGTTGTTTGTTTTTACGGCTATTTTAAACTTCTAATTCTATTTCTAAACCAAATCCTGTACTATTAACCCATTTTTAGGGTTCCGTACTTAAAAGGAAAAAATTGAACTCTTATAGGATCACTTTGTTGTCCGTCTGTCTATCTGTCAAGACTTACGCTTAGGGTTCCGTACCTCAAAAGGAAAAAACGGAACCCTTATAAGATTTCTTTGTTGTCCGTCCGTCTGTCTGCCTGTCTGTCAAGACCCTTTATCTCAGGAACGCATGAAGTTATCGAGTTGAAATTAAAACCATATACTCAAGCCTGCGGTCCCTTGAAGCTGTGAAAATATCAAATTTCTGTGTTAACGAAAACGAAAGATACGGCCGTTTCCGTCGCAAAAAACGCGTATTTCGACACTCTCAAGGGAATCAAAATTCATATGGTTTTTACCGTTGAGTCCCGAAATTTGGCATGAAGCAAGGTCTCATAGCCCAAGTATATGAAAACTGTAATTTCTTAGTTACGTCACGAAAAAAAAACTTCTTTTTGCGATTCGGAAAAATCTTCGTTTCGTGACTTAATTCGGGAATTAAACTGTTTTGTACGGAACCTCTTAGTGCGTGAGTCCGAGTCACACTTGCCCGGTTTGTTCTACTCCAACGTAGGTACCAATTCATTCAAGCGTGTACAGAGTAGGTACACATTAGTGCACGAAAATCGGCCTCCTTAGCAGTCAAAACACAAGAATGTATGAATAAAACAACGTTGCATTGTGCTGACATTATATTGAACCCACATCTGGCACCGTACAATGTAAAAGTTATTAAAATATTTATATTGTCGCTGTATGCTCACATTGAAGTAGGTTACAGGCGCACATAAAATGTAACACGGTTTGAATGGCAGTGTAGGCGCGTCTCGGGTCTCAAGGAACGTGGTACGGGATTTTTTTTTGCGAATAGAATACCTATTGCATTTAATTTGGACACCTATGAAACACAATAAAAAAAAAAAAACTGGGAAAGTGCGAGTCGGACTCGCGGATTGAGTGTTCCGTACAAACTTACCTATGTAAATAGTTAGATTAGTTTTTCTGTCTGTCAAGACCCTTTATCTCGGGAACGCGTGGAGGTATCGAGTTGAAATTCAAATCATATACTCAAGTCTGCGGTCCCTTGAAGCTGTGAAAAAATCAAGTTTCTGAGTTAATGTAAAAAAAAAGATTGGCCGTTTATGTCGCAAAACACGTATATATCGACGCTCTCAAGGGAATGAAAATTCATAGGGTACTTACCAACTTCCCTACTTGACCTAGAATTCTGAAATTTGGCATGAAGCAAAGTCTCATAGTACAAGTATAAGAAAAAAACGAAAAACTGAAAATTTGTTGTTACGTTACAAAAATAAAAACTTTTGTGAACAAAAATAAAAACTTTTTTTTGGAAAAATCTTCGTGACTCAATTCGGGAATTAAACTGTTTTCGTAGGTAAGTTTGTACGGAACCCTCAGTGCGCAAGTCCGACTCGAACTAGCCCGGTTTTTTTGAAGTTGTACCATATTAGGAACTAAGCTCTGTCTTACATCTTCACATAATATAAAGCGCCTTTTATTCAGGCCAACATGCACATAACCACCAGCTCTTGTCAGATAGTACTGTGTATGGAAGAAGTCAATGAAGGAGCTGTTCAGCCAGCTGTATATTGGTAGGATTAATTTCATTCATTCGAGAGCAGTGGTGGCCGAGTGGTAATGTCCCCGACTTACGAGTTGTAGGTTGCGGGTTAAAACCCAGCCAGACGCATTACTTTGTGTAATTTATTTCGTCACCACTGCTCTCAAAACGGTGAAGGAAAACATCGTAAGGAAACCGACATGTCCTAGAACCAAAAATTAGAAGACATGTGACATTCACCAACCCGCACTAAGCTCGCGTGGTGGATTACGGCCCATTCCCTCTCCTAGAGAGGAGGCCTGAGTCCCAATAGTGGATATATTATAAGGCCGACTATGCTATGACTATGAATTTCATTCAGTAGTCAATCGATATGGAAAGAAAAATCATTGTTTTAGAATTTCAAAATAAAATTACACTAATACGGACTTACTTTTACGGTCCAGATTAAGCGTTTCGCTTCGTCGTTTACAACACGTACAATTTACCTGCTGCAATATTCCTGTCCGACTATAATTCAGGCGTTTTCAAGGCTAGAGTAAATAGGCTCTTAATAAACCAGTGCGCCTCACCATCAACGATTGCATCACTGCTTACCATCAGGTGGGATCGCAGTCAAGCACTGGTTTATATCAATTAGAAAAAAAACATTGGTAGAGATAACGAAATCATCATGAGGATAAAAAAGAAAGTTTTTGGTCAAGAAATTTTTCCTTCCTGTTTCAGAATCCCATAAAATTGCTTATTCAATTGATACAAAAACCCTTGCTATCAAATAACCTATAATATCCGGAGGGCTCAAAATGAGAGCATCCATGGATGCCATAGGGTTTGCCAATTTCCATAAAGATTTGCGAAATCCCAGTGAATTGGTAACATTATGCTGTTATAAACTGCAGTATGTCATCACATAAGGAGTGAAATTCCCAGCCAGAGTCTGTTTTCCTAATTTCAACAGTGTAGGTGCCTTTAAGTCAAGAGTACTTCTAGGCAAGCGTGCTCTCTCGTCGACCACATCATCGCTTGCCATCAAGTGAAATAGTGGTCAAACGTGAGCTTAACCATAATAAAAAAGAAAACATCAAAATATTACGTTGTCCATATTATAAGCAAATCGTCTAGCCGTTTAAAGCAGGTTCACTCGGGCGAATGATGTCGAATATACCTAATTCCTGAGGCAATTTTTCAAAAAGATACCATGGTCCTGGGCCATGGTGGGTAAGTGAAGGACGCGGATGTGTTTTAGTCACTAAGAGTCTGACATACTCTTTCGCTACACCATAGAGTATGAGTAATCATTTGATGATTTCCTAAATAAAAAATATGTGCTGTTTTTAGGGTTCCGTACCTCAAATGGAAAAAACGGAAATAGATATGGATGGATTTTTTTTTTTTTTTTTTTTTAAGGTGGGAAATCATCCAAATGACTTCTCGCGATCTGGGTGGAGCGCGAGGGCGTGTCAGACTTTTACTGACTAAAACCACACCTGTATCCTTCAATTACCCTTTGCGTACTAGGACTACGGGTTGCCCTTTCGGAAATTCTCCGCGGTCCTAGCTAGCGGGCATCGGCCCCACTGGGCCCCTACGGTTTGCTGACATCTCTTTGAGGAGCGCGAGGATCACTACGCGCTGTTAACGACTGGGCTCGGTGCGGTTAATTACCGAACAGCCGGACGGCGAGCTACCCAGTGCTCGACGTCCGCAAGCCCGCGTCTACCGTGGCTGGTAGTCGGGGTCGGAATTACGTCGGCTGGGGCGTGAGGACCTTCGTTCCCTCACGCGTGCAGCCTCCTCCTTCGCTAACATTACTGCTTCGCAGAAGGAGGCGACCGCCTGCCATTCCTCCTCGCTCCGGACCATAGCCTGAACCAAGGCCCGACGTGAAAGGTCGCTGCCGCCAATTGCCTCCACGAGGACACGGCGGTGCTCCGTCCAAGCGGGGCACACCTCCACCGTATGCTCCACCGTGTCCTCTGGGTGGTCCACACAATGATGACACCCGGGCGTTGCTTCCGCCTGAATCCGATGCAGGAACCTCCCGAACTTGCCATGTCCGGTGAGGACCTGCGTCATGCGGTAGGTGAGGATGCCGTGTTGCCGCTCCAGCCACTCCTCAAAGTGGTGACTAACCGCCATTATTGTAGCGTGCCCAGCACTGGGTTGCGACAGTCGCCGTCGCCATTCCACCAAAGATATGGATGGATAGGATCACTTTGCTGTCCGTCTGCCTGTCTGTCTATCAAGACCCTTTATCGCTAGAATGCGTGGAGATATCGAGTTGAAATTAAAACCATATACTCAGGTCTGCGGTCCCTTGAAGCTGTGAAAAAATCTAACTCTTGAGTTAACGAAAAAAACGCGTATTTCGACACTTTCAAGGGAATCAAAATTCATGCATACGGGTACTTTCAGTTGACCTGAATCCTGCACAAGTATAATATGAAAAAAAATCTGAAAACCGAAAATTTGTAGTTACGTCACAAAAAAAAAACATTTGTGCCATTCGGAAAAATCTTCGTAATTCCATTCGGGAATTGAATTGTTCTCATAGGTAAGTTTGTATGGAAACCTCAGTGCGCGAGTCTGACTCGCACTTGCACGGTTTTTTTTCCTTTGCAGTGGTTAAAATAGCTTTTTTTCTGGGCGTAGCGAGAGGAAGTATCAGACTTTTACTGACTAAAACTGACTCCAGTATTCCTTCTGCTGCTCTGCTCCTCGCACTATTCATGCATCTTTTATTTGGCCTTCTTCTCCATCAATTCACATGTAACTCACTGGACTGGAACAATTTGCCTGCTGCGGTCTTCCCGTCCAACTATAATTTAGGTGCCTTCAAGGCTAGAGTGAATAGGCTCTTAATAAGCTAGTGCGCCTCACCATCAATGATTGCATCACTGCTTACTGGGATGGGATCGCAGTCAAGCACTGGTTTATACAGAATAAAAAAAAAAGAAAGTAACATACGTTTCATTTCTCCTCTTCGCATGACCATCCCAAGACAAACGATTTTCTTTCAACTTTTCAGTCACTGGCGCCATTTTCAAACTTCCTCTAATCTAAATAGGACAGTCAAAATCTAAGAAATCTATGACTACTCTTGCCAAGGGGTATCGTGTACCCAATTACTGGGCTCCATGTAATATACTGGTATACATCATAGCTGCATTCATCATCATCATCATCAACCGAAAGACGTCCAGTGTTGGACATAGGCCGGCCCGTGTAACCAGATCGAACGGTCCTGTGCGTCTCGCATCCATCAGATTTCTACGACTCTCACCGGGTCATCGGTCCTCGTTCTGGGAGGCCTTCCAGCGCTGCGTCTTGCAGTACGCGGTTGCTACTCCAGCCCCCCTAGCCAAGTTACAACTGTTTTGTATCGATTCTCTTTTCGTTGATCGCCTCGAGTCGGCCACACCTCGTATTCCTTTGTTCTGACCACGTGATTGTGCGTTGAGATGACGTCAGAATAAAGAAATCGGAGGCGTGGCCTACTCAAGGCGATCGACGAAAAGAGAATCAAAACGAAATGGTTAGGTTAGGCTAGGGGGGGGGGGGCTGCACCTTTCGGCCGCAACGACCATCTGTTCTGCGAACAATGTGCCCTGCCCACTGCCACTTTAGTTTGGCGATTCTTCGGGCTATATCGGTAACCTTTGTTCTTCTGCAGATATGCTGTATTCGGTTACACAAAAAAATCTAGGCAGAATGATTGACGGGTTCAAAAGCAGCTGCTGCGATGCCAAGCTTATTTTATTACTTGCAACTCCCCAACATAAATCTCTAGAATTTTCATCCCGAATATACCCATATCTCTTTTAAGTTATAAGACAAGATTTTGCAAGAAGGAATTCATTACAGCTGCCATATTTTAAGTGAATTTGCGTATAAAAGCAGTAATTTTACACACTGCAGCAACTTAATTTTTGTAAGCACTTTATTTCGGAAAGTTTTAAAGCTTCGTCGTTTATGTTCTTTTTGAAACAAAATGTGTTCATATTTTACAAGGTAAGCTGACTTGAATATTTCTTATGTGATTTATTAAAACATTTTGGATATTATTATTTATCTACTAGCTTCTGCAAGCGGCTTCGCCCGCGTAGTTTCTCCATACAAACTTCCAACCCCCGTTTTACTCCCTTAGAGGTGAAGTTTCGTAAAATCCGTTCTTAGCGGATGTCTACACCGTATAAGGAACCTACTAGCCAAATTTTAAGTTTGTAGGTGTTATAGTTTCAGAGATTTCGTGATTAATCAGTGAGTGTTCTTCATCATCTTCCTGGCCTTGTCCCGTCTTATTTGGGGTCGGCGCAACACGTTTTTTTCTTCCATTCTATCCTGTCAACCGTCACGCTATCACTAATCAGTGAGTGTTATTTCGCTTATATATGTCATAATTACCAAGTTGGTAGAATCATCACATCATTATGGATTATTTTATTCACAATAACATCGCTTATCTACACTAATATAATTTTATACAAAGGTAAAGTTGACTAAGTCCTGATATTTGTTAGTTTTTTATCCTTATAAAATAAAACAAAGTATAAAGTTTGTAATTCTGTTTGTAGGAAGTAATCTTCGGAACTACTGAACCCATTTTTAAAATTCTTTTACGCGTATCAAGCTACATAATTCTTGATTGACATACGCTATATTTAATTGTAATTAATTGTATTTTTTTACCCCAAACTTATTTCAAGCCCGGCGAAGTGGGCACGGGTCAATTAGTTCATACGTAAGGTCTCTACGTGTGAATATTTTTTTGTTTAAGTTGGGATAAACCACTTTTGCCTTTTAGTTACTATTTGCCTTCCATGGTATCTCCTTCAAAAATTCCATATTGTAATATTACACTAGGTACATTTATTTTGTTATTTTCTAAAATAAATTAATATCAGAATTAAATTATCTTGTAAGATGGAAGAGTTTAAGTGCAATCTAGCCAAGTTACAACCGTTTCGTTTCGATTCTTATTTCGTTGTTCGCCTCGAGTCGGCCACGCCTCCTATTCTTTTGTTCTGACGTCATCTGAACGCTCAGTCACGTGGTCAGAACAAAGGAATAGGAGGCGTGGCCGACTTGAGGCGATCAACGAAAAGAGAATCGAACAAAACGGTTGTAACTTGACTAGGGGGCAGTAATTTTTATTCCGTAACTTCATCCATATAAACCAATCTACCCAGCTTTTTCAACTATGTTGGGTCAGCTTCTTCAGGTCCTCATCACATAGAGCGACTGCCTATCTACCCTTCAAAACCCAGTAATTGGGTAACACGTATAATAACTCCAATACCATTACATAGTATAATAGAACTAACGACACAACAAAAAATACCCCAAACTGGCCAAATTCGTAAAGTATCGACAATTACTAAACTGTTCAAGCACAAAATATAATAAAACAGCCATAAATGTAATGTAACACGTATCAGACTCACAAATTGTTCTTCAAATAAAAAAATATTGGCGAAATGTGAAACGAAACCACAAATTTAGGGGCCCGTAACTATACCCAATACGATTTTAATGCCAACGTTTTATTTTATTTCCTCGTAAGATATATTGCATTAGGTATATTGTTTCCGGAGTCAGGTTTTCTGCATTCAGAATATTGCGGCCTGCCTTGCATATTTTATGAAAAATAGGGAATGTCGAGATTTCCATTTCCAAGCTGTGTTATGAGTAATGAGAAATATACAGGACTGTTTATTGCGAATTTTTGCACGATTATATCAATATGCTGAAAAGTTGAAAGGAAATCGTTTGTCTGAAATGCATGTTGCTAAAAGAATTATGAGTTTACATGTGGATGGATGGAGAGGGAGGCCAAAGAAAAGATGGATGGACTGTGTGAGAAGTGATATGAAAGAAAAGGGAGTTAGTGATAGCGTGATGACGCACTTCGTGTCTTTGTGGGGAAGATCGGCGGGAACAATATCTCGCGCCGAGCCTTGTTACAGGCCATGGTCCGAAGCGAAGAGGAGTGGCAGGCGATCGCCTCCTTCTGCGTAGCAATAATGTTAGCAAAGGAAGAGGCCGCCCGTGCACGCGCGAGGGCGCGGCTTTCACGCCCCAGCCGACGAGATCCTGATCCCGATATCCGGCCATCGTAGGCGTGTGCTTGCAGACGGCGAACAATGGGTAGCTCGGCGTCCGATCGTCAGGTAAAAGTCCGAACCGAGCCCAAGTCGTCGACGGCGCGTACTGTTCACTGAGATGTCAGCAAACCGTAGGGGCCCAGCAGGGTCGAAGCCTACTGGGGCCAAGGGTCTGCTTCGGAAAGGAAAACACGGCCCTGATATGAAAGGCAATGAAGGAACAGGGGTGGGTTTTTAGTCAGTTTAAGTGTGACACACTCTCTCGCTCCGCCCAAGGGCGAGAGATGTCATTGGATGATCGTCCCACCGAAAAAAAAAACCTACAGTCTGACGACTGTCAAACCGACAATCGGTAATAACTGCTTAGCATATCACGACAAAAAAGTAAGCTTGAAGAACGAAATCTTTATAATAACATATCTTTGATTCGGTCACGGAAGACGTGGTAGTAACACTGTTATTTATTCTGTCCTCACGATGATTTTTAACGACACTTTGATCACATGCATTAGTCCTACCGGCAGCGCCACTCTCCTTGGTACTCAATAAGATAATTCACTTCCACGTTCAAGTGATTTCAAATTAGATACGGAACCTTCGAACCAAGTTCCCTTTACTAGTCTATAAAGAATATTGTGTTGGTATAGGAACATCACATGTGAGTTGTATAGCGGTGAAATTTTACGCCCTTTTTTGCTTCTCCACGAATTTTTATTTTATTAATATTTTGCTGCTTTCCTTTATTTGTTCTTTTCAAGTTGGTTCTGTTTATTTCTTGATTTGTGTTGATTTGGTGAGTTTACTTTTGGTATTGTGTGTTGAATCTTAACCAAAATGTATGTATATTACTTTTCATAAATATAAAGCGTAGATATTACAGACATTCGTGTTTTATTCTTTCTGTATCTTTTACACTAAATCCTCGTAACAGAAATCCTTTTATACCAAAACTCAATTGAGTACTTATTTTTTTTATTACTTATATGAAAAAGCTATACTGTGCTATATATAAAATCGCAAATAGAAAAAATAATCAAATCCGTTCAAAATTGAGGAGGTTAGAAACCTTTCAAATCTGGTAGAAGGGGAAAACTGTCCAGTAACAGAAAAAGGATGCACAAACTGCAATGTGACGTCACCGCCATGAGGTTACACGCGTATAAAAGAGATAGCAAGATGTTCCTACTACGCGCACTCTTCCACATACAAATTTTGAATTTCTAATTACTGTTTTTTTTTTTTTTTTGTGGATGGTAAAATCATCCAATGACATTTTTAGCGGTGTTGTTTATTACATTTTACTAAAATAAATAGATAGAATTATCAGCTTTAATCGGATCATATTCTTTAGGGTCAGTTCACACCGAGACGCGACGCTGCGCGCACATTTTAAAGCGAGCGCCTCAAAATATATTTACTACATGAAAAGATGCACATTTCATTTGCCCCTCGCAGCGCTCCGCCGCGAGGCACCTTGATCTGAAATGTGTAACTTTTCTTGTAGTAAAAAAAGTTATATTTTGAGTCTTACGTTTAAAATGTACGCGCAGCGTCGCGCTGCGTCGGATTTCGGTGTGAGCTAACCCTTAGTCGTGTTATACTGTAGATTTTAACATTATGTCTTAAGACCCGCTAGCCGCTTAGACCTGGTACAAAAAATATCTCGGGAGAAGAATTATTTTCCTTGCCATAAATTACTTAAGATCTAATTTAGGTTTTACTTTATTGGTCGTTAAGACAGAAAGTATCCTACATTTAGTAGATGGGTAGGGCTAGTTAGCCTACAGACTGAAGATTAAAATCAGTTTTTTATACTATTTCTTTTTCATTTTCATTACCTAATTCCAATACTAACGTAGAAACTACTAGAATTAAAAAAAAATTGGAGAACTTCACAATTATCTGTACCTACATTTAAAATAGTTTTCTACTTTGGTTATTAACGGTGCCTGAGAGTGAAGAGTGGAAAAGTTTGGATGCGGGGAAACTTCAAATGCATCAGGTTACCTCCTGCCAAAGTTTTAATAGTACTGTTCATGATTACTTACGAGTAAACACTGCTGTTTCTGTTCAGCTTCATTTTAAGTATATTAAGGTGAACGCACACTTATCCCAGCGCGTCGAACGAATCGAAAGAAAAGAATTATAGAATTGTTCATACTGAGGTCCTTCCAGATTCGGACGATTCGACGCGGTTAAGTGTACAGAGTTTCATAGACACTACTCTAATATTATAAAAATAATAATAAAAAACTTGAGAGGTGTCAAGGGACACCCGGATGGAACGAAGTTCTTTTCGATTGATTAGTGAAGGAATTGTAATAAAATTTTATTTCATTGGACATAAGTATTAAAGAAACTATTATTATTTTTATTAAGTAGATTGACTTGTTAACGATTAAATGTACATAGTACGCAAGCACCTACAAAAATCTGTGCTATCGGGGGACTGCTATCCCCCGACCTTTTCGGCTTGTGCCCCCTCGACTACCATGAAAACGCATCCATGTCAAAAAATTTGAAAACGTTTATAGCCGCCATCTTGGATTTACATTTTGATCTCACTATCGGCTTTAACACCCTCGAAAACCACGAAAACGACACCCATGTCAAAAAATTTAAAAACTTTCATAGCCGCCATCTTGGATTTACATTTTGATCTCATTATCGGCTTTAGCACCCTCGATAACCATGAATACGACACCCATGTCAAAAAAATTTAAAACGTTCATCATAGCCGCCATCTTGGATTTACATTTTGATCTCATTATCGGCTTTAACACCCTCGAAAACCACGAAAACGACACCCATGTCAAAAAATTTAAAAACTTTCATAGCCGCCATCTTGGATTTACATTTTGATCTCATTATCGGCTTTAGCACCCTCGATAACCATGAATACGACACCCATGTCAAAAAAATTTAAAACGTTCATCATAGCCGCCATCTTGGATTTACATTTTGATCTCATTATCGGCTTTAACACCCTCGAAAACCACGAAAACGACACCCATGTCAAAAAATTTAAAAACTTTCATAGCCGCCATCTTGGATTTACATTTTGATCTCACTATCGGCTTTAACACCCTCAAAAACCATGAAAACGCCACCCATGTCAAAAATTTTAAAACGGTCATCATAGCCGCCATCTTGGATTTACATTTTGATCGCCGATAATGAGATCTTCATAGCCGCCATCTTGGATTTACATTTTGATCTCACTATCGGCTTTAACACCCTCGAAAACCACGAAAACGACACCCATGTCAAAAAATTTTAAACGTTTATCATAGCCGCCATCTTGGATTTACATTTTGACCTCACTGTCGGTTTAAGCACCCTCGAAAACTTCAACTCGAAAAAAATGGCGGCCACAGCCCAGAGGATAAGAGAGAGAGAGACAGACAGAGAAACATGCGACGCCGCACAGCTTACAATAGCTTACTATAGCAAAAAGTGTCGTGACAACTTTTCGTAAGAAAGTGTCGTGACAACTTTTCGTAAGATTTTTTTCCGTCTAGCCCCCTTTCACAACGCGCGATAAGGAACTTCGTTCCAATAAACGTTTATTTGGGACCTTTCCGTCCATAGGTAACATTTACAGACAAATTATTAATAAAACACACAATATTAAAAACAACACACAACGTAAAAAAAAAACAATACACAATAAAACAAAAAGAAACACATTCAAAACAAAAAACTACACACATTTAGTGCGGTGAGGGGAAACTGTCCAGTACTTACCGAGCAGCGTGCAAGCGTATCCAATGGGCAATGCGTATAAAGAGGTAAAGTTTTTTTTTTGTTTTCTTTGTTTGGTAATCTCTGAAAATACTGTCCGATTGGTAAAATTTTTTCACCGATAGAAACCTGGTTTATTCCTGGGTGACATAGGCTATATTATATACATAGGCGGAGCGCGAGATAGTGTCAGACTTTTACTGACTAAAAACCCACTCCTGTTCCTTCTTTGCCATTTGTTTTCCAGGGCCCCGGGGATCTCTTTCGCATCACCCATGGCCCCAGTAGGCAGGCTATATTTTATGTACGCGGGCGACGCCGCGAGCAAAAGCTAATAATAATTCTAAAATTCTTTTCTTTCAATTCGTTCGACGCGTTCGGCTCGGATAAGTGAACATTCACCTTAAAAGCTCATCCAATTACTCGTAGTTATAAAGGTTCATGTTTGAATAAAAATCAAATGTTCTTAAGCTGTCCACAGGACTAGTTCAAATCCAGATAATTAGATATCATCTTTGATAGTCTGTCAAGATTTAAAACCAAAATCATCAAAATTGATCAATCATCTTCTATCTCAATCAATCAATCAATCATAACAATTCAATCAATCAAATCAGCGGGTTTGACCGCGTGTTAGAAGAAAATTATCCCATGATAATTTTATTTATTTATTTTAAGCTAATAAAATACGATTTTCATTTATTTTAAGTTAGGAGTTTAGTTTTTAATTTATATGTCGTATTTTAAATGTTTAACATAAATTAATTAGACCTACATTCATAGTAGGTCTGACAAATTTTTAAGTGGTTACTGTGCATATCTGTAAGTGACTGTTTTACACACCCTCGTAAATTTTAATACATATTGTTGATATTATTTTGTTAATAAGTCGTTGGTATACCAGTACAAATAAACTAGCTTCTGCCAGCGGCTTCGCCCGCGTGAATGTCGGTTGCTCCATACAAACTCTGGACCTCCGTTTCATCCCCTTAGGGGGTGAATATCGGAAAATCGGTTCTTAGCGGATGTCTACAGCCTATAACCTACCTGCCAATTTTAAGTTTGTAGGTGTTATAGTATTTGAGATTTCGTGATTAATTAACGATAATATTCTTATTACATTATTACAATAAACGTAAATATTCCCGATCTTAACTGACCCCTACAAAAATAGGGTCTATCATCCAAAAGCCTTCCGGCATGCTTCCGGCAAACCATTATATTCGATCACATCAACCCATTTTAGGTAGAATGTCGTAAGCGACAGATTGCGTTTTTTTTTCAGGAACAGTTTTTATTAAAAAAATGTGTTCATAATAATATCATTTCAAAAAAACTATTACTCATTATTCATATAACTACTGATCTATTACAATAGTTGTTGTTAAAATATTCATAAATAGGTTTTTTGCCGGGATTTTGTCGTTTGAAGTTCAGTGGCGTTTTAATTTGGTATTCGGAAATCGATTCCTAGTAGATATTGCAATGTAAAATTGGTGTGGTTTTGTAACTCAAGAGTGTATTCCCAACTGGACAATATGTGTAATCATTGAAACAGGCGGTAAAATTGTGCTGAGTGTTTTATTGGAGTATTGACTACCTTAGCGAAGTTTTCCGAAAAGGCTGACTCAATACATTAGCTATTTGCTGCAAAATACTACAAAAACATTAGAATGTGTTGCACCCGCATTCTAATGTTAAAATAAAGACTTTATCTAGTCGCAGTTACTCGGTTATAAAATCCCAAAAAATATATATTCATTAATTTTAAGGTATTATTTACATATTTTCATATTTTTTTTTTAGGTGTTCCGTACCTCAAAATGAAAAAAACGGAACCTGTTGTAATTAAAACAATATACTCAAGTTTGCTGTCTCTTGAAGCTGTGAAAAAATCAAATTTCTAAGTTAATGAAAAGAAAAAAAGATACGGCCATTTATGTTTCAAAAAACTTATATTTCGACACTCTCGAGGAAATCAACATTCATAGGGTACTTCCCGCCAACCCAGAATCCTGAAATTTTGCATAAAGCGAGGTCTTATAGCACAGGTAGGTATAGGAATAAATCTGAAAACTGTAAATTTGTTGTCACGTCACGACAAAATAAAAATTGTGATTCGGAAAAATCTTCGAAACTCCATTCGGAATTTGAACTGTTTACATAGATAAGTTTGTACAGAACCCTGAGGGCGCGAGTCCGAGTCGCACTTGCCCTGTTTTTTTGTCATTTTAATCCCATTCCTACTAAAAAAAAAACGCCAATTGTCGCTTACGACATTCTTCCTGAAAACACTCGACATTATGTTAGAAATCAACGATCGATTTCGATCAGATAATCTTTTACCGATCAGGAGTGAGATTGCAAAATAATGCCCTTTCTTCTCGTGTGGCTGTATGAGGCAGATAGACACTAAATCATTTTTACATCCCTGTTAAGCCCGCTGTGTGGCCTATATGCCGATGTCTACAGAAAATATAATGATAAATTGCCCCGCTTTTGTTATTATCCAGAAAATGTAACCCGACTTTATGGATATTCGACACTATTCTTAAATCCTTTGCGGATTACCGGTTTTTATTATCTATCGGGTGTTTTATTCTTCTTAGATTTATTTACGATCTTTAAGCGTCGTGTCTGAATGTTCAATCTTGATTTGTTTGTTTTGATATCTGATCAAATTTTTTCTTTACTATTGTTTAAAGAACAAATAGAAAATAAATAAAGAAGGTAGGTATATGGTTATATCATACGCTTACTTTTTATTAAATTTTGTAAGGTTCGTGCTTGACCACTATTTCATTTGAAAACGTCGATATGATCGTTGATTTTTTTTTTTAGGTGGGAAAATCATCTAATGATAAATCCTGCTCTTGGGCGGAGCGGGAGATAGTGTCAGACTTTTACTGACTAAAAACCCACTCCTGTTCCTTCATTGCCTTCATTCCAGGGCCCCGGGTTTCATTTTCACACTACCGATGGCCTCAGTAGGCTTCGACCCTGCTAGGCCCCTACGATTTGCTGACATCTCCCTGAGGCGCGCGTAGAACAATACGCGCTGTCAACGACTTAGGCTGGTGGTCGGTGGTCGGTGATGGGGCACGCTTGCAAGAAGTAACCTATTCACTCTTGACTTAATTAAAGACCCCCAGGTTGTAGCAATCTTCTATTAAGTAGATGACAGCCCTAACGCAGTCGCATGACTCGCATGTCACTGGAATATTAACCACTATCGCCGTAAAAACAAACCTCTGAATGAGTGCAGCCAACGTACCTGGAAAGATAAAATGAAAACACATTAGCAAACGTAACTATTTAATGAACTAACATATAAATTGCAATTATTTTTTATATTTATTAGTATATTATTTGTTTTTATTATTATTTATTTATGTATTATATTTTTAAGCATTATTGTTTTTAATTATTTTATTTTACATTATTCTATAAGTTGTTGTACACTGACAGCCCGAAATATATGCCTTTCGATCAGTCCATCCAAAGGTTGTCTGGAAGAAATTGCCCTGTGCAATAAGACCGCCTATTGTACACTTATTTATATAAATGTTTGTCCTGTATTATGTTAAGGTGTGCAATATAGTTGTATAATAATAATAATATAAGTCTTTTGATTTCTGTAGATACAAACAAAACAAAAAATCAATCGTTTTAATACAATCTCGCCTGATGGTAAGCGATGATGCTGTCGACGATGGAAGACGATTGCCAAGAAGTAACAGCCCTATTCATTCTTGATTTAAAGACCCCCAACCCTGCGTTCAATATTGAGGTTAGAGTTAACTCTAATGACGTCATCAGGGTAGATACTATACGCTCGCATTTTCGAACGCGAACGTAGAGTTCAACTGTCAATGTCAAGCAAGTGTCATTTATGGCCGCTTACACCAACCTACCCTGCTCGGAGTTAGAGTTAGTTGGGTTAACTCTAGAGTAGCTACTCGAGTTATAAAAGAACGATTCTGGATTGCAACTCGAAGCATTTTTGAACGGTTGGGGTAGCAACTCGAAGCATTTTTGAACGCAGGGCTGATTATATCTATCAGGAAACCCAGATACCCGGAAGGAATTTCACTCCTTAGCTGTACGAACAATGAATGTGTTCCCAAAACGTTTTGTGCGTATGGATTGGATGTCTATCACGTACCGGTGGCGTATCGTCATACGTCTGGTAGTCCGATGATGGAACGGACTTGGCGGAATTAAGTTATGCAATTCCGATGCACATTCTGAAATGCTGACAGAAAAAAACTGAGATGTTACACTCGGCTTTGATGATTATTTAGAAAAAACTAACGAAAATAAAAGTAAGAAAGTAATCCTTATTTTCCTTTTGATAAACCTAAATTTATTTAAAAATATACGGGATTTTTAAAGAGTTACTGTGGCCATGGAACGTACAAGGCAACTTGACGGACACAGGATTTTAGTCAGAAAAAATCTAACACGCCCTCTCGCCCTCTCGCGAGAGATATCATTTGATGATTTCCCACTTCAAAAAAAAAAAACATTCCTTTCGAGGCACAGAGGAAAATACAAAACAGAAAAGATGATACGGAAACGAAAAGAAAATGTTCAAGTAGAATTTCAATCTCCTTTCAAATGATAAATAGGTAAATTGAACGTTGATGGATGCAAACAATTTAATAGAATCACCTCCGTTACCTTTAACACTCATTGAAATTTTTCCTAAACTCCCAGACTCCCAAATCAATTAAATAGATTACGTTTTTAATAAATATAGGTTTAGTTAATTAGGTAAGTTAATGTTTTTTTCCTTGTTCATTTGTTTTAATCAGATAAATTAAGGAAAACAGTAATTACTCTTCCGTGCCTCGAAAACAGCATCAAGCTTGAAATACTACTTAAGTAAGTTCTACTTCCATAGGTTAGGAGTAGGAAGATAGGTTAATCTTCCTAATCCTAACATATTATCAAAACAATTAGTTCCCCACCATGTCTGTGTGTCTTGCACAATTAACTTATCTTTTTCTTGTGTGATTGGCACAATTAGAATATCCTTGGGCGGTGCGAGAAGGCGTGTCAGACTTTTACTGACTAAAAACCCACTCCTGTTCCTTCCTTGCCTACGTCCCAGGACCCTGGATTTCAATTTCACACCACCCGTGGCCCCATTAGGCTTCGACCCTGCTGGGCCCCTGCGGGCCCTTCGGTTTTGTTAACATCACTTTTCCTTTTGACGTGTGCGTGAAACACAGGTCACCGTCTATTCGGGCTTGGTCTTTGCCGGAAGGAGAATGCTCTCTCCCTCACGGTTGTGGCACTTGCAGCCGTCTCCTTCGCTTGCAGTACTGCTTCGCAGAGGGAGGTGGCTGTTTCCTATTCCTCTCGTTCCGGAGTCCGGACCGACCCTGGCTAGGGCCGGATGCGAGAGATCGCTCCACGAGGACACAAGTGGGTTAGACTTTCTCCGTATGCTTCACCGTGTCCTCCGAGCGCTCCGAGAGGGCGGAAAGTGAGTCATACTTTTATATAAATAAATATTTTTAGCTCAGAGATCATCTAAACACAATATCGAAAAGATACAAGTAGGTACGTAATAACGAAACTGTTTCACTGATCCCAAATATTGGTCTTCACTAAAAGATCTTCAGATCAAACGAGTGGAAACGCGAAGAAATGCCAGGTACTCTATAATAGCGTCCTCAGTATTCGTCCCCGACATTGTTCGACTAAAAACTCATTATTAGCTTTTTGAAACGGACGGCATCCACGAGACTCGACTGGATATTGCATTATTGAGGCACAATGATCGTTTGTAAATGGTAATGAACGGAGTCGTTGTTCCAACTTTTGTATAGGCAATTATATGCTCTATCTGTCTGTTTATAGGCAATTACAGGCCTTTTTGGGCTAAAGTAATAATTGGAAGAGTGGAGGAAAGTTTTTGAATTGCTATGTATGGATTGTAAGGGTGTGTATTCACTGAAGTGGAGCTGGGTGGAGCAGAGGAGAAGAGCATTGAAAAGTGGCAAGTTTTTTAATTGAAGCTGAGCGTGGCCCAGTAGTGTTGAGCTACTCTCTACTCGACTCTGTTATGTCTGGCTCGGGGCTGCGTGTTTAATTTTTTTATGTGAAAGTCCGCTCAGCTCCACTTAAGGACTAACCATATTTATTCAGCTTTTGTCCATAGAAATTATTAGTTTTCGTCCGTTCAGTTTTCCGCGTAAATTCAGCTTTCACGGTAAACGGACATGAAATGAGAAGAAATGTGATTTTGTCTTGCGGTTGCTAACGACAGTGTTCAATGCTGTTCCTCCACTTACGCCATGATGGCCTTTCGCAATCATGCGATGCCCTACGCGGTTGATAGAAGCAGAACTGTATATAATAAGTGTAATCAAAATTTTCCAGTGAAACGAGAATAGCGCTGAATAAATGTAGTTACTCTCTTTTTTTTATTCTTGATAGGTTCGCGATTGGCCGCTATCTCACCTGATGAAAAGCGACGATGCGGTCAACGATGGAGCGCGTTTACTTAGAAGTAACCTATTCACTCTTGACTTAAAGATTCCATGGTTGAAACCATCAGGAAACACAGATTCCGGCAAGGAATTCCACTCCTTAGCTGTACGCACAATGAATGTGTTCACAAAACGTTTTGTGCGTATAGGTGGGATGTCCACCATGTACCGGTGGCGCATTGCCGTACGCCTTGCCCTTACACTGTTTCCATTAATGAGGAGTTGAGATTTCGACCACTGTGATTGGTCAGTTCACGGTTCGGTCCTTTCCACTGCACCCAGCTCCGTTTCAGTGGAAACGCACCCTTAAACCTTGTGGATTGTGTAAGGGCTAATGGACTTCCTCACAAATGGTAGATTTTTATTGGTAATCGAGATCTTTATGCGTTTCAATTCAAATGATATCTACTGGATAGAAAGGCGGTGATTATTGAGATGGCGGGAACAAGAGATATGGCTAAAGAATAACAGTCGCCCGGGTCGAACTTCGAGGTTAAGCTTGCTGAGATCGGTCCGAAGATGGCTGAGTCGTTTGGTTCGTGCTTTGGAATACTCGTTAAGCTGTTGGTCCCGGCTGTCATCATGCACTGAGTGGATGTTTGGTCTCTACAATTTGTCTGACTAATGAAATACAACTTGTAATACTTAGTTACTTACATTAATAACATATTTAAAAATCAGACATGTAAAAATAAGTAAAGTTTATTTACTTTTTGTGGAGCTTTAAAGCGTCTGACAGAAGTTTTGGTCCATGGAAAGTGTCTAACACTTATGATACTACTTTAGAATAATATTTTACAAAACATATATAAAAATCAGCCATAAAAAATTAAGTTAAGTACCTCGTTATTTTTAGTTCCCTTTCTCACCTGGTATCTGCTCATGGGCCCCAAGGAGGAGCTCCACAAGTACACAGGTATTCAAAGCACATGAGACGCTACTGAGAACCTAAGGTTTCATCCATGTGAAAAAAGTTATGTCAGACAGCTCTAGGATCTTAGTATATAACTTATTTACGAAATCAATCAAGCCATTACCTAAAAAAAATCAACCCAACCATTACCTAAAAAAAAAACAACCCAACTATTAAAAACACATAATCACGAATCTCTAGCGACTTCTAATGTATCGCATTGATTTGCATACAATGCGCGCGGTGTACTACAATCAAATATGTCTCTGAGTCACTGACACGATATGTAATCATTCTTTATTTGAAACGTGCGAAATTGGTCTCATTGTTTGTATGTAGGCCGGGTGTCGTAATGGAATTACTGTGTAGTACAGGAAATTGTGAAAGATTGACTCTTATGTGAGTTAATGCTGCGAATTTCACTTATTTTATGGCGTGGACTTGCAGATGGCGAGCAGTGGGTAGCTCGTCGTCAACGGCGCGTAGTATTCTACGCGCATCTCAAAGAGATATCAGCAAAACCGTAGGGACCAAGCAGGGCCGAAGCCTACTGGGGCCATGAGTTGTCCGGAAGGGAATATCGGGGTCCTGGAACGCAAAGCAAATGAAGGAACATAGGAGTGAGTTTTAGTCAGTCAAATTATGACATGCCCTACCACGCCTAAAAAAAAATGTATGGTGTTTTTCTTGGAGAACAATATGCAAAGTCAAAGTGTATTTTCGTTTTGGATAAAGCCCTACCAGAAACCGTTGACGTGAGAGACTCCTGAAGCGTTTTATGAAAATAAGTCTCATATTTTTTGCATTAAGCTTGGCAACATTATTCTGAGTAGAATTTTTACTCTGTTATGAAATGTCAATAAAATCTATTCACGAGTTTTTGACGAGATTTCTTCGATAGAAATTATTTATTCGCAAATTGATTCCTAGTGGATGTTGTGATGTAAAATTGATGTAGTTTTGTACCTCGAGTGTCTAGTCCACGGGTAGTACGAAAGTGAAATCCAGGGCCCTGGGATGGCAAAAGAAAGAACAGGAGTGGGTTTTTAGTCAGTAAAAGTCTGACACTATCTCCCGCCCCGCCTAAGAGCGCGATTTGTTATTAAATGATTTTCCTACCTAAAAAAAAGTGTGTTCCACAGTGCAGTGGTACAGTAGAGTACACAGTGCAATGGTAAAATGGTGGAATCACTGAAACAGGTGCGATCTAGGTGAAATGGAGCTGAGGATTTTATTGCAGTGTTGACTGCCAGCGAAGTTTGCCGAGAAGATTTTTTTTTTTTTTTTTTATTGATTGCGATCTCACCTGATGGTAAGCAGTGATGCAATCATTGATGGTGAGGCGCACTAGTTTATTAAGAGCCTATTCACTCTAGCCTTGAAGACACCTAAATTATGGTTGGATGGGAAGACCGCAGCGGACAAATTGTTCCAGTCCTTCGATGTACGCGGTATAAACGACGAAGCGAAACGCTTAGTCCGGACCGTTGAAATTTCAACAACGTAAGGGTGGATACTCGCCGTATGTCGGGTTGTCCGATGGTAGAAAGGAGATGGCGGAATCAGGTCATGCAATTTCCGCGCACACTCTTCAAAATGCATCGTGTAAAATACCGATAGGCTGTGCCTCTCTTGTGTCTTTTTTGTATAATTCAATTCTGTACTGTAATACTTATTGATGTTTCTGATTATTACCATTTTTTAACATTTATTTATTTAGGTGCTTAGTTTTCTAATTTCACTGTGCTTTTGTATCAGTGTGCCTGCTGTTCATTTTTTGTGTTGCATCGAATACATGTTACTACTAGCATCAATATTTATTTATTTTAAGTATGGGTTATATTTATACTATGTCATATTTATATAGCATAGCATAGAATAGTCAGCCTTATAATGTTCCCACTGTTGGGACTCAGGCTTCCTCTCTAGGAGAGGGAATGGGCCGTAATCCATCACGCGGGCCCAGTACGGGTTGGTGGATGTCACATGTCTTCGAATTTTTGGTTCGAGGACATGCGGTTGCGGTTTCCGCAGTGGTGATGAAATAAATTACACAAAGTAATGCGTCTGGCTGGGTATGAACCCGCAACCTACAACTCGTTAGTCGGGGCCGTTACCACTCGGCCACTACTGCTCTATATGTATCATATTTATATGTTACATTTTATTTACCATCATTCGTGCGTCACTGCGGGGTGCCAGCAGAAAACTAGCGCTGGGTTGTCTGACGCCCAGTAATTGCTGAGTTGGCGACCCTTTCGGTTCGGGCACGCTCAGCGCAACTGTATTGTATTTCTTTACTCTTTTTAGGGTTCCGTACCTAAAAAAGAAAAACGGAACCATTATAGGAACACTTTGTTGTCCGTCTGTCTGTCAGTCAAAAGTCTTTATCTCGGGAACGTGTGGAGGTATTGAGTTGAAATTAAATCCATCTATTCAAGTCTGCGGTCCCTTGATGTTGTGAAAAAATAAAACTTCAGAGTAAACGAAAAAAAAGATACGGCCGTTTATGTCGCAAAACATGCATATTTTGACACTTTCAAGGGAATCAAAATTCATAGGGTACTTTCCCATTGACCTAGAATCCTAAAACTAGGCATGAAGCAAGGTCTCATGGCACAAATATAGGAAAAAATTTGAAAACTGTAATTTTATAGTTACATCACAAAATAAAAAATCATTTTTTGCGATTCGGAATAATCTTCGTAACTCAATTCGGGAATTGAATTGTTTTCATAGGCAAATTTGTACAGAACCCTCAGTGCACGAGTCCGACTCGCACTTGCCTGGTTTTTTTTTTTCTGTTGTTGCCTATTATATTGCCTGCGTCGAATAAATGCTATTCTATTCTATCTATCTATCTATCCATCTAAGCAGGCTGACTTGAGACATTTGCTACCAAATACAGCAAAAGCATTAGAATGTGTTTCAAAATGTGCAGATGGAAAACAAATTAACTTACACGAAGACATGGCTAAAAGGACTTAGTATCCAAGCCAAAAATATTTATTTTTTCTTTATTATTTTATATCTTGCAATCGGTTAAACGCACCATTAGCAGATTTTTTTATGGGAATTGATTTTGCTGAGGTTCATTCTTCCAGCGAAGAATCTGCCTTCTCAATTATTTTTTTTACTTTGCTCTAGTTATCAAAGTCCCAAATTTGGTGGCGTTTAAAAAGCACAATGTATACAAAAAAAATCTATTCATGTTACAACCAAAACAAAATATTATTTACAAACGGAGCCCCTCTTTTAGATTTCTTTCCAAATATAGTTCGCCGAAGCACCATTCAACCCGTTACTTTTTTACGAGGTCGTATCGGAAGCCAGCTATCGGGTAGGGGTTAGTATTACAGAACCGCTGGAGGACCGATAAGCCGTGCCCGTGCCGGATGCCGGCCGTCCGGCACGTTCCCGGTCCGTGCGGGCCGGGACACAAGGACTGTTTATATTGCACGTGCTATAAATATCCTGCTAAGGACGACTTTTTAAAGATCGTGGTTCAGTATGTTTTAGACGAGATTTTTGTGTTGATGGAGATAAATTGGGTATCGGATACTAATGCTACAAATTAGTCTGAACTAGACATACATGTTGTCAGATTAAACTGAAGATAAATTAATATATGTACACTAAAAATATTGAAGACAAGCTTAGAAAGTTCAAAATAAATGTCAAAGATACTCAATGATTAATTTCCATTCTATACTGGAGAAAGAATTTTTATAACACGTTCAGTAAAGTAGTTACCAAGTCCGTGATAAGACCTGTCATACTGTATGGATCAGAATGTTGGGCTGTGAAAAAGACGGATGAAAAAAGATTGCACGTAGCGGAGATGAGAATGTTAAGATGGATGTGAGGTGTGACGAGAATGGATAAAGTGAGAAATGAGTATATTAGGGGAAGTTTGAAAGTGGCGCCAGAGACTGAAAAATTGTAAGGGAATCGTTTCTCTTGGTATGGTCATGTGAAGAGGAGGGATAAAGCGCATGTTACTAAAAGACTTATGAGTTTACATGTGGATGGATGGAGAGGGAGAGGGAGACCAAATTAAAGATGGATGAATTGTGTGAAGAGTGGTATGAAAGAAAAGGAAGTTAGTGATAGCATGATGACAATGACAGGGCAGAATGGAAGAAAAAAACATGTTGCGCCGACCCCAAATAACACGGGACAAGGGCAGGAAGATGATGATGTTCAGTAAAGTAGTTTTTGAGTTTATTCGTATCAAATCAATAATACAAATCTTTAGTCTTTATAATGTTAATAGGAGATAAATCAAAAATTACCATTGTTTCTATTAACCCCTGAAGGCCAACGGCAGTTTTCAGCAGAAGTAGAGAAAGCATGCGTAGTGCGTAACACATATATATATTTACACACCATAATGGTAAGGTCTTTAATTTTGGCATGAATACTACAGTATTTATTCCTTTTTTCATCTAGCCCATACTGTCCCACTGCTGAGCAAAGACCTCCCCAAATCCTTCCAGAATTTCTTCTCCACGTCTCAAACTAGTCCTGGCGGTACAGATACCGGCACGAATCTTGAGCGCTCGGCGAAAAAGTGGAGATCGCTTTGCGCATCGTGCACATCGGCGAGCTAATCACTGTACAAGGATTGCACGCCCCGCCCCCGTGTCTCACTTCATACCACTAAAGAGAACCGATATTTCACTTCTGCGCAAGTGGAAGTCAGCGCTCAAGATCCATGCCGGTATCTGTACGCGTCTAGATCATTCCTCCACACCACTACCACCTTTTTTAGTTTGTAATAGCAATTCTGATAAAGTGCAATTAGATTGCAAGTTAATTTTTTTTTTGTTTAATCGACTCCAAAAAAAGGAGGAGGAGGAGGTGTTAAATAAGAAACAAACAACCCCGAGAACCCCGAGAAACAGCGACTTCCGAAATTAAAGTTATTTTGATCGTTTTGGTGTTTGTTTTAGTGACGTCGGCAATTTCTTTTTTTTGTAAAACCTTTTTTTATTTATCAAAATTTTATACACCGGTCTTCGATCAACAATGTGTTTACGTATAATATTCTGGGCCATTTATGCGATATGATTTTCTTCATAAATAATCCTTAATCTAGTACATTTTTGATGTAACGCACCAGTAAAAAATACTGTAGAATGATGAATTTAATGTCTTAGGCATTTTCTACCAGGCATAACATGCCACGTGCAACTTTACGAAAGGAAATACTTGACTATATTTTAATAGATCTAAGTTCTAATAGAACATAATAACCAAATAAACGATCACCACTTCTCTCCAAGGAACCCTAAACTGCACAAGGCAAGGCAACAACATAAAAGTATAAAAATGTAACTTTATAAAGCTGAACAGGAAGATCCTGTCAATAAATAGTTATGGACGTGGTTCCGTAGCTCAAGAGTACCTGTGTCGAACACGTGTCTGGCGAGGCACAGTGGCACGTTTAAAATTATCAGGGTTGGTAGCATCCTCTTTGGAGTAAAGGTAGGTAAGTAGTGGAAAAATTGATAAAAGTTTAACTTTAGTTAGTTAAATTTTAAAGGTACCTAAGAACCAGGTATTAATTCCAATTGCCGATAGTTGTTTTCGGACTGTTGTAGAGTAGAGAACTTAAATACTGAGATGCAGAATTTTGAATACTAGTTCCTTTGCGGCGTCCAGCTGCAAAAAACATTGTGGATTTTCTGTTTTTAGGGTTCCGTACCTCAGAATGAAGAAACAGAACCCTTATAGGATCACTTTGTTGTCCGTTCGTCCGTCTGTCTGTTTGTCTGTCTGTCAAGACCCTTTATTTCGGGAACGCGTGGAGGTATCGAGTTAAAATTAAAACCATATAAGTATTAAGATCCGCGGTCCCTTGAAGCTGTGAAAAATTAAACTCCTGAGTTAACAAAAAAAAAAGGTGCGGCCGTTTATGTCGCAAAAAAACGCATATTTTGACACTCTCAAGGGAATTAAATTTCATAGGGTACTTCCCATTGACCTAGAATACTGAAATTTGGCATGAACCAAGGTTTCATAGCACAAGTATAAGAAAAAATCTGAAAACTGTAAATTTGTAGTTACATCACAAAAAAAAAAAAAAAACATATATCTATTGACAGATACGGAACCACACAAACGATAAACAGAAATCGATTCCAATCCAAATTCTCCTAACATTTTTGCATTCAAAGACGAAGCAAAGACTTTTCCGAGAAAATCCTGATTCCGAGTTTTAGGAAATACGTTGACATTCTCGTTTATTTTTATAACAGTTTTATCTCAGGACGAGGCACAGGAATGCTCAGACATACAGCCTAAACAGTTTTAAGATAGGAACGCTTAGGTGCTCAGATTAGGAAATCGTTGAGTAAATCTCAGTTTGAGGTGCCTACAGAATCTTGTATTGGCTGTAAAACTGATAAGAGAAAACTGTCTTTATTTAGATATCACAGCTTCATAGTGAGTGTTTAAGACCTATTTTTTTGACGTTATCTGGATTATTGCCATTACAAATTGTAAGTGCCTTACTAAGGAACTGTGGGTATTTGGCGATAGATTTTTTTTTCATTTTTATATACTCCAATTTTATATTTTTTTCATTTACAGGAAAAATACAGATTTATTTTATTTTTAAAAACTAAGTTAGGGATAAGGATAGGATGAGCGCTTTGGACTCGTCGCTTTATGCATGGGGCCCCAGCATTATGCTGAGCGTTCGGCAGTTTTACGCGGATGTGACGCGTATAAGCGTGTGATATTTTCCTTACAATACAAAAAAAATCTTTTGCCTCTTCCAGAGATTAAGGCTTGTGCCTTGAACATGGCCGGAATCAAATGCACACGTACACGTACCGCCGCCTAGGCGGCAGTACGAGTATCTGTGCATTTAATATCGGCCAGCAGCGCCCGGATGGAGCCCCGCTCAAAGTCAAAGTCAAAAGTTTTTATTTCACATAGGCCTACATGGGCACTTATAAAACGTCAGAAGCTAGTGCACGGTTCCAAATTGGTCGTTTCCTATGGAGAAGAACCGGCAAGAAACTCCGCTGACCTTTAAATCCATTTTCTTCGCGAAATATTGATTGATTTACATATGCTATGTACATTCTGAAGAACACATAACCAGCATTTTATTTGTGTAAACAATTTCTAACGATCATAGCCGTTATAAAGGAATAGGGAAAACCAGCGAAAAGATATCATGTTTTTAATAAAAAAAATTGGCAGAAGTCTAAGTATTACGAAAAAATCATATGTTGATAAAGTTGTACATAAATCTATAATAAACATATATTTTTTTCAAACCTATTGACCTAGCCGTTACCGAGGAGTAGCCTTCAGAAAGTTACTGTTTTATAGCACTGCTTGGGAGTTAGCGCCATAAGCATTGCCATACAACGCGGTAATGTCCGCTAGTCTTTTGGGCACTCTTACAGCCCACAGCGATACGGAGGAATATATTGAAACCATAGTTAAAATATTTAGTTAAATGTTTTTAGTATATACCTTAGGAGGTAGGGTGAACAGAGTGTAAAGTCCCGCAAACCTCCTTTGAAAAGGGAGGATCCTCCGACCAGACGGGTGTTATGTCTGGTGGGCAGCTGCCCGATAGATGATTTTGGGCTGTTCTATATAATATATTATGTTCTAATCGCGCGGAGAAATTTGATTGCGCGATGCAGGATTAGTTCTTATGTGACGCCATAGATGTCGCTACATACCAATATAGTACAGGTATTCATTACACTGTTACTATTTTAAGTAGGTACATAAGAAACATTAACTAAGCATTTATACTAAACCTAATTACAGCACACACACCTAAAAGCAACCAACAGTTAGTTCAGATTTTGAATAATGTTGAATTGTTTCTTAAAAGTATATTGTTATTATAATCGGTGTAAATAGAAAATCATTGGCCAATTCAATACAAACATTCATCACCATTTTAACCAATAGACAACCACTACCGTACATAGACTGCCCCCCACATTGGCCAGGCGTTCTTACTTTTCTCTATCGACCTATCCAAGATCATTTTTTTCCACAAAGTATATAAAGGTATACATGACATGACTTATTCATCCCCAGTAAACGTTCTTCCGTTGCACACTCCGTTCGTTCAATCAAAACGAATCGCCTTCGTTCAGAAGAGTATTAAGGTGGGTTTACGCTAGAGGAGCCGAGCACGAGCCGAGCACAAGCCGAGCCACTCTACTCGCGGTGACAAGTGTGGACGTACAACGAGCCTACAACCACTGTCTTCGAACGTGATGCAAAACCAATTTTTTAAATGATATAAACCAGTGCTTGACTGCGATCCTACCTGATAGCAAGCAGTAACCCTTTGTCATCATTTCAGCCGATAGACGTCCACAGCTGGACATAGGCCTCCCCCAAATGTCGCCACAATGAACGGTCCTGTGCGTCTCGCATCCATTGAATTTCCGCAACCTTCACCAGGTTATCGGTCCACCTTGTAGGGGGCCTTCCAACACTGCGTCTTCCGGTGCGCGGTCGTCACTCCAGAACCTTTCGGTTCCAGCGGCCGTTTGTTCACTTAAGTTTGGCGATTCTTCGTGCTATGTCGGCAACCCTTTGTGTTCGTCAAAAAACCGACAGTAGGCGGAGCATAGTCGTGGACGAACCAAACGCTCGAAGCGCGCTCGTTCGAGGTTTGTAAGTCAGTTCACACCACACGAATTTTTGCTCGGCTCGTGTTTCACTCGTGCTCGGCTCCTCTTATGTAGACCCACCTTTAGGGATTCTATTTGAAAGATGATTCGTTTCTGAATCGGGTCAGATATGGCAATTGGTTCAAGTTGTACTGTTTTATTTGGACTGAGGTCCCGTATTGTGTTGCGGGATTTTCCAAAGAGTCACCGTGTTCTTGGAGCACAAGAAACTTCTGTAGGGACACAGGTGTGTTTTAGTCAGTTTGTCTGACGCTTCCTCTCGCTCCACTCAAAGCGGGAGCAGTTTTTGATGATTTTCCTCTACAAAAAAGTGTATCCATAATTAATTGTACTTATATATATTCTACTATACTTATTTTACTTTTTTTTCTTATACTTATTTTGGTATTGGTTTGATTAAGCGATTGGCCGCTGCGTTGCGTGTCGCGGGTTCGATTCCTGCAAGAAACAAATATTTTACGCAAAAACTACTGAATGGATTTCCATGAAACTTGGTACAAGAATATACGGGTAGACCATGTCCTAGAATAGCACATAGGATATATACATATATATATATATATATATATATTTAATTTTTATCTCGGGAATATGTTCCCTTGGAATATTTTTTTACTATCACGCGGGCAAACCCTCCGGCAGCACTAGTTATCTATATAATGTTAATGCGCATGGCTGGGTTCGAACCCGCGACCTACACGTCGTAAGTCGGGACCTTACCACTCACTGGGCCACCACTGCTCTCAAAACGGTGAAGGAAAACATCGTGAGGAAACTGGCATGTCCTAGAACAAAAAATTCGAAGACATGTGACATCCACGAACCCGCTATGCGCCCGCGTGGTGATTTAAGGACCATTCCCTCTCCTAGAGAGGAGGCCTTAGTCCCAGCAGTTTGAATATTATAAGGCTGGTTATAATTATGTTGAATTACATTATAAACCAACATATGTTTTACAAAATAAATTATGGTTAGGTAACATATTTTCTACTAGCTTTTGCCCGCAGCTTCTAACCGCGTACATAGAATAGAAATAAAGAAAGAAATAAAACACGTTTATTTGGCACACAGGTACACACAATGAGATAACAATTATACAGAAACTTAAGTACTAAGTAACTTAAAAATATTAAATACTTAAACTTAAAAATACATCAACATTGTGTGTCTTACGGCTGCGCCAAATATATCCAGTTCAGGATAATGCCAGGTCACTACGTAGCAGTTGCCTGACGCTGGTTTTCAACTGAACCTTGATATGAGTCTACGGATGTTAATCAGTTGGATTAGTGTGAGGTAAATAAATATATTATTATATGTGGGTTAGTGTTAAAATTAGTGTGTAGTAAATGATAAATAATAGATAGGTATTTAGTGTTATAAAAAAGTAATCAACAAAATTATACGTAAATTCGATCCCATAGTCCTTGCGGCTAACAAAAAAAAAACCGATCTTAAGCGATTCAACTCACCGTAGTTTGTGTTACGTAAAAATTATCTCTATGCTGCACTCAGAAATAAATCAGTACTTTCAGAGATCCTATAAACGAAAAAAAAAAAAAAAAGTAACTTTACCTCATTATAATATTAGTGTAGATTTTATCTACATAACATCTATTTGTCTCACTTATGGGCCTATTACACAACTCGATATTCAGACAGTCTAGAGTCTACGAGTATAAATAACTATTTGACATTGGCGTAAGTTGCTCTTTTTCTTGTGTGATGTTACACAGACTAATACTGTCTGAATATCGAGTGGTCCAATAGGCCCTTTAAGCAGTGGAAATTTATATACGGTTTCATAGAAAATTCCAAAGTACATGTATACGTTGTTTACAAACATAAACATGATCTTATTTAAGACTCTGCTGGTGTTACCCTGTTCTGTTTTGTTTTAATTACTTCGTTGAGTAAAAGAAAACAAAGATTATGAATTAAATAATTTCTTCAATTTAATATGCAATGAGTGGGCAGAAGCTGCGGTGTAACCATGTAATGGAACTGTCTTGATTATTATCAAAAAATGAAGACATTTTTATTATAATAATAATAAATGGACGAATTTATCATGACGAATAACTAGGTACCGGAGATTCATTGTGAAGGACGGACGGCACGGATGACATGAGTCGGTGTACTATTTTTTATATTTTTAAATGTTTTTTTTAAATTGTTTTTTAAGATATATTAAACATTTTAATAAATTAGTTTATATGACTAATAAAGAAAATAATAATTGTACCGATAGTCGTGTCGGGCAATGGCTTAATAGCCAAGAGCCTAGATTCAGAAAGCGATACTCCTGGACACGGCTTGCATTGTTAGGAGGTTCCTTTCTCTGGAGCCCTGACCGCTGGTAGCTTGGACCCTGTTCCCGATACCGGTGGGGTAGTGGTTTTTATATTTTTAAATGTTTTTTTTTTTATATATGATTTTGTTTAAAAAAATATTTAAAAATATAATTTATATGTGTTTACGATGAATAAAGAAAATTAATAATATTCCACAACTTTCACACAACGCCATCTAGTCCCAAACTAAGCAGCAAAAATTTGTCCTGGGTGGGAATCGAACCCATAACCTTCGGCCTAGCAGTTTGGGTCACTAACCACTAGACCAACAGGTCAGTCATTGTTTCTCATACATTACACTGCATTACAGAGTTAAAGGTAACCCCAGTAAGTTACAATGCACACTTGTGTTGGGGCCATCTTGTTATTTCCCATAGTGTCTATTTTTATAATGTTGAAACCTTTTATTTACGAATAATAATTAGATTTAGTTGTCTTATATAATGTTAAGTCATTTTTTTTTCATTATTAAGAATAGATTCACGTCGCGTCTGACCACTATCAACAACGCACTCAGGTTGGCCGCTGTAAAAATAATTTGGCCAAATGGGGCTTCCTCGACCCATCGCTAACACAGTGCCAGTGTGGAGCCGCTGCACAGGACATGCGTCATTTGCTATGCTGTCCATCCTGCACAATTACCTGCAGTTTTCAGGATCTATACGAGGCCAATAACAGAGCCGTAGAGGTTGCCAAATACTGGTCAGAATTAGTAACTATCAAAAAACGAAAAATCCTTATTGTTTGGGAAGGATTGTCTACAGTTTGCAGTATCTATCAACAGACGAGTACCTATACGACAAGATGGCGGCGGTTGATGGTAAGGTCGGCGCAGTGGTTAAGCGAATGACAGCAACGCTGCGTGTCGCAGGTTCGCTTCCCGCACAGAACAAATATTTATACGGCCGCGGCCTACAGATAGTTCTGGGTGTCTTTTGTATGTGAGTTTAAATGTTTGTAAAGACACGATACAGGAGTAATTCTTAGTGTAGAAAAACAGTTTTTTTTATTTTTTTTTAATAAAAGAATGATACGAGTGTAATACCCTAGTGTGGGGTAAAGTTAAAAATTAATTTAAACAAATCAAGAAGCTTCAGCATTTACTGCTATGCCGGAGGTCGTGGGTTCGTTTCCCGCCCAGGACCAATGTTTGCGTGATGATCATGATAATTTGTTCTGTGTCTGGGTTTAATTTATCTATAATATATATGTATTTAGATATTTAAAAGTATGTTTATCAGTTGTCTAGTACTCATAACACAAGCTCTGCGGAGCTTGGGACTAGACGGCGTTGTGTGAAAGTTGTGGAATATTGTTATTATTTTCTTTATTATTATTAAAGGCGGGTTTCTGCATTGAGTATTTTGTGTTAAGAATGTAAACCCTATTTAAGTAAACGCCAAATTTTGACAGGTTTTTAGGCTAAAGTAGACCTTGAGAAATACTCAAATTTAAATGCTTAAATCAGAAATTAGGGGTATGACTATACCTACCGTTTGGTGAATATTTGCTAGTTTTTTTTAGTAGAATAAACTTTAAAGAAACTGCATACAGTGTACCTACAGCATTGTCTAGTTTTATTTAGTTTTTGGCACAAGATCCATGGTTTCCAAATAGCACAGTTTGTCTCTTAAAACTCTGTTTGCTTCGCTTTGAAGAAAAGCTTTTTATTTGAAACGTTGCCTGCACTATAACATATTACGTTTGTTGGCCCGAAAACGCAATTTCGCCGAAAATATGAGACATTTTGAAGATTAAAGTTTTCTACTAAACATGCTATCTAGGAGCTGAATGCTATCTCTCCTAGAGAGGAGGCCTGAGTCCCAACAGTGGGAACATGATAAGGCCGACTATGCTATGCTATGCTATGCTATCTAGGAAACAAACAACTTATCGCCATAACAGTTTAGAAAGAAATTCTCCCGGTATCTGTAAAGAAATTATGAAGATTTAAAAATTATAAGCTACTCTTTTTGTTAACCCACTTATGTAACACGATTATTTACCTTGTTAGGTAATAAACTGACTTTTGACTGGCTTCTTGATTAGTGGCCCTGACTGTTATGCCGGAGGTCGTGGGTTCGATTTCTCACCAAAGACAAATGTTTGTGTGATGTGCACGATAATTTGTTTTGGATCTGGGCGTAATTTATCAAATAATATGTATGTGTTTAGAAATATATTTAGTATGTTTATCAGCCTGTCTAGTACTCATAGCACAAACTCTTTATTATTATTATTATTCTTTGGCGCTTTTTTTTTGTAAAATATTGTTGTTGTTAATTATTATTGTATTTAGTATTGTATAATGTAGAAGCATTTTTTTCAAAGTTTGTAAATATGAGTACCATGGAGCTATTTTATGGTTTTTAGGTTATTATTGGACTTGTTTGACATAAACGAGCATGGCAGTTGAGAGTTTGTCATGCTCATTCAAATGTCTCACTGATGGTGGTGCGTGTGTTGGATCATTCGGTTCCCTTCAAAATGGTTGAGCTGAGTGGTGCTAATATTCGCGTCGGGTCAGTGAACGTGCGCTGTCAGTTGAGACTGGTCATCTCTTAGCTGTCAGTTGCTATTTTAATATCTATATTTAGTTTTTATTTTTACTTTATTGACATTGTTCTCACATGATAGCGACAAGAAACATGTAACAGAGATATTTGTAATTGCAAAACATGTTTGAAAAGAGTGTCCATGGAGTTTCTTGCACATTCTTCTCCATAGAGATCTACGCTTTGGAATGTGCAATTAACATCATTTTTTCTGACTGACTGACTTCTTGACATTTCAAAAGTGCCTGTAAATGGTTTATTTGAAATAAATGCTTTGAATTTTGATTTTGAATTTTACTTAGTTTGGAACTAGATGGCGTAGAGTGAAAGCTCCATTCTTACTCACATCAACATTTGAAATCCGAATTGTTGCTTTATTTGATAACCAATTTTTATGCTGTTAACAGAAAAAGATTTCGTGTTGGTGTACAAAAATAACCAATTAACCTTTAGCTAATAAAACTAAACTCTTAACGATCAGAGTTTTTACACAACCTTCAAAAGCTGACCGTATCTAATATATAATCATTATATAACTAACTAAAGACAATGGTACAGATATTCTCACGATTACAATTAGTTTGTAACGACTTTGACTACCTTTTCTTACAAACTTACTTTTTTTACTTCGACATACGTAACTGAATTACCATTTAATTAGTAATTTTAATCTAGATTTTAAATGAGATTAAAGAAGCATCAATTACTGCTTACATTGAATCACACTAATATTATAAAGGCAAAAGTTTTTGAGAGTGTGTGTATGTTTTGTACTTCTTCACGCTCGAACGGCTGAACGGATTTCAATGAAACTTGGTCTACGGGTAGACCATGTCCTGGAATAGTTAACCCTAATTTCTTGCAGGCTGTCTTTTCTCGAGCCACCTCGAACCAGCCTTTTGTAGTAGGCGTTTAGGTCATCTCACCACCTCTTCCCATGTCGAACTCGGCGGCGTCGTCCTCCGGAGCCCACTTTGTGGGAACCCCCCAATCCCATTTTAGCCTGGCAGCATTTTTTCACACGTTTGTGATCACCATTTCTAAGCGCAGCTTGAAGTAACTTTCAATTATCGTGCTATTTATGGCAAATCAACTTGATATCTAGTTCTTTGACAGTCGTTGCAGTTATTCATAAGTCTGAGTGTCTGACATCTAGTTACATCATGTAAAAAATGGTAGACTGATTGATGATGGTTTTTTTTGGGTTAGGAAATCATCTAATGACAAATCCCGCTCTTGGGCGGAGCGGGAGATAGTGTCAGACTTACTGACTAAAAACCCACTCATGTTCCTTCTTTGCCTTCGTCCCAGGGCCCGGGTTTCGTTTTCACACTACCCATGGCCCCTGGGCCCCTACGATTTGCTGACATCTCCCTGAGGCTATCGTGGAACAATACGCGCCGTCGACGACTTAGGCTCGGTCCGGACGGTTATCGGACAATTGGACGGCGGGCTAAAGTTATAGTGGAACACGAAGTCTACCATGCCACGTAATCTATATATATAAAAGGAGAAACTGACTGACTGACATATCAACGCACAGCCAAAACTACAGAGCCTAGGAGCGTGAAATTTTGCATAAGGTTTCCTTTTATGACGTAGGCGAGCATTAAGAAAGGATTGCCCAAAATTCACCCCCTAAGAGGATGAAATGGGGGTCCAAAGTTTGTTTGGAGAAACCAAATTTCACGCGGGCGAAGCCGCTGGCAAAAGTATTTACTAAATACATATAGAATAATGATTTGTCTCCAGAACAAGAATGTATCAACAATGTCGTATGACTTACTGAGCGTAGTATGTTGGAAGTAAACAGCATTTGTTTGAAGGCAGCAACAAAATAGGTTCTGATATGAAGTGCAGGGTTGTCAACAGTACTCTAATATAGAGTACTGTACTCTTAATATAGAGTATTGTACTCTATTTTGGAGGAGGAGGATTTTATTATCCACAAACGCAATGGAGTGCGCGACAGTACTTTTCCTATTTTGTTTGTTTATTTATTTAAAATTCATGCACAGTAATGCCTATATGCATCAAGTCATTCTCTACCAGTCAACCTTAGGGTTAAAGAAGACAACACTGTGATAGGTACATAATAAATAAATAATTTAAATACGATATTTTGAATTAAAATGCATGAAATTCTGCCATTTCAGTATTTTTTTTAAATACATTTTGTCATATCAGTCATAAATTGCAAAGTGGCGGTACAGAAAATCGTGGCTTCATTGAAACTATTCGTAAGTTATTTTAAAACAACGACAAGTTTGCTTCGGAAAAAGTAAAACAGTTACTCTTTTTTCTTATAGTGTACCGAGTAAAGTGGGGTATCTTTGGCACGAGCTTATTAACCAATAAGAACATGAGAAACTGTATTTAATGTGTTTCTATTTCTTAATGAGTTCTGGTCAAAATTATACCTCAACAAGTAAAGTAACCCCACTGTACGGTACTCCAAATTTCCGCCTTCTAAAATCAGATGTACTGTAAATCTTCTTAAAAGTTGGCAACCCTAACACAGTCGCATGACTCGCATGTCACTGGCATATTAACCACTATCGCAGTAAAAACAAACCTCCGAATGAGTGCAGCCAACGTACCTGGAAAGATAAAATGGAAATACATTAGCAAACGTATCTTTTTGACGAGGAAAAGTGTAGTTAAGGATCGTAGTTATAGAATTCAAGTAACACATGAGTGATTACTGTAGATAATGGAAATCTTTTATTTTCTTGCTGCACTTTAGATAGTAGAGATCTCACGCACTTCCGACGTCTGGCTCCCAAACTGAATCGGACTGGGGCTGCCCTCAAGCGGCTCCTGCGCTGCCTAGGGGGTCCAGACGCTTACTACCGGAGGCTTTACGCAGGCATCGTTTGGTCCATGACCCATTATGGTTGCCGGTGTGGGCGCCGTCGCTTGCTGCGAAAGCGACCGGCGGCCCAGCTGAACGCATGCCAGAGGGTTGTCAGCAAACCGTAGGGGCCCAGCAGGGTCGTAGCCTACTGGGGCCAAGGGTTTGTTTTTGAAAGGAAAACTTGGCTCTGGTGGATGAAAGGCACCGAATGTACAGGAGTGGGTTTTTAGTCAGTAAAAGTCTGACACACCCTCTCGCTCTGCCCAAGAGAGTGATGGTAAGCGATGATGTGGTCGACGATGGAGACGCTTGCCTAAATTCTTGACTTAAAGAAACCCCCTAGGTTGTACCTATCACGAAACAGCGCAAGGAATTCCAATCCTTAGCTATACGCACGATTAATGTGTTCCCAAAACGTTTCGTGTGAATGGGTTGTGCGCCATGTGCCAGTGGCACATCGCCGTACGTCTGGTGGTCCGATGACAGAGCGGGCTTGGCGGAATTAAGTTATGCAATTTCGACGCACAATCCCCGAAATGTAATCGGTAGAAAACCGACAGGCTAGCAACTCGGTGTCGATAAAGACTCTGAAGCTTTGACACGACGAGTGCATCATTACTAGTGATCCTCTTGGCTCTGTTTCTCAATGGATCTGTATCTAGCGGATCCATTACAAAGATGAGAGCAGTAAAATACCATACACGATTGAACTTGTGCTTGATAAAGTTTGAGCAGCTGTTCGGGGGTGAAGAACTGTGTCTTAAAAAAAAAGCGACTTTAATGTAAAAAAAAAAAACTGGGAAAGTGCGACTCGGACTCGCATACTGGGGGTTTCATACAAACTTACCTATGAAAACAGTTCAATTCCCGAATTGAGTTACGAAGATTTTTCCAAATTACAAAAAAAAAAAATTTTGTGGTGTAACTACAAATTTTCAGATTTCAGATTTTTTTCTATACTTTTGCTATGAGACCTTGCTGTCAACGGGAAGTACCCTATGTATTTTGATTCCCTTGAGAGTGTCGAAATACACGTTTTTTGCGACATATACTACCGTAACTTTTTTTTTCGTTAACTCAGAAGTTGGATTTTTTTCACAGGTTTAAGGGACCGCAGACCTGAGTAATATGGTTTTAATTTCAAATCGACACCTTCACGCGTTCCCGAGATAAAGGGTCTTGACAGACAGACAGACGGGCGGAAAACAAAGTGATCCTATAAAGGGTTCCGTTTATTCCTTTTGAGGTACGGAACCCTAATAACTTAGGTTTTTTAGACTGCAGGGTCTGAATACAAAATTAAAGATTCGGGTAGACACTAACCACCCAGTTCCATTTACTTTGGACATGGATTTAGGTCAGAACCTAATTACTAGCGACCGTTCTAATATCTCTAAATGTTTTGTCCGTTCGTTTGCCAGGCCGGTACCAAATAAATCTTGGGCTCACCTTCTTCAAGTGTCCAAGTAATCCTGTATGTTAAGTAAATTGATTCACGACGTCCTAGCTTATCGTATTGCTTTCCGCGTGGTGCTTAAAGGACTCGGTCTCAGATGGCTTTTGTTTTTTTTAATTAAAAGAAACAATTGTGATACGGAAAAATTTTCGTTACTCAATTCGGGAAATGCACTGTTTTCATAGGTAAGTTTTTACGGAACCTTCGGTGCGCGAGTCTGACTCGCACTTGACTGGTTTTTTTTTTCATCTTGGTATGAAATTTGACGGCACGGTTGACGCAGTATATTCATAGAATATTGAGGAAGATAAGTAAATCTTGTACAGCAAAACAATTGATGAGAATTCTTTTTTTATAAAATCTTTTATAATCTGGAAAAGACAAAGGCAATTGTGATTTTATTGCGTTTTAAATGTTCAGTTTCAGCCAAGGTTCTGATCTGCCATAACCAAATCATCTAAGCACGCGGTAGCATACCAAGTCCTTTAAAGATTTACAAAGATTTAGAACCTCAACAATAGACTTGCCTAGTTTGTTTTTTTATTTCATTATTAGGGTTCCGTACCTCAAATGGAACAAATGGAACCCTTATAGGATCACTTTGTTGTCGTCCGTTCGTTTGTCTATCTGTCTGTCAAGACCCATTATCTCGGGAACGCGTGAAGATATTGAGTTGAAATTAAAACTATATACTCATCAAGTCTGCGGTCCTTTGAAGCGAAGTTAACGAAAAAAGATACAGTCGTTAATGTCGCAAAAAACGTGTATTTCGACACTCTCAAGGGAATTAAAATTCATAGGCAAAAGTATAGGAAAGAATCTGAAAACTGTAAATTTGTAGTTAGGTAAAAAAAAAAATTGCGATTCGGTAAAATCGTCGTAACTCAATTCGGGAATTGTACTAAGTTAGTTTTGTCACAGTTTAGTTTGAACGGAACCCTCAGGTTGCGAGTCCGTCTCGGACTTGCCCGGTTTTTTTTTGTATTGTAAAGTTCTATTCTTCTTAATATCTGTATTGCTGGTGAAAACGAACCAGATCAAATGTTTAGATTGTCTTATACATGGATTTCACGATGGTCTACAGTACCTACTTGGCATCCATTTAGATCTCATTTCTTTTGTCACCGAAGTCGACAACCACGCCACATCAATCTTGAACGTGGCTTCTATTTTTACATTTATGTTTTTGGTGGGATATAATCTGTCCTAATAATTCACAGTCCTCCAAAGAGCAACAACTCAAGTAACAAACGTCAGAGACCAGAACTCGTCCAAAACCACAAGCCGAGAACTATCTAAATTAACATTAATTGATATAGTGGCTGGCCTTTATTTATGGAGAACAATAAATTGGCGTCAATGGACATAGCTGTGATTTTCACCAGGACCTCAGCTTGACCTCTGGTTGGTCTCTAATTCTTGTTTATTGTTTCATTATTTTTATTGCTGGTAATATTGCTGTCAGGGCTTGGTTGGGCGTAGGAATTATATAGGTACGAAATAGTCAGTGGTTCTTAAATGAGTTACCATTATTAAAATCAAAAGCCTATTTTTTAATTTTAGCAACAGTATTATTTAGAGGACTTATATCGTAGGCTGCGGGTCACCACGTTCCTGGAATGCAAAGCGCAACTGAAGGGTCACGGATGGGTTTTATTACTCAGTAAAAGCCGGACACACCATCCCGCTCCGATCAGTACAGAAGCACATATTTAAAGAAAGAAAGAAAGAATAACATTTCATTTGGCGGAAAAGACGCAAACTTAAGACTAACTTACAGATAACATTTTCCATGAAATAAATATATGCGCCACGTCCGCGCAAAATGGCCGAACGCTCAGCATAATGCCGTGTCCTCATTTATAATGCGACTAGTCCACAGCGCTGGGTTTTCAGCGTAGTCCGGTGAAGATTCATGATTTTCTAACAAAAAAAAAAGGAATTTTAATCGTGAGGCCTACATACTTTCTTTTCTATCAGTGTATGTCCTGAAATCAACAAAATGACAGGTTTGGTCCAAAAAGACACGGCGACCCTGGAACTTATAGGGCAACTGAATGAAAACGGGTGGGGTGCAGGCGTTACTCAGCAAAAGTCTGACCCACCCTCTGGCACCCACAGCTGGGATAGTTAATTGTCACCCAAAAAAGATTCAATGAAGCCGTCTTCTTCCCATCTAAATCGCCAGGAAGTGGTGACGGGGGCATTTTGGAGGACTACCTTCATATAGAACTTTAAAGTTCAAAACGTGCTAGCAATCAACTTGGTTTAAATACAGCCTAGTTTTTGATTTAGATCTCTTAAATAATTTACGAATATATTACTGGTTAGTCGTATAAGCGACTAGAAGCAACAGGTATCGATTTGCGTGACAAGGTTCAATATATTTCACAAGGCATTCAATTCACAAAAGTTCAAAGTTATCACATATTTCAGTTACGTCAAAAAGTCTCACCTCTCTTCAAGCGTCTTATTATAAAAACAAAAGTTGGTGCGTGAGTGTGTGTGTATGTGTATGTTCGTTTGGTACATCTATACGCTCAAAAGGCTGAACAACTCGATGAAATTTGGTAGACAATATGTCCTGGAATAGCACACAGGATACATATTAGCCCAGAAGCAAGTTCCCTTGAGATGATTTTCTAGTAACGACTTTGCGTTAGCAGCAGTTAGTATCTTATAACCATAGGTCGGCATTAGGTAGAGTTATTCATGTACTTGCATCAAAATGTTGATATTAATATGGATCTTCCCAGAATTTCTAATAAAAAACCCCGTGTGGCCCACAGTATTACAAATAAATAATAATAAAAACCTCAGAGATAGATAAGGCTAATAAAATAAAACGAAGTTAAATTAACATACAATTTTTATTAGTATTTTTCATTGAAAAAGATCTCTCTACATCAACTGAGGCTGACAAATTTATACACTTCCTCCTTCTCGTCATTAATGCAGGAAGAAGTTTTTTCTGCTATATTTCTGATAGTGTCATAAAAAATTGCTTTTTAAAATTAATCTCGGGATTTGAGGCATATCCACTTTATTCTTTCGCTGTATGAAATCGGTGTAAGTACATGAATAACTCTATCTAATTCCTCTGATTATAACCTTAGGAACAAACTACAAGTTTTGTTTTTCCAAATGGTAATAGTACCTAGTACCAGGTATTTTCCAACACTTTCCTTATTTCTACGATTATCACCTCCCATTTAGTCCGTTGGGTGCCAAGACCGTTACGGTTCAGTTTTCTCGTAGAACTGCGAGAAAATATGCAGCTGACACTACTTTTCTTCTAGCTCAGTATCCATGAACTCTAGGTTGAAGCCTTAGGACTGCTCTAATATAGTTATTTTGCGAGATTAAATTATGTAATCCACGTCTACAATAGTCAAGGTAAATGTTATGCTATTGTTTAACAGTATGTAGTATCTATGGTCAACGTGAACTCATCATCATTCATCATTTCAGCCGAAAGACGTCCACTGTAGGACATAGGCCTTCCCCAAGCGTCGTCACAACGACCCGTCGTGTGCGTCTCGCATCCATCTTTTTCCCGCGATCCTCACCAGATCATTGTACATCAACATAAACTATTTGTGATTTATGTTGTTAGGAAAAGGATACATAGATCCTTTATTGAAAATCTAATAAAATAAACCGGGCAAGTGCGAGTCGGACTCGCGCACTGAGGGTTTCGTACAAACTTACCTATAAAAACAGTTCAATTTCCGAATTGAATCTCAAAGATTTTTACGAATCGCGAAAAAGTTATTTTTTTTTTGTGATGTAACTACAAATATTCAATATTCTGATTTTTTCCTATACTATGAGACATTGCTTCAAGCCAAATTTCAGGATTCTAGGACAACGGGAAGTACCCTATGATTTTTGATTCCCTTATTATTGCCGAAATATACGTATTTTGCAACATAAAAGGTCGTATCTTTCTGTTAGCTTACAAGTTTGATTTTTTCACAGCTTCAGCTCGATACCTAAACGCATCCCCGAGATACAGGGCCTTGACAGACAGTCAGACAGACAGACGGACGGACAACAAAGTGATCCTATAAGGGTTTCGTTTTTTCCTTTTGAGGTACGGAACCCTAAAAATAGAAGGGTTAGTTACCCGCGCCACAGAATAAGTAACCGCACTCAGAAATGGCAATATACAACGATATAAAATGAAGAAAAGGACCACATCTCATTTAGTCACGTACCAACCAATGTTGCGATACATAAATCTGATGCGATACATGAATGATTAGACACTCATAAATGTCGCGTGTTTTCGCTAATAATTTTAGATTAGATTAGTTTAGTTAAGTCGGCTTTTTTTTTGTTCTCTCTCATTATGCAACTTATCCTTAAAGCATGCGGAGTTTACCTATAATAATATCATCTATTAATAATATTCCAGAACTATCACACAACGCCGTCTAGTCCCAAGCTAAGCAGAGCTTGTGTTATGGGTACTAGACAACTGATAAACATACTTATATATTTCTAAATACATACACATATAGATAAATTACACCCAGACACAGAACAAATGATTGTGCTCATCACACAAACATTTGTCCTGGATGGGAATCGAACCCACGACCTCCGGCATAGCAGTCAGGGCCACTAACCACTAGACCAACAGGCCAGTCTATCCACCACGGTCCACCTATAAGTGATTGTTACACTATTGTACTCTATTTTATTGCATGTTACCTTTAGCATAATACCAGTGTATACAATTGTTGGTGAACCAATAAACAAATAAATAAATAAAAATAAATAAATAAAAATGTCGTCACGAATTCACAGACAGTGTAATACAAAAACGTATTTTACTTCATAGATATTTATTATTTTAATTTTTTTGTCTCAGAGAGATGGCATGCGGCATAACTAAAGATGTATGATGGTGATGACGATGACTGGATGGTGGGAATTTGAGATACGGATAAAGTAGAGGGCTCCCAGAACTTTGGAGAGAAACGGGTTCTGGTGTATCTGCGACCTATAGAGGTGATGAGGCTTTGCGTGTGCGAAAGCAAGGCATGCGTATGTCATAATGGGTCGGATAAAGTAGATCTTGATGAAACTTTACAGTACCTAATATTACTGAGTTGAGTTAAGCTATCAAACTTATGTACATCGGAATAACATATAGGCTATCGCTATAGTTTATAATAGGGGAAGCATTAAACAGGACCGGTCGCAGTGGCGACACTTGGGGGAGGTTAATGTTTGACAGTGGACTTCTTTCTGTGGAAATGTTTTTTTTTATCTAATTACTCCTGTATCATGGGTGCGTTCACAAATATGTAAACTCACATACACAAGATAACCTGACTCGGAACAATTGTCTGTAGGCCTTACAAATATTTCTCCCATACGGAAATCGAACCCACCACACGCAGCGCAGCAGCCAATAGCTTAACCATTGCGCCAACCATGCCGTGGATGATGATGATGATGAAGTATTAATTCCACGCGGGCAAAGCCACTCGCAGAAGCTAGTATTTCATATGAAAGCGATATAATACAATTTAAAGTCGTTCTAACATAGTCCAACCAACCAAAATTGTTGAACAAAGACAGTGTAACAGTACCCATTGTTATTCAAAGCTGTATATGAACATGTTTGGCCAGTGGCGTAGCTGGGCGTGGGCGAAATGGGCCCTCGCCCACGGCCTCGCACCTAAAGTGGCCTCGCGTGTGCGAGAGCTCTTTAACGACGAGGGTTTTGTTTTATAATTTATAGGTTCGCTCTTGACCACCATTTCACTCGATGGTAAGCGATGATGTGGTCGAACACTAGGTTGCGACACTCGCTATCTCGTTTTCGAATTTATAAAACAAAAAGGCCTCGCTGATGCGCTTCGCCCACGTTTAAATTAGTCCACGCTACGCCTCTGGTTTGACCAAAGTACGAGACAACAAGCCCGTGTATCATATTGCCGGGTTTTGTTTACGTTCGCTAGAAACATTGCACCTTATGCAACGAAGTGCATTCCATTCTGAACATATTGCTTCTTCGAATTTGTGCAAGTAAGCAGTGAAGAAATGTGTGGTGTATTATTTTCACAAATTCTTTTGTAATTACTAGTGTTTTTTTTTAAAGTGCAGTGACATCTATGGCGTCACAAAACAAACGATTCTTCATCGCGCAATTAAAGTTCTCCGCGCGATTCGAACATATAGAACAGCCCAAAAATCATCTATCGGGCAGTTGCCCACCCGTCTGGTCGGAGGATCCTCCCTTTTCAACGGAGGTTTGCGGGACTTTACTCTCTGTTCCGCTTACCTCCAAATTGGTGACCCCGACGTGATATGAACACGCAATCTTCTGAAAGAGAAATCGTCAATAACTTCCTCCGCTCTAGGTGGAGAGAGAGGGAATGCCAGACGTTTACCGACTAAAACCACCTGTATTCATGCAATCGCCCTTCGCGATTCAGGACCGTGATAATTCTTTCGAACAATTACTGATTAATGATAGACTCACGCTTAATTACTATCTTACCTGATGTTTGGCTTTGCCTTTACTAGTAGTGTTCGTAGAACTAGACTGATTCGACAGACGCAACTTCAAAAATATCTGAACTTTTTAGGATAATATTTATTTAATTCTGTTTTTAATAAAATTGGCACATTGAATATTTATTGGGTACTTACTCTATGAAATTATTCAGAAAGTATTTTCTTAATATTTACTGTTATTACATATTTAAAAAACTTTAACAAACATTACAAATACATATATATACATACAAAACAAAAAAAAATCTTAAGAACTAACTCAAAATAATCTAAAGCATGGCGTCAAGACAAGGTGGAACACACGGTAGAGGTGGGTCCCGCTTGGGCAGAGCACCACCGTGTCCTCGTGGGGGCGGCGATCTCTCGCGCCGGGCCTTGGTACAGGCCATGGTCCGAAGCGAGAAGGAGTGGCAGGTGGTCGACTCTTTCTGCGAAGCAGTAATGCTAGCAAAGGAGGAGGCCGACCGCGCGAGGCAACGGTCCTCACGCCCCAGCCGCCGGGATTCCGATCCCAAATTTCCGGCCACCGTAGGCGCGGGCTTGCGGACAGTGAGCAATGAGTAGCTCACTGCTCGACCGTCCGGTAAACGTCCGGACTGAGCCCAAGTCGTCGACGGCGCGTATTCACGCGTGCCCCAGGGAGATGACAGCAAATCGTAGGGGCCCAGTAGGGTCGAAGCCTACTGTGGCCACAGGTAGTGTGAAAGTGAAAACCGGGGCCCTGGAACGAAGGCAAAGAAGGAACAGGAGTGGGTTTTTAGTCAGTAAAAATCTGACACTATCTCACGCTCCGCACAAGAGCGGGGGATGTTGGATGATTAAACCACCGAAAAAAAAAAAAAATTGCATCAAAAGTCTCCGTTGCCTAATTCAGTTAGCAACTGAATAGTTCAAATATTTCGTATAAAAAAGACTGTTACGTCACTAACTTGATTATTTCCCGTAAGAGATTCAATATAAAATAACCTTTGTCTCATTTCTAACAGTAGACACCTTATCTCTCTCTCCAACGAGCGTGGAACCTAATATAGAACACGCTTGTGCGATACCACCAACCTACAGAAAACCGTTACATAGTATTCATACAATTATTTCATATAATTATAACCATGTCAACAAATTATTATCAATTAACTTTTTTTAGGGTTCCGTATCTCAAAAGGAAAAAAAGGTAACCCTTATAGGATCACTTTGTTGTCCGTCCGTCTGTCAAAAAAGTTTTCGCCAAAACGTGCTGTCTAGGAATAGAGATTTCTATGAGCATTGCTTTCTGTAGATAGTCGTATCATACACTTGCATGTTACTATATTAGGTTCCACGCTCCTCGCCAACGACACAATGTCAATATAAATAAAGACCATTTAATATGAACCACCGTCAGTCAGTCCGTCCTACTGTGACATCGACATTCCTGAGCGATGATTAGAGACACACTTTCAGTTAGTTCCAGGAACTTGTGGAAACTTTGTGTGCTCACTGACATTTGTTGCCGATAGTAATTTTGAGTCGCGGTTTGTTTTGCGGTATTTATTTTAAATAAATTAGTATTGAATGACTTCATAATGTTTAGTTTAGGTTCGTACCCTATAGAGTCTGCTATAGAGCTAGGCAGCGTTCGGGAAGCTGCGCGGTATCTTCTCGTCCAATATACCACAGTGTCTCAAGACGAAAGTCTATGACCAGCTGTGCATGTTGCCAGTGATGACATATGGCTCCGAAACGTGGTCGTTTACAACGGGCCTCATCAAAAGACTTAAAGTCACGGAAAGGGCTATGCTCGGAGTTTCCTTGCATGATCCAATCAGGAATAAGGATATCCGCAGGAAAACCAAGGTTACCGACAAAGTGGCAATGGGCAGGGCACAGAACGAATGACCATTGGGGCCGAAAGATTCTAGAATGACGACCACAAACCGGAAGACGGAGCGTTGGAAGGCCTCCTACAAGGTGGACCGATGACCTGGTAAGGGTTGCGGAAATCCGATGGATGCGAGACTCACAGGACCGTTCATTGTGGCGACACTTGTGGGAAGCCTATGTCCAACAGTGTCTTTCGGTTGAAATGGTGATGATAACCCAATAGAGCAGTCCATGGGTGGACTTCTAAAAAGGTTACCCGTGGTTCTAGAACGCAGGTGTAACTGAAGGAACATAAATGCGGTTTTAGTCTGTAAAAGCCTGAGCCTGAGCCTTCCGCTGCGCCCCAGAGTGGGAGAAGTCATTAAAAATCTATAGTAGCGGTGGCCCAGCGGAAACGGGTACTAACGACCTACCTACAATTCTTAAGTCGAGGCGGTTGCCACTGGGCTACCATTGTTCTTCAATTTCATCTAGCTAAAGTTAATTTTAAATTCAACGATTTCAACAATCGGTGAAACGGTAAATCATTACGATAAAACCGGCCACAGTTACATGAATGACCCTTCGTATGATTCCAGGGGCGCCGGCTTTTAGAAAACCTCATGGGTGCTCATGCTCATTTGATGGACTCGAAAATGTAGCGAACTGTAAGAAGAGAAATTCACACTGATCGATCGACAAATAAATAAATGTCCTACTTACATACTGCGTACTCAATTACTAAATATGTTTCATAAAACTATAAAATGAAACCATTATATAAAAATGAAACTAGTTTTTAGTAGCATAGCATAGCATAATTAGCCTTTTAATGTTCCCACTGCTGGGACTTAGGCCTCCTCTCTCTAAGAGAGGGAATGGGCCGTAATCCACCACACGGGCCCAGTGCGGATTGGTGAATGTCACATGTCTTCGAATTTTTGACTAGGACATGCCGGTTTCCTCACGATGTTTTCCTTCACCGTTTTGAGAGCAGTGGTGATGAAATAAATTACACAAAGCAATGCGCCTGGTTGGGTTTGAACCTACAACTTTTAAGTCGGGGCCGTTACCACTCGGCCACCACTGCTCGTTTTTAGAATCAAGAAATATAATAATTTATAGATACGTAACCTAAAATACGATTACTGATCTGTTTCTTGATGTCTATTTTCACGGCACCCACTGTTTGTTTCTCATGGGTGCTCAAGCCCCCGAGCACCCACGGAGTCGGCGCCCCTGTATGATTCTGAAACACATACTTAGAGGTAACCTTCACAAATGTTACTATATAAAGTTAAATATTGATATTTTGTATCTTTTAATCTCACTTGAGTGTAGGTCAATAGCCCGTTGCGGAAGAAAAATGACGCATCTATTTATCAAACTAAACAAACGCAATAAACGAGTCATTAACCTCTGTGTTAAATACCTATTCGTCAAAGCAGGTAATTAAACAATGAGCGAATTTAATTTTATCATAAATTCTCGTATACTAGCTTCTGGCAGCGGCTTCGCCCGCGTGCAATTTGAAAATAATCCCAAGAAAACATACTTCTGAGATAAAAAAAAACTATCCTAAGGGCTTTACTAAGAAATGGTCTAACCATGTGCCAAATTTCATCTCAATCCGTTAAGCATTTTGAGCGTGAAGGAGCAAGAAACACACACATACATCAGAAATCAGAAACGTTAATTAACAATAAGACCAATTACAGGCACTTTTGAATTGTCAAAATGTCGGTCAGTTAAAAACAAAAGTGAAGCTAAATTACACTTCTAAAGCGTAGATCTCTATGGAGAATAACGTGCAAGAAACTCCATGGACACTCTTTTAAATCACATTATAACTTACACAAATCTTGGTTATATATTTTTTGTCGCTTCGAATATGTGAGCACTATGTAGATAAGTGATAATAATTTAAAAAAACTAATAAAAAAAAGAGAAATTGAATTAAGCCATTGGCAGCTAAGAGATGACCGGTCAAAACTGACGGCGCCCGTTCACGCGCATGACGCGTGCATCAGCCCCATTCAGCTCAAGCATTTTGAAGGGGACTGAATGACCCAATAACACGTGCCAACATCAGCGAGACATTTGAGTGAGCATGACAAAATTGGCATGCTCGTAATGTCAAACAAGTTGTAACCTAATAAAAATTCTCCATGGTACATACATACATACAAAGTTTCGCCTCTATAACATAAATGTAATAGGATAAAAATTCTGACCGCAAAATTAATGTTTAAACAGGATGGCGCTTTGACCGAACATGAACCCTGTAAATAATTAAAATTATTGTCTTAAAAAAATAAAAAAACCGGTCAAGTGTAAGTCGGACTCGTGCACCGACGGTTCCGCACAGACTTACACATGTAAATAGTTCGGTTCCAGAATCGAGTCTTGAAGACTTTACCGAATCGCAAAAAAACAAAAACAATTGTGACGTTAGAAAAAATTTACGGTTTTCAAAGCTATCCTTTGATTTTCTTGCGAATGTCAAAATATGCGCCATGCCCGGCGCATAAACAGGACTTCTTTAGGACTTAGAAGTTTGTTTTCATCACTGCTACAAGGAGTAGCAAATACTCTCCTGAGTACCCCACCTGAGGACCCCTTGTAGCAGTGATACTCCTTCAACCCTGCTGGACCCCTACGGTTGCTGACATCTCCTTGAGGCGCGCGTGGAACACTACGTGCCGTCGACGACTTGGGCCCGGTCCGGACGATTACCGGACGATCGGCAAGCCCGCACCTGCGGTGGCTTACCGAATGAGGTTGGCTTCCGAAAGGGACACCCGGGGTCCTGGAACGCAAATCAAAAAAGGAGCATAGGAATAGGTTTTACTCAGTAAAAGTCTGACACGCCCCTTGCTCCGCTCTATAACGGAAGAAGTCATTGGATGATTACCCACCTAAAAAAAAACCAAAACGGTACGGAACTCTAAAAAAAATATAACATCAGATTTGTTATGCTTAAAATCTGAAACCATCAAATTTCACGTCTTGCTATTTTTGCGTTGAGGGTTAAAAACTGACACTCATAAAGACTATATTTCCATCTCCCCCTTGTAGCAGAAGCAGTATATCACAGTTCACAATCTTTCGACAGTTTACAATCTCGCGAGTTAGATTGTAATCTAACGGTATTTACAATTCAACGGTGACATAGACATTACTATCTTCAAGGTTACTCATTTACAAACAGAGGTAAATCCTTGGTCAATACAACAACGGTCTTTGTCGCTCAGACGTGGGTGTGATGTAGCAATGATGTCCTCTCCCAAGATAACTGGCTCCTTTGTGCTGTTGACATGTTTATTTATAGCTGTTTTTATTGATTTAGTAGGTGGCCAGCATGTAGAAGGAGCAGTGTATGGATTTAGTTAGTCCGTTAGTGTCACTTCTTCCATGTTTTTTTTTTTTATATTTTCGATTTGACATTTAATTTGCTTATTGATAAATTAACTTTGACTTGAATATTTGCTTCGTTAAAGTATTACGTTTTTCAATTTATTGTGAATTGGGGGGACTAAAATTTATCTCTCAGTTATTTAGTTTGTAGACTACAACAATGACTACACAGCTGTACATTAAGCTGTACACTTACTATAAACATTTCATTTTTAACAGACTTCGAAATAGAGGATTTTATACATTCGTCTGTATGTATTTTTATTTATCATTAAATCACAAGGAAAGCCCGGTAAAATAGCCGACAATTACCCAAGTTGCTCTGCAAGATTATAGTTTAAACAAAAAAAAAGCGTAATTCACCAAAGCTGATTGATACACAGGATATGGAAGGCCGTGCCTCATTAGTACATCATCCAGCCAGCCAGGGTAATGGCGTCAAAAAATATATGGTTGACTGTGTGGCCAACAGTGGCCAGGTGAAGTGAGATACACACAATAGAGCTGCATTCATTTTCTTTTCTGCGCAAACGGGTCTGAATCAATAGAAAAGTAATATAATAATATTTTTACAATTTATAAAATTTCAAATGTCAAATATCAATAAATAACCCGCCCCTGATTGTTCCCGGTGCAAAAGTGCCCATAATACTGGCCGCATTACCTCGCTGAATAGCGATGGCCATCCTTTGCACCAAGAACGACCCAGACCGGGAGTCACCCGTTGCCTCCCCGAGCCTACGGCCCAAATCCCCCACAAAACACTTTGCCTCCGTACTCCAACTGCCCAGAGTCTCTACAGCAATCGGCACAAAATGGTAAAGCTGACCCAAGGAAGCGTACTTCAGCCTTTTTTTAGAGCAGGCGTCTTCAGCGGCGGCAGAGGCAGTGTGCATGGTGCGACTCAAGTGACTGGCGGCGAGAGTGCTGACGCAAGTTGCGTCCCAGATCAGGCACTTCCCGTTTTTCCATGGCACCAGAGTCAGCCCATCCGGCCTCTTACCATCAGACCTGCTAAGACCTGGAGGCTCAAGCACGCAAGGGATGTTTGCCGATATAAGGGCTCTACGGACTATGTCGTTCAGGGCGTGGTGACGCGGGAACCTCCCTGTGCAGCGCCGACAGCTTAGTGCGTGATGGCCATCGGCCTCCACCAAAGAACCGCAGGTGCATATATGAGGTTCGCACACCTTACAGCCCAGGCGGAGAGCCACCGCCACACGCAAAGAGTCATCGTCGAGTAGAGTGCCCAGATGAGGCGAAGGAATCGCCTGTAACCACGCCCCTGACTCGGGCTTTGACACTGCCCGTAGTCTGGCCTTATCGACTCCCACCGCACCCTCCAATAATTGCTCTTGGAGCAGCTTCACCCCCATGTCATCCCACGCCCGCTGAACATGTTCTGATTCGGGAATTGCCGCACCCGAGTTGAGGGCCAACCAAGCTGAAACAGCATCCGACACAAAGGGCATGCTTCTCCCGTCACCATTAGTATTGAGTAATACAGTGACTAGGTTGGCAACCCCATGCGCAGACGCCAAGAAAGCCGGCAGACCCACATCCCGTGCGCACCGCACCCCGAGACCACCACAACGGATAGGTAGAGCCGCCTGCCTCCACTGGGGCCCATCTAGGGAGACATTGAGAACAGACTCCACCACCACTTTCAAGGCACCGTCAAACGAGGAAACTTCCTCTGGACAGAGCCAAGTAGGGGTGGTCCGCAACAGATATGTGATTTAATAATAGAAAATAAATTAATTTTCCACAATACTATTCTGCACTCCAAGACAGTTCTGGAATTTAATATTCTTTGGAAAACAAAATAAACAACATACGCGTGTTAATTAAAAAATATTTTTCTACACGACACGTCACGGAAGGTATGTCAGTTAAAGAGATTATTCGTTCGTGCACACCAAATTAGATTTTTCTGTCTAGTCAGGACTTTAGTGAGGCTACGAATCAACGTGAAATCTTTTCTGCGTGTGATATTAGATAGCTGTAATTACTTGATCTTTCATCTATTGTGTGGGAAAATCATCAAATTACTTCTCTCGCTCTGGGTAGACTTAGAGGGAGTGTTTCATTTTTCTTTTATTGACTAAAACCCACTTATATATTTTTAATTGCCCTTTTGCGTTCCAGTGCCACGGAAACTTTCGAACAATATCGCGGCCCTACTGGCTCACTTGTGTACTTTCGAACAAAATCGCGGCCCTACTTGCTCACTTGTGTACTTTGGAACAATATCGCGGCCCTACTTGCTCACTTGTGTACTTTGGAACAATATCGCGGCCCTACTTGCTCACTTGTGTACTTTCGAACAATACCCAGGCCCTACTTGCTCACTTGTGTACTTTCGAACAATATCACGGCCCTACTTGCTCACTTGTGTTGTTCTGCCTTAAAAATTGTCAAGGAACAAAATTCCCATTCTATGCGCGAGCTCACGATACAGGAGTAATTCTTAGTGCAAAAGTGGGGTAACGTTTTTTTTTTTTAAAAAAAATGTCTGATCACATTATTTAAACACAAATGCAACAAAACAATGTACTCTAGCCATATTCTGTATGTAGTTTTGTAGGTATGCAAACAAGTTTAAAGGTACAATACAAACTACATATATAGCTGACCCGGCAAAGTTTGTTCTGCCGTATAAATTATCAAAAAAACAAAATGGGGGGTGGAGATAGGAGGGTCAAAAATAGCCTGGACTGAAGACTGGCGGCATTGCCACGTTGTATGGCAATGCTTAATCTCTGACCGAGGTAAAAGCCAGCCCTTTGGTCGCGCGAAGTGAATTTGATTGGCGTTGATTTGAAGTTGGATCGGATAAAGAGAGAAAGTGTCATATAAGTATGTGACCCATATAGAAAAGTTATGTTTGAAACAGCCAAAATAAATCTAACAGATAAATCAAATTCTTGTGTCACAGTGTTTGCTATCGAACTCCTTCAAAACGGTTCGACCGAGTTTTATGAAATTTTTTGTGTATATTTTGTAGGTTTGAGAATAGGTGTGACCTATTCTCAAACCTTTTTTTGTTTTGATTATTTTACCCTCTTACCCCCAGCCATTTTTTCCTTTGATAATTTATATGGCAGAACAACGTTTGCCAGGTCAGCTAACATATTATGTATATTAATATTATAAGGCATAAGTTCGTATGACTGTTTGTTACTCTTTCACAATCAAAAGGCAGAATGGATTTTAATTAAATTTGGCACACCAGTACTCCACGTTCTAAGACATGACAGGATTCTTTTATCCCGACAGAATGTTCTCTTGGGAGAAAATTTTTAACTACCTACAAAAAAAAAAAAAAATAACCGGCCTTCCATCAAAAAGCCATTTCTTCCTCATTACAATATCATTTCCATCACAACACAAGCTGTTGAGACCCCGCATCAGTTACAGGTCAAGTGGAATACGTAACCGTTTGGAAACCGCCCAAATAACGCATTGTATACGCGAACCAGTACATGTACCTATGAGGGATGTTACGGAAGTTCGGTTTCGATTCCGAAACTTTCGATTGATTTTGCACCGTTTCCGATCCTGGCCCTGGCCCCCTAGCCAAGTTACAACCGTTTCGTTTCGATTCTCTTTTCATTGATCGCCTCGAGTCGGCCACGCCTCCTATACCTTTGTTCTGACCACGTGACGTTGAAATGACGTCAGAACAAAGCGATCAACAAAAAGAGAACCGAAACGAAACGGTTGTAACTTGGCTAGGGGGCTGGTACAGGCCATAGTCCGGTGGGAGGAGGAATGGCAGGCGGTCGCCTCTAATCATTCGGAACGAGCCCGAGTCTTCGACGGCTTAGAGTTCCGCGTGCGCCTCAAAGAGATGTCAGCAAAACTCTTGAGGCCCAGCAGGGCTTGAAACCTACTGGGGCCATGGGTTCGCTTTAACAAAGGAGGGAGCCGCACGTGCACGCGCGAGGGAGTGGCCCTCACGCCCCAGCCACCGGGAGCCGCCGCAATTTGTAGCTCGCCGTCCGATAGTCCGGTAACCGTCCACTTCGTCCGTTACTCTTTCATTTGTTTTGTTTAAGGGCCTTTTACACTACGCGTTATTCAGACAGTCTTAGTCTATGTATCTCATCGTTCTAATTCATTCCTTTACACGAAATTGGCGTATGTTGATCTTTTTCTTGTGTGACGCTACTTAGAATAAGACGCGTAGTATAATAGGCCCTTTAGTACGAGTATTTGGCATGTTGTGAGTTCACGCTTGTTTTATACCTACTTAACCAAGTTTTTTATTAGGTTTAATAGTGCTTCATTTGATGCTTCTGTCTCCATTTCCAGCTCAGATTCCGATAAACCAAGAAAGTACTCCGCTTCCGAATTCGGTTCCGACATAATCACTTCGGTTAGGTACATCCCTGATATGTATAATTTAAGAATGAGGAAAAATGTGATACAAAAATGTTGTATTGAGTAATATTTTGTAGGGCACTTAATGGTAACATTTACTCATTTGTATGTATGTCATGTACAGTGTAAATACGAAAAGATAAAAGATAAAGATCATAATTATTGCGTAACTTTAGTTGAATTGTTTGTCGAGGAAAATATATTTCAAAATAAATACTGTTTCGAGGTAGTCGGAACAGAGTATTAAGTCCCGCAAACCTACATTGAAAAGGGAAGATCCCCCGACCAGGCGGGTGTTATGTCAGGTTTGGGCAACTGCCCGAAAAGTGATTCCGGCTGTTGTATACCTATTAAGTTCAAATCTGATATAAATGATGTTCAAGAACTGTAATTGCGCGATGCAGGATTTAGTAGTTTAGTTCATAAGCGGCGCCATAGATGTCGCTACAACTTTATTTTTTTCTTTTTTTAAGTTTCATTGATGTAATGCTCATTCATTGGTATTATATTCTGAGTTCTAACCTTTTCAGTTATGTATTTAGACTATCTGAATATTAAAATATCAAATTCTAGTGCATCACCTACGCTATGCAAATGGTTCATTCATAAGATCCAGAACTTCTTGTATCTTATGTCTCAACATGATAAATAATAGCAAGATAATTATTTTAGAATACACAGGCCTCCTCCAAATAACAAGTGACTCCTCAAATGGGAAAGAGTGTTTCAATTTTTAGTACGAGTACCAAAGATCCAGAAGGGTCAAAGTGCTCTGGTTTAGGGCCAGCCCCACCTAACAGAAAACGGTTTCCAAGTAAAATACAAGGGACCTAAAGCCGCGCCGTGCTCTGGTACAGGCCATGGTCTGGAGCGAGGACGAATGGCAGGCGGACGCCTGCTTCTGCGAAGAAGTAATGCTAGCGAAGGAAGCAGCTGATTCAGCTGGGCCGAAGCCTACTACGGCTGGGACCATGGGTTCGCTTCCGAAAAGGAAACCCGGGGTCCTGGAACGCAAGGCAAAGAAGGAACACAGGTGTGCGTTTTAGTTGATAAAAGTCTGATACGCCCGCCCTAATGCAAAAACATATGATTTCCCACTTCAAAAAAAAATTATCAAACTTGGTCTGTGATCTCTTGAAGCTGTGAAAATGGTTAATGGAAAAAAAAGATACGGCCATTTATGTCGCAAAAAACTGTATTTCGACACTCTCGAGGGAATCAAAATTCATAGGGTACTTCCCGTTGACCTAGAATCTGGAAATTTGGCATAAAGCATGGTCTTATAACACAAGTATAGGAAAAAATCTGAAAACTGTAAATTTGTGATTAACTCATAAAAAAACTTTTTTTGCGTTTATGAATTTTTTTACAATCGGAAAAATTTTCGTTCAATTCGGGAATAGAACTGGGTAAATTTGTACGGAACACTCAGTGCGCGAGTCCGACTCACACTTACCCAGTTTTTTGTTAAGTACACATCACTTCCACACTTATCGGTAGCTGGTTTCTTTCATAGTGACACCTAATTTTAGTCCCATAATTAAAACTACCAACATCACATCAAAACCATAACAAGATAATCAAATAAAATACCGTCATGTTAATAAGACTGCGATGACAAAAGCAAACGGTCGTTGTATGTGACCCACGTGGTAGTGGGATTATGAACAGACGTTGTAGGTATGGGACCCACGCGAGAGTGGGACACGTGCTAAAACTAAAAGCAAACTTTAAATTGTCTACGTCATAGTAACGCTTTGAACACACTGGCGATGATTTAAATGGAATACCTTTGTTTATTTTTTTGCTTCCACTCCAATTTGATACTTACGGTACCTTAACTTAAGTATCAAATTAGAGTGGGCGGTCTTTGATTTGCTAATTTTATTGACATTGGGGTGTATAAATGTTGATTATGTTAGCAACATTTTTTTACTTATTCCCTTTTTCTGATTTTCTGTCCTAATGGATGTATAATAAATGAAATATTACATTGAATTACTTGAATATAAACAAAAAGAAAAAATTCTAAAGAAATTCAGTTAAGCAAGTACTACATTAGACCAACGCACACGTGTTTCACCCTAGAACGGGAGAAATCATTGGATTAATTTCCCATATAAAAAAAAAACGTGTGGTATTGTTATTTTATCATCAATGTAGGTATATAAAGTATTTACACTGAATAATTCGTCACAAAAATGACCGCACCAAATTCTAAAGAAACGGCATAACTTAGGCATTTATTGTCTGCGTAAACACGGAGTCACTATTAACTAGTATTTAGTGTCAGGGGCGCCGGTTTTTAGAAAACCTCATGGGTGCTCATGCTCATTTGATGACTCGAAAAAGTGCGAAGTGTGAGAAGAGAAATGCACACTGATCTAATAAATGTCCAACTTACTTAATGCGTACTTAATTACTAATTATGTGTAATAAAAATATAAAATGAAATCATTTTATAAAAAATGAAACTAAGTTTTAGTATCAAGAAATATTATAATTTATACGTAACCTAAAAAGCGATTACTGATTTGTTTCTTGATGTCTATACTCAGGGGTGCTCGGCACCCACTGTTTATTTCTCATGGGTGCTCGAGCCCCCGAGCACCCACGGAGTCGGCGCCCCGGTTTAGTGTAGTGGTTTGTACCTAGATTTCTAAATAAGGAAGCAAGTAACATTTGCTGCTGAGCATTACGTCATTTATAGAAGGTCAATATAAAAGGGATTAGCTGTGTTCAATAGTTGTGTTATTATTATTTGTAAAGCAGCTCCATGACTTTGCTTAAGTTTCTTTTAAAACAATGGTTTAGTTTACAATAAAATAACATACGCATACACATATACATTCACGCCGTTTTGCTCGGACGTGGCGCATATGTTATTGTTAGTTAATTATGTCTTTGTCTTGCAAAATGTTTGCAATATGTTAGATATAAGTTTGCACCTTTTCCGGCCAATAAAATGTTTTTCTTTCTTTCTTTCTGTACCTACCAATGACAAAAACGCACGAACACAAAAATGTATTTAATATGCTTACCACACATGCTCGACTGCTTCAAATGTCACGCTGATGATGGCACGTGTTATTGGGTCATTCAGTTCCCTTCAAAATGGTTGAGCTCAGTGGGGCTGAAGCACGCGTCATGCTCGTGAACGGGTGCCGTCAGTTGAGACTGGTCATTTCTTAGCTGCCATTGGCTTAATTTAATTTCTATTTTTTAATTCGTTTTATTTTATTATTTAATTATTATTATTTAACTACATTGTGCTCACATAATAGAAGCGACAAGAAATATGTAACTCATATTATGATTTAAAAGAGTTCCCATGGAGTTTCTTGCACGTTCTTCTCCATAGAGGTCTACGCTTTGGAACGTGCAATTTAGCTTCACTTGTTTTTTTTTCTGACTGAGCGACATTTTGAAAATTCAAAAGTTTCTGTAATTGGTCTATTTGAAATAAACGTTTCTGATTTCTTCATACAGTCACAAAGACACAGTCTAGCCTAGATCCTAGTCATTGCTTAGGGCTACATCAAGCTGCTTTTTTGACTGGCCTGTTGGTCTAGTGTTTAGTGGCCCTGACTACTATGCTGGAGGTCGTGGGTTCGATTCCCACCCAGGACAAATGTTTGTGTGATGAGCACGATCATTGGTTCTGTGTCTAGGTGTAATTTATCTATAATATGTATGTATTTAGAAATATATAAGTATGTTTATCAGTTGTTTAGTACTCATAACACAAGCTCTGCTTTATAGCTTGAGACTAGTCGGCATAGTGTGATAGTTGTAAAAAAAAAACAATTCCGTTTCTAGCAGCAACTGCTGAATCATCTCCGAGTTCTATGGTATAATAGTGTCAATAAAAAAATAAAACCTGACAATTCTTCATACAATTAAATTTTTTGTGGTCCAAGTCGAGGTGGCGTGATACATTGCACTTACTTAAAGTTTTTAAGTCTATATCTAATACATTCATATATAGACACCCGTCTATATATGAATGTATTAAGAAATATTTAAGAATGTTTATCAGTTGTCTAGTACCCATAACAAAAGCTATTAGCTTGGGACTAGACGGCGTTGTGTGATAGTTGTGGAATATTATTATTATTATATTATAATATCTGTCGAAATAATACCGTGTCGGCTTGCGGACGACAAGCGATGGGTGGCTCGCCGTCCGGCCGTTCAGTAATCGTCCGGACCGAGCCCGATTCGTAAAGGGCCCTTAATGTTTCACGCGCGCTTAAAAGAGTTGTCAGCAAAACCGTAGGGGCCCAGCAGAGTTGAAGCCTATTGGGGCTATGGGTTCGCTTCCGAAAGGGAAACCCGGAGTCCTAGGACGCAAGGCAAAGAAGGAACATAGGAGTGGGTTTTGGTCAGTAAAAGTCTGACACGCCCTTACGCCCCGCCCTAGAGCGCGAGAATACATTGGATGATTTCCCACCTAAAAAAAAACACGAAATAATACACTTCAAAAGTTCGAATTTACAAATGCAAAATAAAAATAGCACTAAGATTACTTTTTATACTTGCAACCCTATTATTACAATCTGTTCTTATTTTACAACAGATGTAGCTACTTTTTCCATACACTCAAATAAAACTGATCCCATAAATCATTCTGTTGTGTCCTCCCCTTAACACACTGTGCCAACATTATAACAAAACACTGGCCAGTTGTATTGAGATCGCATGATTCAAAGAGGCCCAAATATGGAACACCCTCAAGGGCAGTCGGACACAAAAGTGTTACAAAAAACTTATGAATCGTTCGTTAACTTTTTGCTATCTGCCATGGTTAGATGAGCACCATGTAATTAATTATTATTTATGATTGATTTGTTGTAGAATATTAATGGCAAATGTTTCTATTTTTTTTTCTTTTTTCTAATGGTTTGTGGTTTTGTATAGATGTTTAATGTTTAACATTGAAAGCTTTTATTTATCAAGTATAAAATTGCTCAGTATATTATTTAAGGTTAAAGATTTTCTTTAAATTGCATACTCACGGCACGATGCCGCAATGGTTGAACGAGAGGCTGCTGCGCTGTTTATCGCGGATTCGATTATCGCACGGAACAAATAATTTTATGATTCACAGATACTTATTCTGGGCCTTAGTATCTTGTGTACCTACGTGAGTTTATTGTTTGTGCACACACATTTCCTTATGTGGGCAAAAGTTTGCAAAAAGAAACGAAAAAAAGACTTGTTAGTATTTCAATTTTTTCCGTTTCTTGTACAGATGGTCCTTTGTTAATAAAGTGTTACGTAATTAATTAATATAATAAGTAATAACTACGGAAACTAAATAAATAGCAATTGTTATAAAATATAAAGATTACTTATGTAATTCGCTTGATTTATTTTCTGTACCTATTTCCTGTTTTCGCTATTATTTTAAAACGTAATTTCCGTGGGAAAGTCTCTTACCTACATGAGTGTAACTAGCAAATGAAGTCATGTGGAAAAATGTGGTAAACAAGAAATGGCTGAACATTAATAAGCGGATGTTTTTTTTATTGTTTGCAATACAACGTACGTATTTAAATAACTTTTCCCACTCTTGATGGAGTCGGAAGGAGTGTCATAATTTTACTGACTCAAACCCACCCGTGTCCTTTTAGTTGCCCTTTGCGTTCACGAGCCAGAGTTACTCTTTCTAATAATCCCATGACCCTTGTTAATCAATAAGCAACCAGTAGATATACAAATATTGATATTTAATGGATATTTTTTAGCACATTAATCTTAAATACTTTAAATACGACAAAAAGCTTCAGCTGTTCACCGCCGTGTCCTTGTGGTGATCTCTCTCGCCGGAACTGGGTTTAGGTGCACACTGGAGGGGAACAACAAAACAGCAAAATTGTAGGACCCAGCTGCAGGGTTGATGTCCGCTAGGACCACAGGAAATTTTCATAAAAGGAAACCCATGGTCGAAATTTCTGAAACCCATGATCCTAGAACGCAAGGGGCAACTGATAGACACAGGTGTGGTTTGAGTCAGTAAAAGTCTGACTCACCCTCTCGCTACACCCTAGATCGAGAGAAATTATTGTATGATTTCCCAAAAAAAAGGATTAGTCGATTGGATCAAAATTGATCGTAATCATGTATATAAGTATACTTTGCCAATCTACTCTAAAGAGTGACGAAATACTAACGGCACAATAACACACATACGCGAGAAAACAATCATTATAATAAATTGCATGCTTAAATCCTATAATTAATTTTATTATTCGCGACTTTTGCCTACTTTCAAAGAACCGTTACTGCCAGACGGTTAATACATTAAACCAAGATTTAATTGTCCGTCGTTAAGCGGCGGCTTCTGACGTAATTCGTATATTATTAGTATTGTTTAGTAAGAATTCGTTTTGGGAATGAGAAATAAGGAAGCGAAGCAAAGTCTGTGTTTCCTGATAGCTGCAATTTGAGAGTCTTTAAGTCAAGAGTGAATAGGTTACTTCTAGGCAAGCGTGCTCCATCGTAGACCATATCATTGATAAACTATCATGTGAGTTAGTGTTGCAAGTGTTGCGTGATTTAGGGGCCCAGTAAGGCCGATACTCGCTAGGGCTACGGGAATATTTGAAAGAGGTACCGTGGCAATACACCACGGATAGGTGGTCATCATTTCAGCCGATAGACCTCCACTGCGGGACATACGCCTCGCCCAAATGTCGCCACAATTAACGGTCCTTCATTCATCATCTTGCATCCATCGGTTTCCCGCAACCTTCACCAGGGTAGGTGGTATTAGTCGGTAAATGTCTAACACACCCTCTCGCTATAGCTGTAGCTCTTGGGCGTACCCTAGAGCAAGGTAAGTCATTTCGTGATTTCCGATCTCAAAAAAGCGCTACGGACTTTGTTGAAATTACCGTGGCCTTGAAATACAAAGGGCAACTGAAAGAGTACAGGTGGGTTTTAGTCACTAAAAGTCTGACACTCCCTGTGATGTGTTTCAATTTCATTGAATTACTGATAAAAATAATTCCAACAAGTGTGATATAATAAAGGCCACAATTTTCAACTTCTAACCTTGCTACAATTACTTCCATAAAATAAATGTAGACAGTCGCTCAACAATTCCGAAGTTAAAATTAAGAAACTTAAACAGTTCTTAATCTCCTCTCAAGTAATTTTAGACTTACATTATGGTAATTTTCTAAGTACTTCTTTAGTTGTCCCAACCTTGGTCAGTTATCACGTGAAGTGGCTAACTGGAGTAACTGGCTAATCCGAATCAAGTGGAGTGACATCTTGACACTCGTAATTGGATGTGATAAGCCTTGAAGGGCATCAAGCGATGACATGAAATAGGTCTTATTTAATTTCTGAGACATTTTTTTTTTCATCGAAACTCGAGGCTTGTAGCCGTTTTTTGTGACAGTTATTTTTGAAGACGTGGAGTTTTTCGTTGTGTATAGAATATTAATGTAAGTTAAATAAATCAAACGAAAAAAAAAAATGATAGCCCAATGTGGGTAACTTTTTAAAAATGTTTTTTTTTGTCGTAAAAAATATAATACGTGTTCTTGTTGAATGCTTAAATGTTTAATTGCTTAATTTACTTTACTAGCTAGCTTATCTGTTCTACTGTCATAGTTCATGGCCTATCTTTGTATGCAGTTATTTACCAATCAATTTTAATAATAAGTTAGGTAATTTTTATAATAAAACGTGAATGAACGTGACTCTAACTAAATTTAAATGAATTTCGTTAAGCATTTTATTTACGATTGTACCTAACTTTATAATATTTTCGTTACAATAATTTAAAATTAGATTATTATTATTGTAGGTATTGAAAATCTTGTTTTGTGTATATAAATAGGCCAAACCAAACAGTTTTAACAAAAAAAAAAAAAAAAAACTGATAACCAGTTTTAAACTCGAACTGTCATTGGCTGAGGCCGAAATTCAATATCTAGGTTAAGGCCACAGCTACAATATAATAGCAATAACACGTAGGTGTTTTGTTAGGCTATCATTAAAATACATTAGCATAATTTATAAATCCAATGAATATTTTAGCCTTTGCTGCATATTAATAAGATTGTTTTTTCAATATCTTACTCTTGCTAGGTTAGTTAACGGAACATTTTTCTTTGTTAAAAACATAATTAAATCTACTTAGCTCTTCGTTTTTAGGCTTAGCGGCTTACGGTAAAAGTAATATTTTCCCTAAATCACCAAATATATTAAATTTAAACAATAAGAAAACAGATTTTTAAATGAGATGCCTAAATATATGTACCTAGTACCTATGTACAAGGCCAGATATAAGTTTTGTTATAAATATGCTGAGTAAATACAATAATAAACCTGAAATGTCACATTGGATAGCATTAAAAAGAGTCTTGCGTTATTTGAAAGGTACTGAAGACTATAGATTGAGTTATAAACAAAATTTTGAGGAAAAAATAACTCATGGCTTTTGTGACGCGGATTGGGCAAGCTCCGAAGATGACCGACGTTCCTGCACTGGTTACACATTCCTATCTCGTGGTATTTATTTCTACAGTTTTATTGAATACTAGTTTCTGCCAGCGGCTTCGCCTGCGTAAAAGTAGGTTTATCCATACAAACTTTGGACCCCCATTTCATCCCTTTAGGAGGTGAATTTTGGAAAATCCTCTCTTAGTGCTCGCCTACGTCATAAAAGGAAACCTTGTACAAAATTTCATGCTCCTAAGCCGTGTGGTTTAAGCCAAAGGTTTAAGCCATTGACTGACATATCAACGCACACGTTGATATGTCAGTCAGTCAGTCAGTTTCTCCTTTTATATATATATAGATAATGTGAATGTAATACTGAAATACTAACATAGTTTTTTTAAGACCATTGTTACTAACATTAATTATGGAAAATATTTTAGTCTGAAATAAATTTATTTTATTTATTTTATAAAATCCGTGTAAGATGGATAAGAGCAGTGGTGGCTGAATGGTAACGGCTCCGACTTACGAGTTGTAGATCGCGGATTCAAACCCAGCCAGGCGCATTTCTTTGTGTAATTTATTTCATCACCATTGCTCTCAAAACAGTGATAGAAAACGTGAGGAAACCGGCATATCCTAGAACCAAAAAATTCGAAGACATTTGACGTTCACCAATCCGCACTGGGCCCGCGTGGTGGATTACGGTCCATTCCCTCTCCTAGGGAGGAGGAGTCCCAGCAGTGGGAACATTAAAAGGTTGATTATGTGTAAGATGGAAACTTCGTTAGGTTTTTTTTTATATTTGATGTGGGAAATCTTTTGATGATTTTTCTCGCTCTAGGGTGGATCTAAAGGGAGTGTCAGACTTTTACTAATTAAAATTATACCTATGTTCTTTCAGTTGCCATTTGCGGTCTATGACCACTAGTATCCCTTTACTTTTCCCCATGACCCTAGCAGGCATCAGTTCTGCTGGGCTCCTAAATTGTTCGAAAGGGCTTATTTATTTATTTATTATATATATTGACACACCAACGACTCATTCGCTGGTTTAAAATTATAAAAAAGAAAATTTTCAAATGAAAAAATCTTATTCTTTCTACCCTTACCCCATATTATTATTAGGGATAGGGGTCGGCGCATTGTAAATGAAAAAATATTGTGGTGAATTTATCATTTACAGGCGTGCACAGCACTTGTACAGCTACCGCGGCCTTTAAACGCAATGGGCAATTGAAGAAACACAGGAAAGTTTCACTTAGTAAAAGTTTGACACTCCCTCTCGCTCCACCTAGAGCTGGAGTCATCAAGAAAGAAATCTGTGCCTATAATGGTTCGGTCATCCAACTATCATACAAATTCTTCCGGAAACGAATAAATTCCTCATACAAAAACATTCATATCAATGAAAAAATCTGGGCAAGTGCGAGTCGGACTGAGGGTTCCGTACAAATTTACCTATGTAGATAGTTCTCGAAGATTTGTCCAAATAGCAAAAAAGTTTTTTTTTTACTGTTTTCAGATTTATTCGAACCTGTGCTTTAAGACCTTGCTTTATGCAAAATTTCAGGCTTCTAAATCAACGGGAAGTCTATGAATTTTGATTCCTTTGAGAGTCTCGAAATATACGTTTTTTTTTGCGACATAAACGGCCGTATCTTTGAAGTTTGATTTTTTCACAGCTTCAAGTGACCACCTGAGTTTTTGATTTCAACTCGATACATCCACGCGTTCCTGAGATAAAGGGTCTTGACAGACAGACAGACGAACAACAAAGTGATCCTATAAGGGTTCCGTTTTTCCTTTTGAGGTATGGATCTCTAAAAATGCACATTACCATTCATAAAATCATTGAAACGCATTCAGACAAATGTTGTAACAATGCAACTGCATATAATCTATCCATTATGTGTTAATAGTAACACATTCCTAGTCAGACCTCGTAACACATAGGGACATCCATTGTTATGTCATTTACATAATTTTGATATAAGACAAACATTGTTTTATACGACGATATGGATTTTAGGGTTCCGTGGTTAGGGATAAAATTAGGGTTGCCAGAGGGTCTGGTTTACGCGGGACGACCCACATAACAGCATATTATTTTGAATATACCGCCGGGACATGTATACGACCCGCTTTGTGACATTTGTCTAATGTTCTTGCAGTTGTCAACAAATGTCATCGAGTCAGTCAAACTTCACCAAGATCGGTAGATAGCTAGATAGATATATTCTTTATTGTACATCAAAAATAAAAATTACTTTCATTATCATTTCAGCCGAAAGACGTCCACTGCTGGACATAGACCTCCCCCAAGTGTCGCCGCAATGAACGGTCCTGTGCGTTTCGCATCCATTAGACACCCGCAACCGTTACCGTAAGTCATCGAGCCACCTTGTAGGAGGCCTTCCAACGCTGCGTCGTCCGGTACGTAGTCGCCATTCCAGAAACTTTCGGCCCCAACGGCCATCCGTTCTGCGAGCAATGTGCCCTGCCCATTGCCAATTAAGTTTGGCGATTCTTCGTGCTATGTCGGCAACCTTGGTTCTCCTGCGGATATCCTGATTCGATCACGCAAGGAAACTCCGAGCATAGCCCTTTGTGTGACTTTAAGTCTTCTGATGAGGCCCATTGTAAGCGACCACGTTTCAAAGCCATATGTCATCACTGGCAACACGCACTGGTCCTAGACTTTCGTCTTGAGACACTGTGGTATATTGGACGAGAAGATACCGCTCAGCATCCCTTCAGCTAAAATTATATTAGGAACTTAAAATTAATAGGATGTCACAATGGGCGGTCTTATCGCTAAAAGCGATTTTTCACAGACAACCTTTGGATGGATTTGACAGAGAAGAAGAAAAAAGATACGCATATGTTCGTGGTGTACAAGCTTCACTAAGGTAAGTAGACAAACTACTATAGAAGTATGCGGAATCGGGTTTAAAGTCCCGCAAAACCTCCGTTAAAGGAAAGATCCTTCGACCAGAAGAGCGTTGTGTCTGGTTTGGGAAAATGCTTGATATTTGATTTCGGGTGATTGTATATGTTCTACGCAGGATTTTGAATTTTATTTCCTATGTGGCGTCACAATAAAATTCTCAGTTCTATTTTACAGAGATTCTTTGTTCCACACATTGTGCACAGGAGGGAGGGAGGCCTATGTCCAACAGTGGACGTCTTTCGGCTGAAATGATGAAGATGATGATGACATATGGTGCAGATACTTAAGATGTAAACTGTACTAATTTTTTTGACAACAAAATATTTACCAGGAATCAATTTGCAAAACTTCACTTGAAAAAAAAAATTTTTTTTTTTTATTATTATTATTGATAGGCTCGCGTTTGACCACTATCTCACCTGATGGTAAGCGATGATGTGGCCGAAGATGGAGCACGCTTGCCTAGGAATAACCTATTCACTCTTGACTTAAAGACCCCTAGGTTGTAGCTATCAGGGAACACAGACTACGGCAGGGAATGAAGATGATGATGACATATGGTGCAGATACTTAAGATGTAAACTGTACTAATTTTTTTGACAACAAAATATTTACCAGGAATCAATTTGCAAAACTTCACTTGAAAAAAAAAATTTTTTTTTTTTTTATTATTATTATTGATAGGCTCGCGTTTGACCACTATCTCACCTGATGGTAAGCGATGATGTGGCCGAAGATGGAGCACGCTTGCCTAGGAATAACCTATTCACTCTTGACTTAAAGACCCCTAGGTTGTAGCTATCAGGGAACACAGACTACGGCAGGGAATTCCACTCAACATTTTCCATCTTTAAGTTGTAAACTAAAATAAACTTCCAATGTTGCGTGATTGTTTGAAAGACTTACTGCTGCCCTGGAAAAGTCTGATTCTCCATCTATGGATTCTCCGTACCGGTTCACCCAGAACAGGAGAAGTTACTTGATGATTATACAACAACAAACAAAAAAAAAGCATTAATTTACTTAAACTTTCAGATATTTTTGACTGTCTATCAAGTTCAAAAGCTTACAAATGTGGGCTTGAACCTCCGTAACATCTCTGCTTTAAACCTACGGAACCTCATTCATGATCTGCCACGCACTTAGCCGATTTCTATATGACTATCAACAGCTGGGATCTTGTGATGCAATTCAGTGTTCATTGTGTAATAATCGATATTCCTCACAGGTGTTGTTACTTGTTGAGTCCCGCATTAAAATATAATCGGCTCGGAATTGAACAATAAAAGGAAAAACGTCAACGAAACATTGACAACATGACTTACTGACGATTCGGACACAGTATCCGAATTGACACATTTTTATTTCATTTTTTTTTTTCACTGACAATTTTTTATTTTTATTTATATATTTATCGCAAGGAAACTGCGACCATAGTCCTTTCCATTGCTCGGTGGGTGACCTTATTAAGTCTTCTGTTGAGGCCCATTGTAAACGGACGCGGAGTGGCAACCGCGTACCGGAAGACGCAGCGTTGGAATGCGTTCCACAAGGTGGACCTACGACCTGGTGAGGGTCGCGGGAATCCGATGGATGCGAGACGCAAAGGACCGGTCGTTATGGCGACACTTGGGGAAGGCCTATGTCCAACAGTGGACGTCTTTCGGCTGAAATGATGATGATGACGATGATACTTTATTGTACACCTCATAATGTTGACCAGATAAACATTTACAAAATCTAAGTGTACAATAGGCGGTCTTATCGCACAGGGCAATCTCAGTCAACCTTAGGATGGACTGAACGAAAGGAGATAGATTTTGGGCGGTCAGATTAGAAATAATTTAATCATTTTTTATTTTAATAAAGTGTTAAGATTGGGGAGGCCAACTTGATTCGTCCCACGATCTAATGTTTACTAACTAGATTCTGAGAGACTAGGTTTAACAGCCGAGATGTATCGATACATCGCAATCGACCGGTTGGTTGGCCACCCCTTTCCTCAAGACCCTTATTATATTAAAACGTGTATGTTTTATTATTTAAAAAACCGTAAATCTTTAGAACATTAGACACTATATTATAACCTTTTTTTTGTTCTTCGTCCATCATCAAAAATTTCTAAAAAGTCTAGCTATCACGGTTTATGAGATACAGCCTGGTGACAGACAGACAATATTATCTTAGTAATAGGGTACCGTTTTTATCTTTTGTGTACGGAACCCTAAAAATACGAAACGTATAAGTTGAATGTTGTGAGAATATCCTCGCGGGATCACAAACTACAAGTGTTAAAAAAAAAGTTATAGAGCTAAATCGTTAAAGAAACTATTTTATATGACATTTTTTAAACTGCGTCATGCGGGTACTATAGTAGATACCTACCCGATGGCAGACTACTTGTTTTTTTTTTCGGGGTATCATAGTACCCCGCAGCGGTTGACCGGTTAAAAATAGGTACGAGTACCTAGCTAGAATCACTACAAAATGTTTTAAAATGGTGACTAAAAACTTACCAATCAAACAGGTTTTTCAGTAGAAAAGTACAATTTAAGTAGTAGTTTTTATTGGCCTGGTTTTGATCAAATTTAATAAGTGTGTAAGCTAATACACATTGTATGTACTTACTGCTTCAAAAGATTTAATGCGATAAGTAGATCCGATCTTACCTATAACAATAAGAAACATCATGATTAGAAAATAAAAAGAAGAAAACATAAAGAAAGAACCATAAATAAATAACAATATTGTAAAGTAATAATAATAATAATCTTTATTTAATCTTTATACAAATTTGTTACATGTAATAGCCACAAGTAAATTTTAAACAAAATATAGATATATTAATTCCCAAGGAATAATTACAAGTATAACTAAAGTATAAAAAGTGGTCGCCGACTGGTAACGACCCCGACTTACGAGGTATTACTTTGTAATTTATTTCATCACCAATACTCTCAAAAGGGTGAATGAAAACATCGTGAGGAAACCGGCATGTCCTAGAACCAAAAATTCGAAGACGTGTGACATCCACCAACCCGCACTGGGCCCGCGTGATGGATTACGGCCCATTCACTTTCCTAGAGAGGAGGTTTGAATCCCAGCAGTGGAAACATTAAAAGGCTGATTATGCTATTATAAAGTTTGTTTCTGTGTTTTTTTCGAATACGCTATATGATTAGCATAACTATTACGACGATCATTAATCTTATTAAGATGCAGGTACTCGTATGCGCTAAGAAAGGATTTTCCAAAATACGCCCTGATACAGACCTGGTCCGGAGCGAGGAGGAATGGCAAGCGGGAATGGCCTCCTTCTGCGAAGCAGTAATGTTAGCGAAGGAGGCGTCCACACGCGTGAGGGAGAGGACTTCCTCACGCCCAGGGATCCTGACCCTAAATTCCACCCACCGTAGGCGTGGGCTTTGGGACGACGAGTAATGGGTAGCTCACCATCTGGATTGAGCCTGAGTCGTCGGTATTCCACACGTGCCTTAAAGAGATGTCAGCAAAACTGTAGGGGCCCAGCAGGCCCAAAGCCTACTGGGGCCATTAGTTCGTAACTCTAAGGGAAACCCGGGGTCCTGGAACGCAAGGCAAAGAAGACAGACGGACAACAAAGTGATCCTATAAGGGTTCCGTTTTTCCTTTTAAGGTTCTGAACCCTAAAAACGTGTTGCTTCAAGTAATACAGTGCGCATAAGTCCACGCTCCACGAACGACTAACGTAGAAGCAGTTAACTCCAAATAGCTACTGTTTGTTTACATTACACTACCAAGGCTAGACCACGGTGTCAAAGTCCACTAAAAAATTAAAATCCTTCACACTCCCTGGGTCACCTACTTGCCCACATTGGTGCAACGTCATGAATATGAAACGTGTGTACTGGAACTCCTGATACACGTGGATTTAACTCCTTTTGAGCTTCGGCCAGACCGATTTGGCTAATTTTGGTCTTGAAATACTTGTGATAGTCCAGGGAAGGTTTAGACAGTGAGAAAAAATGGAAAAATTCAAATAGGTACAAAATCATCTCTAATTAAAATGTTATTTTAAAATGAATTATGCTGGTTCTGGTAATGCCAGTAGATGGCGTTATCCTTTGACAGTTCAGCTAACAGGTATCACAATATTCATTGACTATGAATGTTCGCCGGGTGCTCATGCTCATTTGATGGACTCGAAAAAGTGCGAAGTGTGAGAAGAGAAATTCACACTGATCGACCGACAAATAAATAAATGTCATACTTACATACTGCGTACTTAATTACTAATTATGTTTGATAAAAGTGTAAAATGAAACCATTATATACAAATGAAACTAGTTTTTATTATCAAGAAATATTATAATTTATACGTAATCTGAAAACTGATCTGTCTCGTGATGTCTATTCTCAGGGGTGCTCGGCACCCACTGTTTATTTCTCATGGGTGCTCGAGCCCTCGAGCACCCACGCAATCGGCGCCCCTGTCCGCTAGTATAGGTATATATAGGTATTTTCTATCTTATAATGTTTTATTAACAATACAATAATAAATATCCTTGTCCTGTAATAAATACGACTTGATATAATAAATCCTCATGTTATGAAAAGCAATAAAGGCGGTGATCACGTCTTGCTCTAGTTTTTGCTGTGTGCGTCTTATATTTATTAAGTTAGCGCATAGCTTTGGCTACGATTGATTCCTTATTATTTTTTCTTTATTGGTATAGGTACGTGATTATTAAGAAAACTGACTTATATGTATTTTTTTTTATTAAAAAAAAATAAACAATATAAAACCTCAAGTCAAAATTAGTTACTTTAAAATTGTAATAAAAACGGAACTTCTGTAAGAAATTAATAATTTTTTGATAAATTTATTAATGAATAGTTGTACCTATGTCATAAAACGATACGGTCTAATTATCTATGGGACAATTAAGCTAGAAGTACACTGCGCACACGTGTGCCACACACGCCGCTCTGGGCGCGTCGGTCTCCATACATATTGTATGGAAACTAGACTTGTAGAGCATAGACATCCACCAATCTGCACTAGGCCCGCGTGGTCGATTACGGCCCGTTCCCTCTTCTAGAAAGGAGACCTGAGTCCCAGCAGTGGGAACATTAAAAGGCGGACTTTGCTCATACTTAAATTTGCTTAAAATAATAAAGGACAGTGGACACATACTGCAGAGATTAAATTAAATGACCACAAAAACTTGCATAATATGCATGTTACTCATACATTTATAAAAAAAAGCTTCCGCTTCTATATCCCAGGGTTGCCATTAAAACGGAGTCCCGGTAATTGGGAAAGTTAGGTTATTAAAGTTTTATTTTAAAGTTGAGATCTGGGGAAATGTTAGGCGGCCTGAACTGGAAGCTAGTTAAGTCTATAACTCACTAGGTTTTACTTTACTCGTGACTTCATTCGCGTGTAATTTAAGAACATTATACCTACTCCTTTTTGAAGCACTCGCGTAAAAAAGATGTTTTTCAGGTCGAAGGTTATATAAAAAAAAAGGATTATATTTCTCTTTTCTTTATATCTCGTTTTTATATCTTCACTTATTAGTGTTTTTTTTTTAGAGGAATGTTAAATACATGGCTACAACATACATGTTTGTATATAAAACTATCTAGAAAGTCGTGGTCGTTAGAAGCATCAAAAATAAAATAAACATTAAAAAATATAATAATTTGACGCATCTAAGCTATGGGAGTCCCAACTGTCGACGCCCGTTTATATGTCGACGCCTGGCAGTTTTGCCAGGCGTCCGGATAAAGCCGGACACAGTCAGGCGTTTTAGTTGCGTGTCCGACTAAATTAGACGGTGTCCGGTCTGTCCGGCTTTTGTTAGGCTTTTTAAATTTGATCTTTTTTTACATTTCTTCGTTTCCACTCCGCCGGCCTCACCTTGCATTGTGCAAGCGAGCAAACTAACACTGTAACCACAATTGCAAATTGCAAAAGTAGTTACAGCTAACTATAATTGTAATTAATGATTTACACTAAAGAATCATTCAATTTTATTGTTGTTTTATTACAATTTAAGATTTTATGGTTTACTAGCGGGTCCGACAGACGTTGTCCTGCCCGAAATTGGCTTATCGCTTTTTTTCGTTAGAATAAAAATTTGTGAACCTGATTACAGCGCCCCCTACGGGGTCCAATTTTATTTTCAAACCATACAGGGACCTACTCAAATAAACACACAAAATTTCATCCAAGGCGATTAAGCCGTTTACGAGAAGTTAAGTGACAAACACAAGTACGGAAGAATTTAAAGATGATAAAAAAGATTTACTTTAAAGAAAAAATATTATCGTGTAAAGATCGGACTTCCTTTACTTCAGTAAAGTTCTTTAAACTAATTCACCAAATTGTGAGGAGTGTGGTGTGAACATCTTCTACTGTGTAGAAGATGTTACTCATCTGTTGACGGAATGTGTCAGATTTCAATCTGCAAGAAAGGAATTGTATAAAGAGCTAGGTACAAACATATACGATGTTGGAATTTTTCAACACATCTGGTCGACACTTAACTCAGAGGCTGCTTATAGCTTAATTAAGTTTGCTTTGTTAATTTTACTATATAGGTAAGGTATTTACTATTATAATGTCCGATGGGACTGACAAGTACATTTGTATAAAAGTCCCTACTGCAAAATTAAAAAAAATTAAAAAAAAGTTCTTTTAGTCCTTTAAGTCCTTTTTTTGTAGTCCTTTTTAGTTCTCAGTATACTGAGACTAAAAAGTAAAGGGGGTCCGGTCTTTTTTACCCAAATGTCCAGCAAAACTGACTCTGAACTGGTCTGTTCGGCTTTTCGGTTTTAAAACATGGTAACCCTACCCATGAAAAACATCGTCGGATCCGCTATCCTAAACCCGTGAATACATTTGAATGCTTTTCAAAACAATAGCCCACCAAGATCTTGAGTCTACTACAAGATCCAGAACCTAAAATAAACCCATTTGTAAACCAAGAAAGGGTTTTGGCAAAATAAAGAGTTCTTAGTGATCATAGTGTTCCGGTCAGCAATTCATGGACACAATTGGGACCCAAATCACGTATTTGTTTTGGCTAGAGCCAGCCGGTTGTACCTCTGGGGTAGGATTATTGTACGCACAACGGCATCAAACTGCATATTTCTAGTATAAGCTGACCTTTTAGTGTATAAGCTCTCTGAACTTTGAGAGATCAACTCATACTGGGAACGAAAACTCGGTGTGTAAGTACATGCATCGGGCTGTGTGAACAAGATTTCTTTTTATATAGCAATAGAGATTAATATAACAAGTGTATTAAACAAATAAAAAAGGATAAGTGAGAAATAAGTTTTAAGTTCTGAGAATCAAGCTAGAACAGGAAACTCAAATTAAAACCTATGTTTTAAACTGGCCTTTCCCAGTGGCTTCGCTTGCGTGAGAGTAGAAATGTTTCCCGGGAGTACTCGGGTAGACAATGTCCTGGAATACTAGGACATTATCTACCCGTGTACCAACTTTCGAAATCCATCCAGCCGATGAAGCGTCAAGAAGTAATAAACATACACTCACAAACGTTTCATCATCATCATGATTTCAGCTGAAGACGTCCACTGTTGGACATAGGCCACCCCCAAGTGTCGCCTTCATGACCAGTCCTGTGCGTCTAGGACCCTTACCAGGTCATCGTTCCACCTTGTGGGAGGCCTTCCAACGCTGCGTCTTCCTTTTGTTCGAACCTTTCGTCCCCATCGACCATCTGTTCTGCGAGCAATGTGCCCTGCCCACTGCCACTTAAGTTTGGCGATTCTTCGGGCTATGCCTGTAACCTTGATTCACAAACATTTGCCTTAATAATATAAATGTGTTAAACGATTTACAAAAACCTTTGAATTGTCAAATCAACGCACACCTTTTTTTATTATTTGTTATAAACTAGTGCTTGACTGCGATCCCACCTGATGGTAAACAGTGATGCAATCGTTGATGGTGAGGCGCACTAGTTTATTAAGAGCCTATTCACTCTAGCCTTGAAGGCACCTAAATTATAGTTGGACGGGAAGACCGCAGCAGGCAAATTGCACCTACATCTTATCGCGAATTTAATCTATTCAATAATAACTATTATAGATTATAGTGCTAATCAAACTTTCATAGCAAAACCAATACAACTTCATAATACAAAAAACATATATACAAAAGAAGTCGGTTTAAAAACAAGCTATGAAGAACTACATATAGGTGTGAGTATATTATGTCGTCCCATCCGTCCAACCCACATATGCGAATTTCAGCATACCCTTGTAAAACCAAATGAAAAAACACAAAACTAAATTAAATTCTCTTCGTCTTTTGGTATGGTACCTTAAAAAGAATAAGTGAGCAATAAGTTTTAAGATAGTTGAGATATACACCCCTATTTTTTAATTAATACAACAAAATGGGGCTCTATCCGTACTCGTTACTGATCATATTTTCGTAATCAAAAGTAAAAGAAACGAAATGCCAAAATTGTCCACGAAAATTTATCATATTTGGTAAATTCATATTAGAATTAATCATTCATAACAATTGCTACTAGAAAATACTACGCGCAGTGTTTTTCCATTTTGATCGTCATTTATTCATTCATAATCAGCCTACACAATATTTCCATAAATTTAGTGACATTTTGGGATATAAACAAACGCTAATAACTTTGCTGTTTATGAATATTACTTAACTTATTAGAAAAGGGCTTGTTATTACAAGCCCTTTTCTAATAAGTCCTTTAAGTAATTGTACTAATTAAAAATGTGTGGTGTATACTACCATTATGTAAAAACTAATCTAACCCTTTTGTGCTAATAAAACATTATACAAAATAGCTTAAACAAAAGAAGTCGGTTTAAAAACAAGCTATAATGAACTACATATAGGTATGAGCATATTTTGTCGACCCATCCGTCCACATATGCGAATTTCTGCATACCTATGTAAATCCAAATGAAACAACACAAAACTAAATTAAATTCTCTTCGCTTTGTGGTAGTTAGCTCTAAATGAAACGTTTTGAAATAAACATTCCACATTTGGAGGTGTGGTGGCTCAGTAGTAACAGCCCCGACTTATGAGTCATATGTCGCGGGTTCTGTAGGCGCGGGCTTGCGCACGGCTAGCAATGGGTAGCTCGCGGCCCGACCGTCTGGACCGAGCCCAAGTCGTCGACAGCGCGTAGTATTCCACGCGCGCCTCAAGGAGGTGTCAGCAAATCGTAGGGCCCCAGGAGGGTCGAAGCCTACTGAGGCCATTGGTTGTGCGAAAGTGAACCCCAGGGCCCAGGAACGAAGGCAAAGAAGGAACAGGAGTAGGTTTTAGCCAGTAAAAGTCTGACATGCCCTCCCGCTCAGGGTTAAAAAAAAACCTCGCAGGTTCTAACCCAGGCAGCCTTTACTTTGTATAATTTATTTCATCACCACTGCTCTCAAAACCGTGAAGGAAAACATCGTGAAGAAACCGGCACGTTCTAGGTGGAGTGAGAGAGAGAGTGTCGGATTTTCACTGACCAAACCCACCTGTCCTGCAGCCCTGGAGCAGTAACCCCTTATTGGTATATAATCTTTCTATTTTGCCTTCTCATAAGTTGGCCTCTCGCAGGTCAACCTATGTGGTTGTCGTCTCCTTAACCGGACTAAATTGTGACGGCCTTAATAAAGATGAAGCCTCCAGCCAGTGCTTACAAAACTTAAAACTAAGCGACTAAATGCTAAGGGCACCCTCTGAGGGGTACAGACCTCGACTAAGGGCGTCGCTGGGGGAACAACCAGGGACGGGCTGAATTGAACAAAACTCTTATTATTTTGGGAACTTAAGACTACAGGCTCAGCGGCGCGGGCTGGCTTGTGCAAGGGACGGGGTGGGTATTCGGCGGCGACGAAGGAAGGACGTTAATAATCTTTCACGCAACTCCTCGTTTATTTGGTCTTTCACGCATCTTATATTCAATATATTTTGAAAATTAAAACTACGAGTATGTTATTAAAGAATCCACGGGCCGCGTTTGTAATATTCGATTGAATTCGTTTTATACAACGGTTTGTGAGTGCACGGACATTATTGCATTTAGCGAAAGTTAATTTTGACATTTTGTCCGTTAACCCAGCTGAAACATCCCGTGGGACCAGATTTTAATCGATTTACTAATAATAGCTTCATTTGATCATTTATTGGGACAATAATTTGACGTCCACAGGGAATGGCGAATGAAAATCAAATATTCCGATATCGGTGTTCAATAATGTTGCCTAATTAAACTGTTGAACAAATGTTAAGGCAATACAATTAAATAGAAATCTGCGTGTTTTTGACGGGTATTGGACTTTATTGACATCGAGGACTTTGCTTGATACCCTTTTTTGATGTGGTAAATCGTCCTATGACTTTTCTCGCACTAAGGGGGGGGCATGTCAGACTTTTTAGGAGCACAGTTTTCCTTTTCAGAAATTCCCTGTGGCACTAGCGGGCAGCGGCCCTAGAGGCCCCTTATGGTTTTGCTGACATCTCTTTGAGGCGCTCGTGGAAAAATACGCGCCGTCGACTACTTGAGCTCGGTCCAAACAGGATGCGTGGACTGCGATCTACCCATTGCTCGTCGGCGGTCTCCTGGGGCGTGAGGATATCTGTTCTCTCACGTTATGCTTGATGGCCTTACATAGTAAGGTCTGAGGAGCCTTCAGCTTGGGTATTTATAACTTGTGTGTGCGTTTAAAAAAAGATATACATTTTGTTTATTTGTTAGAAAAAAAATAGTTCTTTTTTTAATGTTCTTACACCGTCTTCAGTTTGGGCCACATCACCACCTCATGGGTTTGATTGTTCCGAAGTCTATAACGGACATAGGTAGAAATATTTTTGTGTTTTATATATTTACAATATAGTAGTCGCTATTCAGCAGACGTGTCAAAATGCAAACAACACTATCTAGCACGTTGGTGTGAACTGAATAGAAATCAGGAATCAGAAACGTTTATTTCAAATAGACCAATTACAGGCACTTTTTAATTGTCAAAATGTCGGTCAGCCAAAAAAAAAACAAATAAGTGAAGCTAAATTGTATAAATCAAAATACTTATATGTCAAATCGACTTTTGAATTCCAACACATCTTATTAATTCAGTTCTTTTTTCCCTTTTACCTAGAGTTTGGTTAAAATGTTTTTGGGTTTTTCAATAATAAGGACAACATATTATTGATAAATATTGTTGTTGATAAATGATTTTATTAAGTTAGGATCCCAAACCAGAATAAAGGTAGAACTACATTGGGCATACGTGGGCCAATATGGGCGCTTCCCGCTCCATACATTTTATATGGCAACTAGACTTGTAGAGCTACATTAGATCCACGCCACGCGACGCGGCTCTACGTACAAATCCGACATGGCCCACGCGTGCTTCGGTCTAGTGTAGTTCCCGCTTATGTTTGCACTTTAACATTTTTCCAATTTTATTGATGCAACATAAACATTAACAACACATTGCCATTCAATGTGGCAATGCTGTCAGTCTTCTGAGCGCCTTTTTGGATGACATCAATGTGGAGGAGTACTTCGACGCCTGTGTGTATTTTGTTTTTGTCGGAAAATGATTATCCTGATGATGTTAACAAGAAGAATTACCGTATACGTAGTTGGGTTTTGGTAGTATAAATAGTGGTTGATCCCTATATCAATCCCTTTCCTGCACTTACGTGTAGGAAAGGGACTTATGTACCTTTCAAACGAGAAGGACTGAGCTGCCCAATTAGGCTGAGCGCACACTTGAGTCAAGACCGTCTTAACACAGACTATTTGCTTTACAAAACATACGAAGACGCGCACACTTCAGACAAAACGTCTTATAGACAAAATTGTCTAATACCTACAAAAATTGCACAGCGACAAGTCTGACTAACGACTAACGTCTGCTTCCCTGTTGTACGACAAAACAGTCTAGCGACGTACCTCCTCTCTAGCTAGTGATGTGCCGAGTGAGTGTGTGTGTGTGAGTGTGTGTGTGAGTGTGCATCTAATCAGTAGGTATGCCAATGTCACTATTTATTTTAGCATTGATAAAAAAAATGCACATCTTAAATTGAAGTTTTCTTATTCTTATAATTTTGTACTTATCAATCTCAGTCTCTTATCTTATCTTTCTTTTTCTTTATTTTATACTTGTTACGGTATTTACTCAACATTTACCAAAAATCAATTTCAATTGATACTGAGTACCTACGTGATGACGTAATGACCGATACCGTATCGAGTAAATTTATCGATACCTTAATGGTATTGTTTCATCCCTAGACAAAACAGTTTCGCACACACCTAAAAGTGTGTGACGTGTCGTAGACAAAACAGTTTCTTTTCAGTTTTTAGACAGACTTGTCTATGTCTGTCTAAAAACTGTCTTGTGTCAAGTGTGCGCTCAGCCTTATTCGAATATGCAATTACGTTTCGTCGAAACCCGCAAAGGCTATAGCGTTTTGATTGAATTGTCAAGTGTTGCTCCCCCATTAAAAAATCGAAAATCGAGTGCAATTTGGTTTTGGTGCTTAAAAAAACTGTGCCAGTGTATGTGCTGTCGTGCCCTTGACTACCCTGGTACTGTACTATTTTTCCATCACGGCACTTCAAATTCACACCCGTGTGGCAGCCAAATTACAAATAGTTTTGCACTTTTTGCCGCGAAAACATATAGTAAGTTAATGTGACAAAGAGGTCACATTTCTGATGTAATTGCTATTAAATCCTATGAGAAAATAGAACTAGATCTACTTAAGACTGTATAATTACAGCTGCACTCCTTGCCTAGTCCCTGGGGCCATAAACAATGCAAGTTAGTGACTACATCGCGTTGCGGCCGGTGACCCACTTAGTGAGCCCGCCAAGCAACCACGGCCCACAGGCGTAATCTAAGAGCATGTAACGAAGCGAGCTAATTAAAACAATAAGCATAGTAATTAAGTTTGTGTGGTTATGAGCTGTGTATAGCTTGGGATTTTTGTTAGGGACTTCTTTATCTATAGAAGCGATGGCATTTAATGGATTATAGAACTTCGTATTTAGGCTTCATTGTCGTCTGTCTCATGAACCGTGATAAGTAGATGGTTGAAATTTTCACAGATACTTCATTTGTGAAAATGGGAGGCAAGCGCTTTACTTTGTTGAATATATTTCATCACCACTAAAGGATGCGAGACGCACAAATCCAGTCGTCGTGGCGACACTTTGAGGAGGCCTTTTTCTTCTAATGTTGTATTTTTTTTTTCGTTGGGGAAATCATCTTATGACATCCCCCTGCCAGCCTTGGGCGGGGCGAGAGATAGTGTTAGACTTTTACTGACTAAAAACCCACTCCTGTTCCTTGGTTGCCTTTCGTACCAGGGACGAGTCTTCCTTTCAGAATCAGACCCTTGGCCCCAGTAGGCTTCGACCCTGCTAGGCCCCTACAGTTGCTGACATCTCCTTGAGGCGCGGGTGGAACAGCACGCGTTGTTCTAAAGTTGTATAAACTAGTGCTTGACTGCGACGGAAAGACCGCAGCAGGTAAATTGTTCCAGAAACCCCACCACGAGCTTTCAACGCGATCCATTTTACGACCTAAACTGGTATAGCTCTCATTACACGTCATGGTGCAATACCGCAGTCCTTCGAAGTACGCGGTATAAAAAGACGAGGCGAAACGCTTAGTCCGGATCGTAGAGGTGTCAATAAGGTGTTTGTAGCTAACAGTACATGTCTTTCGGCTTAGAAATCAGAAACGTTTATTTCAAATAAACCAATTACAGGCACTTTTGAATTGTCAAAATCCGGTCAGTCAAAAAAAAAAGTGAAGCTAAATTGCACGTTACAAAGCGTAGCGTCTATGGAGAAGAACGTGCAAGAAACTCCATGGACACTCTTTTAAATCACATTATGACTTGTATAAATTTTGGTTACATATTTCTTGTCTCTTCTAATATGTGAGCACAGAGTAGATAAGTACTTAGTAATAATTAAAAAAAAAACTAATAAAAAAATAGAAATTGCATTATGCCACTTGCAGCTAAGAGATGACCAGTCTCAACTGACGACACCCGTTCACAAGCATGACGCGTACATCAGCCCCACTCAGCTCAAACATTTTGAAGGGAACTGAATGACCCAATAACACGTGCCACCACCAGCGAGACATTTGAGTGAGCATGACAAACTCTCAACTGCAACGATAACTTATTATAAGTAAGTACCTATATCTATAATAATATTACAACGATGAAGAGTTAGTTTGTTTGAAAGCCCTAATTACCTCAGCGCTTAGTTAAGTACCTAACTGAAAAAATATTTTAGTGTCAGATAACCCAATTATCGAGTAGTCCGAATAACATCACCCACGGGAGCGGAGCGGTAACCAAAAACGCGAGTAAAACTGTAAGGGACAGCTGGTTTAACCTAGAACTACACTGCGCACACGTGTGCCGATCTGGGCGCGTCGGTCTCCATACATTTTATATGGAAACTAGACCTGTAGAGCTACACTTGATCCACGCCACGCGACGTCGTTCTACGTACAAATCAGGCGTGTTACACATGTGCGACAATCTAATTTAGTTCTAGCTTTATTAGTACTTTTTCCTTTCAAACATACCAAAAAACGCTGAAAATCTAAATCATTCTCAAAACAAAGCTCGATATTAATGAACGTTAGCCTATCAACATAGGTTCTTATTGTACAACCACTTTCCCGCCCTTTATGCAACTGACATTTCCCAAATGCCGGCGGCGTTGGCACGTGATAAGATTCTCAAACGTTTCATTGACCCGCATATTTCTTTGGTATTTTATTTAGGAGCGCAATTCACCTAGTTGTAATGTGCGCGTATGTTATTAGGTGTGTAGTGCTGTTTGTTACATGTCCTAGAGAAAAAAAGTGTTCGGCGTACAGCGACGACTAATCAAAATTCAAAAAGTTCCAAATTTGAAATATTTACTTCACGCTTAGCTTATACCCGTGGCTTCGCTGGCATGAGACCCATTTTCCTTGCGGGTTGAATTTCAAAATAGCACCTAAATTTTGATACAAGTGCAGAAAGTTTGTCATTGTGACCGAGGCGGTATTCACCCGAGCCTTGGTGAGGGTTTTATGGAGCCAAAGGCTGCAGACACAAATATCCACGTGTATCAAACGACGTTTTTCAATACACTTACGAAGACGGGGGTTGACGCGCGCCTCGTGGAGATCGACGCGCGCCCAGCCTGATACAATAAATGTAATAAAATAGTGGCGAGGGCAAGCACACGCACTTTGCCGCACTAGTGCGAAAAACAGTCAATTGCGTGCCTAAAAGCGGTGGGATTAGAGCGGGTTTTCGAATAAGTGTATTGAAAAATCTGTTCTATTCCTCGTCTGCATCTTAAAAACAACACCTGTGAAGAAATCGGGTTGACGATGAAGTACCTGGGACTCGTTCTTGACAGCCGATGGGATTTCGAGGAGCACTTCCGACGTCTGGCTCCCAAACTAAATCGGACTGGGGCTGCCCTCGGGCGGCTCCTCGGGTGGCCATGGTCCGGAGCAAGGAGGAGTGGCAGGCGGTCGCCTCCTTCTGCGAAGCAGTAATGCTAGCAAAGAAGGAGGCCGCACGTGCACGCGCGAGGCCATAGCCCTCGCGCCCCAGTCGCCGGGATTCCGATCCCGATTTCCGGCCACGCTAGACGTGGGCTTGTGGACGGCAAGCAATGGGTAGCTCGCCGTCTGATCGTCCGGTAACCGTCCGGACCGAGCCAAGTCGTCAAGGAGATGTCAGCAACCGTAGGGACCTAGCAGGGTCGAAGCCTACTGGGGCCATGGGTGATGCGAAAGAGATCCCCGGGGCCCTGGAACAATGGCAAAGAAGGAACAGGAGTGGGTTTTTAGTCAGTAAAAGTCTGACACGCACTGCCGTTCCGCCCAAGAGCGGGGAATGTCATTAAATGATTTTTCCACCCGAAAAAAAAAACCCTATTACTTCAAACTGAATTTCACTATAAGGAAAGTGTAAAACGTACATCTCAGATCTCTTATGGGAATACACCCAGCGCAGTGTCCAGGTAGCATAAACACTAAATAAATGAAATAAAAAAAAACAGATCAACACTTAGACCCAGTTCTCAGTAAGTGATTTTAAATATTCATTGAATAATCACTATTCAACGCTCGTAAGCTTATATGGGACAAGCAAAGGTTTTCAATCCATAAAACAACATTCCCACTTGGGTAGGAAATCCTGAGCTGTAGAAAAAATAAACTAAACGGTATCCCGGTAGTTGGGTCTCTTTAGTATGTATGATTAATCTCTTAGATGAGATTTTTAATCATTTAGGCCTTTTTCTTAAATTACATACAAAACTGTGAAACTTTGTCGACGAAACGGCATGATGCTGCCGCTTTGTCGACAGAGTTTCATAATTTTGTATGTAAGCTTCACGCAGGCGTACACCAAGCGTATACGCGTCTATGGACTATGAAGCTACCCGTCCTTGAAAAATAGGCCTTAACCCATCGCGCACGGGGGGTATTATTATTACGTAATTACGTATATTGCGTTACTTCACGCAGGCGTACACCAAGCGTATACGCGTCTATAAACTATGAAGCTACCCGTCCTTGAAAAATAGGCCATCGCACGCGGATATTATTATTACGTAATTACGTATATTGCGTTAATCACCAAAAAAAAACCTTTTCTAGGAAAAACATACTTAAGATACAGAAACCAAAATTTTCGGCCAAATAAATTTCGTACAAACGTGTGTACAGTACGACAATTAAGAGTTTTTCAAGGTCATTCAAGTTGTACAGACGTATGTGCAATCGGCGCTCAAGGGGTGATGGAACGTCTGGAATCATTTTTATCAAGGACCAGCGGATAACCGGCGAGTGCTACTATTTCGACCGAACCCAGCAGGACCGATGCCCGCTGGAACATGGGGAATTTCCAAAAAGGAAATCCTATTTAAAACGCAAAGGGCAACTGAAGGACATACAGAGTCTATCACGCCTTCCCGCACCACCCTAAAGGGGAAGATTAGTATTTGGATGATTTCAAATATTGTTTTTTTAAAACGGGTTACTTTGTACTGTGAATTGTGATATTCTCGAATTGACTTGGAATTATAAGTTCATATACCTATATATTTTTTTTCTTTCGAAATTATCATTTATTGGTTTCATTGTGTTTTGTATTTTCTGTAATATCACAGTATTTACATATAATCAAATTTGTGTGAAAAAAAAAACTTTGTATTTTTTTTTCTATTCATAGATAGAGATATCTAATGCAATACATGTTAGGTTTCCTTAATCTAGAAGCAGAAAAACTGAACGCCCGCTTAATGCATGACATAATCTAGTTTACGTCATTTCTCATTCACACTGTTTAAACAAATGAAATAATAACTTCCAATGCACTATAAAACCAACGCCTCTACTTATAACGTGTGTACCACTTAACAGTGAATGTACAGTCAAGCCAGTTGTCACCACCGTAGGCGTGGGCTTGCGGACGGCGAGTAATGGGTAGCACCGTAGGGGCCCAGCAGGGCCGAAGCCTACTGGGGCCATCCATGGGTTGAGCGAAAGAGATCCCCGGGGTCCTGGAACGTCTAGTCAGTAAGTCTGACACGCCCTCTCGCTCCGCCCTAGAGCAGTCAGTCAGAAGTGCAATCCTGCCAGGGCTGGGATTGTTCGAGAGACTTACCGTGGCCCTCGTAAAGGGCTACAGAAGGAACACAGGTTTTTAGTCACAGCAGGGTTTTAGTCAGTATAAGTCAGTCATTCCCACTTTGAGTTAAGCTCGCCTATGTACATGAACTCCGTTATGAACATATATCCTTGGTTTGTTAAACAATAAAAAATAAAGAACGAATGACAGATGACACTGACAGATGATTTTGACATAAGCAGTGGTCATTGAAAGTTGACATTACATAAATAAATGTTACCATCGAAATAAACTTTACTTTATTTTTAACTTAATGTTGTTTCCAAGAAGCGGTTGACAGGGAAAGACTGGAGGAAAAAACGTGTTGCCCCAAGCAATACAGTGCGCATAACTCCACGCTCCACGAACGACCAACGTAGAAGCAGTTAACTCCAAATAGCTACTGTTTGTTTACATTACACTACCAAGGCTAGACCACGGTGTCAAAGTCCACTAAAAAATTAAAATCCTTCACACTCCCTGGGTCACCTACTTGCCCACATTGGTGCAACGTCATGAATATGAAACGTGTGTACTGGAACTCCTGATACACGTGGATTTAACTCCTTTTGAGCTCTCATGAATTATTTACAAGCCACACAGTACGTATTGTACGGAATACGGACGCGTGGAATTTATACTTGGGTGTTTAAATATTGAGTACCGACTTCCTACTTTTTTTTTTGAGGTGAGAATTCATCAAATTACTTGTCACACTCTAGGGTAGAGCGAGAGGGAGTGTCAGACTTTTACTGACTAAGGATCCAAACACAAAACTGCGATGCGACGTCGCATCTAAAAATCTACGTAAAAAGTTACGATGTGACGGTGTATATGTACTTTGATTTGCGATGTGGTGTCGTATCGCATCGCATTGCAGTATCGTGTGGGAGCTTTCAAACCCGCTTGTGTCGTTTAGTAGCCCTTTGTGTTCCAAATATAATAAACAGGTATAATATGGCAAATTAAATGCAAAGGTTGTGTTAGCAGTAGGCCTTCAAGTTAATTAAAAAAAGAGCTTCATCGCGTGCTTACTTCTTGTCATGTCAAGTTTTTAGTTTTCCACTTGTCTAATTCTGTTTGTTTTAATTTTATGGGGCAGCTGGTTACGTCATGACCTCTATACACTACATATTTTTAATTAGCACAAATACTTAAAGGGCTTATTAGAAAAGGTTTTATCATTATTTAGGTAAAGTCTCAATAAATAATAATCATAAACAGCAAAGTTATTAACGTTTGTTTATATCCTAAAACGTCACTAAATTTTGAAAATATTTTACAGGCTAGATTATGAATAAATGAATGGCGATCAAAATGGAAGAAACACTGCGCGTAGTATTTTCTAGTACCAATGCTATGAATGATTGATTCATATATGATCATGATTGACCAATTATGAAAAATTTTAGAGGACAAATTGGCGATTTTGTTTAAAAAAAAACAAAATCGCAAAATTGTCCTCTAAAATTTTTTTAACACTGTATTTTACTAAATTTTCAACTAAATAATATTCATAAACAGCAAAGTTATTAACGCTTGCTTATATCCCAAAATGTAACTCAAAATAAGGAAATATTGTACAGGCTAGATTATGAATGAATGGCGATCAAAATGGAAGAAACACTGCGCGTAGTATTTTCTAGTAGCAATTGTTATGAATGATTGATTCATGACTGATATTACCAATTATGAAAAATTTTAGAGGACAATTATAAAAAAAAATCGCAAAATTGTATTACAATAATATGATCAGTAACGGGTATGGATAGAGCCCCATTTTTGTGTACTAATTATAAAATAGGGGTGTATTTTTAGACGAAATTATAACGATAACACCTTTTTTTTTTATTTTTTTTATTTTTTTTTTACTGTTTTTTATCACTATTCAAAAAACCAACTGTTCATTATATTTTTTTCACCTAACTAGACAAACTGCGAGGGGTATCTTTTTTATGTTTGTGTATTTTCTTGATTACTTTGTTTAACCATTTACCAACGAACGATTGGCTGCTTGACGTCAACGTCGAACGTCAGACCAGCTGCCTAGTAATTGGACAGCACAATAGATACCTTTTGGCGAGATTGGTGTCATATTATTGTTGTTATTATTATTATTAATCCGCCTTTGTACCCATAGATTTAAGTTAAAGTTTTGTTACTATTTTGGTGTTCTATAAAGTTTATTCTATTCTATTATTTATGATCATTAATTTAAATTCAAATAAACCCTTACTTAGCAGTACTAATAACAAGAACAAAGGAAACGAACTTCAAAAACCTTATCCAAACTCCAACACAGCCACTTTTCACGCCATCTTATTGTGAAGCTAAAAATAATGACAAAATTTTCTCTGACAGTTATCTTTTTTCTTTTCCCGCCATAGTTTCACAAACGACTGGCCAGCGTTCCGTCTGAGAGGAAAGCCGTGTTCACTCGTCTCCCATATCGGTACATTTCCGTTGAGCAACGTTAAGGAAATTGACGTAATTCCACACTGTTTACTCGCTTTTATGGTAAAAAATCTTCGTGTCTTTGTGCGTACTGGAGGAAGAACTAAAAGGTTTTTTTGCAGTTGTTTTTGTAACAATGTCATTGCAGGTGTGTTAACTTTAGGTGCAGCGCGTATTTAGTAGGTGTTTTTAAGTTCATTTATTTATTTATGTACACACATACACTTAATATTGAAAAGAACAAATACAGATAGAAGAGCACAAAGGTACTGCTTATTTCAAACGAAATTTCTTTCAGCAGACCTGCGACAGGAGAGTTGGATAAGAAACAATAACAGCAAATAAAACACATAAATAGATACATTACATAAATTAAATTATAAAAATACATATTTATAATATATAATAACTTAATGAGATGGTAGAGACATAATGTTCTTTATCTAGCTTTTTGAAGACAGATATATTTTTAACGTCACGGATCTTAGGGCGGAATTCACCAATAAAACTAATCGCGATTCAACGTTGGGCTCGCATAATCGCGTTTAGCCGCTATCACTAGTGTCACTTGTCTGTATTTTTCTTTTGTTGTATTATTAAAAGTGACACTAGTGACAGCGGCAAAACGCGATTATGCGAGCCTGACGTTAAAACGCGATTAGTTTTATTGGTGAATTCCGCCCTTAGCCATTGGTGAGAAATCTAATTTTAAATATCACTCACCTGTTTAAAGCACACCTTTTCTTAAATAAGGCGTTTCACTTGCAGTGACAATAAAATCTTTGTAAAATTATTCCATATTATATACGTACGTCAATTTATGTCATGCAGGTATGCTGTATGCGTCACCACGTGTACATTCGCGGAGAAAAGTGATTTACCACTTATGAATTTTATTCATACGTAATAAATTGTGAGATTTTGACGGTACCATCCCAAAATGGAAAACGATATTTCTGACTTCAGATAACTTCCTTATTCAAGATACTAACTTTGGTTTAACGATATTTTTTGTGATATTTCATCTTTAAGGAATGCAAATATAAAATTTATAATATCTTGTAAATAGGCTGTGCTTGTGTGAAGAAATTGTTGAAATATCAATAAATAAAAAAATCTGCTGATGTGAAATGTGATCGCGTCAGAAATGGAGATATCCGCAGGAGAAACACGGTTACAGACATAGCCCAAAGAATTACCAAACTTAAGTGGCAGTGGGCAGGGCACATTGCTCGAAGAACAGATAGTCGATGGCGACGAAAGGTTCTGGAATGGCGACCACGTACCGGAAGACGCAGCGTTGGAAGGCCTCCCACAAGGTTGACCGATGACCTGGTGAGGGTCGCGGGTATCCGATAGATCCGATGGACATTTGGGGGAGGCCTATGTCCAACAGTCTTTCGGCTGAAATGATGATGATGATGATGTCTGCTAAGACACTAATATTATAAAGACAAATATTTTTATTCATGAGTGTGTATGGTACTCATTTATGCTTAAACAGCCGAACATATTTAGATGAAATATGGCACACGGATAGACCATGTCCTGTACCAGCACATAGGTAATTTTTTATCCTGGGAATATGTATGTTTTCGAGGAATAATTTTATAGTATCACACGGATGAATATTCCACGAGCGAAGCCACAGGCAGAATTTAGTAGACAAAATATAGGAAACAGCTGTTTTTTTTAAGGTTTGACTAAAGTATAAACAATGACTCTGATTAATGTCTGCAGTTAAAAAAATGCATTTTATAAATCTTGTAACTGGTGAATTATCAAATAACTTCTCTCCCACCCATGTTCCTCCAGTTGCCCTTTGCGTTTCGTACATTCCCGGAGCACAGCTCATAACATAGGTATGTCTATTTTTTTATTTGTAAAATATATTATTATTATATATGTATGTTAGTTTTTTTATTTCTTCAATGTGTAATTTATTATTGTTTTATTAAATGTATTTTTAATTTGTAAGTTTCCATTGTACAACGCCTTGGACATCCTCTGTACCATTGTACAAGTGCTTGTAAATTAACAGGACGTGATAGTTAATTATCTAACTCAAACCATAAAGAATAATGAAAAAAAAAGCGCGTGTCTTGTCTATAATATCCCTGTCCATTAGTGGAGATAAAACCCATTGTATACAAACACAATCTTTTTCCCATAAATATCAGAAACCTCATTACATTCAAATCATGGAGAAACTATCATTAGGTACACAAATCACCACAATGATACGGTAAGTAGGTACAGTCAAGAAAAGAGTTAGGTACACAGGCAAAACATAAAATCTTACTACTGTTACATAAGGTAAAAGCTAAAGGGTAACCCGCTAAATGAAAGCTTTCGAAAGTTATTTTTTTGCAATTTGTAGCTCATTATCGGATAGTATGTTAACAAAAAGTACATATATTTACACACAAAAATAAATAAATAAATAATCATAATTCAATTAAATACTTAAAAGATTAAAATGAAAATTGAGGAGTGGTTAAAAGATCAAGACTACGACAACTGAAAATCTACTTACCTGGATCTGCTAATCACTTATATCTTATAACACACCCCTCTCGGTTAAACGTACTCACACACATTTGCGCATGACACGACAATATACACAAATACACGAAAACTACACTCATACTCTATTATACGCACACTATACACATATGTACATACTATCCGAAAAAAATAATTTAGATGTATAAATTTGTTTTTGTAAAGTTAAAAGTAAGATGTACATATTACTCTGCATCTTGTCTATGATCTCCGAATCTACCGTCGTAGATTCACGCTCATAATTTGCTCGTCCACTATTTATGCACTACCTAAGATACAGAATGTTCCTAGTTTGGGAGTCAGGGTTCAAAGTTTTAAATTGACTATTGTGTTACAGTTATTTGGTACTTTATATTTTGTGTCAAATTTATATTTTTATAATAAATAAAAAATATATTATTATCGCATTATGTATATATTTGCACAACTATACTCATTATTAGAGACAAGGTAAAACGTATATTTTTTATTAAAATGGCATATTTTAGCGCTTCTCTAAGTCAAACAGCAATGTTAATCATTGTAAAGAGTATAATTATGTAAATACATACATTACATATACCTCGTCATTACCACAAATATAATTATATATATATTTTAAAACTTAGTATTCGATACTGAACTGGAAATTGCAAAACACGTACGAAAATTTGAATTTCACGGGCTACCCTGGAGCTTACCTATATTATTATAATTTTTTAAAGTTGTTTTAATTTAAACGAAATTATTAGCCCATAATTTCCACTCAGATCTATCTACGTATCAATGGATAACTAGCTTCATATTTCTCACTGCAAAATGTTTTGGTTTTTTTTTTGGGGTTTACTTCAACCCTTGACTGTTCAGCACATGCACAACAAGGACTAAAAGTAGTAACAAGTTAGCTCCCCGTCATCATCATCTTCCTGCCTTTGTTCCATGTTACTTGGACTCAGTATAACACATTTTTTTCTTCTATTTTCCCCAGTCAACCATCACACTATCATTCACTCAACTTTTCACTACACTTTAAATTCAACTGATTCTTCACACAATCCATTCATCTTATTGTTACACAAGTTAAACCCCCGAACACTAATCTCTTTTGTTGTCAGTACTTGTAAGTAGGCAACTTAATCAAATAAGCGATTAGCAATAGAAACTCGACTGAGTTATAAGCGATATCACGAAGTAATCAGTGACAGTGACACCGGCAGCGGCGTCTGCGCATGCGCAAGATCTTAGTGAAAGCTGTACCTGTGTACTGAAATTTTATGGACCGGTGCTACGCCATCTTAGTTTTTTTGGTCATGCATGATGGATGAACAATGTGTGCCGCCTTTAAAATAAATGATATAATGTTTTTTTTTACTTTTGTAAACACGTGCTTTTACTCGTTAAATTGTTTTTATTTTAAGAGGTACGTTGGTGAGAGTGGCGAAAATCTGATGGTTTCGAAACGCACAGGACCGGTCGTTATGGCGACGCTTGGAGGAGACCTATGCCCAACAGTGGACGTCTTTCGATGGAAATAATGATGAAGAACAATTTGAAAAAAAAACCCGGCTGCTTAAAAAAAATATTTTAAATAAAAACTGAAAAGAAAAAAAAAACAAGTTTAGCCCAGTAGGCTAGAAACCAATTTAATTGTATTAATTAACACATAAAACAAATAATAAATTCTAATAAGGAACATATAGACTACAACAGTCGGGACCCACATTAGATGGAATTAATTTGTCTAGATTATTTTAATGGGTCCCGACTGTTGCAGTAAATAATTATGTTCCTTATAAGAATTTATTATTTGTTTTAATTTAAATAATCCGTTTAGCGCTTTGGAAGATATGAGGTAATAAAGAATATTACATACATACAAACATACAAGATACGCGCGAAAAACATAACCCTTCTTGCAGTCGGGTAATAAAAATGTCCAGAGAACTGTAAAGCTGACATGCCTATAGTGTGGGAGAGAGACGGATATTGCAGGACGAATAATACCAAATTATGCTATCCGTTTTTACGACAAAACCAAGATAGCAATAAGGGTAGATACAATACACGGTGATAAAGCTATTTATTTTATTCAGAACCATTTTCAATTTAATCTCAACTAAAAATCATATCAATTTAATTTACAACGAGCTCATTGCTATCTGAAAACAAGCATACCGAATTGTGTCTGACATAAGCTATACTGCAAAGTCAGTGACATTGACATCGGCGCGTGCGCAGAGGTGAAAGCTGTACTGAAATTACATCGAACCGGTGTTCGGTACGTGTAGGGTTGCCAACCAACTACACTAATTAATATTAGTGTAAAAAACAAACTATATGTCTTTATAATTAAAGAGGTATAGTTTGTTTTTTGTTTGTAGAAAGTAATCTCTGATAGTACTGGTCCGATTGCTAAAATGTTTTTTACCGATAGAAAGCCGCTTTATTCCTGAGTAACATAGGCCATATTTTATGTGAGCTAGCGAAGCCGCGGGCAAAAGTTTATTTATTTATTTATTTATTTATTTATTTCATTATAACACCTTTACAGATAAGTCCAAGGCGATGTTATAACTAACACTTAATATATGTACATGGTTATGATATTCTATTAATTAGGATGTAATGTCCAGACCTTTCTCAATAATTATTTGAGCTGCTTCCAAAAATTTCGGCAGTGTTTGGCCAAATATATCCTCCGATTGTGCTATATTATTGATAGTTCGTATGGCTCGTGACAAAGGGGCAAACTTTAGGAGGTTAGTCCTAGCAGTTAGTTAGTGTTTTATAATAACCTATCTTCACTGCCGTAGCTACCGAAGGGCTAGGTGGGGCAGTGCCCCGAGCCCCCAAGCTTGGGGGGCCCCAAACCTGATTAACAATCCTTTTTGAACTAGCGAAAAATTCTTCCACCTTCATCATCATCATCTTCTTGCCCTTGTTCCGTTTTATTTGCGGAGGCCGCAACACGTTTTTTTCTTCCATTCTGTCCTACCACCCGTCACGCTATCAATCCAAAATCCAATGGGAGTTAGTCCATTTCTTTTATATCACTTCTCACACAATCTATCCATCTCCTATCGCCTCCCTTTCCCTCTCCACCCATCCACATCTATACTCATAACTCTTTTAGTAACATGCGTTTCATTGCTCCTCTTTACATAGCCATATCAAGACAAACGTTTCCCTTTCCAGTTTTCAATCACTTTCAAAATTCCTTTAATATACTCATTTCTCACTTTATTCTCGTCACACATCACATCCATCTCAACATTCTCTCACCTTCGAAATTTAAATAAAATAATTTGCAACACTACTTTAATCATGGCAACTCGTTTTAGTCATTAAAGCGGTCTGACACTCTTTTCCGCTCAAAATAGAGCATATAGATATTTATTAATTTCTCACGTAAAAAAAAGAGGCCCCAGATTTTTCTTCCCCAAGGCCGCTGGTCACCTAGCTACGCCACTGCGTATCTTACTTTATTTTTGACAAGTATACCTACTTTATACTTTTACATAAAAATAAAGTATATAAAAATACTCTATTTTCAATCTTTACTGTGATGCCTAAAATGAAACACATTACGAGTTGAAACACGAAGACTCTTTTGTTTCAAATCAAAACAAATAAAGTTAAATTGGAAATGAGTTGTTTTATTTAAATATAATAGAGTTAGTGAGTGCTAGAAGTACTTTTAATTATTTTTTTTTTACAAAAAAATTATTATAGGCTATTTTTCTCAAAAAACAGTTCGCAACCCTAGTTACGTCATTACGTGATCGATTATAATAATTGTTGTTTCTTCTTATGTTAACAAATAACTTGTCTATTCGTGTGTTTGATTGTTTGTGAATAAATCTTTAATTGATTAATTAGTGCGGTCGATAACTGCGGTTGATAAGTTAAATATATAAGTCACGCATTTTCAATGGTTAAAAACTATAGACTAATATAAATGATATTTATTTTGCAAATTAGTACACGGTAAAAGAGTTGTACTTTTACACGTTAAGTTTTTCACCAGTTTAAACTAGATTACCAGTGCTATTCTCTAAGAAAACAGCATTGAACGCAGCGCTGACGGCAGCGACGAAATCGAAATACGTACATATGATTAACAATCCAATGGACCTATACATTGGATTGTACGTATTTGGATTTCGTCGCTGCGGCCAGCGCTGCGCTCAAGGCTGTTTTCAAAGAGAATAGCACGACAGGCCGGTGCGCGGTGCTTCCAAGCAGACTACCCTGAAATGAAACACCGGAACAAAATCAGAGGCCCTAAAATGACCTCTTAACCATTTGACTACCTAAACAAAACTGTTAAAAGGATGGAGCTATGGTGTATAGCTGCATCCCTTCTCGCTCGTTCGCTTGAAATTTTAAAAAGTAATGATAAAGCCCCTGAAGAGATTTGTGAACGATCTTCACAAAAGTCGTTTAATCAATATACTTTAGTTTTATTCTTTTCTTTCGCTTTCATTTCAATTGAAGATACTTTTTATTATAACTGTGAAGCCAATAAATAAAATAATGACACTGACATATCTAAAACTTTCTAACTACAAATTAATGGACAGCGACTTGAAACTTTCGATACTTTACAATCTGCCCAGCCTCTTCCCAACTATGTTTAGGTCTGTTTCCAGTCAAACAGGGTCCATTTTTTTTTTGTTGAGAAAATCAACCACTGACATCCCCCCACTCTTGGGCGGAGCGTGAGACAGTATCACTTTTACTGACTAAAAACCCACTCCTGTTTCTTCTTTGCCTTCGTTCCAGGGCCCCGGGCCCCTACGGTTTTGCTGACACCTTGAGGCGCGCGTGGAACACTACGCGCCGTCGACAACTTGGGCTCGGTCCGGACGGTTACCGGACGGTCGGACGGCGAGCTACCCATTGCTGGCTGTCCGCAAGCCCGTCCCTACGGTGGCCTTAAGTCGGGATCGAGATCCCGGCGGCTGGGGCGTGAGGGCCGCTCTCTCGCGCGTGCACGGTATAGCCGCTGGTAGATGCTAGTACCTACTTCAATAATATCAACATACCATGAAATGGGTAGTAAACTCCCGTGCACATTAAACGTATACACACAATAATATAACTAGTAATAATTATAATATATTTATACACATGATCGTATTATCGTAAACACAAATGGCGAAGTGGGCGATAAAATCACGCTATTACAATAAAAGGTTAGGCAGTATTGGACTGTTTATACAGAAAACTGAGCGTAATGATGTCCCGTAAGTGGGATTAGCAATGTTTATTTTTATTTTGGAATTTTGGTACTTAGATATCGAGTAAGAAAAGTCGTATTATTTTTCTGAAGGATAAAAACAAAGCTGGAGGTCTAACACATTAGCTGAATCTTATAATGAAGACGCGATAAATATGGCGTCAAAAAATTCTTCCGCATCGCTGTCGACTGGAAGTGTGCTAAAAGACTGGCGGCATTGCCACGTTGTATGGTAATGTTTAATCTCTGACCGAGGTAAGCCAGCCCTTTGGTCACGCAAAGTGTCGAACGCAGCTTAAAATACCTTAAAAAATAGTGAAATTAAAACAATTTTAAAAACACTTGTCACACGTCATGGGGTCCAAATGTAAAATAATAAAAAAAACCCATTTCAACACTTTTTATCCGAGTACCTACGTTCCTTTGGCTGACTTAAAACAAACGAAGCTGGTAGCAAGAGCTAGCGGAATTTAAGTAGCAGAGGCGTAGCGTGGACTAATTTAGACGTGGGCGAAGGCACATCAGCGAGGCCTTTTTCTTTCATAAATTTTCTTTCTTTTCTGTCGCTTTTCATCAAGTGAGATTGAGTTCAAGCGGGATCCTATAAAAAAAAACGAAAACGAGGCAACGACTGTCGCAACCCATTTGACCACATCGTCGCTTACCTTCAGGTGAAATAGTGGTCAAACACGAGCCTACCAATTATAAAAAAAACTCTCGTTCTTAAAAAAACCTTCGCTTGTGCAAGGCCGTGGGCGATAGCCCACTTTGCCCACGCCTAACTATGCTACTGATAAGTAGGTAATTTGTGCTTATCTCTATGAAAATTAATATGCTCGCTAATTCAGACATCCAGTCATGATAATTAAGATTATATTAAGCAGATTAGAAGTGAAGTCTACGTTTACACAAAGGATAATAATTATCTTACTACTCTGATATTCGATCTATATAACTTCGTCTCTCTCTCACACCGGAATTGTCATCATCATCATTTAAATCGAAAGACGTCCACTGTTGGTCATAGGGCTCCCCAAGGTGTCTCCAAGACAACCGGTCCTGTGCGCCTCGCATCCATCAGATTCCCGCTGCTCTCCCATGTCATCATTCCACCATCTAGAAGGCCTTCCAACGCTGCGCCTTACGATACGCGATCGCCACATCAGAACCCTTCGACTTCTTCAATCGACCATCTGTTCTGCATGCAATGAGCCCTGCCCACTGCCACTTGAGTTAGTCAATTTTTCTATGTCGGTAACCTTGTTTCTCCCATTATATCTGCATTTCTGAATCACAAGGAATCACGGTAATCCTTTGGATGCCTTCTGACCGAAATTGTACTGCACTGTAAATGGTAAGTAATTGCAAACTATTATCCTATCACTTCTTATTTACTTAATTGTTTGGTTTTGTCCTTAGTTCAAGCGTTATTCTGTATTTGGTTTAGGTTAAAATAATAAAAAGTTAACTTATTTTATAGATAGATACTTTTTATTGTACACCATAAAAAATTACAGAAGAAGTTAAAAATGAATATGATATAACAATTGGCGATCTTCTACGCGCGATTAGCGATTTTCTACAGACAACCTTTGGATGGATTTGACAGAGAAGGAGAAAAGATACGCAGGTACTCTGTGGTGTACTATTTATATAAATCCAATACGAAATTACGAAGTTAATAACATGTTTTATAAAAAAAAAAATACTACACTATTTACAACTATAGTTTGTGGCATAAGAAACGTTTTCGATGAACTCTGGCACCCAATGTAAGATTTAACTGTGTTTAGGGTGCCAGCGTCCACGCCTATCATTTGAACATTTCATAATACAATGCGTTCCAAATAAGAATAGGATCGATTTCCATGTTATGACGTCACAGCATACTGTCAAATCGAAGAATTATTATGGTGAGCAAAACAAGATTTTTTATAATTTAATTTATTTACGAACTGTGAACGAAAAAAGTTTAATCAGAATCCAGTTCTTCAATTTTGCTCATCTCTGAGTTCTTCAATTTTGGCCAATTTCTTGCGATCTGACAGTGGGACGTGACGTCACAACATGGTAATCGATCCTATTCTTATTTGGAAAGCATTGTATTAATGTTAAGACGAGCACAATTTAATAATATTAATAAAAGATTTTTAATTATTTAATGATAAGAGTTCTGTTGAGTAGCACACTTGGGCCTGCATTTACTGTAAATAAATCAACAGAACCCATAAATAAACTAACAAGACTTATCTATAAAGTAGGTAATGACCCTTAAATGAATTATGTCATAATAAGCACCACATCAAGCTGAGTTATTGCTAAAGCTTTATAACAATATTAATAGAATATTTTGTTATCATTTGGCACAAATAAGTGCACACGTCCTTATTTAGGGCGTTTTACTGTAAAGTTCCGCGTCGTAAGTTACTTTGTTTAGACAAAGGAACTGGAAATTAATTCTTTGAATTTAATACTAAAATTAACCATTATCATGACATCATCTTCCTGCCCTTGTCTTTTATTTAACTTGGGGTCTCTCTTTCTCACTCACACGCACGCCCCAACAAGAGTCATTAGACTAGGACCATAGCAGTTGAAGCAAAGTTAAAAAAAGTATGTGCCAACAATTTAATTAACAGATAATATTTATTTTAGCTTTTTATTTATCCAATGAATATACTCGTCATCATTAAAGATTCAAAGATTCAAAAGCATTTATTTCAAATAAACCATTTACAGGCACTTTTGAAATGTCAAGAAGTCAGTCAGTCAGAAAAAAAATGATGCTAATTGCACATTCCATAGCGTAGGTCTCTATGGAGAAGAATGTGCAAGAAACTCCATGGACACTCTTTTCAATCATGTTTTGTAATTACAAATATCTCTGTTACATGTTTCTTGTCGTTATCATGTGAGAACAATGTAAATACAGTAAAAATAAAAACTAAATATAGATATTAAAATAGCAACTGGCAGCTAAAAGAGGACCAGTCTCAACTGACAGCGCCCGTTCACGAACATGACGCTAATATTATCACCACTCAGCTCAACCATTTTGAAGGGAACCGAATGATCCAACACATGCGCCACCATCAGTGAGACATTTAAGTGAGCATGACAAACTGTCAACTGCCGTGCTCATTTATGTCAAACAAGTCCAATAGTAACATAAAAAACCATAAAATAGCTCCATGGTACTCACATTTACAAACTTTGAAAATAAATGCTTCTACATTATACAATACTTATAATATTTTACAATTACCCAAAAAAAAAGCATTAAAAAATAATAATAATAATTTCCAAACTAATCAATTTGTACACCAGCTCCTCTACCAGGAGCTGGACCAGCATTGAGCCAAGCATTTTTATCTTGAATATAATCCTCCAACTTATAATATGCTTGCCTGCATAGTGTGCGTTTAATACAAGATTTAAATTTCGTTTCATTGAGTTCTAATATTTGTGGATCATCATCATCATCATCATTTCAGCCGAAAGACGTCCACAGCTGGACATAGGCCTCCCCCAAGTATCGCCACAACGAACGGTCCTGTGCGTCTCGCATCCATCGGACTCCCGCAACCGTTACGAATTCATCGGTCCACCTTGTACAAGGCCTTCCAACGCTACGACGACGACTACGTTTACCTGGGACAGACGGTCCAGTTGGGAAGGTCTAACTTCGAGAAAAAGATCAATCGTCGAATCCGACTCGGCTGGGCAGCGTTCGGGAAGCTGCGCGGTATCTTCTCGTCCAATATACCACAGTGTTTCAAGACGAAAGTCTATGACCAGTTCGTGTTGCCAGTGATAACATATGGCTCTGAAACTTGGTTGTTTATAATGGGCCACATCAGAAGACTTAGTCATCCAAAGGGCAATGGATAGGGCTATGCTCGGAGTTTCCTTGCGTGATCGAATGAGGAATGAGGATATCCGCAGGAGAACCAAGGTCATCGACATAGCATGAAGTTAAAATATACTATTTGTATTTAATATACATTTAACTTAATATCTAACATGCTTAGAGTCTTGACTTATTTATTTATTTATTTATTAAATACTCCATGCACAAACTTACAGCGGCGGACTTAATGCCTTAGGCATTTTCTACCAGTCAACCTTAGGGTCATGCAGAGATAAATAGTGGTAGGTGCAATAAAAGAGAGAGAAAAGGCGAAAAGGTACAAGAAAAGATATACTAATAAACCATAAATATCATACAATTATACAATATATACACAAATTAATAAACTATCTACATATATATCTACACTAATAAAGTCAAACAATTAGTTCAAATCGACAATTTGAAAACATTAACGCTGTGATGACACTACTGCCAACTTCTTACGAATTAGCTCGCGAACTTTGGTTCTGAATGTTAATCAATTTGTTACCATCCTAATCTCCCCATTCCACAAAGAAATAGCTTGAACAAAGAAAGAACAGTGAAGAAAGTCTGTACGATGAGTGGGACATTGAAGTAGGCGGTTATGAGATGAGCGCAGATTTCTATTGTGGTTGGCGCAAATGTATTGAAAGTGAGGAGCTAAATAACTAGGGGAATTAGGAGAATCAAGAAATGAAAACAAGGTAGTGAGCGCCCTTTGCTTTGCTTTGCGACTTACTGTTTGTTTTTTCTTTTCTTAATTCATGGATCTCAATTTTAAGTAAAAGCTTCCTCCAAGGTTTTCCATGTCTCTATCCGTGGCTTTAGTCATCCAGCCGCTTTCCGCAATTGTTTTTATTTCATCCTCTCCCATATCTCCAGTTATTAACAGATAACTTCTATCAATTAACTCCGAGTCCTTTGTTTGAGTTCGATGAACGTTCGTATAGACTACTGATTGTGCTATCAGTCTATCAGCTGTCATTCGCGATAACAACTTGATTGCTGATAGGTTAATAATGGTGTATTTATAGAAATATATTGAGTGATAATGACCCTGTGTTGTAAGAGGGTGTCGTGATGGCCCCGTAGCTAAGGCACCTGTCATGTATAAGAAACAGCGGGTTCAAAACCGGGTAAAGACCTACCTACCATTGTGAATATCTAGATTCACATGTACTTTTCTAAGTTTATCTAAGATATTACTAACTTCCGCTGCCTCGGTAAGCACGCAAAGCTGTTGATCCCGGTTGAGATTCATAGCTATCTTTGGCAGAGGCGTAGCGTGGACTAATTTAGACGTGGGCGAAGATACATCAGCGCGGCCTTTTCTTTCATAAAATTGAATACGTGACAGCGACAACATCCTCGCTTACTATAAGGTGGTCAAACGCGAGCCTATCAATTATAAAAAAAACCCTCGTTCTTAAAGAGCCGTCGCTTGTGCAAGGCCTCTTTGGGTGCGAGGCAGAGGGCGAGGGCCCATTTCGCCCACGCCTATCTTTGTCGTTACAGGTAATCTGAAAGTCTGACCTTCAGTCTGAACTCGGTTGTGGAGGTCTGATAGGATGTCCCTCCATGTAAAATTCCAATTAATTAACCTCCCGACCGAATTTAGATCACGGTCAATCTCAACAGAGATTAGCAAAGTACACAGGAGATATTATAATGCACAAATGTGTGCGCAAACTCAGGTGTACTCTCTGTATCTTTATTCTCATAGTTCTATGAGACGGCAATCCGATAAGACTAGCGTTGCCCGGCGTCCGGATAAAGCCGGACATGGTCAGACTTTTTCTTTACATGTCCGGCCAAATTAGGTTTTCAATTTGACCATTTTGTTTTTACATTTGTCATATTTATGTTCGTTCCGTGCGCTAACGAGCGGGATACCAATTATTAAAAATTAATATCGAATTTAAAAAAAAAACCTGGGAATAGAACTTAGGACCAGCAGTCGCGCTTGCGACCACGAGATCAACTCGGCAGTTAAAACCAATACTATTAAAACCTTTAATATATATATTATAGCATAGAGATACAGTATACATTGTTTTACTTGGCAAGCCACAGCATCGCGGCTTGGATTATAAATTATAAGATAGATTCGAAGTTCATTCACCTCACAATACGAGTACCAATATATAAAGTACGATGTATATATGTATATGTTTATAATAACAATTGCTTGTGATTGCTTCAGCACGAACAGACGCAGACCGCCTTTTATTGACAGAGGAAGAAACAATGGATATGACTTTTTATTGGCTTTCATTTTCTATATTTTTCTCAAAATGTAAGAAAATTAATTGATTTGTGCTAGGTGTGAGGCTTACCTTAAGAATGTGAAGAAGAAGAAAAAAACACAAACCAGTATAGAGCGAATTTGACTCGCATACGAAAGGCACAAACTGTATGTATGTATGTGTACATCTCTACTGTCTACCTATTACGGCTCATGACTTCATGAGATACAGTCCGCTGACAGACGGAGGGACAGACGTACAGACGGACAGCGGAAGCTTAGGAGTTCCGTAGGTTACACTTTGGGTTCAGAATTCTATAAACTATACGCCATATCCAGTCAAAACAGCCGTGACATTCCGTATGGTTGACGCAAAGTGGTTGAGCGATTAGCTGCTGAAAGTGCTGAGCTACGTGTCGCAGGTTCGATTCCCACACGAAACATTTGTATGGCCTACAGTTAGGTGAACCGGGGTTTTTTTTTCGGTGGGAAAATCATCTAATGACAAATCCCGCTCTTGCGCGGAGCGAGAGATAGTGTCAGACTTTTACTTACTAAAAACCCACTCCTGTTAGAAGGAACAGACAACGAAGGTTGCCTTTCGTACCAGGACCGAGTCTTCCTTTCAGAATCAGACCCTGCTGGGCCCCTACAGTTGCTGACATCTCCTTGAGGCGCGCGTGGAAGAGTACGCGCCGTCGACGACTTGAGCTCGGCAGCCGAAAATAAACGAAAATTAATATTTATCATTGGTTATGAATACAACTAGTATGTGGTAGTTATGAACAATATGGACTGGCCTGTTGGTCTAGTGGTTAGAGACCCTGACTGCTATGCCGGAGGTCGTGGGTTCGATTCCCACCCAGGACAAATGTTTGTGTGATGAGCACGATCATTGGTTCTGTGTCTGGGTGTAATTTATCTATAATATGTATGTATTTAGAAATATATAAGTATGTTTATCAGTTGTCTAGTTCCCATAACACAAGCTCTGCTTAGCTTGGGACTAGATGGCGTTGTGTGACAGTTGTGGAATATTATTATTATTATTATTATATGTTATGCTCGTCGATACAGCAATTATTTCTTTTAAAACCATTTTAAATATTTTCATAGTATGTCAAAATTGATGTTCTAATAAAAATTATGAAAAATAAACAGATTTCATGTGAATTTTCTATATTTCTTGCAGATTGACTACATCTAACAGCTTCGTATAAAATGGAACATTGCCAAGGTGTATTAATAAAATACCTACTCATAAATACTAGTATAAACTCATATCTAATGAAGTGCTTATCAGTAATATGAACTGTATGTTAAAGGTTTAGTTCCTATATTTTGGAACGAAAATAAAATAAGCTATCTTTATTTCGCGACTTCGCCTAGCCTAGTATATTTTTTTTTTATTGATAGATTCGCGCTTGAGTGATACCTCACCTGATGGAAAGCGACGATGCGGTCGACGATGGAGCGCGCTTACCTAGAAGTAACCTATTCACTCTTGACTTTTAAAGATCCCCAGTTTATTGCATTTTTCGAGACTAAGTTATATTCGGATTTTTTTTGTTTTCGGTGGGAAAATCATCAAATCGGGCGGGGCGGGAGATAGTGTCAGATTTTTACTGACTAAAAACCCACTCCTGTTCCATCGTTGCCTTTCGTACCAGGCCCGAGTCTTCCTTTCAGAATCAGACCCTTGGCCCCAGTAGGCTTCGACCCTGCTGGGCCCCTACAGTTGCTGACATCTTGAGGCGCGTGGAACAGCACGCGCCGTCGACTCGGTCTGGACGATCGGAAGGCGAGCCACCCATTGCTCGCCGTCCGCAAGCCCGCGCCTATGGTGAAGTTATATTCGGATAAGAAGATATTGATATATGGTTTTATTTTATGACAGTGAATTCTGTTGCGACGCTCGCCTCCTTAAAATAATCCAGGTTTAATAACATAAGATTATGGTATAATTGGACCTATCCATCCAAAATGGTTTTGACAGAGTAGGAGAGAGAGATACGCAGGTAATTCGTGGTGTAATGGAATTGGCCCGCAATAATCGAAGACAGACTTCGTGTAAAAGGGGGAAGGAGGTCTTTGCCCAACAGTGAGACATAATTAGATAGAGCTTAGATAGTCAAGTAAATGTTAAATCATAGGCCTATACGCCTATAGGAATATTGGGGTGACTGGCCTGTTGATCTAGTGGTTAGTAGTCCTGACTGCTATGCCGGAATTCGTGGGTTCGATTCCCACCCAGGACAAATGTTTGTGTGATGAGCACGATCATTTGTTCTGTGTCTGGGTGTAATTTATCTATAATATGTATGTATTTAGAAATATATAAGTATGTTTGTCAGTTGTCTAGTACTCATAACACAAGCTTTGCTTAGCTTGGGACTAGACGGCGTTGTGTGATAGTTGTGGAATATTATTATTTTTTAGCGATGCGGAGGAATTTTTTGACGTCATATTTAAGTTAGAAGTTATTTCTTGCCTTTAGTGTTTATATAAATTTAATTAAGTAGTTAAGTGTTTTTATTTTTCTTTGTTTATTATTTTATTATAATTATAAATTCTACAATTAATTAACATTTAATATGTAGTAGTGTTACATCATAGGTACTTTCTTATTACCCAAAAATTCGACATAGCTCTACTTTAAAGTATTTCTAACACAGTTGCTGCTTATAATGCCGTATCCAGCTGGATCACCTTCTAACATCCATGTAAATAGGTAAGTACGTTTGAGTATCAAGGTATGCCATCTGGCCCATGGCATTGACGGCGTGACGAATGTGATAATGTTCTTATTCGGACGCTCGTACAATGGAGAGCACGATTTATTACTAACGCGTAATCACGACACGAATATATTTAATTGGACTTGCTTTTGAATGTTTTAAAGCTGTTTTTTTCTTCTTTATATATTGTACACCACTTAAACAAAAACAAAGGACCAACATAATTAAAAATAAGTGTACAATGGGCGGTCTTATCGCACAGGGCTATTTCTTACAGACAACCTTTGGATTGACTTAAAGAAAGGAAATAGATTTAGAGCAGTCAGTTTACAACATCAGAAAAAAACTAATAAGACATAATAACATAAATATATACAAACAATATAAGAAAAAAAAAACTAATAAATATTAAATATATAATTGAGTTCCTTCACCTTTTTTTAAAAGTACACCTCACTTCTAAGGGGTCCAATACACGAAAGGTTTTGCTGTCAGTTTTGCCACAGTCAAATATCTTGACTGACGAAAAACCTACCGTGTAATGCGATGACTGACGTTTGCATGACGAAAAATGTATATGGCGATAAAATTCCGTCAGTCAAGCTTCATTCATGATTGATGGTTTTGATTGACGCTTGCATGACCGTGTAATGGACCCCTATGGATAACGCATTCCACAAACGAGCTGCATGTATGCATATTAGATGTATAATACATGCGTATTATATACATCTAAACCTTCGTCATGAATCAATCTGTCTATTGGTGAAATCGCATGAAAATCCGTTCAGTAGTTTTATAGTTTATCGCAAACTTACAGACAGACAGAGGCGGTGTGCGGTGGCCTTTGTTTTATTAATTGTTTATGATAGGCGCGCGTTTGACCACTATCTCACCTGAAGGTAAGCGATAATGTGGTCGACGATGGAGCACGCTTGCCTAGAAGTAACCTATTAAGACCTCTAGGTTTTAGCTATCAGAAAACACAAAGTCTAGATTAAAAAATGCAGTTTTTTAAAGTAATCATTTAGTACAGGTATAGATACCACCCGGACGCGATTTGCAGTGGCCTGTATTAGTCCAAGATTCCAGAACGATCTGACATAACTTATTTTCACATGGATGAAACCTTAGGTTCTCAGTAGCGTCTCATGTGCTTTGAATACCTGTGTGACTTTGGAGCTCCCTCTTGGGGCCCCTGGGTAGATACCAGGTGAGGAAAAGGAACTAAAAAAAAGAATTACCTAACATACATTGCCAAGGCTGATTTTTATAAATGTTTTGTAGAACATTATTCTAAAGTAGTATCATAAGTCTCAGACACTTTCCATGGACCAAAACTTCTGTCAGACACTTTAAAGCTCCACAAAAAAGAAACGGACTCTATTTATTTTTACATCTCTCAGTCTGGTTTTTAAATATGTTATTAAGGTAACCATTACAAAGTTGTATTAGTCAGACAAATTGTAGCCACCAAACATCCAGTCAGTGCATGAAATCGTCTAACTCGCTCTGAAACGCAACATATATAAAAATCGACCATGAAAATTTAAGTTATGTAACTCTTATTTTTAGTTCCCTTTCTCACTTAGTACCTGCTCCGGGGCCCCAAGGGGGAGCTCCAAAAGCACAAAGGTGTTCAAAGCGCATGATACGCCACTGAGAACCTAAGGTTTCACCCATGTGAAAATAAATTGTCTTATCGCTCTAGGATCTTAGTATATATGGAAAGCAATCAACAGATTGCGCACCCAGGTAGGCCGTTGCAAACATAACCTGGCAAAATGGGGTATTATAGACCCGAACGAGTGCGGTGCTCCTGATCAGACGATGGCTCACTTATTAGAGTGCCCAAAGTGTCCCAACATCTGTACTTTGGAGGACGTAAAAAACGCCACCGGCGCTGTTATAAACGAGGCAACATACTGGGCCCAAAAACTTTGAGGGAAGAGCAAACCATCGATTCTAGAAGCAGAAGAATACAGGTATAGCTAATTTATTACCGGTTATTCTATAGATAACACAATTAATTCAAAGAAGAAAATGTTATTTAAATTTAACTTGCCCGTAGCCGCTGGAATATTCATGATAATCCTTTTATAATTTACAAATTTCCTTTTTTACAATAAATTACTTTATAAACGTGTAGTGTAGATTTCTTTTCGAGTCGATGGTTTTATAGTGTCAGACTTTTACTGACTAAAAACCCACTTCTGTTTCTTTGTTGCCTTTCGTACCAGGGGCGAGTCTTCCTTTCAGAATCAGACCCTTGGCCCCAGTAGGCTTCGACCCTGCTGGGCCCCTGCGATTTGCTGACATCTCCTTGAGACGCTCGTGGAATACGCGCCGTCGACGACTTGGGCTTGGCCCGGACGATTACCGGACGGTCGGACGGCGAGCTACGCATTGTTCGCCGTCAGCAAGCCCGCGTTTCGAGTCGATGGTTTTTACATTTATTACAATTTGATCAGAAATCAGAAACGTTTATTTGAAATAAACCATTTACAGGCACATTTGTATACTGGCAAAATGTCGATTCATCATCATCATTTCAGCCGAAGGACGTCCACTGTTGGACATAGGCCTCCCCCAAGTGTTGCCATAACGAACGGTCCTGTGCGTCTCGCATCCACCGCATTCTGGTCTCACCAGGTCATCGGTCCACCTTGTGGGAGGCCTTCCAACGCTGCGTTTCCGGTGCGCGGTCGCCACTCTAGAACCTTTCGGCCCCATCGACCATCCGTTCTACAAGCAATGTGCCCTGACCACTGTTGCTTAAGTTTGGCGATTCTTCGATTTAAATATTGACAAGTACACAAACTAATTAAAGCTAAATTGTACGTTCCAAAGCGTATATTTCTATAATAAAAGACAATAACGCACAAGAAATTCCTTGGACACTCTTTTAAATCATAATTATTATGAGTTACATAAATCATGGTTACATATTTCTTGTCGCTTCTATTATGAGAGCACACTGTAAATAAATAATTAAAAAAAAAGTAGATATAGATTATCGTGACTCTGGAACGCAAAGGGCCACTGAAGGAACACAGGCGGGTTTTAGTCAGTAAGTCTTTTGCTCTTTCTCACTCCACCCATAGCGGTAACAGTAATCTGATGTTTTCCAATCTTAAAAAAAAGTACATAAAGTTGCAGTTGTGCACTTGTGGCAGTTTGTCTGTCATGTGGGTCATGTTTTGGATAGGCACCGTACTTACATTGGGTATCAGAAGGTCTGTAAGACCCCACTTTGTCAAATTGTGTTTGCATCGGCCTACATGGATACGCAACCTATTCAAAGCACCGAACTGATAATTTCCGTAAAAACGGACTCTTAAGTAATCCAAATTACTCTTTAGACAACTATTACAAAACTGTTATATTCTTAGTTTTAAATACCTATAATCTCCACGCGCGCCTCAGGGAGATGTCAGTAAATCGTAAGGGCCCAGCAGGGTCGAAGCCTGCTGGGGCCATGGGTAGTGTGAAAACGAAACCCGGCCCCTGGGACGAAGGCAACGAAGGAACAGGCGTGGGTTTTTAGTCAGTAAAAGTATGACACTATCTCGCGCTCCACCCAAGAGGGATTTGTCGTAAGATGATTTTCCCACCTAAAAAAAAACTACTTAGTGAAAGTTTTTTTACAAAAAATGGTGTTTCCCGTTTGGTTTCTTCGTTTTTGACCTCGACTTCAAAAATATAAGATATTTTGCAATGTCTAGAGTTTTATTTTCAGCAGTCCGTTGTATTTTTATGGTTGAATCTTTTTTCCAGTATCTAAGTACATATTTTTCATTACTTTACCTGTAAAGAGGAGTTTACATCATTGTAACAGCTCCAACAGCGAACCGTAAAACTTGGCAAATAAAACATTTACCCTTATTTTATTACGCACAGCACAAAATACCGCGTTGTTTACCGGAGATTTCCTTACCTGAAACAAAAACAAAATAATTTAATAATGGATTTTATTTTTATTCCAATTATTTTAGTGTCATTTTAAAGGCTTTGTTTGTTACAAAAGGAATGATTGATTTCGGTTTTATTTTATTATCGGATTTATAGCATTTTGTTATATTAAATTTTGTACTGTTATTTCAGGAAGTTTTTAGCTTTAGGTTTTTTTTAAGAGCTTACTCTCCAAGGTCAAGCAACACTTATCAAGGCCGGTCTCTGGATGGGTGACTATCTTTACATATCAAGATCCAGCTGTTATTTGTTGGTCTTTGACAGTCGTTACATGTACCCAATTACCGGGTTGTGGAGGACAGATACGCTGTTCCATGTAAAATACTGTAACGGCATCGAGATAGTCTGGTAGACGACCCTAAGACAATATACGTGTAGTTGATAAGAAGCGACGATGTGGTCGACCATAGAGTACTCTTGTCCTTTTTTTTTTTTGTTGCCGGGGTGGAAAATCCTCATGGATGTCCTTCGCCTGGGGCAGACGAAGGGGTCTGTCAGAATCTTACTGACTAAAAACCACCTCGGTGTTCCCTCCCACACTTGGACCGGGGATTGTGGGAGCTGATGCGCCATCCATGATCCCCGGCTAGTGCCGGCCCGCCTACGCGGGCCACCTCAAGCCCGCGGGGAGTGTGAGGTGTCCTCCCCCCGCGACGTCCAATAGGGGCGCGCGTGGAACACTACGCGCCGCCGCCTCGGGTCTTGCTGGATGGGGGACGGCAGACGACCCCGAGTCCACCGTCCCTCCGGACCTCTTTATGGGGGCTGGAAGAGGGCGTTGTCTGCCCTCCGCCGACGCCCGGTTCGCCTGCTGCGGCACGGAAGAGTGGCCACGGCCTCCCTCTCCCTCTCCGCAGCCTCCTTCTGCGAAATTACGGCTTCACAGAAGGAGATCACCGCATCCCACGACTCGACGCCTCCGACCATCGTACGAACGACGGCCGGCAGCGACAAGTCAGGGCCCACTTCAGATACAAGGACACGGCGCTGCTCCTCCCATGCGGCACACTGCCAGTGTGTGTTGCGCCGTGTCCTCCCGACAGTCGGTGCAGTGATGGCACCGAGCGAGAGTACTCTTGTCCTGAAGTAACCCATTGACTCTTGACAAGATCCCTAGGTTGGAATTAAATAGTTTTGCTATAATGGAAACTGTAATACATTCAATAAATATCCGTTACATACGCTATTTGGAATTCGAAACATATTATCCCAAACCCATCGAGGCCAGTGAGACCTAAATTAACACAGCCACACTTGACAATTCCATCTACTTGAATATTTTAAGCTGTAACGAGCCCTTTAATTCCCTGTTCTGCTCGTGGTTCCAACGTAAGGCTGTGTACAGACCTGTATCACGAATTCAAGTATTTTTTTTAGACTACGGTTACAAGAACCGAGCGTTGCTACGAAACAGTCTAAGAGCCGACGCTGCGTTCCCATACAAAAGTGCTCCATCGCGGCTCGCCACGTGGGCAGCCGCGCCCCACACCCTTTTTGCTACGTAATTATACATTAAAGTTCTCCATCGACACGACTACATGCACACCGTTAAAGTTGAACTAGTGTCACTGCCCAGGTAATAATCCGGTTTCCGCTACGAGGATCGCCGCACACGACACGTCACGCGACGTGTGCCCGCGCGGACGCCCGCTTAACGTAGCCTTGGTCCTTATAAGTGCTCCTAAAAGTCATGGCTAATCAAAAATCTTTTTTATGTTTTCCCAATTTTTTCAGTGATTTATTCAATCAATCCAATGTTAATGTCGCAACAAACTAATTTAATCCGCCATTCAGTTAAAAACCTGGTCTGATAACTAAACGCCGTTCAACTAGCGGCCTGAATGATATGTAATACAACCGATGCGAATAAAACAACATTTAAAGAACTGTTTGGTTTATGCTTAGGTAATTCATTTAATAGGGTGACCATGTGACGAAAAAAAAACTTAGGGCGACGTGGACAGATTAGGTTTGAAGGAGATGACGAGAGCTAGAGTGAGCGAGCAAAGTGAGCGGCCGAAGCCCCCGTCATCACCGTTACACCGCATAAAGCTGAATTATCTACTAAAGAGCAACTACTTAAATTAGGTACTAAAATATACTGAAAACCAGTTTAAACACGGAGAAAAACTATTTTAACGCATGGAAAAGCTCATTTTATTTAGGCTTACAATTTTTTTAGAAGTATAATTATATATATTATCAGTCTCAGCAGACGTTGTTCTGCCCGAAAACTGGCTTTTCGTCGGACAAAAATTGAGAACAAGTTTGCAATACCACGTACCGGGTTCAATTTTATTTTCAAACCATTAAAAGACCCACTCAAATATACACAAAAAACTTCATACAAATCCGCCAAGCCATTTAGGACGTTTTTGTATTTTAAGAAAAATATATATAATAGAAATAGAGAACGGATAAAGTGAAAAATGAGTTTATTAGGTTAGTAAGTGTCGCCAGTGCCTGAAAAATTGAAAGGCAATCGTTTGTCTTGGTATGGTCATGTGAAGAGGAGGGATGAAACGCATGTTACTAAAAAAGTTCTGATTATACTGTAGATGGATGGAGGGGAAGGAGGCCAAAGAAAAAATGGATGGATTGTGTGAGGAGTGATATGAAAGAAAAGGGAAAAAAAATAGTGATAGTGTGACGGGTGACAGGACAAAATGGAAGAAAAAAACGTGTTGCGCCCCAAGTAATATATGATAAGGGCAGGAAGAAGATTTTATTTTTTAAAGCGGTTCCTTCTGCTAGTCTGCTTAATTTGCCTGAAGATAGTGTGCACACTGTCTAACACGACTAACAGCCAATCACTTAGTAATGGCTACTAGAGAATTAATTGAAGCGCCCGCTTTAGCTCACTCGTTCATTTCGTTAATTTGATGAAGCCTATACTTTCTTTGTTTTAGTAATCTCGTGGATTGACATTAAGGCCTGTTAGAACGTGGTATCACTAAATTCCTTTAAATTTAAAAAAAAAGTGTTTTAAAAAGTTATTTAAAAATTAAAATAAAAACCTATGTACTTAAATAAAGAATAATTTAAAAAAAATTACTTAAAATTTAGTTTAAAAATTTATAAAATAAATTTTCAAATTCAGATCAATAATTTATTTATAATTCATTCTGTTTCTGTGCCAGTTTCCAAATTTCATAAAGGGCTTAGGAATATGCTTTTTTGCTACTCATAGTCATAGAAATATTTAAATTGACGGGGAATGACGGTAAGTAGTATTATATATATTTTATGTGAGAAGTTCTAATTAACCGATCACAAATTCAAATACCTACTAGGTTGAATAATGGTCCCTCAATATCATCATCCACAGCCTGATTTCTGGGCACAGGCCTCTTCTTTGTGCCATCATTGCTGGCCTGTTGGTCTAGTGGTTAGTGACCCTGACTGCTATGCCAGAGGTCGTGGGTTCGAATCCCACCCAGGACAAATGTTTGTGTGATGAGCACGATCATTTGTTCTGTGTCTGGGTGTAATTTATCTATATATGTATGTATTTAGGAATATATAAGTAATATATAAGTATGTTTATCAGTTGTCTAGTACCCATAACACAAGCTCTGCTTAGCTTGGGACTAAACGGCGTTGTGTGATGGTTGTGGAATATTATTATTATTATCCTTATCAGGTTCTACCTGTGAGGTTATAATCATCATCACCTTCAGCATTTCAGCCGAAATACGTCCTCAGTTTGACATAGCCCTCCCCCAAGTGTCGCCATAACGACCGGTCCAGTGCGTCTCGCATTCATCGGTATTCTGCGACCCGCACCAGGTCATCGGTCCACGGACTTTGTCGGACCTTTGTCCCAGTTCATGGATCCTGTATCATGTGTCCTGCCCAACATCATTTTAAATCCATAACTTGTTTTTCTAAATCGAAGACTTTCGTGAGTCTTCGAATTTCGAGAATTATGTTTTCTTACTTCCACTTTCGAGCAAAAGCCTGCATCCCTTCTTCCACTTTTTGTGTCCCTAGCTATGTTCTGCTATTTTTTTTAGTACCAGTTCTACTCGTCACACTACTTACTTCTGGGCCTACCGCGTCGCCGATTCCTGTTGTTTGAGATCAAGGCAGTGGTTACCTTCGCCCAATTTTGTTGCAACATACGGTTGATGTGACCTGCCCAGTTCCATTTTAGTTTGGTGGCTGAGTTCCTACGTATACGATTTGTTTTGTAACGAAGTACTCACACATACAGTCTGGTACAAGTGTACCTACTGTTTCTTATGTGGTCTGTGATTTTGACTCCGATATACCTACTTCGTTCCAGTGCTTGCTGGCAGACCCCGAGTGCAGACTTTTGACGATTCGTTAATGACCACGTTTGTGCTCTACTACCTATTAAACTTAAATTTTCTAAATTACCTAAAAATAAGATGATGTTCATACCACACACATACGAAATGAACCACTAATATATCAACGATATGGCTATTAATGAAAAATAAAGACTTTTAAGTCCGTATATTGGTAGCTCGAATTCCTTCAAACCTCGTGATGACGTCAAGTTCGTTTTTACCACCGCCAATCAAAAATAAATCATTGTTACGAGTATAATTGGTCATGTTATACAAAAACTATATACATCAGTGTTTCTCAACCCGCAGTCTGTGACCACGGTGATCCTCAAAGGCAATATCGACCATGAATGGAGTGAAAAATTCAAACTTGCCAACTGAAAACTGATATTGAAGTGACCTGATTTACAAAATATGATATTTTCTACGTCTTATAATTTTTTTTTTTTTGTTTACTATAAAGTACAAAACTTTATAGTTTTAAGAATAGTTGGGCTACAACTTTTTGCACATTTAACCAAAGTTTCCGACATAGCCCGAAGAATCATCAAATTCAAATGGCAGTGGGCAAGGCATATAGCTCGCAGAACAACCGCGTACCAAAACGTAAAGTTGGAAGACCTCCCACAAGGTGAACTGATGACCTGGTCAGGGCCGCAGGAATCCGAAGATGCAAGACTTACGGGACCAGTCGTTGTGGCGACACTTGGGGGAGGTCTTTGTCGAACAGTGTACATCTTTTGGCTGAAACGATGATGAAACCTTTTTGAATTTTATGATTTAAGTTATTTTTTTATTAACATTATCATTTCAAATTTCTACTAATATAACCATTATGGATCATTGTTATCCGAAATAAATAAATTATTATTTCTTCTTCTGGACTTTTGGTCCTTGCTAACTACAAAGAGGTCCCCGATTAAAAAAGTTTGAGAACCACTAAATATATAGATTTATACATAAATGTATATGAATATAGCTTTTGGAGCATCGACCCTTTCATTTCATTATCGTACGTAGGTGTAGTAGGGCTGTCACCTAGTTTAACCGCAACTTGAGTAGATACTTGTACCGCACTTTAGCTAAAATTAATTTCCAAAGTAATAACAGTCACTTCGCTCTTAAATGCTTCATAGCTGTTGACATTTTAGTCGTGCGTTCTAATAATAAGTGTAATTCTGAAGTTGCTGTATTATCTTATATCTTATCTTACATATGTAAAATTATCTTATACCTTATCTTCTTATATACGCGGACGGCGAGCAATGGGTAGCTCGCCGTCCGATCGTCTGGTAACCGTCCGGACCAAGCCCAAGTCGTCGACTGCGCGTACATACTCTTTCACGCGCGCCTCAAGGAGATGTCAGCAACTGTAGGGCCTAGCAGGGTCAAAACCTATTGAAGCCAAGGGTCTGGGTCTGCTTCTTCTGAAAGGAAGACTCGACCCTGGTACGAAAGGCAACGAAGGAACAGGAGTGGGTTTTTAGTCTGTAAAAGTATGACACTATCCCCCAGTCCGCCCAAGAGCGGGGGACGTCATAAGATGATTTTCCCACCGAAAAAGAAATCTTTTATACTTACTTATAAAAATGAATAGCTGTTCGTTAGTCTCACTAAAACTTGAGAACGGCTGGACTGATTTGGCTAATTTTGGTCTTGAAATATTCAGGATAGTCCAGGGAAGGTTTAAACGGTTAGAAAAAATGGAAAATAACACGAAAAAAAATCCGAATAGAACGCCATCTCTAATTAAAATGTCATTATAAAATGAATTATGTTGTTATGGTAATGCTAGTAGATGGCGTTATCCTTATGCTGTTCTGGTAATTCCTTGCTATTAGGTCAGCTAGTATCTATATATAATTCTTCTGTACGCGTGTTTGTCACTTAACTCCGCCTAAACAGCTTGACTGATTTGGATGTAATTTTGTATGTAAATGAGTGGATCTCTGGATGGTTACAAAATACAATTGAACACGCTAGGTGGCGCTGCAATCGGTTTCTTCATATTTTAGCTTTAGGGCAAGACAAAGTCAGTCGAGATCGCTAGTTTGTTTACATTTTTTAAGTGACAGCATAGAATTCAAAGTCGTCTTAATATTTTGTAGTGGATTCAATATTTGGACCGTTTTTTTTTGAGATGAGTTTTTTTTTATTATTAATTTGTTACATCAAAAATCAGTTTGTCGGCAGTACATTCTCGTGAATTTCGCTTAATACTAAGAGACATCCTGTCACCCCCCAAGTTTGTAGGTAGGTACTCGTTGTGAGGTAAACAGATGCAGTACCACAACACTATCTGAGATCAACATACCGCAGCAACTATGGATACATAGACAGATAATGTTTCATTAGAACAATTTTTATTAGGTTTCCATTTTTAGCTCGATTTATTAATTCATCAGGTAACTCATTAATAAGTGTAGGTGCAATCCATCGTCTCGCACGCTTACCGTAGTAATCATTCACCTTAGGAACCTGGAGTCTCTTTTTCTTAATTAAATAACTTCTCTAGCTCTGTGTGCAGCGGCCGAAAGTGTCTAACTTTTACTACTAAAGTCCACCTGTGTTCTTTCAGTAGGGGTTAAAGTATGTAACTCTATCGAAAAACATAGTCCTAGTGGGTCCTGTCCATTTTGATGAAGTCGACCCGGGCCTGCTTCTTATCAGTTGGTGAATTACTCATTGCTCGCCATCCGCAAGTTCAAGCCTACGGTGGCTAGGACCGCGCCTCGAAAAAAACATCCCTGTGAAGCCGGGGAGAGGGATGCTAGTTTTTAAAATTAGATAATATTGTCATACTAACAATAGGGGTTAAAGTATGAAACAGCCGTTTTTTAAAACGGGTTGCTTTGAAGTGTTATTATTATCTTTGGATTGACTTGGAATTATAAGTTCAAATAAACTTTATGTTAAAGGTACGGTGACCCATTAAAAGTGCTTAGATACCTTAACGCCTATTTTCCCTTGCATGTTAGAGTTCAAGTTTTCGAAAATTAAACTAGATGGCGTTGGTTTCTTCACAGCTAAGTGGTGAGCAAAGGCAATCTCATAAAGTATAAACTTGACTTTTAGTTTAACAAATAATAGACACATGCGTCATCATTGTCGTCAACAACTGATTGTAGTTCATAATTTCATCAACTTAGCATAAGTCAAGATGGCCTAGTGGTATAGAGCACACAGATTGAAGCGCAAATCAGTGTGCCGCAAGTTCGAATCCCACGCAATTGTTGACTTTTTGTAAGTTCTTACCCGATTGGAAATTATGGATTACATATATTAAATTATTCTTTAACTTGTTCACACATTTCTTAGAGTTAGAAAGGGATCACAAAAAAACGAAATAAAGAATTATATTTCTGCGAGGTAGACATAAGTTTTAACTTGACCGAAATGAACTGTCGTTTGGTTGTAGTTGTTGGTTAGTGACGTGTGGTTAACAGTATTGTAATATTCGCAAAATGCAAGCTAATATTAGTATTGAAGTGAGGGCGACTATCATTGGGCTGCATAAAAGCGGTCTTAATAAAACACAAATATCTGAAGAAACCGGACTGAATGTGAGTATAATAGCTATTAATGAATTGTAACTTTATTATAAATTAATCTTCTAATTAAAATGTATGCCATTTATGAATCCATCCATCGTATATTTATGAGGCTTAAAAGAGAAATACATAAATCGTTGGGTTTATTGGATTGGTTATTGGATTTATAAATGCAGTTTTATTTTAAAATTATATGCAATCATTATGATTGTTAACATTTTATATAATGAAAATGAAGTCAAGTAGGTATAGCTGCCTAATATATTTTTTTTTTGTTTTAGAAAAATACTGTAAGTCTTTGGATAAAAAGATATGAGGAAGAAGGTAGCCTTGCTAGTCGAAAGAGAAGTGGGAGACCGAAGCTTATTAGTGAGGCGCAGCGACAACATATGGTGGACGTATACAAAACGAATGGTTTCGCACCAACGAGACATTTTGCGGAATTATATGACACCTCGATGGATACTGTTCGCCGTGCACTTCACGCTGAAGGTGTGCATCACAGAAAACCTGCTAAAAAGCCGTACTTGACAGAGAGGCATAAACAAGAACGATTACGTTTCGCACGTGATTATTTAGATTTTGACTGGAATACTGCGGTATTTTCAGATGAAAAAACGTTTAAATCCAGTCAAAAGGGCAGGCTTCACTTATGGCGCAAGAATAACACTCGCTGGTGTGATAACAACATTATTCCTAACACCGAATCAGGTCGAATCACAATTAATATGTGGGGATGGATGAGTGCAGCAGGACCAGGAGAACTGGCTTTCATTCCTCCACGCGCAAACAGTTCAACTTATGTGGAAGTGTTAGACTCAATTATGCTACCTACTGTGCGCAACATTTACCCAGCTGATGAGTTACCACAATTTCCGTTTGTCCAGGACAATTGTCCTATTCACCGAGCGAGTACTGTGCGTGAGTGGTTTCACAATCACCCGGAAGTAATTGTTATTCCATGGCCAGCGCGATCACCCGACCTCAACCCCATAGAAAATCTATGGGGTTTGATGGTGCAAAGGTGGGACTCGCGGAATGAGAGGTCTACGGAACAATTAAAATCCCATTGCATGGAGGTGTGGGAAAGTTTTAGAGGGAGCGAAATATGCGGTAATATGGTTGGGTCCATGCGCAAACGTCTACTTGACTGTATCGAAAATAATGGGGGTTATACGAAATATTAAGTTTTAGTAAAATCAGTAGGTGTAATTAAATATTTAGTAGGCCATTTTATTTTAACATATCCATGATTATTCGTTAACAAACACTGTATTATATTGTGTTTACTTTCATTTAAAACAGCTATATCTTTTAACTTGTGCCATCGCCTTATCTTAAGAATGCAGTGAACTCGCTATCAATTTTGTTGACAATAATCATGATTCTATTTCGTTTTTTATTCTTCTACCCACACTGTTCTAACATAATAGTTCAATTTATTTTTCTCGTCTAATTGACGATTATCTTGTGAGAACTAAAGTTCTTTTAACAGAAATTGAGGTTTAGTTTCAATCTTCTTTTCGTCAAGAAAATGAACAATTAAGCTATGACCTCAATACATTCATTGTGACGTTACATAAAAATAAAATGTTTACAAAGTCTAAATCATATATCACTTTTCAATAAATAACTGGATATAAACAATTATATTTTATTTTATTAAAATTTTAATATCCTTTCATTGTTACGTTATTCATATTATGAATGGTCTAAGTGGGTATACTTCCAACAAACAATCTTACACGTAACATAGATAACGGTTACAAGAAAAAATTTTTGTCTAGGTAACAATTCGACGTCACAATTCTCATAAATGTTTAATTTGTAAATATAAAGAATAAAGATTTTTATTAAACACGTCTTTTTATTTCCACCTTACATCATCGAAAAGATGTAACAACTAAGTAATTGAAAATTACGAATGTGTTCTTCTTGTGGTTAATAGATCATATTCGTAATTTGCAACTATTTAGTGCAAAAAATGCAATAGTATTTTTCATAGAAATATAAAAAACAACTATATTAATATAGATTGGGAATTTTAAAAGTAAGAAATAACCAGGACCGACCATGATTTGAACTCGGGCTACGTTGTTTGCGAATCCAACACTTAGTTCATACGGCTACCAGCACATGACATATTTGCGTGAATTTTATCAATGCAATGGTAAGAACAAGTCGCCTCTGTGACTGTGTGATGCGTATTCAATGGCACAGAAAAATAATAATGATGTTTTAAGCTCAGTGCGACGACAGTTCCTTAATGTGTGTTATCTGTGGAATGTGGATACTCATACACGCGCACACATACGCACGGAAGTATCGTGCTCGCTCGGTTCGTAGCAATGTAATCTTTAGCGTTCTTATGGACTTTTGCAGTGAGGCCTGTAAATCTATATTCAACCTACCCTCTCAAGTTTGAAAACTAACACATAGATAATCAAATATTTATAAATTGATATTCAATTTTAATATCTTCATCTCTTTAAAAGAAATTATAAATTATTTCAATGTTTGAAGAAACAAAAAGAAAGTACAAAAATAAGCATTAGTTAAGCATTAATCATTTGAAGCACAGCGGCGCTATCTATTAACAGTATAATGTAATGTTGTCGATAGCAACATTTCAATCTGGTTTTACGCTAGATGGCGTCATTTCTCGCTTCACACGATTTTATTTCTGTAGTACCTATGGACTTTTGCTTTCGACCGTACGTCATACTTTTTTCAAAATTGTGTATTTATTGGTTTGTTTGTTTTGTATTTTCTGTAATATCGCAGTTCTTATAACCATGACAAGATATAACACTTCAACGCAACCCTTTTTAAAAAACGGCTATCGGACAGTGACAACCCTGAACAAGTCCGTCTGCTCACTCATTAACATGTATACTGACGTCGCCTGAAGGCATACATTTGAAACATGTATTTGTATATACCTATACAATACATAGATATATCTGTTGCATATAATGTTGCACATGTAGTGAGCATACATACCCAATCTAAAGTTATCTACCCCACCTTTTCTCAACTATGTTAGGGTCAGCTTCCAGTCTAACTTGATGGAGCTGGATACCAGCATTTTACAAGGAATTACTGCCTATCAGACCTTCACAACCCAGTAATTGGGTAACAAGATACCCCCTGGTAAAATTGGAATCAGATTTTCCAAACCATCCAAATTTCAAAGGATTTGGATGGCCTTGGCCCCAGTAGGCTTCAACCCTGCTGAGCACCTACGGCTGCTGACATCTCCTTGAGGCGCGCGTGGAACACTACGCGCCGTCGACGACTTGGGCTCGGTCCGGTCGAGCTACCCATTGCTAGCCGTCCGCTAACCTGCGCCTACGGTGGCCGGAAATCGGGTACGGAATCCGGGCTGGGCGCGAGGGCCATTGCCTCGCGCGTATACGGCCGCCTCCTTTGTTAGCATTACTGCTTCGCGGAAGGAGGCGACCGCCTGTCACTTCTCCTCGCTCCGGAACATGGCCTGTACCAAGGCCCAGCGCGAGAGATCGCTGCCGTCGATCGCCCTTACGAGGAAAAGGCGATGCTCTACCCAGGCGGGACACACCTCTACCGTATGCTCCACCCTGTCCTCTAGGCGGTCCTCACAATGAAGGCACCTGGACGTTTCATCTGCACGGATTCGGTGCAGGAACCTCCCGAACTTAAAATGTCCGGTGAGGACCTGCGTCATACGGAAGGTAAGGACGCCGTGTCGTCTTTCCAGCCACTCCTCAAAGAGGGGACTTACCGCCATATATTTTTTTTTAATTGTTATAAAGCAATGCTTGACTGCGATCCCACCTGATGGTAAGCAGAGATGCAATCATTGATGGTGAGGCGCAGTAGTGCGCCCAAGCCTTGAAGACACCTAAATTATAATCGAACGGGAAGACCGCTGCAGGCAAATTGTTCCCATCCTTCAGCATAGGTTCCTACGCGAGATCAAGTGCATGTTATTCCTGCGCACATTCCAACAAACAATTCTATTTTAAATAACATTAATTTAGAAACATCAACACGTTTTTAATAAGATCTCAATAAAATGACGTAACATTTTATACAACAAGCAAACTTGTATGTTTTTGTATTGGCGCCATTTACGTATGCTGACCATATGTGGTAAAAGTGCAAGGTACACTTTAGAATGACGCATTGTTTGTGAATCAACAAGCTACAACTCAATACTTATACGGACATAGCACATCGTAGAGGAAGGGAACTGGTTGATTTTAGTTAGATAAAGCAAGATTTCTACATTAGGGAAGAAAGAGTACCTATTACTTACGAGTTTAGCTGACCTAGCTTGCTTCCCGGCCTTCTGGTAAGGCCGGAATCGACGTGGCGTGGTGTGTTCCTCGCGTAACTCAAAGCCAGCAGCAAAACAAAATAATTAAAAAAAACTTCTTCAATAAAACATCTAAACCATATGAAGAAATAGCTGTACAAGATATAAAGAAAATATCGGACATCTTTGGAACCACCCTCTTTATTGATAGGTCATTTTTTAGGTTAGAAATCATGTAATGACGGTGTAATGACATCTCCCGCCCTTGGGCGGAGCTACCGATCCGGGCGTGCTAGACTTTTACTGACTAAAACTCCTGTTCCTTCTTTGCCTTGGTTCCAGGGCCCTCGTTCTCTTTTGCACTATGACCCCCGTAGGCTTCGACCCTGCTGGGCCCCTACGGTTTTGCTGACATCTCCTTGAGGCGAGCGTGGAAAACTACGCGCCGTCGGCCCTGTTGGGGCTACGGGATTGTTCATAAGAATTACCGTGGTCCTGGGACGCAAAGGGCAACTGAAGGAACATGTAGGGACATCTAAGGCGTCACATAAGAACTAATCCTGCATCGCGCAATCAAAGTTCTCCGCGCGCATATAGAACAGCCCGAAATCATCTATCGGGCAGTAGTAGCCCACCAGACATAACACCCGTCTGATCGGAGGATCCTCCCTTTTCAACGGAGGTTTGCGGGACTTTACTCTCTGTTCCGCATACCCCCAAACTGGTGACCCTCGACAAAGAACGTCAGCGCAGCCTTCGTGCAGCCACTACTTCGTGACGTCATCATCACTTCCTCAAGCTTTCGAGCAGCGAGCCATACAGCCAGCACCCACGGCTTTAAACGGTATCCTGACCACCAGCATGCCTACCTGGTCATACCTGGTCATCACCCTCAGCCTCATCAGCGACCTTGGCTAATCACACCGCACCTTCGGCCAGTCACATGAAGAGCTATGAAGAACCTCTCCTGGTCGACGTAAGCAGTCAAGCCACTACATCGCACAGCACCGCTCCGACTCAATGGAATTAGCAGCACTACTCCGACTCACTGAAGCCTGCAGCATCATCCCGACTCACTGGGACAGCAACACCCGACTCACTGGGGCATCACCGCAGACAGTTCTGACTCACCGAGAACTATGCGGCATTCGGTTCCGATCCACTGGAACCAACCTACCACTGGCCTGGCACGCATCAAGAACCATCGATCTCCGATCTCCGGAGGGGAGTGATGTAGCGACATCTATGGCGTCACATAAGATTTAATCCTGCATCGCGCAATCAAAGTTCTCCGCGCGTTTAGAACATATAGAACAGCCCGAAATCATCTATCGGGCAGTAGTAGCCCACCAGACATAACACCCGTCTGGTCGGAGGATCCTCCCTTTTCAACGGAGGTTTGCGGGACTTTACTCTCTGTTCCGCATACCCCCAAAAACACAAATTGGTTTTAGTTACTAAAAGTCTGACACGAGTACCACTCTCTCGTCTCGTACCACTTAGAGCGGGAGAAGTTGATCATCCCACCTCAAAGGTTCCCCTTTACGTAACATTTGAACGTACAGACCATACCATGACGTGCTAAAATATCAGTCGAGCGAGCGAGTAAGAGGGATGGAGGTATACCTAAACTCTATATAGCTCCATCTCTTTAATAGTTCAGTTTAGGTCGTAAGACGAAAGTCAAGACATATTGTTACGAAACCTGGTCGCTCACAATGGGCCTCATCAGAAGGCTTAAAGTCACCCAAAAGGCAATGGAAAGGGCTATGCTCGGAGTTTCTTTGCGTGATCGAATCAGAAATGAAGATATCCGCAGGAGAACCAAGGTTGCCGACATAGCACGAAGAATCGCCAAACTGAAGTGGTAATGGGCAGGGCGCATTGCTCGCTGAACAGATGGCCGTTGGGGCCGAAAGATTCTGGAGTGGCGACCACGTACCAGAAGACGCAGTGTTAAAAGGCCCTCTACAAGGTGGACCGATGACCTGGTGAAGGTTGCGAGACGCACAGGACCGTTCATTGTAGTGACATTTGGGGGACGGCGATGTCCAGCAGTGGACGTCTATCGGCTGAAATGATGAGGTCGTCAAATGGATCGCGTTATCATAACCATTAGTATGGTCGTTAAATGGCTGACAACTAAACCAGTATTGGCTAAATTACTATGGCAATTTTTTTGTATCTGTTTTTTATCTGCATCTATAATCTAAACCACACGTGTGTTATAATCTTTATTACGCAAAAAACCGACCACGACCTTAGAAAATTACTATTTCAATACATAAGGACCTGTATTGAAATATTTTTATAATGGCTTTAAATTGTATAGGTGTGTAGTTCAAATTGAAAAACTTCGTAACAAAGCTCATTTGGTTAAATGTTTTACTAAAGTAATATAAATATGTTACCTACATCATGTGTTATGTTATGACTAGCTTCGGCCAGCGGCTTTGCCTGCGTGAAAGTTTTTAGGTTTCTCTTAACAAACTTTGGGCCCCCATTCCAGAGGCGTAACGAAAACTAATTGAGACGTGGGCGAAGGCACATCAGCGAGGCCTTTTTCTTTCATAAATTCGAAAACGAGACAGCGACAGTCGCAACCAAGTGTTAGACCACATCGTCGCTGACCATCAGGTGAAATAGTGGTCAAACGCGAGCCTATCAATTATACAAAATCCCTCGTTCATAAAGAATCCTCGCTTGTGTGAGGCCCCCCTGACCGTGGGCGAGGGCCCACTACGTCCACGCCTAGCGGCCCTCACGCCCCAGCTGCCGGGATCCAGATCCCAATTACCGGCCACGGTAGGCGCGGCCTTGCAGACGGCGAGCAATGGGTAGCTCGCCGTCCGATCGTCCTGTAACCGTCCGGACCGAGCCCAAGTCGTCGACGGGCATACTGTTCCACGCGCGCCTCAAGATGTCAGCAAACCGTAGGAGCCCAGCAGGGTCGAAGCCTACTGGGGTCAAGGGTCTGCTTCTAAAAGGAAGACTCGTCCCTAGTATGAATGGCAACGAAGGAACAGGAGGGTTTTTAGTCAGTAAAAGTCTGAAATACTCTTCCGCTACGCCCATGAGCGGTAGATGTCATTGGATAATTTTCCCAAAAAACAGCTAGTTGGGAAAAGACGGGAGATGATGTAAATCAGAATCAAATATTAATAGGTAATACCATCATGGGAAATGATGATATTACCTATTGAAATAAGTTAATGATATACCTAACATTCTCCTTCAGTAAACCCAAAAAAATCTTAGTAAATATATTGACCATAAACCTATTTTCACTTACTTAGCCATAAATTGCCCACTCCAATAAATTCAGCCTACAGCAATCCTCTTAAATACAAAATTGGCTACTTAAAGTAAGTAATGAAAAGCACTACTGTTACTATGTTACCGAAACTCGGTTTCAGCAAAGAGATTTATCAACGCGACAAAAATTAAACGTAAGTCAAGTGCTTTGATTGGTTCTTGAAATTTTTTTCAACCAATTATATTAGAATTTGTAAACACTTATCTGGCGTGTTTTAGTGTGAAAGTTTATTTTTAATAATTTGTGCTTTTATTTTTAGAGTTCCGTACTCAAGGGTAAAAACGGGACCCTATTGCTAAGACTTCACTGTCCGTCTATCTGTCACCACAAACTTTTTTTTAAGTGAGTGCTAGGCTACTTCACGTACAGTCAGGGGTTAAGTGTGCAGCTCCACCTTACCAATGCTAAAATATCTAAATTTTCTTGGTCAATGGTTCATGACTGATTTAATTGGTAGCATAGAATCTAAAGTATTGAATAAACTAGTTGTGTTAAGATTACGCTCTGGTCACTTTTCATCGGCAAAATTTGGATATCTTATGGGAAAATCTACGTCACCCGATTGTGCAATATGCAATAAAATTGAAGATATTCTCCACTTACTGATGGATTGTGTAAGAAACAAAGACGAGAGAGAATCATTAATTAAAGAGTTTAAACTGAATTTCCTAGATGTTGGATTAGTACAAACTATTTTGGCAAGTCCTAAATCGTTGTTGGCAAAAAGGCTAAGTAGTTTAGCAAAGAAAACTGATTGATGACTCTCTCTCACTCAAAGTATTTATTTAGTTTGTGTAACTAGAACTAAAATAGGATAAAAATTCAATAAATTACAAAATTAAAAAAAAATAGTTATGGATTTTTGAACTTCTACAACAAAGAAATTATAGATACTTTAGTATTGGTAGAGTGCAACTGCACTTTTAATCCCTGACATACGCGGACTTAATGCACCATGGAATTTTCTACCAGTCAACCCTTGTGTTGAAAAAGACAACATTGTGGTAAGTGAAAAAAATCCTATTGTGTTTATAGAAGTATTCACGATAAAGAACCAATCAAGTCGCTTAGAAAAACCAAATACTGCACCTCCGCTCAAATAGTGTCACAACTCAAAAATCAAATTATTAAGAAAAAGGCCTTTAAATTCTAATAATTCAGGGTGACGCTACATATAAATAAATAAAAGTGGGTCATCTGTGGGCAAATAATTAAATTACAAATATGAAGATATCTGAGCTTAAAGTATGATGAATTCTGAATGATAATAATTATCACCATACAATTTTTTTTTGAGTTGTGACACTATTTGAGCGGAGGTGCGATATGTTATAATATTCTATGCAAAACTAAGTCGTACAGATCAACCCTTTCCAAATTCAAACACGATCACAAACCCGTTCAGTGCCGCTCAACGTTCATATTTCCATATCTCACGATCCCACGCCAATCCCGACATTGTTGAGAAAAAGATACCATAGCAAGAATCTTATATGGCCATAAAACTCGAGCAAAAACCCATCGATTCATGGGAAAGTGACGCCTGTCCCTTTCTACAGCCGCTTGGAACCGGTCGTATTGACCACGAACAAGAAATTCCCATGACGGTAACGTTGACGTAAGGTATAATGTCAATAATGAGAAAACTGGCCAAGTGCGAGTTGAACTCGCGTACAAAGGGTTCCGTATAGCGACAACATTATACCTATACAGTCAAAAAATCACGTTTGTTATATGGGAACCCCCCGTAAATATTTATTTTATTTTAATTTAATTATTTATTTTTAAAGTGATGTAGTAGTGTATCTAAATATTCTGTGAATATTTCAAACGTCTACTGTTAGGTTATGGGGCGCAGTGGATTTTCGGATAATACGATTGGATTAAATTCAATATACATTCAACTCCAATGTAAAAAAAAAACACTAAAAAGTGCAAAATAACTTTGATTTCGGTACTTTTTAGTGTTTTTTTTTACATTGAAGTCGGTAGTATTTTTTTTTTTAAGTTTTTATATTACACTTTTTAGTTGCGGTTCCACAACTAAAAATTAACCCTCAGTCAAACTTAAAGTCATCGCGTATACATATAAACAAAGCTATTTTAATTGTTACGACAGTTCTGTTGTGATCCTATGAGGAGTTCCGTTTCATATCTTCAAAATTCATAATCAGATCATAACAATATTTCTATGGGACTAACTCGGAAATGTTTGTTTTAATCAAAAAAATAAGTTTCAAAATCGGTCCACAATTGACCGAGAAATCGGTAAACATACAAAAAAAAAATACATACATTTTGAAGTCAGTTAAAAACAGAACAGTATTCGTTCGTCGGATACATGCAGACAGTGATTTCTCAATGGCACATACATTAATAAGGACAACCATTGACAAAGTATGGAATTAATTTATACATATACATATCTCTAACATCTACTTATTACCGTTATTCGAGTTCGAGGCAAAAAACGGCAAAATAATCACGTAAGTAGTATGGGAGCCCCACTTAATTATTTATTTTATTCTGTTTTTAGTGTCTGTTGTTATAAAGGCAACAGATATACATCATCTGTGAAAATTTCAACTGTCTAACTAAGACGGACAGACGAACAGCGGGGTGATAGCGATAGGGTCCCGTTTTTACATTTTGGGTACGGAACCCTATGAGACTGTCGCGTTCAGGGTTTATTTGTTTATGTTATTCTTTGTTTCGTAATATGCTTACGTTGTTACCAATTGGCAATTAATAAAACATTCATAAGAATTTGTGGTTTAAGTAATTATATTTTGTAAAAGACAAAGTTGTCATCGACTGTTTTTACCAAGCGCTGGGCAGCTAAAAAATATGTTACACTTGACATGAAGTATCTACCTATAACCGATTATAAATAAAATAGGGGGAAAGGTAGGGCATCAGCGAGAATCTCGGAGGATGTTTGCGAACCGACTGACTGCGCCTACGTGCGTTGGGGCTGCCGCGCGCTACGTATCCCTGTGGCCTGCCCAGCACCTTGCAGTGCTACAACTGCTGATATCTGATGCGTCAGTGAGGCGAGCAGTGAGCGAGGCGCCATGGATTCTGCACAGCACACGCTCGAAGAGTGTCCAGCGTGGGCCGGTGGGCCACTGAGCGACGAGTCCTGGTCGCCAGGATCGGGCAGGATCTGTCTCTACCAGCAGTTGTGAAGGCTATGCTGGCGGAGCCAGAAAACTGGAACGAAGTTGCCTCCTTCTGTAAGACCGAAATGGTTCCAAAGGTCCCACTCAGAGAAGAAGGCGTCGAGGAGGCAGGCAACCGCCTTGATGCTTAAACGCCGAAACCCCGCTTGCATCATCCAATACAGGTGGGTCTTTGGAACCACGGGCGCCCAGAGTGCGGAATCTGCTTGCCCATCGAGAATTTCCAAGGAAGACGGTGGCACAGTGATCACGTGCTGCCGTGCAAAATTAGGCTCAGGGCTCGTTGTACAGTCTTCTCTGGGATATGCCCTAACAGGCATTGCACAGAGGAGGTTAAAAAATGGTCTTTTAAGAGGTAACGACGCTCCTTCTATGTGCTGATGGTAATCACCGGGGTGGTTTTAGTGCGGTAAAAATCCCACACTCCCTGGACTGAACTGACTGAATTGACAGACAAACACGTTGAGAAAAATACAAAAAAAAGTATTAACAAAAATTTATAGAGGCCACTTAACAATTTTTTTAAACTATTCATGGAAACATAATTGGTTCAGCAGTTAACGAAATACATAACATTCGCGTGAACGCAGAACGATTGGCGCCACTGAAGCATACTGGCCGCGTTCAATATAAATGCAATTTTGTTCCGTTCCATATTTTTGGTGATTTAATTTGGTTCCGTATATTTTTTCCACTTTTTATGGCGCTCGTTTGTTTGTTTATTGACACGAGTAGCTCGTGACAGTGTAATGACATGACTTTAGGTAATACTAGCTTCTGTTAGCGGCTTCGCTCGTGTGATAGTAGAAAATTATCCAGAACATATTCCCAGGATAAAAAGTAACTTATGTGCTATTCCAGGACATGGTTTAGCTGTGTGCCAAATTGAATACAAACCCGTTGAGTGATCCACATACATGCACATGCATATGTTACCGGCCAAACTCGATTTTAGGATGAACAAGTTTCACCTATGCCAAACCCGCGATATTAGTTCAAGAGCGAGCGAAGCGAGTTCGGAATTTAAGGGCACCCCGACACGGACAGCCTAGGTTTGAAGGCTAAGGAGCTCCCACGCTAGATTTCGTGGTTATTTTTATTATAACCCCCAGAAATAGGAGCCGCTCCGCGCGTACCAGTACTGGCTTGGCCTATGCGAAACTTATTCATCCTTATTCAAGATGAAGTTTTTGTATGAACATACAAAAACTTCATCTTTATAATGTGATTTTTACAATTATTATGTACTCCTGCAAGAAGAGATTTGGTGAGAGGTTTTGTCTTTTTTGTTGCTAATATTATATGGTGACACATATAATATTAGCAACAAAAAAGACAAAACCTCTCACCAAATCTCCAATACATTTACACTATCACACTCTCATGAAACAGGTCCCAAGAGTGCTAACCGAATAAATTGAGGAGCTGATAGGTACTGCCCGAGTTGAGAGACACACCACTTCCTGATTTGATGGGATTTTTTCAAATCGACCCGACATTCAAACTGTAGTAGGTAATCTTTTGCCATTTTCAGCGTATCCGTGCTGTGAATATAATTATTTCACCCTCTAGAATATGCCACCATTTTGAAATATCATATTAATTTATTCAGATGCAAATTGCTTTGCCCTTTTCATCGGGTTGATGTAGTAACGATCCTTATGCGAATTTTTAAGTTATGTGTAAGAAATTCGCGATTTATTTTGACCGGAGTTGCAATAATATTTATTATTGATATTTGAATGGCACTTCAACACTAATAGTTGACATCATCAACATCAGATATTTATCTGAACGATATAAGACAACACTGTGGTAGATGTGCTAAATAAATAAATAACAGATATTTCAAATAACCAGGTAGGTACGAGTATACATCTGATATTTCAGATATTGTTTCAATTCAGTTCATTCATACGTCTACGTCATATTTCAAATCCTGAGTCTTGATTTTTAGAGCGCCCAACCCGAGACACATTTTTGATTGTCCTGTTGGTCTAGTGGTTAGTGGCCCTGACTGCTATGCCGGAGGTCGTGGGTTCGATTCCCACCCAGGACAAATGTTTGTGTGATGAGCATCATCATTTTTCTGTGTCTGGGTGTAATTTTTATCTATAATATGTATGAATTTAGCAATATATAAGTATGTTTATCAGTTGTCTAGTACTCATAACACAAGCTCTGCTTAGCTTGGGACTAGACGGCGTTGTGTGATAGTTGTGGAATATATTATTATTATATTATTATTTCCATACAACCGCTGTTACGCGATTATGATGTTATTTATTATACATGCTTTCTTCTAGATATTACGGTAAGACAGTTAACTTGTTGATATTCCTATTGAAATCAAAATATTTTGTGTAAAACTAACCCAGTAAAGACATTTGAAAATAAGGTATTTTGCGTGTTTGGCCCTTCTTAATGTACTCTTAATTAAAAAAGTAAAGAAAATATATTTATGGAAAGAACATTTAATCGAGATTCTGAATTTAGAATTCATTTTACTAAAATTGCTTTTTGTTTTTTAAGAAAAAACACGTAGTTTTTGGAACCATTTTGTGAAATACTATTCGAGTGAGTGACGAAATTACCGAATGCTAACAGAGTGTTCAGGCGTTATTTCTCTTTTTTCAAACGTTGCGTTGGATGGATCAAACTTTAAATCATGCTCACGTAGACGATTTAAAAGATGTATCGAGAAGGGCTCTCTTAAACTATTTTTCATATTCAAACAATAGCATACTATCGAATCACTGTTTTCCGTGTGAATCGCCTTATTAACATCGGTACAGCAAAAAAGAACTTGTTGCATCAAAACCACGAGACGCTAACAGCAAAAACTAACATCTACAGTCTACACATGCAGTTTGGTTAAGAAATGCCCTATATTTCACACAATTGCGTAACCACCAATGCGGTCGAAATCACGTCACTATCGCAACAATGCAACATACATTGCTGGTTTTAATAGCGGCATCATTCGCAGAGCCAACATCAAAGCAGCAGGGCATGTCAAACCAAAGAGTATCGTTTCGAGTTTATGATATCCTGGGTAGAAGTGCCTAGGAGTTGGGTTACTCGTCAACACCCAGAGACAATTCCTAAGATATAAATGAAGGAGGAAACGAAATTAAACCAAGTGCCTGAGTTATTTATGTTGCAGTCCTAGTTAAGATTTGTAGACAATTTCTTAGAAGAATTAAGAAAGAGAAATGAGAAAATGTTTGTCTTTAGGCATGATATAATTTTTTCCTTTGGGTGTTTCGGACAATAGTTAATAACAAGATCAGAGGTATATAAACAGTATAAGGAGACCCTTTTATGGGTTTTGAGTACGTATACTTACAGTGTCTCAAGACGAAAGTCTATGACCACTGCGTGTTGCCAGTGATGACATATGGCACTGAAACATGGTCCCTTACAATGGGCCTCATAAGAAGGCTTACAGTCACTCGAAGGGAAGGTAAGGGCTATCTTTCGATTGAAATAATGATGATGATAGTATCAAATAAAAGCGATTTACCTATACTATTTACAAATCAATAGGTATAAAGACTATTAGAGAACAATGCTCTGATGAATCAAAGTTCACATTTACAATTATATCTTCGAACAAGGCCGAAGCAAAGAGCAATAGTTTAATTCACTCGTCCGTGACATATCAAAGTAATATGACCTTTGAGGTACGCGGTCTGAGGTATCTTCAAACTCATGTTCCTTTGCAGTGGAAGCAAGAATGTCAGTGGAATTTGCTGATAGTCACCAGAATTTTCTTGCTGTAAGCATTTTTGCGCCACCCTTGATTATATACTATATGATTCCAAATGCAACTATTGAAAAGCTGGCCTGCTGGTTGAGAAACAGGTGCTTCTATGGAGGTTGTGTTTAGAAACAGGACAGAGAACGAATTCGCCAATTTTGAGGTTGTGACTGGTCACACCTTTTCTAATATTTATTTACAAGTTTCTGCCAGCAGTTTCTCTCGCTTGAAAATAGGCTTCTTCATACAAACTTTGGACCCCGTTTCATCCTCTTAGGGGGGTGAATTCTAGAAAATCGTCTCTTAGTGCTCGCTTACGTTATAAAAGGAAATCGTGTGCAAAATTTCACACTCCTAATCCCAGTAGTTTCAGCTGTGCGTTGATATGTTAGTCAGTTTCTATAGATTTATCAAAATTGTATGCACTGCTAAAGAAACACTGGTGGCAGTTAGGTACTTTAGTAACGTGATATGTCTTGTACGTAAGAGTTAACAGACCATTGAGCATGTCACGTCTTGATGTCATAGTTCATGGCCAATGCAACATACAAGTCTGTTATACCCATGCTTTTTATGTATGAAAATATTGACAGTAGTGACAGGGCAGAATGGAAGAAAAAAACATGTTGCGCCGACCCCAAATAACACGGGACAAGGGCAGGAAGATGATGATGATGATTTAATCGAAGACCAAACTATAAATGGGGTAGGAAAATATATGAATGGTGGTTAGACAGCTTTTGGTCAGCTTGCAACTGCCTGTAAGATCATACACGGAACCATCACCTTACCTAGTTTATATGGGGAGCTGTGGCAAATTTTTATTCCCGATAACTATTGCCCGGCAATACGGCATAAATTATTTGTGATGCTACGTTACTATACGGTTGTGCAACGTATGTCACCCATTCCGCGAATGTTAATAGCACAGCATAATCAGACTTTTAATGTTCCCACCGCTGGGACTCAGGCCTCCTCTCTAGGAGAAGGAATGGGCCGTAATCCACCACGCGGGCCCAGTGCGGATTGGTGAATGTCACATGTCTTCGAATTTTTTGGACATGCCGGTTTCCTCCGATGTTTTCCTTCACCGTTATGAGAGCAATGGTGATGAAATAAATTACACAAAGTAATGCGCCTGGCTGGGTTTGAACCCGCGACCTACAAATAATAAGTCGGGGCCATGACCACTCGGCCACTATTGCTGTCACGTCCGCGAATGCTCTTCTTGAATCCAGTTCTGGACTAGATCTATTCGCTGATGAATGGAAGGAAATACTGACTGAATGTCTGGTGATTTGTGAGAAAACTGAATGAGAGGTTTAGTTATATATTAGCGTTATATTTTCTATAATGTGCTTTACATAATTTGTATATAAGGTAATCAGTGTAATTGTCATTTTGTCGTTCTAGTTAAATAAATAATAACTACACCCAGACACTGTTTAACTTTTTTTTTTTTTCTTCTTTGGCAACTGAGCCGGTGTCGACTATTCTGCCAGAACTGTATACTGTCAATTAGAAACAAAATGTGTTAGAATTTGATGTCTGTCAGTACAATTTTTTGTTCAGAAAACGTGTATCTACTCACGATTTTCACCTTTACCATTCGAACTATGTACCAGAACGTCCAGAACCTAATTATTTAGTGTCTGTATATATTAATATATATTGGTTTATGTGTATATGTGTGTGTCTCATCATCGTCCGTGACATATTCTGTAACTCGACCTTTTTGGAATGCGGTATCACAGTGTCTAACAGATATGTGGCGAAACGAGCGCTTGAAGCGTATTTGGAGCAGTGTACTCTGTCAAAGTAATGTTTTAAATCATTTTATGTTTCATTGTCATTTTTATTTATTTTATTGCTCCTAGTAGATTTTAAGTTTCACTGACATTTTGTATTTTGACATTTATTAAGTTTCAGCTGATTGTAATTTTTCATCTTTAGAACACGGAGTTTTTTTTTTCATCCTAATATTATTATATATACCTATGATTTTTATTACGGTTTATGAGATACAGCCCGCTGACGGACGGACAGACAGACAAACAGACAGGCGGACTGACGGACAGACAGCGTAGGCTTAGTAATAGGGTCACGTTGGCACCCTTCGTGTACAGAACCCTAAAAAAGGCCAATAAGGTAACCCACCATTTATAACTTTCAGTCCAGTTTCGTGAACTCAATAATCTTCCCTCATAAATGTTCACAAACTTTTGGCCATTTAATGTTCCGAGAATTTTAAACTGTCTACAGGAGTAAATGACCCAAGATATTAGGCAGCTACCAATGAACTTAAAAATTACAAGACCTGGTAAAGACTGTGCCCTCTACGCCTTGCCAGAGAGTGGTCTTCTATTATATAAAAGGATTGTTTAAAAGTCCAGAATGCATGAGATTGAAACGTGTGTTAGGGTCTAGACTTGGACTTAAATAAAAAGCAGTGGACTGTAAACTGATAAACGTATATCCAAGGACAAGTGAGGAATTAACAACGCGCGTGTATCGTCGGTTGTTCTCGCTGGTGAAGTGATGGCGGGCCTGTCGACCCGCATGTCTTGCGCGACGTCGGCGATGCATTCCGACGAGTGCCGAAGGTAGCCGACGGCGCCCGAACAACGTGGTTTAGTCTTTCTTCACCACGTTCCGTAAGCATTTGATAGGTATGGTGAACAGGGTGTAAAGTCCTGCAAACTTCCATTGAATAAAGGATCCTCTGGGTATTATCTCTCGTCCAGACCCAAAAGTTAACTTAGAAAATATACAGCCCATGTCATATAGCATATATAAGCATAATCAGCCTTTTAATGTTTCCAGGCGTCCTTACTAGGCGAGGGAATGGGCCGTAATCCACCACGCGGGCCCAGTGCGGGTTGGTGAATGTCACATGTCTTCGAATTTTTTGGTTCTAGGATACGCTGGTTTTTTTCCTCACGATGTTTTGAGAGCAGTGGTGATGAAATAAATTACACAAAGTAATGCGCCTGGCTGGGTTTGAACCTGCGACCAACAACTCGTAAGTCGGGGCCGTTACCACTCGGCCACCACTGCCTATGTCACTCAGTAATAAAGGAGCACACTACTAGTAAAATATGTTTTTGAAAATCAATCCAGCAGTTTTTGATCTTTCCTCTTTATAATATATAATATTAGTTTATGTAGATATAGACTACAACTATTTGTGATTCTATATTTTGTCGAAAATTCAGCAAAACATCTGTCACAAAAACAAGGAAACAGGCAACCAAAATAAATGAAAAACCCCAAAAAAAAAACAAAACACAAACGCAAAAAAGTAAACCGTACGTCACGGCGACATTGCTCCGGGAGGCGTCATTGCCATAAAATTTGCGCAAACGCGGGAAAATGGCAACTTTAGCCATTCATAAACTCAGGCAGCCATGAATGAGTTAGTAGGGCGGAGAGCGTAGATCGCAGCGCGCCCATTTATTACAACACCATGTATATTAGAATGGGGGTGTAAATCTGACGGGGTGCAATTGGGAGCGAAACTTGGTGTGTTATTGTCGCTCGTCGCTTCGTCACGTGATTGAGTTTTGTTGGAGTTTCAGGTTAAGTGGAAATCGTTTATTTTAGGGATTCAGACGTAAAATGTGTTGGTTTTTTTTATTATTATGGATAGGTTCGCGTTTGACCACTATCACACCATGGCAAGCGATGATGTGGCCGACGATGGAGCACTTGACTTTAAGATCCCTAAGTTGTAACAATCAGGAAACACAGACCCCGGCAGTTAAATCTACTCCTTATTTGTAAGCATAATGGACAAAACGCTTTGTACGTATGGGTGGGAGTCCAACATGTACGGGTGGCCCAATATTATATAAAAAAACCGTACGTCTAGTGGTCCTATGATGGAACGGATTTGGTTGAATTAAATTGTGCAATTCCAAAGTATACTCACCGAAATGTGAACGATAGAAAACCGTTAGTATTTAATCGTTAATACCGGTAAGAGAGACGGTGACGGTGAGACTCACCAGCGTATGCCAAAGAAGAATCTTTGATTTCTTTAGCCACATTGCCAGAAAGAGAGGTGATAACCTGAACAAGTTGCTACTGACAGGAAAAGTAGATGGGAAAAGACCCAGGGGCAGGAGTCCGATACGTTGGTCTGACCAAATCCGTGCTACACTGGAAACCACAGTCTGCGACGCCATTCACATCGCCGAAGATAGGACAACATGGCGAAATTTAGTCCACAAGAGAGTTATTGTTCGAGGTCACGACCCTCAGCATTGAGGATAAACGACGCCAGGAGGAGGAGCAAGAGGTCCGGTAAAAACATCTTTTTCTTGATGTGGTAAATCATCAAATAAGTTCTGGCTCTCTGGGTAGAACGAGAAAGAAAACTGATCTGTGTTCCTTCAGTTACCTTTTGAGTTCCACTATTTTTTTATTTAAACTAGTGCTTGACTGCGATCCCACCATAGTAAGCTGTGATGTTTGTTGATGGTGAAGCGTACTAGTTTATTAAGAGCCTTTAAAACAACTAATAAATTATAATCGGTCAAGAAGATCACAGCAGGCCAATTGTTCCAATCCTTCGATGTACGCGGTACAAAAGACGAGGCGAAATGCTTAATCCGGATCGTAGAAGTGTTAGTAAGGGTGGATAGTCATAGTACTTTCCCGATGGTTTTTTTTCCGGTGGGAAAATCATCTTATGACATCCCCCGCTCTTGGGCGGGGCGGGAGATAGTGTCAGACTTTTACTGAATAAAAACCCACTCCTGTTCCTTCGTTGCCTTTCGTACCAGGGCCGAGTCTTCCTTTTAGAATCAGACCCTTGGCCCCAGTAGGCTTCGATCCTGCTAGGCCCCCACGGTTGCTGACATCTCCTTGAGGCAAAAGAAAGGAAAGAGAGGACAGAAAGGTGATGGCAGAATCAAGTCATGTAATTGCCGAGCACAATCTCCAAAATGCAACCTGTAAAATACCGAAAAGCTGGCTAACATACGCCTATGCTTTCTAGCTTTTTTTGTTAAGGTTCCCAACTGAATCCCATTGCCAATCTTTCAGACTTTGACTGACTGAAACCCACCTATGTAACTTGATTTGGACTTTGCGTTTGTTATGGTTAATCTTTCTTGCCCTAAGACTTGAATAGCGGTGCAGGAGGTTCTTCCTTTCTACAAACAATCTTTCCATCAAGTAGGAAAGTCATGCCGTCTATTCGCAGTCACGTTCTTTTCACGGCTGAACTTAAATCAGTCAAACATATTTCCTCTCATAAAGCTGACTTTACAATGCAACTAGTCGATAAATTCAGGAATGCCTTAAAACTATAAATAGGGAAACATGAAATTATATCGTAACTGCACCACTTCAGGAAGGTAGTTAACATTAGAATTCATTGTTTCGAGTTTCTCAGTTTCTGTTTCAGATATGCTAGAACCTTTAATCGATTTCTATTTCTACAGGAATAGGTATTATCATCATGATGATGGTAATACTGTCTTTCAGCCGAAAAACGTCCACTGTTAGACATAGGACTCCCCCAAGTGTCACAGTTTTCAGGATCTATACGAGGCCAATAACAGAGCCGTAGAGGTTGCTAAATACTGGTCAGATAAAATTTAGTTAGAGTACATCGACACGAAAAGAAGAAGAAGAACCGATCCTGTGCGTCTCGCATCCATCGGATTCCCGCGACCCTCACCAAGTCATCGGTCCACCTTGTGGAAGGCCTTCCAACGCTACGTCTTCCGGTACGTAAAGGTATTAAATAGATATAGTAAAAGATGATTGTTCAGTGGGAAGTTGCGGGTCCGAAACATCGTCGATTCGTAAAAATCTGATTTTTCAATTCATTACTGACACCTTCAGAAAGCACGTAAAGCCGTAGGTCTCGGTTCTTATTCGTAGATATTTGACAGTCGTTTCAGGTAGTCAGACGCCAGAAAGTCTGACTATCAGTCTATAATAGTAATAACGCTACATTGACTTGGCTTGGCCCGTTAATGTAGCTAAAAACTAGCCAAAGAGCTAAGAAACAATCATCATCATCATTTCAGCCGAAAGACGTCCACTGTTGGACATAGGCCTCCCCAAAATGTCGCCACAATGACCGGTCCTGAGCGTCTGGCATCCATCGGATTCCCGCGACCCTCACCAGGTCATCGGTCCACATTGTGGGACGTCTTTCAACGCTGCGTCTTCCGGTACGTGGTCGCCATCCAGAACCTTTCGTCCCCATCGACCATCTGTTCTGCGAGCAATTTGCCCTGCCCACTGCCACTTAAGTTTGGCGATTCTTCGGGCTATGTAAGAAGAAACAATAAAAGATTATTATTTTTTAAACCTTACTCAAAAATTAAGTTTAAAAAAATATTTTAAAATTCAGATCAATAATTTATTTATAATTCATTCTGTTTCTGCGCCTCCAAATTGCAAAAGGGCCTATGAATAGGGCATGTGAATATTTAAATTGACGGGGAATGACGGTAGTACAATATTCCACAACTATCACACAACGCCGTCTAGCCCCAAACTAAGCAGAGCTTGCGTTATGATAAACATACATATACGAGTATATTTCTAAATACATACCGACGGCGAAGTGACAAGAACTCCTAACTGTCGAAGTCAAAAAAAAAATTGTCTTGAGGACTTTAGGAGGTAATACTAAAAATTGACATGTTGGTTTATGTAGGAAGTGTTTTCATAATTTAATTTGGTGAAGTTGCAACTAAATATTCGCTTCAGAGATTTCACAAAAACATGCGGAAACACACATTTGAATTAAAAGCACTAAAAAGTAATTTTGTTAGTCAGAAGGTATTGGCACTTCACCGTATACCATTATAGATAAATTCATCATACAAACATTTGTCCTGGGTGGGAATCAAAAGACTTTCCGACTGAAAATGATACCTGTCAAACTGTCATGCTGTTAAATTAATGTAGGTACAGGTGACAAATTAAAATAATGATTAAATGCCTGATCTCGAAACACCGAAAATAAACGTCAGGAATTACAATTCAATCTCTTAATTAAGAAACATCTCATTAACATTTAAAAACTGCAATTCCATTATGCAAAATCCTGAATTTAATTTCAGCATCGGGTAATAAATATCCCACTGATTCTTATGACTTACGTAACCTGTAAGTAGGCATATAGGTTTCGAATTAACCCGTAAATGCCAACGTGAAAGTGGTAGAACAGGTCTCGGAGACATACACTCGCACTCACTGATGACAAATGTCACAGATCGAGTCGCCTTTAGAGATTATTAGTGTCAGTGAAATCGTCCACAGACACACCACGACATAACTACGACGTTACATCGGGAAAACTCGTCAATATAGTTATTACAATTTTTGTATCACCCCGCTAGGGCCATAAGGAATTTCCGGAAAGCAAACCCTGGTCCTAGAACGCAAAGGGCTACTGAAGGACACAGCTGTGTTTCTAGTCAATAAAAGCCTGATACGCCCTCTCGGTCCATCCTAAAGCGAGAGATTTTGGTAATTTCCACATCGAAAAATTTTTTTTTATATCACCCTTATTTTATCTATTAGCGTGTAAAATAAAACTAAGCAGTTTTTTTCAAAAAAAAAAACTATTTGAAACAGAAAAACGTCAGGATTCTTTCTGCACATGCTTAACTATTTTGATAGTAATGGATGAACAACACACAATGCGGCTTCATCTATATTCTATCTATATAAAAGGTAAAAGTGACTGACTGACTGACATATCAACGTACAGCCGATACTACCGGGACTAAGAACGTGAAATTTTTTCACAAGGCTAACTTTTATACCGTAGACGAGCCCTAAAAAAGGTGTCAAAATTCACCCCCTAAGGGGATGATATGGGGGTACTAAGTTCGGAGAAAACAGCTTTCACGAGGGCAAAACCGCTAGCAGCAAATCAGTTTTTTTTTTTTAAATAAAATCCAATAAAACTGCCTAAACCATACCAGAGTAGTCTCTGACAGTCAAGTTTGTTCATGACTGAGTGGAGCGAAATTTAGCAATTTGCAGTAGGTAAATTCTGGACTTGATGTAACCTTTAAGTTGTATCGTTCTTGACAAGTTTTCACTTCGATACAGACTGCAATAAGTCACTGAGTCTTAGATTACTCGTATCTTTTTCTTGCCACCGGATTAATGTTTATAGATAGTGATAAATGGTTAAAAGAAAACGTATTTATTTATGAAGATTGTATAGGTACTATTTTAATCGTATTTAGTTTCTGGTACCTAGGATAGGAAAGAGTTACCGTGGCTAGAACGTAAAGGGCCACTGAAGGAACACAGGTCAGTTTTAGTACAAGTTTGACACTCCCTTTTGCTCCAGTAAGAGTGGGAGAAAAAAAAATCACATGCTCATATAGGTCTGCCCCCCTAGGAGTCTCGTCGATGCGTATAATATAATATAATAATATAATATAATATTCCACAACTATCACACAACGCCGCCTAGTCTCAAGCTAAGCAGAGCTTGTGTTATGAGTACTAGACAACTGATAAACATACTTATATATTTCTAAATACATACATATTATAGATAAATTACACCCAGACACAGGACAAATGATCGTGCTCATCACACAAACATTTTTCCTGGGTGGGAATCGAACCCACGACCTCCGGCTTAGCAGTCAGGGCCACTAACCACTAGACCAACGGGCCAAATACAAAACGGTATGTTTGTGTGAGTGAACCGTTTCGAACATATATAGGTAGTTTCCGTCGATGTTGACGATAGGCGAGTGAAAAAGGACCCTTTTCAACACCGCACTCATTAATTGTCATTGTAAATTATTTAATCAACAGATGTAATTAACAGTATAAAACATTGTTAAATCTCGTAAACAGCAATCAAATTTCCAATTTCGATGAATCAATATTGAGTTTAACGAAAAGTAAAGTAAATAGTTCAAAGTTAACGAACCTGGTTCATTGATGATATAAATATCTATAATACACGTGACTTGAAAGAACCTCCGGCCCGATTTCCGACCACCGTAGGTGCGGGCTTGCGGTCGGCTAGCAATGGGTAGCTCGCTGTCCGACCGTCCGGTAACCGTCCAGACCGAGCCCAAGTCGTCGACAGCACGTAGTGTTCCACGCGCGCCTCAAGGAGAAGTAGCAAACCGTACCCAGCAGGGTCGAAGTCCACTTGGGCCATGAGTTCGCTTCTGAAAGGAAAACCCGGCCCTGGAATGCAAGGCAACAGAGTAACTAGGAGTGCGAGATGTCATAAGATGATTTCCCACCTAAAAAAAACTTCTTTACATTTATAATCTTTGTGCACACTTCAAACATTCATAAAAACAAAACACAGTCAAACCGATAATGGATTTTCTAAGTATCTATTCAAAAATCGAACAATTTCAAAACTCCATAAATAATACCCCACTTTTAAAATAATGGCTGAACAAAACAATAAATTCATAGTCAATTTGAAGCCACTTCATTATAAATCAGCTGTCAAATGAAAGATAAATTTATTTATAAATAAATTAACTTCCATGCAGATAAAATATGCCTTATTTCTGTACAAAAACACCAGCAGACAAGCAGGTCATGACACGAACTCCGTAATAATAAATCAAAAAGTTTCTCTGTAATTCGAGATACTCGTAAATATTAATTTTTATTTGTATCGTTCTTGTGTAGTACCCCCTGGTGTAGGGGTGCGTTTATCTCTTGTAGGTACTTTATACGTTGGCAGTGTTTAGTGGATACTTGTGGAACCTTATTAAAATTAGAATTAGTTTAGTATAGAAATAATTGACATATCATCATCTTCCCGCCCTTGTCCCGTATTATTTGGGGTCGGTGCAACACGTTTTTTCTTCCATTCTGCCGTGTCCTGTCACTCGTCATGCTATCACTTACTTCCTTTTCTTTCATATCACTCTTCACACAATCCATCCATCTTTTCTTTGGCCTCCCTCACCATCCACATAATTAACATATGTTTTTTTTTAAAGGTTTTTTTTTTAAGTTGGGAAAATCAAAAACCCACTCCTGTTCCCTCTTTGCCTTCATCCCGGGGCCCCGGGCTTCGCTTTCACACTACCCGTGGCCCCAGTAGGTGGGAAATCATTTAATGACTTCTCTCACCCTAGGTGGAGCGAGAGGGCGTGTCAGGCTTTTACTGACTAAAACCACACCTTCCTTCAGTTGCCTATGTGTACTAGGTCCACAGGTCGACCCATTGTCCTAGTAGGCTTCGGCCCTGCTGGACCCCAACGGTTTTGCTGACATCTCTTTGAGGCACGCGTGGATTACTACGCGGTGTCGATGAGTCAGGCTCGGGCCGGACGGTTACCGGACGGCGAGGTACCCATTGATCATCGTCTGCATGGCCACCCACGCCTAAGGTGACTGATAGTCGGGGCCGGAGTGAAGGCGGCTGGGGCGTGAGGATGTCCGTTCCCTCTTGCGTTTTTTTCCTGAAGTGATTATAAACTGTTTAAGCTTTTGAGCTTTGCCTGTGCCGACCGAACGTGATGCATAAATGTATAACGAATACTATTAGGTATACCAAATTTTGCAGTTTTTAAAATAAACAAAAGCCCCTATTGAAATAAAAATCTAAATTAACAATAAAAGTACGCACAAAACAAAACAGAGCACTTTTTAATGTGTTTTTTGCTAATCAATCTTAAATAAGATATTGTCTTCTAGTAAAGTCGTGGCGTGGAGGGCACGAAAACTTTTGTCTTCTTTACAAAACTGTGGCCGAACAAAAGGTTAAAAAGTGCGATTATCAACATGAAGTGCTTTTTTTGTTGCAAATCGAGTCTTTGATTTGTATGTAAAATGTGTTTTGTTTTATATAGATAGAAATCAGGAAGTTCTAGAACTTTTGCCAGATTGTATGTTTTATATAGGGAAAGAACTGGAATCTACAAGTATTCTATGTTGTAACTATGTTGCTAGGTACGTCAGAAAAGATGTTAGTATCGATTATTTATAAGGTAAACGACTTTCTAATCGGTTTTATCGGTATCCTATTAGCCATAAGCCGTCGAGGACCCTTTAAGCGTAAGGAATAGAGATCAGTCTTGTCTTGTGTAGTGTATTTCGTCGTATTTCTAAATACGTACATTACGAAATCCACACTGCCTCGCAACAGCTGAGCATGAGGTCCCTAAATGATAAATGATATTTATTTTGTAAATAGGTTTAAAAAAACACTTTTACAAATATTTTTTTTATAATTTTAAACTAGATGTGGCCTGTAACTTGGTGTTTCCTAGCTGATTACCCTGAGAAGAAATACCGAAACAAACTCAGGAGTCAATGCCTTTTTTAAAGTCCATACAGTAAATATGTAATGGTCAAATCACATGAGAACCATGCAGATTTGTCTGAAATGGTCTTTTGAAGAAAGAACCATACAGATTTGAGTGGACCTGTCCAGTCAGTGCAAGCATTTGTCAATATTCGTAAAGCTCAACTCAGGACTACTAAGGAGCTCAACGACTTGACGAACAATACCAAGGAAAGGACATTTGGTTAGGCCGTAGAAAATACTCAAATTTCCAGACATACGTTAAAATTACTGAAAAGGAAAAAAAAAAAAAACAATCAACATAGTCCTCACGTTCACAAGGTTACCTAGGTTTAATTCTCGGATAGGGAAAGATATTATTGGGGATAAGATATTATTACGCAGGATAGATGAAATGGCGACAGGTCACGGGAATAACTTGTGACTCACGGATGCCCCTCAAGTTGTAGGGTAAAATCTACAAGTCCGTGATAAGGCCTGTCATACTGTATGGATCAGAATGTTGGGCTGTGAAAAAGACGGATGAAAAAAATTACACGTAGCGGTGATGAGAATGTGTGATGTGACGAGAATGGATGAAGTGAGATTATATACTATATTAGGGGAAGTTTGAAAGTAACGTCAGTGACTGAAAAGTTGAAAGGGAATCGTTTGTCTTGGTATGGTCATGTGAAGATGAGGGATGAAACGCATGTTACTAAAAGAGTTATGAGTTTACACGTGGATGGATGGAGAGGGAGAGGGAGGCCAAAGAAAAGATGGATGGATTGTGTGAGAAACGATATGAAATAAAAGGTAGTTAGCCGGCCCACGCTGAAAACCAGCGCTGTGAGCTCATCGCATTATGCGTGAGGCCGCAGCTTTATGCTGAGCGTTCGGTCGTTTTGCGCAGATGTGACGCATATCTTCCCTATCAATTAATTATGTTTGTTAGCTAGTTTTAAGATTGCGTCATTTCGCGTGAATAAACTGTTTTTCTTTCTTTCTTTTGTTTCGACATCGTGACCAGTGACAGGATAGAATGGCAGAAAAAAAGTGTTGCTCCGACCCCAAATGAAACGAAACTTCCAGAGATTACTCCCTACAAACAAAAAAACAAACTTTACCTCTTTATAATATTAGTGTAGATGATATAACTATGAAAAGTATCAAACACAATATAAATAGTTCACGATAAATTAAAAAAGTCGTAAACAGAAAAATCTTTAACTACATTATTACTGCAAAATAGTCTTTATTGTACTTTCATTCATATATTTCAGCATAAATAAAACCTCTAGCGGATGCATATTTTACTTATCCGTCCTACATTTTTTCAAAAGACCTTTTCAGCTTTCATTATTTTAATGAACTGAATCTGAATATCCTGCAGCGAACAAGTTTTTTACATTTTTAATATCATTCAGAGTAACAATTTACAACAAAGAGTTCGGAGTTTTAAAAGTAATTAATATATTTTTTCGCAATTGTAGTAATGAAACGTTAATCATCATCATTTTAGCCGAAAGACGTCCACTGTTGGACAAGGCCTCCCTCAAGTATCGCCATAACGACCCATCCTGTTCGTCACGCATCCATCGGATTCCCGCGACCCTCACCAGGTCATCGGTCCACCTTGTAGGATACCTTACAACTCTGCGTCTTCCGGTACGTGGTCGCCACTCCAGAACCTTTCGTGCCCAACGACCATCTGTTCTGCGAGCAATGTGCCCTCCCATTGTCACTTAAGTTGGGCGATTCTTCGAGCTACGTCGGTAACCTTGGCTCTCCTGCGGATATCTTCATTTCTGATGTGATCACGCAAGGAAACTTTTAGAAGGAAAACAAAACGAGGAACCCCGGCATGTCCTTAAACCAAAAAAAAATGAAGGCCAACCCGCACTGGGCCCGCGTGGTGGATTACGGCCTCTAAAAGACAGAAGACCGGATTCCTAGCAGTGGGAACATTATAAAGCTGATTATACCTTATGTTATTATATATATGTAACAATATCCCCCTTTTCCTTTATTACTTACCACAAAAATATTTCACCCTTCGTGCATTGTGACATAACAATTGTCACAATCAAGATCAACAAAAGCAAGTAAGACTTCCGATACAAAGGTGTTCACCAGTATTTATGGTGTCACCCCATAATTGTGCCAGTTGTCAAATGGCTCCATAAAATCAAGTTTACAGTAACCAAGTTTAAGATTTCTTAACAACTTGACCGGTTGTACAACTTGAGTTGTCTGTGGATATATCGGCCAATACATATCTACTTTCGCTTACGTTTCTGGTTTTAAAACTTTTAAAGTTTAAAGATTTATGGAGTAGGTAAAGTAGGATAATTTTAAATGATCTTAAGTTCTTTTCTCTGCAGCTGTTTTGGGTTGGTTTTTGGAGGTATATGAAACAGAGTGTAAAGTCCCGCAAACCTCCGTTGAAAAGAGAGAATCCTCCGGCCAGACGGGTGTTATGTCTGGTGGGAAGCTGCCCGATAGAAGATTTCGGGCTATTCTATATGTTCTAATCGCGTGGAGAACTTTGATTGCGCGATGCAGGATTAGTTCTTATGTAACGCCATGGACGTCGCTACAGTTTTATAAGTATTTTCATAACAATTATTCGTCATCTTAACGTTAAACAAAAATATCTAATCATGACGTTTGTAAGTTTACACACTGTCAAGTTATTAAATGAAATATTTTTATGTTTTTCATTATTTTTGTGCGATATTGTATATTCAAAACAACAAATCAGAGCCGGACTGGGCATGTTCACAAGTCAACAGCTACGCAAGCTAAGCTACGTTTAACGATGCCGATGGAGCGTTTCTGACGTCTGGTTTCCAAACTGGAGCGGGCCAGGAATGTCAAGCTTCTGCCCAATCTAGGACATCCACTCGCCTCCTATAGAAGTTTTACCCGGGGATCATCCAGTGATATCGCAATTCGCACGGTCACGAGCATCCTTGCTTGCCTATCTCCATGGGATTTGGAGGTAACTGTTCTTGCACTCATGCATGACCTGCGTATGGTATACATGTGTAGATGGGTATTAATCAATAAATCTGACACGCCCTCTCGCTCCACTCTAGAGCGAGAGAAGTCATTAGATGATTTCCCACTTCTCAAAAAAAAACTACGTATAACGACGACTCGGGAAGCGGGATTAATTCTTGGTACCAAAAGTCTTCTTCTTCTTCTGGCTAGACCCTATCTTATTTATTGGGGGCCAACCCCGTCTTTACCTTCACCTCTTACCTTTCTTTAACGTCCTTATCTTCATTTTCCATTGAGCAAGATTTCGTGTCATATCGGTGTCGAGATGAGCTTCTTTGAGGCCCCTTTGGACCATAGTCAACCAACAGTATTAAAAGATATTTCGTGATTACACACGTAGCCTTTAAACCAAAACTTAAAGTAAGAAGGCTAAGCAAAACCCTAGCAAAAGTTTCGCCTGTCTACACATAAATTTATCATCGACGTTCTCAGAAGTATTTTGATGAAACGACCGCCTCCTCCAACTTATTTATAGACTTAACTTACTTACTTTGGAAACAGCCTTCATTTAACTGATGTTTCCAGATTTATTTTTCTAACTTTAAGACTAATTTTTTCTTTTGTAAATATAAAGTCGGGTTTTCGTTCAATATTGGAGAATGAAGTTTAGTGAGCTGGATTCTAGTCTAGATTGGGATAATAGTAAGTCAATAATACTCAGTAGCTTTGAAGATTTTCTCACTCTTTTCTGAAAACCTATTAAAATGAGGTATTAAATTGGCGATAGATACAATATTAACTCCAAATTCAGAATTTAAAAACCGGCCCTATGTGAATAATTAAATAACTTATAAATAGGTCAACTTTTTAGCAGTAGTGGCCGAGTGGTAACGGCCCCGACTTACTAGTTGTAGGTCACGAGTTCAAACTCAGCCAGGCGCATTACTTTATGTAATTTATTTCATCACCACTGCTCTTAAAACGGTGAAGGAAAACATCGCGAGGAAAACGGCATGTCCTAGATCTAAAAAATCGAAGATGGGCCCGCGTGATCGATTATAGCCCATTCCCTATCCTAGAGTGGAGGCCTGAGTCCTAGCAGTAGGAACATTAAAAGGCTGATTATGCTTATGCTTATGTAACTTTATAAAATCTTAAATTTTGCTTACAGCTAAAAAGAGGGTTTTGCCTGCCGGAGTATGTGCTTCATGATACCTATAACCGAGGGGTATTTAAGTCAGAACTGAATCGGTGTGCTCTACTGTCGATCTCTAGATTACGAATTGTTAAGATAGTGGTCAGACACGAGCATATAAAAAAAAAGACAATAAAGATAAAAAAGAAGTTCAATTAAGAACAATAAAAAAGAATTAATACTTAAAATGGAAGAGGTCAACGCTAACAGCCAGCAATAAAATCGAAGAAGAAAACATTAATGATCCAGCCACCCCTTAACCTATCATCAGCGAAAACCATCCAGTTACTGAGCGAACATTTAACAGATGTGCAAAACAGACCTGTCCTTCGACTAGGTTGATAAGCTTTCGAGGGTTCCAAGGGAGCGCGTTTGCACCCGGGCTAGCAAAGCAAAGTATGGCATAAGGAAACCATAGGCGTTGTTTGCATTCACAGCATTATAATGATGCGTGTACATAGTGAGTATGACACCCGATAGGACTAACACCAAGTACTGAAATGAAAATTAATGAGGCAAATCGTCAAAAGGACCTCGATAATTTATGTCTAGATATCGGGGGTTACCGTTCTAGCTACGAGTACTAAGTGATCGTAATACTACGCACATCACGTACATCTACTTTGAACAGCTCGCTAAAACCATAATCAACGCTCTGTGGTTTTGTTTGCCTCTGGTATTGCAGATTTCTTTAAGCAACGGTAGCTGAATGTTTACCACTCTATCTACCTCTACGTACCACGGAGTACCACCATAGATGAGGCCTTGGAGCACCAATCCAATCTGCATTTAAGGTGAGGAGCCACGAAACTCTGCTGAATATCTGCTCCCATACCCCTACCATAAATTGGATACGTTAATATTTGCCTCTTATTACTTTCCACATTTCCCTCCTGATTCCGATCCATTAATATTTAATTTTGGATCTGATTTTATGAACCCCATACGTATTGGAATTGAATTGGTTTTTATTTTGAGTCTGACTTATGTTGAATCAAATGCTATATTTAGTAAATAGAATTGAGCTGATTAAGGAAAATAGCGATTCGAGTTACATAAGTAGAGAATGAATATTCCAAACATATCCACCATTGATTTTTATTGTAATTCTGAACCCGGACTTTTAAGATTAGACTATAAAATAGATAGTGAATAAAATGATAAAATAACAAAAGGCAGTCTTATTGGTAAAAGTATTGTAAACGATTTAACAACAAAGGCTATTGGAAAGAAAATACTCGTACTTCTATTGCTTTAAATAAGACTAAGAAAGAAAACAACGCCTCTTGTAGCAAATCCGTAAATAAAGTAGCAGAATATACGAGCTGAGCTATTAAATATTTCAAGTTCCAATTACTTTTCGACTTTGAATCACACAGTAAGAGAGAGAATGTGTGCAAAACGCGGCATTCCCAAAATTCTAGGGCTGCCGTTATCAAAGTGTAAATTAGGGGATTTCGATGAAAATGTGGGGTCAGTCGAATTACCAGAGGGGTGTGCAAGAATCCAATATTGGACTAACGATTCAGATGAACATTTTATCGTCAAATTAATTTTGATTCTGTAAATAAGTGTGCTAATAAAATTTGAATATGCTGCAGGGTTTTGAAAGCATATTACCTAATTATTAGATGATGGGGATTTTTTTAAGTCTGTAGATTTAAAGGTTAGCGAAGCTAAGGTGGTTCGTGAGGATTCCGACGAAGGATCAGCTACTAATAATAATAACAACTTCAATTTTTTTTGCATAATTATCTTCTTGTCGCTTCCGTTGTTGAAACCAGTCCGGACTAAGCGTTTCCATACCGCGCATACCGCGTACATCGAAGGACTGGAACAATTTGCCTGCTGCAAGCAGGTTTCTCTTTATAACTTAGGCAAGCACTAAGAGAGAATTACCCAAAATTCACCTCTGAAGGGGGTGAAATGGGGGTCTGAAGTTTGTATGAAAAATCTACTTTCACGCAGGGGAAGCTAGGATCAAATAAAATAAAAATTAGAAGATAGATAAAGGTAGAACATTATTTAATTAAAGATTTAAAGTTCGATAATGAAATACATCCAAAATAAAAGTATACTTTTTAATTCTTTCATATTAAAAAGAAACGCATGTATTCATTTTAAATCAAACCTATACCCTCATATAAATGCGATTACCGACATAAAGAGGGATTAAAACGCGACAACTATTTCGATTATAATAGAGAAACCCGTCCTTATCCAGGGTAATGGGAGGGAAAGGGACAACCATAGTATTATCAACATTTTTGAGTAGCCAGGTGGTGTGATTTCTATGGAATGGTGTATAAATCAGTATAATAGTAATTCTGTTTTAGACTCATGCAGCAACGACCCCTTAATATTTTTTATTTCAGTTTAAAGCATTGGGAATAATGATGATAATATTGAAGACGCAGAAATTGTTGTGAATTATGTTAAGGATTTATGGCGTAACAACATTTCCCAGGTATCTTAAATCCTTAACCCTGAAGATAATCTGAAAGCACTTACCTGGCATATCGTTATAGAACCCACATACAAACTTATAGTTACTATGGGTTACGTGGAAGATAAAATATTACCCTCCCTGCATACATTGTCCTAAACACGAATTTGATGAAACTGGTAAAGCTTCAAGTAGTCTTGAAGAAAAGACGTAAATAAATATTGTTGAAGAAATTTTTTGAACACAAAATAAAGATAACAATGAAAATTGAATAAGCAATGCGAACAGTCCAAGATGAGAATTATTTATTCATGTTAGATTGAGTAAGATTTTATAAATGATTTATGTTCGTGAATAATACAAGATGGACTACTATAATATTGTAGACATCATAGGAAAGTGAATCCTTTTTTATGGAAGATGAAGATATGATGTTAATTTAGTCGATGATGATGATAATGACATTTCCAATATTCATTCAAATCAATTAGCATTGCCATTCAACGTGGTTAATTATATTGCTTCTACCAGCGGCTTCCCCCGCGTGAATATAGGTTTTTCCATAAAAACTTTGGATCACCTTTTCATCCCTTTAAGGGGTGAATTTTGGAAAATGCTCTCTTAGTGCTCGCCTACGTCACAAAAAAAAGTGTTGTGCAAAATTCACGCTTCTAGTCCCAGTAGTTTCGGCTGTGCGTTCAGTCAGTTTCTTCTTTTATATATATAGATGACTCTTTCATGGGATAGCCATTCATTAGGGTTAGATGAACTAAAAGTGTTATATTGATGATTTTAATTAATATAACTCCATAAATAAATACGTGTTTTTTGTTTCGGTGGGAAAATCATCTTATAACATCCCCACGGCAGCTAATTATATTTTAATTAACATACAAATTAACACTAGCCTGCAAAATACAAAAATCTATTTTTTTCTACTCCGGAGCATCCACACACATTTAAGTTTTTTTTTTTCATGTATAGGTATAGTTTTTTAAATAAAAAAATATCCTGAATAATATGTTGGAAAAAATGTAATGGTCATATAAAAAAATACAAAATAAGCTGCACATACCATTGCAGCAGATGAAACAATTAACACCAAAAATCTTAGAGTTAAAAAGTTTCGAACCAACCAACCAACCAACGAAAAACAACCAACCAACCAAGAACCAACCAACCAAGGAACCAACGAAGTTTCTTAAATAAAGTAATACTTACTTACTTACATTCTATTTTCTTCACGAAGGGTTTCATATATTTTTGTAGCTGACAACCTTGGGGAAAACACCGAAACAAACTGTGTTAAGAAAGAAAAGCAACCTAAGCGTATAAACGTACCAGCGAAGTTAGAGGGTTGCCAGATGATCGGGTATTCTGCGACTGTATGAGTTTTATTTGTGATGGATTGTTGGGAATTTGGGATATATTGTTGATTCTTCGATTGCTGGTGTTTACTCAATAACAGTATCGTCTTTTTACAGCAACTTAGTTCTGCTAAAAAGGCAATAAAACAATAATATTTCTAAAGATACATCAAGATTTCCTATTTATCAAAATCCGAGAATAATGTAAAAAATCACAAAAAATAAATTGACGATGTTTTTTTTAAAAATATATCTTTATTTTTCTCTTAAGCAAGACAACACTATAGTTAAAGCTTGTTGCTTACTCCACTGTTTTATTCAACGCTCTCGTTCTACCCGTGCATCCCTCGCCTAACTGCCGAATAAAGGTAAATTCGGATTGTAAAAAATTTACCCGGTCAGACCCTACACTACTTGCGCTATCGTAACATAGGAAAAGTAGAACAAAACATTGTTTTGTTCAGAATCTACTAGTTCCTTTGTTCTAGTTTTAAAAATACAGTGATCTCGAAAGTTTGATAAAACTTCGCCTTGCTGTTTAATGTTATTCAATCCTTTAGTTCTGTGTCGTGTTGGCCAGTTACTGGGTTGTGGAGTTGTGATAGGCAGTCACTTATTCAGCAGCATTCGATTAAACTGGAAGCCGACCCCCCAAGCTAGCTCTTTTCTTGAAGTGGGAAATCATCTACATTCTCCCGCTCCGGCCCTGCTTAGCCTCTACGGTTTTGCTGACATATCTTTAGGCACACGTGGAACTCTACACGCCGTCGACGACTCGGGTTTGGTCCAGGCTGTTACCGGACGGCTGGACGACGAACTACCCATTTCTCGTTGTCCGCAAGCCCGCACCTACGAAGGCTGGTTGTCGGGGTAGGAGTCTCGCGGCTGGACCACGAGGACTGTTCCCTCACGCGTGCGGCCGTTTCTCTAGCATTGCTGTTTACCCTAAGCTTACTGGGAAAAGGTTAGAGAAATGATGATGAATCTAGTTATGTATGAAACTCTTGAAATCCAAGTTTTAAATTACAGAGAGAAAGGAGTAAGCTATAAGAAATTCATTAAAAGTATTGCAAACGAAATTCAATAAAGATGTTAAAATATCTAAGATCGCTAACAGTACAAAGTAAGCTAATCCGCTAATGGAAGCTCCGACATTAGCTAAATAAACTAATAAACTTTATCTAGTAACAGTTGACCTACTGAAAGGAAAACAAACTACCCTAAGATAACATTACATAAAGGTGTAACGAAACTGTTTGATAAGGGTCATCACATCTACAAAAAACTCATTAGGATCTCTGATAACTATGACACAATAATCATAACGGCCGCATTCCAAATACAAAATGAGTTCACCTTATCACTTACACTGCCCAACCAGCGTAAAGAGCTCCCTAATTTGTTCTTAATTAAACAAAAGAACATCAATACGCGGGCTCTAATGAGACTGGCCGCTTTAAACCGACCAATAGGGGCCAAAAAGGTCTACATTAAATTGTGATTGATTGTAATGTGTTGAATGTGGACGCGAGGCCGTATCGATTGTACCCTGATAAATACGCATTAGTTTTATTAGAAAAAAATTTGATGGTCATTTTGAGAATTTGTTGCGCAACGAGTAGTTGTGAGATGTGTTGCGTGTTCATTGTGAGTAGCATGAGGAATGTGGGTTTGCGTTACCACCGAATATCTTCCATAACCATTGCTAAGTTCTTGAAGTTAAAAGCAGCTTGTGACTTATTTATAAATAATTCAATCTCAACGTCCGGCTCCAAACGTAAGAATTTGAAAGAAACTGTCAAAATTAAAACGTCATCTGCATTTTGAAAAATATAAATTACTGTGTTCCTTTTTTAAAATCACTGTCTCAGGAATCTCAAAATAAGAACCATTTCAATATAACAAATTAATATGCTCGTTTATTTTGGCGTGATTTATTCGAGTGAAGTCTAGTGGATGTTTTAATTTACCAGAAATTGATTCCTAATTAATATTGTGATGTAAAATTGGTGTAGTTTTGTATCTCAAGTGTCTACACATAGAGACAATATGTGGAATCATTGAAACAGGCGCGATCTCGGTAAAATGAAGTTGAGTTTTTTTTTTAAAGTATTGAATACCTCAGTAAGGCTTGCCAAGAAGGCTGACTCGATACATTTGTAGTATCAACTGGGCTAGGAAATATAAAGTACAAGCAAGCCAATTGGGTTAAAAGGATAGCGGTAAGACAACTTATTCAAGGAATATTAACACACCTTAAAATATTGCACTTATTTATTTCGTCAGATAATCACACAGTTTCTTAATAATCCGTTTTATATTCGTAGTCGCCCCTAGAATTTACGTCCAATGCTCTGGTCAGACTGCCTATTCCCCAACCTAGGGCTTATCACCTCCCCTCTTTAACATTTTAAAACCGTTATTTAAACGACTTCCCTCTAGCACTCAAATCAATTTAAATGTTGCCACATAAAATAAACTTGAAAATTAAATTAAATACTAGGCTTTTATTGAAACCTAACAACTATAGTATTGTGTATTCTAATGGTAAAAAATGTAACTGTAAGTATTTAATAAAAATATAGACTAGATTCTTGTTGAAGAATATACTCCAAAAATTCATAACCCTCTTGCTACGTTATCATTTTCTCATCCAAAAAAAAAAGAAAAGACTAGACGCTACCTACACCTTTGGGAATCTTTATCATCTTTTTTTCATCTATTCAGAAATCCTCTACGATAACGGCTACCTCGTAAGGTAACCTTTATTCCAGATAAATAGATGAAGCAGTTAGAACGTCTTCTAAGATACGGAATTCCCTAAGGACAGCACTGTCAGCTATATCTTTCTCGTAAGAAACGGCAATGTGCTTAACGTGACGGCAAATGGAAACACAAGGCGTGTGGGGTTGCTTAAACGACACCTTACTTAGTGAGATGGTAGTATGCTGAGAAAGGTTATTCTGTTTTGTTGTGAAGATTTGTGGCGGATCGACAATTAGGGCCAAGCGGCAATGACACGGCAGCACGACTTTGCCGCTTCGCCAACAGAGATTCGTAGTTATTATACGCTTGGTGTATCCCTAAATGAAGGTTACATACAGAACTATGGCTTACTGATCACGGACGCATAGCTTCATAGACGCAACACGATGGAGCGACGTTGACGCGTTCGTGGATAGTAGGCCTAAGCTGTGAGCAGGCGTACACCAAGCGTATAATGATGAATATGCGTCTATAAAGCTATGTGTCCTTGGACAGTAAGCCTACCTATTTCTTGTATTCCTTACCTGTCCATAACATGTAACTGGTACAATGGTTACCCTTATATACCCTAATTATAATATGAAGTTACAATCATAATTCAAGCACTGTAATTTTACTTAAATGCACTTAGGTAGTGTTTTATAAGAAATTAGTTGTCCTAATTGTAAGCAAAAGATAATATTTATGAGAATCGATGCACTACACTGGTAGCGCATTAATACAGCCCCCCTAGCCACGTTACAATCGTATCGTTCGCGCTGAACGCTTCGAGTAGGCCACGCCTCCGATTCCTTTGTTCTGACGTCATATACGATATACGATACGATTGTAACTTGGCTAGGGGGGCTGGTATCTACGCACGCTTACTTTATACGCTAGTAACGCAATCAAGATATGTCAAGAATTTATCAAAAATTTTCTATCTTAAAATCATCATCATCATTTCAGCCCGAAGACGTCCACTGTTGGACATCTATAGGACATTATTTTTAGTATATGCGAAACCTGAATATAGTTGGTTCAGAATCAGTAACTGTATCGATTCCAATATTTTTTATACCATGTTATATTTTTTTCCCTTCCATTAAATTATTAAAAAAAAAGTCACAAGTTAGACACCAACGACACTAAGTAAAACACAGGTTACGGCAGGTTATAGCGGGCATTAGGAGCCAGCGCACAGCTGGGTGCGGGAGCAAAACAACCCCACAGTCGCCCAGATGATCCGGTAACCATGTATTTTTGCGGACAATCAGGTAATATAACAAGCTTATAACTTTGTGATTTTTCACGACACAGTTAGGAAATTTTGTACTTAAATTCTTTACATAAAAATACTAGACACATATTTCAGATTTTGCATATACTAAAACTAATTTTGTATAATAATTACTGATTATTATAGGACACAAAAATTTCTTATTTAAAATACAGCTGAAATCGATTCAGTAGCCAGAACTGAACATACTACTTTACGAATATTCGTTTATTATGTTAACATGTAACATTAACACATAAAAATAAATACTTGGTAACCAGTCAAGCCTTGGTATATATCAATTTAAAAAAAAAAACATCCTGGAAACGCAACTTGAATAAGCAATTTAAATTTGAACAAAAATAAAATCAGTGTTTTGACCATGCAAATCAGAGGCGAGTAATAAATTGACACAGTAACTTTATATTTACTTGCAATGAGGATTGATAACATCAGCTAAGTCAACAAATCGGTTGTATCTCTGAACAATAAACATATATTGAGTTTTTATTATCATTCCACTGAAGCAGAACGTCCGAAGAATAACATGCAAACATTATGCATCACTGATTGCAGACCGCATTGTTTTCCCACGTCAATTGTAATTAGTATTAAATAGTGACCGCTCTGGCTTTATATGTGTGAAAATTATATAATATGTCACCGAAAAATTGCAGACACCGTATGATTGTAATAAATCATTATCTATCTATATATAAAAGGAAGAAACTGACTGACTGACATATCAACGCACAGCCGAAACTACTGGGACTAAGAGCGTGGAATTTTGTACCTGACGTCACCGCGGGGCCTAGCAGAATACAAGCGTGCAGCGCTGCGTTATTTATCGTTTAAAATGTCGCAGCATATGCTGAGTTAGACGCCCTTTTGGCTTTGCACAGATTTTAAAGTTATTCTTTTCATACTTTTTGTAATTGAACTGTATGTGTGAGGTACAAATAAACGTTTTTTCTTTATTTTCTTTCTTTCTTTCACAAGGTTTCATATTGATTATATTATATTTCTATGACGAGCACTAAGAAAGGATTTTTTAAAATTCAACCCCTAAGGGGATGAAGCGAGAGCCTAAAGTTTTTAAGATTATAATTTCTCGATACATTATGAAAAAGTCGTTTTGTATCCGATAAATCACATCCGAATTAATTAAGTAGTTTCCAACATAACCGTATTTTAAGAAAAAATAGTTTACAATTTGTCGCGATATTTTACAATCTTACGGCGTTTAAAATTTTCCAGTGACATATACATAAACGTTCCTCATTTATTGCTCTTGTTACTTATTAGTGTAAACCGCTTTAAACTCCGTTAAAATGTGATTAAAGAGAAGTTAAAGGATATACAAATAGACGCGGAAAGGGCTGTTATTTTAAGCTACCTAATCTACCTAGTATTAATATAAAAGACAGAAAATATTTTTATCAATATACATCGAAAACCATCCAACGTGTGCCCGAAACCAGTTTCAATAGAAAGGCAATAAATGCGAAGATCGTTCCCGGGTAGTGTGAAAATGAAAACCGGGAACCTGGGACGAAGGCAAAGATGGAACAGGAATGGGTTTTTACTCAGTAAGTCTGACACTATCTCCTGCTCCACCCAAGAGCGGGATTTGTAATTAGATGATTTTCCCACCTAAAAAAAGACCATTAAAACATTGCTTTAAACAAATCTTTTTTAGCGTAGTAGTACCGGTGTACTACTACGCTAAAAAAGAAATACATTTTTATAGTTTATATAGTATATTTTTATATTATAGTATTCGCTTTTTTTAACAAAAAATGTGTGTGCAGAACCACATTTTCATTATAATAAATCGATATTTGTCCACCCACAGCTAAGCAAAGAAAAACACAAAGGGAGGAGGGAGATCTTTGCCATTTAAAACTAATAATCTAAACATAAAAGAGTAAGAAATGAATTAAATTTTAATGGGATAAACCCATAAACGCGTCAGGGCGTGAAAAAGCCTTTCCTTGGGGTATTTTCGACCCTCATTATTCGTCTGTCCCCCTGGTATAATGTTTGCTATCTTCAATATTGCCTTTTTGAATATTGCATTCTACATCGCTATCTGTTTTGAATATTTGATTTTGGCATCAACTGTAGGGTTTGCTACAAACTAAATACTATTTTAGTATGATTCGTCGTATGTCAGGGTGATAGGGTAGGGTTGACTATTTTTTTATTATTTGTATAAAATCACAACTATAGAAAAATAATAATAATAGATATACAAAAAATCGAAATTCAAAAGAATTTTTTCAAATCTGTTCAAAATTAAGCAAGTTAGACCTTTAAAATCTAGTGGAAAGGGAAGCTGTCAAAAAACAGAAAAAAGGATGCACGCACAGAAATGTGACGTCTCCGCCATTAGGATACGCGCGTACAAAAGAGATAGTGTGATGCCCACCACGCCCCCACTCTTCCTCATAACGATATATTTTGAAATACCGATTGCTGCTTCATTTAATAACTAATTTTGATAGTGTATTCCGAAAAAAATTCTTAATAATGTTTTTTGTTGTTTCATTTAAAATATTAAACAAAAAATAATATTATTAAGACGTACGGCCAGTATCCACCTTTACGTTGTTGAAACTTCAATGGCCGGACCGTTGAAGTTTCTAAGCGTTTCGCTTCGTCGTTTATACTGCGTACCGACATCTAAGGACTGGAACAATTTGCCTGCGGTCTTCCCGTCCAATTATAATTTAGGTGCCTTCAAGACTAGAGTGAATAGGCTCTTAATAAACTAGTACGCCTCACCATCAATGATTGCATCACTGCTTACCATCATGTGGGATCGCAGTCAAGCACTGGTTTGTATCAATTAAAAAAAATCTAAATTGGCAAACTGTAGCTACATATTATATAACGTTTTTCCTAAAACCAGGACACAATAAAAAGGTTTATAAATATGGGATGTTTGTTTTTATTTTTCAATACAAAAACGCGTGAATGGATTCTGTTAAACACTGTTTTAATTATTTTCAAAAGCGAAAACAAAAGAGCCGGATTATTTTACACAAAGTCTTTTAAAACAAAACGTACACAACTGGCCAAAAGAACTGAACACCTCGTTGTTTAAAAAAAAAAACATTTTTATCAAGTCAAACTTGGAAACACGAAAATTTTAACAGGAGTATCCTTTAGCAAAACTCGTGGATCCTTAGGGAGGCTTTTAAACAATATTTATCTGATATGCAAGGGTTTGATAATGGTCATTAGGCGTCGTTGGCGGTAGAAAATACACTTGCATCGTAATGGAATGAGCCTGACACAGCCCTAAAAGTGCTTAAACTGGGAAAACGAGAGTAAACGTGGCCTTTACTGAGTGAATTACAGACAAGTGACAAGCAATTCCTGAGCACAAGGACCACATTAACTATTATACTTAAGGGAGTCGTCGATTTTTTTTCTATGAAACAACGAACTAGTATCTATTAAGGTATAAGTGCTGATTAACAAAAGTACATTTATGTATATAAATAAAAATACATGGCTAAATGTGTCGCTGAGTGTGAGAATGACTGGACGAATTCGGATGAATTTTCTTTTAAAAACTATTTATTGAAATTTTGAAATGAAGATGAAAAGAAAATTCGAACCATTAACAATATTTTTTTTTATTACATTCCAACTATTCCTTGCTGTACATATTAGGGTTAGCTGTCAATTACAATAGCCTTTGACAGAACGACGTCTGTCAAAGGTAAACTAGTTAGAAATAAATAGGACAACATTTTATTGATTCCATTTATTTGCAACTACTTGTAAAACATTTGCCAAAATTCACGTACCTACCTATCACAAAAGTATTCCCTCGCTAGATCCAGACACTTAAACAAAGCGTTTTCATACACATACAAAATCACTTGGGAATTTCTGTGGCAGATAAACACGATCCCAGCTTTTGTAACATTATTTTCAGTGTTCTACATTCCGTAGCGACCAGCACTCCATTAAATAAATTCTTTCGTATTCACTTTGTTACAACATATCACAACTAAAAGGGAATGTTTTACAGATTAGAGAAACTTGGACGGACGGACCCGAACCAATAGCCTGGCCGCAAATGGAAAAAGTTCCAGCACCTCCACACACATTGGACAATCCCTAAAGTTTTAGAAAAACCATAATATACAACTTAAAGGTATAATAAAAAGTATTATTAAAAATATACAAGCATAACTGTACACTTGATGGAAATATTGAAAGTAAAACAAAGTATTACGTAAGATAAACAATGATCCATTTGGCTTATGCAGAAAATTATATCTGTACTAATATTATAAAGAGGAAAGATAGAGGGGAGGAGGGGGGTGTGGGTTAGATATTGTTTATATGTATTTTTATTATTATGTGTAATTTTTTCAAAGGTTTAGGTTTATTTTTATTTCTTTACAGTTCATGAGATATACATTTAAATCTAATAATAACATAATTAAAACTAACTTACAAAATAAAAATAAAAGCCCTAAAGTACTAAAAAATAAGCAATCTACGGCGTCGAAAAACTACTCCACATCGCTGTCGACTGGTAATGTACCCAAAAGACTGGCAGCATTGCCACGCTGAATGGCAATGCGTATCCTTTGTCCGAAGTAAAAGCCAGCCCTTGGGTCACGCGAAGTGTCAACAAGGCGTTTTGAAAGTTCTTTAAATAATTTGTAAGCACTCGGACCCCACGATCCGAGAGTTTCAACCCCAAACGGCTCAAAAATATAACTACCAACAAGGTTATTATATTTCCGCCGCTTGAGGTTCTCTGCAGCCGCTGCGGCAGCACCGGCACAGCACGACGAGCTAGGAAGATGAGATGGCGCAAGAGTATCGACACAAGGAGCGTCCCACACTAAAGGCCTACCCATCTTCCATGGAAATAAAGACATACCGTCCGGTCTTTTGCCATCGTCGCGTGCCAGACCATGAGGTTTCAATACGGCCGGAACGCCGACGGTGACAAAACCACGTCGGATGATGTCGTTGATATTCGCGTGAAATTAATATTATTTATGATATTTGTACACTGACCGCCCCAAATCTATCTCTTTTCGTTCAGTCCATCCTAAGGTTGTCTGTAAGAGATTGCCCTGAGCAATAAAACCACCCATTGTACACTTGGTTTTTGTAAATGTTTATTAAATCCTGTCCACATTATGAGGTGTACAATAAAGTATATGATAAATAAATAAACATTTGTATTTTTTGAACTCAAAAACAAAAAAAAAAGTGGGCAAGTGCGAGTAGAACTCGCACACTGAGGGTTCCATACAAACTTACCTCGTGTGTCTATGTTCAATTCCCGAACGAATTCCCGAAGATTCCGAACCACAAAAAATATTGCTTTTTTGTGACGTAACTACAAATTTACAGTTTTCTGATTTTTTCCTATACTTGTGCTATAAGACCTTGCTTCATGCCAAATTTCAGGATTCTAGGCCAACAGGAAGTAGGAGAATTTTAATATGCACGTTCAAGTCAGTTTCAAAAATTTATAGCACTCTTATTTATTTTTTTGTTTGAATCCTCGCATGCATACATACTCCCAAATTAGATATATTTATCTAATTTGGGAGTATGTATGCATGTGCACACTAGCTTCTTACTGCTCATTACAGTGTTTTTATCTTTCGAACAGTATTATGGCGTATGAGATAGTATGCATTTAAACCCCGCCCATCATCAAGTTTGGGCTACCGACCAGTGCACCCTTAAGATATGAATGTCTAATTCCATTCGACGACATGTTAGAACAAATAGCCAAGTCTATTGATGGTGTCTTTTCTAAGTCTCCATAAATTGTTGTTTAAGAAGATAAGGTTCAAAATCAACCTTGAAAGTTTTCTTTCCTTCTTAGATAAACAAGGAAACAACTTTACTTTTAGAATTAGCAAAGCTAAAGACTTCCCGCGTAATTATTTGGGTAACTTACTTGACTGAACTTCGGTCCAATCAAGATTGCTTGATTACTTATTACTAGCTGCAGTCAGTGGTTTCGTCCGCATGGAAACAAATGTAGACAATTGTCCCAAGGGGAATAGGGCTGTCATCCGTCCGGATTCCCCAGATTTGTCCTAGTTTGAAGGGTGCCCGGGGGCCGTCCGGCAGGGGTTTTAAAAAAGTGTGGGTGAAACCCGGACACTTATGTTGTCCGGGGAAACACATTTTTTTATGCTAGCAGTACACTCACGGCGAGACATGACGAGACCTAATGAGCGCTAGTCTTACAGCGCTCGATCCTGCTCGAGTCGTCTCGCCTAGTCTTGGGAGCGCTCCGGTTTGAGTCGGCTTTTAACTGACTTAAAAAAAAGGAGGAGGTTCTCAATTCGGTTGTATTTTTTTTTTATATTTTTTTTTTCTATGTTTGTTATCTCAGAACTCCGTCGTTTATGGACCGATTTGCATTTTTTTTCACCTAAAAGGATATCCTTGCAGATTGGTCCCATTTTTTTCAAAATCCAGTTCTGATGATGGGATCCATGAAGAATCGAGGGAACTCCTCAAATATTCTTGGCACTATTTAGTGATGTTGGTATTTTCATCGAGAACTTAAGCATTTACAGTCAAAAAGTAACATTCGATGAAGTGGCACTGATGAAGAAGACCAGAAATGGTCAAAGGAACTTCACCTTCACATAGAAATAAATAAATGGTTCTGAATAGTTATGTTGAAAATGGTCTCATCGAAGTGATCTGATGATGATGATGGAGCCGGAAGGTAGGCACTGGAACTCCGTAATTAATCAATGTAACCTAGACGTGTTTGGGCTTATTAGAGTTGTGATGAGATGCACTTTGGCTATAAGGTACTATCGAACTAATCTGATGATAGAGCCGGAAAGTAGGCACAGAAACTCCCTAAATAATCAATGTATCCTAGCCGTGTTTAAGCTTATTAGAATTGTCATGAGATGTACTTTGGCTTTAATGTACTATCGAACTTATCTGATGATGGAGCCGGGAGATGGATGAGAACTTCATAATAAAACAATGTATCCTAGCAGTGTTTGGGTTAATTCGAATTGTCATGAGAAATAGGTACTCTGGCTATAAGTGTATCACAACTAAAAAGTGTGAAATAAAAAACTTTTAACAAAAAAAAAACCGACTTCACTACAAAAAACAAAACACTAAAACGATCAAAATAACTTTAATTTCCTACTAACATAAAAAAAGAAAACTAAAGATTTGGCAGGTAGGTTCCTTATAGGGTGTTGTTATCCGCTAAGAACAGATTTTACGAAACTCCACCCCTTAAGGGGTAAAACGGGGGTTGGAAGTTTGTATGAAGAAGCCGCGAACATTCGCGCGGGTTTAGCCGCTGGCAGAAAGCTAGTTTTTCGTCTACCACCGGCCTCCACTCTTCAAAGCAGCGTTCAGTTATTCATATACCCAGGAAAACTTCATTACCAAAATCCCTTATCTCTATTTTTATTCAGGCCCAGTAAAACCACGTCTGCTTAGTGAATATTTACACATATCAACCTGAAGGTTTTATTACTGTTTGCAGGTGTACCATGTAGGTAATATATGTCCTGTCCTGGCACACCTAGCTTAACTGGCTACTATAAATAATGGCCCATCCCCCGACAATGTGTTTATGCTATATTACGGGAAAAACAGGTGATGTCCAGTATTTTTTATTTAACGTTGTTTTGGACCCAAATTTTTGGCCATGTTCAAAAATTTGGAGAAATTAGTTTTGCGAGGACGAAATATTACCATTTTATGGGAAGGGCTATGGGTGAACTCGAAGTTCGAAATTCGATTTGACGTTGGAGTGAACATTTGTTTTTTTTTTATTGCTTTATGTTACTGTTTTTGATGGAAGGCCTCCCACAAGGTGGACCGATAACTTGGTGAGGGTCGCGGGAATCAGGACCGTTCATTGTGGCGACACTTGAGGGAAGTTTATGTCCAATAGTGGACGTCTTTCAGCTGAAATGATGATGAAGATCACTGTTTTTGTTAATCAAGAGTCTATGTCATATATAATACAGTGCCAACATGCCAGAGTAAAGCCGCTTCACAGAACATGCGTCACCTGCTATGCTGCCCGTACTTCACAACCACCTAAGCGATTCGCTTCGTCGTTTATACCGCGTACATCGAGGGACTGGAACAATTTGCCTGCTGCGGTCTTCCTGTCCAACTATAATTTAGGTGCCTTCAAGGCTAGAGTGAATAGGCTCTTGATAAACTAGTGCGCCTCACCATCAATGATTGCATCACCGCTTACCATCAGGTGGGATCGCAGTCAAGCACTGATTTATATCAAATAAAAAAATAAAAAACCTGCACCTTCCAGGATTTATAAGAGGCCAATGTAAAAAATTAACCATTTAAATGAGTAACCATGGAGTTTCTTGCCGATTCTTCTCCACAGGCAACAACCAATTTGGAACCGTGCACTAGCTTCTGATGTTTTTATAATAAATGCCCATGCAGGCCTATGCAAAATAAAAACTTTTGAATTTTAAATGGTTCATACCTTCATGTAAGCAAATTCAGGAAAAACTAAAATTTTATCAGTCTAGGGTCGTTTAGAAACTGTCAAATCCTGGTGCAAACACAAGTATTAATGTATCTACCATTTCCTCTCGTATCAGTTCAGTGTTATAGATTCAACAGCTGGAAAGCCAGATCAAAGTGCATAAAAAACATTCACCATGAATCCACAACTACTCCATCAACTACACTTCATTAAATTAGAACTTCAATCTGGACTAATAAATGCATTATGGAATAAATAGGCCATGGAGCAAAACCGGCAATCATGCAGAAAATTATTGCTCCATTCCTCCACGTTATGGACTGAAGTTTACTTCAGTTTTCTAGTTATTAAAATTAATGGTTTCGGACGTTTATTTACAGAAATGAGAATTTTATAGTTCACCCGTAAAACGATAAACGTTGAGTTTTGTAATTGCTCAAAGTTGCCTCATATTTCTGGCCTACAACACATTTTTATTAGGGTTCCGTACATTAAAAGGAAAAATCGGTACCCCTATAGGATCACTTTGTTGTCCGTCCGCCTGGGTGTCTGTCTGTCGAAGACCCTTTATCTCGAGAACGCGTGGAAGTATCGCAATGAAATTAAAACCATATGCTCAGGTCTGTGGTCTCTTGAAGCTGTGAAAAAATCAAACTAGTAAGTTGAAGAAAAAAAATACGGCGTTTCATGTCACAATAAACGTATATTTCTAAAACTCTCAAAGGAATCAAAATTCATAGGGTACCTAGAACCCTGAAATTTGGTATGAAGCATGGTCTTATGGCACAAGTATAGAAATAAATCTGAAATATGAGTCACAAAAAAAAAACTTTTTTAAATGCAGAAACCTAAAACCCACCTAACCTAAATTTGGCATATTTTTTATAGCAGTAAAGAAATGATAAATGTTTGTATAATTTTTTTTAGTTCATAGATTGTTGGTTTGTAAGTATAGCAAGCAATGGATAAATCTTCAAAACTCGATTCGAGTATTAAACTATTTATTAATTTGTACGGAACCCTCAGTGTGCGAGTCCTTGGAACTCGCACTTGCCCAGTTTTTATTAACTAGCGATCCGACAGACAGACGGACAACAACGTGATAATACAAGGGTCCCGTTTTTTCCTTTTGAGGTACGGAACCCTAAAAAGGTATCTTTAGCCTTTTTCCTACGATATTGGTGGCGTCATCCAGTTTAGCTAGTATTTTACTATAGCGACTTTCCTACGTGTCGGTCCCCGTAAGCCAGAAACTTGGTAACGCGATATCCTTCGGCAAGACAGATGTCAAACTTCTAAACTTCTGAGTATCCGCAAAAACTGTCAAAGATCTACAAATGTCAATAAAACCGACACCAGAATCGAAAAAGGCAGTATCTTGGTTAACAGTCCAAACAAAATTCAAACATAACACTATCGCTTGTTGGTTCATTTTAAAAAATGACTGAATTTATGTTACAACCTTGTTTGTTGCGGGTGTCGAAACTAATTGTTTAGAAACTATATAGGGAGCCGCAGGAGGACATTGGTCATGTAAATAGTTATTGGTTTTTTTTCATAGGAAGGCTCAATTTTTTTTTGAGGTAGAAGTCATCGAATGATTCTGTAGGTCTAATCACATCACACTAATACTATAAAGACTAAAGCTTGTGGGTATGTTTGTTACTCTTTTACGCTGAAACTGCAGCAGGGATATATTTTTTTCGGTGGGAAAATCATCAAATGTCATCCCCCGCTCTTTGTGTCAGACTTTTACTGGCTAATAACCCAATCCTGTTCCTTCGTTGCCTTTCATACCAGGACCGAGTCTTCCTTTCAGAAGCAGACCTTTGGCCCCAGTAGGCTTCGACCCTGCTGGGCCCCTACGGTTTGCTGAAATCTCCTTGAGGCGCGCGTGGAATAGTACGCGCCGTCGATGACTTGAGCTTGAGGTAGGCCACGTCCTGCAATAGCATTAAGGATACTTTTCCACTATCAGACGAACAAAGCTGCTACTACTAATCTACACTAATATTATAATGAGGTAAAGTTTGTTTTTTTGTTTGTAGGAGGTAATTGTCTGAAAGTACTGGTCCTATTGCAAATTTTTTTTTACCGATAGAAAACTACTTTATTAAATGCCTGAGTGGCAGACTATATTTTATATACGCGGGCGGAGTCGCGGGCAAAAGTAGATGCCGTGACTTAATTAAAAGCATATATTTTAAAAATAAATTCGTAGTAGGTAAGTATTACAAAACTTACAACAAACAAACGCGTTGAACAGCACTCCGTATTATCTCCCTTATCAGTCGAGAATAGTACTGTAACTTTCTCGGAACTTTCAACGTACTTCATTGTGTATCTGACGGTAACTAGAACTAAATAAACAAAGCCTGGAACACTAGACTATTGTTAGAAGATATGAGGATTACGAAGCGAATTTTTTTTAAAGTTATATTTTTTTTAGGTGGGAAAATCATCTAATGATAAATCACGCTCTTGGTCGGAGCAGGAGATAGTGTCACACTTTTACTGACTAAAAACCCACTCCTGTTCCTTCTTTGCATTCGTCCCAGGGCCCCGGGTTTCACTTTCACACTACCCGTGGTCCCAGTAGCCTTCGACCCTGCTGGGCCCCTACGATTTGCTGACATCTCCCTGAGGCGCGCGGGGAACAATACGTGCCGTCGGCGACTTGGGCTCGGTCTGGACGGTTACCGGACGGTCGGACGGCGGGGTACCCATTGCTCGCCGTCCGCAATCCCGTGCAGTACGGTGGTTTAAAGTTATATTATGAATTTGCAGATTTAAAACTGGAGGCTGAGGTAACCCGTAAGTTAGTTCGCCCTCGCTCGGATGGATAGCTGTGGTGGCCCAATAGTAACGGCCCGACTTAGTTGTAGGTCGTGGGTTCGAACCCAGCCAGGCGCATTATTTTGTGTAATTTATTTCATCACCACTGCTCTCAAAACGGTGAAGGAAAGCATCGTGAGAAAACCGGCATGTCCTAGAACCAAAAATTCGAAGACATGTGACATTCAACAACCCGCACTGGGCCCGCGTGGTGGATTACGGCCCATTCCCTCTCCCAGAGAGGAGGCCTGAGTCCCAGCAGCGGGAACATTAAAAGGCTGATTATATGCTAAACTAAAAAAAACTACTCAACTGATTTTAATAATTATTTTACTAGCAAAATATTTTACTAGTAAAATGCTTCTTCATCAGAGTGACAGTCATATATTTTTACACTGGCGAAAGGTAGGTAGTCTATTGTATATTTATTGAAATTCAAATACTAGCAATATTTTTTGCTATAAACACTGAATTACAGATTATAGCCACCGCACTGTGACAGATTTCTCTTTTTTATCACAAAAACTTAGCGACAGAACTGTCACCGGAGGTTATGAGTCATCGCGGTCAGTTGTTGCTGCATAAATAAAGCATTTGTAATGTTTCATGCTGCAGGTATTACTAGAATAGTCATTGTACTATTGTTATATGGAAATAAATACTTAGGACTTATTTCATTTCTATCGAAAATCGCTCGACCTCTCGAAGTTTATTAGTAAAATACATACTATTATTTTAGATCTTTAAATTGGATAATATTATAATATTTTATTTATTTTTAGGGTTCCATACCCGAAGGGTAAAATGGGAACGTCTGTCTGTCACCAGACTATATCTCATAAACCGTGATAGCCAGACAGTTGCCATTTTCACATTTAAATGATGTATTTCTTTTGCCGCTATAACAACAAATACTAAAAACAAAATAAAATAAATACAGTTTCAGTAGGGCTCCCATACAACAAACGCGTTTTTTGCTGTGTTGTGTGCGCGAGTCCGACTCGCACTTGACCGGTTTTTTTTTTAATTTTTTGTAACTAAGTGGATGAAATACGCCTCCCTTTTTTTGTACCAGACTGATCGATAGTCGATAAAAAAGAAAAACATCCCAGTTTTGTTCCTAACTTTACAATATTATATAAATTAATATAGATCTTAAGTGTTTATTATATTTACACGATTATTTCAAAAACACTTAACTAATTAAAACTAAAGGCTACTCTTAACTAAAATATGGCGTCATAAAACTCCTCCGCATCGCTGTCGACTGGAAGTGTGCCCAAAAGGCTGGCGGCATTGCCACGTTATATGGCAATGCTTAATCAAATATATAATACTATATTTTTGTTCCTAACCTGAGTTTACATGTGATTGGATGGAGAGGGAGAGGGAGGCCACCGAAAAGATGGATGGTTTGTGTGAGAAGTGATATGAAAGAAAAGGGAGTTAGTGATAGCGTGACGAGTGACAGGATAGAATGGAAGAAAAAAACGTTTTTCGCCGACCCCAAACAAAACGGGATAAGGGCAGGATGATGATGATGATTTTTGTTCCTAACCAAAAATATAGTGGCAAAAGATTAAAGATTTTAGCTGTTACGCTAAATGTTGACTTTCTAATTCAACAAGCATGCCTAAATCGATTACTTGAGGAAAACGTAATTTGACAAACTAAGAATCGTAAACCGTCTTCTTGTTGAAACCATATAAAGTTTAAAAATTAATCACTGCCGCCAGCCTTTTGGGCACACTTCCAGTTGACAGCGATGCGGAGGAGTTTTATGACGCCATATTTTAGTTAGGAGTAGCCTTTAGTGTATATATATAGTTTTAATTAGTTAGTGTTTTTGTATATAATTTGGTATATATTTATATATCACTCAGATATAAAGTATACTCCAGGTCATGTTCTATTCAAATGCCAAGTTCCATTAAAATTCGTTTCTTCGAAGAGTTACTTAGAAATTACATGTTATTATTATAATTTGTAGAGCAGTATTAGCGAGTAGAGCAGTGGTAGCCGAGTGGTAACAGCCCCGACTTACGAGTTGTAGGTCGCGGGTTCAAACCCAACCATGCGCATTACTTTGTTTAATTTATTTCATCACCACTGCTCTCAAAGCGGTGAAGGAAAACATCGTGAGGAAACCGGCATGTCCTAGAACCAAAAATTCGAAGACATGTGACATTCACCAATCCGCACTGGGCCCGCGTGGCGGATTACGGCCCATTCCCTCTCCTAGAGAGAGGAGGCTTGAGTGTGGCAGTGGGAACATTAAAAGGCTGATTATACTATTATTATATTATAATTTGGTACTCCTTGACGCTCAAACGGTATGGATTTGGGAGTATTTCGTTAAAGGTCAGCTTATATCCTAAACTAGCTTCTGCCAGCGGCTTCGTCCGCGCAAAAGTCGGTTTCTCCATATAAACTTCTAACCCCCGTTTTAACCCCTTAGGGGTGGAGTTTCGTAAAATCCGTTCTTAGCGGATGTCTACAGCCTGTAAAAAACCTACCAGCCAAATTTTAAGTTTGTAGGTGTTATAGTTTATGAGATTTCGTGATTAATCTGTGAGTGGTATTTCGCTTTTATATAATTACTAGCGGTCCCGGCAGACGTTGTTCTGCCCAAAAGAGGGATTTAGTAAAAAAAAAAAATTACCCTACTCTACCCTACTCTACCCTACTCTACCCTACTCTACCCTACTCTACCCTACTCGTTAAAAAGTAACCCTATGTCCGTCTCCTGGTTCTAAGCTACCTCCCCACCAATTTTCAGCCAAATCGGTTCAGCCGTTCTTGAGTTATAAACAGTGTAACTAACACGACTTTCTTTTATATATATAGATATAGATTAAGACATGTTCTTAAAATTATAAAAGCAGCTAGTATAATCCTAAAAAATAGAATGTTGGCACTAAAGTTGAGATTAAATAATAATTGAAATCTACAATAGGAATGTGAATGACTTGTTAACCGAAGCCCATAGGGGCCTGTGCACACCACGTCTTTTAAACGCGCCGTTGACGCGGGTTTTAGAAACGTGCGTCGACGGCGCGCTTTTATCCTAATAAAAGTCAACAGGCTGCGTCTTGCGTGCATATCGCGTCTGTATCGCTACAAACACGCGTCGACGGCGCGTTTAAAACACGTGGTGTGGCCCTAAGCACCACAATATTGAAACTACTTGCGAATCGCACCACAATATTGAAACTACTTGAAAGAGTTGCGTCGCAAGTCTTGTGAAGAGTGGACGTGATTTGCAAAATAAATATTTTTATCCTCAAATTAAAAGAAATAGTCCCACTTAATATTGTAACTTATCGCAATAGTAACTAGTGTCAAAATTCAGTGCATATTCAAATAAAAAAGTTCGCGCCACCGCGATCGCAGTGTACCGCTTCTGGGAATAACTCGCCGCGGCCGACGCAGGTGCGCCTAGCTCAAATTCCAAGGATTCTGTGCCACTGATTTTGTTTACGTAATTCGCATTCGTAAACAATCAATAACAATGGTCAATAACTGTGCATCTTGTCACAAGGCTTTGAGATCATCGAACGTAAAATGCTCCAAATGCGATCTACTGTTTCACGTTGCTTGTGCAAATGCTGGAAACCATCCCAAGTTAGGAGGAGAAACGAAGGCGAGCTGGATTTGTCCATCCTGTCAGAGCAAGGTGACAAAGAGAGGTACTACCCCTACGCGCACTCCAATACCAGAGGCGCTTATGCCGGCTGACATCACGACGACGCCTAACTCAGCAGATTGTGGCCACTCATCCACCAACGCACCTTCTGACACGGAAATTTTGCGAAGTCTCAGCTCTGAGATTAAATTACTTCGAGGCGATGTGGTAGATATAAAAACCCATATTACATCCCTTACCGAACACCTAACGAAATGTTACACGCGTCTCGACGAATACGACTCGAGAATAAAAACGCTAGAAAAACGAGAAGAAGAAATAATCTCTCTCAACAGTACCATCACTAATCTCCGCGACCAGTTGAACACACAAGCACAATCGTCACTAAAGAACGAACTCGAGATATCTGGCATCAATGAACTTAAAAATGAAAACCCGTTTCATATCGTGTGCATCTTGGCTCACAAAATTGGAATATCCATAGAAGAACAAGACTTAGACTTCGTTTCCAGGGCGGGACCACGCCGACAACAACTTAAAGATTCAGCTGAAACTCCTCCGCGTACACTCGCCGTCCGCTTTGTGCGGCGCTACAAGCGTGATGAATTTCTGAAGGCTGCTAAAACCAGGAGGACTCTTACTTCGACTGATATTGAGATAGCTGGCACCGCGAGAAACGTCTACGTAAATGAGCGCCTCACCCAAGGAAATAGGCAGTTATTTCGCGCGACCAAACTTTGTGCAAGAGAACATGGATACCATTTCTGCTGGATCAAAAATGGTGCTATTCTCATCCGTAAGCAAGAGGGTAACCCTGCCATACATATACGGAACACCGAAGACCTGGAACGATACCTGGGTTCAGCTACCTCAGTGTGACTTCGTGGGTATCTGTCAACAGATCTTCAATAATACGACAGCCAGGCCTGATTTAAAACAGTACAATTTTTTATTATTATTATTCTTTATTTTTTATTTTCATTTCTTTAGATCTCATATTACTCTTAGATCTCAATTTACTTTTATATTTTGTATAACTTACTTTTTAGCCCTAAGTTTAACTCACACTAATTTTAGATCTCAAAGTATTTTTAGATATTCTGCTATTTTTGAAGCATACATTTGTGCCTTATTGTTACAAATTATGGATTTTATAATTCTTAGATTTTATGCTATTTTTAAATTCTACTTTCTGCGAACTTCAAACTGGGTAACCAACTTGCAATCTCAAAGCTTTTCGAGATTTTATGTTATTTTTGAAATGTACATTTTTGCATTATTGTTTCAACTTAAAAATACGCAGTGTAGCTCTGAAGCATTACAACATAACTACTATACACAACAGATCAACCTTTTTATAGATTGCGAAATCATCAAAAACACACGGACAGAAATTTCCTCATTTAATATGAACTCAACACATAAACACTCTAAATTTCTGGTTATCCCACATTCTTATGTTCACGAATCTCTTATAGTAACAATCGCAACATTTATAGTAACTACGGAAAACATTTTCACTAGCTACATCTATGGCTTTACTTGATACTATTCAGGACATTGACGAAAACGTTACTATAAACTGTCACACATGTGATCAATTAGAAGAATGTAGGATACTGATGCCTAACAAAAATAGTTTTAAAATTCTCTCACTAAACATAAGAAGTTATCAGCATAATTTTGACGACTTCTACATAGCTTTTCAACGCCTTGATACAGACTTCGATGCTATAATTTTGACTGAGTGTTGGTTAAGTGATGCAACATTAATAGAACCGCTACCAGGTTATAACGTATCCCGTACTCTTACACAATTAAATAAAAACGGCGGTATAATCATTTACACCAAAACTGCTTGGAATATTTCTGTGTTAGAATCTGAAGTTACAGACGCAGATAGTCTTATCATGATACTGGATAACAAAATCGCCATTATAGGAATCTACCGTTCCCCATCATGTCAAAATATAGACAATTTTACAACATCGCTGGATACGACCCTATCACAATTAAAAAACTATCCAACAATCATATTATCAGGAGACCTTAACATTGACATTTATAATACCACAAATAGCAGACATATCGAATATTTGTGTCTCTTAGCTACCCATGGTCTTTTGCCAGCGATCACTGAACCTACAAGAGGGCGCTCTTGTCTCGATCACATTTTTATAAAAACAAGCATAAAATCAGTAGGCATCATTGGCAAATCATCAATTACGGATCATGACATTGTTATGGCTGCCATATCACAAGAAGAGAACTCAAACAAACCCTTAAGATCCCGGTGTAAATATGTAATTGACGAAGTAGCAGTTGCTGCAGAACTAAGCAATATGGATTGGTCAGAAGTATTAAGCACAAATTGTACCAACAGTTCTGTAAACTCATTAATTGATATACTTTCAAACTCAGTCTCCAAGAACTCCCGTACAATTCTTATCAGTCGTAGTAAATATAACATTAAACCCTGGATAACACAAGGCCTAATGAGGTGTATAAAACATCGCGATAAACTGCATATGGATTTGAGATCTCATCCAAATGATGAAATGCGACGCCTAGTGTACACCAGGTACAAAAACTTCTGTAACAACTTGCTGCACAAACTGAAAACTAATTACAATAGTGAACTCATAAATAAAAACCGAAACGACCCAAAAAAACTTTGGAACACAATCAAATGTATATACAATCCAACCACAACAAAAGATGACTCTTCTAAACTACTGAACAACGCACAAGACCCTGACGAATCACTCAATAAGTGTAACGCGTACTTTACCTCGCTAGGCAAAAATCTCTCAGATGTCATACTATCACGGTTATCTGAAACACAAGAATCATTAGCCAACAATTACAGGCCAAGTGAAACCCCTCTGAACTCTTTCTTTTTTCGTGCTACTGACGAAACAGAAATTGAAAAATTTATAGACAAACTGAAAATTGACAGCGCTCCTGGACTTGATGGAATTACTGCCCGCCTTATTATATTTCTAAAAAAATCACTATTAAAACCACTCACTCACATATTTAACCTAAGTATGGAAAATGGTATCTTCCCTGACCGCTGGAAGGTTGCGTGTGTTCGTCCTATCTATAAAACCGGTCCCACAGAACTACCAGAAAACTATCGTCCTATAGCACTTTTAAGTATATTATCAAAATTGCTAGAAAAAGTTGTCAACAACCGCCTAGTCAACTATTTAGAAGACAATAATTTTATATCTGAAAGACAGTTTGGCTTTAGGAGAGGCAAGTCAACCGAGGATGCTGTAATATTATTAACTGACTCTGTAGCCACTTTTATTGAAAATGGAGAGCACGCCATGGGAGTTTTCTTAGACTTAGCCAAAGCGTTCGATACAATCTCCATTGACCTCCTCCTATCGAAGCTAGAAGGAATAGGAATAAGAGGCATCGCGCTTGAATGGTTTAAGTCCTACCTCTCAAATCGCAAGCAATCAGTAAAAGTAGGTAACAATTCAAGTTGCTTACTGCCAATAAGCTTTGGAATCCCTCAAGGCAGCACTCTTGGCCCAACTCTCTTTGCTTTTTACATGAACGATATACTTAATTGTTCACTAAGTAACTCTGAAATTATATCATACGCAGACGATACGGCAATTATATTTCACGCTAAAACCTGGGACCAGGTATACCATCTTGCTGAAAGCGGTTTGCTTAAGATTGCCAAGGTACTTGACAAAAACCTTCTTACCCTTAACGTAAAAAAAACCAAGCTCATCACCTTTTACAAAACTGCGGCTTCCAGCCCTCCACGGCAATTGGCACTCAAATTCCACACATGCTGTAGCAATCATAATCCTCCACTCATAGATTGTTCCTGCACCTGTATAGATCGCAGCTCTTCTCATAGATACCTCGGCATTATATTAGATGAAAATATTTCTTTTAAACCTCATATTCACCTACTCTCGGCTCGTGTCAGGAAACTCATTTATATTATGAAAAAGTTACGCGACTGCACTCCTCCTAAAACTCTTCGCATGATATATCTTGGGCTTTGCCAATCAGTGCTCCAGTACGGTATTTCCGTCTGGGGTAGTGCTGGTAAAACCACATTCATGGAAATAGAAAGGGCCCAAAAAGCTGTAATTAAAGTAATGCTAAAAAAGCCTTTCAGGTTTCCAACAGACCTGCTTTATAATGTTTTCCCTGTTCTCCGAGTGCGGCAATTATTCATCCTAAGTGCAACACTACGAACACACAGAGCTGTAAAAAACCGGCCTGATTATCAAAACCTTCTATCAAAACGCATTCTATATATTCCACTTCCAAACGCAAAGAGTCTTTTGGCTAGACGCTGTCCTTCTTACTCTCACATTCATGTTTATAACCAAATCATTAAATCTTTCGACATCAAAGGTTTAAATGACCGATTGTGTAAGAAAATGTTGAAAAAAATGCTCGTCTCCCTCTCGTACGATGAAACTGAGGAAATTATTAACTAATAATTATCATTTCGTGCTAAACGGCCACCAAACACACACACACACAATATACCTACACTCTTTCAACCGCACACCTGCAACACGCACACTCTTTTACTTATTTACCCTGTTACTTTGTACTCATTATTTTGTCTCCTATTTTATTCCTATTTTATTTTAAGGTAATCCGCAAAGGAAACTTGTATTTTAATTTAACGATCACGCAACTCCGGTCCCCAAGATACAGGCACCGCCTAGTTTGGGGGCCATTGTAATAATTCTGGTAAAATATAACTCCTGTTACCGATATGTAAATATGTTATACCTATGTTTAAGAAAATACCTGTAACAATGGTTAAATAAAGTTATTATTATTATTATTATTATTATTATTATTATTATTACTAGAGTTAATGACACAGATTGCGATAGTCAACCTTAATAGGTGGTACGTGTCTAATGCACTAAATAAGGTAAATATCGTATTACTCCTTCACGATTAAGGACAATGGTATTTAATGTTTTTTTTAGGGTTCCGTACCTCAAAAGAAAAATACGGAACCTTTATAGTATCACTTTGTTGTCTGTCTTTCTGTCAAGACCCTATCTCGGGAACTCGTGGAGGTATCGAGTTGAAATTAAAATCATATACTCAAGTCTGCGGTCTCTTGAAGCTATGAAAAAATCAAAAGGCTGTTATGTCGCAAAAACGTACATTTTGACACTCTCTAGGGAATCAAAATTCATAGCGTACTTCCAATAGACCCAGAATCCTGAAATTTGGCACAAAGCAAGGTCTTATAGCACAGGTATAAGAATAAATCTGAAAATAGTAAATTGGTTGCTACGTGACAAAAAAAAAAACTTTTTTTGCGATTCGGAAAAATCTTCGAGACTATTCAGAAATTGAACTATTTACATAGGTAAGTTCGTACGGAACCCTCAGTGCGCGAGTCCGACTCGCACTTGCCCAGTTTTTTTAAAAGAAATAAACTAGTACTTGACTGCGATCCAACCTGATGGTAAGCAGTGATGCATTCGATGATGGTGATCATTCGCACTAGTTTATTAAAACTCTATTAACTCAAGCCTTGCAGACTCCTAAATTATAATCGGATGGGAAGACCAGTGCAAGCAAAGTCCTTCGATGTACGCGTTATAAACGACGAGGCGAAATGCTTAGTCCAGACCGTAGAGGTTTCAACAACGTAAAGTTGGACACTCGTACTGTACCCGACGTACGGACACGGTACGTCGGGTCGCCCAATGGTAGAAAGATGATGGCGGAATCAAGTCATGTAATTCTTGCGCACTCTCTCCAAAATCTATCTGGTAAAATACCAAAGGGCTGGCCTGGGGGTTTCCATGAAGTTCAAAGTAAGATTGTTTCATTCTTATTTCAGTGTGGGTAAGGGACAGAGTTATACAGCTTATCTAGCGCCATCTCTTACCCACACTGGACATAAGACTGAAACAATCTTACTTTAAACGTCATGGTACAGATCTAGATCAGGGAATTCCACTCCTTATATGGATTACTATTAAAGTAATAAAGACGCCTAGTTTATTTTTGTTAGAGTTGGTTTCGCTAACCGGACTGCATGTCTCAAATCTGACTGTTGTCTGATTTATACAGAAACCTCTAAGCTTCTCATTTCTAAGGTTAATCAAGCGAGCGACACTTCCACTGTAGTAAAACTATGATAAGTCAGTTTACGTAACATACAAAAGCAGTAAACTTTAATGATAACACCGGTAGGGTACTGACAGGAAGTCTGCGTCCTCAATAACATTGAATGTTTAACTGCAGAAGGCCTAGATGGTACTACAGTTATAATAATTTTCTCCCGGAACACTGTGGTGGCCGAGTGGTAACGGCCCCGACTTACGAATTGTAGGTCGCGGGTTCAAACCCAGTCAGGCGCATTACTTTGTGTAATTTATTTCATCACCACTGCTCTCAAAACATGAAACTGTGTTGATGTTGATGTTCTAGAACCAAAAAATCGAAGACCACGTGGGCCCATTCCTTTGAGGCCTGAGTCCCAGCAGTGGTAACATTAAAAGGCTGATTATGCTATGCTTATGCTACTCCCGGAACATAGTCTTTTCTTCAAAGAAGAGAATGTAGATGTATGGATATTGTGAAGAATGACAAAACTAGTACTAATTTTCGGTTTAACACGGAGCTGTGTGGTGTAGAGAGGAGCGGACCGTGAACTGGCCGATCAGTAGTCGAAAGTGTTGCCAAAACGAACGGCCGTATACGTCTCGCAACCATCGAACTCCCGAGACCCTCACCAGGTCATTGGTCTATCTTGTGGAAGGCCTTTTAACGCTGCATCTTCCGGTATACAGTCGTCCCTCCAGAACCGGCCCCATCGACCATCTGGTCTGCGAGCAATGTGCCCTACTCACTACCACTTAAGTTTGGCGATTCTTCGGGGATATTATAAAAGACCCTCTAACGGCACAAGGGTAGACATGTCCTGGAATAGCATACGTGCTATTCTAGGACATGTCTACCCTTGTAACTTGGATATATTCTATCTCGGGAGTGTCAAAGTCGAAAATTTTCCCAGGGGAGTCCCTGGGATATAATTTTCGACTTTCACGTATGCCAAATTGCTGAAAGAAAGATGGCTACGTAACATGAAGTGAACAAGGGCGGGACATGATGAGGAAGATTGTAGAGTAGGCCTTCTGCGTTTCTTCTGTTGCCAATCCACAGTTGGTACTAACATGAACTATTAGTCGGTATTGGGGTTAACATTCACCTACTAATAACGCAGTGTTAGTTACGTACGCCAACAACTGTTATTATTTTAAAGCCAATTCGTTAGCCGGTATTTTGAACCGGTATTCAATGTTACGTAACTGTACTAGTGTAATCCTTATAAATGGGAAAATAACTATTTCCATTGACGGGGTCCGCTAGGGTTTACCAGGTCTGCGGAATCTGTTACCGGGTCTCATTTTGTTTTTTTTAAGACTACTCAGAGAAATCATTGGATATCATCCAATGACTTCTCTCGCTCTAAGGCCCAACAGGAGGGCATTTCCTACTTTTACTAACTAAAACCACACCTATGTTTCTTCTGTTGCCTTTTGCATCCCAGGACGACCCCTGAGCAAACCTTTCAGAGGACGACCCCTGAGTAAACCTTTCAAAGGACGACCCCTGAGTAAACCTTTCAGAGGTCGACCCATGGACCCGAGGTCACCGCCGCCGATCGCCCCCACTAGGCTACGGCAGTGTTCCGCCCAAGCGATACACAGCTCTACGGTGTGCTCCACCGTGTCCTCTGGGCGGTTCGCACAATGGTGACACCCGGGCTTTTATTCCGCTTGAATCATGAGCAGGAACCTCCCGAATTTACAATGTCCAGTAAGAACCTGCGTCATGCTTTTTTTTTGGAACGCAGAGGGCCACTGAAGGAACACGGGTAGGTTTAATCAGAAAAGATCTGACACTCCCTCTCGCTCCAGTGCGAGAGAAGTTATTATATGATTTAAATCCAAAAAACTATCTGTCTGCTTTTTTGATACGTTTTCAAGCCTAACTCACTTGATGAATTTTAAATACAGAGAGATTGTACTAAACACTGTACAGTTTGGGGTCAAAAGTGCAATTGCACTAAACCATTGCTAAAGTGTTCAAAATTTCATTGTAGGAGAGGCGCAATGGTTCATGACTGATTTGATTTGTAGCATAGAAACTAAAGTGTTGAATAAACTAATTGTAGGCCACCCACACAGTGGTTGAGACCCGGGTGTTTGTTCCAGCCAGACAACTACCTCGTAGTTGTCTGGCATTTTCGCAGAACTAGACCTTTTTGGCGCTAGCGTGAGACACATGATGTTCGTTTTTCTGTTTTCTAAGTTTCAACATGTTTTTCTACATTGTGTGTATATATGTGCGCCAAATACAATATTTTTCTTTCTTTCTTTCTTTCTATATAGTTATGTATATAAGCCAATATGGTAATTATGATATGGGTAGGTACCTACTGTTTACCGGAAATAAAATGATTATTATAATATTATTATTATTAAACAAACCTTTTCTACTGACCGTCAAACCGATTTTGAATTCTATTCCGTAGGCATAAGGATGGCATTAAAAGCAAAAAAGTAGTTACAATACCAACTATCTACTGCAGTTTCCATTTGTCGTGTCAGCAACGCAATAAAAGTCAAAATCGATTGAACGGACAGTAAATTAACATCCCGCTTTTTAAGACTATTTAAACATCCCGCTTTAAGCCTGAGTCCACGCATGTCTCAAAGAGATGTCAGCAAATCTGAAGAGGCCCAGTAGAGCAGTAAAAGTCTAACATATCCTCTCGCTCCACCCTAAAGGGCCTATTACACTATGTGATATTCAGCACACGATATTCATCTCGTCATCGTCTTATTTTTTGTTCCGAGTAAGACCGGTCTAACCCTTATTACACTACGCGACATCGACTAATACTGTCTGAATATCGAGTAGTGTAATAGACCCTTATAGCGGGAGAAAGACAAAAATTGATGATTTATAACCTCAAAAGAAATTAAGCGTTATTTTCATACGAATAATATACTCAGAAGTTTATATATAAGTGATATATATGTAAGGTACCTACTTTAAGCTAACTTCGACAATTCTTCGGATAATATACCTTCAAAGAACTGCTCAAAGCCGTGGTTTTGAAGAGTGTAACATACATCCCTGTTATTACGCATCTTTTGGCAATTCCAAGAAACTTTTGAGCTGTTTCTTGCTGTACGTATCCACTAAATTAACCATTATGCCAAACAAGCTTTGAATACTTTGGGCACATTACCAGAAAACGGGGTGATAATCTGGAAAAATTGCTGACGAGAAGAGTAGATGGGAAAAGACACAGTTCGTTGCGTTGGTTAGATCTAATCCGTTCCGCACTAGAGAGCATAGTCTGCGACGTCATTCACATCGCAAATTTATTTTTCATCATTGATAGGCTCGCGTCTGACTACCATCTTACCTGATGGTAAGCGATGAATAGTCGACGATAGAGCACGCATGCCTAGAAGTTTAGGAGTGACCTATTCACTTTTGACTTTTTTTTGGGTGAAAAATCATCGAATGACATCCCCCAAATTGGGCGGAGCGGGTGGACTTGTACTGACTAAAAACCCACCCCTGTTCCTTCTTTGCCATTGTTCCAGAGTCCTGGGGATCTCTTTCGCATCACCCATGGCACCAGTAAGTTTTGACCCTGATGGACCCCTACGGTTGCTGACCGCGTGGAACATTAAAGCGCGCATACACATTGCTCGCCGTCCACAAGCCCGCGCCTAATTCACTTTTGACTTAAAGGTGGTTGTAGCTCTCTGGAAAAACAGACTCCGGCAGGGAATTTCAATCCTTAGCTGAACGCACAATAAACATGACAATAATTATAGCGACACACGGTTCAAGGAGGAGGTGGACCTACTAAATTAAATCTATAGTCCACTATCTCACCCTATGATCTCACTAGACGGTAAGCGATGATGTGGTCGATGATGGAGCACGCTTGCCTAGAAGCAACCTATTCACTCTTTACTTAAAGAACTCTACTAGGTTGTATGTATTGAAATTATCTATTCACGAATCGAAAACACTTTATGTAATTGCTTAGGATGTTCTGAACAGTGACATTCTTTCAAAGATTTCGAAGGTCAAAAGGACCAAAAAGAAAGAAATAAAGGAGAACGTTTCTTAAATGTATGGGATAGAGAAGCGCTACTACAATATCGAGGTATTCCATTTTGGGCACCCGCTTAAACGGCTCACGAGTAAATGGCACCTGAGATGTTCCACTTTGGGCACCCATTGATATGTTTCGCCGGTGCCCAAAGTGGAATACGTTATTAGTTAAAATTGTATTCCACCTAAGGCACCTACGGATTAGTAGCTACTAATGTTGAGATGTTCTTTTATTATTTATTTTTATAGGACTTATAAGCGGCCAATTCTTAAAATGTTCAGAATATTTTTTTAAATATTTACGCAGTTTTTATAACATTATCGCAAAACTCCAAAGCGGAAACATTTTCCATTTCGACCACATGCCTCTCAGCGACGTATTTATGACTAGATAACAATAAATAAACGCCCTTATCGACAGAGATTTATAGAGATTGGACAGATTAATCGCTTAGCAACAGGTCAGTGTAATTTCAATACTTATCTTTTAATCAACGTCATGGGTACGGAAAAATTTATTGGAATTCTGAAGAGGATAGAATTGGATTTAATTTTAATTAATTAATCAATCAACGGGATTGTTATACTATGTCTTCGATAAAGGGCAATTCAAAATAATATTACAAAACATTCTAATTCACCATCATTCGCATTCCAGCCGCTACGAGGGCTCCTTTTTTGAAACTTCAGTGCGTCTCTGAATCGAACCCATGACCTAGCAGTCAGAGCCACTAACCACTAGACCAACAGGCCAGTCAAATAGGCTATCCAAGGGAATTTTCAATTCGAACCAGTAGTTCCTGAGATTAGCGCGTTCACTTATAAAAATAAAAGAAAAGAAAAATACAGACAAGTGACACTAGTGACAGCGACTAAACGCGATTATGCGAGCCAAACGTTAAAACGCGATTAGTTTTATTGGTGAATTCCGCCCTTATTGTCGAAGCCGCTGAACTAAGTTTGGTATATAGACTGGACCTTTGAGAAAAACCATGGAGTCTTGTATCTTGTGATTGCGTTAATGGATAAATAAATGAATGCTTATAAAAAGCAACAAAAAAATTTAATTTATATAAAAAATCGGTCAAAAATTTTAAAGTTTACAAGCATTTTGTTAATCGTAATCACGAAAAACATCAAGTTAGTGATAGCATGACGGTTGACAGGATAGAATGGAAGAAAAAAACGTGTTGCGTCGACCTCAAATAAGACGGGACAAGGGCAGGAAGATGATGATGATGAATCACGAAAATCGTCGCCTGTTCCCACTGAATGGCGCAAAGTTTCCACATTTTTTCCTTAATTTTGTTTTATGACGTCAAATAGTATGAACCTGTATGAGCCTAATAAAACCAACCAGTCTATCCAACCATTAAACCAAATTAAGACCATAAACTGTGCTAAGTTAACTACACAATTCACCTCGAGTTACCATTATTTACCTCAAGTTACCTTAGAGAACATCCGTTGACATCAATTATTTTGTGCGCTAGCGTATAATGTTCTAGTAAATTGCTCCAAGATACATTATCTTGTACCGCGGGACTTCTTACTGAGCATACTCCTTATCAGGTAAATTTTGTATGCACTTGTTTATAGCCCGTTCGACTTTAGACGGTGCATCTTTTGGATTTTTGAGTGTGGCAAATTAACAAATAAATTCGCCCGCTCTCGGGCCTGTGCACACCACATTTTTTAAACGCGCCGTTGATGCGCGTTTATAGCGATACAGACGCGATACGCACGCGAGTCAGACGCAGCCTGTAGATCTTAGGGCCTGTGCACACCACATTTTTTAAACCCGTCGTTGATGCGCGCTTGTAGAGATACAGGCGCGATACACACGCGAGTCAGACGCAGCTTGTAGACCATAATTGGAGAAAAGCGCGCCGTCAACGCACGCTTCTAAAACGCGCGTCAAAGGCGTGCTTTAGAACGTAGTGTGCACAGGCCCTTAGAGGGGAGTGTCTGATTGTCACTGACTAAAACTCACCTGTGTCGCTACAGTTACCTTTTGCGTTCAAAAAGGAAACTCGTGGTCCTAGAACGCAAAGGGCAACTAAAGTACACAGGTCATAGGTGGGTTTAAGTCTGACTGACTTCTCTAGTCTGGCTCCTTGTTAAAGCGAGAGAAGTCTGGATGATATCTGTCTATCTCAAAAAAAAAAAAACAACAATCCTGTAGCTCTGGAAGAAAGTTTCTGTTTTAGATTAAATTACCCAAAATGTAAATACTTAGGTAATTAGTAATATTTTTATTTTGTAGTATAGCCGTTTTTGTGCCACACATTTCGTATTTCCAATAACACTGTCACTAAGCAGTTTTCATCTGTATTTTAATTTCCATTTAAATGGATATAATATACATGTGTAAAATTATAGTACATTATGATATAAATGTGTAACGTTAGTGATTACCGTCGAGGAGGTATTTAGACCCGAACAGTGGCGAGGGTCTTAAGAGAGCCAAGAACGGTAATCATTCGGTATATCATACGACGTTTTTCAATACACTTGTGAAGAAAACAACAGTATAACTAGTAAAATTTTCTGTGACATGGCGGTAAAAATCTGTCATAAGCACGCGCATCCTTTTTTTTTATTTACCCCTAGAGGAAGGTTAAGGTATTTTGATCATACTACCTAGTCTTACGTTTATGTTTTCTTGCGTGAAAAGTTTTTACGATAATGTCTTTCTTGGTGACAATAGAATACGGATGTAACATTTCAAATGATTTTGTAGTATTTAATTTTATGTAATTAATACAGTCACTGAACTGCACTGGAATAAAAAAAAATCACGCCAAAAACCGCGCGCATCTTAAAATGGCGGCCAAAGACCACAAAAAAGCACAAATTTTAATGAAATGTAAGATTTGTTTACTAAATTATTTTTATTAAATAAATCAAACTTGTAAATTGGATGAAATTAGACACTAATTTATATACTATTGAACGCAATAACTTAATAGCAATTTTATTCGAATTCAAAATTTGTTTTGCGAACAAAGAGGTTGAAGAAAGAGGTTTTAACTACATTATAACACTAGTGCGTAATGGTAATCAAAATGTTACAGTTTGGAAACGAGTGCCATTATATACCTAAGTGCAGTGTAATAAGAGTCACTTTCTGAGCAAGTGTGTTGATACATACAGTTTTTGTCTCTTTATTTCTTAACTTTTTTGGGGTGTGGCTTCACTGGAGTTGTACATACCTGTAACAAAAATAAAACAAAAAAATAAGGATATGTGAAAGTTACAATCATCAAAAAATTATAATTCAGAAAGCAACAATTATCATATTTAGGATTCCGTACCTAAAAGGTAAAAACGGGACCCTATTACAAAGATTCCACTATCCGTTTGTCTGTCACTACGATGTATCTCATGAACCGTGATAGCTAGACAGTTGAAATTTTCACAGATGATGTATTTTTGTTGCCGCTATAACAAAAAATACTAAAAACAGAATTAAATAATATTTAAGTGGGGCTTCCCTAAAAAAATGTGCTTTGTTACTCTAAAAAAAGGTTATAATATAATATAAAGTCTCATACTGATAATTCAAATCAATACAAATATTTTTATTTTAGGATTACATCCATAGATAGGTCTATGTTAGTAGTATAATGGTAAATACGGAACCCTTCATACGCGGTTGCCTTGGTGGCTGGCCGGTTTTTATTTTTTTTTATTTAAAAACAAGCTAACCCGACAGACACGTTGTTCTGTCTTAGCTATTATTAAACTGTCAAACGTGCGAACTGTCAAATGCGTGAACGTTAAATAGCATAGTCATTAAGTTTTTTGCCGGTTCTTCTCTATAGGAAACGATCAATTATAACCGCTTCTGACTTTTTATAAGTGCGCATAGGCCTATATGAAATAAAAACATTTTGTTTTTTTTTTACCGTATGCGCGATTACCTTATTATTTCTTTCTTGTGAAACTTCTGACAATAAGAAGCACAAAAAAAAAGAATAATTAGCCAAATTGGTCCAGCCGTCTCTCTCACACATAAGATAAAGTACACAATAATTTATTGAAAACGTACAACAAAAAAAATTGCATATCATTCGAAACACGTTTGGGCGTTTAACGGTAGCATCAGCATTACCATAACTTACAATCTTAATATAAAACCTAAATCACGCAAATAAAATTCTACAAACGATTCTTATATGAAATTCTGTGTTCTTTACCTACTTCGAACAATTTATATGAATAATAAATAAGCAAACGTGATTCTAGACAACACAGTTGCTTGACCTATGACTAACTTCTTTGGGCAATCCCCAGCAGTAAAAAAACTCCCCTACGTATGCAGATATTCATTAACACTTAACTTTAGGTATGTCTATAAGACATTTATAACAAATATTTCATGTTTTCTAATTAGGCACGAAGCAGCGCTGGAAGTATGGCGTTGGAAGGCCTTCCACAAGGTGGTCCAACTTGATGTCCAACATGACCAAGTGAGGGTCGCGGGAATCCGAAGGATGCGAGACGCACAGGACCGGTCGTTGTGGCGACGCCTATAATATCCAACAGTGGACGTCTTTCCGCTGAAATGATGATGATGAGGCACAAAGCATTTTACTTAAACCGTGGACGCAGTCTTTAGGTACGCAACAATGTAATGATGATGCTGAAGAAGATCAGACAAGCGTATATAGAGGGGAAGGGGGGAGGAACAACTGGGCCGTGCCCACTCCAGGTTGTTGGGCTACCGATTCGAAATATTATGTTGGACGCCAACAAACACAAAAACTTCATACAAAAATCAGGTAAATATGTCCGTGGCCAGCCCCGTCCCCTCCCCCCAAATAACCCTAGATACGTTAATGTCAATAGACAGTACAAGACATAGTCTCCTTCCGCGTCTGTCCCTATCAACTACTAAACCACACAACGGCTTTTGTTGCGGTTTTCACTAAAGTAATAAACTAAGGTTTATGTTAAATATAATTTTCACCCGAGAGGAGCTGGGACGTATCACTAGTACTATCATAATTTCCACTAATGATCACAGAAACTGCAAATCATTCAGGAGGAACTAGACAAATTGATATACAAACAATCCATAATATCATAATGTTTTTAGAAGCTGACAATTTTTTTTTGCTTTAATTTTACGGAAAATAATTGAACTTCACGCCAATTAAAGAAAATGCTTTTTTTTGTAGTTTTGTGCAGTTGACTTGCAGTTTTATCAAACAGACAGTACAGTCGTTCGGGTATTTAAGCCTTCAGGGATCATTATCATCTGTAGTCTAGACTCTCATAAAAACTTCGTTTGTTTTTTTTTTTCATCATGTAGTTGGATGCCCTATAATGCATCGCACACGCCATATTAGCTAACAAAGCGTTCAACATTATGCAACGGTGCGCTCACATCACTTGATAAGGCACCTAGACTGATTTATTACGAGTATAATAATAAGCTAAGCGACTCATGCGGTCTACATTGACACATTTTACAAAAGGCTTTACTTGCCTTAACTTGGATCTAAAGTACGTCAAGTTGGTTTCATAGAGCAAGGAACGTCAACCACGACTAGACGCGTCATTTTGAGAAATGCAAACGGGAGAACGGCAGTACAGAATAATTTTAGCTAATAATTATTGTAAATAGTTCGTTTTAAGCGAAAACTTGACGGAAAAATTAAGTGTATATTACCTATTTCTTTCATAGTGACAAGGCCTTGCGTATTAAGTAAAAATAAATAACAATGCGATATTAGTTAAAGAATGATGAAACATGCACCATAGTCAAATTAATCACAATTCTGAAAGCTGTCAAAATTTTCTTCAGAAATTAGCATAGCATAGTCGGCCTTTTAATGTTCCCACTGTTGGGACTCAGGCCTCCTCTCTAGGAGAGGGAATGGGCCGTAATCCACCACGCAGGCCCAGTGCGGGTTGGAAATTACTTAAGCTTTAGTAAACTAAAAATATTTACCATACGAAGATGTTACTTTGTCATATTTCACCAATCGCGTTTATTCGTGGCCATCCATGTAATGCCGCTGAGCTTAAGTTCCGGTTGTAACAGCCTTTGCTATTTTGAGGCTGGGAGATCAGTTAAAAACCCTCTCTTTCAGTTGCACTTTGCATTCCAGGACCACGTTAACTCTGCTGTTACAGTCTTAGTCTGATTTGATTCAAGCTGTCAAATTCATTGACACGCTTGGTTTGTGTGGAAAGTTTTAATAATAATAATAAATCATTTATTTTCAGGCATCTTGACCCATAGATAAATACCTTACAGACTAACACATATATAATGTAAATTAAATACAATTTATACAATTTATTTATTTAATTTTTTATTATAATTGTGTTTTGTCAATGCCGTCTTCGTTACTCTATGGTTTATATAAATCGTACGGTAACTGTGACGATATGGTATTGTGTTCTAGTATTTGAAATTGATAGTGAAGTTGTATGTAAGTTACGTGAGTATTTATGGCCTATTATAGTGTAGTTAGAGTGACTTAGTTAGTTAGAAGTATTAGTTAGGTACAGTATCTAATATGGTAGTTTCAAGGATACTAAGTAATAATAACCTTAGGTATCAACCTATAGGCTGTGGGGTGTCTGAAAGTTACCGTGGCCGTGGAACGAAAAGGGCAGCTGAAGGAACACAGTTGGGTTTTGGCCAGTAAAAGACTAACGCTTCCTCTCGCTTCACCGAGAGTGTAAGGTGTTATTTGATGTATTAACCTATAATAATTTATTTCACTATTCACTTTATATTTCTATTATTAAATTATCCGAAGGTATTTTTTTAGTTAGTAAGTATTCCCGCAAGATTATTACCAATATTTAAATGTTCTATTTAATATTTTTTGAGTTACAAATAATTTAGCAGCGAAGAATTCGAGGTGAGAGACTGGTGATCCGTCACACAGGCCATCCTAGTGTGTGTGAATTCCTGACTCTCACCCAGGGGACATTGTGTGAATTATATTATTTAACTTATTTTTTTATTTCATGTGAAAATTCATTAATTCATGAAAAAGACGGATAAAAAAAGATTGCACGTAGTGGAGATGAGAATGTTAAGATGGATGTGTGGTGTGACGAGAATGGATAAAGTTAGAAATGAGTATATTAGAGGAAGTTTGATAGTGGCGCCTGTGACTGAAAAGTTGAAAGAGAATCGTTTGTCTTGGTATGATCATGTGAAGAGGAGTGATGAAACGCATGTTACTAAAAAAGTTATGAGTTTACATGTGGATGGATGAAAAGGGAGAGGGAGACCAAAGAAAAGATGGATGGATTCAGTGAAGAGTGATATGAAAAAAAGGAAGTTAGTGATAGCATGACGAGTGACAGGGCAGAATGGAAGTACAGAATCGGCGCAACATGTTTTTATGTTGCGCCGACCCCAAATAACACAGAACAAGGGCAGGAAGATGATGATGATGATGTGAAAATTCATTTATTGGACTATTTTCTTTATAACAAAAAATAAATGAACATAATTCTTTACAAAACAGGTGTATGAGGTAATACAAAACTAAACCAAATGTATGCCAAATAAACGTGTTTTCTTTCTTTCTCTTTAACAACAAGAAAAACTGCACCATTCCTTTGTCTGTGGTTACGTATCCCTTGTGTGTGGCACCCTTCATGTAACATTCATTCACTCATATTCCCCATCATACACACATCAAAAGTGCCTACGGACCATCGATCCTACGGGCCAAGAAAATTTATTGCAATAAAAATGGCCCAATCAATATTTAAGTACCAAATCTATTCTTCTAGATTGGCACTTTACATTACTATGTTTAAATATATCTTCATTTTAAAAAAAATTAAGAAAAATTTTAATATTTACAAATTGCGGAAAAATTATACTTAAGAATAAAAAAAAAATGCCTCTGCAAATTATTCATTTGCCGCGGCTGTAGGGATTCGAATGTTTGACACACGGTTGAGCGCTGGTTACGGAATAGCACGTAGGATATTTTGTATCCCGTGAGTTAGTGTGTACTCGTGGGAAAATTCGAAGCCGCTGGCAGCTGTTAGTTTAAAACAATGGTATTCAGCTGCATCCAGTTGGTCTGGAAGTCCACTTTTCAATTGAATAAAAAATTGTTCAATTATCAAAGATTACACCCCTATTTTTAATTAATACAAAAAAAAATGTGGCTCTATCCGTACCCGATGCTGATCACATTTATGTAGTCAAAAGTAAAAAGAACGAGATCTCAAAATTGTCCACAAAAATTTGTCATACTTAATTGGTAAATTCATAATTGAATCAATCATTTATAACAATTGCTCCTAGAAAATACTACGCGCAGTGTTTTTCCATTGTTTTTCTTTCATAACCAATAGCTAGTACAATATTTCCATAAATTGAGTGACATTTTGGGATATAAACAAACGCTCATAACTTTGCTGTTTATGAATATTATTTATTAAGACTTTACTTAAATAATAAAAAGACCTTTTCTAATAAGCCCTATAAGTATTTGTACTAATTAAAAATTAGTGCTGTATGAATTATATTTTTTTGAGGTAAGAAGTCATCTAATGGCTTCCCCAGCTCTAGGGCGGAACGAGAGGGCGTGTCGGAGTTTCGGTAATTAAAACCCACCTGTGTCCTATAGTTGCCTTTTACGTTATAAGGACACGGTCACTCTTTCAAACGTTCCCGCGGCTCTAGAAGGTATCGGCCCTACAGAATCCCTTCAGTTTTGCTCAACACTACTCGCCGTCGACTGCCTACGGCTTGGTTCTTACTAGGGAGAACTGATATCATTAGTAATATTCCACAACTATCACACAACGCCGTCTAGTCTCAAGCTAAGCAGAGCTTGTGTTGAGTACTAGACAACTGATAAACATACTTATATATTTCTAAATACATACATACTATAGATAAATTACACCCAGACATAGAACAAATGATCGTGCTCATCACACACACATTTGTCCTGGGTGGGAATCGAACCCACGACCTCCGGCATAGCAGTCAGGGCCACTAACCACTAAACTAACAGGCCAGTCAAGTGCTTCAAATCCGCTGGAAATCATCAAGGTTACACATGCTATGACATTGAAAATAATGACTAGGTAGGTACAGTTATTCACGGTACGATAGATGAAGAAAAATAAACGATTTTTTTTTAAACTTGATTATGGTTGTGCTTGACTCTGCTAGTAGTGTTTAAAAATTATGATAAACTCTCTTAACAATTTTTTAGCATAATTATTAGAATAGAATAGAATTAATTTTACTTCGGACACAAAAAGATCCATAAAGTGTTAGTAACTTAATAAATAACTTATTATCTAGTGTTAATACCCATTACCCTTTGCATAATAAATTTTATAATCACACCGCTACAGATCTCATTGTTGCCTAAATAGTTTAAAAAATATATCACATTTACCACCATGACTGTAACTAAATCTTGCGAACCGTACTCTAAAATAAAGTATTGTACTTTATATCGTGTAGGCGTACTCTATAATCTACAACACTAATAGAGGACGCTTAAATACTCTTTTTTATACAATATTTACTATACTTAGTGACATTCACGCATATATGATCCATATCTATTACCATAACCAAAAAAGTCAACTTTACCGAGTCTTTTCGGTCATGAATGTGAATTGGCGGGAAGAGAAGAAAAGGGCATCAATGGACTTCTAATCTATGTTAACTTAAAATCAAAATTAAAAAAGCAATTAAAAATAATATGCAAAAAGTTCCAAAAAATACTTTTTTAAGTTATGATTAAGTACGATTATATTCTTTTTTATAAGTCTGTACTCTATATCTTCTAATAAAAGTTGGCAACCCTATTCCACACACATGAATGGTATTTCTTAAACTAGGTCAAATTAGTTAACTAGTCGTGTCCACAAGATACGTCCGCTTTCCGATATCACAGGTCAGTATTCTAAGAATACCGGTTTTACCAATAAAACTTTAAAAAAGTATCACAAGAGACAAGTTGTTACTGATATTCCAACTATGACGAGTCATAAGAAATATACATAAAAACATTTTTTTTTATTAATTTCTGTACATCGCAGACCTTTATATTTTAAGTTCTTACAGTCCACTCAAAGGTTGTCGGGTAGATGTAGCTGTCAGCGATAAGACCGCCATTGTACCCATAGATTTAAGTTATTTTAAGTATAGGTTTTGTTACTATTTTGGTGTAGAATAAAGTTTATTCAATTTGTTATTTGTTTGCTAGCGGCTAACGGCCAGTTTATCAACAAATATACAAAAATAGAATAGATACTAACTGTGATTGTGATGTTGTGACAAAATTGGTAGAAAACCAAACGAGATTATAGTAATTTTAAAGTAATATATCTGTCTCCCTCGTCAAGTCACCATATTCTATTGCAGCCGTGTACGGGCGTGATGAAAGAATGATGATTTGAAGATACATAACTATGTTATTGATAAAGATATTTTAAAAATTCTTTCATAAGTCAAAAATGATTTAATTTAACATTTAAAAAATTGCATGCCCTATTACAATCGCGAATCTGTTGTGCGAAAGAGATAGCGCTATACGTCCTGTGTATCTCCGTCTCCCTCTACGATGAGAGATACTGATGGTAGAATCGAACGGTTCGTTAAATCTGCCATTATTTTGAGAACAATGCAAGGTTGCCGCTGTTTCCACTTAAGATATGTATTACTAGTAGTTGCTCTGTTTTTACAAGTTATACTTTGAAGAATACTGAATCTTTATGATATAAAATACACAAGGCAGGAACTTTTAGAAAATCTCGTGGGTGCTCATGCTCATTTGATGACTCGAAAAAGTGGCGAAGTGTGAGAAGAGAAATAATAAAGTGGTAGGCTCAGTATAAAGTGGGTCCAACCCACTTTATACTGAGTGAGTACTGTTTTTGTTTCTAGTGCCTTGTACTACTTATTGAATAAACATTATTATTATTTAAAACAAAATGCAAACTGATCGACTGACAAATAATAAAGGTCCTTTATGTCATTATATAAAAATGAAACTAATTTTTATTATCCAGAAATATTTATAACTAACCTAAAAGGTGATTACTGATCCGTTTCGTGATGTCTATTCTCAGGGGTGCTCGTCACCCACTGTTTATTTGTCATGGGTGCTCGAGCCCCCGAGCACCCACGCAGTCGGCGCCCCTGGGTCTGTCAACAATATAGCTAACTTTCCTGTTAGTTTTCTCAGAAACTTTGTTAAGCTGACTATTGCACAGAAATGTTTAAATATTTGTTTTGTAAATTCACTTTCGGAGTACGCACCCACGCAGTCGGCGCCCCTGACACAAGGTACAGGTAAGGAGTGGAGTACCCTGCCGGAATCTGCGTTTCCTGATTAGGTACTATAACCTAGGACTCTTTAAAAACAGTTTACATCAGTTTGAATAGCCAAGGAGTCGTTAATTCCGAAAAATAAGGCTGGTTAAATTGTACCTATTGCTGGTTATGGAGAAGAACGTTCAAAAGACTTCAATGGACAGACAGTCATTAAAATAAATAAAAATTACACTAATCTTTTCGGATGAACAGTCATAGCTAATGTATAGTAAAGTAATAATGCTGTACCTATTAGGTAATAAAGAGTAACCATTATCACACTAATATTATGTAGACGAAAGTCAGTATTGTATGTGTGTATGTTTATTACTCCTTGACGCTCAAACGGCTGAATAGATTTGATTGAAATTTGCTCCTGGAACGGTACACATGAATGGTCTCATAGATAATTTAATACTTTTACGCAGGCGAAGCCGCTGGTAGAAGGAAGTGTGTTTTAATGTACTATATGTTAGTAAGGTAGTCCTTACTAACATATAGTACTGCTAGTGCACGATACTGAAATAAATTAGGTATCTTCTACTAACAAATGAAAAAACATTGATCTTTAAAAAAAAACCTTCATTTTGCCGTCGTATAAAATCGAATTTCGCTGAGAGCTTCTCAAGGTTATCTCAACACATTGACTCTTAACAACTCTTCAATTTTTCTTTTGTCTTTGGATATAGGTAAACAGGCGACGCAACAAAAAGGCTGCCAGAGATGATGAGTAGAAAAATTCATTTAAAATACATGATAGAGGCTCGATCCTAAAGAGTTTTATGGACTTACAACTCTTTAGAATTCATATTCTTTTATGAATAAGCACTAATATGACTGAAAAGTCGAATGGGAATCGTTTATCTTGGTATGGTCATGTGAAGAAGATGAAAAGCATGTTACTAAAAGAGTTATGAGTTTACATGTGGATGGATGGAGAGGGAGAGGGAGACCAAAGAAAAGATGGATGGATTGTGTGAGAAGTGATATGAAAGAAAAAGGAGTATTTTTTTTTAAGTGGGAAATTCATCTTATGTTACTTGTCTTGTACTCATAACACAAGCTCTGCTTAGCTTGGGACTAGACAGCGTTGTGTGATAATTGTGGTAAAAAAAAACTAGTTTTAATGAGTTTTGTGCGGCACAAATTATAATTTTTTCTTTCTTTCTACACTTGCCCACAAAAATATTCTACATGTTTCCAAACAAAGAAAATGTATGTTGAATTAACATAATATGTCTCCATTCTTAGACAAACTTCTGTCTCGTGATCACGACCTCGAAAACTGTCAAGTTCACGTACTTATGTAACTAAAGCATATAAACAAAGCCCGATTTAGTATGCTATTGATTCTCACTCAATGGGAAGTAATTATCGTGTGACTAAGAGGCGGCTCTTTTATGATTTACAAGCGTTTTAAAACAAGCAAATACACTAACGATTTGTGAATAGAAACTTGTGAACTGTCTGTTATTTGGGGGCCGTAGTAATTTTTAGTAGAGTGCGTTTATGAGGTCTTTTTTTTTGAGGTGGGAAAATCATCTAATGACATATGCCGCTCTTGACCGGAGCGAGAGATAGTGTCAGACTTGTACTGACTAAAAACCCACTCCTGTTCCTTCTTTGCCTTCGTCCCAGGGTCCCGGGTTTCACTTTCACACGTGGCTCCAGTAGGCTTCGACCCTGCTGGGCCCCTACGATTTGCTGACATCTTCCTGAGGCGCGCGTGGAACAGTACGCGCCGTCGACGGTTACCGGACGGTCGGACGGCGAGGAGATGAGGTGGTTTAATTTCATCTATACTAATCTATAGATACTATATTATAAAGCTGAAGAGTTTGTGTGTTTAAAAGCGCTATTCTCAGGATCTACTGGTTCTAATTTAAAAATTGCCACAGTGTCGTCTTTTTTAACCCAAAAGTTGACTGGTAGAGAATGCCTTGTTGCATTAAGTCCTCCTATGTACAACTATTGTACATGAAGTTTAAGTAAATAAAAAATCTTCGTCAATATCATCTTCTGTGCCTACTGCCTCGCCGCACCGGTTCCTGTTTGAATCCAGTCGGTGGCTGCTTTCCCTCAGTTGTGTTACGGTTGCGACTTGCAGCAGATACTGCCTGCACTAGAACTGTGCAGACAAAATCTGCCGCACTATTTAGATTGGCGGCTGAGTTACCTACGACTGAGTTGCCCAGAAACAATTCACACTCAGCGTACAGAATGTCGTTGGAGTGACAGGTTTTAATAAGTAAGTAGAAAGATGGTAGTTAACAAAACACAAACTTCTTTTCCATATACGTTCGTACCTACTATTGATCAACTCCTGATGGAAGTTGATGGGCGAGGTCTACAATGGATCAAACAAGATTCTACATTACATTATAGTCGAGGCATACACACATGCCTACTTACGTAATATACATCAGGCTATATACCCAATGTCTTTCACATCTTCTCCCCTCCATTGAACCGAAAGTAATTGACTGAAGGTTAAGGGACCTGATTGGCAATTATTGAAATACCTGTTAAGCGACGATCGACTCCGCTAATTGTCTTTTCTATTGTGATAGTTAGGCCTTCCGTCCACAGACGCGTAGCTTCATAGACGCAGTACCGTAATTAGGGCGGTGCCAGGGGTGCCCAGGCACAGGGCCAGACCCTGATGGGGCGCAGAAACAAACAAACCAAGAACAAGTTTGTTATCATTAACTTCATCAGAAGTGTGTGTACTGTTTCCTGTTCCCAATCACTCCGTACAATGGCCTGAACCAGAGCCGGCCGCTTAGATCACCAGTTCGCCACCTTTGATCGCCTCAATCCAAGTGGGGCAAACTTCCACAACATGTTTCACCGTGTGCTCGGTGCGTGGTGACATCTGAGCGTTTCTGCCCGCTAGATCCGAAACAGGTATCTCCCGAAACACTATAGTCCGGTAAGGAGTTGCGATTAAACGTATCCAGCTCGAATTTTTTAAGGGGCTCAGTTTCAGAACCTCGCACCGGGCGTATAAAACTCTAATAACGTTACTGCATAGACGCGTGAAGCTACGCGTCTATGAAGTTACGCGTCCATGGGCAGTAGGCCTTATTTGAGAGAGAAAACCAATATTAGGTACAATCCACGTAGGCACAGTTAACATTTGGTGGTAACACTTCCTCCTCCTCCCTCCTTCGTCGTTCACTCTTGACAGAGTGGTCGTGGTTGACAATGTTGCATTTTTGTTGGCGAGGGAGGCTCTCGCGATGCGTTTCTACTTATCACGGTTTACGGTGTCTCGGGAACTCTGGACTATAGAGGTTTGTGTTGCAGCTCTGATGAGGTCTGTGCTGTCCAAGCGATCCGCAGCAGTCGCCGCCAGCACCACATCTCGAGTGCATTGATTTTACGTCGGTCTTTGAGGCGAACCGTCCACGTTTCTGCCCCATAAAGAAATATTGGGAATATTAAGCCTCTCATGAGGCGGACTTTCGCGGCTTTACTCATGTTACGGTTGCACCAGATCCTTTTTCAGCCTGTCAACAGCAGTTCGTGTGATCGTGGGTGGTAACACTTTCACGTAATCATAAATTATTTTATCTGTAAGACGTCCAATGCTGGAAATTAGCCTCCCCCAAGTGTTACCACAACCACTGGTCCAGTGTGTCTCGTATCCATCGAATTCCCGCGGCCTTCACTAGGTCATCACTCATCTTCTGTCTACCTTGTAGGAGGCCTTGCAACGCGGCGTCATCCGGTACGCGGTCGTTACTCCAGAACCTTTGGGCCCTATCGACCATTTGTTCTGCGAGCAATGGGCCCTGCCCTTCCAGAAATGTGAGCACATTTCTGGGAGGGTGGGGCTATGGTCATGCTATCTAATATGGTACTGTATTTCTTGCATCCAACGGATCCCAGCCGCCTTCATTACTTTGGAAGTCTTAATGCATTCCATCTATAGGTGGTAACACTTTCTTTACGGTAGCATTTCAAAAAATGCCTTTATCTCTAAAAAACAGACGCAAATCCTTTCTTTCTACAAAAACATTTGCAAACATAACGCTGAAAAAAAAACCATGTAAGTGCCTACTTAAGACCGAACAGAGCGAGATTTCACATAATAAAACAAGAGTAACAATGGTTTTTCATGTACATACATATATTTCGCTTCGTATAGGGTTGCCTGATCCTAAAACCAGCCAGTTCAGTCGGACTCATAGGTACAAAGACCCGGACACTTTGGGTTCCAGAAGAGGTGGAAATTTTATCGCACTAATATTATAAAGTCGGAAGTTTGTGTGTGTTGTTTGTTTCTTCTTTACGCTTAAACGGCGGAACGGATCCGGATGAAATTTAGCATACGGGAAGACCATGTCCTGGAAACTATATGTATATGTAAAAGCAAAATACCACTCACTGATTAATTACGAAATCTCAGAAACTATAACACCTACAAACTTAAAATTTGGCAGGTAGGTTCCTTATAGGGTGTAGAGATCCACTAGGAACGGATTTTACGAAACTCCACCCCTAAGGGGGTAAAACAGGGGTTGGAAGTTTGTATGGAGAAACCAACTATCGCGCGGGCAAACCGCTGGCAGAAGCTAGTAGCATACAATATACTTTTTATCACGGGAGTAAGTTCTCTATATTATTGCAACATTCTATTATGTCAGTAGACATGAATAATAACTCATTTTTTCTTTAGAATTATATTATCACTAGCTTTTGCCCGCGGCTTCGCTCCCGTCAACTGACTACTCTACTCTACTCTACCCTACTTTACCCTACTCTATTCGAATTTTTCTCGCCGTAAAAACCACCCTTGAACTTCAACGAATATTTTAAAAAAAGAATTGACCAAATTGGTCCAGGCGTTGTTGAGTTATGCGCTTACCAACACATTTTGCGATTCATTTTTATATTATAGATAAAATACTTTTTAATTATGAAAGACAAAACCCATTCCTCTTATTTAAAAAAAAACGCAATTAATAATTTAATGATTTATCAGCAAAATTTAATTATGTTTGGCTGTCTTCTTTATAACACCACATGCATACGGTTGAAATAAATTCTTGACTGAACAAAAAAGTCCAATTTGGACGGAGACGTATCCAAAGAACCCTATGTCCGTCTTTATCCATTCGCTTGACATTGACAACCCTAGCTCCACTTAATCGGCGCACGCGCTACCGCGGGAGAGTGCAGTGAAATCGAACGCGCTAGTGAAATGATTCGCGGTTACTCTACCGTGGATAACTATCCGTAATAAGACTCGATTGTTGCCGATAATGGCTCAGTATTTTTAAGGTATTTGAACATAGTTGTAATAAAACAAAAGGACAATGACGGTTTGGTGACCAGTGAAAGACCAGTGTGATTTTACCTTTTTCTTTTTTGTGTTTCTTATTAACTAAATCCTTTAACTAACTAAAATTACAATAAAATAAATAACTAAAATATGGCTTTGGAAATCTCTACAGCGTTGTCGACTGGTAATGAGCCCAAAATAATTGGCGGCTTTACAACGCTGTATGGTATTTTTTTTTTTTGTAGTGACCGAAAGTCGATATTGGTGACAGCTCTATGAGGAGCAACGTGCTGTCGACCCGAGTTTGTTCCTTTCGGATGGTCAGTTTTTTTTTTTTAATCAGCCATCAGTCTGACTAAAATCGTGGAGCTATCTAACTTTTGTCAATTCAATTGTGTACTTAGATACCGAAACATGAATGGACATGGTCCCAATAAAAAACTCAGTTTTCAGTCATCATTCATCATTGTTTTAAATCAGCTATACGTGATTTAAAACAATGATGCTGTGTGCGATCTCGCCATTTCCAATCTGACCTTATATGAAAAAGCGTAAAACAAAGATTAAACGCAGATGACTTACTCAAAGCATCGCAAATTGCAAGACAACACGCGACTTTAGTGGTAGCGTGTTAGTGCAACATTGATAATAATTACTTTATTCCACAAAATACTTCAGAAGTGAAACCTACGTAAATGCACTGAAAAAAATCAAGGATGCGCAGGTTACAAGTGCATACGAGTGCTCAGATTTACAATTTTAATTGTAAATCTTAATTTAAATACACACAATTTCGGACCCTACTTTAATTGCTTTATTTATTTTCCACCAAAATTATCGCGCTTTGTATATAGCAGTAACAAATACGGGTAGTTTGGAGGTCTGGAGCCCAACCCAGTATTTTTAGTATAATTTTAGTATGTAATGCGAAACCCGAAACACGTTTCTAGTATTTTTATGTAAAGAATCTGCATACAAAATTTCATAGCGATATCATGAAAAATCACAAGCTTGTTATATTACCTGGTTGTCCGCACAAATACAAGGTCACCGGGCCATCCGGGCGACTGAGGGGTTGTTTTCCATTCATACCCAACTGTGCGCTGGCGCCTCATGCCCGCTATGAGCTGCCGTGACCTGTGTTGTATTTAGTGTCGGTGGTTTCCAACTTGTGACATTTTTTAAATATTTTTGGGAAAAAATATAACATGGTGTAAAAATTATTGGAATCGAATCAATTACTGATTCTGAACCAATTATATTCAGGTTTCGCATATACTAAAAATAAAGTTGTATACTTCTGGAAATAAATTTATAGCCTATCGCACTCAAGGATAGTACAGCTACATAATAGTGAAAGAATTTCCAGAATCGGTTCAGTAGTTTCAGAGATTACAAACCCCTACATACAAACTTACAAAATCTCTCTATAATGTTAGTATTAGTATAGATAACTATAGTTGCCGGAAATGGTCCGTGACAGTGGAAGAACTTAAATTAGTATCTCAATCAGTCAATGATAAAATGATAGCCAAGGGGTATTTAGTGCATGTAACCCAGATCTAGACCCGAACTATTAGCATGCCGAGTTCTGTTGCAATCTTAAAACCTGGCAACTCGACATGTTATATTACTAGTTGTCTAGACTAAATCGATTCTGAGATGTCTTACGAAAGGTGTAGTTAGTTCACTATAATTTAAACGCTAGCCTGTATTAATACAAGGGTAGCCATCCGGTGAGGACCAAGCCCGAGTCGACGCGGTGCGTTGTGTTCAGGGTTGACTTTAGATGTAGAGAACCTTAAAAACGCCACTGACATCGCTTTAAATATGGCCTCTTACTGGGCCCAAATATTAGAGGGAAAGAAAACCATTGATTCGAATAGAAGAAGACTATCACCCTGCAACTCAAAGGGCAACTGAATGAACTGGTGAGTTTTTGTCAGTAAAAGTCTGACACTCTCTCGCTCCATACAGAGCTCGTGCTCAGCTCCTCCAGCATAGATTTACCTTAGAGGAGCCGAGCACGAGCGGAGCATGGGCCGAGCTCAAATTCGTTTAATGTCGCTCGTGACTGGGTCCTCTTAGGTGGATCTTCGGTAGAGGAGCCGAGCACGAGCGGAGCACGAGCCGAGCTCAAATTCGTTTAATGTCGCTCGTGACTGGGTCCTCTTAGGTGGATCTTCGGTAGAGGAGCCGAGCACGAGCGGAGCATGGGCCGAGCTCAAATTCGTGTAGTATGGACCAACTTTAGAGGAGCCGAGCAAGAGCGACACTTCACGAATTCGAGCTCGGCACCTGCTCGGCTCCTCTACCGTAGCCCAACTTTTAATGTAGTATTGTTTATTTTCGACAGATTGTCTCAGTATTCAGAAATCGCCCCTCTGGTTCACCGTTTCGAGATATGTCACACATGCATGCAGATATTTGTGATAACAGACGTCAAAGATGGTGTCGGAAGTAGTGAGGTCACGCGCAATCGATAACTCTATGGATATGGGGTGTTTACTCATGGGCTCGGCACGGTATGATATTGCATTTCTCGTGTTTGGTCAAGCTGCCTATAAAATTACGTGAGATAAACCACGTATCAAAAGAAATATAAAGTTAGTCATTGATAGACTTTTGTGGACATGCAAATAATCTCACTCAATTCCAAGAAGAATTAAGGCTCTAATGTAGAAAATTATTTGTCGAGAATTAAGAATCAAAGCATTTATTTTTAACTAGCTTCTGCCAGCGGTTTCGCCCGCGTGAAAGTAGGTTTCTCCATATAAATTTTGGACCCCGTTTCATCCCCTTAGGGGGTAAATTTTGGAAAAACCTCTCTTAGTGCTCGCCTACGTCATAAAAGGAAACCTTGTGCAAAATTTCACGCTTCTAATCCCAGTAGCTTAGGCTGTGCGTTGATATGTCAGTCAGTCAGTTTCTCCTTTTATATATACAAATATAGATAAACCGTTTACAGGTACAATCGAATTGTCAAAAAGTAAGTCAGGCAGAAAAATGATGCTGATTGCACATTCCAAAGCATTAGATCACGGAGAAGAATGTCCACTATTTTAACCATTCAACCGCTTGCGTCGGATTGCTCCGACAGGTGTGTTCTTGTCCTATTAGCCCATCTCGTTTAGCTCTACAATCCCCATAGGTGACAGAAGAGCTGACGAGATGGACTATTTGGTCGTGAATGTGCGACCCTATCGAATAAACGCGAAAGTGTTGGTCGGATATAACCGACACAGGCTGTTATGTATGTATTGCATTAAATAAGTCAATGATTGTTATTATTATTGTTGCTTATCTCCCATTAACCCCAATTCTTATCTTAAAGACTACAAATTAATAATAAAAGTATACCAGATAGATAAATTAATAACAACAAAATGGTTAAATAATTATTATATTAATTAGTACAGTTTGATAAAATCGTTCACCTTTAGCATGGTCCTATTGATTTAATTAAAAATCGTTTAATAAATTTTTCTGCTGATAGCTTAGGTAACTATACTAAATTGAATTTAATTGCAGTCATCTTTTTATTTCTTTTTTTAGGGTTCCGTACCTCAAAAGGAAAAAATCGGAACCCTTATAGGATCACGTTGTTGTCCGTCCGTCTGTCTGTCTGTCTGTCTGTCAAGATCCTTTATCCATCCAATTAAAACCATGTACTCAGGTCTGCGGTACCTTGAAGCTGTGAAAAAATTAAACTTCAAACTTAACGGAAAAAAAAGATAAGGCTGTTTATATTACAAAAATCGTAAATTTGACAATTCTAAGGAAATCGAAATTTATAGGGTACTTCCCGTTGACCTAGATAGAACCCTTAAATTTGGCATGAAGCAATGTCATAAAGCACAAATATAGGAATAAATCTGAAAACTGAAAATTTATAGTTACAGCACAAAAGAAAATATTCTTTTTTCTATTCGGAATAACCTTCGAGACTCGATTCGGGAATTGAACTATTTACACAGGAAAGTTTGTACGGAACCCTTAGTGGGCGAGTCGCACTTGCCCAGTTTTTTAAACTTTACCGTACTCTAAGCCGCATGTATCATAAGTGTGTTCACGGAACAAGTATATGTAGACCATATAAATATTTGTCCCATGCGTGAATCGAATCCACGACACGCAGCTCCACGCCAACCTTGTCGGCTGCTGCTGATACGAGATACATATCTATACATATAAAAGCGAAATACCACTCACTGATTAATTACGAAATCTCAGAAACTATAATACACTCAAACTTAAAATTTGGCAGGTAGGTTCCTTATAGGGTGTAGACATCCGCTAAGAACGGATTTTCCGAAATTCACCCCCTAAGTGGATGAAAAGGGGGTCCAAAGTTTGTATGAAGAAACCGACTTTAACGCGGGCGAAGCTTAGTATACCATACATTTGAATATTAATTTACTCTGAACGTGAATTTAGAAAACAAATATTTAAACATTTCTGTGCAATAGTCAGCTTAACAAAGTTTCTGAGAAAACTAACAGGAAAGTTAGCTATATTGTTGTCAGAGCCAGGGGCGCCGACTCCGTGGGTGCTCGGGGGCTCGAGCACCCATGACAAATAAACAGAGGGTGCCGAGCACCCCTGAGAATAGACATCAAAAAACAGATCAGTAATTGCCTTTTAGGTTACGTATAAATTATAATATTTCTTGATACTAAACTACTAAAAACTAGTTTCATTTTTATATAATTGTTTCATTTTATGTTTTTATCAAACATATTTAGCAATTAAGTACGCAGTATGTAAGTAGGACATTTATTTATTTGTCGGTCGATCAGTGTGCATTTCTCTTCTCTCACTTCGCCACTTTTTCGAGTCCATCAAATGAGCTCATGCTCATTTTATGCACGGCGCCCCTGGTCAGAGCAGAAAAGCCTTGAGCACAAACCGTCCGTTTGCATAAATCCCAAGATTCTAATCACGTAACGCACAAGAAATAAAATAAAAAATACTCCACAAATGTGAATAGCTAGCGATAGAGCAATCACAACGGAAATAAATAATTTTGTTGCTATATATGTACGTAATAATGTACAAACTCTATAACGCATACGATTATATTACATCCGTACAATTTGCAGGATATCTAAATCTTAACTGGTAATTATAAAGAGATGGCAAAGACCACATCATCGCTTACCATCAGGTAAGATAGCAGTCAAACGCAAATTTGACAACAATAGAAGAGAATAAGATGGTAAAACACAGGATTGCATGGTGTACGAAATCAGTAAACATCACGCTCTTTAAAGCATTTTGTCAATCTTTTTACACCTGCAGTCTGTGGGTTGCATATTAGCAGCGGGCATACAGCGACCTGCGTGTCCAATGTAACAATGCACTCAGGGTACAGTTAGGGCTGCCGTGGCGTTGCAGTGCGTCAGGGATGTTTGCTGAGGCGCGGGTTGATGGCTTTGCCGCCATAACCAGGAAGAGATGTGCCTCCTTACCCGCTCGCGTTCGTGGCAGCACCAACACTATACTGAGTGTTTTTTCAGATAGGTGGGAGTCCCATGCTGCAAAAATGGGTGCGGCTTCATGTCGAAGTATAGTTGAATATTTTGTATTGATTTTTAAAATAATTGTTACCAACAAAATATGGACCTTGTCCGAAATAAATGTTTAATTATTATTTCACTTATAAACTTATTAATTACATTTTTAAATATTTCAAAACTAAAACATTTAAAAATATTAAAAATACTTTACTTATTATTATTATGAAAATCTTAGTTGTTTGTTTGAAAGAGCTAATCTCTAAAATTATTTATGGTAGATAGCAGATTGGACAATGACAACTGCACGTTTACTCTGGTATAGAGCAGCAGAGTGAAGTGAAGCTATGGGAAAAGCAAACAGTCTAATAATTATACAGGATAAAATGGCATAATGCACACCACATGTTTCTGTCGACTAAAAAAATGCCTAAGGCAGGAAGGAAGGAACGAATTTTCTGACTAGTGCCCTTAGTGTCAAAATGACACTAAAGGCTATATTTCACCGGGATACCACGGTGGCGCGACCAGTTGCGCCGCCATGGTGGCCCTTACATACTCTTTGGTGGGGGTGTCACTGGCGGCAGAATGGCGTCCGAGCTGGTCGCGCCACCAAATTGGTTGCGCAACTAAACTGACACCAGGTGAGTAACTCTCTATAGAGCTGTATACATTCTGTTGGTAGAGGCGACTGGACGCACCGCCATGATGTCCTGGTGATATATAGCCCTTATACTATATAGGCGAAGGATTGTAACTGTGTATGTTTGTTACTTCTTCACGTTCAAACGGCTGAACGGATTTCGAAGAAATTGGGCACAAGGGTTGACCATGTCCTGCATTAATATATAGGATACTTTTATGACTGGACTAGGTTCTAATGAGACAATTTTCTACTTTCACTCGAGCGAAACGGTTGGCAACAGCTACTATCTAGTAAATAAACAATGCGAGATATTTTAACTATGTTTAAGATGGAATACACACTAGGTATTTCATAATTACAGTTGTCCTCAAGCAGCGGTAACCTTTTATCAGTCCATTCTATAATGAACACTAATGTGTTTGATATGTTTTTCTTACACACATCTATTGTAATTGTTTCCGTTATACACATTAAAGACATACGAATGCAATGTAAACGACCAGCACACCTGCTAGTGCATATTAATGTTAGTAATGAATGCTCGGCACTCGGCGCATCCGCATAACTAAGGTATGCCACCGGCCACTAAATCACCATCAGCAGCGTCTAGTGCGGTGCTCAAACCATTGATCGCGATCGACTGGTCGTTTCCGAAAGCTTTGCGAGTCCAAATATTGGAAGGGGATAGTGGGGTCTAGAGAGCGATCGAAGCTAGCGAACACAAACCCCGCCAGGAAGGGGATGGCGTGGTTATTTTTTTTTAAACCACTCTGAAAAGCTGTGTGTAAAACACAAGATAGGTGTCCGAACAAAACGACGCGGGGCCGCGGATCACGAAGGAGATGGCGGAACGACCTGGATGTCTTCAAACAGAAAGCGAGGAACCATGATCGTTGGAAAAAATGGAGGAAGGCCTTTGCCCAGCAGTAGGACATACAGATATAATAATTCAAAAGTGGATATTTTAGTGCAAAATTGTTATTTTTGGTAAAACAGAAATAAATTAAAGAACAGTTTAATAAAATTGAGGAACAGGTAAATACTACCCATTATTTATTAAGCTGTTGGCTGTTGATATCAATCGATTTCCTGTCGTCAAGTTCCTACCGCCAGCTAAACGTGAATTGTTTACGTTCGGGCGCGGTTTTTACTCGCGCGACGAGTTAATTTTAGACGCGCGTGTGCAGCTTCCGTTCGCCTGATTCACGACTATGATCGATGAACCGCAAGTAAAGTCTGTTCTAATGCTTGTTTCCAATTGATATTGCGTCCTCTTTAACGAATACTAATTTTAAAACACTGTTGTTAAAGTTGATTTTACAATGGCTGTGCTTGGTTTTGAATGTCTCTTTGTGTATTGTTTTGGTTACTTTTCTAAGAAAGTAGATCCGAGACCTAAACTGAACTGATTTACCACTACAAAAAATGCAAGAGAACGCTGATACTGATTTCAAACACACAAAGAACTAAGTTACTAGGTATCAATTCGTGAGTCTAAATAAAAAATTGACACAACAGACATTTATGTTACTTATAAAACATGATTTAGCAAATGTAGTTCTACGAACGACACGAGACTTGATTTCGAAGCAAAAAACGCATGCAACGTTCGCAAATATGCTTACAAAAAACGAACTCGTAGCTAAAATGGTGAAGCCAAACTAAAGGCATTTAATTATTTACAACAATGACGAATAAAATATATAACTTCGATTTCTAAAATTTGACTCCGTTTTTATAAATTAACAATTTTTATGAAAAATCATTGCTGTAACCTCGATTAAAAATCATTGCTGTTTCCTCGAATAAAAATCATTGCTGTATCCTCGAATAAAAATCATTGCTGTATCCTCGAATAAAAATCATTGCTGTATTCCTAGAATAAAAATCATTGCTGTTTCCGCGAATAAAAATCATTGCTGTAACTTCGAATAAAAATCATTGCTGTATCCTCGAATAAAAATCATTGCTGTATCCTCGAATAAAAATCATTGCTGTATCCTCGAATAAAAATCATTGCTGTATCCTCGAATAAAAATCATTGCTGTATCCTCGAATAAAAATCATTGCTGTATCCTCGAATAAAAATCATTGCTGTATCCTCTATTAAAACTTCGCGTCGGGCTGTGGGTTCAAAAGAGTTACCGTCGCCCTGGAATGCTAAGTGCAACTGAAGGAATACTGGTGGGTTTTAGTCAGTAAAACTCTGAGACGCCCTTCTGCTCCACCCAGAGTGGGAGAAGAGATTTTGTGATTACCGAATTTAAAAAAAAAATCTAGTGTGGTCCTACTGTTGAACATAGTCTTCCCATTCCGCTTTTTGTACCTCCCGGTTTTGAGCAAGACTGAACCAATCCTGTGTTATTTCTTTTAATTCCAAATAATATTTACTTTACCCGACAAAACACTCCAATGGTCTTCTTATCGCAAGACTAAGAATTTTATCAATACGTCCTTGGCGACTTCATTCTTATCGGTCTCACCCAAAACCGAGTTATCGATACGATAAAAATTACAGGTAAACGTTTACATAAGGGCTGCACTATCTAAGTCAATATTTTTTTATAGATATTCGTTTATTACTTACTGCACCTAAACAGTCATTATTAATATTGACTTTGTATGAAAAGCTGATAAGTCTTGAACAGAAAATATTGATGAAGTTACTCATAGTATAGAAATTGTACAACTTTATTACGAATGGATTCACTGTGATGTTTCACAGGACTTTTGTTACTTCTACGAATTTATTTATTTATTGCACACCCTAACTTATAACAGGACAGACATTCATAAAAAAATAAGTGTACAATAGGCGGTCTTATTTATTGCACAGGGCAATTTCTGCCAGATAACTTTTGGAGGGACTGAAACGAAAGGAAAAGATTTGGGACTGCCAGTGTACAACAACATAAATAATGTACAAAATAAAAACAAAAGATAATCTCCAATCAAAATCTGAATCTTTGCTTTCATACAAAATGTGACGCATTTTCAAGTTACAAATAAAAATTGGTTGTTATAAGTTTGTCGATGATGTTAACAGTAAAGCCATGTTTCAAGAGTAATAGAAGAAATATTAGATTATGTGACTAGGGGATAAAGTAATGTCTTTAAGTCGCAGGCGGCATGTTGAATTCTGAACGTGACGAAGGTTGCTAAGTTTTAATCCCGAACGCCAGTGAGGGATTTAAAACTGTACATTAACTTCCGAGCACCGCGAGGGAGTTAATATAGAAACCTGAATGAAGTGAAGTATTCAAGCCGCCTAAGACAAAACAACGTTATCCCCGTGTTGGATCGGCGAGCAATGGGTGGCTCGCCGTCCGACCGTCCGGTAACCGTCCGGACCGAGCCCAAGTCGTCGACGGTGCGTGCTGTTCCACGCGCGCCTCAAGGAGTTGTCAGCAACTGTAGGGGCCTAGCAGGGTCGAAGCCTACTGGGGCCAAGGGTCTGATTCTGAAAGGAAGACTCGGCCCTGGTACGAAAGGCAACGAAGGAACAGGAGTGGGTTTTTAGTCGCGGGGCGTTTAAGGGCGGGGGATGTCATAAGATGATTTTCCCACCGAAAAAGAAAAAAAAATCCCCGTGCTGGATACTCTATTTTTTACACCATCTGTGAGATAATTAAAAGACAATATACTGAAACCAATTATGTATATACGTATTCTCCCGCTCTTTCATTACTTTTTTTAGGGTTCCGTTCCTTAATGGTAAAACGGGGCCCTATTACTAAGATTCCGCAGTCTGTCCGTCTGTCTGTCACCAGGCTGCATCTCATGAACCGTGAAAGTTAGACAGTTGAAATTTTCACGGATGATGTATTTCTGTTGCCCCTATAACAACAAATACCAAAAAAACAGAATAAAATAAATATTTATAGGGGCTTCTATACAACAAACGTGATTTTTTTGTCGTTTTTTGGAAGGACGCGGACGGCACGGAACCCTTCATACGCGAGTCCGACTCGTACTTGGCCGGTTTTTTTAGAAACTCGTCAGTAAACACATTTTTTTTGTTAGTGGCCAGTTTAATTTTTGAATAAACTTGTTTGATGCGCGTACTTTTTTTTTCAAAATAATTTCGACGTTCCAAATTCAAATCTCATTATGTCCTAGGGATCGCCCATACTACATTAAGCAGAATGATTTTTTTGACATTTGGAAGAATGACTAGTGATGTTTGTATGACATAATAAAAAAGGGCATTATCGAGCAGGTGGTATAAAAATCATATTTGAATTCTCATGTTACTTACACATGTTTAACACTTTGAACACAGCTTACCTACTTATTTTATGCAACGTACATGTTTTTGTCTTGACGTCATGCTCAATTTCCCATAGCAATTAAACAATGCCCACTTCACATGCCCCCAGGAGCATTCCATTAACAACCCTTCGCTCTTAGTACAACTAACTTGCCCTAGGGTTGTGGTGATCTTCCATGCGGAAAACTACAATGAATGAAAAACTTAACTCAACTCGCGTTGACCGAGCTCAAAAATACCAATATAAAATGGAGATAATGAAAAACTTAACTCAACTCGCGTTGACCGAACTCAAAAATACCAATATAAAATGGAGATAACTGACAACATCCAATTTAAGCTAAAACTACAACAGACCGACGCACACGTGAAACACGCCTGATTTGTACGTAGAACGACAACGCGTGGCGTCGCGTGGGGTGGATCAACTGTAGCTCTACAAGTCTAGTTTCCATATAAAATGTATGGAGACCGATGCACCCATATCTGTGTGTGTGTCACACGTGTGCGAAGTGTAGATCTACCTTTATTACACGACTGCACAAAAAAAAGGAGTGAGTGTTAAATATTTTCTTATAAGAAGTCTGCGATAAAAAATTCAGTTTTGTAGATTAAGTAGTTTCCGAGATTTCGTGTTTAGTTTGAGTGACTACTTTCTTCACTTTTCTATAAATTAATAAACATCTTATATTTTTATTTTTAGTTTTTTTTTAGAAATAGCAGTCGTGTTTTTTTTTTTTAATTATTTGTTTTTCGCGTACTAACCAGTGTCACGACATCGAGACGGTACATTACATGACATAAAATTAATTCGAATGCAAAATTTGAAATTAATTATAAAAAAAAAATGCTTCAAAAACGTGTCGTTTCGTGCGTAAATACCAAGATCTATTTAGTGTTATTTTTTTCGACGATGATAACGATGTATTATATATTTATATATATTCATTTCTCTCTAAAAACAAGTCGATCAAAGAAAAAGTAACAAAAAGAATACTTCTTTACGATTGTAAATAAGTACTTACTTATTCTTTTTCTTATTTTTTTTTTCGTACGTGTACATAGCTATTTAGCTTAGAGTAGCTATCTTATCTGAGCTATCTCTTTTGAGCACACGTAACCTGAAGGTGACGTCACATTTCAGTAGGGATCTGCAACCTTAGTCTGTTACTTGGCGTTTTCCTTCCACCAGAGTTGAAAGGTTTTTAACTCCCGTTATGTTGAAAGAGTTTTGTCTATTTGCAATTTTAGATAGTTACTTTTCGAAACAAATAAAAATAAATTGAGTATTCTCCCTAATTCTGAGCTAACAATAGGTAAGTACTCGTAAACAACATCATACATGTATAACACTCAATCATACAATTCTTGAAAAACTCCGGAGGCGGATGATATATCTTTATCGCATTATTTAGAAAGAAAACCGTCACCAGGAACAATCTTCTATTGTATATATTCGAGAAATCTTTTATTACTCACAATACGTACACAAAAAACCCGGCCAAGTGCGAGTCGGCCTCGCGCACGAAGGATTTCGTACAGGCCGTAGCAAAAACGCGTAAATTAACTTTTTGAAATTTTTTTGCTTTTTGATTGAAATTTGATTAATATTTTTTATATATATTTATGTAATCAGGACTATATACAATGTAATGGATCTAAGTGGTCTGAAATAAAGGTATATTATTATTATTATTATTAAAAAACCGGCAAAAAATAAAAACACGTTTGTTGTATGGGAGCCTCCCTTAAATATTTATTTTATTCGGTTTTTAGTATTTGTTGTTATAGCGGCAATAGAAATACATTATCTGTGAAAATTTCAACTGTCTAGTTATCACGGTTCATGAGATACTGCCTGGTGAGAGACAGACGGACACCGGAGTCATAGAAATTGTCCAGTTTTAAAACTTTGGGTTACAAACGTGGCAATCTACGGGGCCTAAAAACTTTGGGGGAAACGGAAACCATCGTTTCGAAAAGAAGAAGACTCTTTGGGTACGGAACCCTAAAAAGACATTCATTATCAAGCAATAAACTTTCCGTACATCTCGATAAAAGTACAAAAGACGCATATCCAAGTCCCTATGTCTGAGATAAAAATTAAAGATAAATCAAACGAAGAATTTTTTTAAGAGAATTCGATAAAAAATAACAATAAATGTCTACAACGTGTGAAGATTGTAAAATGGAGAATGATAACGTTTAAAGAGCAAGACTTGAATCTTAGTCCTCTTTGATGCCAAATTGAAAACAATACTTGTTACTAACAGTCCAGTAAATAATGTTAAAGATGTCTACTAAGGCGTAGACGATATATTTGAAACGAAACGTATCGTTTTTAGTTTCGAACTAGTGACCCGCCCCAGCTTCGTACGTGTGCAAATTTATTTAAAACTTATAAACACTGTACAAAGGCGAACTTACGTTGTTGAAACTTCTATGGTCCGGACCAAGCGTTTCGCCTCGTCCTTTATATCGCGTACATCGAGGGACTGGAACAATTTGCCTGCTGCGGTCTTCCCGTCCGATTATAATTTAGGTGTCTTCAAGGCTAGAGTGAATAGGCTCTCAATAAATTAGTGCACCTCACCATCAACGATTGCATCACTGCTTACCATCAGGTGGAATCGCAGTCAAGCACTAGTTTATAACAATTTAAAAAAAAATTGCTACCAGTCGTTTGCTACGAGTCTTAAGACATAACATGGCAGGTGCAACTAAATAGAAGACAACCAGAAAATAAATTGATACAAATTGTAATTTGTATTGTTTATGATTTGGGTTTAAACGCCTACTAAAAATGCATCTATTTTAAAACCTAAATTCGAGATATCTGCCAGAATGGATAAAAACGATCACCAAATTGATTTTCCTGCTGAGGCCTCCTTGTTTTCTGTCTGAGAGGTTAAAAGTAACCTAATGTTATGTTAAATGTTAAATGAATGTTAGGTTATAGGTACATAACCTATAACTTTCCTCAATGAAAGCTATCCAACATTAAAAGATTTGTCAATTCGAACTAGTAATCCCTGAGATTTGCGCGTTCAAACAAACTCTTCAGCTTTATAATATTAAGTTACAGTAAGTAAATTACGAGTTGATTTCAAATTATCAATCATGCTTAATGCCCAATTTTTATTATAGTTTTCTTTTTTTAATTGTTGTAAACCAGTGCTTGACCACGATCCTACCTGATGGTAAGCAGTGATGCAATCATTGATAGTGAGGCGCATTTCATTTTCATTTTCACTTTATTATGAGCCTATTCACTCTAGCCTTGAAGACACCTAAATTATAGTTGGACGGGAAGACCGCAGCAGGCAAATTGTTCCAGTTCTTCGATGTGCGCGGTATAAACGTCGAAACGAAACGCTTAGTCCGGACCGTTGAAGTTTCAACAACGTAAGGGTCCGTATATATATAGTTCGCCCAGAAACAGTACAGGTCTAATAATAATTTCATTTGAGAGAAAGTTAAAAGCGTAGGTGTTAGTAATAAAGGAAAATTACATCAATAAAGGTGAATTGCCCGGTGATTCATCTGATTTACGTCGCAAGAGGAGGCCATAACATGAATCAAACGTCTTACCAAGCGATGATTTATAACATGTGCAAATTCAAAATAAACAGAATTTTGTACAGCCTAAGGTAAACTTGGATTTACGTTGTTGTTCTTATGAACAAGCTCTGTAATGTAAAATCGAGTTAAAAATTTAGGCCACTTTGAAGGTTGTTTACTAGTCAAACTTTTTTCTTTTTGTATATTACGCTATAATGAACTGCCCAAATCATTAGAGCAGTGGTGACCTAGTGGTAACAGCGCCGTCTACAGTAGTGGTGACCCGGTGATGTCGGCTCTGACTAAAACAGTGGTGACCCAGTGATATCGGCCCTGACTAGAACAATGGTAACCCAGTGATATCGGCCCTGATTAGAACATTGGTGACCTAGTGGTAACGGCTCTGACTAAAGCAGTGGTGACCCAGTGACAAAGGCCCCTATTACAGAAGTGGTGACCTAGCGGTTACGGTCCTATCTAGATCAGTGGTGACCTAGTGGTAACGGCCCTAACTAGAGTAGTGGTGACCCAGTGGTAACGGCCTCGACTAGGGCAGTGGTGACCCAGTGATAACGGCCCTAACTAGAATAGTAGTGACCCAGTGGTACCGAGCCTGACTAGAACATTGGTGACCCAGTGGTAACGATTCTGACTAAACAGTGGTGACCCAGTGGTAAAGGCCCCGAGTACAGAAGTGATGACCTAGCGGTAACGGTCCTGTCTAGATTAATGGTGACCCAGTGGTAGCGGCTCCGTCTATAGGTAGTGGTGACTCAGTTGAAACGGTCCTGACTAAAGCAGTGGTGGCCCATAGGTGACGGCCACGACTTACAAGTTGAAGATCGGTAGTTCAAAAACAGACAGGCGCTTTACTTTCTGGAATTTGTTTATAACTACTGCCCTCAGAACAGTGAAGGAAAACATCGTGAAGAAACCAGTATATTCCTGAACTTTAAATTCGAAGACATGTGACATCCAACAACCCGCAGGGACGCCGCGTGATAGGACTCTTCTAGATAGGAAGCCTGAATCAGGAAAACACCAGATATCTTGAGTATTGATGCCAGTTGATCCATGAAAAGTTAATTATGTTTGCATTTAAACACTTGAGCCCATCTTAACTCTGGATTAGCAGCGAGGCGCCACGCTTGCGGCTCTTGACTTGAATTATAAATGTATTTGCATATTTCATAGGCACATGGCTATCCGTATTCGAATGTAAGTTTGTGATCAGACGACGCAACAGTTTAGCAACTAATTGATTTTTTTACTGATCAATTAACCAAATTGGCCACGACGCGATTTCGAGATGCCGCTGTTTGAACGATCCACAATGCGTCTTGTGGCATTTTTTAACAGATTTATGTGGACCGTAGCGGTCTTTATTCCACTCAGGTCACCCGATTTTGAGTTCAAAGTTTGTCTATGTGCGACACATGATCTACCTTTAAAAACAGTAGAGAATATTTTGCATTGAATGTTAAAAAAAATTTGGCCGCAAATCCACATGCGTGTCCGATTATAATTTTGGTGTCTTCAAAGCTAGAGTCTTAATAAACTAGTGCGCTTATCATCAACGATTGCATCACTGCTTACCATCAGGTGGGATCGCAGCCAAGCACTGGTTTATAACATTTAAAAAAAATTGTCCATTGTTGAGTTTTGAGTGTTTAAGTTGCAATAAAGTTGTGCGTCTGAACCGATATTTAGTCATACACTTGTTTGTGGAATTGCTTTTCTTCTTTGATATGGAAATTTTGTTGTTGGAATATCCTCTATGTAAATACCTAAACAGGAATTCTGGCGCAATACGAAGCGATAATTTTTATACTAAGAGCCTTGACAACGCTATTTTCTTTTCTGGATAAACTTTCTTCTCCTTCCTATTTGACTTCTCAAATTCAATTTCTTTGCTCTGGTCATACTCGTAATAAAAATCTTCGATCTACCAATAATCGCCTACTACGAGGTCCCACACATCGCTCTGAGTTTATCCAGTCCTCCTTCTTTGTCCAGGCGATCTCTTTTTGGAATGCGCTCCCGCTGAACATCTGGACGGCTTCAAGTCGGTTCACTTTTAAGGTAAAGGCACGTGAATACATTCGCAGGAAGTTCGTGTAATCATCACAGCGTTGATTTGTTGGATTCGTTTTTCATAATAACATTGATAATTTGTATATTATTGTATTTCTAATCTAGTTTATCATTATGTTGCACCTACCATGTTATATTTCTGCACCACCCTAAGGTCGACTGGTAGAAAATGCCTAAGGCATTAAATCCGCCTTTGTACATTGTTTCTTACTAGTGCATAAAGTTTTAATAAATAAATAAATAATCAAGTTCACCAAGGTGTTTGGTAATGGTAAGTTTATGTTTTGTTCAAGAATATCAAAAACAGAAGTAGACAAACAGACGAATCGTCAACAAACATCCTGGCCTGGTTGGTCTAGTGGTTAGAGGTCCTGACTGATATGCCAGAGGTCGTGGGTTCGATTCCCACCCAAATGTTTGTGTGATGAGCACGATCATTTGTGTAATACTTTCGAAATATATAGTTAATAAGTTTATCAGCTGTCTAGTACTCATAGCACAAACTCTGCTCAGTTTGGGACTAGATGGCGTTGTGTGAAAGTTGTGAAATATTATTATGTTATTATATTATCCTCAAAGGACCTTAGCTGAGCTGTCGTACTGATTCAGTCCCGAAAGTAAATCTGTCTCTGAATGCCACACAGTTCTTCAGATTAAAAAAAAAAACAAAACAATACAAGTTGAGATACTATAGACCATGGACATGAAGTTGCGGTTGAGTTCAAATCCTGTTCAAAATATATATTTAAATGTTTCCGTTATTACAAATATTGTTGTTCAGTAATTTTTTCGCCTTTTCTCATTAATGGAAATAAGTCACTATTTATGATAGATACAGTTATGAATTGTACCATTATAAAATCTAATTGAAACAGACATAACTTTTAAATTATTGGTCATCCATGTATTCATAATTTTTTTTATACCCAAGAAGTTTAAACTTTGCTTAAAAAATATTTTTTGCTTCTTTTTCAAAAATAAATTAGTTTGCGCATTTAAAAAAAAAAACTGCAAATGCCGGTCATACTATTTGCTTTCTATCTATCAGCACAGTTAGTGTATAATATTAAAACAACAAAAAAACCAATAGAATTCATTCATTTCTGATCATAGTGATAAGGAAAGTAAGATAAGATAAATAATATTTGACTTTTCTTTAAAAAGAAGATATCAAAGGTACTACTTATGATATATTTTGTTTTGTATTTTTTTCAGGACGGCCATAAGTTGAAATACAAGATATGTCAAGGTTATCCATTATTTACCGGACACCCTGTATAACCGCAAATAAATTGAAGTTAATAATAATTTAAGAGCAAACGAATAAGAACCCTAAGCATCTAGCATCTGTTTAAAGAAATGTAAAGAAATATTTCTATTGAACCTTGTGTAGGACCCGAGGGGGCTACCTATTGTGTCGACGAAGCTCGTGGCTTCCCAATCGTGAAATATGGCCCGTTAAGCACGCCTTAATGGATCCAACTTAACTTTTTTAAATGGATTTCCTTCGTTCGAAATGAAATTTGTAATTAAATCCACGGCATCTTAGATAAAAACGAGACGCCGAGTTGCTAGCCTGTCGGTTTTCTAACGGTTGCATTTCGGGGAGTGTGCATCTGAATTGCATACTTAATTTAATTTCACCAAGTCCGTTCAATCAACGAAACACCAGACGTACTGCGATGCGCCCCCGATACATGGTGGACATCCCACTTAACATTTCAGGAACACATTCATCGTGCAACTAAAGAGTGGAATTCCCTGCCAGTGTCAGTATTTCCTGATAGTTACAACCTAAAGGTCTTCAAGAGAGGTTAGTTCTAGGTAAGCAAATCCATCGTGAACCACACCATCGGTTACAATCAGGTGAAAGAATTTGGTAAAATAGTTTGGCTGATAAGCTTGGTCCTCATGTTACTCTTGAACAAACATCCGTTGTGGTAAAAGAAGTTTGTATGATGATGGCTCTATAAAAGAAAAGAAATTAATTTAAATCAATAGAAATCGCTGTCAGCGATAAGACCGCCATGGTACCTACCCATAGATTTAAGTTCATGTATAAGCTGTAGAGCTGTAGAGCTACAGAGTAGTGGTGGCTGAGTAGTAACTGACCCAACTTACGAGTTGTAAGGTCGCGGGTTCAAACCCAGCCAGACGCATTACTTTGTGTAACTTATTTCATCACCACTGCTCTCAAAACGGTGAAGGAAAACATCGTGAGGAAACCGGCATGTCTTAGAACCATAAATTCGAAGACATGTTACATTCACCAAACCGTACCGGGCCCGCGTGGTGGATTACGGCCCATTCCCTCTCCTAGAGAGGGGGCCTGAGTCCCAGCAGTGGGAACATTAAAAGGCTGATTATGCATATTATTATCAGCTGTGATATTTTTTTGGTGTATAATAAAGTTTATTCATTTATATTCTAACCATACTACTTCCTTTCATACTTATTAGTAATGTAATATGGAAAATTAGTAAAAGCCAATAATTTTTTAAAAAGAGTAAACATGAAGTTTCTTACCTGTTCTTCTGCATACGTGCACTAGCTTCTGACGTTTTATAACGTCCATTTAGACAAGCGTATGTCAAATAAATGTAATCGAATTGAATTCCTAGAGTTTATTTAATTTCTGTGTTCCCTTATAGCTACAACCTAGGGGTCTTTAAGTCAAGAGTGAATAGGTTACTTCTAGGCAAGCGTGCTCCATCTTCGGCCACATCATCGCTTACCATCAGGTGAGATAGTGGTCAAACGCGAGCCTATCAATAATAAAAAATAATAAAAAAGTTTATTATACAGGGTGTATGGTGCATCGTTAGCCAAATTGAAATTGTTGACTGGAAGATTCATCTGCTATCCTTTCAGACCCTTAAACACTTCACGTACCCTGTGGTTTTTTTTTTCATCCACTTTTATTGTTTTTCAAAAAAGACCCAATTTATTCACTTTAACATTTACTCATCTATGTATTTGTTCTTTTCGATTTGTGTGTACATAAATAAGCTGTGCTGTCGACGCACACGTGTAACACGCCTGATTTGTACGTAGAACGACGTCGCGTGGCGTCACGAGGCGTGGAACGAGTGTAGCTCTACAAGTCTAATTTCCTTAAAAAAATTATGTAGACCAACGTGCCCAGACAGGCGCGTGTGGCACACGTGTGCGCAGTGTAGTTCTTCTTCTGATTCTGTTTACTGCAGTGGATCATTTTATGTATTTTTACAAAATATAAAATTCGCGATTAGCTCCTAGTCTTCTTAGGTTTTCACGGTGAGATATTTTTACCGATTAGAATTACTGTTTGTTGACACCCATCGCATTAATACCTTGAGTTATTTTAGAGGACACAAAAATCAGTGTTGCCAAGAAAAATAATGCACCGATTTCGACTGCGTGGCTGTGTTACATAATATACGCCGCTGTTGTTCTGGTCAGGGTTGCCAACAAGGCCGAACACACTTCCTTTTTATATCTCACTATAATTGTAGAGTTAGTAGTATTTTTTTTTATTATTCAATTGTTCGAAAACGTAACAAGTGTTTTTGACATTTTGTTCGCATTGTTTCCTTTCCAAGTTATATTTTATAACAAAAATAACACTACACATTAAAATTACACCGATTAGAGATACAGCTAGAAATAGTACATTTTGATACAAGTGCAGAAAGTTTTTCATTGCGACCGAGGCGGAATTCGCACGAGCCGTAGCGTAGCGTGGGGGGGGGGGGGGTAGGTGGGAGGGTGTGTGTGTACGTTTCGTTAGTGTACTGACTTTGCACGTGTATCAAACGACTTCTTTCAATACACTTACGAAATGAATAAACGGGGGTTGACCGGCGACTTGTGGGGGTCGACGCACGCCCAGCCTGATACGATAAATGCAATAAAATTGTGGCGGGGGAGAGCACGTGCTTTTTTCTCCACTAGTGCGAAAAACAGTCTATTTCGTGCCTAAAAGCGGTGGGATAAGAGAGGTATTTCGAGTAAGTGTATTGAAAACTTATTTTCTACATAAAATACACATAACCTGTCCGTGTCGGGGTGCTTCAAAATTGCGTAACCTCCTTCCCTACTCGTCTTTTACACACATTACCGGCTGCGCATTCGGTATTGCATAGAATCTGAATACTTACCTACAAACACACAAAAGCATAAATTATAGACAAAGTATAAATTATATAATATTTCATACATTACCTACACGTTTTAGGTATTCTATACATTGCCTGGATTATACAGATTGCCGGTAACATATCTACGTACTAAATCTTTTTATTGTTCTCATTACTTGGCACAAAGGTTGTCTGGTAGATATCGCTGTCAGCGATAAGACCGCCATTGTACCCATAGATATAAGTTTGTGTAAAAGTTACGTTACTATTTTGGTGTACAATAAAGTCTATTCTATTTTACTTGTCACAATACGTGTCTCCATTTTTTTTATATCTTTGAAAGTGACATTGGTGAAAGCGGTCAATTTTCAAACATTAAATAAAAAACTGGGCATGTGCGAGTCAGACTCGCGCACTGAGGGTTCCGTACAAACTTAAAAGGTAAATTGCGGTTTACGATTTATGACGTATTAAAAAAAAAACTACTTACTAGATTTCGTTCAAACCAATTTTCGGTGAAAGTTTATAAGGTAATGTACATCATATATTTTTTTTAGTTTTATCGTTCTCTTATTTTAGAAGTTACGGGTGGGGACACATTTTACTACTTTGGAAGTGTCTCTCGCGCAAACTATTCAGTATATAAAAAAATGATATTAGAAACCTCAATATCATTTTTGAAGACCTATCCATAGATACCCCACACGTATGGGATTGATGAAAAAAAAAATTTAGAGTTTCAGATCTAAGTATGGGGAACCCCCAAAATTTATTGTTTTTTTTTCTATTTTTTGTGAAAATCTTAATGCGGTTCACAGAATGCATCACTTACCAAGTTTCAACAATATAGCTCTTACAGTTTCGGAAAAAAGTAGCTGTGACATACGGACGGACAGACAGACACATAACGAATCTATAAGGGTTCCGTTTTTTGCCATTTGGCTACGGAACCCTAAAAATAGCCTATCTACCTATTAGTCTGAATAATTATTAGTATTTAGTATTATTATTAAATGGTCAACTAAAACACGGAAGGTGATGTATAAATTTAAGCAAAACTAGGTATAGCCATTATTCCGAAGGTACTTAGTATCGGTTTCCTATATATATTATATCCTTATCAAAAACATAGTATTTCGGAGTGGCAAATTTGCTCAAAATTCCTTGAGCTATTTTTAATGACACATCTAAATATACATACAGACTTTGACTTTTTATCAGCAAAGTTAACTATAAACTGGTAACTGGTTTATTATGTAAAATTCTACAACAGAGACTCAAGCGCATGCAATTGTTTCACACGCGCATATCAAGCCCGATCAATATACTTAGAAACGAAAGAGTGACGAATTTGCTTATCTAACGAAATTAAAATACTTGCTCAGGTTTTCGAAATTCTTAGAACGTCACGGTAAAAGAAACACGATGTGACGAACTACTAAAAAAAAACTTCACAGAAATTTCGTTGTTCACAAACTGTCTTTTTTTAGAAAGGCAATAAACATTGTACAGCTTTATAAGAATAACAATGAAATTGGCAACATTTCCTGGAGCGACCGTCAGTAATAAGTCATCTGGAAAAAAGAAAAAAGTGAAATCGATAAGGCCAGAAAGAAATAATTGTTAATGTTGTTGGCTTAGATACTAAGTCGTTTAAGCCATGCATTCGTATGAATAGTTCATTTGTTTACCATTGGAATGTGGATGTAGACATTCTAATGTTTTGTAGTATTTAGCATCAAGTGTATCAATTCAACCTTCTCGGGAATCTTCGCTGAAGTAGCCAAAACTACAATCAAATTCTCAGCTCCTTTTTACCGCGATCGCGCCTTTTTCAATGATACAAAACTACCAGTGGCGGACTAAGCCCGTCAGAGGCCCGGGGCAGCAAAGCTGAATGAGGCCCCCAGCTTTAAAAAAAAATTAGATTTACAAGTTTTTTATTCAGTTAAAACGACACCAATTTCACATCACAATCTTCACTAGGAATCAATTTGCGAATAATTAAAACAGCCACTGAACTTCAGTTATAGAAATCCCGCCAAAAAAACAGAAATCTAATTTTTAAAAAAAATAGGTCTTTAAATACACGAAGTTAGACAAACTCGTAAACAATTTATGCAGAAGAGAAGAGAAGAATAACAACAGCCTAACAACTGAATGTAGTTTTTATTCAAACTTCAATTAAACAAGCTATTGTTGAAATGAGTTCTCGATAAAAAAATCAACTGTCGAAACCTAGAGTCTGTTTATAGATTCTATTTTAAGTGCTTGGAGTTTTGATTAAGTATCTTTCGAGAATATATGAACGTATGTTTTTTTTTTAGGTGGGAAATCTTCTAATTTCATATTTTTTTTAATTTCTAGTAAAACCCACAAAAAGAGAGATACGAGACATATTTTACCTTATAAGAGTGATAAGTATAACATTTTTAATAGGTTTTTCAGGTATCATTTATGCAAAAATATTTTTTAAATCATATTTTGAATATTAATCTTATGCGACTCGATTCACAAATCTAGCGAATTCACAAAGTTATAAAAAGATTTTTATGGCATGTGGCACATCGATAGCAAGAGGATAAACTAGAGAATTTTTGAGGAAGTTGGAAGAATCCGGTCGCTTTTGGTTTTTTTTTTATCGCCAAGTAAATAGCTTTAACATGGACAGCTTTAACTTAAGTCAAAAACTTTGCAAGTAAATAAAAAAAAAAACTAGATACCTGATGTCACTCATTTTAAATTTAAAAGTACTGTAAGTAATACAATATACACATCTAAATAAAATTAAAATTCAGAGTCTACGCCTCATATATTTTTTAAATTTGTATTTGAATGAAAACTTTGGGCCTTATTTTCATAAAACAATAAAAAGTCGATGAAACAAAATTCACAGGGCATGAGAAGTGTTTAGGGGTCTGAAAGGATAGCAGATGACTTCTCCCGTCGACCATTTCAATTTGGCACACGATGCACCAAACACCCTGTATATGTCGTGGCCAGATCATAGAATTGATCACTTCATGAAATGGCCAACTAAAACTGGCCAGATCGTTTAAACGCCAACATTAGATGATATGTCAATCCTCGTTTAGCCATATCATTATTGTAGGATTTCTATGATAATAAAAGATCTAAAGAAAGTAGGCCAAACGAGGATTGAAATATCATCAAACTGGCCAATTTTACTTGGCCGTATCATGAAGTATTCAATTTCTATGATCTGGCCACGACATATTATACCTATTGACAGTGTCTTATTAATTTTAATGTATTTAATTAGGTTTAATTTTGATATTATTTTATTTGATTTTAATGTATTGTTTGCGTTGTGATGTTTTAATTCTGTAAATGGTTATATTTGACCTGAATAATAATAATAATTATTATTACATTATTTTCAATGTCATAGCATGTGTAACCTTGATGATTTCCAGCTTTTGAAGCACTTGACTGGCCTGTTGGTCTAGTGGTTAGTGGCCCTGACTGCTATGCCGGTGGTCGTGGGTTCGATTCCCACCCAGGACAAATGGTTGTGTGATGAGCACGATCATTTGTTCTGTGCCTGGGTGTAATTTATCTATATATGTATGTATTTAGAAATATATAAGTATGTTTATCAGTTGTCTAGTACCCATAACACAAGCTCTGCTTAGCTTGGGACTAGACGGCGTTGTGATAGTTGTGGAATATTATTATTATTATTATATTTTATTTATCTCAGGACCCTGAGGTCGTGGACCTTTGGAAGGCGTACGAGGAGCCGAATCCAACTCGCAGAGGCTCTTTAGATAATTATAATGGAACATGAAAATTATTATTATTATTATAATCATAGAAACATTTATGTATCTCAATGGTTTCCTCCTACTTTGCAGCCATAACAGGTGGTATAACGTAACAGTAACCTTGCAACACAATAAAGTGTTAATTAAACTATTTATCAAGGCAATAACACACGCTCTGTTAGCACACAAACTTGGGTAGGGACGAAAACATTGCATTATTTGTATTCCTTGTATTCATTAGAAACTATGCACTTTGCGAATTTTTTTTATCATTATGAATACGGAACATTGCCAGCATAATTTAAAAAATATATAATGTAAGTATTAATTTTGAAATTTATTTTTATTTAGAAATTATTATGCTATTGTTAAAATAATTGTGACTTGTTTCAAATTGTAGGTAATCAGTTTAATCTTTTTTGAGTCATTCTCTATAGAAATAAAGAAATAAAATAAAAAATAAATAAATAAATGTTGCCATAATTTTAAACTTTTCTGCTGTTCGAAACGTGTTTCTAGCACAAAAGAAAATACTGTCCACAGCACTGCAACTGTCGTTTACGATGTTCTTCCCGAAAAGGCTTGACTTGATGATTTCCAACCTCAAAAAAAACAAGTAAAATGAGCTGTCATTCCAAATGCTAAGGTTTGACAGCTCCTGCGCGATTTTTCGAAAGAGTCAACACGGCTCTGGAACCCTTTGTGGCTACTGAACGAACTGTGGGTTTTAGTCAGTAAAAGTCTAAACTCCCTCTCGCTCCAACCAGAGCGGGAAAAGTTATGTTGATGATTTACCAAACCAAAAAAAATCGGTATTGAACCTTTTTTTTGTTGATTTACCAAACCAAAAAAAATTGGTATTGACTATTTTTACAGAATTGACTGCAAAGGCAAGAGAGGAGCACTGGTGGCCCAGTGGTAACGGCCCCGACTTACGAGTTGTAGGTCGCGGGTTCAAACCCATCCAATTACTTTATGTAATTTATAATTTCATCACCACTGCTCTCGAAACGGGTAACGAAAACATCGTAAGGCAACCGACATGTCCAAGAATAAAAAATTCGAAGACATGTGACATCCACCCCGCTCCGCACTGGGCCCACATGGTGGATTACCGGCCGATAGGCCGTAATCCACCATGTGGGCCCTGTGCTGCTCCTCTCCCCTGGAGAGGAGGCCTGAGTACCAGCAGTGGGAACATTAAAAGGCTAATTATGCTATGCTACATAATATGTCACCATGATATCCGGTGAAATAAGTTTTATCAAATCAAGCTAATAGCCTGTCTAAGTTTCGCAAAAGATCGTCATAATTGGAAACAAAATTGACTACATTTTCGTGGTGGACTACGGCCCTCTCCCTCTCCTAGAGAGGAGGCCTGCGTGTGCGTCCCAGCAGTGGGAACTTTATAAGGCTGATGTGCTATGCTATGTTATTTTATTATTACAGAATTAACCGGCTGTACTCACATGCCAAATAATGGCAACATCCATTTATTCCTATACAACAAGTTTCAACAGATTGTGGCTCAGACATGCCTTACGTAACCTAAAAATGCAATAATAGCTTAAAAAAAAAAGGTTGTCTTTAATCATGGCCGTTACTTTGATAGTGTTTTGAAACTTGCCATTTTTATTCTGATAGTGTCAGATACTTGAGCTGGTTTATGTGCCTCACAAAAAAAAAAAGCGGGCAAGTGTGAGTCGGAATCGCGGACTGAGGCTTCCGTAAAAACTTTCCGTAAAAATTAAAATATATTTAACAAATGAATCAAACAATGACAGACCAAATTAAAAATAAATTGTCAATAATAAATAAAAAATAAAAAGGCAGAATAAAAAAAAATCTGAAAAAAAAATTTAAAAAATGTCAAATGGTAATTTATATGCATAATAGTTATTAATAATAATATCATTAATCAATCATAAAATCATGCCATAAAATATCAGCCAAATAAAAAAGCCCTTGTTAGTTAGTAGGTATAGGTACCTACGTCAGTTTTTAGAAAAGGCACGATTACATTGACAGCAGTGGGAACTTTATAAGGCTGATGTGCTATGCTATGTTATTATTTATTACAGAATCGACCGGCTGTACTCACATGCCAAATAATGGCAACATCCATTTATTCCTATACAACAAGTTTCAACAGATTGTGGCCCAGACGTGCCTTACGTAACCTAAAAATGCAATAATCGCTTAAAAAAAAAACGGTTGCCGTTACTTTGATAGTGTTTTAAAACTTGCCATTTTTATTCTGATAATGTCAGATACTTGTGCTGGTTTATGTGGGTCACAAAAAAAAAGCGGGCAAGTGTGAGTCGGAATCGCGGACTGAGGCTTCCGTAAAAACTTACATATGTTAATAATTTAGTTCCCAAATCGAGCCTCGGAAGATTTTACCGAATCGCAAAAAAAAAGTATTATTTCTCGTGATGTAAGGACAAATTTACAGTGAGTATAGATTTTTTTCTATACTTGTGCTATGAGACTTATATATATTACTTCATGCCAAATGACAGGCTTCTGAGTCAACGGGAAGTACCCTGTAAGTAGGTTTGAATTTCCTATCGAGAGTCAAAATAATAAACGAGTCGGACTTGCGCCCTGAAGGTTCCGTAGAGTTCAATTCCTGATTGGAGTTTCGAAGTTTTATACGAATCGCAATTTTTTTTTTTTACTACAACAAATTTTCTGTTTTCAGATTTATTCCTACACTTATGTTATAAGACCTTGCTTTATGCAAAATTTCAGGATTCTGAATAAACGGGAAGTACTCTAGAATTTTGGTTCCCTTGAGTGTCGAAATTTACGTTATTTTGCGACATAAACGGCCGTATCTTTTTTTTCCGTTAACTTAGAAGTTTGATTTTTTCACAACTTTAAGGGACCGCAGACTTAAGTAATATGGTATTCATTTCAACTCAATACGTCCACGCGTTCCCGAGATGAGGGGTCTTGACAGACAGACAGCCGGACGGACAACAAAGTGATCCTATAAGGGTTCCGTTTTTTCCATTTGAGGTACGGAACCACACAGCATAAACGGCTTTATCTAACGATAGGTATACATCAGTTAGTAGAAAACTCATCCCAAAGTAACACAGACCCGGAATGAATAGTCCCATGTTCTATTTCAGGCTATGGTCTACCTGTGTACCAAATTCCTTCCCAAGCCGTTCAGCCGTTTGTGCTTGATGGGGTTTCAAACATACACACACGCATACAAGTTTTCTCCCTTCATACTATTAGTACGATTGTACTAATTACTTAACTGTATACATACCTAGCCTACAGTACGCTCATTTGTGAATGTAAATACGTTAACCTACATATTCAAGTCACTGCCTCATTTTGTAGACATTATTTATTCAAGTTGTATCACAGTCTATCTTGTTGATAGCATCGAAAGTAGCTGAATAATTATCAACTGTTTTTTTTTTCCTTTTCAAGTGTTCCGCACCCAAAGTGTAAAAATGGGACCCTATTATTTAGGTTCCGAACCCAAAGAGTAAAAACAGGACCCTAATATTTAGGTTTCCATACCCCAAGTGTAAAAATGGGACCCTATTATTTAGATTCCGAACCCAAAAAGTAAAAACAGGACCCTATTATTTAGGGTTTCGTACCCAGAGGGTCAAAGAGGGACTCTATTATTTAGGGTTCCGTACCCAAAGGGTAAAAACGGGACCCTAATGCTATCACTCCGCTGTCCGTCTGTCACCAGGCAGTATCTCATAAACCATGATAGCTATATACAGTTGAAATTTTTACAGATGATGACTGTATTTCTATTGCCGTTATTTATTTATTTATTTATATATACTTTATTGCAAATTTAAAAATGGAAATAATAGTATAAAATAAACATACAATTGGCGGCCTTATCGCACTCGGCGATTTCTTCCAGGCAACCTAGAATGGATAGAGATTGCCTGGACACAAAATGGGGTTGCAGTTGGTGCAAACATAAAAGAAAAAAATAAAAATAAAACAATTCATTGTTATAACAAGAAATACTAAACAGACAAACATCCTACTACATGATCTTCTTTATGTTATTTTAATTTAAGAGATATTCAACGATGTTGACAATTAATTTCTATTGTTTACTGTTTTTAATTATTTCTTCTAGTGAACGGATTGATAAAAAAAAAAATTTGAAGTTTATGATGACTGTGTTCAGAATATAAATTCTTTTTAATTTATTTTCTAAAATTATTTTTCTTCTGCTAAGTTGGTACAAAACATACATACAGTTGATATTTGCATTTGACTAGATAAATAAACTATGTTAATCTATTAGAATACAACGGATAATTGTGCTGGAAGGGAAGTAATGGACTTCTTAGTGCCATGCCCATGAGCGAAAAAAAATCGCATGGAAAGTGCATCCACCATAAATGCCGTCTGCGTGTCTATTAGGGTTTCAAGGAAATTAAAGAAAGAAGCGATTTGAGCTCGAACTTATCTCTTCGCTTCATCATCATCATAAATACGAATGAAATGAGAGGGACTGGTTAAACGCCCTGAAGATAGGAGCGAATCGAATATGTGCAAGTCAAGTGAGTGCACAAATGCCATGTTGACATTTGAATCATCGCAATTTTATTTTAATAAATTCGTGCATTATCGGTTAGCACTTCACTGTTAAAGATAAAGATAACTTTTTTTTCAAAACATGGGTATACCTATATACCTACATGCAGTTTTAGCATGCAAGATGTTACAATATTAGTGTTTTGTCGGTACATGTTTCACAAAAATTACAAAAGGCACTTGAAGGTTGATAAATTGGTGTTACAAATAAAATAAATAAAATATATGCATTAATTAATTTTAAAAAACTAATGTAGAATAAAAATTTAAAATAAAAATGTCAAATAGTCATTAAAATATATTTAACAAATGAATCAAACAGTTTCAGATAAAATTAAATTGTCATTAATATGCATTACAAATTAATTCTAAAAAGGCAGAATAAAAAAAATGTCAGAATAAAATAAAAATGTCAAATGGTAATTTAGTGGCAGGCATAATAGTTATTAATAATAATATCATTAAATAATCATAAAATCATGCCATAAAATATCGGCCAAATAAAAAAAGCCCTTGTTAATTAGTAGGTATACCTACGTCAGTTTTTAGAAAAAGCACGATTACATTGACAGCTGTTTCCTCTAAAAAAAGAGATAAAGATCAGGTAAATTGACTTTTTGATGCAGTCTTCTCCAAGTTTTAACGATCGCACGATCTCTCGATCTTAAGATTACCTAATTAAAATAGCACTAATAGTGAAAATAAATACTTTTCCAACCCAACATTTCCTCAAAACCCTCAATCACTTGTCGGTAACTTTATTGTATTGTATTCTTTATTGTACACATAACTTTATATAAACAATAAAATATGAAAGTTGATGTACATAGGCGAGCTTAACCCACAACTGGGTTTTCTAACAGCAAACCATGTTGGTAAGAGAGAAATTTTATATGTTTTGAGGAACTGTACAACACAAAAAAATAATAATTAAACACTTAAATTAAATCTAAACTTAAAACTAAAATATAATAAGCATATACCTGTACAGCACACTATACATAAACATAAATATACACTAAATAAATACCTATAAACATACATATTTATGGGTCATGTTGATAAAAAATGTTCCCTAATTCTTCCCCTGAAAACCTCCAACGAAGGGCTAGCTCTCAATGTATGTGGAAGAGAATTCCAGAGGCGCACAGCATGAACGGTAAAAGATAACTTTTTCATTTCTTCCTCATTTTTCTATTATTATTATGGATAGGCTCGCGTTTGACCACTATCTCACCTAAATATCATTACATTGAAATGAATATACAAATGAAATGATCGACACATTCCGCTAATATCAGGTTAATTGACTGTTTGTTTAGAACACCAATTCCACTCAGTGTTTACAAATAATGTCAGTGACAGGTTTCGAATTTCAAATGTTTTCGCGCGTTCGCTTTTTATTAAATTCTTTTATTTTTCATAACTGGACCATTCATCGGCCACGGCTTTTGTCCGGCTAAATAATAATATATTTATGGTTAGAGAAATCAATATTAAGGTCAGTGACCTAGAAGTAAAACTTAAAAAGACTTCGATTCTGACTGCAAATTGTATGCTTTTGGCGCACTTGTTCAAAGAGATAACTATAAAATACACAACACTATTTATTTAATACTTCATAATACATGCAGCGGTGCAATTGATCCAATTAATTAAATTACCCACCATCATCATTGAAGTATGCATATTCTTTTTTCAACACCTCGCTTGTTCCATATCGACACGGGAATCAAACCCGGCACCATTCGCCGCTTACATCATACGCGCCAAAATAAACTCCCGCCGAAAAAAACACACGTCAATCAACAAACACAAGGTTAAACACCAACTAACCAACACTGAAATTAAAACAATGGATTAACGTCGTTGAGAAACTATTAACGAAACTGAACTGTTTAAAAGTCACTGTGATCACGTTTCAAGTTGTCATTCATATATGAATGAAGTCACTATTAAAAACAAAACACGGTAAAGTTTGTAAATACGTAATTTTTGAACGAAAAACTGAGGAACAAACACCACCTCCGTTTCGAGCCACGACACTTCACTAACTGACGCGCGCGCTAGCGTAGCCTGCCGGCGAGCGGTCTACCTGATATCTCTAGCGCATTCCCACACGATTGAAACCTCCGCGTAAGAAAGAGACGGATATACAAACACACGCTGCGCCCACGAAATTGCATTTCGATGCACTTGCATTACTGGATATGACGGACGAAGTTAACTTGGAGTTAAGCCGTAGTTAACATTTAAGGAAGTAATTCGGTAGTTTAGGTGATACTGTCAGGTTGGTTGGTTTTAGCATAAAGCAAGGTCTTATAGCACAAGTATAGGAATAAATCTGCAAACTGTAAATTTGTGGTTACGTCACAATTTTTTTTTTTATTTGGCGGTTCTAAAAAATATTCCGAGACTCTATTCCGCAATTGAACTATTTACATACGTATGTTTGTACGGAACCCTCAGGATGCGAGTCCGACTCGCACTTGCCCAGTTTTTTTCTTAAGTTATGCACTATTTTATGAACTAGACATTCAATAGGGTAATATGAAATGAGACGATTGTATTGATCATTTTAATTAAGTATTACAATTCCGCAAATAAATACGTACTCGTTTCCGGCCACCGTAGGCGCGGGCTTGCGGACGGCGAGTAATGGGTGGCTCACTGTCCGACCATCCGGTAACCATCCGAACCGAGGCCAAGTCGTCGACAGCGCGTACTGTTCCACGCGCGCCTCAGGGAGATGTCAGCAAATTGTAGGGAGTCCAGAAGGGTCGAAGCCTACTGAGGCCACGGGTAGTGTGAAAGCGAAGCCTAGGGCCCCGGGATGAAGGCAAAGAAGGAACAGGAGTGGGTTTGTAGTCAGTAAAAGTCTGACACTATCTCCCGCTCCGCCCAAGAGCGCGACCTATCATTAGATGATTTTCCCACCTAAAAAAAAAAAAGAAGTAATTTAAGCAACATACAACTTGGCCCTGATCTGCATAACACAAAAAGCTTAAGAAAGTTTGAATTTTGACGGTTGTCGCAGTTTAAATTTTGTGTGTCTAGTGGTCAACCGACAGTACTTCAACTATAAAAAAAAAACATTGACCATGTTTATTTTGGGAGTTGTATTTACTTACCTATGTGACTTAGGGGCCTACTGGCAGGCAGGCGTCTCCTTCTGCGAAGCACCAATGCTAGCAAAATGGGCGGCCGCAAGCATTCCGTCACGCGCCAGCCGCCAGGAACCCGACTCCGATTTCCAGCCACCGTAGGCATGGCTTGAGGACGGCGAGCAATGGGTAGCTCACCGTCCTGCCGTCCGGTAACAATTCGGACCGAGCCCGAGTCGTCGAAGGCGCGGTACCTAGTGTTCCACGCGCGCTGCAAGGAGATGTCAACAAAACCGTAAGGGCCTAGTTGAGTTGAGCCTACTGGGGCCATGGGTTGTGCGAAAGAGAACCCCAGGGTCCTGCAACGAAGGCAAAGAAGGAACATAGGGTTGAGTTTTAGTCAGTAAAAGTTTGACACGCCCTCCCGTCCGCCCAAGAGCGAGAGTTTTCAGGTGGGAAGTCATAGGATGATTTCCCACCTGAAAACCGGTCACCGGCCCACGCTGAAAACCAGCGCTGTAGACTCGTCGCATTTTTGCGTGTGGGCACGGCATTATGCTGAGCGTACGGCCGTCTTGCTCGGACGTGGCCCATATATGTTATTTTTAATTATGTTTTTGTCATGGATTTTTTTGCAATATGTTAGTTTTAATAAGTTTGCGCCTTTTCCGGCAAATAAAAAGTTTTTCTTTCTTTCATCTCCTAAAAAAAGGGGAAAACTGGAAGTTGTTTTTAAGCACTGTACGGATAGGACCGCCAATTACATACTAGCCAACATATTTGACCGCACTATATAAAGTTAGAGTCAACGAGGCTTTTCTGTATTCTTCAGAAACTGTCAACGGCATCACCATAATCGTTAGTTATTAAGATTGCTTCACCTGTACACACTTTTCACGCGACTGCAAAAAGGGTTACGTTTTTTTCGTATATTGTATGAATGTATGTAATATTCTTTATTACCTCATATCTTCCAAACTGCTGAACGGATTTTCATAATTAAGATATCGTTAGATTCGTCTTGATAACCCAAGTGTTCTTAGATAGGTGACGTTAAAACACCACTATAACGACTGGGAGATGGAGGAGGGATTTTTTTTTGTTACTGCAATATGGGTATCAAATTAAAGGCTTCATCATGAGGATTTCAAAATGGTATACCATATTATAAAAGAAAATACAGTCGGGACCCATTAAAATAATCTAGACTAATATCGATCTAATATGGGTTCCGACTGTTGCAGTCTGTATGTTCCGGATTAGAATTTATTATTAGCTTTATTTAAATTAATGCAATTAAATTGGTTTCTACGCTACTGGACTGAACTAGTTTTTTTTCCTTTTCAGTTTTTATATAAAGTATTTTTTTACGCAGTCGGGTTTTATTTTTATGTTGTTGAAACTGATTTCAGAGGCCCTACCACAAGCTCTTAACGCGATCCATTTGACGACCTAAACTGAACTGTTACAGGGATGGAGCTATATCTATAGGGCGTAGCTAGGCGTAGGCAAAGTGGACACTCGCCCACGGCCTCGCTCCTAAAGGGGCCTCGGGTGTGTGATGGCTCTTTAGCAACGAGGGATTTGTTTTATAATTTATAGGCTCGCGTTTGACCACTATTTCACCTGATGGTAAGCGATGATGTGGTCGAACAATGGGTTGCGACAGTCGCTGTCCCGTTTTCGAATTTATAAAAGAAAATGGTTTCGCTGATACGCCTTCGCCCACGTCTAAATTAGTCCACGCTACGCCTCTGTAGGATGTATAGCTCCATCCCTTTTCTCGCTCGTACGACTGACATTTTAACACCCACATACAGACAGACATAAGGCGTCCATTACACGATAGGTTTTGCTGTTAGTTTTGCCACCATCAAATATTTTAATTAACGAAAAACCTACCGTCTAATGCGATGACTGACGTTTGCATGACGAAAACTCAATGGCGATAACATTCCATTCATTCAAAAGTCATTCAGACATCATTCATGATTGATGGTTTTGATTGACGCTTACATGACCGTGTAATGGACGGCTAAGGCCCCAGGTACCTAAAGAAATAAAGAGACTCATCTGCAGTTGTTCAATTGGTTGGATAATAGAATAGTAATAGGTAGTAAAAAAAATTGAAAAAAGAAAAAATAAAGCGCCTATTACACCACTGGATATTCAGACATTAGTCTATGTTTATCTATTTATTTCATCGTTCTGATTAATTCCTTTCCACGACATTGGCTTAAGTTGCTTTTTTTCTTGTGTGACGCTACATAAACCAAAACTGTCTGAATATCGAGTGGTGTAATAAGCGCTTTAATCAGCTTTAACACATTTAGTGGAGTTATGCGAACTAAATTGTACTATGTAGCTCATTTTTCGTTTATTTTTACATAATGGATTTTAGCATAAATCTACTTTCACAGACGGTTCATGCCTTGATAGATACTCTTTATTATACCATAAAAATTACAGTTAGAGCTTAAAATTCATTGGGTGTAACAAGGGGCGGGCTTATTCATCCAAAGGTCTTGACTTTTTTTTTAAATACACAATTTCAGGTTGTATGTATTTGGCGTTGAGAAGAGCAAATGAAATGCCGGTGCCATGATGGTGAAAGGATTACCCAATTAGCAAAATAGCCATAAGAATAATCCGTAATAAAAGCTTAGACCTTATAAAAGGTTTATATCTGTCTTGGTAAAGGTTATGTAACGTATAAAGGCACCTTATAAGACGTATTGTGCTAAAAGACACTTTTAAGTGTATTTGTACTTACAAAAGCATTATCAAGATTAGTGTAAGATGAAAAAAACACTTAATGAAACCATCATACAACTACTACAAGGGCAAATAATGTTACAAGGTGCGCCCAATTCCATACTTACACACGTTTAGAAGTGTGTTATAAGAGACATTTTGCTAGTTGGGTACTGAGAGTGCATCCAGTACCGGATTAAGCCAGCGCAGGGCTTGTAGCAAATTCGACCACAGGGCCCCCTACGTAGACCAAGATAAATATATTTTGTAGAAAATTATTTCGCAAAAATGTAGAAACCTTTCTCGTAGACTACAAACTGTTAAATAAAGAGGCAGATTATACTCTTCAGTCTTCTGTATAACCTGCCGCAGCGTATGTATGGGCTCTACGGCGCTAATTTTTTTTAACATTGCGGCTTGTTTAGGAGGCTGGAAGTCAGGGGCGCCGCCTTTTAGAAAAGCTCATGGGTGCTCATGCTCATTTGATGGAATCGAAAAAGTGGCGAAGTGTGAGAAGAGAAATGCACACTGATCGACCGACAAATAAATAAATGTCCTACTTACATACTGCGTACTTAATTACCAATTATGTTTGATAAAAATATAAAATGAAACCATTATATAAAAATTAAACTAGTTTTCATTACCAAGAAATTTTATAATTTATACGTAACCTCTCTAATTCTCAGGGGTGCTCGGCACCCACTGTTTATTTCTCATGGGTGCTCGAGCCCCCGAGCACCCACGGAGTCGGCGCCCCTGCTGGAAGTTGTCAAACACGAACACGGAAGAGGAATAACGTTGTCAGACCCTTTGGAGCCTGTCGGTATCGTAATAATAAATTGGAGATAATGCTACTTATTGCAATGTTACAAGTAGTAGGCGCTTGCTCTGTTTATGTTAGATAGTGATAAAGTTTTTGATTCCAATTTGAGGCAAAGATAAATACGGCTCACAAAAACAGCTATCTGCATAATTGATGGGGCCCACTGGCGCCTGCCTGGACTGTAGGAATATTCGAAAGAATTACTGCGGCCCTAGAACGCAAAGGGCGACTGAAGGAACACGGTGGGTTTTATTCAGTAAAAGTCTGACGCTTACTTTCACTTCACCCAGAGCAGAACGAGCTGTTTCCCGATTTTTCAACAAATTAGAAAAAAAAAACATTAAAATTAAAGTGACTGGTTTGGAACTTTTAGGTTTTTTTTTGCAGTCGGGTTTTTTCTTATACCTAATTTCATTTATTTTTTATTTTTTACTTTTTGGGATGTTCACTTTTGGAATCGTCTCCTTGAGCTCTTATTTCGATACTCCACATGATGTCAGAAAAAATTGAGAATGGTGCTAACAAACTGTTATCGTAATGAAAAATGGCAAAAGAAACATGACAATGATTTTCATTATCTATTCAACGATATCCCTTTGGGGCAGGGCCTTAGGAAAAATATAGTCAACGAACTACGTCAAATGGGATATCCATTTGACGTAGTTCGTTGACTATATTTTTTTTTTGACATTGAATTGTAATTACTGTCATGTCTTTATTGACACTCGCACGACACGCGCAGTCTCTTTTGTATCGTGCAGTCTGGTAAAAAAATCACTAATTAAAAAAACACAAGCTATGTTATTATTAAAAAAAAAAAAACAACTTTATTTCAACATAATTACAGCACAGGTTATATTTTAAACAAAATACAATGAGGGTAACATAAAAACGCACAGCTCAAAATCAAAATGATTGCATCGATATTTAGGTATACTTTTGTGTTATTTAAAAAAATACTATTAATTGATTATGATTTGGAGGTATGATTATGATTTGAGGGTGATGACCAGGTATGACCAGGTAGGCATGCTGGTGGTCAGGATACCCTTTATAGCCGTGGGTGCTGGCTGTATGTGGCTCGCTGCTCGAAAGCTTGAGAAGTGATGATGACGTCACGAAGTAGTAGCTGCACGAAGGCTGCGCTGACGTTCTTTGTCGAGGGTCACCAGTTTTGGAGGTATGCGGAACAGAGAGTAAAGTCCGGCAAACCTCCTTTGAAAAGGGAGGATCCTTCGGCCAGACGGGTGTTATGTCTGGTGGGCAGCTGCCCGATAGATGATTTCGGGCTGTTCTATATGTTCTAATCGCGCGAAGAACTTTAATTGCGCGATGCAGGATTAGTTCTTATGTGACGCCATAGATGTCGCTACAATGAATTAGTCTTTATTTTTCAATAGCTAATACTGTAGCTTTGTATTAAGTGCCGAATTGATATGGTCTTCATCTTCCTGCCCATACCTCCTTCCCCCATATTACTTAGGGTCGGAGCGCAATACGTATTTTTCTTGATTTCTATCTAAATTTTTATTCATAAAGTGCTGAATCACCATAATTCATTAAAATAACCTAGATTCATATTATTTTGTTTCCTACTTTTGGACAGTTAACGTTTTAACAATATCATTCAATATCTTATGGTTCTTATATCATTTTTAATTCTTGTGTACTTCAACTGTATTTACTTAAATAGCTATATGATGTTTATGTAGATAGCTTAGATTATTATCATTTTTGTCTTTATATTTTTAAACTTAAAAGATATTTAACTCAAAATTCATTTTTCAAAACACTTCCTCGAAAAACTGACTCTTATCGCATGATTAGGTTGCCCTTGTGATTTTTTTTTTCATTTATCACAAGGGTTTCATTTTTCTGATTTCATTAGATACTACTCACACCTAAGCGAACGCGTTGATTATAAAATATTACGCGTTCTATTTGTTGGAAATTTATCCAAGAACGTAAATAACTTCAAGTAGTCTGTAAATATTGAAAATAAGGACCTGTACCATGACGTTTAAAGTAAGATTGTTTCATTCTTATTTCCAGTGTGGGTAAGAGATGGCGCTAGACAACCTGTATAGCTCTGTCTCTTCACTGAAATAAGAATGAAACAATCTTACTTTGAACGTCATGGTAACCCAGCATGTCTACAAGAAGTGGGAGAAAGCGCGCACGCCGCAAAATAGGTACTTAATATCAAAAGATAAAAACGATGTAATTTTTTTCAAAGTATAAAAAAAAATGTGTTATTTGTGAAAAGTTGATTTTAAGTATAGCATAGAATACTTTAGATGCTACGCCACCAGATATTATGATTGAGGCAAAAATTCTTGCGATATTCTGTAGTCATCTAAATCAAAACTAAAAAGTATGGCCTCTTTTCTTCAATGGAAAATGAACATAAATGTGTCGTCATTTTTAGAGAAAGTATTTCTTCGTAAGTGTATTGAAGAACGTCTGGTTGATACACGTGGAAACTTGTCACTGCCAGCACTTTGCTCCAAAACACCCTCACCTGCGGCTCAGGCGAATTTCGCCTCGGTTGCAATTACAAAAGTCCACTTGTATATATTAACCACAATAATTTTTTTATCATCTATAATAGAAATGCAAACTTTCGATTTACATTCATTGCCAGTAAAGGGTAAGTTATTGAATTATATCTAAAATCTTAAATAATAAATTGTTGCGTAGAAATAAAAAGTGTTATTAATATCTTAAACTTCAACTGTCACATACATTTTTGAGGAAGATTTTCGCCAAGTCGACAATATATCAGTTATAGTTAGGTTTCTTTTTGCCAAATTATTCGTGGGAATAGTGTCACTTGTATCATCTGTGTCATCTTCACATCTTGCTCCCTCGTGGTTACCAACACACTGACAGACCGGCTCATCCTCCTCGTTTAAGGAACAGACGCCGTCGTTCAGACAATAGTTATAGCATACGTTGACATCACACCGTTGTCCTGAGTACCCGGCGTTACATCTGTAAATCAAATTATACGAAAACTGTTTTAGAAATTTTTAACCAATTTTAATATAAAAAAAAATAAATAATAAAAACAAAATAACTTTATTTTGGAAGTCGGTGTCAGATATCGTGAAGATAAAACCAGCAGCATCGCTTTCAAAATTTATAGTGATTTTTTTGTTTACAGGTAAACTTAAATAGTGTTCAAGTTCTGAAGATTCGTTCATTTGATGATGTAACCAGAAGGTGGAGGGTAGGCACGGGAACTCTGTAATAAGACAAAGTAGGCATCCTAGCCAGAATTAGGCTATATTGGAGTAGTCGTGTAGGTACTCTAGCTATAAGGTACCTCACTATAGAATTTGCACATTATTTAGGTTTAGCTGAGGGGTATCACAATAAAAGTATGTAAAATAAAACTTTTTACAAAAAATATACAACCGAAAATTACGAAGAAACAAAACTAGAAACGCCGCCTTCCGAAATAAAGTCATTTGCATTTTGTTTTGTGTTCTTTTTTTTGAAAACGGTTGTATTTTGTTGCAAAAAGTTTTATTGAAGTCAACTGTTAAACATGTTTTAAATAATATGTTTTACCTGCATTTAGGAATTCCCTCAACATTGAAGCTGCAGTTACCATACACACAATAGTTGTCACAAGCTGATACATTAGATTGCTCTCCGGTGTAACCAGGTGATACTGTGAGTTTTGGGATCAGACTTGACAGCGAATCACAATCCTGAATACCCTGGATTTGGTCTTTTATTTTGTACATGGCAGTTATACCGAGTATTTTGTCATTATATATCTTACTTATCTCTTTGGGTTCTACATATTGCGCTACAGTTTTTGCTAATTGCCAAATCGACTCGTAGCTCCCAGTACTATTCTTCCAGTACATGTAATCCTTTGAGACAGTCAATACTTTTGATCGACATTGAGATCCATAAAAATTCGATAAAAAAACAAATACGGAAGAATCATTTAATTTCCGACTCTGTAGCCACCCATTGGAATTCGTACATGAATTACAAACATCAAAATAAAACATCTTTTGTGTTTGTTGGTCGATGAATATGCTAAATTGTGTCCAAGCATTGGAAAGTTCAACCTTTCTCTCGGAACCATCAAATTTAGCTCTCTCAATAGCCCCTTCTTTGTAAGTCCAGTAAACGTATCTGTAAATTGAATAATGTTAATCATTAGATATCATGAAACTAAAACGATCATAATTTAAAACGAAATAATATTTGGTGTAAGCTAAATAATAATAAGCCGCACCGCCGTAAAGGCTAAAAGAAATACAATACGCAGATCAGCTTTGTGGCGAACTGCAACTCGTGGGACCCGATCTTAATATATTTAGAAAATAAATCAACGAAATAATAATAACAGTATTATTGAACTGTCATAAAGTGCAAAACTACGTGAACACTACTACTGGGCCTCAAGTCTGCTATTACAATAGTGTCAGAATGGTCTATCATTGATTTCATAATTGTTGATTTTGACAAGTTTGGCAATCTACTAATATAATCGCGTCATTATGACTTTCCAATGGTCAACCACTGACACTCTATTGAAAGAAGTAGTAATCTCATATTAGGGACAAATGAATATCTTACGTATGCTGTAATCTGCCAAAAATTTTGACCTTTGCTCAGTGACCTACCATTGGAACGTCATTGTGCAGTTCTTGCTTTTAATAAGCTCGATATTATCATTCTACCACAACTCTAGTAAGAGACCATTGACCGATCAATGATTGATCATTATGAATTAGCAGATTACGAACCTTTTAGCAAAATGACAATGGGGTCGTCTTGGAATGACGAATTTATAAAAATAGCAGAATTTGCGACCCACGGATGTTCTTTAAATAAAAGGGTAAAATGTACAAGTCCGTGATGAGACCAGTAATGCTGCATAGATCAAGATGTTGGGTTGTGACTGTGATAAAGACAGATAAAAAAGACACCATGTAGCGGTGATGAGAATGTTAAGATGGTTGTGTAGAGTGACGAGTATAGATAAAGAGATAAATGAGCACATTTAGTTGGAAGTTTAAAGTGGCGGTAGTGACTGAAAAGTTGAAAGGGAATCGTTTATCTTGGTATGGCTATGTGAATAGGGCGGATGAAACGCATATTCGTAAGAGTTATTATAATAATTATTATTATATATTTATTTACTCAGACAACTTTAGGTACACGGGTTAGTCACAATGAGACTTAAAGACTATGTTAGCGAGAAAAAAGAAATTAAAAAAAAAGAATATAAAGTTATGAATATACTTGGGGGTGTTATGGAGAGGAAGGAGGCCAAAGAAAAGATGGGCGGATTATGTGAGATGTGATAAGAAAGAAAAGGGAGTCAGTGATAGCGTAACTGCTGACTCAGACAGGATAGAATGGAGGAAAAAAACGTGATGCACAGCCCAAGTAACAAGGGACAAGGGCAGGAAGATGATAATGATGAAAGAGTAACGGCCCGTTCACTTCCTTGCCGCTGTGAGCGGTAGCTAAACGCGGGGCGGCAAGCGTAAGATCAAAAGTATGAAAATGTTTGAAGCACGCCACGAGACGGCGCTCGTAGTGCCGCGCGTCCGCTTACCGATGCCGCCCCGCTCGCCCCGCCGCTCGCCGCTAAGGGCTATATTTCACTGGGACACCATGGCGGCGCGACCAGTCGCCACTACCATTAAAATGTATACAGCTCTATAGTGAGTTACTCACCTGGTGTCCGATTGGTTGCGCAACCAATTTGGCGACGCGACCAATACGGAAGCGTGCACTTAAGGGCCATTTTGATACTTGTACTTGTTGTATGGTGTCTAGTTTGGTAGTTTACGGACAACATGGCGGCGCAACTGGTCGCGCCGCCATGGTGTCCGGGTGAAATATAGCCCTAAACCCACCGAAGTCGTGACCAGGCCTTAAATCTAAGAACATACCCTCTACAGCTGTCAACTGCAATATCAGCCGGTGTCTTGCCATCTATCTTGATTAAAAGATTTCCGTAAACGTTGTTGTTACATCCAGGTTTTAATGAAAACCAATTTATACTTTTTTCATTTGCGTCGGTAAAGAAGATTATTTCTGTGACCGGGTCGAAGGCAAGGCCCTGAATGTTGCGACCATTTCTTTTGATGAAACATTTGTTGTCTTTGGAAGATAAGTCGTATGCACATATAGCGTCGTTGCTGTTCTGTTTGTCCACGTACAGCATCATGTTGTGGACTTCATCGTACACCAACGATGTAGGGTTTTGAGAAATCAAATTTATGGAGCTTGTTTTGGTTCCGTTAGTGTAAAATACGAGTTGATCTTTTACGCTGATGGCGATGTCTGCAACAAAAGAATTTCATTTTACTTCACTAAGCCAAATAAATCTGCAATCACTGGTTTGGGGTTGTGTAATATAAATCGAGTCAAGCGACAGCGTGTCAGCAACTTCAAGCCAAGGGAGAACTGGCGAATAACACCCATGTGTATATTAGGTACACGAAACATTCGGAACCACTTTTACATGACCCCTTCATAACTCAAAATCATACAACATAGACACACTGAATTTGGTTTAATTATTGAGACAATCTAAATGTTTGAGCTTTGTAGGGGACAAAGCTCAAACGGTTAGGTACGTACATATTACGGTTATATTATGGTCCAAAAATCGTAACTTTTTTAACTGACTGACATATAGATCAAAATCATTTTCAGAGGACCTAGAAAAATGAAATTTGACATCTACCTAAGTAATTCATCAGAAAATCAGAAAATGGTAAATTTCTAAGTTTAGATTTTTTTATAGAATCGATTTTTTTAGGTAAAACTTAATCATCATCTTCCTGCCGTTGTCCCGTATTATTTGGGGTCGGCGCTATGCGTTTCATCCCTCCTCTTCACATGACCATACCAGACAAACGATTCCCTTTTAACTTTTCAGTAACTGGCGCCACTTTCAAACTTCCCCTAATATACTCATTTCTCACTGTACCCATTCTCGTCACACCACACATCCATCTTAACATTCTCATCTCCGCTACGTGCAATCTTTTTTCATACGTCTTTTTCACAAGCCAACATTCTGATCCATACAGTATGACAGGCCTTATCACGGACTTGTAGATTTTACCCTTCAACTTGAGGGGCATCCGTGGGTCACAAGTTGATCCCGTGACTTGTCGCCATTTCATCCAAAACAAAAAACTTAATGCCTTGCAAAATTATTTATAGCAAACACAGGTGAATTAGTTATTAATTAGGTTACCTAACAACAGGGGGCTTCCCTGTTGTTGGCGACCTTGTCTATAAAATCAATATCATATCAAGGGTCTCATGTCTGCCAGAACAATGCCGGAGAAAGTACAGTCCTATGAGGCTGCAGAGGGTGGTCACCACATGCAGCGTGCTTGCGCACAGTCGCGGGAAACCAATGGGTACGCGCCTCTGCGAACAAACCTGAGAAGCTATAGTATCATTAGACGTGGATGGCCATTGTAGCTTAATAGTAAAACTATGTGAGTACGCGCGTAAACTTCACCTTACTAGAGCATCAACATCAAGCGTATCTGCGAGCTATCATATCACTGATAAACCTGTGTACCTAAGCATAGCATAGCATAGTCGGCCTTTTAATCCCACTGTTGGGGCTTAGGCCTCCTCTTTAGGAAAGGGAATGGGCCGTAATCCACCACGCGGACCTAGTGCGGGTTGATGGATGTCACATGTCTTCGAATTTTTGGTTCTAGGACCTAAGAGTAATGGCAAATTCCCGAACAAAATATTGCTGGCATATTTTTTTAGCGTCTTGTGATGAAAAACATACAAAAGTATATAGATTAAAAATTGTTTAAAAATTTAATCTATATAGATTAAATTTTTAAACAATTTTGTCTTAGTAAAGACATTAATAGAATCATATTCAAGATATTCCAGTTTAAAGTTGCTGTGATTACGTATATTATGTTAATAATAACTAAGTATAAAAAAAATATTTAAATAAATAATAAATGTGTAAATATGTTTATCTGTATCTCCTTGTAAATTAAAAAAATCAATAAACGCACTTTTGAACGAATGCAGTACATAAAAGCTAAGCATATTATATTACTTGACCAAGATTTATATTAGTGGCAACATTAAAAGTTCAGTTTAGCCAAATGGGATTGCCCCATCCAGAGACACTGGGTGGAATTAGCTATAGGTTACTAATATAATATTTAAGCACTTTCTGTTATTAACACACTAACAATTTATGGACTATTGGGTCTGAATTAAAGATTTTTATTTTAAAAGTCACGAAGGCAAACCAGTACAAAAAAACTAAGTCATGATTATCTATAAGGTATCGTAAAAAATCTAGTATATTCTATTTCCAATTATGACAATCTTTTGCGAAACTTAGACAGGCTATTAGCTTGATTTGATAAAACTTATTTCACCGGATATCATAGTGACATATGTAGCATAGCATAATCAGCCTTTTAATGTTCCCACTGCTGGGACTCAGGCCTCCTCTCCAGGAGAGTGGATAGGCCGTAATCAACCATGCAGGCCCAGTGCGGGTTGGAATCAGAATCAGAATAATTTATTTGTAAACATAGGTCAGATTACAACAGAGTGTGAGGTGTTAAAAATAGGTAGATCCTCTATGTTTTACCCAGAGGCGTACAAGTTAACATTGGTTGATTGGATGTCACATAACTTCGAATTTTTTGGTTCTAGGACCTGTCGGTTTCCTTACGATGTTTTCCTTCGCCGTTTTGAGAGCAGTGGTGATGAAATAAATTACACAATTGCAGTTTGCGCCTGGCTAGGTTTGAACTTGTAAGTCGGGGCCATTATCACTCGGCCACCCCTAACATATGTAGACATATAATAATTTCATCAATAATTTCCTCGTCGTTCTTTCAACTGAATCGGTCAAGTAGATTTGAAGTAAATTGGTAGTGACAGATGAAAGATCCAATGAGGTTTCCGCTATTTCATTCGGAAGCTTAAACTATATTTTGTAGTGTTCGGCCTATAAAATATAGTTTAAGAGAACAGCAAAAAGATCTTATTTATTCAAATATTAAATACCTAAAGCAACCACCTAAAATAATCTATTATTGTTGCTGAATTTGTTTTCCTCTTTCCTGTTTTGTTTAAACATACAGTTAATTATTTTTCAAGAGGCAGTTGTGAACTAAAAATGAACTCGAAACGCGCGATAGACGGATTCTAATAATAACATCCATCCAACATATGAGATAACTGATGAGGAAAAATAGAATTCAACTTAATTAGTACTTGTTAATAAAACAACAAATATTTTTAATATAGGTTAAAATCATCTTAAGAGCGCCCAACCCGAGAGACATTTCCATCCGCTCTTAAGTAATTAAAACGTTAGCATAATAATAATAATAATAATATAGTTATATGCTGGCAACACCAGATGTCAACAAGTTGTTTTTTCACCGACGAAGATTTTTAAATATTAATTTCTGTTCCCATTTTTTCACAATTTTTACAATAGCCAACAAGAAACAATACGTAATAAAAACTTGATCAAAACCATAGTAATTAGAGCAAAAATCAACAAGAAGAAGAAAAATATGCACAAGACCAGACAGATGACAGATGTCACCAACAAAAATAACATAATCAATATTAATAAAAGAATGAAAAAACATCTGTGAGTATGTTGACGAGAGCAGCCACCCGTCGCGCACGCCCTTCACCCCCGGGCTCGTCGCTCAGCTCCGCCTCGCCGCCGCCGGACCTCGGATCACCAGTGTCACCGACGGCTGCAGTTGCGTCGAGCTCGAGCGACGAGTATTTCTCTCCGCCGACGTCGCCAACACCTGTACGTCGGCCGGGGAGAGGCCGGCCACCGAAGAGCTTAGGACCTAGGGGCCAACCGGCCCCGAGCCGGGTCCCCGCTGCCGGTGGTTGTGTGCAGCGCATGAGATGGACTCAGACTATGAATGAGAACGTCATGCGCGCATATTACGGGTCTACAGAGGGGGGAACTAACCTCACTGCGTACCGTGATAGGATGCTGTCTCTTTTTCAGGACCTGGAACCAACCGTGAACGTCTCGGCCCAACGATTGTCGGATCAGGTGCGGGTTATCCAACGCAACCACAGGTTGGATGACGCTGCACTTGATCGGCTGCGCTCAGAGGTACTGAGCAACCAAATCATCTCGACATCTACACAAACACAGACCGCGGCAACGCCGACTACTAACGCAATCTCGCCGCGGTCCAATCATAATAACGCAGATGATAGGGTTGTCACAGTAAGTAGCCAGTGCAACGATCGACTGAGGAGCGTACTGGAGGATGCGCTTCGCGAGTACAGATCAACTCCGACTGAGCTTAGACCCCGTTTGCCAAGGTTACCCATGCACAAAAAAAATAGGGCGCTGGTGTGTGCTTTGGACTCGCTGCTTAAGATCATCTTTGAAAGTAGCGAGAACCTCGTTGATACGCACTCAATCCTGTATTGTGGGGCTGTTGCGGCATGTCGTTTAGCCAACATCAAGTTTCCTAACTCAGATGGAACTATTCGACCAAAGCCTGCTGTACCAGCCTGGCAGTGCAGGATCGAGAAGCGTATTGATGGGGCCAGGGTACTCATCGGCAAACTACACTGCTTCAGGGAGGGTAATACACGACCACGAGTGATGCGCTTTGTGAGGCGGGCGTTTTTGGGGACTGGTATCAGCCCTCAAGAATACATGTCTCGTGTCACAGAGCGCATCGACTTCCTGAAGCAGAAAGTTTGTGCATGGGCGAGCCGCATTCGCCGGTATAAGCGGCGGGTTGATCGGTACTCGCAGAATCGCATGTTTCAGAGCGATGAGAGGTGGGTGTATAGAGCCTGGGAGCGACCTGAACATAGTGTGACTGACGTGCTCCGCCCGGATGATGCCACCACGAATGCATTCTGGCGCAGCATTTGGTCGGTGCCCGTCTGTCACACTGAGGGTGGCTGGATGCGTGATGTCGAGCGCGTGTGCGCAGCTGTACCAGAAATGGATAAAGTTATAATTACTCCACTAGACGTAGCCAGAGCAGTTCGTCCGTTACCTAATTGGAAGTCTCCAGGTACGGACGGACTGCACAACTTTTGGTTAAAATGGTACAGCAGCTCACACGCGCCTCTGGCATCGCAATTCCAGTCATGTTTAGATTCTGGGTCGCTACCTCAGTTACTAACAACTGGTATCACCCACCTGCTCCATAAGACTGGTAGTCCCACGGAACCCAAGAATTATAGGCCGATTACATGTTTATCGACGGTCTATAAACTTCTTACATCCATTCTGAGAGCAAAAATTAATGTACATATAGAAAAAAATTTGATAATGTCTGCCTCTCAGAACGGATGTAGGAATGGGTCCCGTGGTACTAAGGAGCTACTCCTCATTGACATGGCCATAAGCCAACAGGTTCGTCGATCCCGCAAGGATCTGTCGACATGCTGGGTAGATTATAAGAAGGCCTATGACTCTGTTCCCCATACATGGCTCATGAGGGTGCTGGAGTTGTATAAAATAGATGCAACTCTACGCACCTTCCTTGAGTCATGTATGAGGCAATGGAAAACAGTCCTTCGCTACCCAGGATGTCAACCGATCCAAGGGAATGATGAACCAATATGGATTAAACGGGGAATATTTCAGGGCGACAGTTTGAGTCCACTTTGGTTTTGCTTAGCCCTGAATCCTCTAAGCACGTTGCTGGAGAATTCAGGTCTAGGCTATCGGTTGAGAAGAGGTGGTCAGGTCATATCTCACCTTCTTTACATGGATGATTTGAAACTTTTTGCCCACAACAATTTGCAACTGATGGAACTACTGAAAGTAACTGAAACTTTCAGTAGTGCCATCAGGATGGAATTTGGTGTGGACAAATGTGCAGTCATGCATGTAAAGAGAGGGGAGATTGTGGAATCCGAGGGAATTCAACTCTCGGATTCCATACACCTTAGAACCCTCTCCTCGACCGAAACATATAAGTATTTGGGTATGTCGGAAGCGTTGGGCATTAACGTTGCTGACATGAAACAAACATTGAAGGAGCGTTTCTTTGGCCGCCTGAAGAAGGTTCTAAACAGCCTTCTGTCAGGTGGAAATAGGGTACGCGCCTTCAATGGTTGGGTCATGCCGGTTTTAATGTACTCTTTCGGCATACTCAAATGGACTCAGACCGAGCTAGACGCTCTGGATAGACGGGTCCGTACATTGCTGACCGCAAATCGGATGCATCACCCACGATCATCGGTGATGAGACTGTACATCCCGCGGAAGTGTGGAGGTCGGGGTTTTTTGAACGCAAAGACTCTACACAACCGTGAGGTGTGCAGCCTCAGAGAATATTTTCTCAAAACCGACGTGGGTATGCACCGCGATGTGGTCGCAATGGACAAGGGACTCACCCCGTTATCCATGGCTAAAGAGGACTGGCGCAAACCTGTGGTACTTACTACTGATGACCGCAAGGAAGTATGGAAAGGCAAGGAGCTCCACGGGCGCTTTTATCGGGCTCTTCATGAGCCTGATGTAGATTTCGCGGCGTCCGTGGCCTGGTTACGTTTTAGCGACCTCTTCGGAGAAACTGAAAGTTTTGTCTGTGCAATTATGGACGAAGTTATCTTAACGAACAACTACCGGAGACATATTATGAAGGACGGGACGGTTGACGTGTGTCGGGCATGCCATCGTCCGGGTGAGTCCATCAGACATATTATCTCTGGTTGTTCTCGTCTGGCTAACGGCGAGTACTTGCACAGGCATAATCAAGTAGCCAGGATTATTCACCAGCAACTTGCTTTGAAATATAACCTAGTGGATTCGGAGGTACCATACTACAGGTATGTGCCCGACCCAGTTCTCGAAAATGACCATGTCACGCTGTACTGGGATCGGTGTATCATTACTGACCGGACTATTGTAGCCAATAAGCCGGATATAGTGGTGATAGACCGATTAGCGCGCCGCGCAATGATAGTCGACGTCACCATTCCGCATGACGAGAATCTCGTGAAAGCTGAGAAAGAGAAACAAATCAAATATCTCGACTTAGCACACGAGGTTGTCGACATGTGGAATGTGGACTCGGCTATCATTGTGCCGATTGTTGTGACCGCCAATGGCCTTATAGCCAAAAGCTTCGATGAACATCTGTCGAAGCTGTCGTTGCGCGGTTGGATCAAGGGCCTGATACAAAAGGCAGTACTCCTCGATACGGCTCGCATTGTGAGGAGGTTCCTGTCTCTGGAGCCCTAACCACCGGTAGCTTGGACCCTGTTCCCGACACCGGCGGACAACTATTTTTTATATTTTTAAATGTTTTTTTTATATGTTTTTTAAAGAAATATTTGAAAATGTAAAAGATATGTATAAAAAATAAATAAATGGAATAATAATAATAATAATAATAATAATAATAATAATAATAAATTTATTTCGCCTATATATATATAGCATAGTCGGCCTTATAATGTTCCCACTGCTGGGACTCAGGCCTCCTCTCTAGGAGAGGGAATGGGCCGTAATCCATCACGCGGGCCCAGTGCGGGTTGGTGGATGTCATATGTCTTCTCATTTTTGGTTCTAGGACATGCCGGTTTCCTCACGATGTTTTCCTTCACCGTTTTGAGTATTAAAACGTAATTACACATCGTTCTATAGATATTCTGGAAACATAGATATCTTATGGATATAATCTTTGTTTTTTTTAATAATTTATGTATAGGTATAAGTGCTTGTCTACAGTCTGATGGTAAGCAGTGATGCAATCGTTGATGGTGAAGCGCACTAGTTTTTTTTTTTTGTTAATTATTATAAACTAGAGATTGACTGCGATCCCACCTGATGGTAAGCAGTGATGCAATCATTGGTGGTGAGGCGCACTAGTTTATTAAGAGCCCATTCACTCTAGCTTTGAAGACACCTAAATTATAATCGTACGGGCCGACTGCAGCAGCCATTTTTTTTTCCAACTATTTGATTTACGCGGTGTAGGGACGAAAAAAACATGAATTTGTGTAAAATTAATCCAATAAAGCAGTGGCATTAGAGCTTATTAGCTTTAGAGCAGTGGTAGCCGAGTCCTGACTTACGAGTTGCAGGTCGCAGGCTTAAACTCAACCAGGCGCATTAATTTGTATAATTTATTTCATCACCATTGCTCTCAAAACGGTGAAGGAAAACATCGTGAGGAGAAAACAAATGTCCTAGAACCAAAAATTGGAAGATATGTGTCATTCACCGCACTGTGGTGGATTATGGCCCTTTCCCTCTCTTAGAGAGGCCTGAGTCTCAACAGTGTGAACATTAAAAGGCTGATTATGCTATGCTATGTTAATCCAGTAAAGACCTCTTAAAATCTGCTATTTTGAGTGAACTTTGGCCGCTATTATAATCATAAATTTAAAAAGTAAAGAAAATATATCTATAGAAACCTCGCACATAAAATCGAGATTCTGAATGTCTAAAATATTTTCAAAAACTTTAGGGTTAAAAAAAACTTTATCCTGGTTTTATGAAAAATCGAGTAAATGACGGAATTACCGAATGCCAACAGAGCGTTCAGGCGTTAAATCTCCCTTTTTTCGCGTTGCCTTTTCATCAAACATTATGTTGGATTGCGCTAGATGAAAAGATGCTATGGTTTGTTTTTAAATTTGCACAAATTTCGTGCTTTAACTCCTCACGGTATTTCAAAAAAGCTCGCAAGTCTTGAGATGTGCGCCGCTTGGGCGGAGCACCGCTGTGTCCTCGTGGAAGTATGAGCGTATTTGATTGATAGGCTCGCGTTTGACTACTATTTCACGTGATGGTAAGCGACGATGTGGTCGAAAACTAGGTTGCGACAGTGTCAGTCTCGTTTTCGAATTTATGAAAGAAGAGGGCTTTGATGATGCGCCTTCGCCTGCGTCTAAATTAGTCCACGCTACGCCTCTGCGTGGGAGCGATCAGCGGCAGCGGCCAGGCCCTGGTAGGTACAGGCCATGGTCCGGAGTGAGGAGGAATGGCAGGTGGTCGCCTCCTTCTGCGAAGCAGTAATGCTAGCGAAGGCGGCCGCTCGCGTGAGAGAACGGACACCCTCATGCGCCCCAACCACTGGAGCCCCCGACCCCGATTCAATATCGGTTAAACGGACAGTAAAAAAGATTTATTCAAATGTCCAATATTATAGCGAATGGAGTATGCCTTGGATGGCCTTTATCCTGCTCAGTGCTTACTTACTCGTGCGAGGGGCATACTGAAAGTCTCTGGATCTGGCCACTTACAGTAAAAGAATGAAAAAACAATTATACTTAGAATTCGAATCTGGAACTCTTTGCGAGCATGTTACTTTTTAATTTGCGAGACTGTCATTTGTTTTTTCATTGTGGCGTCCTTCCGAAGATTTTGTGTCGCTGTCAAAATGAATGTAACTCGTGAACATTTTCGTTCAATGATTTTTTATGATTTTCGTTGTGGCTTAAGTTAACAAGAGAGTTGCCAGAGATTTGGCATTTGGTGATGAAGCACCATTTCGCAGCTCTGTGTATTCGTAGTTTTAAAGATTTAGACGAGGTACTTGAAGGTCGGCGGCGACAGCGGTCTCAGACTCGAATATTGTTATTATTGTTAGGCATTGGAATGTGCCAAGTGCAAAACATTTTACATGTACATCTGAAGGTTCGGAAGCTATGCACTCGATGGATACCACATGACTTAACGAAGGACCAGAAGCGACTGCGTCCAGTGGTGCCGTAAAATGATAAAAAAGTTCAATTGAGGACAGTCATTGGCTGTCTATAATATCATGACAGGTGACACTTAGGTGTACTACTTTGAATCCGAAAGAAAAATCAGTCGGCGGAGTGGGTCTTTCCTTTTAAAGATTTGCCGATGAAAGCTAAGAAAAGTCGAAGTGTGTAAAAGAAACGGTGGCTTCTTTTTTCTATAAATCAGGACATTACACAACAGTATCGCTTGAAGATCAAAGGACAGCAGATTGAAACGTCAAAACTTGCTTGCTCAGAGTCTTAGAAAAAATTCGCGAACAGCGTCCTTGAAGCAATGTACTCCTCTACCACGATAACGCATCCTCACATTCCGCTAAGATAACAGAAGCCTATTTGAAGGCTTCAAATTTCTGCGACTTCTATTTGTTTCCAAAAATTAAGGACAAACTTAGAGCATTTTACAAGCCCAGAATGGACGGCGAATGCGTTCCATAAAGCCATTGAAGAGGTCCCTAAAGAAGACTGGTCCAACTGCTTCACTGGTTTCAGCGATTGCAAAAATGCATGAATTGCGAGGGAATAGGCTTTGAAAAACAATAAAAGTATCGCAAATCTAGTCTTAGGTATTTATCAGAATCCAGAAACTTTCAGTATGGCCTAAATAAACTTAAAGAAAATCTGCGTTCGTAAAAAATCAGCAGTTTCAGTAAAAAACAAACCACTTCTCGCACTTACCCCAGGAGTGCACCACCCCCACGTGCAAAACCATCATCGCCAGCAAACCCCGTGCTACACACATTTTTACTTCAGCATGCAAGTTCTTGCTATGGAATGAGATGGTGCGATCACCGCTCGTGACCGCTCCTTGAGTACTAAAGCATTAGTCTAGTTTTCCGCAAACCTGACAGGATAAAATGGTGGTCTCATATCTAAAACCACAAGCTGGTTGTTTGTTCATAGTTTGTATCAAATTAATGAGTGCCAATTAAAATTAAAAGTTTTAGTTTAAAAACAAGGCGTGCTCCCGATGGGTTTTCCCACATCCCTTTTTTAGCTATTTTAGGGGATGGATTTGCATGAGTGCCAGTCAGGCCATATAAATTTTAGTTAGGTCATCGTGGCGTGGTTAACGACAGTGATCACCACCTTGTCGTGGCCGAAGTGCGGCTTAAAGTTGCACAACCAGCTAAGGCGACTACCAGGATAGGCAAGCGGTTTGAGGTAAACAGGCTACGAGACCCGGATACTGGCGAAGCTTTCAGACTAAAGCTGTGAAATCGCTTCTCCACCCTTAAGACGGACTCTACTTCTGTCTACGCGGAGTGGAATCGCAAAATGGCCTACTTAGAGACCAGCTTGGTCGTTCTTGAACGTAAAAGAACCCACATGCGAAGAACACAAAACCTGGAACCTCATTGAAGAAAGATGCAAACTTCATCTTCGACTTCCGACAACCACTAATGAGGCAGTACGTCGAGACGTAAGACTGCAATACAGACAGATACTCGCTTAGATAGATCGACCGCAGTAACCGCTGTGATCCGGCAGTCTCAGGGATATGTATAAGGCGACGAAGACCTTTGCCGGGAACAGAAACCAGAGGAGGAAGAAGCCCTGGAAGGACAAAGAAAGCCAGCTCATCGTGACATCGGAGGGGCAGCTCCGACACTGGCGCGAGCACTTTGAGGTGATCTTCCGAGTCCTGTACGACCCCGTTACCATGACCACATCTACACCCACAAAGCGTGGACATTGACATTTCACCCTCCACGCAAGAGTAAGTAGTGAAAGCCATCCACTCACTCAAGAATGACAAAGCTCCAGGAGTCGAGCTCATCATGATGGAGATGCCAAAAGCTGACGTGCCCTCTGCCACGAACGCTCTGACACCTCTCTTTGGAATATCTGGTCATCCGAAGAGCTACCCGACGACTGGAATAAATCCGCCCTCATCACCGTTCCTAAGAAGGGAGACCTCAGTGAATGTGGCAATTGGAGAGGTATTACTTTGCTCTCGATCCCTTCTAAAGTGCTCTGCAAGATCATCCTAGATAGGCTGTCGAGGACCGTCGAACCTCTCCTTCACAAAGAGCAGGCTGGCTTCCGGCCCAATCGATCTTGTATGGACCAGATCAATACCTTATGCATTATTCTCGAACAGGCATCAGAATGGCAAAGGGAAATGTATTTGACCGTCGTGGACTTCGAAAAAACCTTCGATACTCTGAGGTGGAGTTCCATCTGGGAACCGACTGCGTGAAATTGGGAGTCCCCTAGAAAATCATGAACCCAATTAGGGCAATCTACTGGAATTACTCTTGTAAAGTGAAAATAAATTCACTATAATTATCAAAATAAATTCATTAAAAATGTCAAAATAAATTCATCATAAATGTCAAAATAAATTCATTATAATTGGCAAGATAAAATCAATATAAATGTCAAAATAAATTTATTATAAATATCAAAATAAATTCATTATAAGTGTCAAAAATATATACACTACAAATATCAAAAGAATTCATTACAAATGTCAGAATAAATTCGTTACAAAATAATGTCAAAAAAGTGTGGCCTCGATGATGGTACATTGGACCATATCTTCTTTTCTTGTCCTTCAAACTCCCACTCTCTCGACTTGTACCAAATGCTTTCTAAAATTAAAATACCCCTTCCTACTAACTTCCATTCCCTATTGACGAATTTCTCTCCTAAAGTTGTCCAACTCCTATCCAAATTCCTAAATGACAATAACATCAATCTGTAGCCTGCCACTAACATCTTAGATCTACCACAAAGTGCAAAGTTCGACGGATCACCTTACGGCGCTGCCGTCACCACATGACACTGGCAGAATATTCGACACCGGCTCAGTTGCCAAAGAAAAAAAAAATGTCAAAAAAGAAAAATATATTTCAAATGCAAGTCATCATCATAATTTCAGCCGAAAGCTGTCCACTGTTGGACATAGGCCACATCCAAGTGTCGCCATAACGACCGGTCCTGTATGTCTCGCGTCCATCGGATCAAGTGACTATTTTATATTAATTATAAATAAAATGAACTAATATATAAAATAAAATAAATCTATGTATATAAAAAATTAATAGGTAGCTATTCGATAGTCTCGCAATTTCCATTCGATTTTTCGATTCGATTTCCAGATTGGCCCGTTGATCTAGTGGTTAGTGGCCCTGACTGCTATGCCATAGGTCGTGGGCTCGATTCTCACCCAGGACAAATGTTTGTGTCATGAGCATGATCAATTGTTCTGTGTCTGGGTGTAATTTATATATACTATGTATGTATTTAGAAATATATAAGTATGTTTGTCAGTTGTCTAGTACTCATAACACCAGCTCTGCTTAGCTTGGGACTAGACGGCGTTGTGTGATAGTTGTGGAATATTATTTTATATTATAGTTTAGTATTCTTGTTTCGACTGTATAGTATATAAGTAAGTTATTGATACTTTATAATATTATATACATTTAAATCTAATAATAACGTAATTAAAACTAACTTACAAAATAAAAATAAAAGCCCTAAAGTACTAAAAAAAAGCAATCTAAAGTACGGCGTCGAAAAACTCCTCCACATCGCTGTCGACTGGTAATGTACCCAAAAGACTGGCGGCATTGCCACGCTGAATGGCAATGCTTATCCTTTGTCCGAAGTAAAAGCCAGCCCTTGGGTCACGCGAAGTGTCAACAAGGCGTTTTGAAAGTTCTTTAAATAATTTGTGAGCACTCGGACCCCACGATCCGAGAGTTTCAACCCCAAACGGCTCGAAAATATAACTACCAACAAGGTTATTATATTTCCGCCGCTTGAGGTTCTCTGCAGCCGCTGCGGCAGCACCGGCACAGCACGACGAGCTAGGAAGATGAGATGGCGCAAGAGTATCGACACAAGTAGCGTCCCACACTAAAGGCCTACCCATCTTCCATGGAAATAAAGACATACCGTCCGGTCTTTTGCCATCGTCGCGTGCCAGGCCATGAGGTTCCAATACGGCCGGAACGCCGACGGTGACAAGAGCACGTCGGATGATGTCGTTGATATTCGCGTGTCGCGCTATGCGGCCCGCACTTCGGCTGCATGACAGACCGTGATGTCCGAGGCTGTTGACAACTTCGCCACAGTGGCAGCGATGAGGAGAGCAACAAGGAGCGCCAAGACGAAGGGAAGCAGCGAGGCAGAAGGTAGTATCGTCGAACAAGGTGCCTATGTTCGACGACGGTAATGCATGAAGCCAGAGACCCGACTCCCACTCCCTCACAGCTAGCAGGCGCGCACGCTCTGCAGTAGTCACAGATGTTGCCAACAGATTCTCTTGAACTACTTGGCATAGCGGCTCATCCCACCGTCTTTGGGAAAAAAGGTTGTCGGGCTGTTTGGAATTCGGGCAAGCGAGTCTCCAAGCGTCTATAGCCTCGGTAAAGTACGGCACATCAAAATCAATCAGTGAGGAAGATAGGATATTCCTGATTAATTTTTCAGTGCCGTGAACCGAGGATATAAAAGCTGGTAAACTGATACTGGTAATTTTACGGACGCCGAGGCCTCCCATACGGATCGGAAGGGTAGCTTGAGCCCAAGCTCGATCGTCCATGGCCACATTTAAAATTGATGAAAGAGTATGTCGGATAATTTGGTCCATTTTTTCCAAAAGATGAGTATGTTTCCACAAATGAGAAGCACGGAGGAAATACGTTAATTTAGGGCCGAAACAGCAAAAACGAATTAAGGTGATGGCCGAATGCATGTTAATTTTGAGCAATCTTTCCGAAACCTCATTAAAATTTTGAATTTTTTCCTCAACAAAATCGGGAAAAGAATCCTCGAAAATAGGAGACCCAAGCAGACGAAGAGAGCTCTTTTCAATAATTTTGATTTCTGGGGCTATTGTGTTAAATTTGGAAAGAGTCAGTTGTCTGTCAGTACTGTCAGATAAGAATAACTCACATTTAGAAAAGTTGAGGTCAAGGCCTATTGAGTGGAGTTGATTTTTTAGGAAATGTAGGTCATTTAAAACTGTGTCTGTATCGCCTCCTAGGGTTCCGTCGTCGAGGTACCAAACGTTGAATTTGGAATTTAACTGTCGAATAATTGGGTGAATGGCTAAACTGAAGATCACTGGCCCGAGGGGATCACCTTGCTGACAGCCAACAGCGGATTCCAAAAGGTGGTCCCGATATATGTAGTAATTTAGATGGATGTCTATAACATTGCCAAAGAAAACTAAAAATTTGGGGTACTTCTTTTTTAGATTCTGCCAGCAAGGTGTCCCTATTAACCGAATTGAAGGCATTTTTTATATCAACCTTCAAAATGACCCCTCCTAAATTAGAATTTAGGTAGGTCGATAAGGCGTGAACGGCAGCCTCGCAGCCCCCTTTGGAGCCGAAACCTAGCTGCAGGGGCTGAATTTTTTTCGAAACAGCCTCACCATAAAATTTACAGCAAATTTTGGCTGCCATACGCCTGTAGGTAGTGCCCACAGCAATGGGACGGATGCCGCCATCTCTCTTGCGTAGGGCGCATAAATTGGCCCCGTACAGAGTGTCGATGACGGCCTCGTTCACCTTGCCTGAGAGCATTAGATTAACACAGCCGTAAGCTCTTTCAAGAGCGACTCACCAGCTTCCCCGGCGCCTGAGCAGAAGAGGTCCTTCAAGTGTTGAGGACTCAGGCCATCGAGGCCGTCGGCAGAGCCACTCCGGAAGGAGCAAACGGCTGAGATTACCTCTCGACCCGTAACGGTGAGTGTATGAATGTCCGAATCAGGAGGGTCAGGAAAAGAAAGGCCATCCGCTGGCTCAGGGTGTTTGTTCTCCAGAGCTACAAGAGTATCTGGAGAACAAGGAGCCAGCACATCACTACTGAAGAGAATTCTGGCTGCTCCGCTAATTTCACCTTCCCCTAATTTAGATTCGACCAGGTGGGAAATACCTCTTGAAGAGGTAACCCTCTGTGTCGAAAATTTTGTCTCCAAATTAAGGGCCGAAATATTACAATTTTCTTTAATTTGTGAGGTTAAAGTCTTTTGGGTTGCCAAATCCTTATGAATGTGTAATATTCTGTAAGGGAAGGTGAGAAGTTGTTCCCAAGCACTTAGTGAGTTCTCCCGGGCGGCCAGGCGGACACAACTTGCTAGATGTTGCGCTACTAGAGGTCTGGCGCCACGGGGAACTCGTTTTAAAACAGGAACAGAATTTTTGAATTTTGTAAGGGTTTTTCAAAGTGGGTCTAAAGAAGATGTAGCTGGTGTAGAAGTAGGAGCAATGACAGGGTCTGAAGTAAGTGCATTTTGGGGTTTGATATATATATAAGTTATAGTATATATAAGTATATAAGTTGATTATAATAAAGTCAGCATTAATACACACACACACACACACACACACACACACACACTAAACACACACACACTTATTTTTAATTATGTTTGTCCTTATTTTTGTTTATATGGTGTACAATAAAGAATATAATAAATAATCTTAACTGTAATAAAGCACAATATACATATATTATACTTTTATTACAAAGTGTACCCTAAAACAACCTGCCCCCCCTAGCCAAGTTACAATCGTATCGTTCACGCCAAACGCTTCGAGTAGGCCACGCCTAAAATTCCTTTGTTCGGACCACGTGACTGAGCGTTGAGATGACGTCAGAACAAAGGAATCGGAGGCGTGGCCTACTCGAAGCGTTCAGCGCGAACGATACGATTGCAACTTGGCTATAGTATAAGCTCAGTAGTTTTGGCTGGGCGTTGATATGTCAGTCAGTGTCTTTTAAATAGGTATACATATATATATATATAAATATATATATATACATAGATTAAGTTTGCATCTATCGTGACAATAGTATTGTTCTAAAACTCGAAATAAAGTTTATTTCATTTATTTATCATGAGCCAGTTTTAAACCCCACGAAACCACATATGGGCTGGTGCTGCAAAGTGCCATCTAACACCCTTGGAATCAGTGGATAGGCGTGCAAAGGGGCTAATTGGTGATCCAGATTTGGTTAAGTCCAATCTGCAAAGCTTGAAGCACATGTGAAGAGTAGCTAGCCTTTCCGTATTTTACAGGATGCATTTTGGAGAGTGGTCGCGAGAATTGCATGACTTGATTCGACCATTTCCTTTCTATCATCTGACAACCCGACGTACGGCGAGTATCCCTTACGTTATTGAAACCTTTACTGCGTACATCGAAGGATTAGTACAATTTGCCTGTTGCGGTCTTCCCGCCCGATTATAATTTAGGTGTCCTCAAGGCTAACGTGAATAGGTTCTTAATAAACTAGTGCGTCTCACCATCAACGATCGTATCATTGCTTACCATCAGGTGGAATCGCAGTCAAGCACTAGTTTGAATCAATTTAAAAAAAGACCAGCAAAATGTAAACTACATTCTAAAGATTCTAATAACGTAATTAAATCATGATTCGAAAGTCACGTAGCGCCATCTAGCGTCTTAAAGCAAGTATGACAGTCGAAAGTTATTGTTTTTCTCAGGAACAGAACTTTTTTCAAAATAGCCTATTATTGGCTAGCCGGTTCATTTTTTAATAGACACATCGGCTTCAATATATCATCAACAACGCATTACGCACAACGCTGTACACCTAAACAGCGCCATCTGACGGGCAATCGCGTTAGCGTATACGTTCGCTTACGTGAAATCTAACAGAATAAAAGAGGTTTTCCGTTACTGTCACCAGGTGGCGCTCATACACTTTTAGCAAAAACTGTTGAAACAGCCGCCGATTACTGAATGGCGAGTGGTTTACTTGACTGCGACGACGGCAAACAACATGTAACATTGAAAACAAACATCTTTAAAGTACTTTGTAGAGAATCGGTTACTGAATTGACTTCAGCGATTTTTAAAATAGGTATTTTTTTTATTCTTATAGGAATTATTTTTATAAATTCTTGATAAATCTTGATGGCGTCACTAGCGTATGCATGCGTGGATCATACATACCAATACAGCAAGCCTAGCCAAGTTACGACTGTTTCGTTTCTTTTGTGTCGAACGCCTCGAGTTGGCCACGCCTCCGATTCCTTTGTTCTGACGTCATGAAACGAAACGGTTGTAACTTGGCTAGGACGGCGGTTGCACTATCAATGTAGTGCGTGCATTCCCATTAATTGTCTACAATTAGGATAACCAATTTCTTAAAAAAACACTGCTTAAGTGCATTTAAGTAAAATTTTAATGCTTTAATTATGGTTGTAACTTAATTTTGACACCGCCACCGGCCCACGCTGAAAACCAGCGCTGTGAGCTCATCGCATAATGCGTAAGGCCACAGCTTTATGCTGAGCGTTCGGCCGTTTTGCGCGGTTGTGACGCATATCTTCCATATCAATTGACAATGTTTGTTTGCTAGGTCTAAGATTGCATCATTTAGTGCGAATAAACAGTTTTTCTTTCTTTCTTTCAATTTTCAAATTGGAGTGTAACTATTTTTCTAATTAAACAAAAAAACATTCAATTTTACGCAACTAGCTTTTGCCCGAAATAAAGCAGCTTTCTATAGGTGAAAAAATTTTAGCTATCGGAGCAGTACTTTCAGAGATTACTTTCAACAAACAATAAAACAAACTTGACCTCTTAATAATATTAGTGTAGATGAAAATCGTAACGATGAAGGCCATCGCTGCAGGTCCTGAGGTTTTAAAATTTAAAAAAAAATGGGATAGGTTTTTATTACATCTTTAGATGCCAAGTAGAGTTATAATATCATACTTCAACGGTCAGATACATTTTCGACGAAGGTTTACGCCAATTCGACAATATATCTGCTAGTGTCAGGTTTCTTTTCGCCAAATCGTACGTCGAAGTAGTGTCACTTGTATCAGCTTCACATCTTGCTCCCTCGTGGTTACCAACACACTGACAGACCGGCTCGTCCTCCTCGTTTAAGGAGCACTCGCCGTCGTTCAGACAATAGTTATGGCATACGTTGACTTCACAGCGTTGTCCTGAGTACCCGGCGTTACATCTGTAGATCATATCATGACGTTTAGATAACACTGAAAAGCAAAATAATTTGACTTGGGAAGTTGGTGTTAAATAACGAAGAAGAGAGAGGCAGAGGCACCGACTTTCGAAATCAAAGTTACTTCTAACTTTTATTTGTATAAAAAAAAAACTAGATCCCACGACACAGGGTATCCTAGTGTGGGGTCTAGGGCTACTTTATGCACTAATAGTTGTTTAGTCTTAAGAATATTGTGATGTTTTTAATTGTTGTGCTTAACGTGTAATATGCAGTGTGTCTTAATAAATGCATTATTATTAGCTCACAGCTAAAACTTATTGTGAATGGTGAAAATACACCATTATAAATGGTGTATTTTCTAGAATACATCATTGACAGTTCCAATAAGCCCAAACACGGCAAGGTTACGTTGTTTTATTACAGAGTCCCCGTGTCTATCGAATCGATCAGATGTTGATGGTCATTACGACAGCGATCGCACCATTATCATCAGAACCATTTATTTAAATTGGTTTCGTCGAGATATCTGTGTTTGTCAAAATTTGTTGGCGACCTATGGTCTTCTTCATCAACTGCACAACTTAGTCTTCTTCATCAACAACAACTTTCTAAATGGAAATGCTAGATTGACTTCTTGAAGATCATACCAAAATAACTACATAATATGCATATACAATTGACGGGTCCCCTCAGTTCCTCATGGATTCCATGATCAGAACTGGGTTTTGATAAAAATGGGACCAATCTGGAAGATAATCTTTTCAAACACACAAATATTTTTTCAAAACGGTTCATAAATGATGGGTCGGTAATCATAACAAAATACAATCGAATTAAAAATGATAAACAAAGGAATAGAATATGTTTTACCTGCATATAGGAAGTCCCTCAACATTGAAGCTGCAGTTACCATACACACAATAGTTTTCACAAGCTGATACATTAGATTGCTCTCCGGTGTAACCAGGTGATACTGTGAGTTTTGGGATCAGACTTGACAGCGAATCACAATCCTGAATTCCCTGGATTTGGTCTTTTATTTTGTACATGGCAGTTATACCGAGTATTTTGTCATTATATATCTTGCTTATCTCTTTGGGTTCTACATATGGCGCTGCGTTCTTTGGTAATTGCCAAATCGAATCATAGCTCCCAGTACTGTTCTTCCAGTAGATGTAATCTTTTGAGACAGTCAATACTCTTGATTGCCATTTGGGTCCATAAAACTTATCCAATACCACTTTCTCGGAAGTTACATCCAATTCCATACTATTTAAATATCCATGTAAATCCGAACATGAATCACAAACATCAAAATAAAATATCTTCTTTGTTTGAGGGTCAATTACTATTTTAAATTTTACGTAAATAAAATAGGTAACCCTTCTTTCGGAACCATCAAATCGAGCTCTCTCGATAATCCCATTATTATGGGTCCAGTAAACGTATCTGTAAATTGAATTAAATAATGGTAACTAGTGGATATAATGAAATTAAAAAGATCGTAATAGTCCTAGCTGCACGCCCCGGCTTTGCTCGGATACAATTTTTTTTCACTTGCAATTTTCTTTTACATAAACCTTGTTCTGACAATAACAAACAGAACAAAAATGAATACTTAAGCCAAATAGGTGCAGACGTTCTAAAGTGAAGCCTTTTTATACACGTATTATTATACAACCCAAACGGGTAACGCTACCGCTATTGGTGGCGAAAAATAATTCTGAAACTATACTAGGTACTGCACTACTGCGCGTTGTCGAAGCCGTCCTGCCGCACTTCGAAGCCTGGCTGAAAAGAAAGGAACGCGTCTCCTACAGACTCACTCAGGTGCTGACCGGGCATGGTTGTTTCGGTGAGTACCTAAATAGGATTGGGCGAGAGGCCACGGCAAATTGCCACCATTGCGGAAGCGCCATAAATTCTGCACAGCACACGCTGGAAGACTGTCCAGCGTGGGCCACTGAGCGACAAGTCCTAGTCGCCAGGATCGGGCAGGACCTGTCTCTACGAGCAGTACTGAGGGCTATGCTGGTGGAACCAGAAAACTGGAAGGAAGCAGCTTCCTTCTGTGAGACCGTAATGCTCCAGAAGGAGGTGGCTGAGCGCGACCGTGAGAGGGCTGATCCCGCTCGGAGACGAAGGCGTCGGGGAGGCAACCGCCTCGATGCCTAACACGCCGAAACCCCGCTTGCATTATCCAATGCAGACGGGACTTTGGAACCACGGGTGTGCAGAGTGGGGACTCTGCCCGCCCAAGTCCGCCCGCATCAAGTGATTCCAAGGAAGACGGTGGCACAGTGATCACGTGCTGTCGTGCACAAAGAGGCTCAGGGGAGACCGTTGTACAGTCTCCTCAGGGATGTGCCCTAACAGGCTTTGCACAGAGGGGGTTCCGGAATGGTCT